>JAQPPZ010001821.1:6838587-8206304 GCA_028583015.1 Wollemia nobilis
GTTATCCCAAGATAAAAAATTTCTATGACCTACTAGTCAAACAAACATTTTAATTTTAGGAATGATTGGGCTATCACAAATATCTCTCTATATTCTAGTGATATTACTATTTTTATGGTGTTGTACATTATATCCACTTCTTGTTGTGTATTCTTCTGAATTATTCAACTCCCAAATCAATTTATCCTTGGATCTCCATAAATAATTATAGTTGTTATCTTTCTACTCTATTGCCTCCTATAATCAATGTCTTGTATACTTGTAAAAACTATTATTTCTATTTGTATCTTCCTTCATGACCATTGTACAAAATATTTGAAACCCTATCACCATATTCATATTGAAGCAATCTTGTTTAAGGTTTCAAAACTGGATCTAAATTGAGTGGTTTTTTATCACACCAAGTATCCATCCAAATATAAATTTTCTCTAATTTCCACCACCCATATTAAACCTTTAATCATTAGATTAATAGACTTTTCTAAACCATTCCAAAGAACTGAACCATTTGGTAGAGAGAATGCAATAAATATTAAACTTGGGTCATTGGGCTCAACATACTTAGGATATTTTTTGCCCATTGTCTTTGACTCTCTTTGTACAATATCCATATTACTTTTTCCCTAAGAGCTAAGTTTACATTTATAAGAACTCTTAAAATAAGACCTCTGCTAGTTTTATCATCACACACCTTGCTCCATTTCACCAAAGAAAATTTCCTTTTATCATGTAAACCTGACCATAAAAAGGATCACATAATATAGATTAATTTTTTTCAACTGATTTTGGAATAGAATACAAATATATATAATATGTAGGAATGGTTTTCAAAGCATGAGATTCCGGAAATAAAAGAAACACTAATATGCAATGTAAACTAACTAGCTTGATGCATGAAATAACACAGATATAATCAAATCAAAAGTAGGAGCACAACCATTTTTTATTCATGTGATTCCAACTCGGTTACAATACGTCTCCTCCCTTTTCAAGGGCTAGGAGAGTTAGCATGTTTCCATTACAACAAATGAATAGTGATCTTCTTTTCCGCATGCCCACATTTGAAACGGGCGGGCCAGTGTTACCGCCGCTTATGCTGATGAATCCTTGCTTCTCGCTGTTTATCCTGCGTTCAGAGACACAGTGACATGGTTAGTAGCACCTGTTGCAAGGAAGAAAAACTTGTTTTCTAAGAAAAACGATAAAATATGCACGTAAAATATTAGCTAAATCGGTGAGTAGAATGATTTTTAGACGACCTACGCATTTGAAAGAAACCAGAAACTTTACCAGAAGGATAGCTATTTCGGCCGATCGCTGTTACCTGCACGTTAGTGGGATAGCAGAAGCCGCAAAAGCATGATATATTCGATAAAATCTTCTAAGATATATATTCGAACACTGTTAACTGCAAGATATATTCGAACGTAGCAAGATATATTCGAACATAAAACGTAAACTATTTAAACAGCATGAGCGTGATAAAAAAATACGTGATAATAGATAAATTAAAAAAAATAGCTGAGAGCGTGCGGGGTGCCCGAGCGGGCCGCCCACTGTTGAAAACTCGACTTTGACGCCAATCCACTAGGAATGGGCCCAAAATATAAGATAATGTGGTGTCGGCAAATTGGTGGTTTACTGTTTCCAATGTCGGGTCTGAAGGTTCGGATTCACCTTCTAACAACCACCAATAACCTCCCTTCGAAAGAGATTACAGGTGTAGAAGAATGAATCAGAAAGGAATGCAATCGGGTCTCTGGTTTAGCAGCACTTCGTTGCGTTAAAAATGCTTGTCAACCTCCTTTCTGGGCGGGAAAGTCCATCGTTTTATAGACCCATGGGGTCTCTTTGGAGGGGGCATGCAGGGATGCCACGTGGCGGCCATGCCTTCTCAAAAGGGAGGAGACTCCGCCTTGACTAGGGCTTACTTGACTGCCCTTGTGACAGTCCGCTAACTGCCAATCTGCCCACCTACGTGCACATGCACAGTAGGCGACAATAACTGACTGTCTTCGACTGCCACTTGTCTCACGTCTGCTTTAAGTTGTTTTAATGTTGCCTCTGAATGCCTTAATGTCTGCCTTTGAATGTTTTAATGGCGCCTTTGATTGGTTGAATGTCTGCTCTTGAGTATTTTAATGTCCGCCTTTGAGCAAATGCGAAGTTCGTCGTGATATCGCGACATCTTGATATCGCGACGTCACGATATCGCGACACTTCGGGTGAGGCTCCCCTTTGGGCCTTAGGTGTCGTGATTTTACGACGTCACGAAATCGCGACACCCTCGGCCAAGGCTCCCCTTTGGGCCTTAGGTGTCACGATTTCGCGACGTCGTGAAATCGCGACACCCTCGGCCAAGGCTCCCCTTTGGGCCTTAGGTGTCGCGATTTCATGACGTCGCGAAATCGCGACACCCTCGGCCAAGGCTCCCCTTTGGGCCTTAGGTGTCACGATTTCGCGACGTCACGAAATCGCGACACCCTCGGCCAAGGCTCCCCTTTGACGTCGTGAAATCGTGACACCCTCGGCCAAGGCTCCCCTTTGGGCCTTAGGTGTCGCGATTTCGCGACGTCACGAAATCGCGACACCCTCGGCCAAGGCTCCCCTTTGGGCCTTAGGTGTCGCGATTTCGCGACGTTGCGAAATCACGACGTTGCGATTTCGCGACACCCTCGGCCAAGGTTCCCCTTTGGGCCTTAGGTGTCGCGATTTCGTGACGTCGCGATTTCGCGACACCCTCGACCAAGGTTTGCTTTTAATTAAAGTTTGCTCTTGCTTAAGGCTTGCTCTTGTTTAAGGCTTGCTTTTTCTTGCTTAAGGCTTGCTTGCTTTTGCTTAAGGCTTGCTAAAACGACCAGCTTTGTTTTGTTTACTTTTCGACCTTCTAAACTGCTGTGTAAGTGGCTAGGACCACTGTTTGACCTCTGAGGGCTGCCCTGAAAGCTGTGTATGTCAATGCGATCAGTGTTTGTAGTCACATAATCGGATTGGTGCTGTTTTGGTGTCTACAGATGCCCCTTTTTGGGAAGCGCTGCGGGTGACGTAGTGCTGAGCAAAAATAGATAACCAAAGCACTAATGATTAGGGTTTCTTGGTAACCTAACCAACTTTTGATGCCCCAAGTATGGAAAGGGCATGCATTCTTGAATCCTTGCTTCTGACGAGCTAAGGAATTTGATTTCAAGTGTTAACCTATTTTGGTGAGGTGTGACTTGAGCTTGGACATTGATCAGTCATGATTAGGCAAAGGGCGTAACATTTTGTCCATAGGGGGAACCTTGTGTTCATGCTTCGGGAATGCCAAGTGTTTGATCAATTTGATTGTTGCTTGTTTATTGCCCCAAGCAGGAGCGTAATTGTCTTTGTCAATGATTCTTTGAATGCATGTCATTGCTTTGATTGGGTGTGTGCTTGTTGATTGGTGACTAAGTGTGACTACCCCCTCAAGCGACGAATCGATGAGGGAATGACCTTCATGAGAAAAGCGACGAGTCGCTTGACCCAAGATGACTTGTGCAAGGGTGCCTTTAGATGTTTTATCGTTTAAGCACGTGCAATTTCTCGACATTTGGACCTATTTTTGGTGGGTGTTAACCCTTTTGGTGATGCCATAATGGGGTGAAATCATCAAAAACCCGTCTTCCCGTGGAGCGGTCCGGCTATGGTAGCCTTCTTGGGGAAGTAGGAGAGTGACAATTTGAGCCCCGACATCAATTTTTTTATGCCAAGAGGTTAAGTGCAAGAGCACTTGTGTCTGGCAATGCTTATTGCTATGTTTTTGTGTTGCATTTTTGGGATGTTTTTGTTGTTTTGAGTTTCTTGCTTTGTGTATATGTCATGATTTTATGTTATGCACAATGATTGATGTTGATGGATGCATGCTACTTTATATTGATGGATGCATATGGTATGATAAATGCGATTGTTGTATGTTGATTTATTTTGATGGATGCATATGTTGTGATGAATGCAAATGTTTTTGATTTATATGTGATATGCAGAAATGAAATGGATGGATAGAATTTGTGATGTTTGGCTATGGCACCATAGACTATTTAGAACTCTATTATTTTGTCTTTTAGGCGATTGCTGTGATGCATGACTTTGTATGTATACATGTGGTTTTTCTTTTTTTGTATTTTTTGATGGTATTGTAAGGATGAAAAGTAGTGCAATTGGTTTAGAAATGTAGCTAAGGTTTTCCGAGACTCAGACGGTTTTAACTTACTAGCCATGACTGTACTTTATCTTACAAGACTTTTGAACAAGGTATGAATCGGACTTGTTTTTGACCAAGCTATTTCACATCCCTGTGTGTGCAATTGAGTTCATTTATGTGGTATTTGTCAGGATACCGCCAATGCCAGATGGGCTTTCAACCGAACCTGTACTAAGGATCACCTAATTAGCTCCACTAACTCCTTTGTTGTATTTAGTTAGATTAATCTACGGTGTTATCTAGGATACCATAAGCTAGCTCATCCTTATGCAAACATTGGTCTGCACACACGCAAAGCGAATGTGACAGACATATCGTCATGCGGGTAGGATACCACCATTGCCAGATAGGCTATCAACCAAACTTGTAATGAGGATCACCTAGATGGTTTTCGAATGCTGAGAATTCTAGGGATTCAAGTTCGGGATATTTGTTGGCTGAATGATTTAGAAAGTTGCTCGTCTATATAGTGATGAAAATCACTGTTTATTTTCTATTAATTCTTTTTGAGCAAGGATTTTGAATAGTAGTGATAACCACTATTATTTGATTTTGTATTTTGAGTATTGTGAGGTTGGGCTGGTGAGTGGCCTTGATCCTTGTGGCCTTGGGGACGACTACGCATCCTTTGTAGGGACGTGTAGTACGAATCCTTACGACGTTAGGGACCAAGGGGGTGATGGAGATTATGGAGTAAGGGCATTGATCTTTTAGGCCTTGGGGATGACTACCCATCCTGGTTAGGGGCGGATAGTACGAATCCTTACAACTTGGAGACCAAAGGTGAATGGAAAGTGTTAGGATGATGATTTGTTGGAATTTTGTTTGTGAATGGTATTGATCCTTTTAGGTCTTGGGGATGACTACCCATCCTTGGCAAGGACGTGTAGTACAAATCCTTACAACTTTGGGAACCAACTATGATTGGAATTTGGTAGTGGTGAAAACCACTGTATATGGAGGTGAATGGATAGGAAAGAGCTTGTCCTTTTGTCAATTCTCAGCATTCTGGAACCATTCGCATGGGGGGATGAGCAAGATAACCATTTCACTTATGGTGACCTGGATTACTGCACAGGTTTCATCTTTCATTCACACAACTTGGGAATTTTTATGTGTTTTAATTTGTGTTGGGATGTTACGTAACAAGGTGTATTTCAAGTGTAACTCTACCTTCGTAAAATCTGTCTGACTCGATACATTACATGGCTAAAGAGCAAAATGATGACTGAATCACGAAAACTCTTGATACATTAAAAGACCACTGACTCTAGTGTGGTAAAAAGCAATGCATGGTGTTTTTGTTGTTTTTGTAAAATGGAACAGTGTGGAACAAGATGGACTAGCAGAGCAATTATAGCCTATGGTGCCTTTGACCTATACAACCACAAATATGCAATGTATGGATGCAATGCTTTGATGCAGCTACATATTTTTGTATTTTTGATGGATTGATTTTGGTGAATATGAAGATGAGGTGCGAGAAGAGCTCTCTATTGATGAATTTGAGTATGCCTAGAAATGAGATGCAAAAATTTTTGTTGTTTTTGATGATTTTTGTGTTGTTTTTGAATTTTCTTGATTTTTGACCAAGCGATTATGGAAATCCTTGGAGCATTTTGGGATTGACCAAGCGATTTTAAGGATCCTTGGAGCCTTTTTGGGATTTGACCAAGCGATTTTGATAATCCTTGGAGCATTTTTGGGATTTGACCAAGCGATTGCGATAATCCTTGGAGCATTTTTGGGATTTGACCAAGTGATTGCGATAATCCTTGGAGCATTTTTGGGATATGGCTCTCTTAGATATGAAATGGTCGCAAATGACTAATATTCAAGGGTTCTGTTTCCTTGATACCGTTAAGAGAAGTGAGCCAGTATGAAATGTAACCCCCTTGTGCAATAATTTGTTCATGGGTCGGCACTTGTCAGATAATTGCGCTATAAAGCATTTAATCGACGTGACCTTTCCCTACAGACTTTTGAGTTGCTTGATTGTAGTTGGGGGAACCATTTCAAGGATTGCCTTGACTTTCTTTGGGTCCACCTCGATTCCTCGCTTTGAGACTATGAAACCCAAGAGTTTTCCAGATGTGATGCCAAATACGCACTTCTTGGGGTTTAGTCTAACTTTATGCTCCATGAGGCGATCGAGGATCTTGCTTAAGTCATCGATATGATTTGAGCGCAAAAGAGACTTGGCTAACAAATCATCCATGTAATCTTCCAAATTTTTGTGCATGTAATCATGGAAGATATACGTCATGGCACGTTGGTAGGTAGCGCCAGCATTTTTAAGGCCAAAAGGCATGACCTTATAACAAAATGTCCCCCAAGGCATTGTGAACGCCGTTTTTAGTTGGTCTTCAGGATTGATATGAATTTGATTGTATCCTGAGAAACCATCCATTAGGGAGAGCATTTCGTGACCTGTTGTAGCGTCTACCAATGCGTCGATGCTCGACAAGGGGAAATCATCCTTAGGACTCGCTTTGTTTAGATCTCAAAAATTAGTGCATATGCGAATCCTCCCGTCGGGCTTCTTGACGGGAACCATGTTGGACAGCCATGGCGGATAATCCATGCAGATGACAAACTGTGCATCCAACAACTTTTGCAATTCATCTTTGACCATCAAGGCCACTGTTGGGTGCATCTTACATAGTTTTTGCTTTACAGGCTTGATTGTCGGATCAAGCGTTAAATTATGCGTGACTAGTTGTGGGTCTAGTCCTGGCATATCCTTGTATGACCATGCAAAAACCTCCTTCTTCTCTTTGAGAAGGGCAATGTAGTCGGCTTGCTCTTCGAGGGAAAGACTTACCCCCAACTTGAGAATCTATGGATTCATTGGATCTATGCCGATATCTACATCAGTCGTCTCCTCGACTGACATGTGGGATCCGTCCTCCAACTGATGTGGAGTCGGGATCAAATGGATATCATTAGCTGAATTTAGATCTACGTTGGGAACCTCGGGTTCCTCTTCAGCCTGAAAAATATCCTGAGTTGTCCTTGGGGTAAAATGAGGCATTTCACCGAAAGGCCAGTACTCTGATGGTGATAAAGGTGAATTGACGCGATCCCAATCGATGGCATCTATGTCTAGATGCAATGACCATGCTGGATCGGCCGGATTGTGGATGGGTGCGGTCAAATCAATGGAGATCATGTGGATGGAATGAATTTGGTCTCCATTACCGTGGGTGTGATAACTTGAATCTTCTGGATGCTCCCTATACTCTGGATCTGGCTCTAGGGGAATGGGCATGAACGGATCGGCCCTATGTGCGAATAGGAGGACAGGGTCTTCCCTCGGTACTGTTGTCATGATAGGGTCTCGGGGTGGACGGTGCTCATCATGAATTTGGAGCCATGGATCCAACACTTGGTCCCACCTCGCTGGGTCTACCCACCATTCATGCCCTAACCTTATGCCCATCTGTCCCATCAGATCTTCATGAGTTAAAGGGTGATTATGCCATCGTGCATGATTGAGATAGTTCATCTCAGTCTCATCTTCTGAATCACTTTCGGAGATCCAAAAATGTTCATTCTCTTCAGCAACTGTTACTTGCGACATTGAGGGTTCTCCTTGTTCCAGCAAGTTAATCTGGTCCCATTGCGGTTGTTCCACTCTTGGTGGAGGGACCTGATTCTCTTGACACTTTATTGACTCAACTGGAACCTCTAAGGGGAACAACTTCAAGAAGATGTTCGGACACCGTTTATGTTCTCTTTGGGGATTAGTATCCAAACTTTCACCTCTCTCTAGCAAAGGAGAGGGATTACTGATGTTGCCAAGGGTGTTTGTTGACCATGGGAGGTAATCTCCCAATGTATATTCTGTATTTGGGTTGGCATAAGGATCTAGTGCCAATCCCCCCTTGTTGCCTATTTCTAGGCCTTGCATATTTTCTACCAAGATGTCTAAGGGCAGGGGGTGGTTGAACCCTACTCCCGACTTATCATATGGCATCTGATATCTTGGTTGGCAAAGGACACGCATCCCTTGCTCATATCTGCCTAGCCCGTATCCATGCCAATTGCATTGGCCGAGATATCTTAGAGCGAAATTCGGGTTTGACAGATAGTTGATATTTTCAGCAAAAGGCTCTTCGCCTTCGTCCTTTTGCTTGCATGGTTCAAGACCATGATCAAGGCCCCCATACACAAAATTTGTCTGGTTTGGTGGGTAACCTAGAGGAACAACTGTTCCTATGGGAAGGCGAGGTCTCCCCATGTCCTGTACTGACTCTAATGCGGGCGTTGCCACAACATTCTGCACTAAATACTCCCCCAGGCCCGTACTGGCCATTTCAACAGTGATTGTTGATGCTTGGGAGGGAGGGAACGGGAGTCCTTCCTGAGTCCATTCCATGTTTGGTGGGTTAGGAGTCTCAGCTTTCGTTGTGCTAGGTATTTCCTCTGTTGATACCATTGATATTGTTGGCAACCCCTCTTCTAGGGGCTGAGCCTCTTCCATGATCTGTTTTCCCTTGTCCTTCTATTTAGCCATGACAGGTGGCATTGGTAGTGAAGGAGCAGATGATGAAGACTCACCTGGCTAGGATTTTGATGATTTGGTCACCAGTGGTGCCTCGAGGTATTGGACCTCGTTTAGATGGATTTAACTGGAAATCCAAATGCGTTGAAGGGAGGGTCGATTGAGGCATTAATTGCATCGCATTGCAATACTTGAAGGGTTCTAAGTCCATCGGGACTACATGTATTTCTCCTTCAAATGCATACTTTAAGCACTGGTGAGCGATCGAAGGGACACACTTCATGTCCCTGATCCAAGGCCGCCCTAGCAGTATGTTGTAAGCCATCTCGCCTTCCAGAACATGGCACAATGTTGGTATTGTCTTTTGTCCTACCTGGACAAGCAGAACAACTGTGTCGACTGTCGAGCATATTGCATCGTTGAAAGCTCGCAGTGTGTATGTGGAGGCTGTGATATGAGAGGCTGGCAGCTTCAAATGTTTTAGTGCTGCAGTGGTAATGATGTTACTGGACGAGCCAGTATCTACCAACACTCTCTTGTACGGGATCCCATTGACCCGCACGATAACGTGCAGGGGTGGATCTGCCATGTCATTCGATATTGTTTTGACTTCATCCTCTCTGAAGGTAATGACCGGCTCCGTACATCGTTTCACATGTCCCACGAAGTTGTTGAAAGAATTTGCTTCGTGAGGCTGTAATTCGATGGCTTTTAAAATTTCCATAAGAGCTTCCCTATGAGGTGTTGACTGTTGAATAAGCTCATAAATGGAAAGCCTAGCCGATGTGGTCCGCAAACTCTGCGTGAGTTTGGTCCGTATCGTGACCTCGGGTCTAGGCGGAGGCAACTGCACAGGGCGTTGTTGAGGTTGCGACGTTGTTGGAACTTCCCTTGTAGCTACCTCGGGGGCAACTCCTGGGTACTTTTTGTTCCTGGTCACTATGCTGATCATTCCCACAAATCCTTGCATGGGAAGATTCTGTCGCACCTCATTAACCTAGAGAGGTTTTGCCTGTGCCTCGTGGGCAGGCAAAGGGTCCTTGAATACCCCCATTTGTTGATTATTTGGCGCTATGGGGTTGTCCACGGCCAATGTTTTATTGTCGATCAAATCTTGGATTAATCCTTTGAATTTCCAGCATCCATTCAAGTCATGTCCCCTTCGCCTATGGAATCTACAATATAATTCCTCTCTGTATCCCTTAGGCTTGGGAGCGTTAGGGTCTACAGTTTGGATCTCTGGAAGGGTGACTAAATTTTCCGCTGACAAGCGGTCAAATAAGGAGTCCCTAGACTTCGCATAAGGGGTGAATTGTCGCCTAGGGCGACGCTGCTGATTCTGCTCCTATTTCTTATTATCTCTTTCATAACTAGGAGGCACTACCTGGTAATTAGCCTTTTGGGGCTGTATTTCTTGCATAGGCTTGGGAACATTTATCGCAACTTGGTTAACCGCAGTGGGTTGTGATTGCGTATTCCCGGTCTTAGTGGTTTTATTCCACTCTTTCTTTTTAGGCTTGGCGATTGCGCCCTCGCCTATTTTGATCTCTTCTATAACTTTGGCTTGCGCCAAAGCTTCTTCTAGGCTGGCATATTGCTGCAGCAACAATAGCCCAAAGATTGATTTTAAGCAACTCCGTGCAAACATCTGTGTGAGATCAGACATAGGGGGAAGGTAGGGTAGCTTAGAAAGCAAAGCCCTCCATCGATTCCCGTATGCTGCCATTGTTTCTTCCTCATATTGCTTGAGGCTGGCCAGATCACTCAGTGATGCCTTCTTCTTTGTGTTGAAGGCAAAGCGTTCAAGAAACGCATCTACTAATTGATCTAGGTTGTTTATGCTGTGTTTTGGTAATTATGTGAACCAATCCGAGGTAGGGCCTATGAATGTGGTTATGAATGTCCTAAGCAACAATGCATCATTATCTTGGATGCCGAAGCATTGACTTAGGAATCTTGTGACATGTTCTTGTGCATCCTCTTCACCTTTAAAGACTGCCAATTGAGGCAACTTGAAATGTTTGGGGTAAAGAGGTGTGGGCACTGAGGGATGCATCGGATGACTACGGAGTTGACGTAATGTGGGTTTTTGATGCCCAGAAGCTTTTGTCTCCATAGACTCCAAACGCTCTAATAGCACTTTGTATGCATCGAAAGATTTTATTTCTTCCTCTTTTGTTTGCTCCCGTTGTGAGTTATGGGAGACTGGAGGCCTATGGGGGGGTGGCCGAGTGGCAGCCCTCCCACCTTGATGGGGCATTTTGGCCCGTTCTATTTCTGGTTCATACTCCTCATAAAATTCTTGAGGAGTCTCTAGGTCGAGACCTATGACCCTGATTGAGTCCCCGTTGAGGGTACCCATCATTGTTTCGGGGAGTGGCCTCCCTCTCGGGTCTATAAGGTCTCGGAGGCAAAGCTTGACGAGGTCGCGGAGACCTGTCCTGCACCAAAGGGTTGTGCCTCTCATATTGTTCTACTCTTTGGGTGCGAGGGGTTGGCACCCTCTCAGGGAGTTTATAGCGCAACTCATCCGCTTCGCGCTGCATGCGCTCTTTATTAAGGCGGTATAAGTACTCTAACTCCTGATGACCTTGCTCAAGCTACGTGATTCGGGCTTGGCGGGTGGCATGTCTAGCGACTGTCGGGTCAACTTGGTCTACCCTATTTTGCTCAGGAGGCTTGAATGTTTCTCCTATGTGTTTGCCTCGATCTTGATGATCTAAAATTTCAATGGGTCGCTTCCCTCTATCGAGGTAGGCGGCATTTACTTGAGGCTCTGGCCTCGATGGGTGATCATGATATCTAGCAGGTGCAAAAATGCAAGGTTCCCATGCTGTATGTTGTCCTCGAGGAATGCGATGGCTTTCCTCGTACTCCCTTTCATGGGTTTGAAAGGGGCGGGTGGAGTTAGCTCGCCCTGTGTGAAGAGCCCTGCGCTCTGGGTTTTGTCTTTCTGTTCTAATGGGAGGCAAAGGAGAGGTACCATATTCACGCTGTCTCTCCTCATGGACACTATGCCTCTCTAGCGCTTCATCGCGCTGTGGCCACTCAGATCTAGCCTCAAAAGGCGATTTTCTATTTACATTGAGATCTACATGTAAAGCTTCTTCCCGAAAGGGGCTGTGTTGAATGGGCAAACTCCACGAGAGGAGGGTCCCAATAATTCCTTCTTGATGTGGCCTGATGTGGACTCTCTTGTAGGCCAGACCGCCAAGGCGGTATGGCCAAGTCCTCAGGGCTAAAGCGAAGGCGACCAGCGCCCTCTCTTTGTGTACCTTCCGTAGCGTCCGCCCTTGATTGGGCTTGGCTACGGGTGTACACCATTGTGGTGCTTCTCTACTAGCTAAGCAGATTTTTATCTCGTTTATGATGATTTTTCTTTTTGTTTACACTAAGCAGAAATGAACACACACATACACAAACCGTGATTATCTCTTTTAAGGATTAATAGTGTGTCCTAAACTGGTTTAGTGCATTTTGATGTTTTGTTTTGTTTTTGCAAGTTTTGAAGAACGTTTAAATGCATAATGTTGGCTCATATGACTCCCATAAATGGTCGCCCCTTCAATATACCATTGTCGGACCGATATACCAACCTCTCTATATACCCGCCCTTACGAGAGGGAAACTATAGGTACGTGAGAGCAGATGGTACGTGGAACATAGGCGGTACGGAAGGGGGATTGTCCTGTTAATGACACCTACCATAGAAGACTTATCCTCGCGTGCATGGGAATCACCCCAGCAACACTCGGTCAACTTTCGTCAGGATTTACGCCTAACAACAAGTGACAATCGGGAAATGGATGCAAAGCTAAGCCAAGGTGGTGATGAACCCACCGTTGGTCTTGCTCAAGGGCTGGGGTCTTACGACCAGCTCCTTGGTTTAATTTTACCACGTGAAGTGTGTGTGGTTCTTTTTATTTAAAAATGAAACAGGCAGCAAAAAAGAAACTTTCCCTAAGCCATACAAACACTACAAACCGGAAAACAACAAATAGAAATTTGACGAACGTAAATTTTTTTTTTTTAACAATTAAATAAATAAATAAAGCATGAAAATTGACGACAACTTTCTCTACCCTTCTTTAACAATTAAAGAAAATGAAAGTAAAAATAAACAAATAAAATGATTTTTTTTTTTTTAAATTTTTAATGGATTAAAACTTTTCCTAAGAAGGCAAACATGACAGAAAACAGAAATATCACAGCAGAAAATGACAGGGACAGTTAGAAACCGTTACCTCTTTTCTACCCGAACTTGTTGTATTTTTCGCCCAAATCGGCTTTTTCTGATTCTCGGCCCGGTACCTGCAAGCACAAAAACACAAGCTTTAATCAGTTTTTGAATCTTAAAAAAAAAGGGACAGAGTCCCACCGTGATCGCCACTGAAAGCATGAGATTCCGAAAATAAAAGAAACACTAAGATGCAATGTAAACTAACTAGCTTGATGCATGAAATAACACAGAATCAAAAGTAGGAGCACAACCCTTTTTATTCATGTGATTCCAACTCGGTTACAATACATCTCCTCCCTTTTCAAGGGCTAGGAGAGTTAGCATGTTTCCATTACAACAAGTGAATAGTGATCTTCTTCCGCATGCCCACATTTGAAACGGGCGGGCCAAAGTGTTGCCGCCGCTTATGCTGATGAATCCTTGCTTGCTGCTGCTTATCCTGCGTTCAGAGACACAAGAAAGGCGTTAGTAGCACCTGTTGCAAGGAAGAAAAACTTGTTTTCTAAGAAAAACGATAAAATATGCACGTAAAATATTAGCTAAATCGGTGAGTAGAATGATTTTTAAACGACCTGCACATTTGACAGAAAACAGAAAACTTTACCATAAGGATAGTTGTTTCGGTCGATCGCTGTTACCTGCACGTTAGTGGGATAGCAGAAGCTGCAAAAGCATGATATATTCGATAAAATCTTTTGATATATATTCGAACACTGTTAACTGTAAGATATATTCGAACGTAGCAAGATATATTCGAACGTACAATGTAAACTATTTAAACAAAGATGAGCGTGATATAAAAAAATACGTGATAACAAATAAATTAAAAAAAATAGCTGAGAGCGTGCGGGGCGCCCGAGCGGGCCGCCCACTGTTGAAAACTTGACTTTGATGCCAATCCACTAGGGATGGGCCCAAAATCTAAGATAATGTGGTGTCGGAAAATTGATGGTTTACTGTGTCCAATGTCGGGTCTGAAGGTTCGGATTCACCTTCTAACAGCCACCAATAACCTCTCCTTCGAAAGAGATTACAGGTGTAGAAGAATGAATCAGAAAGGAATGCAATCGGGTCTCTGGTTTAGCAGCACTTCGTTGCGTTAAAAATGCTTGTCAACCTCTCCTTTCTGGGCGGGAAAGTCCGCCATTTTATAGACCCATGGGGTCTCTTTGGAGGGGGCACGCAGGGATGCCACGTGGCGGCCATGCCTTCTCAAAAGGGAGGAGACTCCACCTTGACTAGGGCTTACTTGACTGCCCTTGTGATAGTCCGCTAACTGCCAATCTGCCCACCTACGTGCGCATGCACAGCAGGCAACAATAACTACCTGTCTTCGGCTGCCACTTGTCTCATGTCTGCTTTAAGTTGTTTTAATGTTGCCTTTGAATGTTTTAATGGTGCCTTTGATTGGTTGAATGTCTGCTCTTGAGTATTTTAATGTCCGCCTTTGAGCAAATGCGAAGTTCGTCATGATATCGCGACGTTGCGATATCGCGACATCGTAATATCGTGACACTTCAGGTGAGGCTCCCCTTTGGGCCTTAGGTGTCGTGATTTAGTGACGTCACGAAATCGCGACACCCTCGGCCAAGGCTCCCCTTTGGGCCTTAGGTGTCGCGATTTCACGACGTCGCAAAATCGCGACACCCTCGGCCAAGGCTCCCCTTTGGGCCTTAGGTGTCGCGATTTCGTGACGTCGCGAAATCGCGACACCCTCGGCCAAGGCTCCCCTTTGGGCCTTAGGTGTCGCGATTTCGCGACGTCGCAAAATTGCGACACCCTCGGCCAAGGCTCCCCTTTGGGCCTTAGGTGTCACGATTTCGTGACGTCGCGAAATCGTGACACCCTCGGCCAAGGCTCCCCTTTGGGCCTTAGGTGTCACGATTTCGTGACATCGCAAAATCACGACACCCTCGGCCAAGGCTCCCCTTTGGGCCTTAGGTGTCGCGATTTCACGACGTCATGAAATCGTGACACCCTCGGCCAAGGCTCCCCTTTGGGCCTTAGGTGTCGCGATTTCACGACGTCATGAAATCGTGACACCCTCGGCCAAGGCTCCCCTTTGGGCCTTAGGTGTCGCAATTTCACGACGTCATGAAATCGTGACACCCTCGGCCAAGGCTCCCCTTTGGGCCTTAGGTGTCGCGATTTCGTGACACCCTCGGCCAAGGTTCCCCTTTGGGCCTTAAGTGTCACGATTTCGTGACGTCGCAAAATCGCGACGTCGTGATTTCACGACACCCTCGGCCAAGGTTTGCTTTTAATTAAAGTTTGCTCTTGCTTAAGTTTGCTCTTGCTTAAGGCTTGCTCTTGTTTAAGGCTTGCTTTTTCTTGCTTAAGGCTTGCTTGCTTTTGCTTAAGGCTTGCTAAAACGACCGACTTTGTTTTGTTTACTTTTCGACCTTCTAAACTGCTGTGTAAGTGGCTAGGACCACTGTTTGACCTCTGAGGGCTGCCCTGAAAGCTGTGTATGTCAATGCGATCAGTATTTGTAGTCACATAATCGGATTGGTGCTGTTTTGGTGTCTACAGGTTTATAAGATTGACTTAATTAACTACACTCTTCTTGCTAACGATAACCATATACCTTTCCAATCTAGAAGTTTATTTTAAATTTTACTAATAACTGGATTCCATAATTCTATCATCATTCTCCCCTCAAATAAAAGCATCCCTAGATAAGTTGCTAGTAAATTTACCTCCTCCATTTGAAGTAACCTGTAAATTCTTGCTTTGATATTAGCTGGAGTGTTAAGAAAGTAAATTTTAGATTTTGTCCTATTAACATTTTGCCTTAATGCTCTTTCGTATTCCTTTAAAAAGTTATTCAAAGCTCTAGCCTCATTTATCCTTACCCTTCCAAAAAGGGTTGTATCATCTACAAATTATTGATGGATGATGTTGTCGATGTTATTACTAACCTAAATTCCACTTATAAGCCCATATTTGTAAGCCTTATTTAAGTTCCTACTCAAAACCTTTGCCATAATAATTAACAAATAAGGAGATAGAGAATCTCCTTTTCTAAGGCCTCTCTTGGATTTAAAATATTTTGTTACTAACCCATTGACCAAAACTGAATAAGAAACTATAGAGACACAAGATTTAATCCATCTAACCTATTTCTTCCTAAATTCAAACTTTTTTAAACAACAAAAAGAAAGTCCCATTTAACCGTATCATAGGCTTTACTCATAACAAGTTTTAAGATCATCACTTTATTTTTTCTTGAAGCTGATAAATGTATAATTTTATGAGGTAATATGATCCCATATAGAATTTGTCTCCCTTTCACAAATCCTCCTTGCTCTTTTGAAATATTTTTTTCTAAAAATGGCCTTAATCGATTTGCCATCACTTGTAAACGAGTGAGGCGAATATTAATCATGAATTGATAATCAAGGGAGATATATACAATGCGTAAATATAAAGATAGACTATAACAACTATATGCTAAATATCCCAAAAAAATTAGGAATAATATTTGGCTGAAAAATAATAATATCATGTCGAAAAAAGATAAAATAAACTAATGTAATAAACAAACTAATCTACCTAGGAGGAATTACCAAATAAGGTAATACTACTCTAACATCCCCCATTATTATATTATTTGGGTAAAGTATAGAACTCCCCCTATACAACAATATTTGGGTAAAGTATATAACTGCCCCAATACAATGAAGAAGAAGAGAAATGAAAGAATGTTGGCTCTTTCTTTGTCTTTGGTTCTGGCTCTAGCTCATGGCTTTGGCTTTGGCTCTAAGGATACCTATGGATTTGTACCTCTAGGTCTATCTTTGGATATACCTATGAATCTGCCTTTGGATCATTGCCTCTGGATTTGCCTATAGATCTGCCTTTGGAACTTTGTCTCTGGGTCTATCTTTGGGTCATTATCTCTGGGACTGCCACTCGCTTTGTCACTAGATTTGCCTTGGGATATACCATAGGTTTTACCTTTTCGGTAGAAGCCATACAAAATTTCTTTCATCATGGTCCATTGTGTGAGATCTGTCCATCCACAATATATATGAACCTTGTTGGCCATTTTCACTTTATACCAACAATTGGAAGAAGAGTGATTTGTACATCCACATGAATCACAAGGATGTAATTTCCAACATCTAGCTGCAATATGTCCTATTTTTCCACAATTATTACAACAATACTTTTTAGGAGTTGGAGGAGATTTAGGGTTTACAAACATGGTTTTACTGGTACTTGCTTATCCAAAATAGCCAAGGCCTTCATTCTTTGCCTTGGCATTTAGCATTATAGGAGTTTTAATGCCTTGTTCCTGTTTACCTAATCTCACCATTGAATCCCATTTTCTTCATAAATTTGGATCGAAATCCTTTGGTGTGTTTTTCAAAACACCCAATTTCATCATCATCAATGCTTTTAACAATATAGAATTTGTCACTATTGATGAGATTATGGAGTTCATTTTTAGGAGGTTCAGTTTTTAAGTCACTAGTGTCACAAGCAAAATCTTCTACTATGATGAGATCACCTATGCTACAACTGATATCTACCATAGAAGGTATGAGGTTGCCTATATCACAACAAGCATTTACCATCATGGGCTTAAGGTCACACGTGTCACAACAAGCATTCACCACAATGGGATGAAGATCACTTATGTCACAACAAGCGTCGACCATTAGGACCTTTTTTTCCTCACTTATGTCCCTTTTCACTTTATGTTGAGCAATGTCAAGTGCAACCAATGACATGTATATTGCCCTTACAACACCAATAGGGATTAGAACACCATTTTTCTAAATGTCTTCACAAGACACAAAATCATTGAGTATGGCATCTACACCATTGCGTAGTGTGAGAAATGTGCCATCCTCATAAAAATCTATCCCGTCCATGTATGGGGAAAAGTATGGGTCTTTAACTGATTTAGAAACATCAGTTGATTTTGGGGTAGTTTTCTTCTTTGATCTACCCATTTTTGAAGGTGTGGGTCTCTATCGAAAATACACCTTCTACAAGGGAATTTTGCAAAATATTGGCAAAGGTGTCGATCGCTGTCGAAAATGCACCTTTACAAATGATTCCCCCATTTTTGCAAAATGAGCTTTGAGGGAAAAAATATGAGTATCCCCCCTTGTTGCAAAATTATCCCCCTTGGGTGGAGAAAAAAATGTTATTCCCCCCTTAGTGCAAAAAAATGGTGATCCCCCTTGTCGCAAATAAATACAACTAGGAAGGCTCTAGGGATTTTACAATTTGGCCTTAAATGATAGGCAAAATGTCAAACGGATAATTTTTACAAAGTTGGCAAAAAATTGCAACTTTTACAATATTGTAAATAAAAATTTGACAACTTTTAACAATATGTGAACAATTTTGTACAACAATTTTTGCTCAAAAAATGGCAAACAACTTTTGCAAAAAAAATTGTAATGCAAAAAAATTGTTATTGTGATAACAACTTTGGGCAGCAAAAGTATTACCTTAGGAAAATATGCGAGGTTTGAACCCCCGACCTACCTATGGGAAACATCTTGGCTATCGGCTCCCCAACAACCCGACTACCACTACCGATGGTAATAATAGGGAGTAGCCCCAATTTGAAGGGGTATTGTGCTCCTGGAATCACTATCGAGGCTGCGCTTCATCCTTGGTATTGTTGATGGTGCTCCATTGGGAGAGCGGTGCTTCCTCCCTGATGGTAGTTGTTGCTACACGTAAATACCATGATGTTTGGCCAAGTTAAAAAAAAAACTGGTCGTTGTGCAAGTCGGTAATATTCCACATTCACCTACAGTCTCTCCTCATGACAACATGAAGACATTTGAAATTGACAATGCTATTCTACAAATTATGGAGAATTTGATCACACTTCACTATGTGTGTCATCTCACCGTGATATGGTGAGTGGTGGCTCAACGGTGTTTAGAAATGGTTTGGGATCCCTGTACCAACATGCAGTAAAACACTGTACCAGATTGAAGTAGCGTGGCATATGCACATAGAGATCATGGGATCACTAGAGTATGAAGATTGAAAATACTACTATTCGATTCAGTTTATGATCTAAAATAATAGTCAAATCCCTTCATGATTTGCTAAGAATCCACTTTGATGACAAGGGATTTGTCTTCCCATCTCTAGATGCAGATACAACCAACTACAACATGTTTTGTGTCAATAGTGATATCCTCGGGGTAGAATTCCATATTGAAAGCCCAATGAAGTCCTTAATCAAAATCGGTGCACTCAAATCTATTCAAAAAATGCTATTTACACCCCTTAGAAATTTGATGAAGTGATCTGCTACACTAGACTGCAACAATATTAGCATCTAGATTTCAACTAATATGTTGTGTTTTCCTCCTTGATACAAAACAAAACACAATGTACTCCTTTGCAATTGAATTTGAAAAATCGTGATGCATGGTGTTGGATCTGCTTTGCGTGAGTCTACTTCCTCTTACGATCGAGATGAATTGTGTCTACGGGCCTTATAACAAAGTGGGTAAAGCAGGCAAAAATTAATTGAAGCAGAATTGATTCTCGCAAATTTTTTTATCGTCTAGAGCAAGCATCGGGAACTCGGGCCTAGGAAGAAATGAATAATCCCATATGCAGAGGGTATTGGAGGCTAAAGGGGTATAAAAAACAATACACACACTTTGTTATTCGACCACCAGCTGGTAGTATATCTCGAGCTACAATGTTTTGTCTAGGCGTAGTCCTTGTCCATGCATCTATGTCACCCAATCAGATCATTCCACATGTTATCATAGAGTTGTGTGATTGTCTGGCCACGTTGGTGATGCTCACGTCAGGTTCATTCCCTTCAATCTACATCGTGTCTAGTTAGCTCATCTAGCATGTCTCTTAGGTTACCATAGTAGGTAGCTACATCACACATCTAGGCTCGTGTCCATGTAGGATAAGGTCTATGGCCTTGTTAGGTGTGAAGCTTAGGCATTCATGATCACGTCACACATCGTCCAACCAATACCGTTCTAGCCTGGCCATCATAGGTTAGCTTCGATTTCACCATCCGTATTTTGTCGTATGTGTTTGTGTCCACAATTAGTCAAAATTTGACCTCTCAACATCGTATGCCTAGTCACATCCTCTCTCTCATCGATCTGATTGTCAAAACGTCAGGAGGTCCACCTGCCTTCACTCCATGTGAGATAGTCATGCCACGTCTGTGTCCTGGTACAATATGGTAGTCACTGTCATATGAGCAGTTTCTATCTAGTCTCTACTTAGGATATGAGCTAAAGAGATGCCACTAGCTTACCATCATGGGTTTCCAGTCAACTGAACTGCCTTCACCATGTAGGTTGGTTACCAGGTCCAACCAAATAGATCGTTCGATCGCCACTCAAGGAGTGATCAAAGGTATCACTGTTATACCATGTAAATGAGTGATGCAAATATTAATCATGAATTGATAATCAAGGGAGATATATACAATGCGTAAAGTCTAAAGATAGACTATAACAACTATATGCTAAATATCCCCAAATATCCTAAACAACTTAGGAATAATATTTGGCCGACAAATAATAATATCATGTCGGCAAAGATAAAATAAACTAATATAATAAACAAACTAATCTACCCAGGAGGAATTACCAAATAAGGTAATACTACTTTAGCATCACTTTGAATATAATCGTATATGCCATATTACATAGGCTCAGGTCTAAAAGAATCAAACAATTCAACATCCTTATTTTTTGGAATTAGGGTAAGATATGTTGCATTAATTTTATAAGGTATGTATTATTTTACCCTTGACTATTCCACTACCACCAATAAATAATCCTTCACTATAACCCAATAATTTTGGTAAAAAGCTACAAAGAGTCCATCTGGACCTAGGGATTTATCCTTATTAAAAGAGAAAAGAGCTAAATGAACTTCTTCTAGAGTAATAGGCTCCATCAATTTCCTATTGTCTTCATTCGTTATCAATGAAGGAACATCTTGAAGAAGTTTATCATTAAGAACTTCAGTCTCCTCTAATCCTAGAATATTCTAATAAAAATACTTTATCTCTTTTCTAATTTCACTTTGATCTTCAATCCAAAACCCTTCTATTTATTTTATTCTACCAATACTATATGTTGATCTTTGTACTATAACAATCCTATGAAAAAACTTTGTATTTTTATCTCCTTTTAGCCAAGTTTGTCTTGATTTTAATATCTAAAATTTCTCTTCCTTACTCAAAATATTATGATATTCACTAAGAAACTCCCTTTCCTCTAAGATTGGATTATTATGATTACATTTTGTAATTTTGAAATTTTATCTTTTAGCTCTTCTTTCTTCTCAAAAATATTTCCAAAAGTGTTCTTGTTCCATTCTTTTTATCTAGATGTCAAAAATTTAATTTGATTTGGAAGAGCATACACCCCACAATTACCTAAATAATTCCACGTTTGAGCTATCATATCAACAAATTGAGGATGGTATAGCCACATCTACTCATATTTAAAATATGATATTTTTTGAATTCACTTACCACCATTTTAACTCTTATTGGCTAGTGATATGAACCAATCATTGTTAAGGTATTAATTTTAGCACAAGTTACTTCATCTAGCCAATGATATGAGAGAATGCATTTGTCTATTTTTTTTCCTATTAGGTTTTGGCCTCTCATTTTGTTGGTCCAATTATATTTATCTTATTCAAAATCAACCTCCTATAGAGTATTATTCTAAATAAAAACTAAGAAATATCTCATACTTTGGGTTAATTTCCTAATTCTCTTAAAATTTTCATCTAGCTTGGTTATGGTATTAAAATATCCTATGATCATGAGTCGATTTTTTTGGTCTTTACTTATCATAAAGGCTTCAATATCACTCCAAAATTCTAATCTACCTAATTGAGTTGTAGGTCCATAGACATTGATAAGGATGAAATGAATATCTGCAAAGTAGCATGTGACTAAAGAGGCTATCCAATGCCTAGTTTTATGAATGGTTACACAAAAGGTTCTATAAGAATTTCAACAAGTTAGAATTCCCCATGCCACTCCTTCAGAATCCATATCATCCCATTCACATCTTTCTCATACTACTTTCATAGTTTTTGAAACTTCTTTTGTCATATTAATTTCATGGATACAAAGAATAACAGTCTTATTACTTAAGCATAGGTCCTTGATACACCTATGATTTGAGGGTATTTGCACCCCTTATATCCTATGAGTTGATAATCATGTCTCATTAGGGGATTTTTGCCCCGCCTGCATATTACCAATATCATTTTATTATTTGGTAAAGAGAAGTTCAACAAACATAGTTTATGTTCCTTTCTCTATGTTTGCTCTTGCTTCCCTAGATCTTGCTTGATAATTTGAGGGTTTTCCAAATTTTTTCTTACCTATATCAAGAGTAGGTATTATTATTCTAGTCCTTAATATTCTTTCACAATTTTATTTTTCATCATATTTATCCTCTCTTGGCTTTACTACGAAGCTTTTGACTTGTCTTGCTGATTTTTTGGTATTTTCCTTATTAATGGTAGATGTATTAACTTCTAAAACATAATTTTCTTTACCAATTTTTTATCCTGAATGGTGCATGATACTTCAAGAGAGTCTTCAAAATTTGATGAGACACATTACTTAGGTTCATCAATAATGTTTTTTCTTAAATTAGGATCATACAGAATAGACAGTTCCTTGTTAATATGTCGAAATTGTTGTATTGTGTCCTCTAAATTTTAATCTAGTTTTCTTCATAGCCTAAAGCCTCAAAAGAGTTGGTATTTATTCCAATATCCTTTCTTACTGGTCTCCACTATTTTTTATTTATTTTCCTAGATCTCTTTTTTGAAAGCTGAAAACCATCTTTGTCTATAACCATTTGTACGTTTATCTTACGATTTTCTACATATAATTATGTTGGGCTCTTCTTAGGGCATGATATATCAATACAACCCACCTCATAACATATTCTACATCTAAAATATATGTTTTCACAATCTATGGTTTGGGTCCACATCTTATCCCCATATGGTAAAGCTTTACTTATGTCAATCATGACCAATATCCAAGCATAAATAGCCAAGAATATATCTTTCATAGTATCTAAAATATCAAGGAATTATCCTACAGTGTTTCCTATTTCCTTGAAGATATATTTCCCAAAATTCAATGGGTAATCCAAACATCCTAACCCATACTGGTATAACTAGGGATAAATTTACATTTATAAGTGAAAAGCCTTCATACCAGTGGGTAAGGAAGAGTCTTGCTCTTCCCACAAACCAAGTACCCCCTTTTAGGATTTTTTCTCTTTCTTCCCTAGAAAAAAAATGGCTAGAAAGAAACCTTTTGGAAGAAATCATAGAATCACTCCTGGAGACTTCCAATTCCTATCAAATCATTTTCTCAAGGTTGAAGCCCCTGGCCAATAACCATTAAATTTACCAAAAAATATTTTATCTTGGAGCAATGAGGATCTCTCTAAGGTGCACTCACTAACATCTAACACTAGATATGATTCTAAGGATTTAACTATATATCAATACATTGAAAGGAAACTAAAACACAAAATCTATTAAAAATTATTAAGATATCTTATAGCAAATATCATATTTGATAAAAACTTTATTATAATTTGCCTACAAAATTTATAAGATAAAGAAGGGAAAAAAACTCAGTTAAAAAATTCTATATCCAGATAGAATATCTTACCTCACTGAAGTCCTAGCCCTTCATTGCTCTTCCCATCATTTGAATCCTAGCTAACAAATACTTACAATTTTAATTTTTACGACTTGACAAATTGGCACTCTCCTTATTTTGGATTGTTGACCACTCATTTTGAAGCTATTCAAATTCCACACAAGTTGGTCCAATAATTAGCTGAATTAGATAACCCTTCATGAATATATATCTCAATATGAGACATTATCTCATCTTATTTTCTTGTAGCTATAAAGTTTTATAAATTTTAGGTTACATCAAAAATATGATTAAATGTTTATATTAACCTATATTTCTTTGTTATAGTTAGAGTATATTATATTATTTGGGTCATGTAAATGTACCACATTAGGTACATAGTTAGGATAGGAGATTACTTTAGGGGAAATTTATCTAGTTACTTCAAGCAAAGTAATAAATGCACAAGTGGCAATGTGCAAGTTGTAATGTGCAAGGTGTCCCCTTGTACAGCTAGTTAGAGTGTTGGCCAAGGAATATATCTTCCTATATAAAGAACCTCATAGTGGTAGATTAGATATCAAGTTCATATAAATTTCATATCAGCTCATATAAGCTCTTAGTAGTAGTACTCATGTATGTAGTACAATGTAGCTCTTTAGCTAATATTAATGGAGTGACCATTTCCTCCATATTGCATTGTATTTTCATCATTTATATTTATAGTATATTTCAATCATATTGTTGTCTTTCTTTCATATTTCCTATATTTTATTAGAACCTATGGTATATCTCTCCACTACATATATCCTCAAAATTTAATAGTGGTATCAAAGCCACGGTTAATCGAGATAGAAGTACCTACATCCATCATAAGATAAGTCCATTAGATCAAGAGGAATAGGGGGAGTCGTTGTTACTACTATTGATGTGCATATTTGCAAACTGGGTCTACCATTTCACTACATGCAAAAGATACCATTAGGATTATTTGATAGAAATAGCCATAGTAGTTGAAAGCATGAGATTTCGGAAGAAAAACAGTATTAAGATGCAATATAAAAAAAAACTAACTCGATGCATGAAATAGGACGAACATAATCAAATCAAAACCAAACATAAAAGGAGAAAGCAGGAGCACAACCCTTTTTATTAATGTGATTCCAAACTCGGTTACAATACATCTCCTCCCTTTTTAGGGGCTAGGAGTGTTAGCATGTTTTGGTTACAATCGTGAATAGTGATCTTTTCGCATGCCCACATGTAAAATGGGCGGGCCAAAGTGTTGCCGTCGCTTGTGTTGATGGGTCTTCGATCTTTGCTGCTCCTCCTGCGTTCAAAGAAACAACAAAAGAGTTAGTAGCACCTGCTGCAAATAGGAAAAGTTTGTTCCTTGAAATTAATGAAAGATGTATGCCTAAGACTGACTAAAATGATGCATGAAATGATCCTAAATGACTTGCAAATCTTACAGAGGTCAGAAGACATTACCAGAGGGCCACTGCCATTGAAACAGTCGGCCAATCTACTTTCAACTGGAATTCATCCCCGGGCAGGATGAATTCTGCTGTTATTCGTCCCCGGGTGGGACGAATTCGACTGTGATAGAAAAGCCGAGTTGATGCCATCTAAATGTCGAACCTCGGGATCTCCAAAACACCTGCAAACAAAGGGGTTAAGTAATTGGGGCCATTTTGGGATGACCCAGATGGTCGGATTCTCCCAATTTGGCCTCTATCCACGGGAATTCAACGTCGCCACCTGCAAGTTAGTGAGGGCCACAAAATCGACAAAGCATGATAATATTTGATAAATGTCTTATGAAATCAAGATTGTGAGCTATCTAAACAGCATAGAATGTAATGTGAAATGAATAAATGATAGAGAATAGATTAAAATGAAACTAACAAAAGGTGCGGGGTGCCCAAGTGGGCCGCCCACCGTTGGAACTTGATTTTGGCGCCAATCCACTAGGGATGGGCCCAAAATCTCTTGGGATGGGTTGTCGGCAAATTGGTGGATTAAGGTGGTCAAATGTTGGGTTTGGGTTCGGATCCACACTTCCAAAAGCCACCCAATAACCTCTCTTGCGAAAGAGATTAATGGATGTGAAAAGGTGAATCGAAAAAGGGTGCAATAGGGTGTTCAATTTGGCAGCACTTCGTTGCTTGAAAATGCCTCCAACCTGTCCTCTTTTGGGTGGGAAAGTCCACCATTTTATAGACCCAGGGGGTCTCTTTGGAGGGGCATGCAGGGATGCCATGTGGCGGCCATGCCTTCCCAAGAGGGAGGAGACTCCTCCCGAACTTGGGCTTCCATGACTGCCTTTGTGACAGTCCTCTAACTGCCAACCTACCCACCTACACGCGCATGCACGGCAGGAGGCAATAATTGACTGTCCTCGGCTGCCACTTGGCGGCATTCTTCTTTTTGCCCGTTAAACCTGGAATTCATCCTGACCAAAGACGAATTTAGAATTCGTCCCTGGGTGAGACGAATCCCAGTTAGTATTCGTCCCTGGGTGAGACGAATACTGGGCAAAGTGCCTGAATGTGCCAAATTGCCTTTTGACCTTACAAAATTGCTATGAAAGTGGTTAGGACCATTGTTTAACCTCTCGAGGGCTGCCCTAGGGGCTGTGTGTGTCAAAGCGATCAGTGTTTGCAGTCACATAATCGGATTGGTGCTGTTTTGGTGTCTATAGATGCCCCTTTTTGGGATGCGCTGTGCATGGCGCAGCGTCGAGCAAAAATAGATAACCAAAGCACTAATGATTAGGGTTTCTTGGTAACCTAACCAACTTTTGATGCCCCAAGCATGGAAAGGGCATGCATTCTTGAATCCTTGCTTCGACGAGCTAAGGAATTTGATTTCAAGTATTAACCTATTTTGGTGAGGTGTAACTTGAGCTTGGACATTGATCAGTCATGATTAGGCAAAGGGCGCAACCTTTTGTCCACGGGGGAACCTTGTGTTCATGATTCAGGGAATGCCAAGTGTTTGATCAATTTGTGATTATTGCTTGTTTACTGCCCCAAGCAGGAGCGTGATTGTCTTTGTCAATGATTCTTTGAATGCATGTCATTGCCTTGATTGGGTGTGTGTTTGTTGATTGGTGACTAAGTGTGACTACCCCCTCAAGCGACGAATCGATGAGGGAATGACCTTCGTGAGAAAAGCGACGAGTCGCTTGACCCAAGATGACTTGTGCAAGGGTGCCTTTAGATGGTTTATCGTTAAGCATGTGCAATTTTTCCAACATTTAGACCTATTTTTGGTGGGTGGTAACCCTTTTGGTGATGCCATAATGGGGTGAAAGTGTCGAAAGTCCGTCTTCCCATGGAGCGGTCCGGCTATGGTAGCCTTCTTAGGGAAGTAGGAGAGTGACAATTTGAGCCCCGACATCGATTTTCTATGCCAAGAGGTTAAGTGCAAGAGCACTTGTGTCCGGCAATGCTTATTGCTTTGTTTTTGTGTTGCATTTTTTGTTGTTTTTTAGTGGGTGAATTTTTTTTTGGGGTAAATTTAAAATCCGGAGGAGAGCTTCTTAGGGAGTAGGATAGTGAGAGCGGGAGGGCGGTTTATTGCTTTTGTTTTGTTGCATTTATTTGTTGTTTTTGTTGTTTTGCCCCTTTTGTGACGTCATTTGGGGGTGAAATTGTCAAAAATCCATCTTCCCATGGAGCGGTCCGGCTATGGTAGCCTTCTTAGGGAGTAGGATAGTGACAATGTAAACCCCGACATCAGTTTTTCTATGCCAAGAGGTTAAGTGCAAGAGCACTTGTGTCTGGCAATGTTTATTGCTTTTTGTTTGTGTTGCATTTTTTGTTGTTTTTGTTGTTTTGATTTTCTTGCTTTGTGTATATGTCATTATTTTATGTTATGCACAATGATTGATGTTGATGGATGCATGCTTATGGTAATGGATGTATATGGTATGATAAATGCAAATGTTTTTGATATATATGTGATATGCAAAATGTAATGGATGAAATGAATTTGTGTTGTTTGGTTAGGGCACCATAGACTATTTAGGACTTTGTGATTTTGTTTTTATGCGATTGCTGTGATGCATGACTTTGTATGTATACATGTGGTTTTTCTTTTTTGTATTTTTTGATGGTATTGTAAGGATGAAAAGTAGCGCAGTTGGTTTAGAAATGTAGCTAAGGTTTTCTGAGACTCAGACGGTTTTAACTCACTAGCCATGACTGTACTTTATCTTACAAGACTTTTGAACAAGGTATGAATCGAACTTGTTTTTGACCAAGCTATTTCACATCCCTGTGTGTGCAATTGAGTTCATTTATGTGGTATTTGTCAGGATACCGCCAGTGCAGAGTGGGCTTTCAACCGAACCTATACTGAGGATCACCTAATTAGCTCCACTAACTCCTTTGTTGTATTTAGTTAGATTAATCTACGGTGTTATCCAGGATACCATAAGCTAGCTCATCCTTATGCAAACATTGGTCTGCATATATGCAAAGCGAATGTGACAGACATATCGTCATGCGGGTAGGATACCACCATTGCCAGATAGGCTGTCAACCAAACCTGTAATGAGGATCACCTAGATGGTTTTTGAATGCTGAGAATTCCAAAGATTCAAGTTCAGGTTATTTGTTGGCTGAATGATTTGGGAGACTTGCTCGTCTATATAGTGATGCAAATCACTATTTATTTTTCTATTTATTTTTCTTTTTGAGCAAGGATTTTGAATAGTGGTGATAACCACTGTTACTTGATTTTGTATTTTGAGCGGTGTGAGTTTGAGCTTGTGAATGGCTTTGATCCTCGTGGCCTTGGGGATGACTACCCATCCTGGTTAGGGGCGGATAGTATGAATCCTTACGACATTGGGGACCAAGGGGATGATGGAGATTATGAAGTAAGGGCATTGATATTTTAGGCCTTGGGGATGACTACCCATCCTGGTTAGGGGCGGATAGTACGAATCCTTACGACTTGGAGACCAAAGGTGAATGGAAAGTGTTAGGATGATGATTTGTTGGAATTTTGTTCGTGAATGGCGTTGATCCTTTTAGGTCTTGGGGATGACTACCCATCCTTGGCAGGGACGTGTAGTACGAATCCTTACAACTTTGGGAACCAACTATGATTGGGATTTGGTAGTGGTAAAAACCATTGTATATTAAGGTGAATGGATAGGGAAGAGCTCGTCCTTTTATCAATTCTCAGCATTCTAGAACCATTCGCACAGGGGGATGAGCAAGATAACCGTTTCGCTTATGGTGACCTGGATTACTATGCAGGTTTCATCTTTCGTTCACACAACTTGGGAATTTTTATGTGTTTTAATTTGTGTTGGGATGCTACGTAACAAGGCGTATTTCAAGTGTAACTCTACCTTCGTAAAATCTGTCTGACTCGGTACATTACGTGGCTAAAGAGCAAAATGATGACTGAATTATGAAAACTCTTGATACATTATAAGACCACTGACTCTATTGTGGTAAACAACAGTAAATGGCGTTTGTTTGTTTGTTTTGTAAAATGGAAAAGTGTGGAACAAGATGGACTAGCAGAATAATTACAGTCTATGGTGCCTTTGACCTGTACGACCACAAATATGCAATGTATGGATGCGATGCTTAATGCAGCTACATATTTTTTTGTATTTTTGATGGATTGATTTTTGTGAATATGAAGATGAGATGCGAGAAGAGCTCTCTATTGATGAATTTGAGCATGCCTAGAAATGAGATGCAAATTTTTGTTGTTTTTGATGATTTTTGAATTTTGACTTTTCTTATTTTTGACCAAGCGATTGTGGAAATCCTTGGAGCATTTTGGGTTTGACCAAGCGATTTTAGAGATCCTTGGAGCATTTTGGGATTGACCAAGCGATTTTAGGAATCCTTGGAGCATTTTGGGATTGACCAAGCGATTGCGATAATCCTTGGAGCATTTTTGGGATTGACCAAGTGATTGCAATAATCCTTGGAGCTTTTGGGGTGACCAAGCGATTGCGATAATCCTTGGAGCTTTTGGGGTGACCAAGTGATTGCGATAATCCTTGGAGCTTTTGGGGTTTTGACCAAGCGATTGCGATAATCCTTGGAGCTTTTGGGTTTTGACCAAGCGATTGCGATAATCCTTGGAGCTTTTGGGGTGACCAAGTGATTACGATAATCCTTGGAGCTTTTGGGGTGACCAAGCGATTGCGATAATCCTTGGAGCTTTTTGGGGTGACCAAGTGATTGCGATAATCCTTGGAGCTTTTGGGGTGACCAAGTGATTGCGATAATCCTTGGAGCTTTTGGGGTGACCAAGTGATTGCGATAATCCTTGGAGCTTTTGGGTTGACCAAGCGATTGCGATAATCCTTGGAGCTTTTGGCTTGCTCTTCAGGGGATAGAGGTACCCCCAGCTTGATGGTCTTTGTGCTCTGGATCTAGCTCTGGAGGTATGGGCACGAATGGATCGGCCCTATGCATGGAGAGGAGGACAGGGTCTACCCTCGGCACTGATGTTGCTATGGGATCTCTGGGTGGAAGTTGATCTTTGTATGCCCAAAGTGGTGGATGTAACGCTTGGTCCCGTTGCGGTGGGTTAACGTGCCACTCATGCCCTAGTATTATGTTTAGCTATTGAATTGCTTCATTGATATTTATGGGATGTCGATGCTGTCGCATGTGATTGTTGTGGGCTATCTCTGTTTTATCCTCACCTTCGGCCAGTGAGTACAGCTCATCAGAATCTAGAGATTCTAAGACATGGAGGACTGCATCATCAGGTAGCCCTACGGTTAAAGGTTGATCCTCTTCGAAAGGAGCCTCATGTAAGTTGGGCCTTGGGAGCTCCAAAATCTTGGTCTCTATCGACTCTAAGTGCTCTAGCGCTTTGCATGTATCGAGGGATTTGAGCTCCTCCTCTTTGGTTGGTTCTTGTTGAGGAACTTGGGGCCTATGGAGGGGTGGCCAGATAGCACCCCCCATGCCTTGGTAGGGCATTTCATCCCGCTCTTCTTCTCGCTCTGATTCCTTAGAGGCTTCTTGATGAATTTCTAAGGGTGGCCCATAAACCTGAGTGGGTTCCTGAGGAAGGCGCCCATCATTGGTTATAGGAGTAGCCTCCCGCTCATGTCTAGGAGGCATCGGGGGTGGTGCTCGATAAGGTCGCGGAGACTTGTCTCGCACCCAGGGGTTGTGCCTCTCATAATGTTTTGTCTTATGCGTGTGAGGGGTTGGAGTCCTCTCCTGCATAGTGTGTTGGAACAACTCATCCTTCTGGAGTTGAAGGTGCTCTTTATTTAGAAGATACCATTGCTCTAACTGTTGTCGTTCTAGCTCAAGTTGCGTGAGTTGCATCCGATGTGCGAAATGCTCGATAGATTCTAAGATAGTTGGTCTTATCGTCTCATGTCTAGAAGGGCTAGATGCCTCTCCTACATATCTATCTCGGTCATAGTGATCCAAGATCTCTATAGGCCACCTCCCTCTGTTGGGGGTAGCGGCATTCCCTCGGGGCTTTGGCCTCAGTGAGTGGTCCTGATAGATAGCAGGTGTGGAGGCGTATTGCTCCCACATTGTATATTGCTCTTGAGGAAGGTAAGGGTTTTCCTCGTGCTCTCTTTCATAAGTGAAAAAGGGACGGGCGGAGTTGGCTCGCCCTGCCTGAGGAGCCTTGTGCTCTGGATTTGTCCTTGTAGTCCTGACAACTAGAGGGGGTGAAGGAGGGATAGTGTAATCATGTGGTTCCTCTCGTCGAACCCTATGTTGACCTAGCGCTTCATCGCATGGTGACCACTCATAGCGAGCATCTAAGGGAGCTCTCCTATGGATGTACCCCTCATGGAAGGGTGTGTGCTGGGTGCTATGCTGAACAGGAGTGCCCCTAGAAGAGGTGCCCCTATAGTCCCTTTCCGTTAAGGTGTGGAGGGGTCTGCCTTGTGTGTCAGGCCACCAAGGTGGTATGACCAAATCCTTGGGGCTATACCGGAGGTGACTTGTGCCTCCTTGGATATTCCCCATAGCATCCGCCCGTGATTGGGCTTGGCTGCGGGTGAGCACCATGACGATGTCTCTCTAAAAACCCTAAAAATTGAAAATGAGTCAGATGGGGCCCAAAATTGGGGTGCGCATCCCTCTTACAATAGATAAGACAAAAATGAAGTTTCAAGTCCTAACTCTAAATACATTAGGAGATATTGACCTTCGAACAGCTCAAAAAGCATAAAAAATTAGGTGAGCAATTTTAAAACCTAATTTTGGGGCACTAGATGATGGAATTTGGCCCCGAAAACTGACTTTTTTGGAAAATAGGACTCCAAGGAGTCTATTTGTTTAAAATTATCCCAACTAACTCCCTGTAAAATTTCAAGTCAATCGGAGCTACGGTTGAGAAGTTATGGCCCCGACAAGATGCACTAAAATTTAGGGAAAAATATAAGATTTCCCATATTTTGTTGGATGCTCCTGCATCACTTATGGGCACCTTTGGGGTGCTTTTGGGTTGACCAAAGGGTTCATGGACACCTTTGGGGCATTTTGGGGATGACCAAGCGATTGCGGGAATCCTTGGAGCTTTTGGAGCGAGTGACAAAATGCATAGATTTTTATCTTTTGTTTATGATTTTTTTGATTTTTTTTTGTTACACTAAGCAAAAATGAACACACACATACACAAACGGTGATTATCTCTTTTAAAGATTAATGGTGTGTCCTAAACTGGTTTTAGTGCATTTTGATGATTTTGTTTTGTTTTTGAAAGTTTTGAAGAACGTTTAAATGCAGAATGTTGGCTCATATGACTCCCATAAATGGTCGCCCCTTCAATATACCATTGCTCGGCCGATATACCAACCTCTCTATATACCCGCCCTTACGAGAGGGAAACTATAGGTACGTGAGAGCAGATGGTACGTGGAACATAGGCGGTACGGAAGGGGGATTGTCCTGTTAATGACACCTACCATAGAAGACTTATCCTCGCGCGCATGGGAATCACCCCAGTGACACTCGATCAGCTTTCATCAGGATTTACGCCTAACAACAGTGACAATCGGGGAAATGGATGCAAAATCAAGCCAAGGTGGTGATGAACCCACCGTTGGTCTTGATCAAGGGCTGGGGTCTTACGACCAGCTCCTTGGTTTAAAGATACCACGTGATGTGTGTGTGGTTTATTTTAATTAAAATTGAAACATGCAAGCAACCAACTTTCCCTAAGCAAGCAAAAGTTGACAGAAAAATAGAAACAAAAAATCAAAAAATGACAGGGACAGTTTTGGAACCTTACCTCTTTTCTGCCCAGACTTGTTGTTTCTGATCTTCGGCTCTGAAAATTTACAGACAAAAATTCGTCCCTATCAGAGACGAATTACAGAACAGAATTCGTCCTGGTCTGAGACGAATTTGAATTCGTCCCAGGGTCAGACGAATTACAGTAAAGTATTCATCGCAGTCAAAGACGAATTACAGTCAAAATTTGAAAAATGGTACCTATCAAGCACCAAACACAAAAATGGATCAGTTACTTGATCTTAAAAACCAGGGGACAGGGTCCCACCGTGATCGCCACTGAAAGCATGAGATTCCGAAAGAAAAACAGTATTGAGATGCAATATAAACAAAAACTAACTCGATGCATGAAATAGGACGAACGTAATCAAATCAAGACAAAACATAAAGAGAAAGCAGGAGCACAACCCTTTTATATTAATTCTCAAACTCGGTTACAATCCATCTCCTCCCTTTTTAGGGGCTAGGAGTGTTAGCATGTTTTGGTTACAATCGTGATCAATACTCCTTTCGCATGCCCACATTTGAAATGGGCGGGCCAAAGTGTTGCCGCCGCTTATGTTGATGAATCCTCGCTTCTTGCTGCTCCTCCTACGTTCAAAGAAACAACAAAGGCGTTAGTAGCACCTGCTGCAAATAGGAAAAGTTTGTTCCTTGAAATTAATGAAAGATGTATGCCTAAGACTGACTAAAATGATGCATGAAATGATCCTAAATGACCTGCAAATCTGATAGAGGTCAGAAGACATTACCAGAGGGCCACCGCCATTGAAACAATCGGCCAATCTGCATTCAACTAGAATTCGTCCCTGGGCAGGACGAATTCTGCTGTAATTCGTCCCTGGGTGGGACGAATTCTCTGTGATGAAAAGCCGAGTTGATGTCATCTAAATGTCGAACCTCGGGACCTCCAAAACACCTACAAACAGAGGGGTTAAGTAATTGGGGCCATTTTGGGATGACCCAGATGGTCGGATTCTCCCAATTTGGCCTCTATCCATGGGAATTCGATGTCGCTACCTGCAAGTTAGTGAGGGCCACAAAATCGACAAAGCATGATAATATTTGATAAATGTCTTCTGAAATCAAGATTGTGAGCTATCTAAACAGCATAGAATGTAATGTAGGATAAAAAAGTGATAACAGAATAGACTAAAATGAAACTAACAAAAAGTGTGGGGTGCCCAAGTGGGCCGCCCCGTTGGAACTTGATTTTGGCGCCAATCCACTAGGGATGGGCCCAAAATCTCTTGGGATTGGGTTGTCGGAAAATTGGTGGATTAAGGTGGTCAAATGTTGGGTTTGGGTTCGGATCCATGCTTCCAAAAGCCACCCAATAACCTCTCTTGCGAAAGAGATTAATGGATGTGAAAAGGTGAATCGAAAAAGGGTGCAATAGGGTGTTCAATTTGGCAGCACTTCGTTGCTTGAAAATGCCTCCAACCTCTCCTCTTTTGGGTGGGAAAGTCCACCATTTTATAGACCCAGGGGGTCTCTTTGGAGGGGCATGCAGGGATGCCATGTGGCGGCCATGCCTTCCCAAGAGGGAGGAGACTCCTCCCTGACTTGGGCTTCCATGACTGCCCTTGTGACAGTCCTCTAACTGCCAACCTACCCACCTACACGCGCATGCATGGCAGGAGGCAATAATTGACTGTCCTCGGCTGCCACTTGGCGGCATTCTTCTTTTTGCCCGTTAAACCTGGAATTCATCTTGACCAAAGACGATTTTAGAATTCGTCCCTGGGTGAGACGAATCCCAGTTAGTATTCGTCCCTGGGTGAGACGAATACTGGGCAAAGTGCCTGAATGTGCCAAATTGCATTTTGACCTTACAAAATTGCTATGAAAGTGGTTAGGACCACTGTTTAACCTCTGAGGGCTGCCCTAGGGGCTGTGTGTGTCAAAGCGATCAGTGTTTGCAGTCACATAATCGGATTGGTGCTGTTTTGGTGTCTATAGTAGTCAATAGGATTCGAAAAGTGAGGACTAAAATAAATCTTAGTTGCAAAAAACCTAATATTATATTGGACTAGAGTCTTTCCATAGATTTGCAAAAAATCTCGTGAAGACTAGGACTCAGCACTCAAGCCACTAGTTTGACAAATCAACTAGTGAAGATTATAATCTACTGAATTACAAATTCTTCAATTCTAGTTTCTAATAACTTGTTGTAGGAAGGAGATTCAATAAAAAGTTGGAAAGCTTCCTACAAGATATTTAGGAATAATATCTTCTAAGAATCATTCCAGCGCTTGCAGCAACAAGGCAGAATGCTGAAGATTTTAAAGACCTCGAAGAAGGTCCCATTACAAGAGTTGCAATCCTGCAAAGTACAAAAGTAAATAAAATACCATAGTAGCCTTATAATAGACTCAAGGAAGAAGAAACTCTAAAATTTTATTCAAGGAGGAGATAGGAGATTGGTGATTTCCATTCAATATTAATACATGTATATTGCAGAAGTGGAAAAGGCCATAGAAACCTTGATCAAGAAGAAGGCCATAGTAGACTTAATTCTAAAGAAAACTTTAGATACAAATTCTTGATTTTAGAAGAAGAATTATTGATTTATAGGTAAAATCCAAATAAGAGTTCCTAATAAAAATTCATAGAAGAATTCTTGATTCAGAAGAAGAATTCTTGACTCAGAATAAAAACTCCAAAAAAGAGATATTTGAAGAAAATTCCAAAAAAAAAAATAGTGATTCAAAAGAAAAGTTCCTATTTTAGAATAAAACTCCAAAAAGAAGTTCTTGAAGAAGACTCCAGAGAAGAGTCCAAGAAATAGGATATTGGTGATATCCTTTACTGATTAAAGACTTCTATCAGAAGAAACTAAAGATATCAGGAGAATATCTCATAAAAATAACTTCCATTCTTGGAAGAGATAGAAATACTAGGAGAGTCATATTCAAATCCAAAAGTAGTTTATTTCAGAGATTTGAGAAAGAATATATCATCACCAACACTTCCAAAAGTATAAGGTTGAATAAAATGTCTCAATTGGAAGACCAGAGAAGCTGCAAGATAGAAGACCTTGGAGAGGTCTCAAAGAGAAGAAAAATAAGAAGGCTTAGAGAGCCTTATTCTAGAGCTCGTAGCAGCATCATCATTAGATTTCCTAGGAGAACTCATTGGAAAAATCCACTACCAAGGATAAGCTCCTGATAGTTGTTAGCTTTTGATGCCACATACATTGGGAGATACCATTCACAAGATGCAGAAAGAAATAAAATAGATCTGCGAGATGATTGAAATATGCTATAAATAGAAATGGCAAAAATATTACAATAGTAGCAATGGAGGAAATGGGCACTCCATAAGATATGCTACTGCTCCATGAGGGAGCTCTGAGCTTATAGCTCACACACACTACCCTACTACCTATCTACCACACACTCACTGTGATGCTGCTCTATCTTGTTGTTGTTCTATGATCTATCTATGGCCATTATATAGGAAGATAAGTTCCTTGGCCGACACTCTATCTAGTTGTACAAGTGGACACCTTGCACATTACAACTTGCACATTGACACTTGTGCATTTATTACATTGCATGAAGTAATTAGATAACTTCCCCCTAAAGTAACCTAATGTCCTAAGTATGTACCAAGGAAGGTACATTTACATGACCCAAATAATGTAATATGCTCTATTTTCTAACACCCCTATGTATTACAATATTTGGGTATTGAAGACTTTAGTCTTCAATGTGGATCTTCTTCCATGCTTTGAATTGGATATTCATCTTTGAAATGATCTTTGGCTTCTTCAGTAGATGCTTCAGTCTTCAAATGATGCAAAAATAGGCTGAAGTTGTAGACCCTTCTTTTAGTTCACCTTGCATTGTATTCCTCCTTCATTGATCTCCTTGCTGGTATCTTGATTTTGTCTTCATGATGACATGTTTTCTTTTAATATATCTTTTATTTCTTTTCCTTATTCTTCTTCTTTTCTAGTTTTGCAATGGTGTTGATGGAGTTTCTGCTTCATGACAGGTTAGTATATCATCACAATAATAATATTTCTTTTTATTGTTATCTTATTTCTTGTGTTGATTGAGTACAAACACAATTAGAGATAGATACACCATCATACATTCTTTTGGTGAGAATATAACCAATCCTTGTGAATTCCACCATGTTGTGAAGAGGATATCATGAAGATAGCTTATCAAGGTTGTAAATATACCTTCTTTAGCTTCTTTAAGAAATAGGGAGAACTTTTCTTTGTCACTTGAGGATAGATACTCGTATCCTTCTAGAGTATCTATTAAGTTTTGAGAGTAGTATTCCACTTCATGGAATAATTCTTCATTATTGAAGGTATTTCTCAAGATATTATCCATTGATAGATATGATACCTGATAGAAGTATATAAGCTTGATTTGATAAAACCTATATTGATCCTTGATCCTTGTGGGCTTCCTTATGTCTCCCTAGTAATGAGAATGAGTACTCTTAAGGATTTTAGGTTTTGAAGATAGCTTATATATTGCTAATGGATTTGCAACTTGATAAACAATAGAATCTGATATTACCAAGTTTAGTAGAATGCCTTATGACTCCCTAGTATGAATTGGACAAGATATGAAGTGCTTTTGAGAGATATAGTTCAATCTTGGTTGATTTTGTAAAGTTATGAAAATGCTAAAAATCAACTTCTATTGTCCTTATTGCTCCTATTGAACTAAGCACTTTTTCTAGATATCAAGAGGTTTTTAATGTTGGATATTTTGTCTCTATTTGAGAGGATTTGAGACAAGTAAATATTATAATGTCCAACCTTTATATGATATTGATAAACCTCTTATAATGGCCCTTTGGAATTTGATTTCAATTTTTCTAATTTCCAATAAATCAATTTGTAGTAGTAGACCTTATGACTCCCAACTTTGGAAAATTAGAAAAGATAATAATATTTGCAAAATATTTAAATGATTCAACCTAAGTAGAAGGCCTTATATCTCCTAGGTTAATTTGCAAATAGTATTCTGATTTTTAGGTAAGTTATCTCCTACGTCTTTGCTTTCTCAATCTTAAAATTTAATCCATAAAAATATAACCTTATAACTCCAATGTTTGAAAGCAATATTAATGAGATATTTTTCTTACCTTAGCCCTCTTAACTTCACACTTGGATGGCGCTGATTTGGCTGAAGTATGATAGTCCTCTACGTACCCTTTCTGATGCTTGATTTGATGAGGCTGAGGAAACAAGTGTGGTATGGTTGTTGGGCTTCTTCGTTGATGCTTGGAGAGTAGATGTTGGTCCTTTCAATGGAGTCTTTAATACTCCTATGTTCTCCTTCTTCCATGCTTGGTATGGCTATTAAGATTCTACGTTGAACTTGGATGAATAAATGTTGGACCTTTCAATGGAGTCTTTAATGCTCCTATTCTCTCCTTCTTCCATTATAGATTGATTGGATTGTGCTTGCTTTTCACACTCTATGGATATTGGACGTGAATTCTATCTCTTCATTTCTCTATGCTGCATATATGGGTAGTATTTGGTGGAAAAATGGCACTCAATTTGCTTAGTAATATTACCTCCTCTTCTTGTAATATTGCTCTACCAACTGGGTAGTCTTTGAAGGACAAGTGGCACTCGATTTGCTTAGTAACACTACCTCCTCTTCTTGTAACATTTCTCCACCAGCCGTTATGTATCCTTCTTGCTTGAGCGCTCTCAATGTTCATCTCTTGAGCATTAGAGAAATGATAGCCATGAGGGAATAATGTGCCAAGTGGCACTCAACCCTTTTGCATGGAGTTTCCTACGTAACACCTCCAAGAAGGAGATTATAACTCCTTCCAAGTCTTTCTCCTTAGCTTGCATCGATTTCTTGGAGAGCAAGCAATGTATTTCCTTCTACAGGTGATCTGTGAGCCATCTTGGAGCTTGGGATGAAGATGTGGTAGCTCTCTTGCTACCCTTTGTTGATGCTACTCTCAACGTAGCATCCGCCTTGCTGCTGTGCACTTATCCCTACATTGTTCTCTCTATTCACGATGATAGAGGTGAAGCTTAATGCTACAGAATGCTGCAATATGCTCTATCTTTTATTTTACGTAGATAGCTTTACTGCCTTGCTTGTGATTTACGTAAATATGCGTGATAGAATTCCTTTGGCTCCTTTAGCTTACGTAAGTAGCCTTTGAGAGGCTTGTTGTCATTTACGTAAAGCTTCCTTTGACTGCAGGTTCAATGCTGGAGAGAATGCCCTTTCGGTGATGGAGAACGTTCGATATTTTGGCCCTTCCTTTGGCCTTTCCTTTGGCTGCTTCTTCCCTATACCTGTTGTGCCTATTGTGGCACCTTTAAATCTGCTCCTTTACCTATGTTTGATGTAATGTAGAAGTGCAACACCATGTAATATAGAATCCTTATATTGCACCTTTTCCTTGCACTCTTTTGTAGGTCTGAGATTCTTATTTTTGTAGCAGATTGATGAGTGCAAGAAGAGGGTTTTAAGGAAGTCTCTTTGGCTAGAATCCTTACCCTTTTTTCTTGGATGATTGATGGTGAATCCAAGCCTTGTAAATGTTGTAGAATAGAAGCTTTCTTTTAGTTGCACTAACCCTAAGTGCTTGGATTTGAGACTCACCAAGTCTCAATCTTAGAAGCTTCTTTTTGGTTAGATTTTTTTCTTTTTCCTTTGCTTGTACTAACCAATTTTGGTGGCTTCTATTGGCCACTATGAGTTGCAGGTTTCTATGCTTTAAAAAAGTGTCTTTAGACACTTGATCCGAACTAGATTTTGTAGCCTTTATTTCAAAGCACAAAACTAATTTCTTTTGAGAGTAATAATAGTGCAAATAGCTCTAACAGATTCTACTTTTAATGCACTAACAAATTACACCTTATCACTCCAATCTACTCTCAAGAAAATGCACTTAATCAATTCACTGCAACTAATCAAGAATAATCTCAAATGAACCTTCAAGATTTATTCTATAAATTCCTTACAAGCAAGATATTAGGAGATAGTCTTCTTTTGCTTTCCAAAGTAGATAATAGGCTAGTTGATAGATTATTAAAAATTCTGAAATCTAATCAACTCCTAATGTGCAAATGAACCTTAAAAAGAATATTTCTTTTTGCACACTTGAATACTGTAATACAAATCTCCTTTTTGCAACTTTAATCAGGATGAAGGTGCTTTAATAAATATGATAAGTAATTCACCTAATGAATCTACTTGCACCAATAGTTGCATACCTTTTTCTGAATGCTTTTGTAGCTCCTTTTCTGCTTTTGTAGAGGATGTAGATCTTGGTGCCTAAGAACACCAAGTTGCTACCTTGAATAGGATCTTGCAGCTCTTTGTAGACTATTTTTGAATAGTTCCTTCTTCACCAATTTGATGGTCTCGAACTTTCTTTCACGAGCCTAGGATTTGGTGACTTTGATCTCCTCTTGTAATCTCCTCCTTCTACTGTAGATTTGGAGAAGTTTGTATCTCTGAAGTAGTGACCTCTTTCTATAGGAGGTAATCTTCAAATCTCCTAGATTTGATAAGCATCTTCTACTTTCAAGTCTTCTTGTCGAATTTTGACTTCAAGCAGGATCTTCTCCTCAAGATTCTGAATGTCTTGAGGTCTTCACTGGATTCTTCTTCTGCTCGGATTTGGCACTCCTTGCCAAATTCTCCTCCTCTTGGGCTTGTTGTTGGATGGTGATAATTGTCCCAAGTCCTTCACTATCAGGGGCTTCTCCTTGGTAGTGGATTTCTCCAGTGAGTTCTTCTTTGAGGATTTCTTCAGCAAGGCTCTCCTAGCCTTTTACTAGATGCTCATCGAGACCTAGTCAAGGTCTTTGATCTTGCAACTTCTCTTGGTCTTCCTAGAGACCTTATCTTCAACCTTCTACTTCTAGAAGTGTTGGTGTTGAGATCTTCTCCTGGATATCTGATTCTGCTACTTTTGGATACGAGCAGGACTCTCCTAGTCCTTCTTCTTCTTCCTAGCCTGGAAGTTCTTCAATGAGATCTCCTCCTGATCTCCTTTTTCTTCAGGTACTAGATTGATTCTGAAGAAGCTTTTCTTCCTAACTTTCTTGTAGGAAGCTTTCCCGACTTACTGGATCACCTATACCTGCAACAAAAATATTAGTACTAAAATATTCTTCTGAATTAGATCCTTTCCTCTAGAATATTCTTCAGGATAAAAGGCATCTAAGGCCTATTTTAGTATCAAGACTTCTATGGCCTATTCTTCAATGTCAAGGCTTCTATGGCCTTTTTATCTAGATCAAGGCTTCTATGGCCTTTTCTTCTAGATCAAGGCTTCTATGGCCTTTTATTCTATATCAAGGCTTCTATGGCCTTTTCTTATGTATCAAGGCTACTATGGCCTTTTCTTCTGGTGAAGTTCTTCAATCTATCAATGGAGATCTCCTATCTCTAGACTTCACCATGATTCTTTTCTAGAATATTCTTCTAAAGTATTCTCCCTTCTACAACAACTAATCTCTACACTATGAAGGCACTCCGACCTTTGGGAAATGAAGTTGAGGTCTCCTAGATTTCTATTGTAGGAGGTATCCCAATCATATGAGTATTAATTCCCTACAAAAAGAAACTTTTAGGTAAGTATTTCTAGATCTCTTAGCTTCACTAGTTGATTCATCAACCTAGTGGATCAAACGTTGAGTCCTAGTCTTCACGAGTTTTCCTTCAACTCTGTGGAAAGACTCTAGCCCTATGCAATCTTAGTATTTTTGAAACTGATATTTCAGTCCTCACTTGTAACTCTCCCTAATTCTACCACCTAGACTCTTCTAAGAAATTTTGATAGTGACTGGTCCAATGGCGCGTCAAGTTCTCAAAAAACTCAGGATCAAATAATGGTGGTTCCCTCTAGACCTACTGTGGCTTGATCTACCGTAGCTCTGATACCACTATTAGCTTTTGATGCCACATACATTGGGAGATACCATTCACAAGATGCAAAAAGAAATAAAATAGATCTGCGAGATGACTGAAATATGCTATAAATAGAAATGGTAAAAATATTACAATAGTAGCAATGGAGGAAATGGGCACTCCATAAGATATGCTACTGCTCCATGAGGGAGCTCTGAGCTTATAGCTCACACACACTACCCTACTACCTATCTACCACACACTCACTGTGATGCTGCTCTATCTTTCTATATTCTATGATCTATCTATGGCCATTATATAGGAAGATAAGTTCCTTGGTCGACACTCTATCTAGTTGTACAAGTGGACACCTTGCACATTACAACTTGCACATTGACACTTGTGCATTTATTACATTGCATGAAGTAATTAGATAACTTCCCCCTAAAGTAACCTAATGTCCTAAGTATGTACCAAGGAAGGTACATTTACATGACCCAAATAATGTAATATGCTCTATTTTCTAATAATAGTGAAGGACTTGGGACAATTATCACCATCCAACAACAAGCCCAAGAGAAGAAGAATTTGACAAGGAGTGCCAAATATAAGAAGAAGATTTTGGCAAGGAGTGCCAAATCCCATAAGAAGAATCCAGTGAAGACCTCAAGAAAATTAAAATCTTGAGAAGAAGAATATCATGTTTAAAGTCAGAATTCGACAAGAAGCTTGAAGGAAGATTCATACAGAACAAGCCTACCAAATCTAGAAGATTTGGAGATTACCTCTCATAACAAAAGGTATAGTTCAGAGAAAGGAGTTCTATGAATCTATAGGAGAAAGGAGATCACTGGAAGGATCAAGCCACAAAATCCAAGGCTTAAGATAGAAAGTTTGGGGCTATAGATTGATGAAGTAGAAAGGTGTTTGGGATAGCCAACAAAGAAGTTGTGTATCCATCCACTACAAAGTAACAACTTGGTGAATCAAAATACGAAGATATACATCATCTACAAAAGCTATTAATGGTAAGAAACTAGGGTATAATTAGTTGAAATTCAAATTATGGTTCATTATCAAATTTTATTAAGCACCATATTTGGAATAAAAGTTATAGAAGAATAGATTACATTATAGTCTTCAAGTGCAAGAAGAAAGAATTCATTTTAAGGATTATTTGCACATTAATAGGAGTTGAATATTTTCAAAAGAAAGAAAATTATCATATACCTATTTGATATCTAGAAATCAAGAAGACTATATCCTACAATATTGATTTTAGTGAAAATTTCTAGAATACTTAATAAGGGTTCATTACAGATTACTCTTAAAAGTTGCAGAGATTAATAAGTGCATCTAAAATTATTTTAAAATTTTATTGGAGTGATAAGGTGAGATTTTTAGTGCATTAAATTGGTAGTATTGTTAATGTCATTTGCACTACACTAATTACTCTAAAATATATTAGTTTATTAAAGGATCAAGAGCACAAAAATTAACAGATTATCAAAGTGTTAAAAGATAGTATTTGGTGCACAGAACCTGTAGCATCTCATGGCCCAAATAAGCCACAAAAATAAGATAAGATTACTCCAAGGAGTGAAGAAGAAAAGCCACTATCAAAATCAGCAATAGAAGCCTCAAGTCAAGACTTGGTGAGTCTTAGATTCAAAGTGCACTAAAGGCTATTTACAAAAAGGTGTAGAAATTACTTCTACAAAAAAAGAGCTTCTATCTAAGTGGTTATTATCTTGGGTTTATTACCAAAGTCACCAAGCAATAGAGAGAGTTGTCTAGCAAAAGAGACAACATAAAATATGCCATCATCTATTTCAAAAGCTACTATAAGACCAGGAAAATTAGATTGTAAAAGGAGGTGCAAAAAGGTAGTTTATATATAGAGTATTTACATTTGCATTGCACTAATCTAATATACCTTACATAGGAAAAATGATAGATCTTATATGACAAAAATACATACTCTTTACAAGGATAAAAACACTCCAAGGTAGTCATGTAAAAACATTATCCTCACAAGGGAATAGAGCCACTCAAAAGGCTCATATCTTCTACATTTTGGACAACCAAACCTGCAAGTAAACAAAGCAAGGAGAAGCATTACATTAAAAGGCAATATCATCTCTAAAAATGAGGGCATAACAGGTTAAAGGATGTACGTCCAAGGAGAACCATTGGAGTAGCTCAAAAACTCCACACAAGCATTGGAAAAATATTGCTCCAATATCCCAAGGTGTTGCTTACTATTCCAGCTGGAACCATCTCATCTCAAGTGTTATCGAACAAAGGAGGAACTGGTCGCGTTACATGGTTAATAAGGGCATTGCAAGATATGTTGGAGAGGTGTTACATAGAAAATCCTATGCACTAAGGAAAGGTGACACTTGTCACCTAGAAGGAAACAATAATATTTCCCACACAACCACCCATCCGTTACAAGGTTGACCAAGAAAACACTTTTGGAAGAAGGTTGGTAAGAATGAGCCCTCATCCAAGATCATAACGCTTATTCATTACTTGGAAAATTTTCAAAAATGACAATAAGCATCTCAAGCATTCAAGGGTAACCGTCGTGACACTTGTCAAAAAGTCCAAGATCCTCCATCTAATAAAAGACATAAAATATCACGAAGGATAGTATTAGAAGCATTTGTAGTAGTCATAGCACTTACAACATTCACAACAATCTAAATTATAGTTTGGAAGAGAGGTGAAGATCACTAAAAGCTCTGGTGTATTCAATGAAGGTCAAAAGTCCAAGGTTGAAGTTCCACCGTTCACAAATTGAAGTTAAAGGTCAATCAATGTACACCATAGCGCTCAAGGAAAATGCATTAAAGAGGAATGCCATATATGTTTGAGACCTGCACCGAATACATAAAGAGTATAAAACTAAAGGTAAGGTTTATACTTCATCAAAAATTGCTTTCATTAATAGGGAGTTATAAGGTATAATATAAGGTTGAAACATTAAGAGAAAGCAACCATATTTGAAAGCAATATCTAAAGGGAAAATATCTATTAAAATAGTCTAATATTTGCAATATTAAAACATAGGAGAAATAAGGATTTCTACTTGAAAAAATAGAATTTCTATTATTGCAAATAATTATTTTTTAATATTCCACATTAAGGAATTATAAGGAATACTACATCAAAGTAGGAAATTGTATAATTAGAAACAATAAACATCAAATTATTAAAGGGCTATAAAAAGAGGTTTATTAAGGAATATTAAGAGTTGGAAATTAATTGATAAAATTGTCTCAAAACACATTAAAGCGACAAAAAAAATCTAACTATTAAAACATCATCAAAATAGAAAGTGCTTAAGTTCAATAGGAATAATAAGGTGTAAAAGGAGTTGATTTTTGCTATTCACAAAACTTTACAAAATCAACTCAAAATTGAACTATTATTCTCAAAAGCAATTTATCTATCTTTTAGCATTTCCAAAATTACTAGGGAGACATAAGGTATTCTACAAAACTTTATAATAATAGCATTCATCAAAGATTATCAAGTACTCAATCTATTTGGAAATAATAAGGTCTCTACAAAATCTACAAGGACTCTACTAATTCACATATCTTAACTAGGGAGATATAAGGAAGCCTACAAAACCTAAGCTCTACAAAGGTTCTATCAAATCAAAGCTCATAACTAGGGAGTCACAAGGTAGAACACTTTAGAAGACTCTATCTAATCAGTTACAAGCACCTTATTCTAAGAAGCTATAAATATGTCTACCTCAAGTAATACAGTAAACAATGACATGAACAACACTATTATAAAATAAAGAGAAAGTATCATAAAAAGTGGAATAAAAAATTCACTTATAAAATATAAAATAAACTTAGATCCTATTTCTAAAAGGATACATAATGAAGCTCTAAAATATAGGTTTGAAACGATGGAGCACTATCTACATGCTCAACTCACTGAAGCAATTTATAAATTAAATAATGAAATTCAAATTCCTTTAGAATACGAAAGCATACTATACATGGCACTACTTACATTCAAATGTTATAAGGACAAAAATGTAGAACAAAAAATATTGATAGAATTAATTAAGCTGAAAATAGAGTTAGAGGAATCTTCACTAGAAAAGATATTTCAATCCTCATGCAGTATTAGTACTTCAATTTATACTAAAAATATTATCATGATGCTCTAAGTGCATGTTCAAAAGCTTCTATACAGGACACAAAGAATGATGACAAGGACAGAAGGAAAGAGAAAATTTCTTTGTAAGAATCAGGTAAAAGCACATCCACCTATGTAAGTACTGATTCCAATAAAGAAGAAGAAGAACCAATGCAATAAGACATACAATACAATGTGAATTAAAGAGGACCAGATCAAGCCAAAGAACATCTGAAGACAAAGATCCATATTGAAGATTGAAATATTTAATACCCACCCCATAAGGGGGGCGAAGGTCCAAGGTTCAAATCTCGGGCCTCATCGGATTGAACGCTTGTCCCTTTCCTGGTGCTTTTAGCGGCGTAAAAGGTTTAAAATGATTGTGGCATTGTGGTTATAGGTGCGAACTACGCAAAGATCTGTGTGGTGGCTTCTGGGGAGGACAACGCAGAATACTGTGGTGGCCATAAAAGCTAGACAACCTGCCCGGATTCGTGGCGGCTACCGATTCCACCATGTAAATTCAAAAAGTAAAAAAAAAAAAAAAAATATATATATATATATATATATATATATATATATATATATATATATATATATATATATAATACCCAAATAATGTAATACATGGGGGTGTTAGAGTTAGAGTATATTACATCATTTAGGTAAAGTAAATGTACCACCTTAGGTACCTAGTTAGGATAGGAGATTACTTTAGGGGAAATTTATCTAGTTACTTCAAGCAATGTAATAAATGCACAAGTGGCAATGTGTAGGTGTAATTTGCAAGGTGTTCCCTTGTACAACTAGGTAGAGTGTTGGCCAAGGAATCTATCTTCCTATATAAATGACCTCATAGTGGTATATTAGATATCAAGTTCATATCAATTTCATGTCAGCTCATATAAGCTCTTAGTAGTAGTACTTCTGTATGGATTACAATGTAGCTATTTAGCTCATATTAATGGAGTGATCATTTCCTCCATATTGCATTGTATTTCTATAATTTCTATTTATAGTTTATTTAAATCATATTGTTGTCTCAGTTTCTTTCATATTTCCTATATTTTATTAGAAAATGTGTTAGATCTCTCCACTGCATCTATCCTCAAAAGATAACATTCTCTAGTACCTTTCTTATTCTATAATATAGACAAGCACAAAATAATCCATACGATATAATTTATATAGATTCTAAAGGTTTTTTTATAAAAAGTAGTTACTAATTGTAGGAAAACACAAGTGCAAGCAGGAAGTAAGTGTGAGCAGGAATAAGAAAGAAGTGAACCTTAAATTTTCTTATTTCATATCTTTAGAAAAATCATAAAATAAAGGATTCTTATGAGGAAGAGCTAGGTAGTATGGTAGGAATGCCATTTTTTAAATTTTTAACTAGAAGTAAAGATATTGTCTCTAGAAATATCGATGCCCTAGTTGGGAATAAGAGGATATCCAAATCTATGGAAAATCCTATCTAGAAAATACAAGTGCAAGCAAAAAGCATGTGTGAGCATGAATGCAAAATGAGTGAACCTCAAATTTTATTATTTCATATATTTGATAAAAATCATAAAATAAAGGATTCTTATGAGGAAGAGCTAGGTAGCATGGAAGGAAAGTCATTTTTGAAAGTTTTAACTAAGTAAAGAAGTTGTATCTAGATATATAAATGCCTTAGTTAGGGATAGGAGCAAGGATAAATTTATGGCAAACCCTATCTAGGTAGCATATATTACACCAAAAGTTATTATGAAGGATGATATGATTGAGCATGATATATTGATTCTTAAAAGTATAGTGTTATTATAAAATTTCCATTTATAGTGTCCAATGTTTTTAGAGATTATAATCAAAGATAAAATAATATATGGTGGTCCATGATTTAGAGATAGAGATGCATTATATTTAAGACCCTATAGTGAAAATTTTTATATAAAGATAAAAAGTATTAAAAGGACTCTAGTGTGGGCTAGGAATTTTAGACTTCTACTTTAGCTTATCAATAAAGACATTTTGAAAAATATTGACACTACTCTAGGGAAATTTAATTGGAAGGACAAATTACTAAGGAGTGAAGGCATGTAGTATATACCTAGATATGTGTTGCCATGAATACTTTAAAATATTTTTCACACTCAATTAATATTAAATTTAAATCATGATAATGGAATCTGCAACAACCCTAGAAACTACCCCAAAACAAATTCTCTTAAAATTCAAAAGCAATTTTAAATAATCCAGATAAATTCCTTAGAAGCTCATTCTTCCACTTCCAGGTTTTAGATGTTGTAGCATCCCTTGGGTGAATAGGAGTGGTCATTCTCCCATGTTAACTATGTGGTTTACCTTTACTCACTGCCCATACAACTTAAAAGGACACCTTTGTCTGGTCACCACAAATTTCCTTTCATTTTGAAGGATTTTTTGACCACGTCATGACGGTTAATCCTATATCGTTCATTTGGGAAAAGGAATGCCAAATTCTCTACTAGTATCCACCATTCCTTAACTAGTAGCCTTTTTAGGTGAAAGTTTCTTGTAGTTATATACACTTATTTTAGTGTAGAACTATTGTGCACTATTAAGCTAGTGTTTGTCATTACTTAACTAGTTTAATGAAGGTGTCATATTCTTTAACATGAGTACCTCTCTTTCCTTTGGAGATCCCTTCACAAGGATTTAGTTACAATGGAATTCTAAGATAACTATATTTTGGAGCACACTTTAGTGATAAGCTACTAAAGTACCCACTGTAACCCTAAGGGATTATCTAATCGGGTCTCACTTAGTTCCAATACAAACCTTAGGGTCTATCTAGGATGGGATTCATTTAATAAAACCCTTACAAAATTACACCTACCTACCCCAAGGTATTCAAGGTAAGAATATCCTTTATATGCTATTCATTCAAGAATAAGAAACATAACTAAAAATACCATGCTCTCTTATAGAAAGTAAATGGATACTCAACATCCATCAAATTTTATTTTTCATTAAAGCATAAATGTAACAACATTGACCTTTGTATCATATATTAATCATTATTGTCTATTCAATTATGGAAACTTAACTCAATATTCATCAAAACACCATCTATTAAGTGTTTATCATCAATGCAGAATAATCACATCCTATTTCTTCTTCATTCATAGCATTTAAAGCAATATATATAAATAACAAATTCCATAACAAGTTCCACAAAAGACAAATAGACACAACATGTATCCTAGGAACCATCATGGGGAATAAACCCAACCTTAAAAATTAGTTCATATCTTTATTTATTTGCCATTATTTTAGCCAAATAACAAAAGGGAATCATTGCCCCTTTTCTTTTCTACAATCATTACTAGGTACATAAGATTTTTCATAAATCCTATGATTTTCTTTCATAACAAGTAGTTGTAAATTTTTTTCTTTTTGTTACAAGCGAGGGAATCTCATACTTCCATCGTACTAAAATTCCTTTAATTCATCAATATACATCTTTTATTTCTAGAGTTCTCCCTTAAACCTTCCTTTACAAAGAACGAATAAGAAGCCCCCATAAGATCCTTTCTATTCATTGGCTTTATGTCCAATTTATAAGCCTTTTAGTAACCCAGATTATGCCATTGTCATAAATATATATATATATATATATATATATATATATATATATATATATATAAATAGAAGATAATTGATGTGAACACTTTCAATTTCCTAATTCATGACATAAGTTTTCCAAAGCAAGATATATATTTTAATAATCTAAAACTACTAAGATTTCCATGGAAGAAACAACTTAAACTATCCTTGAATATCTACAATAATTCAATAGCCCTACCACTATTCTTATCATCAATTAATATAAACACAAATCTAGAATCATTTTAATTTTGGAAGATAATAACAACTCATTCACTAGCTTGCATCCGTATATATAAATTTTGATATTCCTTTAACATGAATCCAATCTAAAATCAAATCAATACTTAAATAAGATTGTTCCTTAATAAGCATTTTTTTTTCTTTGATCAAACCCTTTTTTAACTTCAACCCACAGAAAACTATTTTAAAGTTATAATTTCAAAGCGAAACCCATAAAATAATTTTCCATCTAAATACTTATCTTAAGCTCTTATATAAGTGTACTCTAAGATTTATTTAGCGTCATTCAAGCAGAAACCAAATCAACACTGTCTCCTGCATATTGTCTACATCCCAAAGCATTGGTTTTATATCCAATTATGTATCAAACTTCTAGATTATCACTACCTTATAAATTTTAACCAACTATCAACATACTAGAGTTTCACACTTTTTTAAAATGTATGCCATGACGCGGTTCTAAAGTCGTGTTGAGTGGTAATTTTACCCAATTGTGAAATTACACTCTCCCTTAGGGTTTGGATCACAAAACCCTCTCTTGCAAAAAATTTAAATGAAACAACTTCTCCAAGGTCTCTGCTATATTAGCATTTGCATATGTGTATTAGTAGTCTCAATAAGAATAATAATAAAATGCTAGGAACATCTTAGTGATTGCAAATAACTGTAAACAAGGGGCATGTGTTGGTTTATTTTACCATGCTACTTTAATGATTGTTCATGAAACCAAAATAAAAGAAAATGTGAATTGGCCCTCATATGACCATGATGTAGCCTTAATTCCTTTTATCTTGAATGCTTTTAAGGTAGATTTTATCTTCCTTTATTAAGTAGATTTTAAACAAGTTTTATCTTGCATTAAATCCTACTTTAAACATGAAATAGAAGATCAAATCTATCTATGAAAGTGCATTTAAAACAATGAAAGATCCATGAAATGTAGTTTCTATCATGAATATGAAGAAAGCCTTTTCAATATAATTGATAAATTGTTCCTCTTTAATGAAATTAATTTTCATAAAGAGATACCAATTTATTGCTTAAAAATATTAGCTTCATAATGTCATGATGAATTATCCTTCTTAAATGAAATTAATTTTCATAAAGAAGAAGTAATTTCATGCTTTAAAACTAAGACCTTTGATGTAATGATAAATTACCCTTTTTCGATGAAATCCAAATTTTCATGAACAAAGGTGCATTTATCGCTCCGAAAATGATGGCTCATGAAATGACATAAAAATCTCCCCCCCTTTAATGAAATTGAATTTTCGTAAAGGAAAGGTCATATTATGCCTATGAATGAAAATGCGGAATTTTAAAATCTGATTTGCTTCCAAAACTGAAAAAATGAATTTTCGAAATTATAAAAAACCCCTAAAAACAACAGCTTTCAAAAATTGATATAAAATCAAAATGACATCGTAATGAGTCCGAATATGTTGCGTATTGAAGATTGATGTTCATTCTAGGGCTCCATATAATTATTTTTGTCATTTTATTTTTTTACGATTTTTATTTTAATTCCTAAAAATAAAAAAAATATGTAAAATGAAATTTGAAAACTAAAAGAAAAAAATCTACAGTAAATCAAATGCTGAAAATGCAGAAAGGCAAAGCTTCATCAGTTTGATAGCACCCTATCCTGCAAAATCGAAGATGTGAAAAACCCTTATATGCAACCTAGCCTTATTTAACGTGCATTTGCACAATCAAAATAAGTTAGGTGTTAGATCCTAAGGATTCAAAAATTAATTTCAGATTCCAAATATTCGCCTAATGTAACCCAAAATGGCATTAACATCATCTATAAATTCAAAAACTGAAAAAAAGAAAGATAAACAGTTAAATCCAGCATGCAGAAATTTTTCCTGCAAACAAAATCTAAATTTCTAAAAAAAAGCTCTTGCATTAAAATAAATTAATCATTTTACATTCCGACAGCATGTGGCCTTCAAAGAGTCTAGCCCCCATCTTCTATTTGGAAGAGGTATTTAAAATTATCCCTTTCCCATCCGACCCTTCGTTTCATCTCTGTTTCATTTCACTAACTGGTTTCCTTAAAAAAAATTCTCTTCTGCCCATTTGGCTTTTCTTGAGGTTTGATTAATGTAAATACGTGTCCTTCTCTTAAAAAATAAGAAAAAAGCGTTTGACAACACCTTTATCCTTTATTTGGGCTTTGATTATACACAAAATTTATCAGCCCCTGCGCTCATAGCCTATGCCATACGTTTTACTACAAATCCTCAAGGTGACCGTCGTAGCGTGTAGGTCCACTAAAACAAATATTTGACAACTCAATTATTAATGACATGCCTAACTTTGTCATTATCCGACTTTCTCCATATTAATATTGACCTTTGCGTACTTGAATGAATCCAACAATTCTGTATAAACGAATTCATAATTTTATGGACAAGCAGCCACCCCTCTGTCGTCCGAGCCTCCGACGTAGCACGTCTTATTTGTTAACGTTTGCTCTGAACGTAACACTCTGCTCTGTTTAGAAAAACATTCGCTAATCTATCTGGACTATTGCTAACTATTCCACCAAAACCGGCGTCTGCATCTTACTTCCTCCCGTGAATTTATTGGCGACGTTCTCGTCAACATCCATTGCTACATTTCTCCACTGTTCGAGCTGTGAGTCTTCCAACCGATGTGCCACGACATGTCTATCCACTAAGAATTTGAGTTGGTGCTGCCACATTGGAGCTTACCCGATATCCTATCTTGAGTGATATGCACACCACTGGCCGAAAAATACTTCTCTACATTCTAGTGCTTGCGAAACTCCACGTCGCTGCCAAACTATGTTGCTCGACCCTGTCCACGCGGTGCTTCCCACTCGGCAATTCCATTGTGTCACCGTGCACTGTGATTTTGATGTATCTTTGCAATTCATTCACCCGTTCGATTAGACATTTGCACCGCGTTGTCCTGTGATGGCTCCGACGATGTTCGATGTGCTGTTGTTGTGGCAGACATCCCTCACTGCTCAAATCGCTGCGCTTACCTACACCCACATCAACCGCGATGCATAGCTTCACACCTCCTAACTACCCGCCTATGGCTGCTTCATTGGTGCCCCACGAATCTCCATCGTCGATGATCACCTAGCTTGTCCACTGCATCGTTGTGGATGTGTCGTGTTTGACCCTTAAATTCGAACTCTTAATATTAGTTCATTTCACATTATATCATATAATGTTATACTATATTATATAACCTAATATAATATTATGTTATATTATGTAATATAACATAATATGATATTATATATAATTTATTTGTTTAAATATTAATATATGTAATACTATATATATTAATATAATTTTATTTTTTTATTTTTTTATATATAATATGTTGGAATATATTATATATAGATATATTTAAATTTTTAAGTTTTATTGGAACCAACAATTATATTCAATAAAAATAAAAGGTTCCTTTTATTAATTATTTGCCACATACAAAATAAGAAAACACAAACATTAACAATAACACACGCTAACAACAAAACTTGACGAAAAATATTGTTGACCCAACACTAGCGATAAATATCACCAACAAGAAAAATCGTCGACAAAAACGTCGACAAGAAAATGACGACAAAAAGTCATCGACAATAAAATATTGTCGACAAGAAATTGACAAAAACTGCAAACCCCAAAAAAACCAAAGCATGATACACTTAAAACAAACCACACATATTTCAACAAAGAAAACACAAACAGATAAAATTTTACAAGAAACACGAAGACCCCCAAAGAATAAGGAACTTCAAATTCCCCTAACGATCCCATGGTTAGGGTTTTATTAACATGCTTGCCCAAAGACAACCAAAATCTGAAAAACCAAAATTTTAAAAGTGGGTCCCCAAGCTTTGGGGCTAGTTGTGGAGCAACCACAACAAGTCGATTCTTATATAGATGCTACTCTACATTAAGACGTATCAATAGGGATGACTTCATTCATTGGAAAACTTAAACAAACCAAGATCCAAGGTGAGTTCTTAAAATTTAGAAGCCTTAAGGTGCTATTTATAAGTTTAAACTCAATTTCATAATTTTAAAAATGCTCGAGACATATTCTTGTCCATATGGGTGATTCTACTCAGCCTAAATTGGCACTCTCTATGCACAAATATCTCATCGAGTACCCTATGACATAACTACAATGGATATACCAAATCCAAATATTTTATAGAGGTGATAGAACTTAGATCATGGGCAAAGTCTCACAAATCGACTAGCACAATAGGGTATGCTACTTGTAGATGTATATTCACCATTTGAAATCATGTTAAGGTAGAGAGGATACATATGACTTTTCCTATAGCTTGTGTTGGAGTAAAGGCATGTTTTTCATTTGATATCTTGATTCCCTACTAAACACAACATAGGGTTCTACGTTCTCACAACCAGGTTGATCTATAATTTAAGAACCCACAATAAAACATTGATCTGAAAACTACTACTCTTAAACTTATCACAAAAAAGGTACCTTATGTATTTTAAATAACTTGTTAGAAGGTATTTCGAATGCTCTCTGGTGAAAAGGGTCTTCAGTTGCTTTTGTCCTCTAAGACCTTTAGTGGTATCTCCGACCTGCAAACTCTCTTCGTGAATCTATTCTCTTCCAAACTGAACAATCCCCACCCTCTCTTCATTTTTCCTCCATATGGGTTTAAATAACATCCTCAAGAGATTCATTTGGAAGAAACTAACTTCAAAACTATCTGAACCCACCAACATGGGTTTTATTTAACTTTATAATCTTTACATTTTCATTAATACATGTCCTTCTTTTCTAGTTTATTTCATAAATGATATTAAATCTCTGCTTTAGTATAATATTTGCTTTAATATAATAACAAAAATGTTAATAAAGCAATACTAAGCATTATACTTTAGTTTTCATAAAACAATATTAAATATTTGTAAAACATGTTAGTAATACCACTTAACACTACCTATCATGCAAGTGCAGTAATCAAATAATAATTTGCAAAGATATAGACTAACTTCACAATATATGAATCATTACTCCAATCATTTTGACTCTAATAATCATCAGTTCTTAGTCCATTTGTGAAGATATCTATTCTTACGAAAATACCAAGTCTATTAGTACCCATTTGTGAATATGTCTATGCCTGTAAAAAGGATAAGTCTATAGTGCCATATTAGTTGTCATAAAAAACCTCATAAACTCACATAATATGCCATTAATGATCACTTAAATTTATAATAATTTTATTTGGAAAGGTTGTCCAAGGGAGGGTCATGACATACGACCCTCTTGGACTTAAATATCCTACAATAAAACCAAAAAGTTACATTTATTCATTCAAATAAACATGGAAATTGTTTTTGTATATCAGCTACTTTCTCCCAAGTAGCATTATTTTTTGAGTACCAGTCCCACTGGAATTTACATTGCTCTAGAGTTCGGTTGCTCATCTATTTAGAACGAAACTCCAATATCTTTACTGGTTGCACTTCAATCATTACAGGGTCACTTATCTGAAAGCTATACAAATTCCATACATGGTCAATATCAGCTATGTACTTTCTAAGTAGGGATACATGGAAAGTATCATGGATCATGGATATATTGGGTGGCAAGGAGAAACAATAGGCACTTGACTTATCTCCTTGGTGATCTCAAAGGTTTCAACGTATCTAGGATCTAGTTTGGTCTATTTGATGGCACTCTTCATGCGCTTTAATCTAAGAAATACTTTGTCTCCTATAGAGAACTATCTAGGTTTGTAATTTATTTCAACACTACTTTTTTGATGATCAGAGGCTTATTTTGGCCTTGATATAATTATTTTTAATTGTTCCACCATCTCTCAAACCGCATCCGATCTGATGGAAATCCAATATTCTGGATTATCTCATGAGAGGAGTGTTTGATATTTTTTATTGTACAACACTTTGAATGGAGCCATTGCCAAAGAAGCATGATGCCCATTATTATAGGTAAATTCAACCAGGTACAAAAAATCTTCCCATTTTGATTTCTAATCCATACAATACATGCAAAGCATGTATTCCAAAACTTGGTTAACTCTCTCAATCTATCCATCGGTATCTATATGGTAAGTAGAAATCATATTCAATTTGGTACCTATAGCCCGATATAAGGATTACCAGAATACTTATGTGAATCTACAATCTCTATCTAAAATAATTACTTCAATAAATCCATGTAGTCTGAATATTTCCTTGGAAAATTTGTTAGTCAACACAATTACATCATCCTTAGTACTTCTGAGTATGAATTTTGCAACCTTAATTAACTTGTCTACTAAAACAAGGATTGCATCATGTTGGAATCTATTTTTAGGCAATCCCAAAATAAAGTTCATGGATATGACTTGCCATTTTTTAATAGGTATATCATGTGGGTATAAAAACCCTGTTGGGTGTCAATGTTCAACCTTTACTTTCTGACATTCCATACATTTGGTGACAAATTCATTATGTCATTTTTCATACCTATCCAGTAGAAAGTCTTTTTCATGTTTTCTCTCATTTTGGCCCCTTCAGGATGGGTTGATTAAGGAGATTTATGTGCCCCTTGCATAATATTTCTTTGTAAATCACCATATTCTGGTATGATTATCCTATCCTTGAAACATAAGAGTCCATATTTGATATAATAATCTTTGTTTTCTTCAAGATTTATTTCCATATTTTCTTGAATATCCTTGTAAATTTGATCCTGGACTTGCATTTTCATGATTTGATCCATCAAGACTACATGATTGCTGGTCAAAGTAGTTATATGCCTTCATCTACTTAGGGCATCTACAACTTTGTTCTCTTTACCCTTGATATATTCTATACCAAAGTCATATTATTCTAAGAATTAGATCCATCATCTTTGTCATGCATTCAACAATGGTTGAGTGAAGATATACTTCAAAATTTGATGGTTGGTTCTAAGCTCAAAAGGCTTGCCTAACAGATAGTGTTGCCATAGCTTAAGGGCATGTACAACTGCTGCTAGCTCCAAGTCATGTTTAGCATAATTTATTTTATGTTTATTAAGTTTTCTTGACTCATATGCTACTATTGATTCTTCTTAACATAGAACTCCTCCCAATCCCTCAATTGATGCATTTGTGCATACTAAAAAAGTTCCATGTGGGTCCAAAATCTTCTAAATGGATGTAGTAGTGAGTTTATGTTTTAACAACCAAAAGGATGCCTCACACTCATCTGTCCATTTCGAGTCTTTTCCTTTCCTCTAAATATTGGTGATCAGGTAGGCAATCTTGGTGTAATATTTCATAAAACATCTATAGTATCCAATATTACCCATAAAACTCCATACTCTGATCACATTGGTGGGTCATGGCCAACTCATAATAGCCTCAATATTCCTTGTATCCACTACTATTATATTACTAAAAATAATATGCCCAAGATATTTTACTCGAGAGACATAAAAGTCACATTTCGAGAGGTTACCATAAAGTTGATTTTCTCTTAAAAATTCAAGCACTATCCTTAAGTGCTTATCATGCTCTTCCTTGTTATTGGAATATATCAAAATGTTATCTAAAAACATCAAGATAAATTGATCTAACTGTATTTTGAACACACTGTTCATTATATTCATGAAGGTTTTTGGATCATTAGATAGCCCAAATGGTAGTATTGTGAATTCATAATGTCTATATCAAGTTTTAAAGGTAGTTTTATGATTATCTTCCTCACAAATTCTCAATTTATGATATCATAATTTTAAGTTAATTTTGGAAAATATGGTTGCCCTTTTCAATTGGTCAAACAAATCCTCTATTATGACCAAGATATATTTATTTTTGATGGTTTCTTTATTCAACATTCTATAGTCAATACACAATCTCAGCAAACCATTCTTCTTCTTTACAAAGAGAACAGGTGCACCCCAAGGTGACACACTAGGTTTTATCAACCCTTTTTCCAACAACCCTTGGAGTTAAAAATTTAACTCTTGCATCTCTATAGAGTTCATTCTATAAAGGGTTCAATGTATTGGCTCTATTTTGAGCATTAATTCTATAGTGAAGTCGAATTCCCTTTTCAACAGTAATCCAGGTAAATCTTCAAGAAACACATCCTTATATGCTTACAAGATTGGGTGTTTACCAAATACCTATTCCTTTGTACTTGCCTCTTACTTCGTTAAAATTGACCACGAAAATTAATCTACTCTTTTTCATGATCTTCTTTAATTGCATTTCTAATAGAAACTGAGGTATAAAAGAATCTTGTTCACTAGCAAATTGTCTTTTTTGTTTAATATTATCAGTGTAATTAATCCATATCAAGGTTGTAATCAATACATATTTCATGGAATGGACCTATATATAGGTGCCAGTCTATGGAACCATTAGGTAGGATGCCTTGTACATTGGGATAACATTGATCCACAGAGTATTTTTACCCTAAACCATACTCCTCCTTCCACCCTTCTACTAATAATCTTGATCTTTCAGGTATATCCCTGACTAAACTATAAAAAAAGAGGCTATATATTGCTTAAATGTCTATCAGAATCTTATCTTTTTTATTAAATATCATACCTTTCTCTGCTTTTCTTCCTTGGCCCTATTTCTTAGTTTTTTCATATTCAATTCTTCTCCATTGTTTGTTGTAGTTTTAGATAAATTTGCTCATTGTAGAGCTCTAGTTGAATAATTTAGGCTTACTAGAAAGTTTAATTCCTATTGTTGCTATTCTATTTTTTCTTGCATGTGAAAGACAACAAAAGCAAGGTCTTTTACCACCCTGCCTATGACCACTAGATTATCCTCTCATGACCTTAACTCACCCTTTTTTGTCTCATTCTAGGTGCCACATTCCCTGGCTATACAAGTATTTCATATTTGGTTTTATCCCATATACTCCTTCCAATTAGTTTATTTTTACCTTTAAAAAAAATCTATCCTTTATCATTCATTCAAGAGTATCACCAGACACATTACTTTTAGTGAGGTTTCATTCCTAAGAGTAAGATCAGTCCTTTGATAAATGGTTTGGTTTATAAACCACCATTCCCAAAGAATATTCCATTATTTCTAAGGTGCACATCAAAACCAATCATGGCTAGGTTATTTCCAAGGTAGAATTTTATTCCTACATCAGATTTTAGCTTAGGAAAGCTTAAAGACCTACAACCATGCTCTGATACTAATTGTAACAACCCTCAAAACTACCAAAGAAAAAAACTCTTAAAAGTCAAAAAGAAAGTTTAGATAATTCTGATAAATTCCTTAGAATATTATTCTCCCACTTCTAGGTTTTAGATGTTGCAGCATCCCTTGGTTGGACAGGAGTGGTCATTATCCCATGTTAACTCTTGGGTTTACCTTTACTCACTTCTCATACAACTTAAAAGGACACCTTTGTGTGGTCTCCCCAAATTTCCTTAATTTTGTTTTGAAGGAATTTGTAACCACGGTGTGACGGTTAACCCTATCTCATTCATTTGAGAAAAGAGAGGCTAAATCCCCTACTAGTATCAATCATTCCTTAACTAGTATCCTTTTTTGGCACAAGCTTCTTGTAGTTATACACACTTATTTTAGTGTACAACTACTATGCACCATTAAGCTAGTGTTTGTCTCTCCTTAACTAATATAAAGGAGGTGTCATCTTCTTTCACATGAGGACCTATCTTTCCTTTGGATATTCCATCATAAGGATTTAGTTACAATGGAATTCTAAGCTCATTGTATTTTGGAGCACACTTTAGTGATCTACTACTAAAGTGCCCACTGTAACCCGAAGGGGTTATTGAATCACATCTCCCTTAGTTCCAGTCCTAACATTAGGGTCTATCTAGGATTTTATAAAACCCTTATAAAATTACACCCACCTACCCCAAGGTATTCAAGGTAAGAATATCCTTTATATGCCATTCATTCAAGTATAAGAAACATAACTAAAAATACCATGCTCTCTTATAGAAAGTAAATGGATACTCAACATCCATCAAATTTTACTTTTCATTAAAGCATAAATGTAACAACATTGTCCTTTGTATCATATATTAACAATTATTGTCTATTCAATTGTGGAAACTTAAAGAGATACTCAATATTCATCAAAACACTATCTATTAAGTGCTTATCATTAATGCAAAATAATCACATCCTATTTCTTCTTCATTCATAACATTTAAAGCAATATATATAAATAAAAAATTCCATAACAAGTTTCACAAAAGATAAATAGACACAACATGTATCCTGAGAACCCTCATGGGGAATAAACCCAACCTCAAAAATTAGTTCATCTCTTTATTTATTTGCCATTATTTTAGTCAAATAACAAAAGGGAACCATTGCCCCTTTTCCTTTCTACAATCATTACTAGGTACATAAGAGTTTCCATAACTCGTATGATTTGCTTTCATAACAAGTAATTGTAAGTTTTTTTATTTATTTATTTTTACAAGCGAGGGAATCCCATATTTCCCTCATATTAAAATTTATTTCATTCATCAATATACATATTTTCTTTCTAGATTTATCTCTTAAACATCACTTTACAAAGAACAGATAAGAAGCCCCCATAATCTCCTTTCTATTCACTAGATTTATGTCCAATTCATAAGCCTTTTAGTAACCCAAATGATGTCGGTATCATATATATATACACATTTATTTTTAGAAGATAATTGATGTGAACACTTTCAATTTACTTATTCAATACGTAAGTTTCCCAAAGCAAGATATATCTTTTAATAATCTAAAACTACCAAGATTCCCATGGAAGAAACAACTTAAACTATGGTTGAATATCTACAATAATTCAATAGCCTTACCACTATTCTTATCATCAATTATTATAAACACAAATCCAGAATTATTTTAATTTTGAAATATAATATCAACACATTCACTAGCTTACATCCATATATATACATTTTGACATTCCTTTAACATGAATCCAATCTAAAATCAAATCAATACTTAAAGAAGATTGTTCCTTAATAAGCATTTCTTTTTGTTAGGTCAAACCCTTTTCTAACTTCAACCTATGGAAAAGTATTTTAAAGCTATAAATTTAAAAGTGAAACCCAACAAATGATTTTCCATCTAAATACCTATCTTAAGCTCTTATCTAAGTGTACTCTAAGATTTATTCAATGCTATTCAACCAACAACCAAATCAACACTCTCATGTGTATTGTCTACGTCCCAAAGAATTGGTTTTATATCCAACTATGTATTAAACTTCTAGATTATCACTACATTATAAATTTTAACCAACTATCAACCTACTAGAGTTGCACACTCTTTTAAAATGCATGCCATGATGCGGTTCTAAAGTCGATTCTTATACAGATGCTACTCTACATTGAGATGTATTAACAAGAAAGACTTCATTCATTGAAAACCTTAAACACACCAAGATCCAAGGTGAATTCTTAAAATTTAGAAGCCTTAAGGTGATATTATAAGTTTGAACTTAGTTTCATAATTTTAAAAACACCTACGACGTATTCTTGTCTGTGTGGGCAATGCTACTCATATTGAATTAAAATTGTGGGTGCATGAACACCTTATCGAGTATCCAACAACATAACTACAATGGATCTATCGAATCTAGAGGTTTTATAGAGGTGATAGAATTTAGATCATGGGCATAATATCATAGATCGAAGAGCACAATAGGGTATGCTCCTTTGTTACCTAACTTTATTATCATTAACATAAATCATTCACCTTTATGCAAAAATATCAAATCATTCATCCACAATACATTATCCACAATAACAATCCACAAATGAGAGAGAGATAATACCCTTAAGGTAGGAAAACACCAATAATAATCCTTAAGGAAGGAATCACTCCACAAGTTCTCCCAAGATGAGAGAGCCACTCAAGGAGGGCAAATTCCCATAAGCCACTTCGTGGGCACGATGATTACATAAGATTCTTCTTCAATGATATTACAATGACAAATATATCTTCTTTATATATCCATATTCTTATTCTACTTTGGGGAGCCAACTACTAATATAATATAATATAATATAATATTATAATACAATCAACCTTTGTTATGTGTGGCCCATGCCAACCCTTATACAATATAATAATATATCCACAAATATCTATTCCTAGGTACCCTACCATGCCACCCTCCTTACAAATGTTTCATCCTCAAAACATATGAAGAAACCTGATAGTATGATTTGCTAAGCAATGTTAGCAATTGGTACCAATCTCGATCATCCATCCATCCAAGTGGAACGCGGTGATGCTAGTATGCCATGTTGTATCCAAATATGCTTCGTTGGCTCCACGCTTCTATTGTTGTATTTTGATAACTTGAATTATGGGTCCACTTTTTCCTTGATGTTGATGATCCACTTTGAAAATCAGGATCCCTATGCTTTCTCTGCCAAACTCTGCCATAGTTGGTGCCCTTATGATTCCATGTGGAACCATAATATTGCTGACTTGAGCCATGCCTCCAAGAATATTGTCGCTCATGGTGGTGTGGATGGTAATATGGTGCAATATTAACTTGATGTTCTATCTTCTTTGACTTCCCAACATTTGGCTCCATTATTTTAAATTCTTCTACACATTGTTCTTTCATGTTCTCTTTGTTTTGTGTGTCCTTGTGCTCTTCTATCAAATATTCCTTGGAATTTGTTACTGTTATTTCCCCTAAATTAGTTTTTGCTGCTACTGCCTTCTTGGATTTTGTTTAAGGTTCTTCAATTTATTCTTCTACAACCACTTCTTGATTGTCCTTGGATCCTTGATCCTTAAGCTGAGAAATATCCTGCAATGTTATCTTATTTTTCATGTACCATAACTTCATAAACTTCTTTTGCACATTAATGTTAACAGTACCTAAAGAATCTAACTAAGGATAATCAAGAACAATATCCTCATCGTCCATATCAATAGCATATAAATATGAATATAAAACATATTTGTCCATGGTGATCTTCAAATCTTCAAAAATTTGAATATGCTCACCCTCTAGTTGCATGTCCTTAATTTTTGTTGCTTGAAATTACAACTTCTTAGCCAAATAAATATTAATAAAATTATATCTGCTACCAGGGTCAATGGAAATAATAACATGTTCTTTTTTAATGTTTCCATGAACCTGTAAAATAGACCTTTTAGATTCAAATAAATTCCTTTGTCCATTTCTGAATTTATCTTCTACCAAAGGTATGGTTTCCTCTGTCTGCATACTGACATATTTTTTATCTTCTACCACTCTTTTTATTTTCTTTTGTTCTTTTTGAAGCATATTTATTTCTTCTTCATATCCCTTGATGGTGACCTTCAAACTAGCTATCTTTTTATATGGGTCCCATCTACTCAAGAATTCATGCTCCATTGTTTCCCAAGTTAGTTCATCTTGATGGGCATGAGGAATTCTAGAATACCAAATCATAGCTTCTCCTCTAAGATAATAAGAAAGCCAAATTTTCCAAATAGGATTTTGATAATGCCAGGATTTAAAATTTTTCCACCACTCTCTAGCATCAATATCATCTTCTCCAGAAATTGTTTTGAGTGCCATTGTTCATGCCCTAATGCAAACTAGGGTTTTATGGAAATAAATAAATTTCCACTAATTTTAAGCTAAAAATCCACATAGAGAACTAAATCTGCAATTTGTCTTCCAAAAAAAATAAAGTGCAACTGATTTGCTTACCCGAACTAAAAAAATTTTGTCTTTTGAAAAATTCATGACTTGAAAATTTGTCACTACCTTTATTCCAGATGGATGAATTCAGAAGGTTGTATCTCCCTCAATACTACTCGGATTCCTTCATATGACCACTCATTTCAAATCTCTTCAAATGCTACTCAAACTTATCCAAAAATCACCTGAATCGGATAACATCTCACAGAGATATGGCTTCTGAAAGATGAGACATTTTTCCAAAAAAAAATCTGCAAAATGTGTCACTATCCTTGTTCCAGATGACTAACTTAAGAAGGTTGTATCTCCCTCAATACTGATCAGATTCCTTTATATGACCACTCATTTTAAAGCTCTTAAAATTCTGCACAATCTAATCCAATAATAACCTGAATCGAATGAACTTGCGTAGAGATATAGCTCCTGAAAGATGAGATTTATTTCCAAAATAAATTTCCCTAATTTTACAATTTCACACAAAACCCCCACTTTGCCAAAATCATTGCTCTGATACCACTTGTTACATAACTTTATTATCATTAACATAAATCATTCACCATTATGCAGAAATATTAAATCATTCATCCACAATATATTATCCACAATAACAATCCATAAATGAGAGAGAGATAGATAATACCCTTAAGGTAGGGAAACACCAATAATAATCCTTAAGGAAGGAATCACTCCACAAGTTCTCCCAAGATGAGAGAGCCACTCAAGGAGGGCAAAGTCCCATAAACTACTTCATGGGCACGATGATTACATAATATTCTTCTTCAATGCTATTACAATGACAAATATCTCTTCTTTATATATCCATATTCCTATTCTACTTTGGGGAGCCTACTACTAATATAATATAATATTATAATATAATGTAATATTATAATATAATCAACCTTGGGTTATGTGTGGCCCATGCCAACCCTTATACAATATAATAATATATCCCCAAATATCTATTCCTAGGTACCCTACCATCCTTGTAGACGTATATTTACTATTTGAAAGGGTGTTAAGGTAGAGAGGATACATCTAATTTTTCCTATAGCCTATGTTGGAGTAAGGGAATATTTTTCATTTGATATCTTGATGTCCTACTAAACACAACGTAGGGTTCTACATTATCACAACTAGGTTGCTCTATAATTTAAGAACCCACAATAAAACATTAATCTAAAAACTAGTACTCTCAAACTCATCATAGAAAATGTACCTTATGTATTTAAAATCACTTGTTATAAGGTATTTTGAATGCTCTCTAGTGAAAAGGGCCTTCAGTTGCTTCGGTCCTCCAAGTCCTCTAGTAGTATCTTTGACCTACATACTCTCTTCTTGAATCTATTCTCTTCCAAATTGAACAATCCCCACCTCTCTTCCTTTTTCCTTCATTTGGGTTTAAATAACACCCTCAAGAGATTTGTTTGGAAGAAAATAACTTTAAAAAACCCAAACCCACCAAGATGGATTTTATTTAACTTTATAATATTTGCATTTTTATTAATACATGTTATTTTCTAGTTTATTTCATAAATAATATTAAATCTTTGCTTTAGTATAATAACAATAATGTTAATAAAGCAATACTAAGCATTATACTTTGGTTTTCATAAAACAATATTAAATCATTGTAAAACATGTTAGTAATACCACTTAACACTACCTATAATGCAAGTGTAGCAATCAAATAGCAATTTGTAAAGATATAGAAAAATTTCACAAAAGATAAATCGTTAGTCCAATCATTTTGACTCTAATATTCATCAGTTCTTAGTCCATTTGTGAAAATGTCTATTCCTACAAAAATGCCAAGTTTATTAGAACCCATTTGTTAAGATTCTTATGCCTGCAAAAAGGATAAGTCTATTTGTGCCATATTAGTTATCATCAAAAACCTCATAAATTCACATAATATGCCATTAATGATTACACTTAAATTCATAAGTCTTTTATTTGGAAAGGTTTTTTAGGGGAGGGTCATGATAGAATCAACACGTGTGTTATGAAAATAATATATTTTAATGTTGTAAATGTCATAAAACTAGACATGGCAAAGGATTACAAAGTAAAAATGATAGAGAAAGAGATGAAAAGTTTTGACCATAAGAAAAAAAATAAATATGAAAAAAGGAGATCATACCATAGTATAATATGGATCAAATCAAGGACTTTCCACTCCCAAGGAGGTGGTAAATAAATCCCCTCTACATAATTAAATGGTGAATGCCATTATAGTTTACTCAATCAACCATTAGAATAAATAAAAGATACAATGAATAAGGAAGTACAATATGCAATTTTAAGTTCAAAAGGAACTAAAGATGTAAAGGAAACTAGGGAGGCAAATTTTTAAAGTAAAGAGGTAAAATATGTCAAAGTTAACCTAGGTAAATCATTTTTATTTTCCTCAATTAGTATAAAATCCACTCCTTATAATAAAAATTAAAGTAGTATAGAGTGTATCCATTACACTTTCGGGATTCAAGAGAAGCATAATAAAGAAATAAGTATGAAGGATAAAGGATATTTATGAAAATTTAGGGTTTCTAGGGAAACATAAGAAAGTATTTAATATGGAGGATCATCCTAACACATTTAATGTTTCTAAGGTAATATAAATAAGAAATTATTGGTGAGGCTATTCCTTCCACTTTAGATTCTCTAGAGTAGAATAAACCTTTAGAATATAAGGCTTGTTATGAAAAAATAGAAAAATAGAAGAGATTGATGAAGATGAAAGTGTTGGTAGCAATGGAAAAAGAAGAGGAAGAACCTCAAATTAGGAACATAGAGAATATATAATTAAGAGGGATGTCTATTTGGAAAACCAAAAATAAATATCTAAGTGTTAACAAGAAGTGGGGCTAAGCTCACAAATAAAATAAAAAATGATAATAAAGATGGTATTGTGGAATATTAGTGGTATGAATAAGACTCCTAAAGAAATAATTATTAACAAATTAATATATTGTTTTAATTATGAGTTTAAATTAATATAGAAAATAAAATTAAGTAGTGAGGAATGTAAGGATGTCATTAAAAAATTAGAATACAGGGGATTTATTATAATTTCTTCTATAGGAGCTTCTGGTGGTATTGACAACAATATAGGACAAATGCAAATGGGATGGACAATTGCTAGAAATAAAACAAGTGGTTTGTGGGTCTATTTTGTATAAAAGAGGCAAATACCAAACTTAGAACTATAAATATACATGCTTCAACTATAGTTTCTCCTTTTGAAAGATGTTGGAAGGACCTCAACATATATGTTTTGAATACAATGATGAATCATAAAAGTGACCTATGAATTTTTGGGGGTACTTGAACATAATCCTATCCCATTTAGAAAACAAAGGGTGTAACTCTTGGGTGATTTTAAAAATGATGCACACCTTTGCTTTACTTATCAATTTAAAATGCCTTCAGGATTTTATTCCTTCAAGATTTCAATATAAATGGGTAATAGATGAATTAGGAAAACTCATAGCATGGAAATATTGGATACATTTTTGTTATCAAATATATGGTTACAAATGTAATATCTTTAGATATTTTAATATGAACATGAGAAAATCATAAACCTATTTTCTTGATATGTGATCTACTCAATAAACTCATTTGCATTCCCTTCCTTATCCTAAAATCAATAACACAAAATGAGTAGAAGGGAATTTAAATTTATAGGTTGAGGGGACACCAAATGATATCTTAGTAGTGTATTTTGATTTTTTCTTTTTGACCTATTTTTTGTTTGGTCTTTTCATAAATCTTCAATTCTAAAATGGTCTTGATTTTAATCCACACATTTCATTTGTTCTTGTTGTCTCTTTTTCAACTATTTTATTTTGTTATCTAAAATATTAGTGCCTTAATAAATTTTTGAATGATTTTCATTATCATACTTATCAGAATCCTGCTCAATTAGGTCTTCATATTTATTGTCTATAATCCTTCCCATAAGGGATCTTATTTCATTTTCATATTCATTTTCTATCTCTTGAACTTCTTGAACGGAGTTTCCTTTTTTATTTTCTTCCTTTGGTCATTGTGGTTGCATAGGTGTATATCGAGATTGATATTGTCTTAGCAGAAACCTTTGAAAAAATCTATTCATTTGATTTCTTTGATTTTTAAGGAATTATAATTGCAATAGCTTATAGTATGACCTTCTATATTGCATATATGACAATATTTTCTTCTTCATTTAGGTTGATATTATGATGATGCTACAATATTATTTGATGCATTTTTATTTGATATCAGAGTATTATTAGTCATTTCATATTTGACTAGATTTTCCACTTCATATTCTTGAAAACATTAACTAATTCATCACATGTTTGGTATTATTTAGCACTTGAAGTGAAGTGACAGAATTTTGAAATATCTCTAGGAGTTCTCTTAATGTAACTTGGACAAGAAACTTGTCTTCCACTTTTACTCTCAAACTTAGTAACTTAGCTTTTGATTTTGTTATCCTTCAAAGGAGAAATTCCATATTTTCTCAATTATTAAACTTTAACAAATACAAGTGGGACTACAAATGCAAGATAGTTACATGATTTTTTCCAAGTAGTTTGTGAAGTATTTTCTTTACTTATATATGGCTGAATTTCATCTATTATGCTAAATGTGATTAGCATAAGAGCTTTTGCATCATCATCTTTAAATTTTTGTTTTCCACTTTAATCCTTTGGTGTGTTCTTTGTTCCATTTACTATATCTGAAAGTTTATCAACAATGAGAATTGGTTTCATTTTATATTTCCATGATGTAATATTCGATCCTTTCAAAAGTTGTGATTTAAAAAGAAAAAAAATAGTATTTTCCATGGTAGAAATAATTCTAATCTTGAATTAATCAATTAATTTCAATTCATTTTATCTTACTATAACTCCCAAATTTAATTTCAAATTCTTCCCTCAAATTTCAATTCTCAAATTTCTTAAATTTCAATTTCATCAAATAATCAATCAAATTCTTTTAATCTCCTTTTATCTCCCAAAATTTCAAATTTCAATTTCACAAATTCTTTCAATATTAATCAATCAATTTTCAAATTTTAATTCACCATTCATTTTATTTCATCTTCATTTCATTCCATTTAATCAAATTTAATTCTTTAATATTCTTGTATCTCCCAAATTCAATTTACTTTCATAATTTCACCTTTAAATTTTAATTTAATCCACACTCCAATTAATTAAAATTTCAATTCAAACTTTAAATGTTTAATCTCCTTATATATACCATTCTTAATTCATTTAATAATAATTTATATTATCTCCAAAGGTTTAATTAAGTTATCAATAGATTTAATTTTACCTCAAAAAAACTTAGAACTTTGAATAAAAGCAATAAAGTACTTGGAAATAACTTTATAAGGTAAATGTGCCCTTTCAATATTATGAGACTTTATGTAATAATTTTCCATGTCTTAAATAGAATATAGGTGGTCGATCCTACCTCTTCCACCCATAGGTGTACCTAGTCCTACACATCGACAATACATCAACAATACCATATTCCTCAAAGATAAATCAATATATAACATTGCATAACCATCTAAATGCATTAAAACTAGGCATCAAGTAGTCATTCATCAATACATAGTCTAACATGCAAAATGTCTTACCAAGGTGGGGTCATGAAATATTACCCCCATTGGAATAAACATAATCTTGTGTGTTTTCCTATCATAAAAAGGTTATTACAATATATTTTTCAAAATAAAAAGGGAAAATGTCTCTTCATATCATCCACTTTATCCCAAGTGGCACTTCGTTTAGAATAATGGTCCTATTGGACCTTACATTGTTCTAGAGTTTATTTACTCATGGATTTGGAACAAAAATATAGAAGCTTCACTGACATCACTTCAATTGCCTTAGGTTTTGCCATATGCAATTTAGAAACATCTGACACATGATCAGGGTGCAAAACATACTTCGTAAGCATGGATATGTGGAAGGTATCATGGATCTCTGATAGGTTAGGTGGTAAGGTGAGTTTGTACGCAACTAGACTAATATTATCAGTGATCTCAAAGGGTCCAACAAATCGAGGATCCAAATTCATATATTTGATGGCACTTTTCATTGGCTTAACCCTTAAGAACACTTTATCTCCCACTGAGTATTCCCTTGGTGATCTCTTCATATTAGCATAGCTCTTTTGATGGTCAGTGGCTTCCTTAATCATCTACCTAATTATATTTAGTTTACCTTCCATTTCCTTGACTATGTCTGGTATAATCACAACCTAATCCTCCAAATTATCCCAAAACAATGATGTTCTACATCGCTTGCCATACAATGTGTCGAATTGGGCCATACCTAGAGAAGAATGATGCTCATTATTATAAGAAAAATCTACAAGATGTAGATAGTCTTCCCATAAAAAAATTTGATCCATGCAGTACATGCAAAACATATCTTCTAGTACTTGGTTTACCCTCTCAGTTTGACTATCAGTCTCAAGGTGATATTCTAAGCTTATATTAAATTTAGTGCCTACTCCACGATGTAGGGCTTTCCAAAATTCAAACATGAATTTGGAATTCCTATATGAAATAATCATCTCAGGAAACCCATGAAACCTAAATATTTCTTTGGAAAATTTGTTAGCCACAACCTGAGCATCATCTATGATGTTTCCTAGTATAAAATGCACAACATTAGTCAACCTGTCGACTACTACAAGGATTGCATCATGTTGATACCTAGTTTTGGGTAAAACTACTATAAATTCCATAGATATAACCTACTACTTTTATGTAGGTATATCATGTGGATTCAATTGTCTTGTAGGATGTCTACGTTTAGCCTTCACCTTCTGGTATTCTAAGAATCTAGCAATAAAATTAGTGATTTCCTTCTTCATTTCTATCCAAAAAGATCTTTTTCATATTCTCCCTCATCTTGACCCCTCCAATATGATCAGAGTAAGGATATCGATGTGCTTATTGCATGATTAGTCTCCTTAAATCACCTATTTTTGGTATGATGACCCTATCCTTATAGCACAAGAGATCATATTTTATATCGAAAACCTTATTTTCTTATGGATTTCTTCCCATTTTGACTCAAATTTCTCGGAAATACTCATCTTGAGATTTTATCTTCCTGACTTGATCTAATAAATCTACATGAATCTAGGTGAAGGCTATTATATCTCTTATTCTGCTTAAGGAATCAACCACCTTATTTTATTTCTCTTTGGTGTATTCAATATCAAAGTCATACTTAGCTAGAAATTCAACCCATCTTCTTTGTCTCACATTGAGCATCGGTTCCATAAATATATACCTCAAGCTTTGATGGTTGATTCATAGCTCTAATGGTCTTCCTACTAGATGGTGATGCCAAATATTTAGAGTGTGTACCACTATTGCTACCTCTAGATCATGCATATCATAATTAACTTCATTTTTCTTAATTTTCCTTGATGCATATGCTACATTGACTCACCCTATGAAAGCAATCCTAATCCTTCTAGTGATGCATCAGTGTAACAACCCCAAACTTACCAACCAAACTTGAGATAGAATTTTTTTTGTACATGTCTAACATGTCAAGTTTTGCAACCAAGTATGTTTGGATCAAAATCAAGCAGGGTATTAAGTGATTGATAGGATTACAACATGGTCAGTGTCAACTATTGTGATAGGAGTGACCAAATTTTATCTAACCTTACATCCCATCATGATGGGTATGATATCCTTGGTTTAACTATTTCTATATCTTATTTCATTAGGAAGTTTAGTTACTTAACCAATTGAATGTAAATTTCAATATTAATTCCTAATTCTATTATTTGCAATGGAATACCATGAATGTATTATTTAAAAATGCATAAATTATGCTTTACTCATATCAAGGCTTTTACTTGATTCAAAGCACAAACCATTACATAATTTTAAAAGAGCCATTCATTGGAAAAAATAAAGGCATCAATTATTATAACCTCAAGTTCAATTGTAAACCATCCTTACTTATGGAACATTGCTTGTTAACAAAACCATACATCATATAACAATCTAATGAAAATATTATAAGAATGTAAACACATCACCCCATTGAAAATAAAATAACCTTTAATTTCTATATCATGCGATATCCATAAATGAAAGCAGGTATACATCCATGCATAATAATAATTGCAAACTACAAAATATAGGTACATAGCAAATATCCTAGGAAACCTCACAAGGAATAAACCCAGCCTCCAAAATATGTTTCTCCTCTCATTTCATAAACTTAAATTGCCATAAATACAAATATAGAAAGGCATCCCACGGATCCTTTTCTAATTCAAAGATGAAATTTAAAGGGACCAATTTTTCATTTTTTTCAAATCATGATGCAAATAAGGAAATGCCACATATACTTTCTCTAAGCCATCAATACAATAAGAATATCATAAATTCTTATATCCACATGTTTATGAAAGATCATCGATTTATATTGAAGAGAAATTTCATCAATTATCGAGAGGGAACCCCATAATTCCCTAGATAATGAATCCCACATTCATTCTCTAACCTAGATACCATTATTCCATTTAAATCAATGTGACATAACAATTATCTTAGGTTTCACAACATATGGAGAGATTCCATACTCTCTCCAAAGTTAGACTCCCCATATTCATTCATATTTCACTAGTTAGACAATACCCACCACATTGTTGTTTGATCAAAATAAAATATAGTTCTCATGATCCATCAACAGGATCATCATATGGTTCTTACGGTTTGATCATCAATTTATTTCATGGTCTATCCATATAATTATACTAGAGCCTCTACATAGTTTACCTCTATTTGTAACATAGTCTTATATTAAACTATAGTCTATGCAAATTTGGCCCCCAACATTTTACTATAGCTCCTACAAATTTTGATACAAAGTTGTCCCTCCAAATTTTATCACAAATCTATCTCATAATCTATTGCACAAGATTCAACTATATTTTATTTCAATTTAGCCATAACTTGCCTCTTGCTATAGTTTTCATATTATCTAGAAGATCATATTACAAAATCTATCCAAATTATCTTGTAATCTATCAAACAAGATTACTTATTAAACTCAAATTAGCCTTGTAATCTATCAAAAAATATTACGCCTTAAACACAAATCACCCTTTGTAATATATCAAACAAGATTACACCTTAGACACAGATAAGCCCTATAATATATCAACCAAGATTACATATTTGTAACCTATCAAACAAGGTTACCCTAGAGTCAATCATAACTTGTCTTATAATATTTCAAATAAGAATACTGTTGGAACAAAATCTGCCTTAGGTTAATAGTGTTGTGCCTTAGACTTTGCCAACATTGAATAGACAGATCTTTCTTTAGCTCATCTGTCTAGTCTCCAGAGAAGGCTGGTTACTTTATGTTTTTTAGAGAAAAGGGGAACAAGAGATAATGGAAATATAGCCTAAGCTAGAAATTTTCTCACGATACATATTAGACAAAAATAAACATTGATGATGCAGATTACTACTTTCAGAGTTTTATTTATATCTTCTTATAGAAAACATGAATCCCTGAGTGCGACTTTTAGATGTTCGTCTAAATATATGTAAATGTCTTTTAATGTTCAACTCTAAAAACAATATTTATACGTGCACAGTCCAGATTTTAGAATAGATACATTATAAAACTTAGAATGAATAAAAGTTAAAGCACCAGATACATACACTTGCACACAGAAGTTTCAGAAGCCAGAAGAAGAAAACTTTTATTTCTTGTAACCCAGTACATGTACATCAAGCCTGTAAATGTCCAAGATCTGACCTTTTTTATGGTTGACTCACTCTTATTTATACCCTAAAAATATTATCTTCTACCATGTACATTTAAATTCTTCAATCAATTACAAGTAATTGTCTACAGTTTCTAAGAATATACAACAGATTTCCTGCAGATTGGATAGATTTCCTTCTGGCTAAATTTAGATGAGCCAGTTATTCTGCAATCATCCAGTGGACCTGATAGGTTATAATCAACTGACCATTCTTCAAAAATCAACACCTGATGTGAGTGCATGTCCTAGTTGCCAAAAATATACTCTTTTTTCTTGGCAAAAATCGGACATGTCGTGAAATTGCGACACTCTTGTTTCTCTGCCTGCATCCCCTTTTTGAGTTATGAAAATGCAACATGTCATGAAATCATGACATTTCTATGTCTTCAGCTTGATTATTCTTCTTGCATCATGAAAATGCAACATGTCGCGATATAGCGACTATATCGCTCCAAATTTTTCACACCCTTACCTTCAGGCTATAGGATCCGTGCCCGGAAGGGGGATGTAAAAAGGATGTCACGGTACCTCGAACTGAGAGGCCTTGCAAAGGTCCCACCTCTCAAGGGAGGTGTATATTGGTGATTTTTCGATGGATGGTGGGTTCACTAGGAAAAATTTAATGGCAGTTTCCACGCCTAGGTTTGGAATGTGTTTTATGTGTTCGTTTTAGCCTTAAGCATTCAAGTCCTAGGTTTGGCCAAAAGGCGTCTAAGCTATTCTATATGAATATGCAAATTAAATGAATGCAGAAAATAGAATTAAGACAGAAAAATAGAGAAATTACAGAATATTAAAAGAAGAATACCTGATTCGGATGTCTGATGAAGATTCTAATCTTGAAGCAGTCAAGATCGCCTCTGATTTCATAGGATCGTCTGAGATTAGACAAGATCATCTGAGATCTGACAAATTCGTCAGAGACCTGCAAACAAAGAAATAGGTGCAAAATACAAAAAATACAACTATCCTAATAGAGGGAAACAATATAAAATGATAGCAACAATATCAAACTAAAACTTGAAAATAGAAACATAAATGAATTATGCTAATTAGATAATAATTATGATTTAATTATGCATTTGATCTAGATGGGTGAACTCCAAAATGTAGAATAGCATAAAATACTGAATAAGCTATCTAATTACAGAATAAAACAACAGAAAAAGGGTAGAGAAATGCAAACTTCAGGCACTGATTGCCTCAATGTTGACTACAGTCAAAATTGTCTCGCATTGGTATGAAATCGTCTCTGATTCGACAGGATCACCTCCGATCTGAACAGGTTCGTCGGCGATGATGTAAGCTTGCTCCGGCTGAAAAACAATAAGGTACCTACAACAAAATTGTATAGAACTACTGCAAAATAGAAACTTAGGATGTTTTAACATGTATGAAGTTGGGTTACAGGGAATTTCAGCCAGGGGGGTGCTAAGGGGAGGGCTTAGGATTAAATAGACTTAGAAGGGAGGTTAGGAGGTTGGAGATCATCCCTATTTGGGAGATCTCCAATGGGGGAGGGTCTCTAACGGCGCAGACACGCTTCTGCCCGGATTAGAGACCCATTGGAACAGAAGCTAATTGTGCAAAGTCAAGTTTGAGATAAGATCGTCTGGATGTCCTATCCCAGATGAAATCGTCAGATCTAGGGCGATATCGTCTGATCGGCGATGATATCGTCAAACGGTCAAAACAACCTCTAAAAATGGCATGGAAAAGGGGGAAACGGATTACCCGACGGTTAACGGGCGGTTTGGGAGGTTAAAATTTGAATTTAAATTATTTACTATAGTAAATGTAATTATTACAATTTTACTACGCCAATTTTAGGGTGCTACATTTTGCCCCCTCTTTAGAGAATTTTCCGAAGAAAATGCATTAAATATGAGTTTTTCTTGATCTACGAGAAAGCAAAAATTATTCCCATTTTTAGACGATTCTTTGTCAAATCGTACGACAGCTTACTATGGTGCCCCCTTAGCGTTTTTACCCAAATCGAACATTTGAGGTAAAAATGCGGAAAAGCAAAATTTGAAAAAAATGTTTTTAATTATGTTTTGAATAAAATTAAGAAAAATAGGGTAAAAACCCTAATTCATTTTTACTGTTCATTTTTCTGGTTTTAGAGCTTTGCAAGCAAAAATGGTGGAGACAACGCACAGATCGATAGAGGTCCGGCATGGGCTACAAGTAAGAGTCTAAAATTAGTTTAGAGTGATTTTAAGTTGAATTTACATGCTTTTTAGGTAAATTTTAAATGAATTTTGAGCATCACGGCCATTTTTGGGCCGTCGACGTCGTCGGGATGAAATCATCTCGATTTCGACGAAATCGTCTCAAGTTCGCCAATTTCGTCTAAGGGCGAAATCGACGAAAGGGGGACGATTTCATCAAATTAGGGACGATTTCGGCTTACGAAATCGAAGACGATTCTGCTCAAATTTGGGACGATATCGTCCAATAGTGGACGATATCATCATTTGATTAAATTGAACTTGTTTTTAACTTGCATTATTAATTACTTGAATTGTTATTAATGATTTTTATTGTTTTTATGTTGCAGAGAGGTTTACTAAAGAGCAGAGAATGGAAATATGGAGGTTTGAGAGATGATTTGGCCACTCTAACACAGGCAGAGCGAGATCAGCTGGCACAGGCCGACTTACTACATGTGGCAGAAATGCCACAAGTGTCTACAGACATGGGGTTACTGACAGCCCTAACAGAGATGTGGTATCTGGGTTCTTCCTATTTTTGGCTATCGATAGGGGAGATGACTCCCACTTTGGAGGATGTATGGAGGATCCTAAGGATCCCCATACAAGGATGTTTGATCACTCCTGTGGCCAATCAAGGACATGCTATGGGACAGTTGTGTGGTGACCTGAGCTTTGCCCTAGAGAAGGGCGAAGTTAACATCAAGGCACTGCGTCAGATGCTTGGGGCATCTAGACTCACATAGGTTTTAGTTGGAGTGGTTGGTGGACTTCTGCTGTGCCACCAGAGCGGGTGCATGGTACCATGGATGCTAGCAGATATGATCTGCGACATGCGAAACCATGGCTATAGATTATCTTGGGGCAACTTTGTTCTATGCTGATTGTACAAGATCTTGCATGGGGTCGTGTACAAGGGCGACCGATGTCTAGTTATGACATTACTCCTACGGGTTTGGTGCTGGGAGCACATTGCAGTGCGAAGGCCGGTAGGGATTCCTCTGATAGGGATTGACGGGGAGAGGCCTCGAGTTTTCTACTGGTGGCTTCAGAGAGGGTCATAGCGGTGAATTGATCTGTCGATGTTCCGAAGACTGCTGGATGACCTTGTCCCAGATCAGATCACCTAGAGGCCTTGTAGAGAGCACCCAAGGTGGCCGAGGACGGACAGGAGCTGGATTGCATCAGGAAAGTTTGCTGGTTGCGAATGGAGAGGGGAGAGGTGGAGCTCCACTGCTACGACCGAGTTTTGCGATAATTCGGTCTACAGCAGGGGATCCCATCTCTTAGGGATTACAAGTTTTCTCAGACTGTCCAGGATAACACCACAGTTTGTGGGGCTCCAGACATGCAGCGCTTTTGGAGTCAGGACTTAGACGATGCCCCCATTCAGCTAGTGGATGGGGACAACATAGGGGTAGCCAATGGCTACGATGCCTGGTACGTAGGCATTCGCCCTCCTTGGATGACGAGGGCTCAGGGTCCGATACATGTAGTTGTGTGTCAGATAGGGAGGCGACACCAGGCAGCTATGGAGGTGGCCCAAGGTCACAACGGGAGAGAGTAGAGGAGGCCACAGGCGCAGGAGAGGCTATGACAGTGAGAGAGGAGGGCGGAGAGACCCCCTTCTCCACAGAGAGAGGCCACCATCGCCCGACAAGGGCAAGGGTGTTGACAAAGGGGAGAGTAGCGAGATAGCAACTCTCCAAGCAGAGACGATCCATCTCCAAGCACAGGTGCAGACCCTACAGGAGGAGACTGCATGACACCGAGCTAAGGTTACACAGCTCAGAGACGAGATTGCACGCCTTAGGGCACAGGGCGGAGGGGCGAGCATTGGGGAGCTGACACGGGCTATTGCCCAAATTACTTTCTATCAAACATTATACTATCAGCTAGTTCCAGAGGAGGATAGACTACCCCTGCCAGCTAACATCACAGATCCAATCAGTATCGAGTCATCGAGGACTTCATCTCGATCGACGACTAGGACTCGCAGTACTACACATACTGCGATGGGGCCACCTCGTCCACCTCAAGGCGGGGGAGGAGATGAGGCTGAGAGCTCAAGGGGTTCTCGAGGCTAGACTATTGTACTACATTGTACAGATTGATATATAGTTTTTATTATTTTTGATAGAGGATTGAGTATGCCGAGGTACAGATTGTGGCATACCAATCCAATTTTGATATGATGTATATATACTGTTGATATATATATGAGATGAGATATTTTTGATCATATGACTTGTGTATGTATTTTTATGATGCTTTTATGTTTGATTGATTAATTTGATGATTGGATTGAGGATTCATGTAATTATGTCATTTTGAAAATTTATAATTTTGATGTCATGCTGTAATATTTTAAATGAAATAATCTGATGTAACAAATTGGTTGTTTGTGATGGAATGTGATAAAAAATAAAAAGAGACTTCTAACAATAATTTCAAAGGACATTGTTGCTATTATAGACCATTTCATGGAGTCGTCGCTCACTCGGTCGTCAAGCTAATCCCAGTATAGAAATATTGTTAAAAGTAAAAGAGTGCTTAAGAGACTGTCTTAAGACTTTGGTGCAATGGTGCAAATGATGATGATGATGGTTTGTTTTCAGATTTTCATAAAAATAGTATGCATGAAATAATGTTAAAATGATTTTTTCTAGGCATAAATTCCTAAGTGTGATAAATTTTTTGGATAATTCCTTAGGAATTATACCATCATTGCAAATTTGAAGGTTGACATAATGACATGAAATAATGATAATGTGCATGCTTTTTGTTTAAAAACATAATTGTATAACAGAATGATTTAAGTCATATGGTTTTTATGATTTTTAAATAAATGGGGAATAAAATTGTTACAATGGTTTGCGCTAGGCATAGAATATGTAGGTATAGACTTATACCATCATCGCGAAATCCAAAAAGAGATAGTTTTATTGCATGATTGATTTTTAATTTGTGAAAATATGAAGATAAGGACTTGCGCTAGGCATAAAATTCCAATTTTGGTTTTGGAACTATACCATCGTCGCGAAAGTCGACCAGATATATATGTTTTGATTGTATAGTTTTGAAAGAAATTTTGATTTTTCTATTATATAGTTGTATTTATGCTAAACAACTGTACTTGAAAGAAGAAAATGAATTATTTCAAACAATTTGCAAAAATATATTTCAAAGTATTTTAAAGACAAAAGTTAAATTTATAAGGAATCCCATGTGCATATGTGAATTCATTTCCAATCTTGATTTATCATAATGACACACAAAATCTCTCAAATATAAAATGTGTGTGCAATTGCTATGTTCATTTACCAATTTTGAGCAAGATAATATGATGCAAGTGATTTGAAGAAACCAAATAAGTGTTCATTAACCATGATGTAGATGCATATAACCATACTAGACTACTATGTAAGTCGGATTATCAAGAGCTAGCTAATCCATAAGCAGACATAGGTCTGTACAAAAGAAGGTCGCTAATGTGACAGACATATCGCCACGCTAGGAGTTACCCAAGGCCAAGCGGGTTGGGCACAAACCACCTGTTATGGGGCTTACCTCACAATTTTCGAATAATTGAGAATTCCAGGGATTCAAGCTCATCAACCCTTATTTTCTTTTCAAAGGGTAGGGAAAGGGATTTTATTGCTTTTGCTTTTTGTTTTCTTTTGCTTTCTTTTATTTTATTTTCTTTTCTTTGTATTTTTGCTTGATAATTGAGATAATGCTTGAAATATTGTTGTAATGAAAAATAACATTTTGTTTCTTTTTCTCTTTTCCTTGAACTTTGTCTTTTGTTCTATACTAGGGGTACTTGCTCAGATTAGCTGTAGAGCAAGGGATTTTTATTCTGGGTAGGGGTGAGCTTGTCCTTTTGCCAATTCTCAAAGATTCTAGACCATGTGCATGATAGGATAGCAGGGGAAACTTTTCGCTCAAGAAACCACTTCTACTATGTAGCAAAGCATGGAAATTACAAATATAATCATTTTATTATGAAAATATGTGCTTGGTTTAAGTAAATAACAAGATCAATTCTCTATGATCAAACTTTATTTAATTGAATTTTATGGACTTTGATATAAGAGAGATTAGTAATCATGCCAGATAAAATCAAGATATTTATTTTTGTGAGTGTGCAAGTGAGAGATTCCAAATAAATGCTAATTTATCCAAAATAATTTGAAACATATAACTGCAATAATTGTAAGAAAATATATATAAATGATTTTTGAGAAGTTTTGAGAATGTTGACTCTCTCTTTCTCCTTTATTTTTTTTGGGTTTTGAAAGAGTCAAGAATATTGTTGTTTTTATATTTTTATCATTATTTTTTTGAACAAAAAATTAACAAGTGCCATAAATAAATGCAACAAATAGTTTTGAAGATTTTGATGATTATGAATGTTTTTGGTGTTTTTGAATTTATAAATTGAAAGAAATACAAGATAGTGATTTTGAACAAATATATACATGGATGAAATGACCAAATTTATACATAGTAACGTTTAAGATGCAAAATATTTATGGGTTCTTTAAGTTCTTTACTATCTAAGGTAGATAATTTGTATGCTCCTGATTCAAATTTAGCAGTAATAATGTATGGTCCAAGCTAGTTGGGCTCAAATTTACCTTTAAGGTCCTTAGTTGCATTAGTATTTTTTTAATTTTCTTTTAAAACAAGGTCGTCGATCTCAAAGGATCGATGACGAACTTTTTTGGCATATGATCTTTTAAGCTTGTTTTGGTAGGCACGGAGATGCTCCAAAGCATTGATGCATTTTTCATCTAGGAGTTCCAGCTGATCGAGTCTGCCAGCTCGATATTCATCTCCTACTTTGGTATCTTGAAGTAGCAGAGCCAAAGAAGGAACTTCTAATTCAAATGGAAAAACGGCTTCAGCACCATAAACCAAAACAAATGGTGAAGTTCCCGTGGGGGTTCAAACACTAGTTTGATAGGCCCACAAGGCTGGATATAACTGAATGTGCTAGTCACGACCAGTTTTATTGACCAATCTTTTGAGAATTTTGATTAAGGTTTTGTTAGATGCTTCTGCTTGACCATTACCCTGAGGATAATAGGGAGTGGACCAACGATGTTGAATCTGATATTTTTGGCATAATTTTTTAACATCTTTATTTTTGAAACAAGTTCCATTGTCAGAGATGAGATTTGCAATAATTTCGAACCTACAAATGATTTGATTAAAGATAAATTTGGAAACTTGTGTTCCAGTACAAGAAGCTAAAGGCATAGCTTCAACCCATTTTGTGAAATACTCTGTAGTGGTTATGATGAATTTGTGTCCATCAGATGACACAGGATTTATTTTGCCAATAATATTTAAGCCCCATTTTGAAAAGGGCCAAGGAGATGAAATAGCCTGCAGTTCTTGTGCAGGCGCATGGACAAGGTCAGCATGTTTCTGGCACTTGTTGCAATGGCACACATACTCATGTGCATCCGTTTCCATGGTAGGCCAAAAGTATCCTATCCGAAGGAGCTTTTTAGCAATGACACTACCACTGAAGTGTCCTCCACAAGATCCATCGTGGGCTTCACTCAAGGCTGATTTGGATTCTTCTAAATTTAAACATATTAATAGGATACCTTCAAAAGATCTCCTATACAAGGTATTGCCAATTATTACAAATCGACTTGCTCGTCTACGTAATAACCGACGCTGGTTTCTATTAGAATTGGTAGGAAAAGTCCCATTTTGGAGAAAACAAAATATGTCCATATACCAAGGTTCAGGAGTAGTTTCATTGATTAGAAACACATCCAAAGGTTCTAAGCATGACTTATTTGAAGCGGGTTCCTGGAGTCGACGAATAATGATAGTGGCATATTCGTCATCTAACTCCAAGGGTAGGAGAGATGCAGCTGCGGCCATAGCATCAGCTGCACGGTTGCAAGTTCTAGGAATAGCTTCCAAGGTAACTTGATCAAATAGGGACATTAATTGTAAAACATAGGCCTTATATGGGCGTATTTTATCATCTCTGGTTTGATAAACTTCATTAATTTGGTTTATAACCAGTTGAGAATCACCAAAAACTAACAGATGTTTAATTTTTAGCACCAAGGCAGCTCGTAATCCAAGGATTAGAGCTTCATACTTAGTAGTATTGTTGGTGCAAGCAAATGTCAATTTGAAGGACAAAGGAATAAGATGTTTTTGTGGGGATATTAAAATAATACCCGCACTAGCCCCACTCATGCATCGGGCTCCATCAAAGTATAAGGACCATTTTTCAATATGGTCTGCCTCTAATTGAAGGCATTCATCAAGAAACTCAATGATGAGGGGATGGGTAGACTCTAAGGGTGCAGCAGCTAATTGATCTGCTATGATTTGACCCTTAATAGACTTCTGTCCTATGAATGTGAGATCAAACTCGCTTAGAGCAAGAACCCACTTGGCTGTGCGACCCGATAAATAAGGTCGACTCATGAGATACCTCAAGGGATCATATTTGGCAATGACATAAGTTTTTTGACTAAGCATATAGTGTCGTAATTTTTGCATAGCAAACATGACTGCTAGACATAGTTTCTCTAATTATGTATAGCAGGTTTCATAACTGATGAAGGTTCGGATAATATAATAATTAGCACGTTCTCTCTTTTCATCATCAAGCTGAGCTAACATAGCTCCTAAGGTAGAATCTGAAGCTGAAATATATAGAAGAAATGGGCGATCAGGTTTAGGTGGTGAAAGCACAGGTGGATTAAGGAGGTATTGTTTGAGAAGTTCAAAAGCTTCTCTACATTCGACGTCCCAATTAAAAGGGACATCCTTCTTAAGAAGTTTAAGAAAGGGACCGGTTTTGTCCGCTAGCTTATCGATGAAGCGACGGATGGCTTGAAGCTTACCTTGTAAACTTCGTAACTCAGATATATTAGTAGGTGCGGGCATATCAGTGATGGCCGCAATCTTGAGAGGATCGATTTTGATACCACGTAAAGAAACTAAAACCCCTAATAGTTTATTGGACTTAACTCCGAATATGCATTTTGTTGGATTTAATCGAATAAGATATTCTCGTAATCGATTAAAAACTTTTCTCAAATCATCTAAATGATTGTCTTCATTAATAGAGCGAGCTATAATATCATCTACATAATCATGTAGGATATCATGCATCATATCATGAAAAATATAAGTCATAGCTCGTTGATAGGTTGCACCTGCATTCTTTAAGCCAAATGGCATCACTTTCCAAAAAAAAGTACCCCAGGGGGTAATAAAGGTTGTATTAGCCTGATCTTCAGGAGCTATCCTGATCTGATTATAGCCAGAGAATCCATCCATTAAGGACATCATCCCACTCCCGATTGTAAAGTCAATGATTTGATCCATGTTTGGAAGAGGAAATTCATCTTTAGGGCATGCAGCGTTAATATCTCTAAAATTTAATTTTAATGACATCTTCATATTCTTTAAGGAATGCAATATAGTGCTCTTGTTTTTCTTGACTTAATTCTGATCCAATATTGATTATGTGAGGATTATCCACAGTTCCAATATTAATTTTAATGACGTTTTCTACCTCCATGTGTAGATCTTTTTCAAAGTTAGGTGGGGCGGGTGAAACACCCAATTCTTGTAATTCTTGTAAGGTTAATTTGGATAATTCATCTTGAGGATTAGTGGTCTCAAGTTGGGCTATAGTTGGTATAGAACCATCAAAATAAAATCCATTGTGTAACATCTCTTCAACAGAAACATCATGGAAGATATCTCCTTCCAACTCTTCATCGGGGTCAGCAATCATTTCAGGGTAAGCTATGGATAGCATGTTACATGTAAACGACTAATTTTTTAGAGGCAGATCAACATGCCTATCCAAATAATCTTGATAACATATGAGGTGATAATCATCTTCAAAAGGAAAGGGTTGACCCTTACTAGGAAATAGGCCCACACCACAGTGGGCAGGCCACGGTTCTACCTCGAAAGGTTCTTTCATGCCATTTTGGAAATGTCCCAAGCCTTTCCCTTTATACCCCATTTTAAGCATTATGGGTTTTGCTTTAATATATTGGTAAAATAACACCGAGCATATCCCTCGTGATGAGTTTTGATATTCCGAGGGATTCTTCCCCAGTCATATCCTTTATCAATGAAGGCACAACTCCCGACTTGGTAAGTACTTCCCATAGGTTGTGGGAGGACCAAAGTACGAGGAGATGGCGACAAGTTATTTAAAAGAATTGAATCTTGCATGAAAGCATTTGTTTTTTTTGATATCAAGGTTGTGGATAAATCTGGTAAAAGTTCATCAGAAAGAGCATAAGATGTGGAAGGGTTATTCCCTATATATTTAGATGTTGAAGATATGATAGATGTGTCTATAGGTTTTGAATTTATAGGGATAGAACATGAAGGATTGGTTGTAGATTTAAGATCTTTTTGAGGTTCTAGAGTGATTTGTTCGAAATATGGTTGAGTTAAATGGATAGGTGTAGGTGATGGGATATAGATGATGTTATGTGTGTGTGTTTCACACGTTTAGATGAAAAATAAGAACTAGGATGTGTGGATGACAGAGCGGGGAAAAATTGCACTCCAACGGGTTCTGCCAAAGCACACATATCAAAGGGTCTAGGGTCACCATGGATAGTGACCAACTGATTTTTAAATTCAAATTTAACACATTGATGTAAAGTTGATGGGACCGCTCGCATCGCATTGATCCAAGGGCGACCCAAAAGTATATTGTACAATGTCGGGCAATGTACAATAAACACGGTTGTTTCTAGGGTTCTAGGACCAACTTGCAAGGGGATGGTAATAACTCCACATGTTTCTTGTGTTTCGTCATTAAAAGCTTTGATAATCATATCAGTTTTCTTCATTTCATCACTTCTAAAGCCAAACCGTTGGTAGAAGTCAAAAGTGCAAATGTTTAGAGATGAGCCATTATCAATCAGGACTCGTTTGATAGCTACATCTCTAATTAGAGTAGTAATATATAAGGGATTGTCCTTATGTAAACTGTGTTGTGGGATATCTTTATCTCGTAAGTCAATACAATCAACTTCTCGAGTGATGATAGTATTGGCCATAGCTTCAGGTTGAATGTTTTGAGGTACCATCATTTGGCTTAATGTAAGCATCAACTCATCCCTATGGGTGGGAGAGGATCTTAACAAATCTAAAAGGGAAATTCTGGCTGTAGTATTGGACAATTGCTCATTAATATTGTAAGGGGGTTTAGGTTGAACATGGGAAGCATGATTCCCTTTATTGGGATTTTTCAAAACAAATGGAGCTGATCCATCATTCTGATTTGGTTCTTGTTGAGAATTTTGAGCCTGTTGTCGGGTAACGACTCCAATGGTACCTACAATGTTATATTGAGGACGTTGAACTGGTCTCGGTCTAGCATTTATGGCTTGTTCATTAGGAAGGAATTGATTAGAAGAAGGTCGAGTAGTAACTCTTCTAGGAAATGGTTCTTTTGGAACCATAGCATTTGTGATGGGTTGAATAGGATCTGATTCATTTTCAGAACTATTCGATTGGTTTGAAGTAATGTCTAATTCACTTTTAGTATCTGATTCTATATCACTAGAATCTGAAGTTTGAAAATTATGTAAGGGCCTGGTCGTAACCAGGGATAAGGTTGTGTCAAATATTTGAGGATCTTGAACAGGTAATTGTCCACTAATGGTTCCTACATATCGGGTAGGAGGAGGAACATTATGATGTTCGATTTGATTGGCCACCTCTTTACCATGTCTTGGTAAAGGGTGTTGAAATATGTCTAATGTTTGATTAGCATTTTGATTTTGATTTTGGGGAATGGTATTTTGAGCGTTATTAGGAGCGTTTTGTTTAGGTTGGAAGGCTTGCACCTCCATTTCATTATTATCAATCAAATATTGTATTTTATGTTTCAACCTTTTACAAGCGTTGGTAGAGTGTCCAAGTCCTCTATGGAAATCACAGTGTAAGTCAGCTCTATATCCGGGTATAGTTGGATCAGGTTCCTGGATAGTCGGTAATTGGATCAAACCTCTTTCGAGTAATTGAGGTAAAATAGTTGATAAGGGTTGATTTAATCTAGTAAATTCTCGAGGAGGCTTATCAAGAGGTTTCAATATAAATTTTTCTGTTGTCTTCGTTGCATTGATATTAGCAACATTTCTGCTGTCGGTGACTCCATCATCAACAACTTGTTTGTTTTTATATTGATTTCTGGATGTTTTCTCATCATCCTTATTCCTAAGTTGGCCTCTCCTAATGAGGGCATCTTCTACTCTTCGAGCTAAATCTATAGATTGATCGAAGGTAGTTAAAGTAGCAGTTGATAGCTCATAAGATAGTTGTTCTTGTAAATTATTGATAAAAATGTCCAACATTTCCCTATAAGGTAGCATAAAGTGCAGTTTTCCTGTCAATTGCCTCCATCTAGCTAAGAAATCAGCAAAACATTCATCCTTGTCTTGTTTTAAGTTGTATAGATCTTTAATGGTTACATGCCTCTCGATGTAGGTACTAAATTGATGGACAAAAGATTCATTTGTTTCTTCAAAGTTTCTCAAGGAATGAGTGGGCAATTGATAGTACCACTCTAATGCCATTCCACCTAAACTTTTTGGGAACATTTTTAGTAATAGCAATTCATCATGTGATATATCATGACATGCTATCCTAAACATGCGAAGATGCTCTATGGGATCTTCGGTTCCTTTATATATAGGCAAGATGGGCATGGTAAAATGCTTATGGTATGGTTGAGCTACAACCATGGGATCCAAAGGTTGACTACATATCTCTCGATAATTGTATGAGGGACGGTAGGGATCTATCTGTTCCATACGCGAAGCTAACTGTTTCACCATGGCTTCCAGATTACTAGTTTGCCCCTTATATTGGTTCGGTAGGGCATTGACATGGGTTTTGTGAGCATATGATGGAGGGAAATGAAGATTAGATGCTATGTTACTATTGTGTAAATTATTGGTAGGAAAGGTGTTATGAAGGAATTTTGAAGTTGTATTATGATGTATTCCAGATTGTTGAAAATTGGTGTTTGGCTTTGTTTTAGGTTTTTGTTTACTTGAAGCATATTGCTCAATAGTTTGGCGAAATAAAGTAGTGAAGGAAGTTTTATTTTGTGTGGGGATGATTTTAGGTTGAATAACAGGTTCCTTAGGAGGTTGGATAACCTATTGCTTTGACATGTTTTGCATCATAGTGACCATATCTGTATTGGATGGCCCAGACTTATCACTTTCTTGATCAATGAAAGACAAGGGATTAGTGCGCACATCATACATATATTCCATGGTTTCTTGAGTGTTACTAATTTGTCCTTTATCAATACGAACTGCCACATTAAGGGCATCAATGTTATCATTGAGAAATTTTTGGAAATTATCTACGTTGTCAAAAGCAATAGTTCCATCTGGAGCTACTCTAGGGGATGAGGGTCCATCATCTTTAACACTTTCTTCTTGTTCATTGTCTTCACCTAGGTCATCTTCTAGGTGATCTAGAGTTTTTCCTTCCGGAATTGGATCTTCAAGAAGGACATTTGGGTCTCTAGTTGTATCTTGTAACCAATCTTCTTCTTCTCCTTCAGTTTGTTTACCATTCCTAAGTTTAGGCATTGTGCCTTAATTTTAGATTTCAGCAAATATATATATATATATATATATATATATATGCAACAAGTTTAAGAGGTATATATTAATTATATACCTACTACAATATCTAAAATGAAATGTTTAAGTTTTTTCTATGTTCTTTTAGTTTTTTTTTTAGTTTTTCTTTGCTTTTGAAATAATATTGTAAAGACAGCAAATAACACAATAAATGCAAGAAATAAGACTGAAAGTAATAATCTAGTTTTCTATAAACAATTTATAAATATCATTAATGGGCTCGAGTTCTTTAGGAGTCATGAAGTGTTCTTCTTCAAATTGAAAGTTTTCTTTTAAAAATTTAATGAAAAGAGCTATAGTGATATTATCTGTCTCAGATCTTTGGTTGATAGAAGTAAAGCTCGTGGCAATACTCTCGATATAACACAGCTCGAGGAACTCTATTCCATCTTTCCCTATCTGTAATAACAACCTATTGGTCTTCTAAAAGACCTAGGAACTGGTGTACAATGGTTGCGTTCTCGAGGTATTCCTCGAAGGTGAACAATTCTGAAGATACAAGAGCTCTCCTATAAGCTAACCATCTATTGCAGGCTCTCTGAAGTTCATGATAAAAGACTAGTTGATGAGGATCCAGGATTCTATCTAGGACTAGCCTCTTGATTTGTTTAAGTTCTGTTGACCTAGATGAAATGACACTAAGTCTTCTATCAAGTTCGTCCCACAAGAGTTGATTTCTATCTATTTTAGGCACACTAAGTACAGAATTGATTTCTATGGCTGCCAAATGGTTTTCTACATTTATAGTAACTACTAATATTTTCTTAGGAGCTACCATCTAAACATGATATTAAATTTAAATGATCTGAAATGCATATATGTTTTAGTTGTTTTTTTTTTTTTGTTTTTTTTTTCAAAAGGTTTATAATGCATTCACGTTGGGTTCACCCAAATGTATCGCTCCAAATTTTTCACACCCTTACCTTCAGGCTATAGGATCCATGCCCGAAAGGGGGATGTGAAAAGGATGTCGTGGTACCTCGGACTGAGAGGCCTTGCGAAGGTCCCGCCTCTCAAGGGAGGTGTATATTGGTGATTTTTTGACGGATGGTGGGTTCACCAGGAAACATTTAATGGTAGTTTCCACACCTAGGTTGGGAATGTGTTTTATGTGTTCGTTTTAGCCTTAAGCATTCAAGTCCTAGGTTTGGCCAAAATGCATCTAAGCTATTCTATATGAAGATGCAAATTAAATGAATACAAAAAATAGAATTAAGACAAAAAAATAGAGAAATTATAGAATATTAAAAGAAGAATACCTGATCCGGATGTCTGATGAAGATTTTGATCTTGAAGCAGTCAGGATCACCTCTGATTTGATAGGATCATCTGAGATCAGACAAGATCATCTGAGATCTGAAGAATTCGTCTGACGAATTCGTCAGAGACCTACAAACAGAGAAATAGGTACAAAATACAAAAAATGCAACTATCCTAACAGAGGGAAACAATATAAAATGACAACAACAATATCAAACTGAAACTTGAAAAAAGAAACATGAATGAATTATGCTAATTAGATAATAATTATGATTTAATTATGCATTTGATCTAGATGGGTGAACTCCAAAATGCAGAATAGCATAAAATACTAAATAAGCTATCTAATTACAGAATAAACCAACAAAAAAAGGGTAAAGAAATGCAAACTTCAGGCACTGATTGCCTTAATGTTGATTGTAGTCGAAATCGTCTCGCATTGGTACGAAATCGTCTCTGATTTGACAGGATCGCCTTCGATCTGAATAGGTTCGTCAGCGACAATGTAAGATTGCTTCGACTGAAAAACAGTAAGGTACCTGCAACAAATTTGTATAGAACTACTTCAAAATAGAAACTTAGGATGTTTTAACATGTATGAAGTCGGGTTACAGGGAATTTCAGCCATGGGGGTGCTAAGGGGAGGGCTTAGGATTAAATAGACTTATGAGGGAGGTTAGGAGGTTGGAGATCATCCCTATTTGGGAGATCTCCAACGGGGGAGGGTCTCTAACGACGCAGACACACTTCTGCCCGGATTAGAGACCCGTTGGAATAGAAGCTAATTATGCAAAATTAGTTTTGAGACAAGATCTTCTAGACGTCCTATCCCAGATAAAATCGTCAGATCTGGGGCGATATCGTCTGATCGGCGACGATATTGTCAAACGGTCAAAACAACCTCTAAAAATGGTGCAAAAAAGGGGGAAACGAATTACCCGACGGTTAACGGGCGGTTTGGGAGGTTAAAATTTGAATTTAAATTATTTACTATAGTAAATGTAATTATTACAATTTTACTGCGCCAATTTTAGGGTGCTACAACGACACTTTTTATTTCTTGCTCTTTCTCTTCTATTTTGGCCGCGAAAATGCAACATGTCGCGATATCACGACACTTTTTCTTTCTTGCTCTTTCTCTTTGCTTTTTCCCATAAAAATGCAACATGTTGTGATATCACGACACTTTTTCCTTCTTGCTCTTTCTCTTTTCTTTTGCCCGTGAAAACACATGTTGCGATATCGCGACACTCTTTTCCTCCTTACGGTATTTTACCTTTTCTTTGATCTTTAGCATATGGGACACTTTGGTCTTCTTGGAAAATATGCAAAAAGGTGCATCAGTTGTTTTTCTGTAGTTAGTCACTTTTTGAATAACATTATTGGTGCCTTTCGGGGGAATTTTTGCTCGCAAAAATAGAGACCAGGCCTTCATCCATTAGGAAACAGATTCACCAACACAATTACGAAAAGTAAAATTTCGAGTGGAAAAACAAAAATAAAATAAAAAGAATGCACTTTGGAATATAGGTGATATTTACCTTATCAAAACCTTTCTTTTACCGCTTAGGTACTTAACCTTTGTCTGAAGAATACAAAAATTTAATTATGGTAGTTGGTCCCAGCTCTGGCTGCTGGCTGCTGCCCCTGATGTTTAGATCTTCTGATTTTTTCCATGGATGCAATTATCTCTTGATAAGTTTTGCACACTTGATTCCAATTTTCATCTTCTAAATTAGAAGAATCAACAAAAATTTGATAGACATACTGCAATTCTTCCACTTTATCATAAGAAATGATCTTTTGTTTTAAAACCAGTTCTTGTAAGTAGGTTTTAATCTGTGTTAGCTTCTAGATCATTTCCATGACCTACGTTTCTTCTACAGGTTCTTGCCAGTCGTCTATGTCTGTTTCATCTTCAACAAAAGATTTTATTGATTCCTAAAGGGCTTCTTCCTTCAAAAATTTTGAACCATCATCCCAGAGGTAAGGAAGCCCATTATGAATAGCCAAATCAAGATTTTGGAGCAACCCTTTTGCTTCATCTTCAAGCTCGTGCAAAAACTTATTTCCCTATGCTATCAATTTAAACTTCCTAAAGAAGTTCTTTGTTGCTATTTTAGCTTGAGACCAAGCTTCGCTTTTGAGTTTGGCTTCCATGCTTCCTGGCATCTTTTCTAAAAAAATCTGAATTTTAGTAGCCGCATCCTCTCTTTTCAATAAAAATGCTTCGACAGCCTCAAATTCCTATTTTACTAGTTCGATAACTTCCTTTACTTTAGAAAAATACAACAATAAAGGTTTAGCCTTTAATACTAAAAACAACAAATCTTTTAACAATTCCTTCCTCATGCTCTTTACTTTATCTTTTGAAAATCCGGAAGGGGCATTTTTTTGTTCGACCAATTTTTGTTGTAGCTACTGTATCTGTGTATGTAATGCCTGAATCTGAGCTTCTGCTATACTCAACTTTTCTTTACCTTTTTCCACTTCACTGGCAGCAGCACTGAATTTACCCTCCCATTTTTTAGCCTCTAAAGTAAGAGCCTTCTCTACTATTTTTTGCTCTTTTACTATAGCCTCTAATTCCTTTCTCTTCTCCTTTTCCTTCAAAAACATTTCTTGATAGTGTCCTCCCTGTAAGTATATAGTCCCAAAATGTGCTTGGGATTTCACCCACTCATCTTGCATAGGCAGTTGAGATATATCTTCATTTATTTCTTCTGCCTGGTAATCTTCCACAGTCATTTCTCCCTTTGATTTCTTAGTAATGGGAGTTAATTTCAACTTCTTCCTTTGCATATTGGTTGGATCTAAAGCAATGATTTCTCTTACAGTAGCTAGTGCTTTAGAATCCCCAGCTACATGTGAAGTCCACCAATATAAAGCATTCCTGCTCACCCTTTTTAGATTTTCAATCTTGGCCATGGTGGAATGTGACTCAGTCCCTTGGGAAGTTGTAACTCCAGCCGCTGGGATGTCAATGCTAGGGAGAAATGGAATGGGAGTAACTACGGACCCAATATTTAGCAGACTTTGGGAAGATGCTGCCATTTTTGGGAGAACAAGGTAATTTTTGGCAAGGACATTATATTTTTGTCATTTTTAGAAAAGGAAGGAGAATTACAATGGGAATGAGTAGGAGAATGAGAAGAAGAAAGTGAAGAAAGCATACCTGTTTTTGGTTGAACTGGTTGTTGGTGTCCTTCTTCTTCTTCATGTTCACTGATGACAATTTCTTCACTCTGCATTTTTTCCTCATCAGGAGTTTTATTTTCTTCATCACTTTCATCTAAGTTTATAATTTGTTTCTCCTGCTGCTCTTCTACCGTCAGGATCTCCTTTTTAACCAAAATTTGTTTTTTATTTTCATTCTTTTGGCTCTCTTGAGCCAAATTGGGTGGGCCGCGTGGGACTTCCTTATGTGAAGTTTCATGCTCAACGTTCTGAGCATCTGCATCAGTGTTTCCTTCAGTTGTATGGGTTGGTTCACCTTCCTGAGTCTCTTTCCCTGAGTCGTCCTCTGTATCTTGAGGCTCTTGATCACTAGACGAAGTTTGAATAATACTCTTGTCTTTTCTCCTATCCGCCATCATTTTCAATTTCCTCATTCTTTCTGCTATGGGTTCATCAGATTCTATACCCGAGTCTGCAGGTGGAACGAATTTTACAACCTTTGAGGAATGATGTCTGGATGTCAGGGTATCTGCCCCAAGTGCTAGGCATTTCTCTCTTTGATGGACTAGAATAGGTTCAACTCTCCCCTGTCCTTCTTTGCCCAACCCTTTTCCATCATAGCCCATTTTCAACATCATTTGGGTGGCCTTCAAACTATAAGTCTTTTCTTGTTCTTCAGTAAAGACCTCTTCTATCGACCTTTTCCTAGTTGTCCTAGGTTTGGTCTGAACAAGGGGAAGATTCTGAACCTCTGTAATCGCTTTTCCCTTACCAAATTTAGGCTATTGGGATTTCTCAGGTGGTTGGGACACTTCGGGAGCAGAAGAATGACCACTTCCTACGCTTGGAGGGATTCTAACAGGGAAACTTCCTCCCCAGGAGTCGTGGTGTTCAGCATACCGAGTTTCAAACAGATTGTCATTTTTGGTGGGATATCTTGATGAAATAAAATTTGTCTGAACTCTCATTACCCACCATTCCCAAATTTTTGCCACATCCCAATCCGGCCTATTCTTCTGAATCTGGGCGATTTTTCTCTCTGTCAACTGATGAGCCTTTTTATTTTCGAGGTCAAACTGAACAATTACTTCATAAAAATTATGCCAAGGGGGCAAAGGCTCCATCTTCTCTATGTGCCACTCCAAGGGTTCATCTTCTGTATTATTCCTATTTTCTTCAATATCATCCCTGATTTTAACATGAAATTATTTTTTATGTGTTTTATTCAAGATGGACTGTTTTTCAGCGAACCTGTTTATGGGGTCATATTTCCATCTTTGCGGAATCTCGATAAGACCCAAATTTCTTAAATACTCTGCTATCTGTTCATTTTGCCCCTTCCTTGAAATAGTAATCCCTTCAAAACTAAAGGGCATATTACAGGTACTAGTTTTCCCAATTCCAGTCCCAAATTTGACATTAATGTTTTATGTTTGCCTTACATATTCTAAGGCAAAGACTCTATCAGTCACATAATGGGGAAGTAAAAAGGGTTTGTCTGTAAACCCATACAATCTGATACACACTCCTTGTGTTAGGATAAACCAATCCCCCTCCTCTGCAAACTTGGTTTGCAACACTTTTTTCGCTTTGGGGGTCAATCTTGTTATTTGCCCATACATGATTTTTAGTGCAGGGCCCAAAAATTCCCTATTGAAATCATAATACGATTCGGATTTGTATAACACATTAGTCCATTCATATACTGGCAAAATTTCTCCCTTTTCATTCTTATCATTCTTTGAAATGAAAGCTAACTCTTGAGACATGAAATAAAAGAATAACCATACCAAATATGAAGTGTATCTAAAAGAAAACTGGGTGCCAGCCTTCAATGCTGCCAAACCCTCATGAATTTCTGCACTCAAGAACCCAAGCCAGTCAAAGAAAATAGGTCTCACACTCCTGCTCATAACAGTTGAATCATACATTTTGGGGTTCGACAAACACTCTGCTACAGCCACCTGCCATTTTTGAACCTTTTCATCATTTTTCAGTCCCGCAATCATGGCCAAGATGGAATATAGTTCAGGGTTTTTAAAAGTTGCCCTGTCAATTGGGGGTTCTGGTGGATTTGCCCCTTCTGGAAGATCTTTTAGCTGAGTGGCTAGGAAACCCCTCACCTTTTTGGATGAGCCAAAATATGTAGCCTGTTCTAAGGGGTCGAATTTCTTAGGTTCTAAGGGAGGGACACGGCCCGCAGTGAAAGTAGAAACAAAAGCATCTTTGGACAGAGGAAAAAGGACCTTCCCTGAAAAATCCCTAACTTTTCTCCCTTTTTCATCATAAAAATTTGCAATTGCCCTTACCAGTTCTGGGCAGGGATGGACAGGAATATATACATACCAGTACAAGAAAGAATGGTATGCAAACATTGAAGGAGAAGACGCAGAAACCCTAGTTGCTACCCGGTTCTTTATATTGCTCTGAATCTCCATCGGGTCCTTCCATGTTATTATCGTATCTGCAATCCGGGAGTCTCTGTCAATAAAACTAGCACTATTTTCTTCCCTTCTGTTCACTACCGAAGTAGTCGGGGGTGATGAGGTAGATGTTGCCTGGTCTTTCGCCTTCTTTGGAGCCATTACGAATTATCAGTTTTTGAAAATCCTCTGATTACTTCACAATTCTTTCCTCACTACGCTATAGTGCAGTGGTATAATAGTGATTGGCGAGACTTATGGCTTCCCGAGCGTCACAGAGACAATTCCTCACTTCTTTTCTTCTCCAAGAGCTTTGAGCAAGTTTGCAAATGGTGAAATGCCTCTCTGAATCTTTGAATTTAATTTTATATCACCTAGGAGGACATGCAAAATTAATGCATTAAATGATGGTTGGTTGATTTTGATTTTGTCTGTCTTTTCTTCGGTTTTCGTTCTTGCCATATTTCTTAGGGAACTCCTAAAAACGCTCGCCGGCTCATTAAAAACCCACTTGGGGACTCGAAATTATCCCATGCCCAAAAAGATGCTAACTGACAGATTAATTATCTTCTCCCACTGGACTTCTGGCACGTGGTTGCTTTAAAAAACATTTGGCGGTGGAAATTTTTTGGAAATATCCCGAGGAGCACACATAACATATTTTGAAACTTTCTTTTTATTCATCCCTTCTCGCCGAATTTTCAGGCGATCACGTGGCAGCCCCAGATTTTTGAAAATTCGAAATAATAAGGGCAAATTTTTCCCTCCAGATTTCATTCAAAATATCGGACCCCGCTAGTCCGCAAAAAATGATTCTTATTAGGCCGTAAAAAGGGAAATATTTACAAAACTCCAAACTTATAATATACTGTACATATAATGGTGATCCGTAGCTTTTACTGGAAATACAATTTTAGGTGAAAAGCATTCACCGTGATGGGTAGAACCCATCCATCTTGATCTTTTAACTGGAAGGCATTGAATTGCTTTTCTAAAACAATTTTGAATGGCCCCTCCCAGAACGCATCAAACTTGTCATGGTGTCCTGGCTTTGCTTTCTTGACATTCCATTTTAATACCAGGTCACCTATTTTGAATTTCTTGAAAGTGGTTTTCTTATCGAACCACCCGATTGTTTTTACCATATGCTTTTGATGATGATCGTAGGCCTGTTCCCTAGATTCTTCAAGCTGCAGAAGTTGCATCAGTCGGGCATCCATTGGATGACCTTCATCTTCGTTAACTTGGTTTAGCATCCTCAACGTGGGTATCTCCATATGAATCGGCAGAATAGCTTCTTTGCCATAAACCAAAGCATATGGCGATGTATTGATTGATTTTTTTATTGAGATTCTGTCGGCCCACAGGGCTTGATTCAGGAGTGAGTGCCAGTTCTTCTTATTGTCCTCTAATGTTCTTTTTAGAATTCTTAGAAGATTCTTATTAGTAGATTCAGCTAATCCATTACCTTGTGGGTAATAATTAGAGGAAGTCTTCAGGTAAATTCCATATCTACTGACGAATTCGATCATCTTTGCACTAGTGAAAGGGGATCCATTGTCTGTAATCAAAGAATATGGTATGCCAAACCTTGTGATTAGACTTTCGACAAATTCTATCACCACTTTCGAATCAGCTTTCTTCGTAGGCACTGCTTCTGCCCACTTGGTGAAGTAGTCCGTGGTAGTGAGAATGTATTTGTGGCCTGATGATGAGTTTGGCTCTATTATCCCTATGAAATCCAACCCCCACTATTGGAATGGTTCCTCGACTTGAATAGCTTTTAAGGGCATAGGTGCATTCCTGTTTCTTCCCACATACCTCTGACACTGTTCACACCTCTGGGTCACTTTGTACGCATCTAGGAAGATGGAAGGCCAATAACATCCAGCTCTAAGGATCTTCAAAGCTGTAGTTCGGCCTGCATAATGTCCCCTTGAAAAACCCCCATGAAATTCATCTAACACTTTTTGCTTTTCATTATCGGGAACGCATTTTAACAATACACCATCGATGTTAATCCTGTACAACCCCTCTGTTCGAAGGGTATATTTCAATGCTTGGGTTCTGAATCTCCTTCTCTGGGAAGCGTTCATATCTTCAAGACATGACCCAGTCTGAAAATACCTCACAAAGTCATCGATCCAACCCAAACTTACTCTATCTTGGTGTTGCTCTGTGTTTGCCATGACGGGGTGGCTCTCCCCATATCCACTTGCAGCTTGCTTGGCCAATTCTTGGCACAAAGCTCTCCCTCTGACTATTTTAGTAGGATGTATTTCTACATCATACTCTTGGATGCGAGTCACCCATCCAACTCTTTTTTCACCCAATTCTCCTTGAATTATGAAGTTCCTTACATCGGGATGAATAACATAAACCATCGTCCGACTCTGGGATAAGAAGTGTTTTAGCTTATTCAAGGATTTCATAATTGCATATACTTGTTTCTCTATGAAGTTGTACCTTTCCTCATGTTTGTGCATGGTGGAACTCAGGAAGGCTATGGGTCTTTCTTCATCATCCGCTCCTTTCTGAGTGAGAACTATAGCATAACTATTTTGTTCTCCGACAGCATATAGTATGAAACTTCGGGAATAGTCAGGGTTAACTAGCACAGGAGCTTGAGCGATGGCTTCTAGGATTTTTTGGAAAGCTTCTTTCCTTGGCTCTGTCCATTTGAAAGGAGCATCCTTTTTCAATAATTCAGTCATTGGTTTAACCGTTTGGGCAAAGTCTGCAATGAATTTTTTGACGAAATTTATTTGCCCAAAGAAAGACTGCAAACCTTTCTTGTTAACTGGAAGTGACAACTCAAGAAGTGCCTTCACTCTATCAGGATCAATTGAAAGCCCAGCTTTAGAAATAACATGCCCAAGGAGTATTCCTTCCTCCACAGCAAAAATAGACTTTTTGGGATTTAGTGATATTCCAAATTCCCTACATTTCTCAAACACTTGCCGCAGATGAGTGGCATGGTCTTTTTTGTTGTGAGAAAATACGGTCATGTCATCTAAATAGACGACAATAATTTTGTTTGCAAGCTCCCCAAAAGCTACGTCCATGGCTCTTTGAAAAGTTGCTCCTGCGTTAGATAATCCAAAGGGCATCCTTTGGTATGCAAATGTTCCCCACTTAGTGGTGAATGCAGTCTTATATTGATCTTCATTTCTCACCCAAACTTGATTGTAACTAGAGAAGCCGTCTAACAGAGAAAACCTTTCTTCTCCCGCCACAGTATGAAGGATTGGGTCAATCTGGGGTAAAGGATAGTGATCCTTTAAAGAGGCTCTGTTCAAATTTTTGAAATCGACGCATAGTCGTATTTCTCCATTTTTCTTGCGGACTAGAACTAAATTTGCCACCCAGGCAGAGTGCTTGATTGGGTATATTATCTTAGCCTGCAGGAGTTTTAACAACTCCTGTTTCATTAAGGCTTCAATTTTAGGATTCACAGGCCTCTGCCTCTGCCTAAAAGGTTTAGCTCCTTCCTCTAGTTCGATGGTATGCTGAATGACCTCTTTCCTGTACACTTTCAGATCACTATAAGTCCAGACTATTATATCTGGATATTCTCTACATAACTATTTTATTTGTTCTAGTTCTACCACTGTACAATCGGTCCCTACTTTGATCATTTTGCTCGGTTCTAGTTCTATTTCCTTATACCGGCGTTCATCTACCTTGATCCTTCGACCTACAGCTCTATCGCTATTGTCGAAAAGGCTCTCCAGGGTGATCAGTCCCTTGGGGATATGATTGTTTTTCAATTGAATAAGGCTCTCTTCGTCCTCTTCTTGTAACGCTCTATCTATAGAGCAATTCATCTCATGAATCAAAAAATCCAGGATCTGCTCATCATTTTCAAATACCTGCCAAAAAATGTCCTTGTCGGGCACAGAAGGCCTGTATATAAGTCTAACTATTTTAGACTTCTGAATAACATTACTGACTAGGCAAAAATTGGATCCTACTGATGCTAACAGATCTGCATGTGTGTTCTTCTCTCTGGAAATGGATTTCATGTTTAGTGCTTCAAAATTTTCCAATAGATCCAACACTTTGTTTTTGTAAGCCCTTAGGTAATGTTGCTTACAAATGCATTTGCTAGTAACCTGTTTAACAATCAGCTCTGAATCTCCATAGATCAGAAGTTATTTTGCACCCAATTTTTCAGCTTTCCTGAGTCCCAAACACAAGGCTTCATATTCAGTCGCGTTATTGGTGCAACTCCATGTCAACCTATATGAAAAGACTTTTTCTTTTCCAGTGGGTGAAATCAGAACGATTCCAGCTCCTGCTCCATTTTTGCACCTTGACCCATCAAAGTACAATTTCCATAACTGGTTGGCCGAATCATCTGTTTTAGGGACAACAATAGGGAGCTTTTTTGGTTTCTCAATGGAATAGCTTCCCATTTCTGTCTCTATCATAGCATTGAAGTCTTTCATTGAAAACTGATCCTCAGATTGGAGTTCCTCCAGGGTTTCTTCCATTAAATCGATATTTTCCAATTCCTCAGACATCATGTTGATGGTAGTTGTTTCCTCTAGTCTTTCTACGTGGAAAGTAGATGGTTTTTCATTGTAGATCTTGACTCTTTTACCTTTGAAAGGTACCTCCAAATGAGAATAATCTAGAGATAGATAACCACCCATTTTGGCCGTGAATTCTCTGGATAAACACATACCAAAATATGGTTCTAAGTCTACAACGACTACTTCTTGTATGACGACTACTTATGGCATTTTGTGGAGTTGAATAGGGATATCTTTGATCACCCCGATAGTTTTTACTGGAGTACCATCTAATTGCAACACACCAGGATGACTTCGAGTATATTCCATCCCCATTATGTCACATACGGCTTTCGGCATCACCGTAGTTGCGGCCCTTGAATCAATCATGCAATTGTGAACTATCCACCCCTCCATTTGCAAGGATAGATAGAATGGGGGCGGTCTGTTTTTCCCAGAGGTTGACACCACATTTGCTTGTATAAAATTTGAGGAGGAGGTATCATTCTTTAAATTTAGGGACTCTTGGAGGAGGTCAATCTGACCAGGAATTTGCAGTGCATCATACATGCTTATCTTGGAAGGAGTCCTCTTCATTTCTTCTGCAATGTTGAACGAAAGGGTTGCAGCTGGGGATACCTCAGCACTCTTTTCCCTTCCACTAGTAGATGCGTCGTATCTGTCTCTATAGACCTACGTGGCTTCTGTTCTTTGCCTTTTTGTCAATGAAGGAAATCTGAGTCTTTCCTTCGCTTGCTCTTGAGCCTCGCTCCCTTTTCTAGGAGGAAATTATTTTCTTGGTGTAGTCGTAGAAGTCTGAGGAGGGTCAGAACGTCCTTTCTCATTGGACTGGTTTTTCTGTGGAGTTGCCCTAGGGGCAGGAGGAAAACCTAGTGGTTGGAGTTCCTTAGGGTCGACTTGTAACGACTTTTTTCTCGACCTTGTCAGGACTGAGACTTGTTCCACGGATGGCATTGCCAAATTGTGGTGGACTTCTCTGATTATGTTCACCTGTCCCTTGCTAGTTTCTTTGACTCTCTCATTAATAACCGCTTGCACATGATGTTGATGAATCATGCATGAATCTTCTCCATGAGGATCATTGCAAGTGGTACACCAGTAGTCAGAATTAGTGGGTTCTCCATTATCTCCTATCTCATTCGCATACACCACATTTTTTTATCTTGTCCTCTTCCACTTGTTGAAGCACCTTCCTTTTGTATCTGTGGAAATCTTCTTGCTTGGATATTTCATTCAGCCTCTCTCTTTTTCATGGACGCCATTTCATTTGACAATGTCTTCATTGTATCAATTATGGTCGTGTATTGATCATTGGGGGGAGCTGATGCAAGGGGTGTGGCTGGTAATGCAAGGAATGTAGGAGGTGCGGCTATAGTTGGGAGGGCCTGCGTTGATGGGAGTACAAGAAGTTTAGAAATTGATGCTTGGGAAAGCTCTGGTACAATTGGCAATAGACTCTTTGATGGATATATTTTTGTAGCGATGAGATCAGCTTCGCCCTTTGCTGCCTCTAGATAGATCCCAAGAAAAGTGGTTACACGGGATTGCCTTATTATCATACTGAGATCTGAATCAAAAGCCCTTAAATAATAGCATATAGCTTGTTCTTCCATGGGTTTTAGGCCTTGCGGTACTCTATCACGAGTTCTGGTAAATCTGATGTTGAAATCTTGGATTTCTTCTTGTGGATGCCTCTCAATGACGGTGAATTGATTCAAGCAATGTGAAAGGATCCGCATGTATATTAAATTCATCGACCAGACGACCGACAAGTACTGCCCAAGAAGTAATGGATCCGAAGGGAAGCGCTCTGTACCAATAGAGCATCTTTCCTTTCAAAGATATAACCAACAATATGACCATTACATCTTCTTGAGTGATATTGTAAATAGATGCTAGCGATGATACATCTAAACAATGCTCATCTACTATTTTTCCTATTCCATCAAAGGTCGGTAATGCTTTTAGTGCAGCTTGTGGAATTTGGTGGTGTGCTCCCAAGTTCAAAGGGCCAAGTTTGATTCCACACAAGATGGGTTGGGGCAGGGGCGGCTGCCATGATTGCTAAAGGAGTTACAACTACTATAGGATTGCTTGCAGATGCTCCTACAATGGGTGTTAAAGAGGTGCTAATGGTGCCGGGTGGATTTGATCGTGCGGCTAGCACAGGGTGTGCCTTTAGGCTTTCGAGATGTAGTTCAAAGAACTCGATAGGTTCCTCAGAGTTTCTAGCTCGGGATCTGGTTATCATATGGCTATATAACCAGAAGGTTTTTAGACAAGGTCTTTCTTTTATGGTCTAAATTGCAACGGAGTCGCCAGGTGATTTTTCTTGAGATTTTCAAACAAAAAGGCTCTTAAGGTAAAACACCAAAACTTATACAATACTGTGGGATTGTTGGTCCCATCGGGCGTGCCAAAAACTGTTGGAACAAAATCTGCCTTCGGTTAATAGTGTTGCGCCTTAGACTTTGCCAACATTGAATAGACAGATCTTGCTTGAGATCATCTGTCTAGTCTCCAGAGAAGGCTGGTTCCTTTGAGTTTTTTAGAGAAAAGGGGAACAAGAGATAAGGGAAATATAGCCTAAGCTAGAACTTTTCTCACGGTATAGATTAGACAACAACAAACATTGATGATGCAGATTACTACTTTCAAAGTTTTCTTTATATCTTCTTATAGAAAACATGAATTCCTGAGTGCGACTTTTAGATGTTCGTCTAAATACATGTAAATATCTTTTAATGTTCAACTCTAGAAACAAGGTTTATACATGCACAATCCAGATTTCAGAACAGATACATTATAAAACTTAGAATGAATAAAAGTTAAAACACCAGATACATACACTTGCACACAGAAGTTTCGAAGCCAGAAGAAGAAATCTTTTATTGCTTGTAATCCAGTACATGTACATCAAGCCTGTAAACGTCCAAGAGTCGACCTTTTTGATGGTCGACTCACTCCTATTTATACCCTAAAAAGAGTATCTTCTACTATGTACATTTAATTTCTTCAATCAATTACAAGTAATTGTCTACAGTTTCTAAGAATATACAACGGATTTCCCGTAGATTGGATAGATTTCCTTCTAGCTAAATTTAGATGAGCCAGTTATTCTGCAATCATCCAGTGGACCTGCCAGGTTATAATCAACTGACCATTCTTCAAAAATCAGCACCTGATGTCAGTGCATGTCCCAGTTGCCAAAAATATACTCTGTTTCCTTGGCAAAAACCGGACATGTCGCGAAATCGTGACACTCTTGTTTCTCTGCCTGCCTGCCCTTTTTGAGTCGTAAAAATGCAACATGTCGTGAAATCATGACATTTCTATGTCTTCAGCTTGATTCTTCTTCTTGCATCGCGAAAATGCGACATGTCGCGAAATCGTGACACTTTTGCCTCTTTGTTCTCTTTTTTCTCTTTTGGCCATGAAAATGCAACATGTCGCGATATCGCGACACTTTTTCCTTCTTGCTCTTTCTCTTCTCTTTTGCCCATGAAAATGCAACATGTCGCGATATCGCGACACTTTTTCCTTCTTGCTCTTTCTCTTTGCTTTTGGCCGTGAAAATGCAACATGTCGCGATATCGCGACACTCTTTTCCTCCTTGCAGTATTTTACCTTTTCTTTGATCTTTAGCATATGGGCCACTTCAGTATTCTTGGAAAATATGCAAAAAGGTGCATTAGCTATTTTTTGGTAGTTAGTCACTTTTTGACTAACAATTACCCAATAATTTCATGAAGATTTATCAAATCTCATTTAATACCCTTTTTAAGTAAACATTTTTCCTTTAATACAATAAGGTCCATTTGTTTTAAAAAGGGGATTTTTATTTAATTATTTACAACCAAATAGAGCACAACTATTAGAAAACCAGATAGAGCGCTATTTTCATATCCATCAACAAATCCCATGGATCCTTTTCTAATTCAAGGAGGCAATTTAAAGGGACCAATTTGTCCTTTTGTTCAAATCATGATGCAAATAAGTAAATGCCACATATACTTTCTCTAAGCCATCAATACAATAAGAATATCATAAATTCTTATATCTACATGTTTATGAATGATCATCGATTTATATTAAGGAAAAATTTCATCAATTATCGAGAGGGAACCCCATAATTCCCTCGAGAATGAATCCCAAATTCATTCTCTAACCTAGATACCATTATTCCATTTAAATCAATGTGACATAGCAATTATCTTAGGTTTCACAACATATGGAGAGATTCCATACTCTTTCCAAAGTTAGACTCCCCATATTCATTCATATTTCACTAGTTAGACAATACCCACCACATTGTTGTTTGATCAAAATAAAATATAGTTCTCATGATCCATCAACAGGATCATCATATGGTTCTTACGGTTTGATCATCAATTTATTTCATGGTCTATCCATATGATTATACTAGAGCCTCTACATATTTTGCCTCTATTTGTAACATAGTATTATATTAAACTATAGTCTATGCAAATTTGGCCCCCAAGATTTTACTATAGCTCCTACAAATTTTGATACAAATTTGTCCCTCCAAATTTTATCACAAATCTATCTCATAATCTATTGCACAAGATTCAACTATATTTTATTTCAATTTGGCCATAACTTGCATCTTGCTATAGTTTTCATATTATCCAAAAGATCATATTACGAAATATATCCAAATTATCTTGTAATCTATCAAAAAATATTACTTATTAAAATCAAATTAGCCTTGTAATCTATCAAAAAAGATTACGCCTTAAACAAAAATCACCCTTTGTAATATATCAAACAAGATTACACCTTAGACACAGATAAGCCCTGTAATCTATCAACCAAGATTACATATTTGTAACCTATCAAAAAAGGTTACCCTAGAGTCAATCATAACTTGTCTTATAATATTTCAAATAATATTACCCAATAATTTCATGAAAATTTATGAAATCTCATTTAATGCCCTTTTTAATTAAACATTTTTCCCTTTATACAATAAGGTCCATTTGCTTTAAAAAAGGGGATTTTTATTTAATTATTTAAAACCAAATAGAGCACAACTATTAGCAAACCATATAGAGCACTATTGTCATATCCATCAACAAATACCACAGATCCTTTTATAATTCAAAGATGCAATTTAAAGGGACCAATTTGTCCTTTTGTTCAAATCATGATGCAAATAAGGAAATGCCACACATACTTTCTCTAAGCCATCAATACAATAAGAATATCATAAATTCTTATATCTACATGTTTATGAATGATCACCGGTTTATATTAAGGAGAAATTTCATCAATTATCGAGAGGGAACCCCATAATTCCCTTGAGAATGAATCCCAAATTCATTCTCTAACCTAGATACCATTATTCCATTTAAATCAATGTGACATAGAAATTATCTTAGGTTTCACAACATATGGAGAGATTCCATACTCTCTCCAAAGTTAGACTCCCCATATTCATTCATATTTCACTAGTTAGACAATACCCACCACATTGTTGTTTGATCAAAATAAAATATAGTTCTCATGATCCATCAACAGGATCATCATATGGTTCTTACGGTTTGATCATCAATTTATTTCATGGTCTATCCATATGATTATACTAGAGCCTCTACATATTTTGCCTCTATTTGTAACATAGTCTTATATTAAACTATAGTCTATGCAAATTTGGCCCCCAAGATTTTACTATAGATCCTACAAATTTTGATACAAAGTTGTCCCTCCAAATTTTATCACAAATCTATCTCATAATCTATTGCACAAGATTCAACTATATTTTATTTCAATTTGGCCATAACTTGCCTCTTGCTATAGTTTTCATATTATCCAAAAGATCATATTACGAAATCTATCCAAATTATCTTGTAATCTATCAAACAAGATTACTTATTATACTCAAATTAGCCTTGTAATCTATCAAAAAATATTACGCCTTAAAAACAAATCACCCTTTGTAATATATCAAACAAGATTACACCTTAGACATATTTGTAATCTATCAACCAAGATTATATATTTGTAACCTATCAAACAAGGTTACCCTAGAGTCAATCATAACTTGTCTTATAATATTTCAAATAAGATTACCCAATAATTTCGTGAAGATTTATCAAATCTCGTTTAATACCCTTTTTAATTAAACATTTTTCCTTTTATACAATAAGGTCCATTTGCTTTAAAAAATGGGATTTTTATTTAATTATTTACAACCAAATAGAGCACAACTATTAGAAAACCAGATAGAGCACTATTGTCATATCCATCAACAAATCCCACGGATCCTTTTCTAATTCAAAGATGCAATTTAAATGGACCAATTTATCCTTTTGTTCAAATCATGATGCAAATAAGGAAATGCCACATATACTTTCTCTAAGCCATCAATACAATAGAAATCTCATAAATTCTTATATCTACATGTTTATGAATGATCATCGATTTATATTAAGGAGAAATTTCATCAATTATCGAGAGGGAACCCCATAATTCCCTCGAGAATGAATTCCAAATTCATTCTCCAACCTATATATCATTATTCCATTTAAATAAATGTGACAACAATTATCTTAGGTTTCACAACATATGGAGAGATTCCATACTCTCTCCAAAGTTAGACTCCCCATATTCATTCATATTTCACTAGTTAGACAATACCCACCACATTGTTGTTTGATCAAAATAAAATATAGTTCTCATGATCCATCAACAGGATCATCATATGGTTCTTACGGTTTGATCATCAATTTATTTCATGGTCTATCCATATGATTATACTAGAGCCTCTACATATTTTGCCTCTTTTTGTAACAATCTTATATTAAACTATAGTCTATGCAAATTTGGCCCACAAGATTTTACTATAGCTCCTACAAATTTTGATACAAATTTGTCCCTCCAAATTTTATCACAAATCTATCTCATAACCTATTGCACAATATTAAACTATATTTTATTTCAATTTGGCCATAACTTGCCTCTTGCTATAGTTTTCATATTATTTAGAAGATCATATTACGAAATCTATCCAAATTATCTTGTAATCTATCAAACAAGATTACTTATTAAACTCAAATTAGCCTTGTAATCTATCAAAAAATATTACGCCTTAAACACAAATCACCCTTTGTAATATATCAAACAAGATTACACCTTAGACATAGATAAGACCTGTAATCTATCAACCAAGATTACATATTTGTAACCTATTAAACAAGGTTACCCTAGAGTCAATCATAACTTGTCTTATAATATTTTAAATAAGATTACTCAATAATGTCATGAACATTTATGAAATATCGTTTAATACCTTTTTAATTAAACATTTTTCCTTTTATACAATAAGGTCCATTTGTTTTAAAAAAGGGGATTTTTATTTAATTATTTACAACCAAATAGAGCACAACTATTAGCAAACCAGATAGAGCACTATTGTCATATCCATCAACAAATCTGATAGAGCACATATTTTCGCATAGATGTGGAGTTCTAATCACCATGCGGGAGGCTTAGCCAACTTAGTTTTAGTCAATGAGTACAAATATTGGGTGCTGGAAAGACTTCAATGCTTGACTTGGTGTGCAGTCTGCGTGCTCACAATGAAACTACACGTGCATAGAGTCTTATAAAGATGTTATTCTTCAAGATACCCAAAATGTGGGACTATTCCCATTAGCATTTAAAGACTATTATAAAAGTTGTTTATCACCAATAACCAAATCATTGAAAGTGAGAACGTGGAGACAGGATGGTTATCAGCAACAAGATATGGGTTAATGCCAACTAGGCATACCTCCCCTCGATAAATTTGTGACCAGAGGAGAACCCTTCTGTATCATTGCAGAGATCAATCAAAACACCACTAGTCAGTAGGGAGAGAAGCAATTTCACCTATGGTATCAGTTGTCTTAAATATAAGAATGTCCCCACATGGGCAGAGCGTAACTACTCATAGTGGTACTTAGCGGTCCAAAGGGTTCAAATCCCCCAATCGTTGTTCATGATACCATGGTTCAAAGTCCAAGATTATAATCCCTTCCAGTTTGGCTCACATGGGCTGTCGCACGAAATGAGGAATCCTCAAAGTTGAGATATCTTTGGAAGATTCAAATAATAAGGAAATATTCACAATGCCCCTGTATCCAAGTAAGGAAGTTTTTAGTTGGATCCACATCTTAATGAATGAATAATTTAGGCAAAGTATTACAGGGATATATAGAAAATCTGTAGACTCAGTTTCTTTCACTAGTCAACCCTAGAGATACAACGTCCAAGATATGAGCACAATATTTATAATTTTCCTTTTATTGGTTTGAGGTTCTAACCAGACCACATTGGTTAATGAAGAACAAGCTAATTGCAAACCAACTCTTAGGTCCAAACTATATTTATTGCGTTTGATTTTTAAATAAGGGCAAATCAATACAACCATAGAAAGGAGCTCAAGTGCCTCTCTAAACAAGTTTAAGAAAGCATCTCTAAGGAAAAAATTGCTATAGATCATTTACAAAAGGTTTTATCGAATAGGATTTATCAAATTGGCACCCAAATTCTATGATATGGATGATGTGGGTGCATTTCCTACATCTAGTGTGTTGTGGGTAAAACACACCCCAAAAGTTCTTTCACGCGATAGGATAAATAGCAACCCAACGGTGACTACGGAGGCTTCTCTTGTGGTAGTGATGGTGGAGGGTTAGAGTCAATTTGAGCTATGGTTTTATTTGAAGAAAAACCTAAAGTAGAACTGCCTATGATGAACTATATTTAATTATTATGATTACAAAGGTATACCAAGGTTCTAATAAACCTCCAATGTTTACATGAAAACTTTAGGGAAAAACAAAGCCCTTATTAGAGATCTATATTAGATATTTAAACAATAAATAATGGTTCTATACTAGAGATTTAAACAAACAATAATGGTACTATGACATTATACCAAACATAATAGTATTAAAAGCATACGCAAGACTTTAATAATGAGGATAAGGCTTTCCTTTCGGATTAATATAGCTCAGGCAAAAAATTAATCACATCATGATATAATTTACTTTATACAAAGCTAAATACAAGCGTAATTTAATCAAAGAGAGATCCAACCTGATATCTCCCCCTCTCGAATGTCTCCCAAGCAATGGCCTCCATTATAGCCCTTCTTTTCACCCAAGGTTGCTTTTAATTTCAAATTAGTAATATCTTAGAGCTTTTTGGTTTTTGATCTATCAATATAGAGAGCATACTCCCTAAGCCCAATATTTCCTCCCCCTCTTTCCATTGCTTGTCTCCCTTTTATAAAATTTCCCAATTCCTCTTCCCTCATGAGCAAGAGGGTGGATTTATTATTAAAATACTAAAAGGAGTCTTTTTGGAGTTCACCCAAATAGTGAGATTCCTTTTTATTATTTAAAAATTAGGGAAGGGGACAAGAGGGGATAAGGTGGGAGTACCTTGTTCATTTTGGGCCTTCCCTTTTTCTTAGTGCAACTGCAAGGTCTGAACATATTACTATTGGGAAGGAGTCATGTGGAATGGAGAATAGTTCATCCACTCGTCAAATATGTACATTTTTATTATTAAATCATGACCTTTCTCTTTTTAAGTCCTCTTTAAAATTGGATGGATTTTATGGACACCTAATTGTAAAATTAGGTTCATTCTATAAAGTCACTTTTGTAAAAGATAATTTTCCCAAATTAATCTTTTTGCAAAAAGCCTTATTTTATTTTCCCAAAAACCTTACCAAAATCCCAATTTTCTTAAAAAATTATTCCAATTAGCCTTAATTAAGGATATTTATAGAATAATTAGGGTTTAGCATCCCCTAGATTTTATCAATTTGACCCCTTTTATTAATGCTTAACAACATTAGTAAGGTTTGGTTAATGTTAAAATTCAAGTATTAATTGATCCTTTGGATCAATTAATATCTTCTAGGAAGTCCCAACGGGTGGGATGTGACATACTCCCCCTTGGATTAAACATAGTCCTCTATGTTTCTCATTAGTTCCTAGCTTTGTTAATGCAGAAAATCAATAAAATCGACATTAGTTATTTACAAACTAGATAGTCCATTTCCTTATTTCCAATATCTTGATCTTGATGGTAAGCAATATTTTCCATCCATGAGAGTACCTAGACCTACAAAAGTGCAAACTATCAGCAATATCATGTTCTTAAAGTAGTAAAACATCCATACTACACCAACAATAAGTATTGAAAGCATCATCAATACATAATTTTCATCATGGAAATAAAACATCAAATCATCTAATATTGCATAGTCAATGATAATAGGGTACTGCAACAAGAGAATGTGCATAATATTTCCATAGAGGTGACATGAAATTATGTTTTCATAATAAATTAGACTCCATCTGTCTGATTTAAATGCATCAAAAACTCTCACAAAGGAGTATCCCCTTGATAGATCCTTTCTATGAGTTAACATGATATATATAGGTATCATCAAAGAAAAATATATAATTTCATAACTCTTCCTTGAAGATACCCATATATCTTTAAATCACCTTGGAAAACTCCTTTGCCACCACTAGTGCATATTCCTTGATGGCCCATGGTACCCATATTCGATTAGCCTATTGCATGATTCATATCTCAAGAGGCACAAATGTCAAGTGCAATCCTCAAAAGAGCTTAAGGTACACCACTTAAGACCCAAAAAATGTGGAGGGTTCACTTAGCTCTTCCACTTTGATTCACCAGTGGCTCAATAGTGGGAGGAGAAGAACTTGAACACATGTAGTCTTTGAGTAATGAAATCCAATAGTAATGATAATATTTACTATGTTTATGATGTCATATTGATATTCCTGGTAATACTTACCCCTTGTAGGGTATCATGCAAAAGCTTCATACAAATCACATCATCCTTCACTGATAGGTACCTATGACCACACTTACCCCATGTAAGGTGTCATACCAATCATACTATCACTTACCGATAGTACCTATGACCACACTTTATGTAATGTGTCATACCAAACATATTATCATCCAATGATAATACCTATGATCACACTTACTCCATTTAAGGTATCATACCAGTCATGCTATCATTTACCGATAGTACCTATGACCATACTTACTCCATTTAAGGTGTCATACCAATAATTGGAACATGATTTCTTCTATTTTAAGAGGAGTTCTACACTCTTCTTTAAGGATAGATTCCCTAATCTATACCTCCTAAGAGTATTCTAATCTTAACTAGAATTTTCATGTCTAACCTTGATCATTTAAGATATCTTTTTATCTTAACTAGAATTATATTTTATTTCATTGAGTTTGTTGGACTCACACATAGATGCATACCAAAATACCTCTTCTTATCCTCCAAGATATTTCTCACTTGATATCTAGTCACTATAGATGACATACAAGTGACCAACATGTTGGATAGGGTATTTAGTCCAAGCTTATCCACTTAGGACCTTCCAAAATCTACCTGCTATTTATAAATTTTTGAGTCACTATTTAGAACAAGAAAAGCAAGAAGACTCAAGTATTAGGGATCATCCAATCCAACTCTTAATGAAATACAATCAAATATAATAATCTAACTCACTCATTAGATAAAAATTGCTTTATAGTACACACATAAGATGTATGTTTGAGGGTTATATGAGTGTAGTCTGATAGATTATACAACATGTATCCTTATAACACATAAGGATTGGATTTTTAGCCATACAATATGGTATACTTTATTTCTATCCTTTCATCACTCTAGGTTAGACTCAATTTTTTCAAGAAAGCGGTTTGAGGTCTAATGCATTGAGTATCACTTCTATATCCTTGTGGAATATTAGTTGTGAGAAGTCCATGACTCACTAATGCATAGAGGTAGGATGCCAATTAGGTAGATATGTACTCATCCCTTGCTTGCCAAAGTTGTGAATTCTCTGTATGGATGATAATCATTGATCCCTTACTATTCCTTTGAGTTAGCTCGTGTTGGAGTTCATCTCATTTAGCTCTGGCAACATCTCTATCTGACTCCAACTATTAAATTTGTTACTTTAGGGACTCTATCTCAAGTGGTCCACCTATCTCAGAATACCCACTATCATTTTCTTGAGAGTTGGAAGGACCTGTCTCATTCGCTAGTTGATGGTGTATTTGAACCCTAGGAAGTTCTCCTACTTCCCTTAGACTTTTCTCAACTTGTCCTTGTTGGGTAGACCACCATTGATCATATTCAAGGGTTTTACTTGCATCATTCACACTCAAAACCCATATATCCTCATCCACTTCTAAGGTTAATGGTTTAATTTATGGGAGTACAAATTCCTTCCTCCTTTTTCTTGCATAAACCACAAGAGGATCTGGTATACTTTACCTGATACTAAACTACCACAATACTCAAGTATATTAGAAATATTCGTAATGTGTGCTGACTCACCCAATCATCCATCTGGTTATTTACATACAAGCTATATGATAACTATCTTATGACCATATTGGACTTGTCCTCCATGGTATCCAAATCACATCTTAGAATTTCAAATTTTCCCATATGGAGCGATAGAGCTCCCAATTATCCTCTTGTGGCCTCTTTATCTGAGGCTCCTTCACCCTTTGCCATATTAATGTATAAAGGGCTTCTAGGTTTACCAAGTTGTTTACATCATAGGATAACCCTTGAAGTCTCCTTATAGCCACATATTCCCAGACCCATATCTATAGCAAAAGGTCACATTCCATTCTTACCCACTTTGTTGTTCAAAACTCGGACAACTCTCTATAGGCTTGGGCTAGTAAAGTTGTTGCCCAGGAAAACACAATGGAATACTCTACTATGTCATGCACAATCCCTAGCATATTCCAAGGGAATCATGCACCTAGTGCATCAAGGAGGATGACATTTACTATGAGCATCATTACCAAAGCTTATCTAGGTGATAGTCTACCAAACGTGAAAATCAGCTCATACAATATACCACCCTTATCGGTATTGACATCTTTCCACCTGAATTTGAACACTCTCTCCAAAACTAGTCATTTTTTTGCTTCTCTTACAACTATTACTATACACCCCTCTATTGGTAATCGATATATCTGGTACACATCCTCTAGGGTAATAGTCATTTCTCCAGTAGGTAAATGGATAGTCCCCTGATCTGGATCCCATATTTCTATTAGTTTTGACAAGTATCCCCTATCAATCAACACTGGTTGCAAGCAGACGACTCTTGCTAAACCTATTTCACTTATGTTAGAGTATATCCTACATTTTTACTAGGATATAGGATAATTTTGTATTGCTGAGATCAACTCAGTTTGTTATGATCCGATGGATCATATTGTAGACCTTTGTTATTTAAGCAAGGTTCCTTTCATAGAATAATAAGAATTTTTTTCATTCTCATCATGGTATCAGAGTAAGATTTCCCTGCCCTGTAAGTTTGAGGGGGAATTTCCCTCATGGAAATTCCTCCCTAATTTTTCTTCCCCTCCTTTCCAGTTTTTTCTTCTTTTTTATGTAAAACATATGAGTGTGCTCTAAACTTGTCGATTTAAACCGATCTGGTTTATCAAAAAGATCTTTGCATTTTAATGGAAGAAAAGAGTTTTTTTTTTGTTTATCAGAAATGATCTCTTCTACTGGCTGTTAAAACATATTTTTTGTCCATTGTTTCTATGATAAGTATTGTTTCAAGGGTTTGTATTTAGCCCTTGTATTGTTGCAACCCATTATTTTTTCATGCATTGCAGGTTTTTATGGGACAAAATTCATTTTCAATGATTAGGATTGAGAATTTTTTGAATGTTGTTTGAGAGGCTGCTTACTGTGTTTTTTTTAGAGCTGAAGATCACACTCAGTTGATTTTTTCTCAATGGCTAAGTTGTGTGTAGCTTTGGCTTGTTCAAGCAGTGTGTTGATTTAAAAAAATGCTTTTCTTTTGCATCGATTAGAATGAGGGGATGTGGTCTGATGGGAACCATGGGTTTCATTCTATCAGTATTTTTCTTGGTGTATTTTTACGTCCAATACCGACCCTTGCTTAGTGCTACACCATCGCAAGCATTTCAGCCCAATTTCATCCTATCCTCCTTGTGCACTAGGAGAGGAGTTACACTGCCAGTTTTACCTTTACTAGCCATGGCAGTTTTCGATATCTGGTTTCATTGAGAAAATCGATGACTTTTATCGGATAATGAAACTATATGAGAGATGTCTTATTACATGCAAAAATTATCCTGAGTATTGGATCCAGTATGTGCAATGCATGAAAGCTGCTAGTAGCATAGAAGTTGCAAATGATGCACTTACACGAGATACATAGATGTTTTATGAAGAGACAACCTAAAATACACATTTTTGCTGCTCGAATCAAGGAAAATTAGGATATATTATTGGGGTACGAGAAGAGTATCATCTTCCTAGTACAAAGTTAGCTCTTGGCCTTCTTGATAGTTTAATTAAATTTTCCAACATGGAGCATCGCCTGGGAAACTCAGAAGCAGCTCCCTTAGTATTTGAAATGGCTATTGCAGTTGAAAAATCAAATGGGCTGATAGATTAGTGTCCTAGAATTTGATCACGGTGTACCAAACTAATAGGAGCTAAGAAATATGTAGTTGTGCAGGTGGTGTTGATGAATGGGGCCTGATATCTATGATGAATTTGTCCTTTCCCATGCACATAATTTTTTTAAACCTCCTCTAACAAGGGTTTCAAATGATGTCTGCATTGCTAGGAGGTTTTGACACTGGCCAAATAAGTTTGTAATACCATAAAATAAGACGGTGCTACGTGGAGTATTACTATCATGGGTACAATGTTGCCATGTTCGATCTTCATGATCACTATGTGCGGAGATCATGATTTGTTACCATATCCCACGTACCTACAAATTTTCCAATGGCGATGTAAAAGAGCACATGCATGGCGTAGGAGGAGATAAGACGTGGAATTTTTTTGATGCCCATAGAGATAGTAAAAGCAAGTGGTATTTTTGGTAGGTACACGGTGGACATATTTTTTTACTCATTGACGTAGATATCATAGATGGGGACATCAATGATGCCCACATTCGAGGATCTATTATATTTATCATGCACTTCATTTAGCGAATTCCATGTGGCCCTAAAATTTAACCCGAGTGTCGATATTCAAACTAGAGATCAGCTACGGATTGGAGGTTGAGTTTTCTAGTTAAGGTTGAGTTTTTTTAGTGTAAATAATGCATGTAGTCATTGCAAAGGTGTGAACTAGTAGTAGGAGGCTGCACTAGATCCATGCATTGTCATATAAACAATAATAATAATAATAACTCCTGCATTCTTCATTCTATGAGGAATTCTAGTATATCCTAAAAGATGCAATTTTTTTTACATGCAATGAGTAATTTTTTTAATATTTGTTTCTAATGACTGTGACTGTAAACCCTCCTACAAATCTGAGCATGGAAAATTATGAGGTAACGTGAGTGGAGGCTACACTGTGTTATGAATCCATGTGCAAGGGGGTGTTAATGAAGTCAACCCAAGTTGATGGTGTTAGTAAAAGCATGATCATCTATTTGTCGTTCATTACGTATCTCTCGCACGTGATATTTTGTCATTCCTGAGGACCTGATTTTTTTTATGTAAAAGCATGACGAAGTTTTCTAATGTTCCTGTTGATGGCTGTCAATGATTTCAAGTTGCTTTTTTTTTTATGTAGTTGTATTTGCAGATGTGGCATTGTTAGATTTCTCCACCATAATGCAACCCATTTTTCCTTTCTCCGCTATCACCGAGTGCTCCATTTCATGTCTAGTTGCAACATCCAAATACAAATGCAATACATGATTTAATGCTCATGTCAGTTTTCTTTTTTATAGTGGGAGATTGTTTTTTTGTTTCAGCAATCACGACACCTTCATGAGTAAATGGCTCCCCTGAGCAAAGAGCAAAGAACAAATCCACTATTTAGGATGCATGTTGAGCCACAGGTCCTTGAAATGGTACTATATCGAATGACATAATTTAAATCAAATTTTTTTTATGGAATGGTGGACACGTGATTACCTTGATCTATGCATAGGTGTTGTAATCTCCACCAAAATTTTTTTGCATCTATCTATATTTTGTGGTGCAGCGGTGGTATCTGGTTTCTACAGTAGTGGAAAATGGTGACATAGTGGGCTGACAAGGCCCATGTGAAGCTGCACTTGCTTTTATAAAATCAAAGGATGACCCATTATTAATTTTTTTTCCACATAGGAGTGGAAGGGCCCATTTTTGAAAAATAATTAGCCTTTTTTATTTTATCCCATATGCAACATGAGTAATGGGAAATATAATTAAAAAATCAATTAAGGGGGGCATTTTTTAAAAAAGGAAATATTTATTTAAAAAGGGGTCATTTTTTTATGTATAGCCATGATGAATAGCTCCATAGAGGCTTTATATTTTCAAAGCATGGGGGACACTCAATTATTTTTCATGTTATTTCAACATGGGAAATGGAAGGGCCACATGGCACATTTATTGTATTCAAAAACATTTATGGCCCATGCAATTTCTCTTGTATTTTTTTAAAACCTTATTTTATTCCAAAATTTCCTTATGAGGGAAAGGGGAGAAGATTGTTGTTTTTCCTGTAGATGCAGACAACATTGACACCTGATCATAGGGGTGTTTATAGTCATCGAAAAGGTTTTTTCGAGTCGGACACATTAGTGATGTCCAATTTCTATTTTGAGGTAGTTCAATATGTGTTTTTTGGGCCTCAAATATGTTGTATCATGGAGTGCACTCTTGGTTGAACCTAACACTCCCAAGGATTTTTTGGGAGGTTTTGTGTGGCTACTACGAACTACATTTATAAAGTCATTTTTTCCTTTGTTTGGCTATTTGTCCCACATTTGGACCTTGTTATTAGCCCATTGTGTTCATATAGGTGGAAATCACATTTTTATGCTTGTGGCGTCATTTTGGAATACCCTTGCGATTCTGGTGGTTCTTTCTCCATCCTAACTTCTCACACTCCTTTTGTGAGACACTTTATTTTAAGGGGGTTTTTATTGGTACCCTTTCATTTTGATCCTCTTGCTTAGCTATTTTTCCACATAGTTTTGAACCTTATTATCAACCCATTTTGTTTGTATAGGTGGACACCACATTTTTGTGCTTATGGAGTCATTTTGGACTACCTTTGTGATTGTGGTGCTTCTTTCTCCATCATATATTCTCACTCTCATTTTGTGAGACACTTTGGTTTAAGGGGATTTACTTTTCTAACTTTTTCATGGTTTACAACTTTGTTCATAGTGACAAGCACCAATTTTCATGTTGTTCCTCATACCTTCTTGGAGTGGAAAACCATTCAGTTCAACGATGAGGCTTCTCTATTTTTGAGACATCACATGGATCCTTTGCAGACACTTCTTCATGGAAGTAGGACATCTTCCTCTCCATCCTCCTTGCACATCTTCTTTCTTCTTCTTCTTTCTCTTATGGTATATGGTTTTTCATCATCTCTCTAGTAGAGTTTCTTATGGATATATTGTACATGAGTAGACTCATATATGTGGATATGCCACTTGTTTCCTTTTATTGTTTTCACTACCTCCTAGTACCACTTAAGAGGGGTGTTAGAGTATATCCTAAATTGTTACTAGGATATTTAGGATAATTTTGTGTGGTTGAGATCAACTCAGTTTGTTATAATCTGATGGATCATATTGTACACCTTTGATATTTAAGCAAGGTTACTTTCATAGAATAATAAGAAGTTTTTTCATTCTCATCAACTTAACTAGTTTCAATCATTAATATCCAACACACTCCTAGCTCCTTGAAAAATTATCCTAAGAGTAGTGTGGGCTTTAATGACCTTCAATGGCTCTATTTCTATGAAACCAGATTCATGACTCACTCTGATACTGTTAGAGACCATCTTATTACTGTGTGTGTAATAGTAGAAGCAATAAGCACACTATGAGGTTTACCTTGAGCCAAATTACTATGAGTAGTGCAAACCCTAAAATTAATATAACCGTGTTGAATTCCATAGGATGATTCTTCTTGTTGTAAAAGTTGTCCAAACTTATTTTCTAAAACTTTACGTCATGTTCGATAATCAGTTTATTCAATCATCAAATCAAACATCTTTCAAGAATCATGCTTTGGTTGAATTATTCTTTTAGCGATTCATTACCTTTTTGTACTTGAAAACATTTTTTATCCCATTTACGCATCTGACACCTTATCCACTTAGTATCTTGTCAGTACCTTTTTCAAAGATTCGCCACATTATTAGGCATCATTTTTTATTCTAACCATTACTTATTTTTTGGCAATGACATTGGCTTTGAGCCAAGTACCATCCTTATTTACACTTGTCACCTTTGGAAACTGTGTATCGATATTTTATTAATTTAGGTTTTTCTTATTAGAATGTTTTTTACTATTTTCAAGGTGTAACATCAAAGATTCCTATACAAATGGTAATACCACACTTATCATATAGTGGAGCCATCCTACATTTAAATAATGTATAACACACTTTTAAACTCAACCATCACCTGGGTGGTCGGGTGGCATACTATATAGTTGTTTGGTGGTACTTTGGCATAATTCTCCACCAAAATGCCATTTCAAGGAGTGTTTCAGGTGGATTTGGTATGATGATTTCGTCTCCATCTTGGTCTTCCATTGGCTTTGTCTTTGCATTCTATGACCATTGTTGGGATATTCAACTCCTTGCTCTGGCCAAAGGCCATGATTACATTGTAACATTGATCAAAAATATTAATAAAGAAAATATTCTTTTATGGATCTCTTGATCTTACCTAGATGCTTACATTATTGTAAGGTAGTATTACCTTTGCAAATTGAATGGGATCTTACTTTTACATTATCCTATGGATTTTCTCTCCACAGATAACTTTCAACTCCCAATATATTTGGGAAACTTTTATAGCTAATCTAGTTGAGTTTATGATCAAGAGGTTACTTTAGCATAGTCTCCATGTGGTTCTCTTAAATACGAATACTCAAGTAAGTCCAAGGATGTACTTCACAGAAGTCAATGTGGTTAGTATCTATCTTGTGGATAGAACTGGCCAACCCTCCTATTAATACCAGCAGGTAATAAAACATAACACACTTTTGGGAATTATCCTATCTATTTCAACAGGAACACCCATTTCCCTTTCTATCTTAAGGTAGACTCATGTTAGATCTCTTTCAACCCATACATTAGGTGTATGCCTTGAATATTAAACATCCTATCATAAATATAGAACATCAATCATTTGCAATGCTTAACTTTCTCCCCATATCACACAATGGGAGTTAAGGGGGTTATCACACAAACCCTCATAGACACTCCAATGTCTACCATTTTACCTTACTTGTTCTATTCAAATTTTAATCTCCACGATATGAGACAAAATCTAAGATTTCCCTCGCTTGATCATTCTTGAGTCTGTTTACCACACAATACTTTAGTAAGGATGAGACTTAGTTCCATACCTCATATTTCAAGTATCGTTTCTCAACTATCTCTTGGGTACTCCATAAGTTGTGGGATGCTCCCTCACTCTTCCATTCCGATTCACTAGTGAATACAGGTATGGGAGAAAATATTTACATATTTGTAGCTTCTAAGAACTTATTCTTCCCTTTCTATACATTTATCAGTTTAAATTTCATCAAGAAAAATCATAGGTTCAAAAATAAAACCCATCTCTTTTCTATCCTAGACCAAGAATTAGAGTCCATTAGCTAGCCTGGGCTTTGATACCAACTGTAACAACCCCAAAATTACCAACCAAACCTGAGATAGAATTTTGTTTTTTGGTACATGTCTAACATGTCAATTTTTGCAACCAAGTATGTTTGGATCAACTTCAAGCAGGGTAGTAAGTGATCAAGAGGATTACGACATGATCAGTGTCAATTATTATGATAGGAGTGATCAAATCCTATCTAACCTTACATCCCATCATGATAGGTATGATCTCCTTGGTTTAACTATTTCTATCTCTTATTTCATTAGGAAGTTTAGTTACTTAACCAATTGAATGTAATTTTAAATATTACTTCCAAATTCTATTATTTGCAATGGAATACCATGCATGTATTATTTAACAATACATAAATAATGCTTTACTCATATCAAGGCTTTTACTTGATTCAAAGCACAAACCATTACATCATTTTAAAAGAGCCATTCATTGGAAAATACAAAGGCATCAATTATTATAACCTCAAGTTCAATTGTAAACCATCCTTACTCATGGAAAATTACTTGTTAACATAACCATGCATCATATAATATTCTAATGATCATCTTATAAGAATGTAAGTGCATCATCCCATTGGAAAGTAAATAATATTTAATTTCCATCTCATGCAATATCCATAAAATTAATGCAAGTATACATCCATGCATAATAATAATTGCAAACCATAAAATAGAGGTATGCAACATATATCCTAGGAACCTTCACAAGGAATAAACCCAAACTCCAAAATATGTTTCTCCTCTCATTTCATAAACTTAAATTTCCATACATAAAAGTATAGAAAGGCATCCCACGAATCCTTTTCTAAATCAAATATGCAATTTAAAGGGACCAATTTGTACTTTTGTTCAAATCATGATGCAAATAAGGAAATTACACATATCCTTTCTCTAAGCCATCAATACACTAAGAATCTCACAAATTATTATATCTACATGTTTATGAATGATCATCAATTCATATTAAGGAGATATTTCATCAATTATCGAGAGGGAACCCCATAATTCCCTTGAGAATGGATACCACATTAATTATCCAACCTAGATATTATTATTCCATTTAAATCAATGTGACAACAATTATCTAATGTTTCACAACATATGGAGAGATCCCATACTCACTCCAAGGTTAGGCTCCCCATATTCATTCATATTTCACAAGTTAGATAATACCCACCACATTGTTGTTTGATCAATATCAAACTATAGTTATCATGATCCATCAACACGATCATCATATGGTTCTTGTGGTTTGTTCATTGATTTATTTTATGGTCTATCCATATGATTATACTAGAGCCTCTACAAATTTTACCTCTATTTGTAACATAATCTTATATTAAACTATAGTCTATGCAAATTTGGTCCCTAGGATTTTACTATAGTTCTTATAATTGTTGATACAAAGTTTTCCTCCCAAATTTTATCACAAATATATCTCATAATCTATTGCATAAGATTACTCTATAGTTTATTTCAATTTGGCCATAACTTGCCTCTTGATATAGTTTTCATATTATCCAGAAGATCATATTATGAAATTTTTCCAAATTGTCTTGTAATCTATCAAACAAGATTACTTCTTAAACTCAAATTAGCCTTGTAATTAATCAAACAAGATTATGCCTTAAACACAAATCAACCTTTGTAATATATCAAATAAGATTACACGTTAGACATAAATTAACCATGTAATCTATCAACCAAGATTACATCTTTGTAATATCAAACAATGTTACCCTAGATTCAATCATAACTTGTCTTGTAATATTTCAAACAAGATTTCTCAATACCCTTTTTATCAAATATCATTTAATATCCTTTTTAATTAAACCTTTTTCCTTTTATACAATAAGGTCCATTTGTTTTTAAAAAATGAATTTTTATTTATTTATTTAGAACTAGATAGAGCACAAATGTTAGAAAACCAGATAGAGTACTACTATCATATCCATAAGCAAATGTGATAGAGAACATTTATCTATGCATATGTGGAGGTCTAATCTAGGGTTATGCATAAGGGGTCGGCCCCAAAATATATTTATAAATTAAAGGTGAATTGTCTTGGAATCCCGGTGAAATATGGAGAAGTATACATGGCGAATTGCAATTATTTTTCTCCAAAAAATTTCAAACCGTGGCGAATTGCAATTATTTTTCTCCAAAAATTTTTAAACCATGGTGATTTTTTCTGTGTTTGGGGCCATGAATATCGGTTTTGCAAAATATAAAAATGTACGACAAAATTAAAGGATTTATGCTGACAAGAAAGGCTTTTAGCCTTTATGATTAATGATGATCGGTCTAAGATGTAAAATCAGTTATAGGCATGTTGATCAGTTGTAGACATGTTGATCAGTTGTAGCCATGTCGATCAGTTGCATAATATCGATTGATTACAGCCATGGCGATCAATTACAACCATCCCAATTGATTACATATATATTGATTGGTTGCACACATGTCGATCGGTTGCAAACATGCCAATTGGTTGCAGCCATACCGATCAATTATAGCCATGTCGATCGGTTGTATCCATACCAATCGGTTGTAGCCATACCAATCAGTTGTAGACATGCTAATCGATTACAAATATGTTGATCAATTACATCCATGCTGATCAGTTGCAGCCATTTCAATCGATTGTAGCCATGTTGATCAGTTGTAGCTATGTCGATTGGTTGTAGCTATATCGATCGGTTGCAACCATGTTGATTGGTTGCAAACATGTCGATTAGTTACACCCATGTCGATCGGTTGCAACTATATCAATCAGTTACATCCATACCGATCGGTTGTAGCCATACTGATCGATTGTAGACATGTTGATCGATTACAAATATACCGATCGATTGCAACCATGTTGATCGATTGTAGTTATACCAATCGGTTGTAGCCATGTTGATCAATTTAGGGCATATCGATTGATTGTAGGCTTACCAATATATTGCAATCAACAGATATGACTCTGTAATCAATCAATTTATGTCGATAGACATGGCTCTACAATCGATCGATTTATATCGACAGACACGACTTTGTAATCGGTCAACTTATGTCGATATACACGTCTCTATGATCGATCAAATTATGCTGACAGACATGACTTTGCAACCCATAATTTTATGCTGATAGACACGACTCTGCAACCGATCGACTTATGTTGATAGACACGACTCTACAACTAATCAACACCTTTGCAATCGATTGACACCTCTATAATCGATTGACACCTCTGTAATCGATTGACACCTCTACAACCGATTGACACACCTCTGCAATCGATTGACACCTCTGCAATCGATCGACACACCTTTGCAATTGATCGACTTATGTCGACTAACACTCCTCTTCAACCTTGGCAAGTTTTTCATTGTTTTAAAGTGATGTATGTTTATCGGTACCCACTATAGTATATATACGGGTAGTATATGAGGTGATTTGGGCAAAAAAAAAATCATTTATAATTTGAAGGCGAATTGGGTGGAAAATAAATTCATTTATAATTTGAGGTCGACGAATTAAAATAAAAATATTTTAATTATTTTCAACGATAGGCGAATTTACCCCAAAAAAACTTCCACCCCGTAATTTTTGGGTGAATGGGCCCTTGTGAAATGATCCAAAATTAGCCTTTTCAAGATTTTAAAATCCTAAATAGATCCAATTTATGATATTTCATGCTTATGCATAACCCTAGTCTAATCACCAAGCGGGAGACTTAGCCAACTTAGTTTTAGTCAACGAGTACAAATATTGGGTGCTAGAAAGCCTTCAATGCTTGACTTGGTGTGCAGTCTATGTGCCATAATGAAACCACAAGTACCTAGAGTCTTATAATGAATTTATTCTCCATGACACCCATAATATAGGACTATTCTCATTAGCCTTTAAAGACTATCATACTTTTTTTTTATCATTGATCCTCAAATCACCAGAAGATAACATGCGGATATAGGAGGGTTATCAGCAACAAGACACGGGTTTATGCCAACTAGGTATGCCTCCCCTCGATAAATCCATAACCAGAGGAGAACACTTTTGTCTCATCATGGAGATCAATCAAATTACTCCACTAGTCAAGAGGGAGAGAAGCAAAGTTTCACCTATGGTATCAATTATCCTAAATCTAAGAGAGTCTCTGCATGGGCAGAGCATCACTACTCATAGTGGTACTTGGTGGTCTAAAGGGTTCGAATCCCCCAATAGTTGTTCATCATACCATGGTTTAAAGTCCAAGATTATAATCCCTCCCAATTTGGCTCACATGGGTTTTCACATAGAATGATGAATCCTCCTCAAAGGCGAGATCTCTTTGGAAGATTCAAATACTACGAAAAGATTCACAATTCCCCCGTATCCAAGTAAATTTTTTTTAGTTGGATACACATCTCAATGGATGGCTATTTTAGGTAAAGCATTACAAAGGTATATAGATGTATGTAGACTCAATTTCTTTCACTAGTCGGTGCTAGAGATACAACATCTAAGATATGAGCATGATCTTTATAATTTTTCTTCTATTGGCTCAAGGTTATAACTGGACTACATTGGTTAATGAAGAATGACCTAATTGCAAACCAACTCTTAGGTCCAAACTATATTTATTAGCATCTGATTTGTAAACAAGGGCAAATTAGTACAGTCATCTAAAGGATTTCAAGTGCCCTTTTAAAGAAGTTTAAGAAAGCAACTCCAAGGAAAAATTGCTACAGATCATTTACAGAAGGTTTTCTCAAATAGGCTTTATCAAATCAACACCCAAATTCTACGATATAGATGATGTGGGTGTATTTCCCACATCTAGTGTGGTGTGGATAAAACACACCATAGAAGCACTTTTGCATGATACGAGAAATAGCCACCCAACAGTAACCGCAAAGGCTCCTCTAGTGGTAGTGATGGTGGAGGGTTAGAGTCAATTTGAGTTGTGGTTTTATTTGAATCACAACCTAAAGTAGAACCGCCTATGACAAACTATCTTTAATTATTGTGATTACAAAGGTATACCAAGGTTCAAATAAACCTCCAATGTTTACACAAAAACTTTAGGGAAAAACAAAGCCCTTATTAGAGATCTATACCAGATATTTAAACAATCAATAATGGTTCTATACCAGATATTTAAACAAACAATAATGGTACTATGGCATTATACCAAACATAATAGTATTACAATTATATGAAATACTTTAATAAGGAGGATAAGGCTTTCCTTTTGAATTAATCTAGCTCTTACTAAAAGGTTAAAAAATAATCACATCATGATATCATTTACTTTATACAAAGCTAAATACAAGCGTAATCTATCCGCGTGCGTAGAGTAGTTGGCAAATGCCTTGGGTGCTGGTTGTGGCCGACCCAGGTTCCATTCCCACTGCCTCCACCCTGCTGGATATGTAGGCATAGTTGGCAAATGTCCTATGTGCTGGTAGAGGCCGACAAGGCTCCATTTTATCTATGCCCAACCTGTGGATATATTAATAATTCAACCCCCTTGTGACTGATGCCATGTGGTATACCCGGATGGGACAACTACGGTTGGCCATAGAGCTAGGTTCTTGGGGCTTCTAAACTACCCAATTTTGGATGGCCAATAATCAACAATATAGCGCATACTTGAAGGAAAAATGAGCATAGGGTAGTCACAGAGCTAGGGTTTTGACCAACAGAGTAGCAGAAGGGTGAAACCAGCAGCTGCCAATAGCCGAAGAGTGGAGCAACAGTCTCCAAGTGCAGGGAGGGAGGATATGTCAATGGGCAGGAAGTCATCTGTAGGGGAGCTTAGGAGCGGCTATGGTTCATGTCTTGGGCACAACGAAGAAATCGAAGGGCACCAGGGATCCAGAGGTGCGGAAGCATCCAGACCCATTGAAGAAGATCGGGTTGTTGACGGTGTCAGTCGGGGTAAGGACCCACTAGACAAAGGGGGTGGTGGGGCTCAAAAGTCTTATGCCCAGGCAGCGGCCTCAGAAACCCTAAATGGGTTTTTTACCAAAGAGTTGTTTTCGGTTGGGGATGAGCTGGACATCTCGACGAAAGTTCTTTCAAGCTTCATGGAGTTTGAGAAATTTACCCTCATAGGCAAATTCATTGGCGGCCATCCCGACATGGAAACTATCCGAAAGCGTGCAACAAGAAAATGGAGGACTTCTGGTCATATGGAGCTAGCGGCCCTATCTCGGGGTTTTTTTGCCATTAGACTGAACAATAAGGAGGATTACTGTAAAATTTTGGCTGGCGGGCCATGGTTTCTGGGCCGCAAAAGTTTATTCCTTAGGAAGTGGGACATGGATTTCAGTCCTGATACCCAGAACATCAACATTGCCCCAATATGGGTTAGGCTCCCGAATATTCCCCTCTTTGGCTGGCATGAAAATGTCATAAGGGGTATTGCACGCTCCATTGGGGAGTTGGTCACCATTGACCCACCCACCCGAGCTCGAACAAGGTTTGTCCAAGCCCATTTTTGCGTTCTAGAATATTTGGAGGCGAAACTCCCAAATTTCATCACTCTTCGGTCTGGAGGTACCTTTCTTCATAAAAAAGCTATTGTCTATGAAAATAGACCAGCTTTCTGCCCCCAGTGTTGGTCCCAAGGGCACCTCCAATCCTAGTGTCCTCTTCAAAAATTGGGTAAGCAGAAGTGTGAAAACGACAACCCCCTGGAGCATGGGGAAGGTCAGGCGAAGCAGTCAAATCTTCTAGATGCGAAGGGTCATGAATCTCCAGGCCCCTCTAGAGTCTACGTTGGACTCTCTTAGCCTGAAGAGAATCCCACTCTCCAATCGGACCCCGAGAAACTTGAGGCTGACAATCAGCAAGGAGTAGACTCCCACTTGGAAAGTGAATCGCAGGAAGAGAAGGAACGGATCCCATCCCAAATTGTGACTCAGACTATTTCTCTGCCCCAAGATATGGGTCATCCCGATTTTAGCCAGTCGTAGACGATGCTAGAAGATTACCTCTTAGGAAGGAGGGGTGAAAAATCCGGTCACATTAGCCCCCGAAACATGAGGAGCCGAAAGCAAAGTGTGGATTTTGGTAGTGAGAGGAAGCAGGGTCATCCTCCTAACAAAGATAGGCGGGACAAAGAGACAACAAATGACGTTGCAAATGGAACCCAGTGTTTGCTGGTTTTGGATGACTGTGGCGCTCAGACGGATGAAGCGCATGCATCAAAACCTCCCCCTCAACAAGGAAGGGGAGGCAAGAAAAACCTCAAACTGTCCAGATGAAAGTCCTCTCATGGAATGTGAGAGGACTTAACGGTGTAGCCAAATGAAGGTTAGTGGCTGATCTCCGTAGGAGGACTAATCCTTCCATCCTTATTTTGCAAGAGACCAAGGTCGATGCTATCTCCTTTGATAAAGTTGCGAAGGCCATTTGGGCCAAGGCAAATTGTCTATCTAGCCCTGTAGTGGGAACAGTAGGAGGACTCATGGTTCTGTGGGACCCTTCGAGGTTTGAGGGCAGTCTGCTATCAACTTCCAACAGAATCATCAATGTACTGTTCCAGTCCAAAACCACCAATTTTTCCTAGATTCTGTCCAACGTTTATGCTTCAAATTCTGCCACAGAGAGAGCAAAAATGTGGAAATCTATCTCTCATATGAGGGAGAATTTTAGTAATTTTCCTTGGGTTTTAGGGGGTGACTTCAATTGTCCCCTTCATCCTTAAAAAAAAAAGGAGGATCCGACCACTTTAGCCGCAGCTTGGAGGACTTCAGGGATTTTGTCTCTACTAATGGTTTGCTCAACATCGAACTCAAAGGGGATTCCTTCACTTGGAGTAATAGAAGGATTGGGAGAAGTTTGACTCAAGTCAAGCTCGACAAATTTTTTATGTCCCAAGAAGCCATTCCTATCCTTGGTGGGGCTATCCTTTCGGCTCTTCCAAGGATTGGGTCTGACCATAACCCTATTTTCTTGGAGGTGGATGATGGGCCTATTTTTAAAACCCCCTTCAGATTTGAATCCATGTGGATCTCTCACAAGGACTTCAAAGGTTTGGTTTCAGTGTGGTGGCAATTGAAGGTGGAAGGAAATGCTCCTAAGAGGGTGGCTCTAAAGCTCAAAATGGTCAAAGAAAAGCTGAAAGTTTGGAATAAAGAGGTTTTCGACAACATTTTTGAGTCCAAAAAATCCATCTTTGAGAACCTGAAGGTTTTGGAGGAAAGGATGGAACTCGAAGGTTACACTGAGGGTCTTAGGGAGGAAGAGCAGAGTCTTTTGGTGGACTTTCATTCTATTCTCGCTAGGGAGGAAATGTTCTGGCACCAAAAATATCGTGACCTTTGGTTGAATAATGGAGACACCAACACGAGGTTTTTCCACACGTCTACTATGAGGCACAGAGGGGCCAACAAGATCATAGAAGTGGATTGTAAGGATGGGCGCATTACCAGGGAGATAGAGGAAATCAAGAGCAAAGTGGTTGACTTTTTTCAGGATTTTCTTGGCACTCCTCCAGATAGCAACCTTCAGGTCCAGAAATATTTGCTTGCCTATTTTCTAACTAAAGTCCCCCATGAGGTAAGCATTAAGCTTCTGGAACCTTTTTCCTCATCCAATATTAAGGAAACATTGTTCTCCATGCAACCAGATAAGGCCCCTGGCCCTAATGGTTTCCCCCCCGATTCTTCCAAGTCATGTGGGAGGTCGTGGGTCCGGATGTGTGCGATGCTATTCGGGTTATTCAAGCTTCCAGATCCATCCACCCAAAACTCAATTCCACCTTTCTTGCCCTCATTCCTAAGTCTCCTACCTACAAAATTTTCTCTGACTATCGGCCCATCAGCCTGTGCAATGTTTTTTACAAGATTCTTACCAATTCTATAGCCAATAGACTCAAAATAGTCCTCCCCATCCTGATTGATCCTTGTCAGGGAAGCACTGTTAAAGGCAAAAACATTCTTGATGGTGTCATCACTATCCATGAGACCCTTCATTCCACTTACCGCTCCAAGAATGCTGCTCTTTTTCTTAAGCTCGACATGAACAAAGCCTTTGACCGGGTTGATCAAAAATTTTTGTGTGCAGTCCTCCTCAAGTTCGGCTTTCATCCCCACTAGATTGACCTTGTCTACAGTTGTATATCCACTCCCTTTTTTTCTATCCTAGTCAATGGGTCCCCAGTTGGGTATTTCCAAAGCACCAGAGGCCTTAGACAGGGCGATCCTTTATCCCCCATCCTTTTCATTCTTCTAGTGGAGGTTCTGAGTTGGTCCATGAAAGAGGCTCTTCGTCAGAACAAGATTTTTGGCATTTTGTCGACTTCTAGAGTTGATCCTGTCACTCATCAACAATTTTTGGACGACACCCTCATCTCCACTAGGGTGTCCGTTGCCCAATCCAAATCGCTCAAGCGGATCCTATCCCGTTATGAGCAAGCTGCAGGGCAAAAGGTCAATTACATCAAGAGCAAAATCTATTTTATTAACACTCCCCTGCGTAGGCAACTTCGGATTGCTAGAATTCTTGAATGCACTATTGATTCCCTGCCTACGTCCTATCTGGGGTTGCCTCTATCTTATAGCGGGTGGGCGAGTGGGGATATGTGGAACATGATTCTTGAGTGCCTTCACAAGAAACTCGAAACTTGGAAGGGCAAACTCCTGTCACAAGCCGAAAAAGCCACCCTTACCAAAGCTTGTCTTTAGGGGATCCCGACCTACTTCATGTCGATGTTCATGCTTTCGGTTGCAGTTCACTCCAAAATTGAGAAGATTCAGAGGACCTTTCTATGGTCTGGTAATGAAGAGAAATCTAGACTCCCCCTTGTTTCCTGGGACAAGGTGTGTTTGAGGATAGACCAAGGCGGTCTGGGGTTGAGAAGATCAAGACTTATGAATTTGGCTCTGATAGTGAAGCACGCTTGGAGTATTCTATCTAGCGACCCGGTGGAGTGGGTTAAGCTGGTTAAAAAAAAGTATCTTGGCCCCATTTCCTTCTTGGATGCTGAGACCTCCGTGGCGTCGACCTTTTGGAAATTTATGCTCCAAACCCATCATTTGATCAGCCTGGGAGCCCGCTAGATTTTGGGTGATGGCAACCTCATTTTATTTTGGAAGGACAGGTGGGCGACTGAAGAAGTCCTTGGGTCGAGGGCAGATATTTTTGGGCTGAGAGGTTTGACTGACCCTAACTCCCAACTCAAGGTGGTAGAGTTCATAGACCGGAGCACCCATTTTACTTGGTGGAAGATTCTTGTTGTGGAGGGGTTTAATAATGAGGTTACCTTTCTTGCAAATATCCTCTAGTCGGTTTTAATTCCTTATTCTAGGAGGAATGATAGAATCATATAAGTGGTACAGAGGATGGGCTTTTTTTTGTTAAATCAGCTTATGATTTTCTTACCACCAAGACTGCTCTGGACTACAGGTGGAATATTGTGTGGAGGAAAGGAGTCATCCCTAAAATCAACTTCTTTGCATGGATTGCTTTCCACAACAAAGCCTTAACAATTGAAAACCTTCACAAGAGAGGTTTTGCCTTCCCCAACAGGTGTTACTTGTGTCTTGCAGATTGCGAGACGAGGGATCATTTATTCTTGCATTACCCGTTTTCCCACTCTGTTCTTAGTATTGTCCTATCCTCCTTCCAAATCCTATGGTGCTCTCCCCGTTCCCTCAAAGATGCTTTCCACCAATGGCCTAATCCTTTCAAGAATCCCAAACTCCGCTTCCTCCTCGAGGCCTCCTTCCATCATTCAATTTGGCAAATTTGGTTAGAGAGGAATGCCAAAATCTTTGGCAGAGCTCCTAGAGGGCCCCCTTATATTGCTCAAAGGGCGTTGTCCTATGCCATCGAGAATTCTATTATTGTTCCCAGTCCCCGTCCCTACCTTCCGAGCGAAGAAGCGATTCTCAAAATGATGAATCTCTAGCCATTTTTGGAGGTTGTTAAAGGGCCCTGTTGAAGGAATATTGTTTGGACCAAACCCCCCGTGGGGTGGATTAAATTAAACTTTGATGGAGCGGCTAAGGGGAATCCTGGGCCCGCTGGTGTTGGGGGTGTTGTCAGAGATCATGATGGGAATCTTGTGATGGCCTATTGTGAAGATTTGGGCTCCCAGACAAATCACTATGCCGAAGCCCGAGGTGCTTTGAAAGGTATTCAGATACTCTCTAAGGATCCTCGGCCTCTTATTATTGAGGGTGACTCACTCAACATCATGAATTACCTTCTTGGCACCAAAAATCCATCTTGGAAAGTCTACAACATCATCCTCGAGGCAAGAATGCTTCTCTCCTATCATGGTAGGTGGAAAGCAAATCATACTTTGAGAGAAGGTAATCGCGTGGCTGACCACATGGCCAAAAAAGGGCTCATGACCATGTGTCCGATCGTGTGGTGGTCTCGCTTCCCATCCGAGGTGGAAAGGTTGGCCAGAGCAGACATCCATTCATGAAGCTTTCCTTGCATAGTTTTTGGAAAGCCCCCTCCGATGAGTTTTGGTGTGGCGTGGCAATTTTGTCTACTTAGCTATCCATGGTGTCTTGTCTATTTTGCTTTCCTCGTTTCATTTCTTCGGGCTCTACTTGGTGTTCCTTCGGTTTTGTCCTATTTCTTTTTCGTTGGGTTTCCAGGCCTAAAATCCCTTTTTACAGTTTCCAAGTCTTTAGCATTAGGATGGCTTTACTTGCAATTAGGCTTATTGTTACAGCCAAGAGGTATGATGCATCATTAGAAATATGGCTAATTTTGTACATAAGGTTTTGGGATCCTCTATAAAAACCCACTGTTAATATATTAAAATAATTACCAAAAAAAAAATACAAGCATAATTTAATCAAAGAGAGATCCAACCTGATCTCTCCCCCTTCTCGAATGCCTCCCAAGCAATGGCTTCCATTCTAGCCCTTATTTTCATCCAAGGTTGCTTTTAATTTCAAATTAGTACTCTCTTAGAGATTTTTGGTTTTTGATCTACCAAGGTAGAGAACATACTCCCTAAGCCCAAGATTTACTTCTTCCCTCTTTCCATTGCTTGTCTCCCCTTTTATAATTTTTCCTAGATCCTCTTTCCTCATGAGCAAGAGGGTGGATTTATTATTAAAATACTAAAAGGAGCCTTTTTGGAGTTCACCCAAATAGTGGGATTCCTTTTTATTATTTAAAAATTAAGGAAGGGGACAAGAGGGGATAAGGTGGGAGTACCTTGTTCATTTTGGGCATTCCTTTTTTCTTAGTGCAACTGCAAGGTCTGCACATTTTACTATTGGGAAGGATTCCTGTGGAATGGAGAATATCCACTAGTCAAATATGTACATTTTTATTATTAAATCATGACCTTGCTGTTTTTGGATCCTCTTTAAATTGGATGGATTTTATGGACACCTAATTGTAAAATTAGATTCATTCTAATAAGTCACTTTTGTAAAATATAATTTCCCCAAATTAATATTTTTGCAAAAAGCCTTGTTTTATTTTCTCAAAAACCTTACCAAAATCCCAATTGTATTCAAAACTTCTCCCAATTAGCCTTAATTAGGGATATTTATAGAATAATTAGGGTTTAGCATCCTCTATAGTTTATCAATTTAACCCCTTTTATTAATGCTTAACAACATTACTAAGGTTTGGTTAATGTTAAAATTCAAGTGCTAATTGATCCTTTGGATCAATTATTATCTTCTAATAAGTCCCAACGGATGTGCTGTGATAATCAATGCATACTAAGAAGTTCCCTTAAGGGTATGGAATCTTCAAATTGGTGCCATGGTGAGTTTTTGCTTGAGTAACATAAAAGCAGCTTCAAAATTCTCTATCCACTTAAATTCCTTCCATTTATTTTGGAGATTGGTTATTGCAGTGACTATCTTGGAGTAGTCCACATATCACTGATAGGAGATCGTCATACCCATGAATATTTGCACTTCAGTCACATCGGTGGGTGATGACCAACTCAAAACAACCTCAATCTTCTTTGAATCTACTACAATTCCCCCAACAAATATTATGTGTCCTAGATATCGTACCTCAGAGACATAGAAGTCATTTTTTGATATATTATCATAGATTTGATTCTTTCTTAACAACTGTACCACAATTTTGAGGTGTCTATCATGTTCTTTCTTATCCCATGAATATATTATAATATCATATAAAAACATGAGGTTGAACTGATCCAAATGCCTTCTGAATACACTATTCATTAAATTCATGAATGCGGTTAGGGTATTAGTCAACCCAAAGGGCAATATTGTAAACTCATAATGCCTATATCTAGTTTTGAATGTCATCTTGTGAATTTCCTCCTCACGTATCCTTAATTGATGATACCTTGATTTCAAATAAATTTTTGTAAAAATCATGGCATCCTTTAGTTGATTGAACAAGTCTTCAATCCTAGGTAGAGGATACTTATTCTTGATGGTCACTTTGTTGAGCATTCTATAGTCAATACATAACCACAATGAACCATATTTATTTTTAATGAAGAGCATCGATGCACCCCATGGTGACACACTAGGCTTTATTAGCCCCTTTTCTAACAACCCTTGCAGTTGTATCTTTAATTATTGCATCTCTATAGGGTTCATTCTATAAGAAGCCCTATGGATGGGTTTTTCTCCTAGCATTAACTCAATAGTGAAATCAAACTTGCATAAGATGAAGTCTGGGTAGGTCTTAAAGAAATACATCCTTAAATTCTTGTAAGATTCTTTTGATCCTCCCCAACTTTTTTTAATTTCACAACATAAACCATCCCTCATTTTCTAAGGGTTTTCTTTAGTTGCATAATAGATAGCAACTAGGGTTTGAATGACCCTTGCTTGTTATGGATCCTTATTCTTCCCTTGTCCCTCTTCGAATACTCTACCCACCTTTCCTATAAATTGATTAAGGATTTATGAGGCTATAACCAATCCATCTCCAAAATAACATCAAAAGCATGTAACAAAGCTACATACAAATATACTACAGTAGAATCATTGGTTAGGGTAATTTCCATCATAGGAAAACATTGATACACTAAGTAGGTTTATCCAGAACCATACTCAACCTTCCACTCTTGTCCCAAATATCTAGATCTTTTTGGCATATAACTGGCTATACTAGAAGAAATAAAGCTATCTTTAGCTCCATTATCAATTAAAATATTTATTTATTATTGAAAATCCTACCCTTTAAGAGCAATGGGGTGGCTTACCCTTCTAATTTCTGGCTTCCAATCACAACATAAATTTTGTAAGCATGTTCTTTTCCCTTTGTATTGGGTGTACTCAGTCCTGGTTTGTGTGAACAATGGTTGGCATAGTGTAAACCTTTGCAATTGTAGCACCTACCCTTAGGTTCTAGATGCACCCCTAGCTTTTGTTCCCCTATTTTACCCATTGGAACCAAATTTGGTTGCTTTTGTGGTTGGGGTTTGTTATTGTTGGTATTTTTGTTGTTTATTCTTTGGAATTTCCTTTTGAAATTTCCTTGTTTCCCATAATTCCTTCTTTTGTCAAGGTGAATACTGCAGTGAGGTTATCTATCCCTATGCTGAAATTGCTCGAACCTTCATCTTGGGCTCTTCATTCAACATCGTCTTGATGGTTCTATCTATTTTGTGGAATAGACTTCTCCCTTCTTGTCTTTAGTGCCATTTATCCTGATCACACAAAAGAAAGAATCCTATGTTAGGTTACAACTTACTCTCTAAATCGTACTACTAACTCTAGCTAATTATGTCATATACATAAGATAACTATAGATTTTTCTTACTAAAATCACCCTCACTTTATATGGGGTGTTCATTCTAAAAACTGCCATCTAATTCCATTACTAATGGTCACACTTACTATACGTAAGGTGTTGTATTGCAATGAGCTACCCTTACTAAGGTCAACTCTCTAGAATTATAGGTCTTCCTGACTTTAGCTTAAAACTAAGCATGGGATTCAATATAAAGATACCTAAATCCTTTGCACATTTCATGGAATCTTCTACTCCATCGAACCTAGATCTCTAATACCAAATGTAACAACCCAAAAATCTAACTAATCTAACTAAGGAATTTTTTTTTTTAAGACAAACATACTTAAGAGGGATTTACATATCCCTAACCATTGTATGTTATACTTTAAAGCTATCTAAAATAATTTGAGGTTTTAATCTGTCTGTCTCACCTACAATGAGCCAACTTACCCTCTTTTTTATCTACCAAAGGGATGCACCTATCTCTATACAATACATAATCATGTCTATGTAGGTATACTAAGTGTATTATGGATAAACTACCAGTCTCATCTCACACATGAGCTACCTTATTCTTTTTTTCTTGTCAAAAGGGTATGCCCATCACTACACCATATATAAGCCTATCTATGTAGATGCACTACGCATAGTGTAAAGTAAGCTATCGACCTCATATTTTAAGATGAGCTAACTTACTCCTTGCACCCCCCTCTAATGGAACCCATTTTGTTTAAATCTACTAGATGTTTTGTAAATATATCTAGTTTAGTTTCATGAAGAGATATTTAAACCAAGGTTACCCCAAATTTCTTCCTAAGGGATCCCATAATCCCTTAGGTTTTCCTTCTCTACTTCTAACACATAAGCATACTCATAAATTAGATATTAATTCTAATCATCTAACTACCTTAAATCATAAGATATTCCAATCATTATTTATTTAGAAGGATATGATTAAGTCTATCTACTTAATTTAAACATGGAATACTATCTATAAAAGCATCAAGAAGGTACTTAAATAAGACATCATGATCTAACTAAAATATTTAACAAATATAATAATTTATGAAACTACATCGAGATGCTTTAAAAATAATAGGTAAAAGATACATCTTTCATTCATACTTTAAATCATTACATAACCCAAGTATGGTAAAACCTCCATACTTTAAAATAATAAGCATTACAACATTACATAGCTAGGCGATTGCTCAACTAGAGCCTATTTCATAATGTGTTTCCATAACAAGCCTTCATTACAACATATATCAAAGGTTAATGTTTCAGATCTAAGTGTCCTCCATGGTTCTTGCTTTTCCATCGCTCAATTTATGGTGGTAAGGGATCAGGGCAGCTCATAGATCTCATGAAGCATGCAACTAAGCATCTACAAAATAACTTATGAAACAGGTGCATCTATAATCTAGATGCCAAATTGCAACTATACAAAACTACTCAATGCATCCATTCATAAATCATTCTCTCAAGCATCAAAAGGAAAACCCCATAATTTTCCACATCATCATAAAAGAATGTCATTTTATCTTTTAGAAATGAACATCATTTGTCATTTATCAAACATGAAATAATTCAACAACCCTCCCATTTTATCAAGCAAATATCTATGCTTTTCAACATACAAAATCATTTATCTAATTAATTAAGGTTCCCTACCCTTAACTAATTAAATACTTTACAAAATCATTCCTTTAATCAATTAAGGTCCCATACCCTTAACTAATTAAATACTTACAAAATCATTCCTTCTAACTAGTTTTAAAAGCATACAAATTCTTTTAATTAATCAAAGCCCCTACTTTAATTAATTTAAATTACTCATACAACAAACCATACTTTTTAGACATTTAAATATTTAAGAATAATCTCCTTAATCAATTAAGAGCACATACTTTTAATTGATTAAGGTCCCATAAGAAAACCCATTTCTTTAATCTTCATTTCCAAAATCCTTTCATAATAAACCCTTTCTTATCAACTATCATTCCTTTAATTTAAATAAATTAGATAACATTTGTTGACTATCATTTATTTCATTTATGTAAAAAGGAGGGTTTTAACACAAACCAATTGGATCATCAATTCATAGAATGGTCGAACTACGTGCGAAACAACATTCAATGACCAATAGCATACGAGCCAAAAAACAACCCTAACAACAATGATAGATCGAATAACTATGTCCACATCTAGTGTAACAAACCCTGCCAAGCGGGGGTCCACATGACCACTACTTGGTGGTTATCCCAATAGGGGTGACTCCCCCTTTAAGTGGTGCTTTGGTTCCCCTCGCATGGTTAGTTTGGGGTAAAACCATAGTCATAATTTAAAGTTTACCCAATTGGATAAAGCAACTACTAAACCCTCGAGGTTAACAATAACAACTAACTACACATCAACTAGGTCAAGCCACATGTTAAGACAACCATGTTGATGCTCGGGTGCTTGGCTAATAAATCCTAGTGGCCTATATGGTTAAAGAGTGATCAAACCCTATCTTACATTCTATGTGGGATAGAATCCTATGACAACCTCAAAGTTGTGTTCACCTTGATTATTTTGGAAGTGACCATGAGCACCATGCAGTGACCCAAAACCTCTATAAGTGGGAACCTGCTATCCCACTCATCACAACTCGACTAAATAAGACTCCACATGTTGAAAGTACTAAATTAAGGCAAGTCCAAGGATTGGATTTAACTAACCAAGGATAAAGTTTCTTAGTGATAGCTACAAACTTAGGAGTTGTGCATAGGTATGGGAGTAACATCTTCGGGATATTGACAATCTCTTGTATTAGTCTATAAGGAGAGAGAAGATTTTGGCTTTCCCAAAATACTTTATCCCAACATAGTGATAAGGTTTTCGAGAGAAGGAACTAACATCCTTGACAGCGAGGAAAGAACTACGACGCTCTTGGTTAACAAGGAAATAGGTCATGAGATGCCAACCAGTGAAGCAAAGGTTCTATAAATTCAACCAATAGAGGAATCTTGGTTTCAAACAAATGCACCCACCTCAAAGTAAAGCTCGACAAGGATTTTAAACACATGGTATGCCATTAAAGGATAGAGAGTAAGTGCACAAGCCATACAAACAGAGTGGAGAATGCCTTACCCATTCATATTCTAAATAAGATTTCAATGATCACGAAAGGAAAGCAACAAGATTAATCTACAACATCCAATGCTCTATAAGTGACTCATAGGTGGTATGAAGGGATAATACTTAGTTTATTACTAAAGAGATTCGATATAGAGAATTCCAAGAGCTCTATATTTACTAAATATAAAATCATTATGCTTAAGCAATGAGATTCCCAACCTGAATTTAGCTTCCTCCTCCCTGGTTCGACCTCCAACCCTGTCAACTATCTCCTAATATTTTCTTTTTGTTGCCCTTGTGTTCTATCTCCACGATCTTCGACCCCTCGATACTTCTTTCTTCGGACTCTTCAACCAAGAAGGTTCATCTGTCCTTTCTCCAAAGTACCCATTTTAAAAAAATGTAACCTACCAAGAGTAATGTCACCCTTACCCAAGGCGTCCAAAAGGGGATATTTTGAATTTAAAATGTTTTTTTCCCTTTTTTCAAATATCTTGCCTTAAATGAAAATCCATGTTTTCTTTATTTCATTTTACTTTATCAAATTATAAGAGGGTAAGGCTAATTCTTTTCTTTATCCAATTAATACAAGATAAAGCTATTCATTTTTTTTATCTAATTAATACAAGATAAAGCTATTCATTTTCTTTATCTAATTAATACAATATAAAGAGAGGATTAAAATAAAACTTTAAAGCATTAATATTTATAATATTGAATTCAATTTAATTCAAACCATAAAGGTCAAATATACCTATACTAATATTAACCATTAGTATGGTATCTAAGTGGATTAAGGATTAATGAAGCCTCTATATCCATTAGTCCTTTTCGAAGGGAATTCTTTACCCAATATCCTTACACACAACTCATATGTCAACAAAAGCAAGCATTCAAGTGCATCAAACAAGATGGGTGATTAATCATAGACCCAATCACCTATCCTAGCTCAGGACTTACAGTTACTTCTATATTACCAATTTTGGCTCTAGGTGGTCAAATCATTGATGCCTCAAAGCAAGAATGCATGCCTATATGAGGGTAGTCATTCATGTTTCCCTGAGCTACCTAAATTATCCTACCTCTTCCACCCATGGGTGTACCTGGTCCTGCACATCGATAATACAACAACAATACCATATTTCTCAAAGATAAATCAATATATCTATCATTGCATAACCATCTAAATGCAATAAAACTAGGCATCAAGTAGTCATTCATCAATACATATTCTAACATGTAAAAAATATTTCCAAGGTAGGGTTATGACACCAACCATTTTTTATCAGTTAGAGTGTTATTATTTTATTTAGTGATATGAATTTGATACCTAAGGACACCCTTTATATTGCTTTTTGTTCTTTCAATGTGTTTTTCCTATATTTGGATAATGTGTTGTTTTTACATGTTTTGGGAAAGTAGTATGAGATACAACATAGGAAAGGTTGGATATGTGACACAAAGCCTTAAAAGATGCAAAAATAAACAAAGATTGTACTCAAATATGAAATGGGGTTTTAGATAAAGGGAACAAATTGGAATAAGAGTAAAGCATGTGAAAAATACCTATAGATGGTTTTGGAATTATTATGAGAAGGTTGGATGTTATATATTGAGACCTTAAGGGATGGTATAAATACTATAATACTTTGATTATGCTTGTAGTCACAAATGTTTGATTACAATAAGTTTCATCTAGGCTAGAAGACATCTCCAACACAATATGTAATGCATGGCTTATGGTGTATAGACTATGCCAATACATGTCATATTCAAAATAATTGTCATCATAGGCATGCATGATGAAAATAATGTATCATGAGGTATTTGATAATGTTATTTACATCAATAACACCTACATTAAATACATCATGTTGCATGTATGCCACATCACATGATATGAAAAAGTATTGATTGCTCGATGATTTCAAGGAACTATGTGTAATGATGCAAATATAGGTGTTTAAAAAATAGTTTAAGGTCATATTTTGAGGGGATGATGCTTAGACATGAATACTACTTTATAGGAATTGAAATAAGGAAAATGTGGGTTCATGAGCTTATTTTAGCAAAGCAAAGAGCTAAGATATATTGAGTATGATTGTTGTAAGTTCTTGACATGCATGTTTGCATATGAGACCACAACTTTGAAAAGTAGTGTTCTATACCAAAAGATAATGAGATGAAGGTAAAATGTCATATGGATGATTAGGATCAAATCACATTGACCACCTAAGGGAAGTGAAGGATTAATAGATTCAATCTAATAACCATAAAATGAAAGTTCATATAGAAAGATCCCATATCAAGGTCAATAGCCCCTTAAACTTCCCAACCTATCAACATCATGACCAAAGTAGTGCACACACTGGGCTAGTTATCAATGAAGTAAAATATAAATATGTTAGAGTTTAGAAGTTCTAAAAACTAAGAAGATACCCACACTTTGATAATAAAAGTAGAATTTATCCTAAGCAAAATGAGTTTATAAAATGGTGTTTAGTTCTGTATCAAATGAAATTTAAATTTTTGTGTTATTTTTTATAATTATTTTACACAGGTTTTTATTATGAGGGATCCTAGCCCCCTCATACTAAGTGGGGTTTCAACCTTTAGACCTATCAAAAAGAGATTAAAGCCCTTACCACTACAATAATAAATTTGTGTTATTAACATACATCTAAATCACCAATTTCATAAGAACTTTGAACAAGCTAGTTCAATCATACAAATAATATAATATCAACTAAGTCAATCATACAAATAATCTAATATCAAGTAAGGAAGTCTATGTTTTAGAATATTTCTATGTATTATTGAAGAAAATGAGAATGATAAAGACTTTTTGGAAAACTTATAGTGTAGAGTTTACCAAACTTGCAAAGGACCAAAGAGATGCTAAGTTGGCCAATCAAATATGTCATAAGGTCTATGATTTTAAGCTGATGAAAAACTAATAAATGCGGTAAAGTGCTTGAAAGCTTCGAGTCAACCTAAGTTTGATATTGTACAGAATTTTATTAATAATAAATTGAATTTGAAGCAAAAATAAATAAAAATACACAAAAGAATACAATGTTGAGAGAATCCATTTAAAATTTTGAATTTCCTTCGCAACAAAAAGTTGACTTCATTGATATATGAATACATGTATATTTATATACAAAGTGTATAAAGATAAATGCTAAGATGCTACAAGATGGTAATAAACCTACAATGGACCTACAAGATGAAAAAAAAAAAATGCATCATAAAAGTACTTAGAAGTAGAATTTATAATAAACACATATATTTTTTATATACTCTTATTTGATAAATGACATAGTTTTTAAAATGTGAATAAATTATAAATGTTATATAATAATGTTTCACGCTTGTGGTTTGATTTTGAGTTTTTAAAATGATTTAGGTTAAAATTAAGATTGTGTGCTCCCAAATGTTAGATGGATTAGTAAGTGCTTGTTTGGCCAGGTACTTGTCAAGAAGACACTCAGGTTCAAACTTTAGGGGTAACTTGTTTGCAAAGTTAATGGTTTGATCTGAATCCTTTGAGTGTGTCACACTAACGATATCTCAAGCGATCGATAGTCCCCTTCACATTAATAACGAAGCCGAATAGGTGGTTTGAACCCTCCACTCATTAGTTACTTAAAATAGCATGGTTTGAACCCTACACTCATTAATTACTTAAAATAGCATGGTTGAGACCAACTCTTCTATATAATAAAAAAACTAAGGCGGTGTGTAGGTACCAACTTCTTTAAAAAAAAAACATCTTATATAAATTACTTTACCTTTTATAAATAAAATAAAATTGTGTCTGCCAATACACCCCAATAGTAAATGAGTTGGGCTTTTCTTGTAGATATCCAATTTTCATTCATAAATAAAATAAAATTGTTTTTGTTGGGACACTGTAATGGTATAAGCGTTGAGTTTTTTTTTTAGATATTTAAGTTTGATTCAGTTAGGTGACTCTGATATACCAGTTGTATGCTTTGTGTTGGTTTATCTTGCAAATATCAAGGAGCATTTCTTGCAGATACCCAAATTCAATTCATAAATAAAATAAAATTATCTTTCACACTGTAATAGTAAAAACGTTGATTTTTTATAATAAATACCAAATTCCATTCACGTGAAAGATAACTCTCATAAAACAACTGTATACTTTGTGTTGGGCTTTTCTTGCAAATACGGAAGTTCTATTCAGGTGAAAGATGACTTTGATATACTAGCTGTATGCTTTAAGTTAGGCTTTTCTTGGACATATCCAAGTTCGAGTCATGTGAAAAGTGACTTGTATGCTTCGAGCTGTATTTCCAAAATATAATAAAAATAAAATCCAGTTTGGGTTTTGTCCGTCCTCTTTTAACTTTATTATTGTCTCTATCACATGGTTTGACATAAGTAAGGTATTTGGTCCATCCAAGTGGCAGCTAATCCGGGCGTCGTGACAAGGACTCTCGACAACTTGAGCGTGGAGCACATTTTCTCGGAAGACCTCTGCTTCTGCAGGTTTCCGTAGGCCTTATTTAATGCCAGCATGTTCTGCATCAATCGCACGGACACCACTTATCTCGCTATCCACCATTGCCCCTCTTGTTCAAATAAATACTTGCCCCTGCAATCGGCAGGCAAGTTGGTCAGGTCTGATTAGGTGTGATTGAACATAAGATTTAATGTACAGCATAATATTTAATGATTCTGTCCATTTTTACAAAGTTAACTTGGGTGATTTCCTTCCACAATACTGAGCTAGCCAGACCTGTCTACCCTTTATAATCCGCCTTTGATTTAGATCTCCATAGGAGGGAAAAAAATTCCTGTATTGAGCGGAAATGGCCAAGGGAGGGGAAGAAATAGTGGAATTCGAGGATTATTTGCCGGTGATGGCGGAGAAATTGGGAGAAGAGGAGTTCATGGGGGAGCTCTGCAATGGCTTCCGCCTCTTGGCGGACGCGGAGAAAGGGGTGATCACGTTGCAGAGCCTCCAGAAGAATGCGAGTGCTTTGGGGATAGAGGGGATGAGTGAGGATGAGCTGAGAGCTATGATTGTAACGGGTGATCTCAATGGCGATGGGGTTCTGGACCAAAAGGAGTTCTGTATTCTAATGCTGAGATTGAGCCCCTCCTTGATGACGGAGGCCCAGAAATGGGTTGAAAAGGCTCTTGTCCCTAAACTGGAGAACGTTTAACCCAAATAGTTAAATAATGTCTATGGAGAATTGCATCCTGTTTATGTACTTTGGATTTTTATTCCAGCGTATTTCATATTTTTAGGTTCATGTGTGGTTTTTTTTCAATCCACTGATATTGAATTTTTTTGAAAGATTTTAATTTTTTAAAAATATAATAAATTTAACTAACATCAATTAATAGTTTTTTTTTTTTTTTATGGTTTGTTTACATAGCAGCCCTTGTTTTTCTATAAGGGTCCGGCTGCCCTCGTAAAATATTTTGATGATACATAAGGAGTTGGTTACAATTACATTATTTTTAATTATATTTATTTTTCAAGGATCTCACTATAATATTTTTTTGATATAAAGGGAGTTGTTACAGCCACATTATTTTTAACTACATTGTTTTCTATAAGGCTTCCCCAATAATATTTTTTTTTTTGATGATACGTAAGGGAGTTGGTTGCCTCCACACTATTTTTAATTATCTTTGTTTTTCTACAAGGGTTTTGCCACAATATTTTTTTATAATATATAAGGGTTACAGCCACACTATTTTTAATAGCCCATAAACACAGATTCAAATCACATAAACTACTTTCATAAACGAATTAAGAAGACTATTAATTACTCTAAATTGTATCAATCCACTAATTCTTAAGTTTTATAATAAGGGCAAAGCCTCGTGATAAAACATTAAACATTAAAAAAGAGATATAACGAATTATATGATAAGAGTGGCCTAAAGGCTACTTGAAGTTCAAGAATGTAATTATTTAATGATTTGAATGATAAGAGTTTTCTACCTTATAAAGAAATGAAGCATTTAAATATTTTTTAATTAGTTTTAATTATAATTAAAACTTTTGATCCTAAGATTTGAGGTATAGATCAATTGGTTTTTCCAAGTTTAGTGGATGTCCGAGGTGTAGATCAATTGGTTTTTTGGTGGTGCTTTCAACAATCTAAAAGGTTTAAAATGATCGTGATATGGTGGTTATAGGGGTAGAATTCACGAAGATTTGTGTGGCGGATTGTAAGTAGACAGTGCAAAATACTATAGCAGCCATAAAAACTGGATAACTTGTCCGAGCTTGTTCGGATTTGTGGCGGCTATCAATTCCATCATGTAGAAAAAACTTTTGATTGGTAATTTTTTTTTTTTAGCTTTGTATTAAATAAAATATGGAGAATGTGGTCCCTCACACTTTTGGTCACACAATTAATGCTTGGCTGACTCAATTTCTTTCCTTAGCAACAAGAATTCAAGTTGCAAAAAAAATTATGGAAGCCTCTCATGTTTGTTACTCCTCTTGCTAGATTGCCCCCAAGGTAGCCTATAACAAATTAACTCAGGCCATTCATAATTTTTTATGGACCAAATGGTATGGGGAGGTGGGAATGACACCCATATCTTAGAAACTTTGTACTCAACCTAAGGCTTTAGGAGGTCTAGGCATCATTGATCCTCTTACCTAGAGAAAAATTTTGGCTGTAAAATGGGTTGTTAGAGCCATCATTGGTGATGAAAATTGGAAACACCTATTTTGTTACAGAATATCTCTAGCTACTCACAAAGGTATATGGAAAGAAACCCCTTGGGATGATAAGGTCCTTAATGCACCTTACTTTATGGTTAAAAGATGTATTCTAGTTACCCAAAACTAGAAAGCTTGACAATTAGTTTCTCATTTATTGGCTTGGAAGTTTGACTCCTTGAGACATGGTTTGAGCATTAGTCTAAACAATCTTTGGTGGAATAAACTTATCCTCCATAATGATAAACCTTTAGCTTTATGCAATGCTATTCATGGTCTAGCTTTTTTGAAGAAAAGAATTAATAGAATTAGAGATATCTGAGATCGAGGTAGTTGCTCAATTTTTACCTAGAACCAAATCTACAGTTATTGCTCCCTTCCCCTCTAGGTTCAAAGAGTCTTATGGCTTAGTTGTGGCTTCCATCCCTTGTGAGGTCCGTATAAATTTGGGAATAACTTCCCATAATATGTGGAATGACTAGAGATGGCTTAATGGTCGTAAAATGTCTTCCATTACTTCTAGTTGGATATACAAAAATCTTCTGTGTCCTCCTTCTTTAGACTCTAAGCTCAATGTCAAGTGGCAAGTGAATTTTACCAGTACTCAATGGTAGTCTCTTGCTACTCAAATCTGGAAAGTTCATGTTGAATCCAAAACTCAACTTATTGGATGGCAGATTTTGCATCAAAAACTTCCAACTTTTGAAAGTCTAGCTTAGAATTTTAAACATTTTCCCTTAATGCAATTTTTGTAATGATTTAGAAACTCTTATTCACTTGTTTTTGTTTTGTGATATGGCTAAATAGTTTTGGGATATCTTCTACACTTTTCCTTTTCCCTCTTTCACTAGATCTTGGAAGCTTTCTCTACTTGGTTTTTCTTAGTTGGATTAGTACCCCAAACTCTGGGATGTTTGTAGACTCATCCTTCTCAAGCACATTTGGAAGTGCAGATGCAAAAAATGTTTACTGGATCTGCTCCTCCATGAGATATAGTTTTAGCAGACTTTACCTTTGATCTTTTGTTACATTTAGGACACATTCATTCCCAAGTCTATGGGACTTCCAACACACCTCGAGATGTTATTGATAGACTTCATCAACTTGCTCATATGGTTCAAGATCTTTAGAAGGTCCAAAAGGAAACTAAAAGGAAGACAATTAACAATGAAGAGCAAGTTCAGGTTATGATTACTTCTATTTCTTCTTTAAAGACTTCAAAAGATATCACAAAAAACCCGCCCATAATTTCCCAATATAACAAGCTCTCCCACACATAAGTGCTAATATTTGATGTATTGCATCAAGATATAGCTATAGTCTTTTTATTACTATTGACTTCTAATCTTATATATATATAGTTATTGATGATATTGTAATGTTCCAATTAATAAATTAATATAATCTAACTTTTGAAGAAAAAAATAATGTTAATATTAAAAAAAATTCATTTTGGCTTATCATAACATAAAATTATAATAATTATTTTTAAAGCATGATTTTAAATTTTCATCCAAAAATAGTGTTTTATCCTTTCCAACTTGACACACTTTCTGAACTAATTTGTGTCCAACTTGTGTTGAATCATGTCCAACTTGTGTTGAATGGCTTTCATCAATTAAAGCTATAAATCACGTGCAAGCCATTAATAAATTCAAACGTGCCACGGAATGCACAAGTTGGCGAACACAAGAACCACGTCTCTTTGTTTTTTTTCCTGCTCCTCTCCATTGGCCCACTCCCAACTCCCAACCAGGCTTTTACAACTATATCTGATAACATGCATATGCTTTCTCAGGATCGATGATAGACCTCACGCCTTATCACAGTTAACCACTATATTTGTCGTTGATTTAAAAGTAAGAATGACACATTACATTTTTAATAAGAAAAATGATAAAAACAAAAAATTAAGTATATGGAAGGTTTAAAGTTTAAATAGTAGTTTAGTGTGAGGAGTTAATGCATAATAATTATAACTCTTAGTTTTATCATAGTTAAAAGGAAAAGTATCATAGTTAAAGGAGACTGCCTTCTAACAATGACTGAATAATAAAAATTTAGACAAGATTGAAGCAAGACAACGACGGCCACCACAAGCATCTGAGCTACTCTGCCTGCCTAATCATGAACGCACAGGATATTGTATTCACGGGTCACGATGCGGAAAGTGCTACGAAGATTCCAGCCTCCCAGTGATAAAATTTAGTTCGAAAACAGACTCATTCCAGACCATTTATGACCATTTATTATCTTCATTGTTATAGTGTGGGAGTCAACAAATATCTCTCATCCAACCCAGTGGCAGCACGCCATGGCTCCCATGAGGCGGACGCACTTTCGAGGAAGCCCTTCTTCCCCTGGATTGCCCTAATTTGAGGATACCGTGAGGGCCCTCCAATGTTAGGGGCACCTTCTCCGAACCTCCCCTCACAAAATCTCGGACGATTTTGCTACACCAGTTCGATCCCTATTTAATGCCTGCCTTCCACCAAATGGTTCAAGAGAATCTAAGGTAAAATCATCTCATGGTTAACCGAAGGATTTCTATTTAAGCAGGGAGAGAAAGTCCTCAGGGCGAAAATGACGAAGAGAGTGGAAGAGATAACGGGGTTCGAGGATTATTTGCCCCTGATGGCGGAAAATTTGGGCGAAGAGGAGTTCATGGAGGAGATCTGCAATGGCTTCCGTCTCTTGGCGGACGCAGAGAAAGGTGTGAGAACTGTGCAGAGTCTCCAGAGGAATGCGAGTCTTTTGGGGATAGAGGCGATGAGTGAAGATGAGCTGCGAGCCATGATTGAAGCGGGCGATATTGATGGCGATGGTGTTGTGGATCAGCAGGAGTTCTGTATTCTCATGGTGAGAATCAGCCCGTCTTTGATGGGAGAGGCGCAAAAATGGCTGGAAAATGCCCTCGTCCATGAACAACGGAGCTTTGTTCAATAGAGACGAAGGATTCTTTGTTTCCATGGCTATGCTTATATTTTTAGTTAATACTTCTCTCTTTACTCTCTGCATTTGGTCTTCGTGTTGGACGCTGCTCCAGATGTCATGTAACATGGTCGACGTAATTTTGATCACCCCTCCCTTCTTAAGATTTTTCCAGAATAAAGCCTGTAACGTCTTGACTGACGAGGGCTCTTCCTCTTCATTTTTTAAGTCGATCTTTATGTCATATATGTATAGTGTTCGTGAATTTTTCAGGTCTATAAAAATAATTTATATTTTTAAAGTAACTAATGTTATATATATTGTATTTTTATTATTTATATGAGAGAAAAAGTTGTAATAAATTATCTTATCTCGATCTACCGCCGAAATATGCATATGCATATCTTTAATTTTGAATATGGCTTACAAAGATATCAATGGTGATTTTAACGTTTTTAGGATTTGTGAGTTCATTTCATGTTCAATTATTTACATAGGTAAAACTACTCCGGTGTGCCATCCATAAAGGTAAGGAATGGGATGGTTCTTTTATATGAGGGTTGCATGGTGTAAACAATATGTCATTTTTCCATTGTTTGATTATATTTTTTAATTTAACATTTTTTAAGGGTTAGGTGGGTTGGTAAGTGCTAGTTTGGTTGGGCACTTGTAAAGGTAGTAGTCTGATTCGAATTTTCTATGTGCGTATCAAATTGATGACGGTACAGTACGATTTTCGAGCACCTAGTGGTCCATTTCATGCCAAGCTATAAAACAACGAGGTGGAATAGGTTTGGTGGTTGCTGTCCCTGTAGTTTGAACCCTACACTTATTAACTACTGTAAATAGTGTGGTTGTAACCAACTCTCCTATTAAAAAAAAATCTTAACTTAATTATATATATAATTTTTATTTATATTATTATTTTTTGAATAAGCTATGTGTGGCTTCTATTGGGGGCCACTCCCATTACAAAAACAAAATGATACATTGCTCTCATTACATTTCTAACAAATTAATTAAAGCATACCTATCTTTGCTTTTCTATCAAAGATATTTTCCATCTTCCTCAAACTGCTAAGGTTCTATAATCAATTTTTTTTAAGGAACTAACAACAAGAACAACCCTTACATGATACATAACTCCATCAATAGAAGAAAAACAAACATAACACTCATCCATCAAAGAGGAAATTAGTTTGATTATTTTCTACTATAGCAAAGATTTCCTCCTGTAGAGTGGCAAGATCTGAGAATGCATTTTTGCACTTCAAGCTCTTGAGGTAATATCTAGTTGTACCACATTTTGTAGGATATTTACTTTTAAATAACTCACTGTCATTTAGTGTTTCATAATTAGCTTTGAGTATACCATTGAGGTGCTAATCTTTTCCATGGAATCGTCTAGATGGTCTTTAGTAACAATTTGGCTTTTCTCAACGATCTGATTCAAATTCTCCTTTTGAGGTTGAGTATTTTGTTGCTCGCATGATTTTTGTTGGACAATTGGTGCATCTGGAGGATGAGCTTCTTCTTTAGTAACCATTTGGCTTTTCTCAATGATCTGATTCAAATTCTCCTTTTGGGGTTGAGTATTTTGTTGCTCACATGATTCTTGTTGGAAAATTGGTGCATCTAGAGGATGAGCTTCTTTCTTTTGAATTTGGACATTTGAAGGTTTCAAATCATTTGCATTCAAACCCTTCTCCACCAAGAAGGAATCAAAGCATGATCGGATGTCTGAGCATCTCTTCTTCAAGTGGCCATATTACTAACAACCATAACATCTTAGGGGGAAGTTTTCATATTCAATATTTTGGAGCCATTTCCCTCTGCTCAAGGAGATAGTAATGGATTGAGGCCCATGAATTGAAACATCCATCCAAACAACCAATCTTGCTTTACTCATATTTTGTGTATTCAGGAGTCTAAGCTTGTTGCTGCTTCATGGGAAGAGGTTCATAGAATAGTTTGGCCTGGTTCTGGGTTTATGGCCACTGAGTCCTCCAGTTATTCTAGAGGCCTTATTTTTTTTGGGACTCCTCCAAATTTGATGGTCATGTGATCTCCTCCTCTAGTAGGGTAATCAATATTTTGTTCTGGTGCAAACATTCACGAAGGAGATGGGTTTTGTCGAATATTTATGCACCTAATGGATTTACAGACAGACATAACTTTTGGCGCCTTTTGCTCGACATGAGAGAGACCTTTCAAAATGAAGCATGGATGGTTGTTGGTGACTTTAATTCACCATTGTTTCCCTCAGAGAAGCGGGGTGGCAATGAAGTTGATGTTCGTAGTTTGGCTGATCTCCATGATTTTGTGAACCAGGTGGAGTTGAGAGACTTGGACCTGAAAGGGGTGAAGTTCACATGGAGCAACCAGAGAGGTGGCAATGGACTTATCCTATGTCGGCTTGATAGGATGTTGGTCTCTAACTCGGCCAGTGATTTTTTTGGAGATGCCTCCCTTTCTACTCTGTCGCGCATTGGGTCGGATCACAATCCTCTGTGGCTTGAAATCTCGGAGGGTCTCCCTTTTCTTCCTAGAACTTTTCGATTCGAGATGATGTGGTGCTCCCACCCTAATTTTGAGGCCCGTATAACTGAATGGTGGCAAGCTCCTATTCCTGGTGAAGGTATTTTTTTGCTTTTAAATAAAATTCGTAAGCTTCATGCTAATCTAAAATTTTGGAACAAGTTTTCTTTTGGTAATATTTTTAGGGAGAAATATCAGCTAAAAGGGCAGCTTTCTAATATTGAATCTCTCATAGAAGCCCAAGGCTATTCTGAGTCTTTGTTTGTAGAAGAAAGGAATCTTCTCTGTCAACTTCATAATTTATAGGCTGAGGAGGAGTTATTTTGGAAACAGAAGTCGAGAGAACTTTGGTTGAAGGAGGGGGATCACAATACTAAATTTTTTCACTCATCAACTCTTAGAAGAAGGGGTCGTAATCACATCAGGGAAATTGTCTTAAGTGATGGATCCAGTTCTTCTAATCTGATGGATATTAGGGAAGAGGCTATCAATTTTTTCAGCTCTTTGTTGGGTGTTTGTCCGGATCGTGACTTGGAAGCGAAAAGACAAATGTTAGATTCTATCCCCTCTATTGTTACTGATGCCATGAATTATGACCTGCTTAGTCCTCTTTCGGATGAGGAAATTCAAAAGGCACTTTTCTCCATGAGCCCTCTCAAAGCTCCGGGTCCTGACGGTTTTCCCCTAGCCTTCTTTCAAAAATTTTGGCATATTTGTGGTGTGGATATTTGCAATGCTATTAGACATTCTCAGAGGACAATGTTATTCCCTAAGGCCTTGAATGCCACTTTTCTGGCGCTTATCCCTAAGAAGGATTCGGCTAATTCCTTTGGATATTACAGACCTATCAGTCTATGTAACACAGTGTATAAGATTTTTTCAAAGGCTATGGCTAATAGACTAAAAACCCTTCTTCCTGTGTTAATCAATGAAGCCCAAAGTGGTTTTGTGTTGGGTAGACAGATTGTGGATGGGGCAATTGTTATTCATGAACTCCTGCATTCAGTGCAAAAAAGTGGAAGAGCGGTATTATTTTTAAAGTTGGATATTAACAAGGCCTATGATAGAGTTTCTTGGCCCTTCTTGTTTGTGATTTTGAGAAAATTGGGTTTCAGTAATTTCTAGATTGAGCTGATGGAGGTGGTTGTTTCATCTACCTGGTTTTTAGTGTTGGTCAATGGTTCTCCTGCTGGCTTCTTTAAATCCTACCGAGGTCTTAGGCAGGGGGATCCGATCTCTCCCTTCTTGTTCATCTTGATGGTTGAAGCTCTGGGTCATTCCATTGGGAGGAGAAGAGATGATTTTGGTCTTAGGCCAACATTGCATATTAACCCAATTGCACATCAACAATTTGCGGATGATACGCTCCTTTCATGTTTGGCTTTAATCTTTATCGCAAGGGATGTTAAAGCCATTCTAGACTGTTATGCAAAAGTTGCGGGTCAATTGATAATTTTTTTAAAAAGCAGTATTTTTTTCCTTAATACTCCAGTTGAGCGTCAGTGGAAGATTGCTTCAATTTTGGGTTGTAGGATCGTCCCCCTCCCGGTTACTTACCTTGGTCTTCCCCTCTTTACGGGATGGGTTAAGGACATCTACTGGTCTCCGATTGTGGAAAGATTGCAGAAAAAACTTGCTTCATGGAAAGGTGCCCTTTTGAGCCAGGCCGGTAAGGTTACTCTTGTTCAGAGTACTTTACAAAGTATTCCAATATATTTTTTATCTTTATTCAATCTTCCTTTGAGAATGGCAGAAAGGTTTGATAGAATTTGCAAATCATTTTTGTGGGCGGGACCGGAGTTGAAAGGCAAGTTTCACCTGGTTTCTTGGGAGCAGATTTGTAGGAGAAGGAAATATGGGGGTCTTAATATTAAGAAGGTGGGACTAATGAACAAAGCCCTCATAGCAAAATTGGCGTGGAGGCTCTCTGTGAACCCGGACCATTTGTGGTGTCAAATTTTGAAAGCAAAATATGGCTTCAATTATTTTCTTTTTGATCCCCTCTTTTCGGGTGGTTCTGCCTTTTGGAACAACCTAATAAAATCCCAGTAGTTCATCAAAGCTAATTCTAATTGGGTGGTGGGTGTTGGGAGTTCGGTGCTATTCTGGGAGGACTCATGGCTCCTTAATCAGCCTCTATCTCTCGATCTGAGATTTTGAGACTTAAGTCTTTTAGCCAGGGAGGTTGGCTTTCTTAGAGTGTCTGATTTCTTTTCTCGTAGGGATGGTCGCCTCGAGTGGATTGTTTCACCTCCATTTTTTAGGGGTGATCAGTCTATAATGGCTTGGCACTCTCTTTATGATATTCTTCATCTGTATGTGATCAGACAATATGGGGCCTCAGATCGGCTTGTTTGGGTTGGTGACAGTGAAGGTAGCTACACTGTGAAGTCGGCCTACGACATTTTGAGTGCGATTGAGGGCGGTGATACTTTTTTCTCAAGACTTTGGATTAAAAATCTAACTCCCAAAGTTAATATTTTTTTATGGTTGGCAGCTCAGAACAAGATTTTAACACTTGATAATTTGTAGAAAAGAGGTTTCAATTTGGTGAATAGGTGCTTCTTGTGCAAACGGGAATGGGAGTCCTCCTCTCATTTGCTTCTGAATTACAAAGTTTTTAGGGAGATTTTCTATTCAGTCTTAAAAATCTTGGGTGTTGATTGGGTGTTACCGTACTCTTTGAGAGATTGCGTTCTATAGTGGACTTCTCCTTTCTCTTCGCCTAGACTAAAATGTTTATGGAGGTTTTTGTTACCACATTTGCTTTGGGCCACTTGGAAGGAGAGGAACACACGTGTTTTCAAGAACAAGGAATCCGATATTAAGCTGATTGGTCGACGGGCTTTGTGGAAGGCTGTAGAGAATGTTTTCTCTACTATTAAGGATTCATGTTCTACTGCCCCGCGTTTCCATCCAGAGTTCGATATTGAAGCCCATCTTGGTTTCCTCCCAGAGCTTCGACCTCCTCCTGCACCAAATTTAAGAGTTGATGTCAGATGGAGCCCGCCCCCTGCTGGCTGGGTTAAATTAAATTTTGACGGTGCCTCGAAAGGCAATCCGGGTACTTCCAGAGCGGGTGGGGTCATTCATGACCAGAATGGGAAGATTTTGATGGCTTATGCTGATCACCTAGGAAATCAAACTTTGCATTGGGCTGAGGCGAGGGCTGCTTTCCTAGGAATTTCGTTGTTGGTTGAACATAGGTTCGAGCAGGTTATTATCGAAGGTGATTCATGCAATATTATTTCTTTCCTTCTTGGGAAGAGCCAACCCAGCTGGCATATTTCAAACCTGATCAGTGAATGTCATAATATTACCCGTTCTCTGGCTGCTGTAGAGTTTCACCATATTTTTAGAGAAGGTAATTCGGTGGTAGACTTTATGGCAAATGTCGGTGTAGCCACTCGGAGCCTCTCAGTTTGGCATTCAAATTTTCCACTCGTGTTGATGAATCTGGCCAATGCAGAAGTCATTAATTGAATTGATTTATTGGTTGAGTTGGCCTTTTTTGTTGACAGTGGCTTCGACTCTTCTCTTTAGTCTGGCCTTGTCAGCATTAATAGTCCGGTTGGTGTTTCGATGGATGATTGGGTGGATTGTCAGGCTTTTCAATTTTTTAATTCTTCCTTCCCAATCGGTTCTTCTTCGGTTGAGGCACTCCTTTCTAGTTCTTTGGAGGCTTCGAGAAGCTTCCTTTCGTGTGAATGGGCCTATCTTGCCTTGTTTTGTTCACATTGGTTTGATTATTCTTGTTGTTCTATTCTCCTGGCATTCGAGTATTTTGTTGTATTTGAAGTTGATAGGTGCTTTAGATGAGTCTGTGGAAGTGTCCAACCTGGCAACTATGGCTTCTTAGAAGGTTAATTCTGTAGGGTAGAATCACCTCGATTCTCCTTGGAGGTTCTTTTGAGTAAGTTTTGTAGTAGTTTGTCCTTCCACCTTGATCATGACTTGGTTCCGTTGTTATTTTTGTTTTCTTCTATTTCTTGCTCTCTGAGCATGCACTATGTAAAGGTTGTGGGATTCCTTTAAAACCCTCTTCTTATTAATATTACCAAAAAAAAAAAAATTTGAGAAATGACTAATTACGAAAAATATGCGAAAGGTTTTAAGAGTTTTTAGAATACCCTAGGACCACAAACATATTTAAAAAGTTGAGAATTGCTTGCAACATACAGTTTATAAATAATATTTATATTTTGTAATTTATGGTTGAAATATGAATTGTTATCGTATAGTATATCGTGATAACTATGTATGAATAGTCTAATATAATTAAAATTTAATTTTTAAATAAATAAATAAATAAATAAATAAATAAATATATATATATATATATATATATATATATATAAGAAAATTATAGTAAGAATTGGTTATAAGGGTTTAGAGTAGTTGTCTTAAGTTGTACATTATCAATTTTCAAAGTATAAATATTATGAGTATTTTGTAAGGGTTGGGTGGATTGGTAAGAAGTTGAGCACTTATTAGGAGAAGACTTAGGTTCAAACCTAGCGGGCATGTCTAATCTAGGGCAAATATAGTAGTTTGACTTGAGTTCGCTGAAGCATGATGACGACGGTACCAACCTCAAGCCACCGGGGATTTTCCTTACTCCGTGTCTTGTTTATCGAGGTGAGGTAGAGGTTATAGTAGTAGCACTAACACCATGATTTGACACTACGATCGGAGGTAGGGATTATAGTTGTAGCACCATGATTTGATGCTATGATCAGAGGCAATATGACTTGACCCTATGATCACTTGTTCAAAAAGGAAAGGTAGTTGCCAATTCTTCTATGTATAAAAAAATAAAATAAAAAATAAAAATAAAAATTTAATAAGTAAATAAATGAAAAAAAATAAAAAAATAAAAATATTATGAGTAAATAAATGATATATATTTAATTAGTTAAATAGTTTTTTTAAGAAAATTTAAATTTAAATTTTTGTGAGTAAAATTTTAATCTATAATTAATTTAAAAAATATATAATTATTTTCTTCCTAGACAAATTATTTATATATATATATATATATATATATATAATTATATATATATATATATATATATATAGTGAGTAAAATAAAAAATAAAAATATTATGAGCAAATAAATGATATATATTTAATTAGTTAAATAGTTTAATTTTTTTTAAATTTAAATATTTGCGAGTAAAATTTTAATTTATAATTAATTTAAAAAATATAAAATATATATAATTATTTCTATATAAGTTAATCTAAAATATTATTTCAAATATATTTAATTATTGTTCATATATATTTGGATTCGAGTAGTGTAATTGTAGATACCTAAATCGTGTCATGCTTAGGGGAGCTGCTCACATAGACACATTCATAAGATCAAATGACATAATCTTGGACTTTCCAAGCATCAACAGTGGTTCTCACCACTCATTTGGGGCCTTTTCAAGCCATCCAAGCCTAGCCACTCAAGTCAAGAGCGGCCAGATCCTAGTCGCTCAAGCCTAGAGCGATCGGATCTTAACCGCTTTAGATGATAGCAGCCAAATCTTAGTTGCTGTAGATGAAAACAACTAAACCCTAAAAGCAATTTTATCGACAAACAGACCTAATCACAGGCGAAAGTGGCAGTCTGCAAGCAATAAAGGTGAGCGGGGGTAACTTTGCATTTCTTTTCATGACTAGTTCACATAGGAGGCTTGAGTTTGCATTTAGACTTAAGTTAACTGACCTCCAAGCATAAACAAAGGACAAAAGCTTCTCATGCTAACAACCAATTCGCATAGGAGACTCAAGTTGGCAGTTATATTTCAATTAACTAGCCTTCGAACATAGAAAAAACATAAAGCTTCTCATGCTAATTCACACTACACATGAGAAATTCATTTCTAGGGCTTGGACATAGACCTAGGGTTTCACACTATAAAAGGTGCAAGCCTAAGAGCACCAAGAGAGATATTATTTGAGAGAAAGAGACATATTTTATCTAAGAAAGAATAAGAGATACATATCTTTTATCAATCTTGGTCATTGAGGAGAGCTTTCGAGACTTGGAGAGTTCCCTTGGAGATCATGAGTATGGCGAAGTCCTGACGGATTTAAGAGCATAACACTTATTATTCAACATCAAGATACAAGCTTTGATCCATAGCTTTGGAGCAAAGAGGACGATAATCACTTTAGCGACCGTTGTCTTGAACAGTGGTCTGCAAGCTTAGCTTAGGGTTTTAGACATTAGATTCATTATTTTAGCATATTATTAGCATAGCATCATTTCATTCGTTCACATTCATAACATTAGTATAATTTGCATTTGCTTTCATTTGTTATATTCAGTACTAAAAACCTCATCCGGGGAGGCATTCTTAGACATCTAAGTGTGTGTTGTTGTTTCATTGCTTACAGGGCCACAAGTTGATTGGATGGAATCTGCAACATATGAGAGCAAAAGGGATCCCTTTAGGAAATATACCTAGAGAAGGAGGTATCAGTAAGCCCTCATACATTTTCGTGTGTGGAACCGGGAAGATTTTCGAAAGTGCACCACATCTTTGCGAAAGGGGCACTCTTTGCCTATTTGTAACCTTATTGTATCGAAATGGGTATCCCTAACGTAAGTAGGAGATTACTCAAACATGAAATAAATCAAATATTATTGATGCAGACATTAGGCTTGAAATGAATTATCAAACCCAATATATAGGTTACATAATAGTAACTCTAACAAAGTTAGCATAGGATGTGCTAAGAACATTGAAAATAGAATATACCTAATAAATGACTAAAATATCTCAGGATATTTTAGTTATTAACCTAAGTTAATCTAGGAGGTGATTTATACAATGGTAAATATCTCCTATGGTAGAAAGTAGATGTAATAATACATGTAGTGTAATGCAATATACTACCTATTTTACCCTAACATCCCCCCTTTATTACATTTACTTTGATATACAAAGTTTACTATGAAACAGTTGAAATTTGACACATCCAAGTGCCTTTGTAAAGATGTTAGCAACCTGTTCGTCGGTGGGAATGTGTTGGAGCTTGATTCTGTGCTTAGGAATTTCATCACGAATAAAATGACAATCTGTGTCAATATTCTTTGTTCGTTCATGATGTACTAGATTCTTGACCAAGTTCAAAACACCTGAGTTATCACAAAACATGTGAATAGGAAGTTTATTTGGTAGGCCCATGGTAGCCAAGATGCGACTTAGCCATATCGCTTCACACACAGGTCCACGTGCAGCATGATATTCTACCTCAGTTGAAGATAAAGCAACCACTTGTTGCTTTTTACTATGCCATGAGACATGAATAGATCCAAGATGAAATACATACCCAAATGTTGATTTTATGTCATCTATGGATCCAGCTTCATCAGAGTCAGTGTAACTCTATAAGAAGAATGAATTATTCTTCTTATACTCTAGACCATAATATGCACTACCCTGAATGTAGTGAAGAACCCTCTTATCTACTTTCCAATGAGAGACCTTTGGTTTTTGCATGAACCGTGAAAGATAGTTTACAGCATAAGTAATATCTAGTCTAGTATTAGTCAGATAGATGAGGCTTCCAATCATCTATCTATATAGTGTGCCATCTACGTGTGGTGAGTCATAATATAGTGATAACTGAAGCCCTGATTTCATCAGTGTTGATTTGGGCTTACAATTAGTCATACAATATTTTTCTACTAAAGTCTTGGCATACTTTTTCTGAGTCACCCTAAGATGATTCTATAGACACCAAAACAACACCAATCCGATTATGTGACTACAAACACTGATCGCATTGACACACACAGCCTTCAGGGCAGCCCTCAGAGGTCAAACAGTGGTCCTAGCCACTTTCACAGCAGTTTTAGAAGGTCAAAAAGTAATTTGGCACCTCCAGACATTCTGCTTCAAATTCGCCTTTGCGCCCTGGCTTCTTCTTGGTGTCGCAATATTGTTTTATTTCCAGATAGAAGTTGGTCATTTTAAACAAGGCAAAAATCAAAAGAAAGCCTTTGCCAGAAGTGTCGCAAAATCGTGACACCAAAGGCCAAAAGAGAGCCTTTGCCAGAAGTGTCACGAAATCGCGACACCAAAGGCCAAAAGAGAGCCTTTGCCAGAAGTGTCATGAAATCGTGACGTCGCGATTTTGTGACGTCACGAAATCGTGACACCAAAGGCCAAAAGAGAGCCTTTGCCAGAAGTGTCACGAAATCGTGACGTCACGATTTCGCGACGTCGCGAAATCGTGACACCAAAGGCCAAAAGAGAGCCTTTGCTAGAAGTGTCGCGAAATCGTGATGTCATGAAATCGTGACACCAAAGGCCAAAAGAGAGCCTTTGCCAGAAGTGTCACGAAATCGTGACGTCGTGATTTCACGACACTAAAGGCCAAAAGGAAACCTAAGGCTTAGGTGTCGCGATATCGCGACGTCGCGATATCGTGACAAACTCCCATCTTTACGCCTGGGTAGACATTAACCAATAAAGGTGGACTTTAAACCAATTGAAGGCGGACTTTAAACCAATAAAAGCAGACATTAAAAAAATATGAAAATGTACATTAAACAAGTGGCAGCTGAAGACAGTCAATTATTGCCTCCTGTCGTGCATGCACGCGTAGGTGGGCAGATTGGCAGTTAGAGGACTGTCACAAAGGCAGTCATGTAAGCCCAAGTCAGGGAGGAGTCTCCTCCCTCTTGGGAAGGCATGGCCGCCACGTGGCATCCCTGCATGCCCCTCCAAAGAGACCCCATGGGTCTATAAAATGGTGGACTTTTCCCACCCAAAAAAAAAGAGACAAGTTGGTAGACATTTTCAAGCAATGAAGTGCTGCCAAATTGAACACCCTATTGCACCTCTTTTCGATTCATCTCTTTTACATCCTTAATCTCTTTCGCAAGAGAGGTTATTGGGTGGATATTGGAAGGGTGAATCCGGACCTTAGAACCCGACATTTGACCACATTAATCCATCAATTTGTCGACAATTCAACCTAAGAGTTTTTGGGCCTATCCCTAGTGGATTGGCGTCGAAATCACGTTCCAACGGTGGGTGGCCCACTCGGGCACCCCGCACCTTTTAAATTTCATTCTAATTCATTTTCTATCATTTATTCATTCCTCATTCCATTCTATGCTGACCAGATAGTCATGTATTCAATTTCATAATATTTTAATCAGATTTCATCATATGTTTGTCGTTTTTGTCGCTTTTTGTCGTCCCACTGACTTGCAGGTATCGACGCCAAATTCTCGTTGATGGAGGTGTGACATTTGAGTGGCAACATTTTGGATTTTCATCACAGGCGAAGTCGTCTCACCTGGGGATGAATTACAGCAGAATTCGTCCTGACTAGGGATGAATTATAGTCAAACTCAAATCGACGGACTTTCATCGACTGTTTTGCTGGCAGCAGCCTTTCGGTGATGTTTTCTGGTCTCTGTCAGAGTTGCAGGTTGATTAGAGTTATTTTATTCACTGGTTTAATCAATATTTTGCATGCATTTCTCATTGATTTCTAAAGTTAAACGCTTTATCCTTTTGTTACAGGTGCTACTAACGCATTTGTGTTTCTTTGATCGCAGGAGAAGCAGCAAACATCAAGGATTCATTATCGCAAGCGGCGACAACACTTTGGCCCGCCCATTTTAAATGTGGGCATGCGGAAGAGGGAAGACTAAGTCGTGATTGTAATCCAAAAACTCATTTAAACGCTCCTAACCCCTAAAAAGGAAGGAGGCATCTTTGTAACCGAGGTTAAAAGAATTCAATAAAAAGGGTTGTGATTTCTCTAATTTCTTTTGTCTCCGTTCGATTGGCTTCTTTCATTTCATGCTTTGCACTCTTTAGGACTTAGGCATTTATTTGTATTTTGAATGTATCGCAAATAGTTTTTCTTTCAAAACCTTCGAAATCTCGTGCTTTCAGTGGCGATCACGGTGGGACCGTTCCCTGGTTTTAAGATCAAGAAACTGATCAGATTTTTTTGTTTTGTGCTTGACAGGTACCATTTTTTTAAAAGCAGACTGTTATTCGTCTTTGCCTGGATGAATTTTTGTCTGTAAATTTTTAGAGCCGAAGATCAGAAACAGCAAGTCTGGGTAGAAAAGAGGTAAGGGTTCCAAAATTGTCTTTGTCATTTTTTTGATTTTTTGCTTTCACTTTCTGTCAAATTCTTGCGTGCTTAGGGAAAGTAGTGGTTGCTTGCATGTTTCAATTTTAAGTAAAATAAACCACACACACATCACGTGGCATGTTTTTTAACCAAGGAGCTGGTCGTAAGACCCCAGCCCTTGAGCAAGACCAACGGTGGGTTCATCACCACCTTGGCTTAGCTTTGCATCCATTTCCCCGATTGTCACTGTTGTTAGGCGTAAATCCTGACGAAAGCTGACCGAGTGTCGCTGGGGTGATTCCCATGCACGCGAGGATAAGTCTTCTATGGTAGGTGTCATTAATAGGACAATCCCCCTTCAGTACCGCCTATGTTCCATGTACCATCTGCTCTCACGTACCTATAGTTTCCCTCTCGTAAGGGCGGGTATATAGAGAGGTTGGTATATCGGTCCGACAATGGTATATTGAAGGGGCGACCATTTATGGGAGTCATATGAGCCAACATTCTGCATTTAAACGTTCTTCAAAACTTGCAAAAACAAAACAAAACATCAAAATGCACTAAACCAGTTTAGGACACACCATTAATCTTTAAAAGAGATAATCACCGTTTGTGTATGTGTGTGTTCATTTCTGCTTAGTGTAACAAAAAAAATAAAAAAATCATAAACAAAAGATAAAAATCTATGCATTCCCAACTAAGAAATACAAACCAAACAAACCGTACAAAACAAAAAAAACAAAAAGAAACTAACAAACATACTCTAACAATACAAAAAAACTAGGCAGACAATTTCATTTTAGGGTTTTTAGAGAGACACCACAATGGTGTTCACCCATAGCCAAGCCCAATCACGGGCGGATGCTATGGGGAATATCCAAGGAGGCACAAGTCACCTTCGATATAGCCCCAAGGATTTGGTCATACCACCTTGGCGGCCTGACACACAAGGCAGACCCCTCCACACCTTAACGGATAAGGACTATAGGGGCACCCCTTCTAGGAGCACTTCTGTTCAGCATAGCACCCAGCACACACCCTTCCATGAGGGGTACATCCATAGGAGAGCTCCCTTAGATGCTCGCTATGAGTGGTCACCGCGTGATGAAGCGCTAGGTCAACATAGGGTTCGACGGGAGGAACCACATGATTACACTATCCCTCCTTCACCCCCTCTAGTTGTCAGGACTACAAGGACAAATCCAGAGCACAAGGCTCCTCAAGCGGGGCGAGCCAACTCCATCCGTCCCTTTTTCACTTATGAAAGAGAGCAAGAGGAAGACCCCTACCTTCCTCGAGAGCAATATACAGTGTGGGAGCAATACGCCTCCGCACCTGCTATCTATCAGGATCACTCACTGAGGCCAGAGCCTCGGATAAATGCCACTACCTCCAATAGAGGGAGGCGGCCTATAGAGATCTTGGATCACTATGACCGAGATAGATATCTAGGAGAGGCATCTAGGCCTTCTAGACATGAGGTGGTAGGACCAACTATCTTAGAATCTGTCAAGCATTTCGCACATCGGATGCAACTCACGCAACTTGAGCTAGAACGACAATAGTTAGAGCAATGGTATCTTCTAAATAAAGAGCACCTTCTACGCCAGAAGGATGAGTTGTTCCAACACACTATGCAGGAGAGGACTCCAACCCCTCACATGCATAAGACAAAACATTATGAGAGGCACAACCCCCGGGTGCGAGACAAGTCTCGACGACCTCATCAAGCACCACCCCCGATGCCTCCTAGACATGAGCGGGAGGCTACTCCTATAACCAATGATGGGCGCCTTCCTCGGGAACCCACTCGGGTTTATGGGCCACCCTTAGAAATTCATCAAGAAGCCTCTGAGGAATCAGAGCGAGAAGAAGAGCGGGATGAAAAGCCCTACCAAGGCATGGGGGGTGCTATCTGGCCACCCCTCCATAGGCCCCAAGTTCCTCAACAAGAACCAACCAAAGAGGAGGAGCTCAAATCTCCCGATACATGCAAAGCGCTAGAGCACTTAGAGTCGGTAGAGACCAAGATTTTGGAGCTCCCAAGGCCCAACTTACATGAGGCTCCTTTCGAAGAGGATCAACCTTTAACCGTAGGGCTACCTGATGATGCAGTCCTCCATGTCTCAGAATCTCTAGATTTTGATGAGCTGTACTCACTGGCCGAAGGTGAGGATAAAACAGAGATTGCCCACAACAATCACATGCGACAGCATCGACATCCCATAAATATCAATGAAGCAATTCAACAACTAAACATAATACTAGGGCATGAGTGGCGCGTTAACCCACCGCAGCGAGGCCAAGCGTTACATCCGCCACTTTGGGCATACAAAGATCAACTTCCACCCAGAGACCTCATAGCAACATCAGTGCCGAGGGTGGACCCTGTCCTCCTATCCGTGCATAGGGCCGATCCATTCGTGCCCATCCCTCCAGAGCCAGATCTAGAGCGCAAAGACCATCAAGCTAGGGGTACCTCTATCCCCTGAAGAGCCATAGTCCAAACCAAAAAGCTCCAAGGATTATCGCAATCGCTTGGTCAAAACCCAAAAGCTCCAAGGATTATCGCAATCGCTTGGTCACCCCAAAAGCTCCAAGGATTATCGCAATCGCTTGGTCACCCCAAAATGCTCCAAGGATTATCGCAATCGCTTGGTCACCCCAAAAGCTCCAAGGATTATCGCAATCGCTTGGTCAACCCCAAAAGCTCCAAGGATTATCGCAATCGCTTGGTCACCCCAAAAGCTCCAAGGATTATCGCAATCGCTTGGTCAACCCAAAAGCTCCAAGGATTATCGCAATCGCTTGGTCAATCCCAAAATGCTCCAAGGATTATCACAATCGCTTGGTCAATCCCAAAATGCTCCAAGGATTATCGCAATCGCTTGGTCAAATCCCAAAAATGCTCCAAGGATTCTTGCAATCGCTTGGTCAATCCCAAAAATGCTCCAAGGATTCTTGAAATCGCTTGGTCAATCCCAAAAATGCTCCAAGGATTCTATAATCGCTTGGTCAATCCCAAAAATGCTCCAAGGATTCTATAATCGCTTGGTCAATCCCAAAAATGCTCCAAGGATTCTATAATCGCTTGGTCAATCCCAAAAATGCTCCAAGGATTCTATAATCGCTTGGTCAATCCCAAAAATGCTCCAAGGATCCCTAAAATCGCTTGGTCAATCCCAAAATGCTCCAAGGATTTCCACAATCGCTTGGTCAAAAATCAAGAAAAGTTAAAATTCAAAAATCATCAAAAACAACAAAAATTTGCATCTCATTTCTAGGCATGCTCAAATTCATCAATAGAGAGCTCTTCTCGCACCTCATCTTCATATTCACAAAAATCAATCCATCAAAAATACAAAAATACATAGCTGCATTAAAGCATTGCATCCATACATTGCATATTTGTGGTCGTACAGGTCAAAGGCACCATAGGCTGTAATTGCTCTGCTAGTCCATCTTGTTCCACACTGTTCCATTTTACAAAAACAACAAAAACACCATGCATTGCTTTTTACCACACTAGAGTCAGTGGTCTTTTAATGTATCAAGAGTTTTCGTAATTCAGTCATCATTTTGCTCTTTAGCTACGTAATGTACCGAGTCAGATAGATTTTACGAAGGTAGAGTTACACTTGAAATACGCCTTGTTACGTAACATCCCAACACAAATTAAAACACATAAAAATTCCCAAGTTGTGTGAACGAAAGATGAAACCTCGCACAGTAATCCAGGTCACCATAAGTGAAACGGTTATCTTGCTCATCCCCCTGTGCGAATGGTTCCAGAATGCTGAGAATTGACAAAAGGACGAGCTCTTTCCTATCCATTCACCTTAATAAACAGTGGTTTTTACCACTACCAAATCCCAATCATAGTTGGTTCCCAAAGTTGTAAGGATTTGTACTACACGTCCCCACAAAGGATGGGTAGTCATCCCCAAGACCCAAAAGGGATCAACGCCATTCACAAACAAAATTCCAACAAATCATCATCCTAACACTTTCCATTCACCTTTGGTCTCCAAGTTGTAAGGATTCGTACTATCCGCCCCTAACCAGGATGGGTAGTCATCCCCAAGGCCTAAAAGATCAATGCCCTTACTCCATAATCTCCATCACCCCCTTGGTTCCCAACGTCGTAAGGATTCATACTACACGTCCCTGCAAAGGATGCGTAGTCGTCCCCAAGGCCACAAGGATCAAGGCCACTCACCAGCCCAAACTCACAATACTCAAAACACAAAATCAAATAATAGTGGTTATCACCACTATTCAAAATCCTCGCTCAAAAAGAATTAATAGAAAATAAACAGTGATTTTCATCACTATATAGACGAGCAACTTTCTAAATCATTCAGCCAACAAATATCCCGAACTTGAATCCCTGGAATTCTCAGCATTCGAAAACCATCTAGGTGATCCTCATTACAGGTTTGGTTGACAACCTATCTGGCAATGGTGGTATCCTACCCGCATGACGATATGTCTGTCACATTCGCTTTGCGTGTGTGCAGACCAATGTTTGCATAAGGATGAGCTAGCTTATGGTATCCTGGATAACACCGTAGATTAATCTAACTAAATACAACAAAGGAGTTAGTGGAGCTAATTAGGTGATCCTCGAGTACGAGGTTCGGTTGAAAGCCCATCTGGCACTGGCGGTATCCTGACAAATACCACATAAATGAACTCAATTGCACACACAGGGATGTGAAATAGCTTGGTCAAAAACAAGTCCGATTCATACCTTGTTCAAAAGTCTTGTAAGATAAAGTACAATCGTGGCTAGTGAGTTAAAACCGTCTGAGTCTCAGAAAACCTTAGCTACATTTTTTAACCCACTGCGCTACTTTTCATCATCACATTATCATCAGGAAATACACAAAATACCGCATGCACAAAAGCAAAGTCATCCACTACAACAATCGCATAAAAACAAAATCACAAAGTCCTAAACAGTCTATGGTGCCCTAACCAAACAACACAAATTCATTTCATCCATTACATTTTGCATATCACATATATATCAAAAACATTCGTATTTATCATACCATGTGCATACATCAATATAAAGTAGCATGCATCCATCAACATCAATCATTGTGCATAACATAAAATCATGACATATACACAAAGCAAGAAAATCAAAACAACAAAAACATCACAAAAATGCAACACAAAAACATAGCAATAAGCATTGCCGGACACAAGTGCTCTTGCACTTAACCTCTTGGCATAGAAAATCGATGTCGGGGCTCAAATTGTCACTCTCCTACTTCCCCAAGAAGGCTACCATAGCCGGACCGCTCCACGGGAAGACGGGTTTTCGACGATTTCACCCCATTATGGCATCACCAAAAGGGTTAACACCCACCAAAAATAGGTCTAAATGTCAAAAAACTGCACACACATTCAATGCTAAACATCTAAAGGCACCCTTGCACAAGTCATCTTGGGTCAAGCGACTCGTCGCTTTTCTCACGAAGGTCATTCCCTCATCGATTCGTCGCTTGAGGGGGTAGTCACACTTAGTCACCAATCAACAAGCACACACCCAATCAAGGCAATGACATGCATTCAAAGAATCATTGACAAAGACAATTACGCTCCTGCTTGGGGCAGCAAACAAGCAATAATCACAAATTGATCAAACACTTGGCATTCCCGAAGCATGAACACAAGGTTCCCCTAGGGACAAAAGGTTGCGCCCTTTGCCTATTCATGACTGATCAATGTTCAAGCTCAAGTCACACCTCACCAAAATAGGTTAATACTTGAAATCAAATTCCTTAGCTCGTCAGAAGCAAGGATTCAAGAATGCATGCCCTTTCCATACTTGGGGCATCACAAGTTGGTCGGGTTACTGAGAAACCCTAATCATTAGTGCTTTGGTTATCTATTTTTGCTCAGCACTGCGTCACCCATAGCGCTTCCCAAAAAGGGGCATCTGTAGACACCAAAACAACACCAATCCGATTATGTGACTACAAACACTGATCGCATTGACACACACAGCCTTTAGGGCAGCCCTCAGAGGTCAAACAGTGGTCCTAGCCACTTTCACAACAGTTTTAGAAGGTCGAAAAGTAATTTGGCACCTCCAGACATTCTGCTTCAAATCCGCCTTTGCGCCCTGGCTTCTTCTTGGTGTCGTAATATTGTTTTATTTCCAGACAGAAGTTGGTCATTTTAAACAAGGCAAAAATCAAAAGAAAGCCTTTGCCAGAAGTGTCGCGAAATCGCGACGTCGCGAAATCGTGACACCAAAGGCCAAAAGAGAGCCTTTGCCAGAAGTGTCACGAAATCATGACGTCGCGATTTCGTGACGTCGTGAAATCATGACACCAAAGGCCAAAAGAGAGCCTTTTCCAGAAGTGTCACGAAATCGACGTCACGATTTCGACTATGATGTCGCGATTTCGCGACGTCGCGAAATCGTGACACCAAAGGCCAAAAGAGAGCCTTTGCCAGAAGTGTCACGAAATCGCGACGTCGCAATTTCACGACGTCGCGAAATCGCGACACCAAAGGCCAAAAGAGAGCCTTTGCCAGAAGTGTCACGAAATCGCGACGTCGCGATTTCGCGACGTCACGAAATCGCGACACTAAAGGCCAAAAGGAAACCTAAGGCTTAGGTGTCGCGATATCGCGACGTCGCGATATCGCGACAAACTCCCGTCTTTACGCCTGGGCAGACATTAACCAATAAAGGCGGACTTTAAACCAATCGAAGGCGGACTTTAAACCAATAAAAGCAGACATTAAAAAAATACAAAAATGTACATTAAACAAGTGGCAGCTGAAGACAGTCAATTATTGCCTCCTGCCATGCATGCGCGCGTAGGTGGGCAGATTGGCAGTTAGAGGACTGTCACAAAGGCAGTCATGTAAGCCCAAGTCAGGGAGGAGTCTCCTCCCTCTTGGGAAGGCATGGCCGCCACATGGCATCCCTGCATGCCCCTCCAAAGAGACCCCATGGGTCTATAAAATGGTGGACTTTTCCCACCCAAAAAAGAGACAAGTTGGTAGACATTTTCAAGCAACGAAGTGCTGCCAAATTGAACACCCTATTGCACCTCTTTTCGATTCATCTCTTTTACATCCTTAATCTCTTTCGCAAGAGAGGTTATTGGGTGGATATTGGAAGGGTGAATCCGGACCTTAGAACCCGACATTTGACCACATTAATCCATCAATTTGTCGACAATTCAACCTAAGAGTTTTTGGGCCTATCCCTAGTGGATTGGCGCCGAAATCACGTTCCAACGGTGGGTGGCCCACTCGGGCACCCCGCACCTTTTAAATTTCATTCTAATTCATTTTCTGTCATTTATTCATTCCTCATTCCATTCTATGCTGACCAGATAGTCATGTATTCAATTTCATAATATTTTAATCAGATTTCATCATATGTTTGTCGTTTTTGTCGCTTTTTGTCGTCCCACTGACTTGCAGGTATCGACGCCAAATTCCCGCTGATGGAGGTGTGACATTTGAGCGGCAACATTTCGGATTTTCATCACAAGCGAAGTCGTCTCACCTGGGGACGAATTACAGCAGAATTCGTCCTGACCAGGGACGAATTACAGTCAAACTCAAATCGACGGACTTTCATCGACTGTTTTGCTGGCAGCAGCCTTTCGGTGATGTTTTCTGGTCTCTGTCAGAGTTGCAGGTTGATTAGAGTTATTTTATTCACTGGTTTAATCAATCTTTTGCATGCATTTCTCATTGATTTCTAAAGTTAAACGCTTTATCCTTTTGTTACAGGTGCTACTAACGCATTTGTGTTTCTTTGATCGCAGGAGAAGCAGCAAACATCAAGGATTCATTATCGCAAGGCGGCAACACTTTGGCCCGCCCATTTTAAATGTGGGCATGCGGAAGAGGGAAGACTAAGTCGTGATTGTAATCCAAAAACTCATTTAAACGCTCCTAACCCCTAAAAAGGAAGGAGGCATCTTTGTAACCGAGGTTAAAAGAATTCAATAAAAAGGGCTGTGATTTCTCTAATTTCTTTTGTCTCCGTTCGATTGGCTTCTTTCATTTCATGCTTTGCACTCTTTAGGACTTAGGCGTTTATTTGTATTTTGAATGTATCGCAAATAGTTTTTCTTTCAAAACTTCCGGAATCTCGTGCTTTCAATTCTTCTTCTATTCTATCTCAAGGCCAAGACAGTAGTGGAGAAGTCCTAGATCTATCATATCAAATGACTCTTTCAAGTCATTTTTCACGACGTTAACCAATTTCTCTAAATTGCCAGTGATGATCAGATCATCTACATATAACACAAGAATCACTATTTCAGAACCTGTGTTCTTGATATAGAGATTTGCGTCAGATGGACTTCTCTTAAATCCATGTTGCAGTAGGTGACTATCCATTTTTATATACCATGCTCTTGAGGCTTGTTTTAGCCCATATAATGATTTGACCAACTTGCAAACTTGTTGCTCATGGACTTCCTCAACAAATCCAGGAGGTTGAGTCATGTACACTTCTTATTTTAAGTCACCATTTACAAAGGTGATTTTTACATCCACGTGATGTAATTTCCATCCGAATTGTGTTGCCATAGCACAAAGAACTCGAATGGTGGTCATCCTTGCTATAGGAGTAAAGGTTTCCTCATAGTCAAGGCATTACTTTTGAGCATAGCCCTTCACCACAAGATGGACCTTATGCTTATCTATGGTGCCATCTGCCTTATATTTAAATTTGTAAACCCATTTGCAGCCTATGGATCTCTTTTCTTTAGGCAAATACACCAGCTTCCATGTTTTATTCTTCATGAGAGAGTTATGTTCTGCATCCATAACTGCCTTCCACTGAGGTAGTCTAAGTGATTCATCAACTTTAGAAGGTTCATTTCCATCAAATGATGACAAGTAAACCCTCTTCTCATCTATTTCCATATCATCTTCCCTTGCTAACTCTCTATCAACATAAATTTCTTAAAAATCTATGCAAAGATCATCAACTGAAGTGGATGCTTCAGTATTTTCTTATTGAGTCATGCTTCATGTCTTTGGATGATTGAGAGTAATATCAGGTGGGGAAGTGAGTTTGGAATATTTCATTGTGCTTGTATACCATTTGGGAGGCTTTTTCTATTATGGAGAAGGAAGTGGTTGTTGCTCCTCATCATCTAGGTATACTGATGTAGTGTTGGGTGTGAAAGCTTCATTAAATACTACATATCTGCTGACATTTATTTTGTTGGTAGGTGGGTCTATCAATCGATATCCTTTTGAGAATTCATCATATCCAAGAAAAACACATGGTAGGGAATTTTCATCTAATTTCTTTATTTTCTCCTTGGGTATATGCATAAAAGCCTTACATCCAAATACCCGTAGATGAGATATGGAGGGTTTCCTTCCACTCCATGCTTCCTGAGGAGTCATACCTTCAAGAGCCCTTGTGGGTGCTCTATTTAGAAGATATACTACAGTTTGAATAACTTCAGCCCAATAAATTTGCTCAAGATTGGCTCCCTTAAGCATACATCAAACCATTTCCATAATGGACCAATTTCTTCTCTCAACAACTCCATTTGACTGAGGAGAATAGGCTGTGGTCAACTGTCTCTTTATCCCATGTGTCTATAAAATTGAGGAAAATTCCTTTGATGTGTATTCCCCCCTCGATTTGGGTCTTGATGAATCATCCTTATTCTTTCTCAACAAGCTTTTTGAACTACTAAAAATAGGTAAATGCTTCAGACTTCAACTGTAAGAAGAAGACCCACATATTTCGTGAGTGATTGTCTACAAACAATTGAAAATACCTTTTTCCTCCACAACTAGTAGACATGGGACCACATAAATATGTGTGAACCAACTCCAAAGGTACCTTAGCTCTAAAGGAGCTAGGTTTAAAGGGTACTCTGTGTTGCTTTCCTGACAAGCAATCTGAGCACACTGGAAAAGTAGATGAAAGAGTAGGTAGTCCTTTCACCATTTGATATTTACTAAGTTCTAGTAAATATACCAAACTTAAATGCTCAAATATCTTATGCCATAGATATGTGGCCTCTTTTGTAGTTACTGCCATTGCAATATGTGTTGAGGTAATTGCATCTAAGACAAAAAAACCATGTTTGTATGAACCTGTTGCTATCTATTTTTATTTCTGAGTGATAAAGCAACATTTCTTTTCTTTGTCCACCTTGAAATTTACATTCATGTGATTGTACAGGATTTGTGGAACTGACAAGAGATTATTTTTCAATCTTGGTACATAAAGAACTTTTTGAATTTTACATTCTCCATATGGAAGGGAGACATAAACACTTCCTTCTCCCTGAACTCGATAGGTTTGATCATTAGCAATGGTGACTGGTCTACCTTCTCGAGCCTCAAATGTCTCAAACTAGAACTTATCGCCAGTAATATGCTTACTAGTGTCTGAATCTATGTACCACATAGTATCCTTGTGAGGGGAATATGTATGCGTCATGAGCACATTGTGTGCTCGTTCGGAGTCCAAACTAGAATCTTCAGCTGTAATGTGTCCCTGTTGCTATTTTTTCTTGTTCTTTGGTTTACCTTTGCCCTTCTTATTTCCTTGTTCATTGGGCGGTTTGTTCTTAAACCAACATTTTTTGGTTTTATGAGTGTCTTTGTCGCAAATATTACAATACTACTTCTTCTTCTGAATCTCTTTGCTATTACCCTTGTCTTTATTAGAAGAAGAACCTTTTTGTTGATTCCAATTTTTCTTACCACCTTTTCTATTTGAGAAAAGAGCATTTTTGGATGCCTCATCTCTTTGGAGTTGATTAGCTTCTTCTGTTTGAAGCATATTTACCAACTTGAAAAAAGTCACTGTCCTTCTAGAGACTTGTAGTGAAGTGATCAAAATTTTGTAGGAGTCGGGAAGAGCCCTCAAAATTATAGAGGTCAAGATTTGGTCTTCCACTTTTTCTCCTAAGGATTTTTTTTTGTTTTCAATTCTGCCTCTCTACAGAGGAATAGCTCTACTATTTCTCCTAATTTCATATGAAGAGTATGAAGCTGTGTTTGGAGGTTAAGAATCGTTGATTGATTCTTTCCCTCAGATATGGTTTTTAAGGCATCCCATACCTCACCATTCTTAGCTTCACTGATATGAGGTTGGATATCATCAGTAGTAGCTAGCAAGATCATTAAGGATAATTTTTTATCCTTTTTATCAAATGTTGTTTGATCTGCTCCAGGTGATTGAGGTCTAGTTTCACTTCCATCCACTATAGACCATAGATCCTCTACAATTAATATAGCTTTCATCTTAGTCTTCCATGCAAAATAATTTGAACCTTTGAGCATTTGGATCTTAGTGAGATACTTGTGGATCATGGCCATGCTGAAGGTTTCAAATTGATAGGACTAAGATGGTTGTATTTTGAACTATACCCTCAAAAGAGTATATGGAAGATGTTTAATTTTCTTCTATAAGATATTTAATGGCACCTACCTTAACACCCTTAGCAAGGGATGCTATTTTTGAGGAAATTAAGCCAAACAAGATAGAGCAAATTAAAGGGGTCGGTTGACAGAATTCTGATTGTGCTCTCTAGGATATTTAATGGCACCTGCCTTAACACCCTTCAAGAAGGATGAAAATTTTGAGGAAATTAAGCCAAAAAAAGAGAGGTAATAAAGGTGTTTTTGGATTTTGACCTTTTGAAGGGGTAAAAAAAATTGACTTCTGTTCAACCTATGCAAAGTGTAGCACGTTTTGGAGTGAAATATGGGTTTTGATATGCTTCTGCCAATGTTGTATTTGATTGTTTAACTGCACACAAAAAACATGAGTGTTAGAATAATCAAAACATGAGATCAACACACATTATTATCACTCTAGGCATTGGATTCAACCGAAAATGCACCTAGTATAGTCAATTTTTGAGAAAGGTGTCGAGTACAATCGAGATTGCACCTTTCTTGCTTTTGGAAAATCCCCCCTTTATCTTTACAATTTTGCAAATAATAGAATAAAAAAAATGATTTCTATCCCCCCTTAATGTTTACAAAATTGAGAAATTTTTGAGCACTCCTTTCAAGATAAGTCAACACATGACCTACGTTTGAAAGGCTTCCAGACCAGTCAACACACGACTTTGGTTTTTGTCTTCAACAATTTAGCATGAGTAGCAAAAAAAATGGTTTTTTTTTTTTTCATGGATCTCAAGTTTACAACAAAAAAATTTGCTATTTTATGTTTTTATGTCTCCTTTCTTGAAGGAGAGAACAAAAGAAAAATTTGTGGTTTTGAGAAAAATGAGATGACCTTTATGCTTTCTCAATCATGGCATGCTTTGTGTTTTGCAATATAAATTTTGAGTTTCTATGTCTTATATCTCCAAAAATGAATGAAGAAAACTATAGAACTTTTGAGGAGTTTATTGTAAAAAAATTTTGTTGAAACAGGTTTTTAAAATTTTCCAAAAAGAAGTTCCTATGTTCATTTTGTCTCAAATTGAGAGAAAAACATAATTTGATTTTGGGAACTTTGAAGGCTAAATTTTGTTTGGATTTCTAGTTTTTTAAGTTTGATAAAGCATAAAAATATATGTTTAAGATGAAATTTCTATAATTTAGAAAAAAATTGGAAAAAACAATTGTCCAATTTGACTAAAAATTGAACATTTTATGCCAATTTAAAAGAAAATTATTAAAAAATCAAAAAAATAATATTTTAGTGCAAAAAAAACTTTAGAAAAAATTTAAAATGCTCAAAAAATTTGGAATTCCAAAAAAAACATTTAGATTGGATGCACGGGGGAATCAATCTGGGGTCTGCGCACTGCTAGTCGGTCGCTTGAGCCAACTGAGCCACCGATCGATTTGGCAACTCCTCGATGCAACGGCTACTTATGGTGGCTGTGGCGTGCTAATCGCATTATGGGATTTTATCCCACATGCATCCCATAATGGGATGCAATACTATTTATAAGCCATAGTGTGCCTTAGCAACGTTGATTGCCTTCGAGAAATTAGCGAGAGTCACCCACCCTATTGGACACCGCCACGTGGTGCCAAGGGCAGGCCAGTCGGTCCAGTCAGAGTTTGAGTCTGAGTCGTATCGTCCAGTGGTTGTCTGCCATGTGTCAAGTTTGCATTAGTCCTCCTGTGTACCATGTGTTATCTCATGAGTGGTCCAAGTGGCACCTCGAGGTATGTGTTGATCATAGATCTCGCCAGGTGGCAGCTGGTGATAGGTCCAATTTTAGAGATCGAAAGGCCTCCTATCCTCTTAGATCTCAAGGTCATCCACGTTTCCTACTAGGAGGGTAGGACGCTCCTGCCATCTCTGCTCTCCCAAGCATGCGCCACATGGCTCCCTAGCCCATGTGGCTGTGTAGGCCCTCACTTGCACGGGTACCAAGAAAACTGTGCCCTAAGGCATCGATCACAGGGCTAGTCGATAGCTAATCGTTGTTGATCATGGGCCTGGTCTATTGATCGTGTGGATGCGAGATGTGGGACCACATCGGACCTAGTTGGATGATCGAGTTGGCCTGGTCGCGTCGACCTTGTCGACTGATCGCGTCGGTGCTGGCCGATTGATCGCATCGAACCTTGTTGGCTGATCACGGTGACCAAAGTGTCGATCGCTTCAGTCGATCAGTTGAGCAGGTTGGTCATTCCATGAAGGATAGGTCAACAACCAGCATATAGTGAATAACATCCAACAAGAAAATCTAGTCCAATGCTACAGTCTAGGTCAAATGGAACGAGTGTTGCTCACGTTACCCACCAAGCGAATGATACCAATGTAAGTAGGAGATTACTCAAATATAAAATAAATAAAATATTATTGATGCAGACATTAGGATTGAAATGAATTATCAAACCCAATATATAGGTTACATAATAGTAACTCTAACAAAGTTAGCATAGGATGTGCTAAAAACATTGAAAATAGAATATGCCTAATAAATGACTAAAATATCTCAGGATATTTTAGTTATTAACCTAAGTTAGTCTAGGAGGTGATTTATACAATGGTAAATATATCCTATGGTAGAAAGTAGATGTAATAATACATCTAGTATAATGTAATATACTACCTATTTTACCCTAACACCTAAGAGGGACTGACATGTAATCAAGTTTCAATACGAATAAAGAGATCCATATTTTTTATTTTCGTGTTATATGCTTTTTTTCATTGTCATCCATTTCATCTTAGGTTTTTAATAACATTTCAAGTAGAGTAAAATAGTGGTGCATGCATACCGGGGCCACTATAGATGGCAATCATGGTGGGACGCCCACTAATTTTTCATTTTCTGCTAGAATACTAACTTAATTTTGTGTGCAGGTCTAGCCGCTCTAAGCTACAACGGCCATAAATTATCCGTTGTGAGCTACATCGACCAGAAATTAGCCGTTGTGAGCTAAAACGACCATAAATTAGCCTTTGTGAGCTACATCGGCTAATAGATATTTAGCCGCTCTGAGCTACAGCGGCCAAGAACCAGCCACTCTGGTCAACAACGACCAGAATTGGAGTGTAGTAGAGGTCAAAACACCGACTCTTTGAGCTAGATTAAAGGTTGGTATAAGCTTATATGATATTTTTATAGCTTTCTGTCTGCTTTTGTGTGTCTAAAATAGAGAACTTAAAGCACATTTATGTTTGGAAATTGAAAGAATGAGAGAAGAAAGAATTAAGCATTTTGCATATCTTAGATCTTCTTTTAAATTTTCCACTAGGCGTTGCTAGGAATAGCGGCTTATGCCTAAAAATTTCACCCTAGAATCCAATGTGCTAGACATTGTATGTTGTTTTCTTGCTTTGAGGCCCTGCTAGAGGCCATAACTACACAAAATAAAGTGCGCTCATACAAATCATAGTAGTTCATGCATATTTCTGAATATTGAAACGTATTTTTTGTACTTAGGCATATAAGAAAGATTCATTGCTGCTATATAATTCACTTTATGTTACACAAGCTTAAAATGAACACCACACATGCACATCTCATTTAAACATTGTGGAGTTAGATTTCATCACCAACCTTCAATTCTATCCAGTGATGTTGGAATTCATCTCCTTCCACTGGTTTACCCCCTAGAGCTTCCTAGAAACAGAGTGAGAAACTTACTTATAGTGACACTAAGTTACTTGTGCTCAAATTGTCTCCCACTGTTGGAACAATTATTGGTTAAGAGTGGAAGAGCTAGGCAAACCCCCCAATGGGTATTTAGTGGTGTACCTTGGCTTCTTTTGAGAAAATCATGTTTGGCACGGGTGTACTTGATTTTCACTATGGATGAGTCTTCTCATTATTAATCCAAGAACAAGAGCAAGAAATTGAAATAACAACACATCAAAATACATCAAACAGTTTAGGGCACACTTAAATTGGTAATCAAGATAAACATTTGTTTGGTATTGTGTGGCTATTCCTAAATTGCAACTCAAAAGATCAATCCATAGACAACATGGTAAAAACAAGAAGTAAATACCCTCGGTCTGTTACTGAGGGAGAGACTAAAGTAACTCATACCCATAGGCGGAGTCGTAGTAACATTGAACGACCTACCTGTAAGACCATGAGACATAGGTCTAAGTTCTAGGTTCTACTCAATCTAACCTCATATCTTCTTTTAGGTTTGGTTAAAAATTTTATTATCTTCACATTTTCCTCAATTGCTCATTCAATAATTTACATGTTTCTCCCTATTATTCTATTCTTTTCCTTAAATATTCTTCTATTCCTTTCTAGTCATATTCCCTAAGCATAGTGGAAAGGAATTGGATTCCAAATTCTCTTGAGCCTTGGACTAGTGAAAGGATTCTCCCATTTTTCTAACCAAGCTAGCATGGTATTTGGTAAATCCCACACTACCCCCACATTATTTATTAGTGTTTGAAGTATCTTTAGTGAGTAGTCACATTCTAGGAAGATATGTTGAACCGACTCCTCTATTTGCCTCACAAAGAAAGCATCTATCTAGGTATTGAATTCCTTTCTTCTACAAATATCTATAGTTAGTATCTTATTTTGTATAGCCAACCATAAGGAGACCTCAAGTTTAGGAATTACTTTCTCCCCTAATATTTATTTCATGAAAAATCATACTCTATAGCTAGGCAAATAAATTCATGAGTTGATTTGATATTAAGTTCACCATGTTGAGTGGCTCCCCACATCAATGAACCTTGTTCCTCTAAACTTATATAATATGATCTAAGTTTTGCATGTAATGTAATCAATGCTTCACTATTCTCCTACTTTATGTTTATCTCTTTCCATCTTAACCAACCTCCTACTATCATCATATTGTCACTTACTAACCTACCACATCTTACTTATAGGACCCCTTGTAGTCTATACATCTCCTCATACATGGTTAGTAATCTAATGTCCAACCACACATCCCCTACTTTCCATTGTACTCCATTTCATAATAATTTCATCACCTTCATAATATGATTCCATAATGAAGGCCTCTGACATAGATTTTGTATAGTAAGTAGTCTAACATATTAAATACTATCTAAGTATTTTTCCTTCAATATTATAACCCATATTCATTGTCCCTCCATAACTATCCACCCTAGATTTGTAGTCAGTGCTAGGTTGATATTTCTAATTCTTCAAAGGCACAACCCTTCTTATATTAAAGTGAAAGCATGAGATTTCGAAAGCTTTAGAAAGGAAAAACTACTTCGATGCATTCAAATCAAAATAACGCTTAAGTCCTAAAACATGAAGTGCATTAAATGAAAGAGGCAAATCGATTGAAATCAGTTACAAGAATTTAGAGAAGTCATAGCCCTTTTATTAAACTCTTTAACCTCGATTACAAAATTGCCTCCTCCCTTTTTAGGGGCTAGGAGCGTTAAATGGATCTTTGTTACAATTGTGACTTAGTCTTCCTCCTTCCGCATGCCCACATGCAAAATGGGCGGGCCAAAGTGTTGCCATCGCTGATGTTGATGAATCCTTGCTTCTTGCTGCTCCTCCTGCATGCAAAGAAACAACCAAGGCGTTAGTAGCACCTGCTATGAATAAGGAAAGTTTGTTCTTTGAAATTGACAAAAAGATGCATGCAAAAGATTATCAAGTACAGTGAGTAAAGTGAATCTAAATGACCTGAAAACCTGACAGAGGACAGAAGACATTACCAGAGGGCCACTGCCATTGAAACAGTCGGCCAATCTGCTTTCAACAGGAATTCGTCCTTGGGCAGGATGAATTTCGACTGCTATTTGTCCCTGGGTGGGATGAATTCGACTGTGTTAGGAAAGCCAAAGTGATACTGCTCCAATGTCGAATCTCGGGACCTCCAAAACACCTACAAACAGAGGGGTTACATAATTGGGGCCATTTTGGGATGACCCAGATGGTCGAATTCTCCCAATTTGGCCTCTATCCTCGGGAATTCGATATCGCCACCTACAAGTTAGTGAGAACTATACAATAGACAAAGCATGATAATGTGTGATCAAAATTCTATGAAATCAAAATTAGAGACTACTTAAACAACATAGCATAGAATAGAGATGAATAAATGATAATTAAAATGAAACTTAAAAGAAAAGTGTGGGGTGCCCAAATGGGCCGCCCACCGTTAGAACTTGATTTTGACGCCAATCCACTAGGGATGGGCTCAAAATATCTTGGATTGGGGTGTCAAAAAATTGGTGGTTTGAGGTGGTCAAATGTTGGGTTTTGGGTTTGGATCCACGCTTCCAAAAGCCACCCAATAACCTCCCTTGCGAAAGAGATTAATGGATGTGAGAAGGTGAATCAAAAAAAGATGCAAATGGGTGTTCAATTGGGCAGCACTTCGTTGCTTGAAATCACCTCCAATCTCTCTCATTTGGGTGGGAAAGTCCACCCTTTTATAGACCCATGGGGTCTCTTTGGAGGGGCATGTAGGGATGCCATGTGGCGGCCATGCCTTCCCAAGAGGGAGGAGACTCCTCCCTAACTTGGGCTTCCTTGACTGCCCTTGTGACAGTCCACTAACTGCCAACCTACCCACCTACACGCGCATGCATGGCAAGAGGCAATAATTGACTGTCCTTGGCTGCCACTTGGCGACATTTTTCTTTTTGTTCGTTACACCTGGAATTCGTCCTGACCAAAGATGATTTCAGAATTCGTCCCTGAGTGAGATGAATCCCAGTTAGTATTCATCCCTGGGTGAGACGAATACTGGGAAAAGTGCCTGAATGTGCCAAATTGCTTCTTGACCTTACAAAATTGCCATGAAAGTGGTTAGGACCATTGTTTGACCTCTGAGGGCTGCCCTGGGGGCTGTGTTTGTCAAAGCGATCAGTGTTTGCAGTCACATAATCGGATTGGTGCCGTTTTGGTGTCTACATAAAGGTATTGTACTCCTTTATTTTAAACTAGTCCATAGAAATTATTTTTGATTTTTTTCCATAATATTAACCATTTTGAAAGGTATTTTAAAAATATCAACTGATATACTAGGATAACTTGTAATGTACTCATCACCAGCTATATTTTTTTGGTTTGGGTAGGTAAAATCTCTTTCCAACCTACCATCTTCTTCTAAAATTTATCTACTAATCCATTCCATAATAGTTGTTTATAGTCTCCTATAAACATATGCATACCCAAATATGTAGATAAGGGTTGAAATTAAGCAACCAATCTCTCTAGCTACTCTTATTTGTTTTTCTATCAAGGTGTTTATGAAGAAAACCTTACTCTTTTCCATTTTAACTTTTTAATAAAATACTTGTTCGTATGGATCCAATATCCTTGTAAACTCTCTAGCTTCTACCACTATTGGTTTTCATAGTAATATTATATCATCCACAAATTATTTGTGATTTTAATATTTTAGGTTCTATGTTGTCTTCAATCTATAAAGTGTTCCAAAAACATTTTTGCTCCTATACATCTCTCAAAATCCTTATTTATTATTATGAATAGAAATAATGATATGGGATCCCTTTACCTTAAGCTCATACTACTACCAAAATATCTAACTAGAGAATTATTTATAAGTACTATGAATTTAGCTCATTTGTACTAATTATGTACCCATCTTCTCCATTGCTTGCTAAAACCAAACTTGAATGAGACCCTATCTAGAAAACTCCAAGATACTCTATCATGGGCCTTATTCATATCAAGTTTAACTATCATTCATTTCTTATCACTAGCCTTTATAGAATGTAATATTTTTTAGAGATTTATTACTCCATCCAAAATCTATTTACCTTTTACAAAATCCCCTTATTTTTCTGAGATAATAGTTGGAAGTATAAACTTAAGCCTCAAGGCTATCACTTTTGATATTATTTTATAGATTGCATTACAAAGGCTTATAGGCCTATAATACTTAAAACCTTTTGGCCTTGGTTTATTTGAAATTAAGACTAAGAATATATTATTTTACTCTTTTAATACTTGTCTTATATGATGTGACTCCCTACCTTCCTCAATAGCATCCTTCTTAATAATACCCTATAATATTTTAAATAAACCTGCTAAATGTTAGGAAAAAGCATGAATTTTTATAAAGGGTCTTAATCCTTTCATACCAAGGCTTAAACTTGGATCTTCTAGATTAAAACCCAAGAACTTACCACTATGGTATCCAAGTGTATATTTTAAACATTTAAGTTTTATTTAATTATTTTGAAGTTGCTTATTATATATTAAATTTATATAAATTTTTGTGTTAACAAAGCCATTAACATAACTTTGGATCCTTATTATAAGTTAAATAATATATATTTACCATAAAAAAAATAAGTATATATTAAAATATATAAGTTACAATCAATTTTATAATTGTAATTAAGTATGTTTTTATTTAAATAAACTCTTATTTGTAAACAAGTACAATTTTTTAAAATAATTATAAATATTTATTTATATTCATATTCATATTTTTTATGATATGTAAAAAGTATAAATGTAGAATAGTTCACATACAATACCGTGACAATCTAAAATATTTTTATATTCTTTAATAAAATATATTAAAAACATTAAAATTATATATTTTTTTATAATTGTTTGTGTAAAAGATACTTCCATAAAACATTTGATCGTCATGTCATGTGATATAAAATTGTATTCGAATCACATTCAATTTTCATTTTATTAAAATTTTAAAAGTAAGTCAACTTTAAAAATATTATGAATCCTTATTTTTAAGTATTTAAACTCATTTTAGTATAAAAAAAAATTCATTTATTTAAATATATAATATAAACTTTGTTATTTACATATTTTTTCCTTTAAAAATAAAAAATATATATTATTAATATTTTTAATTATATTAATGTCCAAATTATAAAATATATCTAATTGTTTTTGAATTTCTTATTAATAAGCTCAATACCAAAATAAAAATACTAAACATAAACCTCCAATCTAAAATAAACTTATCTATGATATAGACCTTTGTATAGAGAATAATGATTATAATGTAAGAGATGCCTTTGAATAAATTTGTTTGCGCTTGCGTGTACGTGCACGCTATAATAAACTATTACTTGGACAACTATGTCTATAATCTAAAAATGTGATTTAGGAAAGTAAAATGTACTCCAATAAATGAGAAATGAATTTGTATAAGTGCTGAAGACCTCAGAAACAAGAATTTTCACGGTAAGTATCTGCAATCATTCTTTGGATTCCCCACTCAAGAAAAGAAGGTATCATGTAAAAATATTAGTTTGATAAAATATTATGTAATGTATAACATTCATTCCCTGGGATTTCATACCCACAAAAGTATAATATAAGATTGTCACACGAAATACACACGATTTTCAATAGAGGCACTGAAATAGAAAAAAATATCTTTTTATTTAACACTTTGGAAGGGTTGAAGACTACGTCGCTCCGTTTGCCTTCTTTTCTATATCTTGATAATGTTTATGTTTTTTCAGCACTTATTTTTTTTTCTGCTTCAACTTCTGTTGAGACTATATAATATCAGAACCCTTGCTTGATCTTATCACTGAGAACTGATGATAAGAGGAGCTGTATCGTCGCTGGCAGTGCATTCAAAACCATATTTGAGCATACTGCTCCAGTAATCTCTCCCATCTTTAGAATCCTGTACTTTCTGGAATATTCAAGTACGATAGACGTCAGAAAAAGTCAGGCGGCAATAGATATGATCCATTAGGGGTAGCAGTTGCAGTACTAGGAGGGCTGTTCATGGTCATGTCTAGCATAGATGAAGTATTTGCAAACAAATCAGAATTGTTGAACATACTAAGAGAGGATGTGGACGATGTAAATTCCGGTAAAGACTCTAAATAGCTATTAGAAAATTCAAACAGGTTATGTTTTGGCCACTGTATTGATGTATTTAAGGCCGTTGATGAGTTAATGTCATAGCTTGTGGAAGGTTGTTGGAACATATTCATCGTCGAAGCATTCAGCGAACTGTTACTGTACTCGTCTAATTTGAAAATGTCATCAGGAACCATACTGAGTTGATTATCTAGCATAAAGGCAGACTGAGGATCATTATTATTGGTTTGGTTTTCTAGTTGTGTATTTAAGCCATGCAGAATTGAAGTGGAGGACAAATGCTGCATATGTTCTATGATTCGAAGTTGGGATTGCAATTGTCCCTGAGCCTGGAACAACAGTTCGTTGTAATGTAGAGATCCTAGCCGAGAGTAAAGATCTTGAGCCCAATTTTGAGACATGACAAAATTAGAAGTAAAATCTGAGCTAGATACAGAATTCTCAAGATGGGATCTTGGGAGAAGCTGGGCGACATTGATTGCGCCTAAGTTTTGAGTATACTGATCTGTCTGTAGCTGCTGTTGCTGCTGTTGTAGCATGGATAGTGCGACAATTTTCAGATATTCTCTCATGATGACTTCCTGCAGGAGAGCAGTGACGTGTCCCAGAGCAGAAGATCCTAGCAACTGTGCTATGTTGTCGGTCAGGGGGTCCATTCCCTTGTGGATTATTTTTTTCTTGATGTGGGTGTGCCAGTAGTTCTTTATCTCGTTGTCGGTCCTTCCAGGGAGATGTGTGGCCATGGCAGACCATCTGCACAGACCACTACCCTTAGCTAAAAACAATTTGGAAACATAAAAGAATAACGTTTCTAAGGAAGAGCCAATTTTCCCAAAGGCTTACCTGTTACCCATTTGGCCATGGAGTTGAATTATGGTCTGTTCTTCTTCCAGGGAAAAGTTTCCTCGTTTTATTCCAGGCCTAAGGTAATTCGTCCATCGCAGCCTACAGCTCCTCCCGCACCTCAGCAGTCCTGCAAAGATCAAAGAAAACCATGAAATGGATTCATTTTCTTCATTCCATATAAGGCGTCGTCTCCCCAATTTAGTTGTTAAGTAACCAACCCCTTTAACCAATAATCATTTTCCCATACAGATGTCCATTTTCCTTTGTTATCGTCATGACCAAACAACGATGGCGTTGGGACACGTAACGAAGTGTTGAAAACGTTACCTGCACGTTTAGGAAGTGTACTCCAGTTTCGACAACCGTTGCAGTTGATGTAATCGATAAGTTTCTGGTCTTCTTCGGGTGTCCAGGGACCCTTCTTGAGACCTTCCATATCACAAGAGGATTCACCACCCATGCTTATAAAATACCGCCTTCTTCCCTGCACTGCACAGCAGTGAATTAACACAAAAAAAAACAATGGACGCAAAACAAACACATACACAGAATGATTTAGTAGCATATTGAGAACCACAGTTTGTTAGAGGGGACGATTAACTTACCGAGAAAAAGATTGGTACAGGGGTAAAGTTTATCATGAAAGACTCTGTTGCATGAAATAGATTTCCGGGGGCACACTCGTCATAAAGACATCTACATATATATTTTCAAAGAAGTATTGTTACGCTGACAGGGCCACCCCTAACAACTCTCTATGTGAATTTGGTCAACTCAGCTCCGGAAACGTGGCCATCCGCTGCCTTACAAGGATGAAAATGAAAGGAGGATAAGCAGCCAACAAGGCAAAATCCACGATATTGCCTTGACGTTTCCACTCTGTTCGTTTCCTGTACTTCAACCGGTTTGATTAAGTTAATTGTATTATATAAATTCTATTATGAAACCTAGTTTTGGCTTGGTGATATTTTTAAATTGAATTGATGGATTGACCACTATTTTTTAAGTAGCGTGCATCTCCACTTCATTACCAGTCTACAAAATTGATTGGTTGTCTCCTTGCTTGCACAAGGAGGAATTGGAGATGTCCTTCATGATAAGAAAGGAAAATAATTTAAATAAATAACACAAAACTTGATTGGTTGTCTCCTTGCTTGCACAAGGAGGAATGTCCTTGTTGATAAGAAAAGAATATAATTTAAATAAATAACACAAAACTGATATTGACATTCACCACTTTTTAATTGTCTTAATAAAATCTAGTAGTAAATAAGGTTACATATATACCTTAAAATCAAGGTTCAAAATACAACTGGAGTTATTTAAGAGTAAAGACATTAAAATATCAATAAAGGATTAATTTTCAAATCTTACAATATTGCGGTAACGGGAAACAAAAGCTTCTACAAGGATTTTCCCATATCCCAAACATTAAAATTAAAAATAAGTAGTAATAAATATTTAATAAATTTAATAGTGGATTAATTTTTATAAATGAAATTTTAATAAAAAATACAGTTCACAAATTTTTTAATTTGTAAGATGTAAAATTGGTATTGTCAATAGTAAAAGTTAAATATTATAAGATAATTTTAATTTATATATCATTAATAAACATGATCAAACTAGTATTGTAAAAGTTATAATAAATTTTCACCTACTAATACATTATTAATGCATATAAAATGTTGGAGCTTGATTGATTTCTATTATTAGTGTGTTTTTCTATTTTCATGGGGCAATATTCCCAATGAATATCTCCAGTTGTAATAGATAATAGTTAGGTGGTTTGGTGTGATGTTGAGAACATTTGATTCTCATATATTTGTTTTCTTTACCCACTTGGAAGATTCATTATGTCTTTTACTAACTTGGGAGATTCTTCAGTTACATCCCCAAGCTATATATTGTAATGAATTATCATGAATAAATTAGCTCAGACTAATTCTGGCTCACATGTGGTATCAGAGCAAAAATATGGCTAAAAGAAACTATTAGTGAAAGCAGAAGAAAGCCGAGGTGAGGCATAGGAGCGAGAGTAGAATAAGAGTAGGAAATAGGAAAAAGAAGAGAGTAGACTAGACTAGACGGAATGCTTGATGGCGGAGCTGTAGCCGTTCTGGAGATCGTAGTATCTGGACCAGAGCATAACTCCGCCGTATTTGGAGGTGTCGCGGATTTGAGGAAGCACGTTAGAGGTGAGTGTGTCGGGGGCAACGTAGCCAGTGCCTGCCGCATCGGCGGAGGCGGGAAGCCCCAGGAATATTTTTTTGGAAGGAATAGTAGAGGTCCACTGCTTCCAGGCATTGATGAAGGAGTCTCCTGAAGAAGCGTATTGGCAAGGAGGGTTGTTATAGAATTGCACCCACACGTAATCGAAAAGCCCCGTCATGAGAGCATCCCCCAAATCTAAGGAGTTGGTTACGAAGATAGAGAAGCCCAGGTCAACGAAGATAGGATGAAGCGGTCTACGAACTTGGGTGTCATGCAGAGAGCAAGAAATTAGGAAGGTGGAGTCTGGCAGAGAGTTGGACACCGGGAAGGAGGCGTCATATCTGAAGAACAATGGACGACGTGAGATTGAGTCATTTTTTAGAACGTAGAATACGAGAAATACAAAGAGGGATGAAAAGAGTTACAGAAACATGGCGGGCTTATTCTGCCATCAGAGGAGCATGTCTTTTCTTTATCATTTCACAAAAAAAAAAAAAAACCGAAGCCCTATTTGAGCTCAATACTATTTGGCTTCATTTTTACAGTTCTTTAGATTGATAATTTTCACACTCTAATAGCGTAAATAAAATACAACATTCACACAGGGTCTCACCAGATTAAGGAGAAGGTCGTAGGTTCGAGGCTGGTGCGGCGAATTTACATAAAGGAAGTTCAGGCACGTTGCATGCGTACGGAGCTGGGTCAACTTCTTTCATGGCAATTGATTGGATATGTCTACGACGTGGGACGGATCGTGTCCACTGCCAACACTTCCAAGCTCGAGTTCGCCAAGAGCCTTGGAGTGTTAAAATCGAGAGAAATAATGATATTGGAGAAAAAAATAGCTAAAAAAGGAGCAGACAGGAGAAGAGTTCACATCTACAAACAGAGAGGTATGTGAATATTGATGAATGATGGATTGTAGAATGGCCACCATGTATGATGACTTGGAGGTGCCAAGTTTCAATGGAGAAAACTATGCTTATTGGAGCATAAAAATGGAGCACTTGTTGAAGGCAAAAGGACTTTGGGAAATTATCCAAGAAGGATATGAAGAACCTGCAAATTGGAGATCTCTTGAAAAAGAGGAGAAGAAATTGAAGAAAGAGCAACAATATCAAAATTTCTTGGCTCTCATGGATTTGAGGAGAGGTATGAAAGAGACAACTTTCCCTCTCATTGAAAAATGTAGAACAACCCAAATGGCTTGGAAAGCATTGCAAGATGCTTATGAAGGAGATATGTGTAACAATCCCCAAAGCAAGGAGGAGCCTTGTTTCTTTGAAGAAATTTTTGAAGAGTCTTATTGTGAAGACGCATGTGAAGACATGTCTTATGAAGAAGGCATGCATGATGAATTCTTCCTTATGGAGGAAGATAATGATGAATTTCTTCTTGAAGAAAAGAGAGAAGAAGATGAAGATTTAACATGTTTGACAAGCATGTACATGAATGAGAAATGCCTCATGGAGAAGGCATATTGTGAAGAATGTCTCACGGAGGAGACATATGAAGAAGAGTGTCTTATGGAGAAGACACCAAATCAACTATTTGTTGAAGAGTGCTTCATAGAGGAGGCACACAATTTTGATGAAGCTATTCTCATGGAGGATAATGATGAAGACAAGCCATGGCAAGATAAAGATGATGGAGAAACACTCATCATGGAGTGTTGCATAGCTAAAGACCACTCAAATGGAGTGGAGACAAATGAATATGCAAAGGAGAAAGCTCACTCATATGGAGTGAACATTGACAAGGCTCAAGTTATGTGGGATGTTGATCCACATGAAAATATTGATGAAGAGGAGATGGAGGCTATAAGCTCCATGTTTCAAGATCACTCATCAAGGGTGAAAACTATTTTGTATGAGGAAGACTATCTCAAAGGGGAGATAGAAAATAGTGAGATAGTCATTGATGGACTTCATGGTGTAATAGAGGCAATTGTGGATGGAGATCACTCACTTGGAGTGACTACAGTGAAGGATGATGGTTGTCTTGAAGAGGCAACATTGTGTGAAGAATCATCATTGCAGCAATATGGCATCTTGGCAAAAACAAAGGAAGGCTTGTGGATATCTACTCAACAAATCATTGGAGGTGATACTTTTTTGTTATTTGATTCATTTTTTATTGATTTCTTTGATAGATGTTTTGTGGATAGTTTTGGAGTTGTTGTTTTGAATAAGAAATATGGAGAATGTCTTATCAAGACATCATATGAAAACTTGCATTGTTTGCAAGAGGCACATCTCTCATGGAGAGCACAATTAGAAAGTTTTGAGACTTACCTTATGAAGATTTCTTTGAAGAAAAATTTTGGGAGCTTGAGTCACTTGGACTCAAATGAAGGCAAAGAAAATGATATGTTCAAAATTCCTTGGAAGGAGGAATATTGTAAAGACATTGTGAGGTGTGATTTTTTGAGTGATGATATGTGTGAGGTTGCATATGTAATAGGGTATTTCATGTCCATGTTTGTTTTTATTTTTTGTGTGGAGATTTGTGAGAGAGTAGTTTGGTATAATCATCAGTATGAGATGATTAACACATACTCATGCGAAGTATGGTATTGTAATGATGCAAAAGATGATGATTTGCAAGAATGGTTTAAAGACCATAATGAAGATGAGAGAGAGTGGTTGTTGAAAACCACAATCCAAAAGATGTTTGATGAAGGGGAAGCTGATCATCAAAAGGCACCCAATTTTATTTTGTTGAAAAAATCAAATTTAATGGATAGCCCACAAGAAGAGCGGAAGTGTGGTGGGTGCCAATAAAACATTTTTGAGTTCTTGAATTTTCTACTTCAAAACTGGAAGAAGCATAAACGAAGATCAGTTCATCATTTTGTGAAGCTTCAGAACTCATGGAATAAGTCCTTTCAACATCAAGAGGGAGAATGATTGAATTGCCTCATTGCAGCACTGAAGACAACATTTCAAATTTGTTCACCAAGGGAGTTGTCAAAGCTCAATTTTTGAAGCTGTGGAACTTCTTTGTCAGTCCCCTCAATTTCAAGGGGGAGTATTTTGGAGCTTGATTGATTTCTATTATTAGTGTGTTTTTCTATTTTCATGGGGTAATATTCCCTATGAATATCTCCTATTGTAATAGGTAATATTTAGGTGGTTTGGTGTGATGTTGAGAACATTTGATTCTCATATATTTGTTTTCTTTACCCACTTGGAAGATTCATTTTATCTTTTACTAACTTGGGAGATTCTTCAGTTACATCCCCAAGCTATATATTGTAATGAATTATCATGAATAAATTAGATCAGACTAATTCTGGCTCACATAAAAATTATTAAAGTTTATTTTTACTATTTGGAGGTGGATTATTTTATATGTGCTATGAAAATCCATCTATTCTCACCTACACATAGTATCAATACAAAAAAAAATTGTAATATTCTAGTGGGTATAAATTAAATTCAAAAGTTTCTTTTTCAACCTATAAATGACACATCATAAAAAGTAATAAGGTTAATCTCATAAATTTGTCACTAATTGGTAAAAGCCAATTATTGTGCATAATGGTAAGGTTCAAGAATATTCATCTCATATTCAACTAGATGAGGAAATAACACACCTATGATGATTCTTACTATGTTTATTTTTGTAGATAAAAAATGCTACATAAATAAAATTCTCAAACACACAAGTTACATAAAAAAATATTTTATAAATAGTGCATGGAGTATTTTTATAGTAAAGGATTAGATTCCAAAAGTGCTAATATTTCAAGGTAATCCTTATTATATTGGATTTGAGTCTAAACAATAAATTTGTCACAACATTACTATTTTCATTATTGAAAAGTCATTGTCTAAATTTATGCTATCTAAAGTTTTATTACATGTTCCTTCACAAAGTGAGATTATATTGTTAGTATTGAAAGCATTGCCTAAAATGGCTATGTATATCTATTCTAGAATGTGATATATAAATACAAGTAAAATGCATTGAAATAAAATGTAAAATAAAAGTTGGCCCTATGATAGATTTATATTAGATGTTTAACTGTTTAATATTCGTATTTGCTATGTTCTTATATTCATAGACACATCAAAAAAGAAAACCATAGTAAAATAACAACACTATGCAATCTTAGATTTTATAGATTCAAGCATTATTCAACAAATTTATCTCAAAATAAAAGAGTGGTCAATTGAATAATGTTTTATAGAAGCCTTATTACAAATAGGATTTTAAATGCTTGTACAACCATTAAATATAAAATTATATCTAAATCAACATTGCATGATAGGCTAAAAGTATTATAGAGGCGGACTTACAACCATTAATGATGACCAAAATAGATGCATCAAAAAAAAAATATTTATGGTATTGAAATGGTATAATCTTATATCATGTATTTAAAAATAACAATGATGAAAGAACACCTAAATGTATAGTTATGAAAGCATGTAATCAAAAGTAAGCAAATGAAAGAAGAACCAACTTGTATTATCATTAGAAGGATTAAATGCTTCAAATGATGCTTGACCTTTTATAATGAATATTTAGTCTTCTATCATTGTTCTTTATGTCCTTGTTCCTTTAACACTTCTTCTTTAATTATGGAGGCTTGAGAGGTTTAATGATTAATGAAACCCTAATAGGATCTTTCAAGTAGATAATTAATCTAGAAGTAGAATACCAACTAGTGGTGAAAGGCTAGTTTTATTTGACTATGCATGAAGCAATAATAATATGTCTCTTATTACCGCCTTTAGTATTCTAGAGTGAATGTAGAGGAAGCTTAGAAGGAATGTTGACTTTTGATGAAAAGGATCTTGATATAAATTTTGATGGGTAATTTAGAGGAGACAACAAAAAAATATAATATTTTGTGTAATAAAATAAAAAATAAAATGAAATAGAGTTAAGAAGGACCAAAATGAATTTGTAATAGGAAATATGCATTTTATTGCAAGATTGAAACCATATGAAAGTTTTATATTTATGACAAAGATGTTTATCTTATTACATTCAAATCCACCTAATTATAGGAAATTTTGATTGACACATGAAAGGTTGTTATTATAACATATGATAAATAACTAAAATCATTAATACCTTGAAGATGAAAGGTTGTTATTGTCACATGTGAAAATATTAAAAACAAATTTGTGCATAAAATGCATAGGATAAATATCATTGATACCTTTTAAATGTATAGAATAAAAATTATTAATACCTTAAAAGTATTAATTTTGATTGAATCGACAATTTGGATCATTCCTCCCCCTTAAGAGATAATGTGCCCCACTAGATCCAACTATGCGATAGAATGAGGAAAATTATTTTGAACTTGGTTGCTAGTGAACCACTTTTCCTTGAGCAATAATTCCCTACCTTGACCACCTAGAATAGGAGAAATTTATTATTGCATAGTCTACTTTAATTTTCTATTTATTATTTGATTTATAGAAAAGGATGTGATCGAGTCGGTATTGATCTTAGAATTATAAAACTACTTTGTCATATTATATGTGTCCAACAATGGAGAAAAACATTTTTAATGAATTAGAGTTGGGAACTACAACATCTGTCAACTAATGACACTATAGTGTTGAGAATCCTTTATTGAAGAAAGTTTTTAAAGAATGACATTTAGGGATATGAGGAACAAAACAAATAAGTATGATATTTTTCTCATCTAGTACATATATAATGAACATCTAAATATCTAGGATGATAAGGTTGAGGTTAGATATATTGAACATTATATAACTATTTTGACCAAATAGAGTGACACTGTGTTATTCCAACATGTTGCAAATTCACTTTAAGACATCTAGGGATAATTTTTTTGTACATATAGAATAAAAATATAAATGAATAGAATGGTGAGAAGGTCAGATTTAGGTAAATATTGGACCAAAATTTGGAGCCAAAAAAGTGATGCTTTATTATTCCAACATTCATGTTGTACTAAGAGATGAGTGGGGTAAGTAGATAACAAAGGCTAGTAACAATTAGAACTTTAACTCTATTAGTTATGATGGTGTGCTCTATTGTCTAGGTGCTAGTGCCTAAAAATGACAAAGGCACTAGCATTTGATGCAACTTTACAGGTTGAAAATATAACATGCCATAATATTTAAGCTATATTTTGTGTTATAAAAATGTGTGATGACATAGGTTATTATGGAATCAACCCATTCACTCAAGAGTCATGATTAATACCATATCCTATGGTTAGTTCAAGGCTTGTAGTTTTAGGTATAGTTCCATGTTGAATAATAAAACCTTATAACTACTTATACCAAGTGGGTCTATGCTCCTTTAAAACATATCAAATAATATTCTTGATATCCTAAATTTTGGAAGTGGGTTGAAATGTTTACTCTACTAATTTTTTGAGTTCCTTTGTGTCGGGGTGTGCTTAAAGGTACTTGAATGCAAAAATTGGTGTGATGAATTACTTATTGCACCAAGAATGAATATGAATGGGTATCTAATAATGAAACATAATGGAAGGTCTTGCATTGGTAAATAGTGTCTATAAATAGGATGAGAGAGGCATAAATGAAAATATAACTCCTTGTGAGTGTAAGTGTGTTGAATAGCCATGGTGAACTTATCAATTATAGGGAAGTATCCTATCCAATATGCATCTATACTAGATTTCTTTTTGGAATTTACATCTTGTTGTGGTTGTTCCACAACGTACCCCAAAATTGGGGACCCACCTTTTTATTTTTGGTATTTGGGTGTTTGCGTGTTGGTTTTGAGTGTCTAATGCTCAACTTGTTTTGAATTTGCATTTATCATTAGTTTTTGTCAATAATATTTTTCTTGTCGACGATATTTTATTGTCGATGACTTTTTCTTGTCAACAACTTTTTCTTGTCGACGACATTTTATCGTCAAATTCTTGTCGACGATTTTTTATCGTCAAATTGTTGTCAATTTCTTGTTGATGATTTTTTATCGTCAAATTGTTGTTGACGATTTTTAATGTCATTTTGTTGTCGATGATTTTTATCGTCAATGTTGTGTTAGCAATGTTATTGCTAATATTTTGTTGTTAACATTGTGATGGTTAAATTTCTTGTTTTATCATTCGTGTATAATGAGCTTGTGGTCTATATATAAAGCAGGTTTTATGTTAAAGCTTCATTCCACCTTAATACCTTTTTGAAAGCACGAGATTCCAGAAACAAAAAGGAAAAACTCCAAACACGATGCAAGAACGAAACTAAACTTGATGCTACAAATTAGAAATGCATAAAATGGAGAAAGCATAGACAAATTGGAACCCAAATGGAATGAAACAACCCTCTTCTTTTATTGATGTATTCCAAATTCGGTTACAATTAGCTTCCTCCATTTTTAGGGGAGAGGAGCATCAAACTTGTCTCTTGGTCACATCAATGGAAAGTCATCTCTCTTTCGCGTGCCCACATGTAAAATGGACAGGCCAAAACATCACACCAGCGCCACTGGTGTGAATGAAGACTTGATCCTTGCTGCTCCTCCTACATTCAAAGAAACAACAAACTCGTTAGTAGCACCTGTGGCAAAAGATGAAACATTTGTTTTTCTAAAAATAATGAAAGATGCATGTGAAATATTGATTACAATGATAACTAAATAGATTCTAAACAACTTGAAAATTTTACAGAGACAAAGGAACATTACCAGAAGGCCACTGCCATTAGAACAGTCAGGAAATTTGTCACCGATTCGAATTCGCTTTTGGGCGGGATGAATTCGACTGTAATTTGTCCCGGGGTACGACGAATTCGCCTACGATAAAATGCCAAAGTGATGCCACCCAAATGTTAGGTCTCGGGAGCTCCAAATGACTTGTAAACTTAGGGGTTAGCTAATTGGGGGTATTTTGGGATGATCCAGATGGTCGGATTTTCCCAATTTGACCTCCATCAACAGGAATTTGACGTTGCCACCTGCAAGTTAGTGAGGACAACAAAAGCGACAAAACATGATAAGATTTGATCAAAGCATTATGAAATCAAAATTACAAACTATTTAAATAGCATAAAATGGAATGCAAGATAAACAAGTGACAAAAGAACAATATGCCATGAATCCCCAATCGTTCTTAAAAAAAGTATATTAGGCTCGCATCAATGCGGGGCGCCCGGGCGGGCCGCCCACTGTTGGAACCTGATTTTGGCACCAATCCACTTGGGATGGGCCCAAAATATCTTGTAATGGGTTGTTGGCTAATTGGTAGATCAATGTGGTCAAATTTCAGGTTTTGGATTCGGATTCACACTTCCAATAACCACCCAATGACCTCTCTTGCAAAAGAGATCAAGGATGTGGAAGAGGTGAATCAAAAGGTAAGAACGTGGTATCAAATTTGGCAGCACTTCGTTGCTTGAAAATGCTTCCAACCTCTCTTCTTTTGGGTGAGAAAGTTCACCATTTTATAGACCTAAGGGGTATCTTTTGGATGGGCATGCAGGGGTGCCATGTGGCGACCATGCCTTCCCAAGAGGGAGGAGACTCCTCCCTGACTTGGGCTTCCATGACTGCCCTTGTGACAGTCCTCTAACGCTCACTCTGCCCACCTACACGTGCATGCAAGGCAGGAGGCATTAATTGACTGTCCTCGGCTGCCACTTGGCATAATTTTTCTTTTTGCCCGTTAAACCTGGAATTCGTCCTACCCCAGATTGAATTCAGAATTCATCCCTGGGTGAGGCGGATCCCAATTTGAATTTGTCTCAGGGTGAGATGGATACTGAGCAAAGTGCCTGAAGGTGCCAAATTGATTTTTGACCTTCCAAAATTGCTACAAAAGTGGTTAGGACCACTGTTTAACCTCTGAGGGCTGTCATGGGGGCTGTGTGTGTCAAAGCGATCAGTGTTTACAGTCACATAATCAGATTGGTGCTATTTTGGTGTCTATAGATGCCCCTTTTTGGGATGCGCTGTGCATGGCACAGCGCCGAGCAAAAATAGATAACCAAAGCACTAATGATTAGGGTTTCTTGGTAACCTAACCAACTTTTGATGCCCCAAGTATGGAAAGGGCATGCATTCTTGAATCCTTGCTTTTGACGAGTGAAGGCACTCAATTCAAGTGTTAACCTTTTTTGGTGAGGTGTTACTTTACCTTGGACATTGATTAGTCATGAATAGGCAAAGGACACAACCTTTTGTCTGTGAGAACCTTGAATTCATGATTCACGAAATGCCAAGTGATTTGATCAGATTGTGATTATTGCTTGTTTACTACCCCAAGCAGGAGCGTAATTGTCTTTGTCAATGATTCTTTGAATGCATGCCATTTTCCTTAATTGGGTGTGTGTTTGCTGATTGGTGACTAAGTGTGACTACCCCTGAAGCGATGAATTGATGAGGGAATGACCTTCGTGAGAAAAGCGACGAGTCGCTTGACCCAAGATGACTTGTGCAAGGGTGCCTTTAGATGGTTTAGCATTAAGCATGTGCAATTTTATGACATTTAGACCTATTTTTGGTGGGTGGTAACCCTTTTTGCGACGCTTTTTAGAGCTGAAATTGGCAAAAATTCATCCTCCCATGGAGCGGTCCGACTATGGCAACCTTCTTAGGGAGTAGGATAGTGAAAATTTGTGACCCCAATGTCTATTTTGCATGCCCAGGATGTTAAGTGCAACAGCACTCTCATCGGGCAAGTTGATTAGCTATTTTTGTGTATTTTTGTTCAATTTTTGTTGTTTTTTGAAGTTTTTGGCCTGAATTTGTCCCGGGGTGGGACGAATACCATCTTAGAATTCATCCTAGGGTGGGATGAGCACTAACCAAAGCGCTCGTCCCAAGGGAGGACGGATTTAAGTTCAAAAGGCCTATTTAAAGGCCAAAACTAGGGTTTGGGCTCATTTGCATTTGAATTTTCTTGCGATTTGGAGCTCTAGGGAGGAGGAGGTAAATTATATGAAGCGAAGCACTGTCGAATTTCTCATATCATCATGAGTGCACAAACTGGATCAAGTGGCGGAGCCGAAGCGAGACCAGTAAGTGCTCCCTAGAGTTATTACTTTTGTTTAAAACTGCAAGTGTTTTGTTTAATTTTATTTGTAATGATGTTTTTCAAAATTTTTAAAACTGAAACCCTGAAACTGAGCTGAACACAACTAAGACTTAGTGTACAACTAAACGTAGCGAAAAACCTAGGTAAAGAATTGTTATTTTTCTTATAACTAAACCCTAGGATAAACGGAACGTAAAAACCTAAGACTTAATTTTTGTGTTGTTTTTAAATTAATCAGTTAGGATTAGAAGCCCTAGGACTGAAAAATTAATTTTTGAATTTTGTTTTGTTTTTTAAATTAATCAGTTAGGATTAGAAACCCTAGGACTAAAAAATTAATTTTTGAATTTTGTTTTGTTTTATTTTTGGAATTTATTAGTTAGGGTTAGAAACCCTAGAACTAAAAATTAATTTTGTTTTGAATTTTGAATGTTTGTTTTGTTTTTAAATTAATCAGTTAGGATTAGAAACCCTAGAACTAAAAAATTAATTTTTGACTTTTGAATTTTTTTGTTTTGTTTTTAAATTTATCAGTTAGGATTTAAAACCCTAGGACTGAAAAAATTAATTTTTGACTTTTGAATTTTTTTGTGTTTTTTTTTGCTGTACATTGATAGGCAATGTTGTATGTTCATGTTATTGCTGTACAATTCTTTTTCATGATTTTAATGTTTTTGAATTGTTTTCTTTTGCAGGTTGTTAGGAGCCGGTACCGTGTACCCACTGCTTTTACCGAAGCATGGGGGCACTGACTGCGGCTGAATGGGAGTGGCTTGATGCCCTTGGGCTCAAGTAGGTGGCTCAAATGGAGCCTGTGGTCATGGATCAGGCCTATTTGATGGCCCTGATCAATCTTTGGGATCAGCAGACCAACACCTTCCATCTCCCAACAGGGGAGATGATTGTGACCTTGGAGGATATCTATTGGATTCTGCATATTCCGATGGACTACTGATCAGGATGTCACCGCGAGATCAACAGACAACAGTGTTGACATGCTACTTCAGGAATGGGGAGGATCTGGGTGTGGAGGATCCACTAGAGAGGGCAGAGGGCGACTGCTATATTGGCAGGATTTTGGTCCGATGGTGGTTGGAGAGGGGTGTGTTGGGAGTGAGGCACGCATTCCTTATGGGCCTCATTTCCAACATGTTGTTACCTGATTCGTCAAGCACGAGGTTCCCATGGAACCTGTTGGATTTGGTTTGACAGTTGGTAGAGTGCCCGACAGAGGCACCACTAATCATGAGACGAGGACAGACGCTGTTGGCACATCTCTATGGGGAGTTGTACGAGGTCTGCTACCAGTAGTAGAAGGGGATTAGCTGTAGCTATCTATTACAGAGTTGGGCTTGGTAGCACATAGCAGTGGAGAGGCCCGTCGAGTTACCGTGGATGACTCAGGTGGAGATGGAGGATAAGGAGATAGGATATGCAGTTTTGTGGCAACGGTCCAAGGAGCAGGGACAGAGTCGATAGTGGGCAAGTGTCGTAGGGCACTATGTCGATACCTTGTCTTGACTTACTCCAGGGGAGGTGGTTTGGCACCCTTATCAAGACTGTCCAGCTAGGCTGAAGGCTAGAGAGTGGCTCCGATGGGTACATAGATAGCGGTGGTTGATTGGGCGACACGGGATCGAGCATGAGTTCTTCTCGTACAACCAGGTGACATGACAGTTTGGGGTGCACCAAGGGTTTCCTGGTGAACCAGTGGTCTATCGGCGTCAGGGGGATGAGAGGACTCTGTATCGATAGGTCATCACGCCACTAGGTGAGGATTTAGACACGATGATCGATGTCCCAGACATGGATGACATCGAGACTACCGTAGAGTACGACCAGTGGTAGGTACTACGACGATGACGAGGGGAGGGGCCACTGGTAGGCACAGAGGTGGCAACGGCGGGCGAGGAGGGTGCTGAGGCATCAGGGGATTATTGGGGAGCTCCCTTGGAGGATGTAGACATGGTGGAGGTGGAGGGTGAGGATGCAGATTTGGGGGTTCCAGATCAGTCGAAGATGCAGGGCATTGTAGAGTAGTGGGAGCCAGAGTAGGCTACTATTCTAGAGAGTCCCATGCCTCAGGCAGATGTGGCAAACACAAATTTTGGGTTACATGCTGAGAATGCATGGTTGGCAGAGCTGCTATAGAGGTGAGATGGGGAGCTGGGGGATGCACTACGGGAGAGGGATCTCCTATGTGCTCAGCTAGCAGAGTGGGTGTAGACACCAAATAGCACCAATATGATTATGTGACTGCAAATACTGATCACTTTAACACACACAGCCCCCAAGGCAGCCCTCAGAGGTTAAACAATGGTCCTAACCACTTTTGCAGCAATTTTGGAAGGTCAAAAATTAATTTGGCACCTTCAGGCACTTTGCTCAGTATCCGTCTCACCTTGAGACGAATTCAAATTGGGATCCGTCTCACCCAGGGATGAATTCTAAATTTGCTTTGGGTCAGGACGAATTCCAAGTTCAACGGGAAAAAAGAAAAATTGAGCCAAGTGGCAGTCGAGGATAGTTAATTAATGCCTCCTGCCTTGCATGCACATGTAGGTGGGTAGAGTGAGCATTAGAGGACTATCATAAGGGCAGTCATGGAAGCCCAAGTCAAGGAGAAGTCTCCTCCCTCTTGGGAAGGCATGGCCGCCACATGGCACCCCTGCATGCCCATCCAAAAGAGACCCCTTGGGTCTATAAAATGGTGAAATTTTTCACCCAAAGGAGGATAGGTTGGAAGCATTTTCAAGCAAAGAAGTGCTACCAAATTTTATACCACGTTCTTACCTTTTGATTCACCTCTTCCACATCCTTGATCTCTTTTGCAAGAGAGGTCATTGGGTGGTTATTGGAAGTGTGAATCTAGATCCAAAACCGACATTTGACCACATTGATCTACCAATTCACCGACAACCCATTACAAGAGATTTTGGGCCCATCCCAAGTGGATTGGTGCCGAAATCAGGTTCCAACGATGGGCGGCCCGCCCGGGTGCCCCGCATTGATGCGAGCCTAATCTTCTTTTTTAAGAATGATTGGGGATTCATGGCAGATTGTTCTTTTGTCACTTGTTTATCTTGCATTCCATTTTATGTTGTTTAAATAGTTTGTAATTTTGATTTCATAATGCTTTGATCAAATCTTATCATGTTTTGTCGCTTTTGTTGTCCTCACTAACTTGTAGGTGGCAACGTCAAATTCCCATTGATGGAGGTCAAATTGGGAAAATCCGACCATCTGGGTCATCCCAAAATGCCCCCAATTAGCTAACCCCTAAGTTTGTAGGTCGTTTGGAGCTCCCAAGACTTGAAATTTGGGTAGCATCACTTTGGCATTTTGTCGCAGGAGAATTCGTCCTACCCAAGGATGAATTACAGTCGAATCCGTCCTGCCCAGGGATGAATTCAAATCGGCGGCCAATTTCTCGACTATTTTGATGGCAATGGCCCTCTGGTAATGTTCTCTAGTTCCTGTTAAATTTGCAGATTGTTTAGAATCGGTTTATTTATCATTGTAATCAATATTTTGCATGCATCTCTCATTATATTTTTAGAGAAAAAATGTTTTATATTTGCAATAGGTGCTACTAACGAGTTTGTTGTTTCTTTGAATGTAGGAGGAGTAGCAAGGATCAAGTCTTCATTCACACCAGCGGTGACGATGCTTTGGACCATCCATTTTACATGTGGGCACGCAGAAGAGAGATGACTTTCCATTGATGTGACCAAGAGACAAGTTTGATGCTCCTCTCCCCTAAAAAGGGAGGAAGCTAATTATAACCGAATTTGGAATACATCAATAAAAGAAGAGGGTTGTTTCATTCCATTTGAGTTCCAATTTGTCTATGCTTTCTCCATTTTACGCATTTCTAATTCGTAGCATCAATTTTAGTTTCGTTCTTGCATCGTGTTTGGAGTTTTCCATTTTTTTTCTAGAATCTCGTGCTTTTAGTGGCGATCACGGTGGGACCAGGAACAAGAAATACCTAGGAGTTTCCCCCGAGGTAGCCACAAGAGAGGTTCCATCGACGTCACAACCTCAACAACACCCTGTGCAGTTACCTCCGCCTAGACCCGAGGTCACGATACGGACCAAACTCACATAGAGTTTGTGGACCACGTCGGCTAGGCTCTCCATATATGAGCTTATACAACAATCAGCACCCCATCGGGAGGCTCTCATGGAGATTTTGAAAGCCATCGAGTTGCAGCCCCATGAAGCGAATTCCTTCAATAACTTCGTGGGACATGTAAAATGATGCACGGAGCCAGTCATTACCTTTCGAGAAGATGAAGTTAAATCGAGTATCGATGACATGGCAGATCCACCCCTGCACGTTATCGCGTGGGTCAACGGGATCCCGTATAAGAGGGTGTTGATAGACACTGGCTCGTCCAATAACATCATTACTATGGCAGCATTGAAACATCTGAAGTTGCCAACCTCTCACATCACGGCTTCCACTTACACACTACGAGCATTCAATGATGCGATATGCTCGACAGTTGGCACAATTGTTCTACCCATTCAGGTAGGACAAAAGATGATACCTACATTGTGCCATATTTTGGAAGGCGAGATGGCATACAACATATTGCTAGGGCGGCCATGGATCAGGGACATGAAGTGTGTCCCTTCGATAGCTCACCAAGTGTTTGAAGTATGCATTTGAAGGGGAAGTACATGTAGTCCCGGTGGACTTAGAACCCTTCAAATATTGCAATGCGGTGCAGTTGATGCCGCAATCGACCCTCCCATCGATGCACTTGGATTTTTAGTTAAATCCATCTAGACAGGGTTCGAGGCTGCAAGCACCACTGGTGACTAATCCATCAAAACCCCAACCAAGTGCATCTTCATCGTCAGCTCCTTCACTACCAATGCCACCTATCATGGCTAAATAGAAGGACAAAGGGAAGCAAATCCTGGAAGAGGCTCCACCCCTGGAAGAGGCACTACCAACAATATCAACCATCTCAACCGAAGAGATACCTAGCACAATGGAAGTTGAGACTCCTAATCCACCCAACATGGAATGGACTCAGGACGAGCTTCCGTTCCCTCCCTCTCAATCACCAACAATTACTATTGAAATGGCCAGTACGGGCCTAGGGGAGTATCTAGTGCGGAATGTCATAGCAACGACAGCGCTAGAGTCAGTGCAAGACATGGGGAGACCTCGCCTTCCCATCGAGACAATTGTTCCTTTAGGCTACCCATCGAACCAGACCAATTTTGTGTATGGGGGCCTTGACCATGGTGTTGAGCCATGCAGGCAAAAGGATGAGGATGAAGAGCCTTTTGTAGAAGATGTCAACTATCTGTCTAACCCAGATTTTGCTCTGAGATATCTTGGCCAATGCAATTGGCATGGATATGGGCTAGGCAGGTATGAGCAAGGAGTGCGTGTCCTTTGCCAACCAAGATACCAAATGCCTTATGACAAGTCGGGAGTAGGGTTCAACCACCCCCTGCCCTTAGACATCTTGGTGGAAAACATGCAAGGCCTAGGAATAGGCAACAAGGGTGGATTGGCATCAGATCCTTATGCCAACCCAAACACAATGTATACATTGGGAGATTACCTCCCATGGTCAACAAACACCCTTGGTAACATCAATAACCCTCCTCCTTTGCTAGAGAGAGGCGAAATTTTGGGAACTCACTTTCAAGAAAAGGATAAACAGTGTCAAGAAGGATCTTCGGAGGATGAATCAGAATATGAACCAGCGTCATATGATCCCTTCGAATCCGATAGTGATCACTCACGAGAGATTCCCATGAATAACTGGCAAGAGATATTTTTGAATCTGTTCCCTCTAGAGGCTCCAATCGAGCCAATGTAGCATCAAGAGAATCAGGTCCCCCCACGAAGCGTGGAACAACCGCAATGGGACCAGATTAATTTGCTTGAACAAGATGAGACTCATATGTCGCAAGCAATTGTTGAAGTCAATGAACACTTTTGGATCTCCGATAGCGATTCGAAAGATGAAACTGAGATGGCCTATCTCAACCACATGCGACAAATGCAACAAAGGCAACAAGTGCAACAACGACACCCCTTGGAGATTAATGACATATTTGCACAGATAGGCATAGTGCCAGGGCACGAGTGGTACGTAGACCCAGCAGGGTGGGATCAAGTGTTGGATCCACTGCTCCGGGTACATGAAGAGCACCTTCCACTCCGAGACCCTAGGGTGATATCAGTGCCGAGGGTAGACCCTGTCCTCTTATTAGCACATAGGGCTGATCCATTCATGCCAGTACCTACAGAACCAGATCCAAAACACAGAGAACATCCAGAATGTTTAAGTCATCACACCCATGGTAATGGAGACCAAATTCATTTCATCCACATGATCTCCATTGACTTAACCGCACCCATCCACAATCCGGCTGATCCAGCATGGTCCTTGCATCTAGACATAGATGCCATTGACTAGGATCACGTCAATTCACCTCTATCCCCATCAGAGTACTGGCCTTTCGATAAAATGCCTCATTTTACCCTAGGGACAACTCAGGATATCTTTCATGCCGAAGAGGAACCCGAGGTTCCTAACGTAGATTTAAACTTGGCAAATGATATCCATTTGATCCCAACTCCACATCAGTTGGAGGACGGATCCCACATGTCGATCGAGGAGACGATTGACGTAGACATCGGCTTAGATCCAATGAATCCATAGATTATCAAGCTGGGGGTAAGCTTATCCCCTGAAGAGCAAGCCGACTACATTGCCCTTCTCAAAGAGAAGAAGGAGGTTTTTGCATGGTCATACAGAGACATGCCGGGGCTAGATCCGTAGCTAGTCACGCATAATCTTACGCTTGATCCGACAATCAAGCCAGTTAAGCAAAAACTATGTAAGATGCACCCAACAATGGCCTTGATGGTCAAAGATGAATTGCAAAAGCTGTTGGATGCATAGTTTGTCATCTGCATGGATTATCCGCCATGGCTGTCCAACATGGTGCCCATCAAAAAGCTTGATGGGAGGATTCGCATATGCACTAATTTTTGAGATCTAAACAAAGCGAGTCCTAAGGATGATTTCCCCTTGCCAAGCATCGACGCGTTGGTAGACGCTACAGCAGGTCACGAAATGCTATCCCTCATGGATGGTTTCTCGGGATACAATCAGATTCGTATCAATCTCGAGGACCAACTAAAAATGGCATTCACAACGCCTTGGGGGACATTTTGTTATAAGGTCATGCCTTTTGGCCTTAAAAATGCTGGTGCCACCTACCAACGTGCCATGACATACATCTTCCATGATTACATGCATAAAACTTTGGAAGATTACATGGATGATTTGTTGGCCAAGTCTCTTTTGCACCTAGATCATCTCGATGACTTAAGCAAGATCCTCGATCGCCTCATGGAGCATAAAGTTAGACTGAATCCCAAGAAGTGCGTATTTGGCGTCACATCTAGAAAACTCTTGGGTTTCATAGTCTCAAAGCGAGGCATCGAAGTGGACCCCAACAAAGTCAAGGCAATCCTTGAAATGGTTCCCCCAACTACCATCAAGCAGCTCAGAAGTCTGCAAGGAAAGGTCGCGTCAATTAAGCGCTTCATAGCACAACTATCTGACAAGTGCCGACCCATGAACAAATTATTGCACAAGGGGGTAACATTTCACTGGGATGACGAGTGCCAGTCAGCCTTTGATGACATCAAACGATACTTGGCTTCACCGCCAATATTGGCACCACCTAGACCAGGAGTGCCATTCTACTTATACATCTCAGCTACTGAGGTGGCACTGGGCGCCATGCTAGCCCAGAAGAATGAACTTCACAAAGAAAAGGCTACTTACTATCTTAGCCGCACCCTGGTCAGTTATGAACTTAACTATGCATACGTCGAGAAACTCTGCTTGGCAGTGGTGTTTGCTACCAAAAAGCTATGCCACTACATGTTGAGCAACACTACGTATGTTGTGTCTAAGGAGAATCCATTGCGATACATGATGAGTCATACTTATCATAGTAGTCGCACGACAAAATGGATCATGTTGTTGACAGAATTTGACATAGAGTTTATCGGACAAAAATCCATCAAAGGACAGGTCATAGCCGATCAACTAGCAGAGGCTCCTCTCGAAGATGATCAGCCTCTAGTCATAGAACTACCCGATGATGGGGTCTTCCATGTCTCAGAATCGCCAGATTTTGATGAGCCTGAGTCACAGGCTGACATAACCCTATTTTTTGATGGTTCTAAATGTGAGCAAGGTGGTGGCACGAGAATAGTATTCTTCACACCGTAGGGCGCTCCAATGCCCCTATCATTTAAATTAAATTTCCCATGCACCAACAATAATGCAGAGTATGAAGCCTTGCTCATAGGTCTTCAGACAACAATCACCATGAACATCAAATGACTGAACATCTTTGGTGATTCAGCTGTTAATTGTCAATCAAGTCAAAGGGGTATTCCAATGCAAATGCCCAGTTCTGCAGGCTTATAAAGCCCTTGTGGACAAATTCTTGGCAAAACTTGAGTGGTATGACATCGAGGCACTCCCTCGATCATCGAATCATTTTGCGGACACAATGGCCTCCTTGGGGTCACTAATCCCGCAAGACCTTTCCGGTGATATGACAACCATTCAAGTCAAAACCTTATCGCAATCCATGATGGAGCGTGCAAGCTCGACTTGATGCCAGGAATCCACATGATCCAGATTGAACCATCCTCGGATAAGTTCTCTCGAATCCACGATCATCTGAAACATGCCAACTAGGGGTCCTTGTTCTCCCCTACTCCCATTAATAGCAACACAACGCTATTCTTACAAGTTCTATCCCGCTCAGCGTTTGCTAGGGATGAACTTCAAGAGGGATTGGTTGTTCATACCATCGAGGCTTTCGATCAACAGGACTGGTATTTACCCATTAGAGACTACCTCAAGTTAGGTAATCTCCCGCTTGGATTGACGCATGCCGCAAAATGAGCATTCAAGCAGAAAGTGGCTAAGTATGTCTTGATAGGAGACATTTTGTACCGTCGTAGCTATGAAGGAATCCTCCTTCATTGTTTGGACCAGCAAGAGTCCACTTGGGCAGTCGCCCAAGCGCACGATGGTACATGTGGTGGCCACTTCAGTGGTATGGCCATCGCAAAGCGCATTCTTCGCATGGGCTATTATTGGCCATCTTTAGAGCGAGATTGTTGCGCATATGTCAGGAAGTGCATAAAGTGTCAACATCATGCCAATTTGATGCATGTACCTTCCCAGGCCTTGCAGACAGTCTAGTCCGCTTGGCCATTTTCGTAGTGGGGCTTCGATCTAATTGGAAAGATCTCCCCTACATCGTCAGGCCATCACACGTTTATCATAACGGCCACAGAGTATTTTACCAAGTGGGTGGAAGCAGTTTCGCTTACCTCTATGACAGGACCCCGCATTGTGGAGTTCATTTTGCATAACATCATATGTCATTTTGGTATTCCATCCAAAATAGTCTCGGATAATGGGATGCCATTCAAGAACAAAGACGTGCATGCTTTGACCACAAAGTACAAAATTTAGCATAGTTTTTTGACACCCTATTATCCGTAGGCAAATGGGCAAGCAGAGGCATCAAACAAAATGCTAGTTGCTATCCTTAAAAATACGGTCATAGACAGTCATAAGGATTGGCACATTCAAATCCCACTTGCCCTGTGGGCTTATCGCACTAGCATTCGGACGCCCACTGGGGCCACTCCATTTTCGCTCGTGTATGGCTCCGAGGCAGTCATGCCTCTTGAGTTGGAAATTCCTTCCCTCCGCATATCAATGCAAGAGTTCATCGATGATGAAGCTGCATGGTAGGCCCGGTTAGACCAGCTTACGTTGCTTGACGAACGATGCGTTAATGCTCTCGAGCATTTACGTATCTATCAAGAGCGACTTAAGAAAGCTTACAACATGAAAGTTCACCTGAGGGACTTTCGGGTTGGTGATTTGGTCTTGAAGGAAAACCAACAGAACTCTAATTTGTCGTCCCACCTAAGGGACAAGTTCATGGCAAATTGGTTAGGTCCATATGTCATTGATAGCAAAATAGGACCTAGGACATACCGGCTAGCCTCTCTTGATGGAATCAAGGAAACAGAACCCTTGAACATCAGTCATTTGTGACCATTCCATATCTAAGAGAGCCATATCCCAAAAATGCTCCAAGGATTCCTATAATCGCTTGGTCAATCCCAAAATGCTCCAAGGATTCCTATAATCACTTGGTCAATCCCAAAATGCTCCAAGGATTCCTATAATCGCTTGGTCAATCCCAAAATGCTCCAAGGATTCCTAAAATCGCTTGGTCAATCCCAAAATGCTCCAAGGATTCCTATAATCGCTTGGTCAATCCCAAAATGCTCCAAGGATTCCTATAATCGCTTGGTCAATCCCAAAATGCTCCAAGGATTCCTATAATCGCTTGGTCAATCCCAAAATGCTCCAAGGATTCCTATAATCGCTTGGTCAATCCCAAAATCTCCAAGGATTTCCACAATTGCTTGGTCAAAAATTCAAAAACAATAAAATCATCAAAAACAACAAAAATTTGCATCTCATTTCTAGGCATGCTCAAATTCATCAATAAATAGCTCTTCTCGCATCTCATCTTCATATTCACAAAAATCAATCCATCAAAAATACAAAAATATGTAGCTGCATTAAGCATCGCATCCATACATTGCATATTTGTGGTCTTACAGGTCAAAGGCACCATAGACTGTAATTACTCCGCTAGTCCATCTTGTTCCACATTCTTCCATTTTATAAAATAGCAAACAAAAATGCCATTCATTGCTTTTTACCACACTAGAGTCAGTGGTCTTCTAATGTATCAAGAGTTTTTATCTTTCAGTCGTCATTTTGCTTTCTAGCCACGTAATGTACCAAGTCAGATAGATTTTACGAAGGTAGAGTTCTACTTGGATCACACCTTGTTACGTAGCATCCCAACACAAATTAAAACACATAAAAATTCCCAAGTTGTGTGAACGAAAGATGAAACCTGCACAGTAATCCAGGTCACCATAAGCGAAATGGTTATCTTGCTCATCCCCCTGTGCGAATGGTTCTAGAATGCTGAGAATTGACAAAAGGACGAGCTCTTCCCTATCCATTCACCTTAATAAACAGTGGTTTTTACCACTACCAAATCCCAATCATAGTTGGTCCCCAAAGTTGTAAGGATTCGTACTACACGTCCCTGCCAAGGATGGGTAGTCATCCCCAAGACCCAAAAGGATCAACGCCATTCACAAACAAAATTCCAACAAACCATCATCCTAACCCTTTCCATTCACCTTTGGTCTCCAAGTTGTAAGGATTCGTACTATCCGCCCCTAACCAGGATGGGTAGTCATCCCCAAGGCCTAAAATATCAATGCCCTTACTTCATAATCTCCATCATCCCCTTGGTTCCCAATGTCGTAAGGATTCGTACTACACGTCCCTGCACAGGATGGGTAGTCATCCCCAAGGCCACTAGGATCAAGGCCATTCACAAGCTCAAACTCACAACGCTCAAAATACAAAATCAAATAACAGTGGTTATCACCACTATTCAAAATCCTTGCTCAAAAAGAAAAATAAATAGAAAAATAAATAGTGATTTTCATCACTATATAGACGAGCAAGTCTCCCAAATCATTCAGCCAACAAATAACCTGAACTTGAATCCCTGGAATTCTCAGCATTCCAAAAACCATCTAGGTGATCCTCATTACAGGTTTGGTTGATAGCCTACCTGGCAATGGTGGTATCCTACCCGCATGACGATATATCTATCACATTAACTTTGCGTGTGTGCAGATCAATGTTTGCATGTGGATGAGCTAGCTTATGGTATCCTAGATAGCAACGCAGATTAATCTATCTAAATACAACAAAGGAGTTAGTGGAGCTAATTAGGTGATCCTCAGTACAGGTTTGGTTGATAGCCTATTCGGCATCTGGCGGTATCCCGACGAATACCACATAAATGAACTCAATTGCACACACGAGGATGCGAAATAGCTTGGTCAAAGACAAGTCCGATTCATACCTTGTTCAAAAGTCTTGTAAGATAAAGTACAGTCATGGCTAGCAAGTTAAAACCATTTGAATCTCAGAAAACCTTAGCTACATTTCTAAACCAACTGCGCTACTTTTCATCCTCACATTACCATCAAAAAATACAAAAAAAAAACACATGTATACATGCAAAGTCATTTACCATAGCAATCGCCTAAAAAGAAAAGCCATAAAGTTCTGAACAGTCTATGGTGCGACCTCCAAACATCACAAATTCCATTCATCCATTTCATTTTTGCATATCACATATAAATAAAAAACATTTGCATTCATCATAACATATGCATCCATCAAAATAAATTAACATGCATACATCCATATTCATCAACCATCATGCATAAGATCAAATCATCACATGTGCATAAACAAAATAAAGCCGTATATATATATATATATATCATCAAAAAAATGCCCGCAGGCTACAAAACTGGTCCTCTGACCCCGCAATCATACAACAAAATCCCCAGCCTAAGGCGTCGGCCACCATGATCACGCAGGATCGGTGCGATGGGAACTACCCCCCATGGTGTGGGTCCTATGGGACCCCTCAAGGTGGCTACTACTAGCCCCCGCATCACGCCTGCTACCGCCTCCCTCATCCAATCGCCTGCGATGAGATGATGCTGACTGCTCAGTACCACTGTCCCTCGTTCGGTGTGAAGATCCACCTCCCGAGGGCTCAGGTACCCGCCCCCCAAGGTGGATGATCTCCCCCTCCAAATCCATCCAGTGTCGGCACCACTCCGCCTCCCATCGATGGTACATCGTGACTACATCGTCGCGCTATGCCAGCTGCATCCGTAGGAGATCTCTCTCCTGGGCAATGTCGGTTCCCCCTCCTATCGATGGTGCGCAACCCATGCGCTCTCCCGCTCCGCTAGCTGAGCCCGTAGGAGATCCCTCTCCCACAGTGCATCCCCTAGCTCCTCATCTCGCCTCCATAGCAGCTCCGCCAACCGTGCATTCTCAACGCATAACCCAAACTCCATGTCCTCCGCATCCGCCTGAGGCATGGGACTCTCTGGAACAGCAGCCTGCTCTGGCTCCCACTACTCCGCAATGTCCTGCATCTCCGGCTGATCCGGAGCCCCCAAATCTACATCCTCACCCTCCACCTCCACCATGTCTGCATCCTCCAAAGGAGCTCCCCAATCATCCCCTAGTGCCTCAGCACCCTCCCCCCCGCCGCTACCGCCTTTGCACCTCCCAGTGGCCCCTCTCCCCGCCATCGCCGTAGTACCCACCACTGGTCATACTCTACGGTAGTCCCGACGTCATCCACATCCGGGACGTCGATCACCACGTCTGAATCCTCGCCTAGTGGCGCGATGACCGGTCGGTCTAGAGTCCTCTCATCCCCCCGATGCCGATAGACCACGGGTTCACCAGGCAACCCCTGGCGCACCCCAAACTATCGTGTCACCCGGCTGTACGAGAAGAACTCATGCTCGGTCCCGTGTCGCCCAATCAGCCATCGCTCTCTACGTACCCATCGGAGCCACTCTCCAGCCTTCGGCCAGGCTGGACAGTCCCGATAAGGGTGCCAAACCACCTCCCCTAGAGTAAGCCGAGAGAAGGTATCGGCATAGTGCCCTACGACACCTGCCCACCATCGACTCTGTCCCTGCTCCCCGGACCGCCGCCATAGAACTGCATAGCCAATCTCCCTATCCTCCATCTCCGCCCGAGTCATCCATGGTAACCCGGTGGGCCTCTCCACTGCTATATGCTGCCAAGCCCAACTCTGCAATAGATAGCTACAGCTAATCCCCTTTCGCTATCGGTAGCGGACCTCGTACAACTCCCCATAGAGCTGTGCCAACAACGTCTATCCCCATCTCATGATTAGCGGTGCCTCTATCGGGCACTCTACCAACCGCCAAACCAAATCCAGTAGGTTCCATGGGAACCTCGCGCTTGACGAGTCAGGTAACAACATGTTGGAAATGAGGCCCATAAGGAATGCGTGCCTCACTCCCAACACCCCCCTCTCCAGCCACCATCGGACCAAAATCCCGCCAATCTGGCAGTCGCCCTCTGCCCTCTCCAGTGGATCCTCCACACCCAGCTCCTCCCCATGCCCGAAGCAGCATGTCAACACTGCTGTCCGCTGATCTCGTGACGATGTCCTGATCGGCAGTCCATCTATCGAAATCCGTAGAAGCCGATAGATATCCTCCAAAGTCACGGTCATCTCCCCTATTGGGAGATGGAAGGTGTTGGTCCGTGGATCCCAAAGATTGATCAGGGCCATCAAATAGGCCTGATCCATGACCACAGGCTCCAGTCGAGCCACCTGCTTGAGCCCAAGGGCATCAAGCCACTCCCAGTCAGCCATAGTCAGCGCCCCCATGCTTCAGTAAAAGCAATGGGTACACGGTACCGGCTCCTAACAACCTGCAAAAGAAAACAATTCAAAAACATTAAAATCATGAAAAAAAACTATACAACAATAACATGAATATACAACATTGCCTACCAATGTACAGCAAAAACAAATAAAAATTCAAAAGTCAAAAATTAATTTTTTCAGTTCTAGGGTTTCTAATCCTAACTGATAAATTTAAAAACAAAACAAAAATTCAAAAGTCAAAAATTAATTTTTCAGTCCTAGGGTTTCTAATCCTAACTGATTAATTTAAAAACAAAACAAACATTCAAAATTCAAAACAAAATTAATTTTTCAGTTCTAGGGTTTCTAACCCTAACTAATAAATTCCAAAAATAAAACAAAACAAAATTCAAAAATTAATTTTTCAGTCCTAGGGTTTCTAATCCTAACTGATTAATTTAAAAACAAAACAAAATTCAAAAATATTAATTTAAAAAAACAAAAATTAAGTCTTAGGGTTTCACGTTCCGTTTATCCTAGGGTTTAGTTATAAGCAAAATAAAAATTCTTTACCTAGGTTTTTCGCTACGTTTAGTTGTACACTAAGTCTTAGTTGTCTTCAGCTCAGTTTCAGGGTTTCAGTTTTAAAATTTTTGAAAAACATCATCACAAAGAAAATTAAACAAAACACTTGCAGTTTTAAACAAAAGTAATAACTCTAGGGAGCACTTACTGGTCTCGCTTCGGCTCTGCCGCTCGATCCGGTTTGTGCACTCATGATGGCAGGGAAAATTTGGCAGTGCTTCGCTTCGCAGAATTAACCTCCTCCTCCCCAGAGCTCCAAATCGCAAGAAAATTCAGATGCAAATGAGCCCAAACCCTAGTTTTGGCCTTTAAATAGGCCTTTTGAGCTTAAATTCATCCTCCCCTGGGATGAGCACTCTGGTTAGCGCTCGTCCCACCCTGGGACGAATTCTAAGATGGTATTCGTCCCACCCTGGGACGAATTCAGGCCAAAAATTTCAAAAAACAACAAAAATTGAACAAAAATACACAAAAACAGCTAATAAACTTGCCCGATGAGAGTGTTGTTGCACTTGACATCCCGGGCATGCAAAACAGACGTTGGGGTCACAAATTGTCACTATCCTACTCCCTAAGAAGGCTACCATAGCCGGACCGCTCCACGGGAGGAAGGATTTTCGCCAATTTTAGCTCCAAAAAGCATCGCAAAAAGGGTTACCACCCACCAAAAATAGGTCTAAATGTCAGAAAATTGCACATGCTTAACGCTAAACCATCTAAAGGCACCCTTGCACAAGTCATCTTGGGTCAAGCGACTCGTCGCTTTTCTCACGAAGGTCATTCCCTCATCGATTCGTCGCTTGAGGGGGTAGTCACACTTAGTCACCAATCAGCAAACACACACCCAATTAAGGAAAACGACATGCATTCAAAGAATCATTGACAAAGACAATTACGCTCCTGCTTGGGGCGGTAAACAAGCAATAATCACAATCTGATCAAATCACTTGGCATTTCGTGAATCATGAACTCAAGGTTCTCACAGACAAAAGGTTGCGCCCTTTGCCTATTCATGACTGATCAATGTCCAAGGTCAAGTAACACCTCACCGAAAAAGGTTAACACTTGAATTGAGTGCCTTCGCTCGTCAGAAGCAAGGATTCAAGAATGCATGCCCTTTCCATACTTGGGGCATCAAAAGTTGGTTAGGTTACCAAGAAACCCTAATCATTAGTGCTTTGGTTATCTATTTTTGCTCGGCGCTGCGCCATGCACAGCGCATCCCAAAAAGGGGCATCTGTAGACACCAAAACAGCACCAATCCGATTATGTGACTGCAAACACTGATCGCTTTGACACACACAGCCCCCAGGGCAGCCCTCAGAGGTTAAACAGTGGTCCTAACCACTTTTACAGCAATTTTGGAAGGTCAAAAATCAATTTGGCACCTTCAGGCACTTTGCTCAGTATCCGTCTCACCCTGAGACGAATTCAAAATGGGATTCGACTCACCCAGGGACGAATTCTGAATTCGCTCCTGGGTAGGACGAATTCCAGGTTCAACGGGCAAAAAGAAAAATCTTGACAAGTGGCAGCTAAGGACAGTCCATTAATGCCTCCTGCCTTGCATGCGCGTGTAGGTGGGCAGAGTGAGCGTTAGAGGACTGTCACAAGGGCAGTCATGGAAGCCCAAGTCAGGGAGGAGTCTCCTCCCTCTTGGGAAGGCATGGCCGCCACATGGCACCCCTGCATGCCCATCCAAAAGAGACCCCTTGGGTCTATAAAATGGTGAACTTTCTCACCCAAAAGAGGACAGGTTGGAAGCATTTTCAAGCAACGAAGTGCTGCCAAATTGATACCACGTTTTTACCTTTTGATTCACCTCTTCCACATCCTTGATCTCTTTCGCAAGAGAGGTCATTGGGTGGTTATTGGAAGTGTGAATCCGGATCCAAAACCCGACATTTGACCACATTGATCTACCAATTCGCCGACAACCCATTACAAGAGATTTTGGGCCCATCCCAAGTGGATTGGTGCCGAAATCAGGTTCCAACGGTGGGCGGCCCGCCCGGGCGCCCTGCATTGATGCGAGCCTAATCTTCTTTTTTAAGAATGATTGGGGATTCATGGCAGATTGTTCTTTTCATCATTTGTTTATCTTGCATTCCATTTTATGTTGTTTAAATAGCTTGTAATCTCGATTTCATAATGCTTTGATCAAATCTTATCATGTTTTGTCGCTTTTGTTGTCCTCACTAACTTGCAGGTAGCAACGTCAAATTCCCATTGATGGAGGTCAAATTGGGGAAATCCGACCATCTGGGTCTTCCCAAAATGCCCCCAATTAGCTAACCCCTAAGTTTGCAGGTCTTTTGGAGCTCCCGAGACGCGACATTTGGGCAGGATCACTTCGGCATTTTGTCGTAGGAGAATTCGTCCTACCCAGGGACGAATTACAGTCGAATCCGTCCCGCCCAGGGATGAATTCAAATCGGCGACCAATTTCTGACTATTTTGATGGCAGTGGCCCTCTGGTAATGTTCCTTTGGTTCCTGTCAAATTTGCAGGTTGTTTAGAATCGGTTTAGTTATCACTGTAATCAATCTTTTGCATGCATCTTTCATTGTTTTTTTTTAGAGAACAAACGTTTCATCTTTGCAACAGGTGCTACTAACGAGTTTGTTGTTTCTTTGAATGCAGGAGGAGCAGCAAGGATCAAGTATTCATTCACACCAGTGGCGGCGACGCTTTGGCCCGTCCATTTTACATGTGGGCACGCGGAAGAGAGATGACTTTCCATTGATGTGACCAAGAGACAAGTTTGATGCTCCTCTCCCCTAAAAAGGGAGGAAGCTAATTGTAACCGAATTTGGAATACATCAATAAAAGAAGAGGGTTGTTTCATTCCATTTGGGTTCCAATTTGTCTATGCTTTCTCCATTTTACGCATTTCTAATTTGTAGCATCAAGTTTAGTTTCGTTCTTGCATCGTGTTTGGAGTTTTCCCTTTTTGTTTTCCGGAATCTCGTGCTTTCAGCGGGAGAGCGCATGGGTTGCGCACCGCCAACAGGAGGGGGGAACCGACACTTCCCTGGAGAGAGATCTCCTACGGACGCAGCTGGTGCAGCGCGACGATGTAGTCATGATGTACCATCGATGGGAGGCAGAGTGGTGCCGACATCGGATGGATTTGGAGGGGGAGATCATCCGCCTTGGGGGTGGGTACCTGAGCCCTCGGGAGGTGGATCTTCACGTCGGACGAGGGACAGTGGTATCGAGCAGTCAGCATCATCTCATCGTAGGCGATTGGATGAGGGAGGCGATAGCAGGCATGATGCGGGGGCTAGTAGTAGCCACCCTGAGGGGTCCCATAGGACCCACACCACAGGGGGTAGTTCCCGTCGCATCGATCCTGCGTGATCATGGTGGCCGACGCCTTAGGCTGGGGGATTTTGTTGTATGATTGCGGGGTCAGAGGACCAGTTTTGTAGCCTACGGGCATTTTTTTTTTGACGATATATATATATACCGGCTTTATTTTGTTTATGCACATGTGATGATTTGATCTTATGCATGATGGTTGATGAATATGGATGTATGCATGTTAATTTATTTTGATGGATGCATATGTTATGATGAATGCAAATGTTTTTGATTTATATGTGATATGCAAAAATGAAATGGATGAATGGAATTTGTGATGTTTGGAGGTCGCACCATAGACTGTTCAGAACTTTATGGCTTTTCTTTTTAGGCGATTGCTGTGGTAAATGACTTTGCATGTATACATGTGTTTTTTTTTGTATTTTCTGATGGTAATGTGAGGATGAAAACTAGCGCAGTTGGTTTAGAAATGTAGCTAAGGTTTTCTGAGATTCAAACGGTTTTAACTTGCTAGCCATGACTGTACTTTATCTTACAAGACTTTTGAACAAGGTATGAATCGGACTTGTCTTTGACCAAGCTATTTCGCATCCCTGTGTGTGCAATTGAGTTCATTTATGTGGTATTCATCAGGATACCGCCAGTGCCAGATAGGCTATCAACCAAACCTATACTGAGGATCACCTAATTAGCTCCACTAACTCCTTTGTTGTATTTAGACAGATTAATCTACGTTGCTATCTAGGATACCATAAGCTAGCTCATCCACATGCAAATATTGGTCTGCACACACGCAAAGCTAATGTGACGGACATATCGTCATGCGGGTAGGATACCACCATTGCCAGGTAGGCTGTCAACCAAACCTGTAATGAGGATCACCTAGATGGTTTTCGAATGCTGAGAATTCCAGGGATTCAAGTTTAGGTTATTTGTTGGCTGAATGATTTGGGAGACTTGCTCGTCTATATAGTGATGAAAATCACTTTTTATTTTTCTTTTTGAGCAAGGATTTTGAATAGTGGTGATAACCATTGTTATTTGATTTTGTATTTTGAGCGTTGTGAGTTTGAGCTTGTGAATGGCCTTGATCCTAGTGGCCTTGGGGATGACTACCCATCCTGTGCAGGGACGTGTAGTACGAATCCTTACGACGTTGGGAACCAAGGGGATGATGGAGATTATGAAGTAAGGGCATTGATATTTTAGGCCTTGGGGATGACTACCCATCCTGGTTAGGGGCGGATAGTACGAATCCTTACAACTTGGAGACCAAAGGTGAATGGAAAGGGTTAGGATGATGGTTTGTTGGAATTTTGTTTGTGAATGGCGTTGATCCTTTTAGGTCTTGGGGATGACTACCCATCCTTGGCAGGGACGTGTAGTACGAATCCTTACAACTTTGGGGACCAACTATGATTGGGATTTGGTAGTGGTAAAAACCACTGTTTATTAAGGTGAATGGATAGGGAAGAGCTCGTCCTTTTGTCAATTCTCAGCATTCTAGAACCATTCGCACAGGGGGATGAGCAAGATAACCATTTCGCTTATGGTGACCTGGATTACTGTGCAGGTTTCATCTTTCGTTCACACAACTTGGGAATTTTTATGTGTTTTAATTTGTGTTGGGATGCTACGTAACAAGGTGTGATCCAAGTAGAACTCTACCTTCGTAAAATCTATCTGACTTGGTACATTACGTGGCTAGAAAGCAAAATGACGACTGAAAGATAAAAACTCTTGATACATTAGAAGACCACTGACTCTAGTGTGGTAAAAAGCAGTGAATGGCATTTTTGTTTGTTGTTTTATAAAATGGAAGAATGTGGAACAAGATGGACTGGCGGAGTAATTACAGTCTATGGTGCCTTTGACCTGTAAGACCACAAATATGCAATGTATGGATGCGATGCTTAATGCAGCTACATATTTTTGTATTTTTGATGGATTGATTTTTGTGAATATGAAGATGAGATGCGAGAAGAGCTATTTATTGATGAATTTGAGCATGCCTAGAAATGAGATGCAAATTTTTGTTGTTTTTGATGATTTTATTGTTTTTGAATTTTCTTATTTTTGACCAAGCAATTGTAGGAATCCTTGGAGCATTTTGGGATTGACCAAGCGATTATAGGAATCCTTGGAGCATTTTGGGATTGACCAAGCGATTATAGGAATCCTTGGAGCATTTTGGGATTGACCAAGCGATTATAGGAATCCTTGGAGCATTTTTGGATTGACCAAGCGATTATAGGAATCCTTGGAGCATTTTGGGATTGACCAAGCGATTATAGGAATCCTTGGAGCATTTTGGGATTGACCAAGCGATTATAGGAATCCTTGGAGCATTTTGGGATTGACCAAGCGATTATAGGAATCCTTGGAGCATTTTTGGGATATGGCTCTCTTAGATATGGAATGGTCACAAATGACTGATGTTCAAGGGTTCTGTTTCCTTGATTCCATCAAGAGAGGCTAGCCGGTATGTCCCGGGTCCTATTTTGCTATCAATTACATATGGACCTAACCAATTTGCTGTGAACTTGTCCCTTAGGTGGGACGGAAAATTAGAGTTCTGTTGGTTTTCCTTCAAGACCAAATCACCAACCCGAAAGTCCCTCGGGTGAACTTTCATGTTGTAAGCTTTCTTAAGTCGCTCTTGATAGATACGTAAATGCTCGAGAGCATTAACGCGTCGTTCATCAAGCAACGTAAGCTGGTCTAACCGGGCCTATCACGCAGCGTCATCATCGATGAACTCTTGCATTGATATGCGGAGGGAAGGAATTTCCAACTCAAGAGGCATGACTGCCTCGGAGCCATACACGAGCGAAAACGGAGTGGCCCCAGTGGGCGTCCGAATGCTAGTGCGATAAGCCCACAGGGCAAGTGGGATTTGAATGTGCCAATCCTTATGATTGTCTGTGACCATATTTTTAAGGATGGCAACTAGCATTTTGTTTGACGCCTCTGCTTGCCCATTTGCCTGTGGATAATAGGGTGTCAAAAAATTGTGCTGAATTTTGTACTTTGTGGTCAAAGCACGCACGTCTTTGTTCTTGAATGGCGTCCCATTATCCGAGACTATTTTGGATGGAATACCAAAATGACATATGATGTTATGCAAAATGAACTCCACAATGCGGGGTCCTATCGTAGAGGTAAGCGGAACTGCTTCCACCCACTTGGTGAAATACTCTGTGGCCATTATGATAAACGTGTGATGGCCTGACGACGTAGGGGAGATCTTTCCAATTAGATCGAAGCCCCACTACGAAAATGGCCAAGCGGACTGGACTGTCTGCAAGGCCTGGGAAGGTACATGCATCAAATTGGCATGATGTTGACACTTTACGCACTTCCTAACATATGCGCAACAATCTCGCTCTAAAGATGGCCAATAATAGCCCATGCGAAGAATGCGCTTTGCGATGGCCATACCACTGAAGTGGCCACCACATGTACCATCGTGCGCTTGGGCGACTGCCCAAGTGGACTCTTGCTGGTCCAAACAACGAAGGAGGATTCCTTCATAGCTACGACGGTACAAAATGTCTCCTATCAAGACATACTTAGCCGCTTTCTGCTTGAATGCTCATTTTGCGGCATGCGTCAATCCAAGCGGGAGATTACCTAACTTGAGGTAGTCTCTAATGGGTAAATACCAGTCCTGTTGATCGAAAGCCTCGATGGTATGAACAACCAATCCCTCTTGAAGTTCATCCCTAGCAAACGCTGAGTGGGATAGAACTTGTAAGAATAGCGTTGTGTTGCTATTAATGGGAGTAGGGGAGAACAAGGACCCCTAGTTGGCATGTTTCAGACGATCGTGGATTCGAGAGAACTTATCCGAGGATGGTTCAATCTGGATCATGTGGATTCCTGGCGTCAAGTCAGAGCTTGCACGCTCCATCATGGATTGCGATAGGGTTTTGACTTGAATGGTTGTCATATCACCAGAAAGGTCTTGCGGGATTAGTGACCCCAAGGAGGCCATTGTGTCCGCAAAATGATTCGATGACCGAGGGAGTGCCTCGATGTCATACCACTCAAGTTTTGCCAAGAATTTGTCCACAAGGGCTTTATAAGCCTGCAGAACTGGGCATTTGCATTGGAATACCCCTTTGACTTGATTGACAATTAACAGCGAATCACCAAAGATGTTCGGTCATTTGATGTTCATGGCGATTGTTGTTTGAAGACCTATGAGCAAGGCTTCATACTCTGCATTATTGTTGGTGCATGGGAAATTTAATTTAAATGACGGGGGCATTGGAGCACCCTACGGTGTGAAGAATACTATTCCCGTGCCACCACCTTGCTCACATTTAGAACCATCAAAAAATAGGGTTATGTCAGCCTGTGACTCAGGCTCATCAGAATCTGGTGATTCTGAGACATGGAAGACCCCATCATCGGGTAGTTCTATGACTAGAGGCTGATCGTCTTTGAGAGGAGCCTCTACTAGTTGATCGGCTATGACCTATCCTTTGATGGATTTTTGTCCGATAAACTCTATGTCAAATTTCGTCAACAACATGATCCATTTCGCCGTGCGACTACTATGATAAGTACGACTCATCATGTATCACAATGGATTCTCCTTAGACACAACATACGTAGTGTTGCTCAGCATGTAGTGGCATAGCTTTTTGGTAGCAAACACCATTGCCAAGCAGAGTTTCTCAACGTATGCATAGTTAAGTTCATAACTGACCAAGGTGCGGCTAAGATAGTAAGTAGCCTGTTCTTTGTGAAGTTCATTCTTCTAGGCTAGCATGGCACCCAGTGCCACCTCGATAGCTGAGATGTATAAGTAGAATGGCACTCCTGGTCTAGGTGGTGCCAATACGCGTGATGAAGCCAAGTATCATTTGATGTCATCAAAGGCTGACTGGCACTCGTCATCCCAGTGAAATGTTACCCCCTTGTGCAATAATTTGTTCATGGGTCGGCACTTGTCAGATAGCTGCGCTATGAAGCGCTTAATTGATGCGACCTTTCCTTGCAGACTTTTGAGCTGCTTGATGGTAGTTGGGGGAACCATTTCAAGGATTGCCTTGACTTTGTTGGGGTCCACTTCGATGCCTCATTTTGAGACTATGAAACCCAAGAGTTTTCTAGATGTGACGCCAAATACGCACTTCTTGGGATTCAATCTAACTTTATGCTCCATGAGGCGATCGAGGATCTTGCTTAAGTCATCGAGATGATCTGGGCATGAAAGAGACTTGGCCAACAAATCATCCATGTAATCTTCCAAAGTTTTATGCATGTAATCATGGAAGATGTATGTCATGGCACGTTGGTAGGTTGCACCAGCATTTTTAAGGCCAAAAGGCATGACCTTATAACAAAATGTCCCCCAAGGCATTGTGAACGCCATTTTTAGTTGGTCCTCGGGATTGATACGAATCTGATTGTATCCCGAGAAACCATCCATGAGGGATAGCATTTCGTGACCTGCTGTAGCATCTACCAACGCGTCGATGCTTGGCAAGGGGAAATCATCCTTAGGACTCGCTTTGTTTAGATCTCAAAAATTAGTGCATATGCGAATCCTCCCATCGGGATTTTTGATGGGCACCATGTTGGACAGCCATGGCGGATAATCCATGCAGATGACAAACTGTGCATCCAACAGCTTTTGCAATTCATCTTTGACCATCAAGGCCACTGTTGGGTGCATCTTACGTAGTTTTTGCTTAATTGGCTTGATTGTCGGATCAAGCGTAAGATTATGCGTGACTAGCTATGGATCTAGCCCCGGCATGTCTCTGTATGACCATGCAAAAACCTCCTTCTTCTCTTTGAGAAGGGCAATGTAGTCGGCTTGCTCTTCAGGGGATAAGCTTACCCCAGATTGATAATCTATGGATTCATTGGATCTAAGCCGATGTCTACGTCAGTCGTCTCCTCGACCGACATGTGGGATCCGTCCTCCAACTGATGTGGAGTTGGGATCAAATGGATATCATTTGCCGAGTTTAAATCTGCGTTAGGAACCTCGGGTTCCTCTTCGGCATGAAAGATATCTTGAGTTGTCCCTAGGGTAAAATGAGGCATTTTATCGAAAGGCCAGTACTCTGATGGGGACGGAGGTGAATTGACGCGATCCTAGTCAATGGCATCTATGTCTAGATGCAAGGACCATGTTGGATCGGCCGGATTGTGGATGGGTGCGGTTAAGTCAATGGAGATCATGTGGATGAAATGAATTTGGTCTCCATTACCGTGGGTGTGATGACTTAAACATTCTGGATGTTCTCTGTGTTCTGGATCTGGTTCTACAGGTACTGGCATGAATGGATCGGCCCTATGTGCTAATAGGAGGACAGGGTCTACCCTCGACACTGATATCACCCTAGGGTCTCGGAGTGGAAGGTGCTCTTCGTGTACCCGGAGCAGCGGATCCAACACTTGATCCCACCCTGCTGGGTCTACGTACCACTCGTGCCCTGGCACTATGCCTATCTATGCAAATATGTCATTAATCTCCAAGGGGTATCGTTGTTGCACTTGTTGCCTTTGTTGCATTTGTCGCATGTGGTTGAGATAGGCCATCTCAGTTTCATCTTTCGAATCATTGTCGGAGATCCAAAAGTGTTCATTGACTTCAATAACTGCTTGCGACATATGAGTCTCATCTTGTTCAAGAAAATTAATCTGGTCCCATTGCGGTTGTTCCACGCTTCATGGGGGGACCTGATTCTCTTGACGTTGCACTGGCTCGATTGGAGCCTCTAGAGGGAACAGATTCAAAAATATTTCTTGCCAGTTATTCATGGGAATCTCTCATGAGTGATCACTATCGGATTCGAAGGGATCATATGACACTGGTTCATATTCTGATTCATCCTCCGAAGATCCTTCTTGACACTGTTTATCCTTTTCTTGAAAGTGAGTTCCCGAACTTTCACCTCTCTCTAGCAAAGGAGGAGGGTTATTGATGTTAACAAGGGTGTTTGTTGACCATGGGAGGTAATCTCCCAATGTATACGTTGTGTTCGGGTTGGCATAAGGATCTGATGCCAATCCACCCTTGTTGCCTATTCCTAGGCCTTGCATGTTTTCCACCAAGATGTCTAAGGGCAGGGGGTGGTTGAACCCTACTCCCGACTTGTCATAAGGCATTTGGTATCTTGGCTGGCAAAGGACATGCACTCCTTGCTCATACCTGCCTAGCTCGTATCCATGCCAATTGCATTGGCCAAGATATCTCAGAGCGAAATCTGGGTTAGACAGATAGTTGACATCTTCTACAAAAGGCTCTTCGTCCTCGTCCTTTTGCATGCATGGCTCAGCACCATGGTCAAGGCCCCCATACACAAAATTGGTCTGGTTCGATGGGTAGCCTAAAGGAACAATTGTCCCGATGGGAAGGTGAGGTCTCCCCATGTCTTGCACTGACTCTAGCATGGTCGTTGCTACGACATTCTGCACTAGATACTCCCCTAGGCCCGTACTGGCCATTTCAATAGTAATTGTTGGTGATTGAGAGGGAGGGAATGGAAGCTCGTCCTGAGTCCATTCCATGTTGGGTGGATTAGGAGTCTCAACTTCCATTGTGCTAGGTATCTCTTCGGTTGAGATGGTTGATATTGTTGGCAGTGCCTCTTCCAGGGGTGGAGCCTCTTCCAGGATTTGCTTCCCTTTATCCTTCTATTTAGCCATGATAGGTGGCATTGGTAATGAAGGAGCTGATGATGAAGATGCACCTGGCTGGGGTTTTGATGGATTAGTCACCAGTGGTGCTTGTGGCCTCGGACCCTGTCTAGATGGATTTAACTAAAAATCCAAGTGCGTCGATGGGAGGGTCGATTGCGGCATCAACTGCACCGCATTGCAATATTTGAAGGGTTCTAAGTCCGCAGGGACTACATGTACTTCCCCTTCAAATGCATACTTCAAACACTGGTGAGCTATCGAAGGGACACACTTCATGTCCCTGATCCATGGCCGCCCTAGCAATATGTTGTATGCCATCTCGCCTTCCAAAATATGGCACAATGTAGGTATCATCTTTTGTCCTACCTGAATGGGTAGAACAATTGTGCCAACTGTCGAGCATATCGCATCATTGAATGCTCGCAGTGTGTAAGTGGAAGCCGTGATGTGTGAGGCTGGCAACTTCAGATGTTTCAATGCTGCCGTAGTAATGATGTTACTGGATGAGCCAGTGTCTATCAACACCCTCTTATACGGGATCCCGTTGACCCATGCGATAACGTGCAGGGGTGGATCTGCCATGTCATCAGATACTGATTTAACTTCATCTTCTCGGAAGGTAATGACTGGCTCCGTGCATCGTTTTACATGTCCCACGAAGTTATTGAAGGAATTCGCTTCGTGGGGCTGCAACTCGATGGCTTTCAAAATCTCCATGAGAGCCTCCCGATGGGGTGCTGATTGTTGTATAAGCTCATATATGGAGAGCCTAGCCGACGTGGTCCACAAACTCTGCGTGAGTTTGGTCCGTATCGTGACCTCGGGTCTAGGCGGAGGTAACTGCACAGGGTGTTGTTGAGGTTGTGACGTCGATGGAACCTCTCTTGTGGCTGCCTCGGGGGCAACTCCTGGGTATTTCTTGTTCCTAGTCACTATGCTTATCATTCCCACATACCCTTGCATGGGGAAATGTTGTTGCACCTCATTGACCTGAAGGGGTTTTGCCTGTGCCTCATGGGCAGGCAAGGGGTCCTTGAAAACCCCCATCTGTTGGTTGTTTGGCGCTATGGGGTTGTCCACTGCCAATGTTTTATTATCAATCAGGTCTTGTATCAATCCTTTGAACTTCCAGCATGCATTCAGGTCATGTCCCCTTCGCCTGTGGAACCTACAATACAAGTCCTCTCTGTATCCCTTAGGCTTGGGAGCATTAGGATCTATGGTTTGAATTTCTGGAAGGGTGATCAAATTTGCCGCTGACAAGCGGTCAAATAGGGAGTCCCTAGACTCCGTATAAGGGGTGTACTGTCGCTTAGGGCGACACTGCTGATTTTGCTCCTGTTTTTGATTTTCTCTTTCATAATTGTTAGGAGGCACTGCCTGATAATTAGCCTTTTGAGGTTGTATTTCTTGTGCAGGCTTGGGGACATTTATAGCAACTTGATTAACCATAGCGGGTTTTTGTTGCGTAGTCCCTGTCTTTGTGTTCTTGTTCCACTCTTTCTTTTTAGGTTTGGCAATTTTGCCCTCCTGTATTTTGATCTCTTCGATAATTCGGCTTGCGCCAGAGCTTCTTCTAAGGTGGCATATTGTTGCAGCTGCAATAGCCCAGAGATCGATCTCAAACAACTTCGTGAGAACATCTGTGTAAGGTCGGACATAGGGGGAAGGTAGGGTAGCTTGGAAAGTAGAGTCCTCCACCGATTCCCATAGGCCGCCATGGTCTCCTCCTCATATTGCCTGAGGCTGGCCAGGTCACTCAGTGATGCCTTCTTCTTGGTGTTGAAGGTGAAGCGTTCAAGGAACGCATCCACTAATTGATCCAAGTTATTGATGTTGTGCTTCGACAACTGGGTGAACCAATCCGAGGTAGGGCCCATGAATGTGGTTATAAATGTCCTTAGCAACAGCGCATCATTATCCTGAATGCCAAAGCATTGGCTCAGGAATCTTGTCACATGCTCTTGGGCATCCTCTTCACCCTTAAAGACTGCCAACTGAGGCAACTTGAAATGTTTGGGGTAAGGAGGTGCGGGCACTGACGGATGCACCGGATGACTATGGAGTTGGCGTAACATGGGCTTTTGGGGCCCAGAAGCTTTGGTTTCCATAGACTCCAAATGCTCTAACAACGCTTTGTATGCATCGGAAGATTTAATCTCTTCCTCTTTAGTTTGCTCCCATTGTGAGTTGTGGGAGACTGGAGGCCTATGGGGGGTGGCCGGATAGCAGCCCCTCCACCTTGGTAGGGCATTTCAGCCCGCTCTACTTCTTGTTCATACTCCTCGTAAACTTCCTGAGGAGTCTCTGGGCGAGACCTATGACCCTGAGTGGGTCCCCGTGGAGGGTACCCATCATTGTTTCGGGGAGTGGCCTCCCTCTCAGGTCTATGGGGTCTCGGAGGCAAAACTTGATGAGGTCACGGAGACCTATCCTGCACTAAGGGATTATGCCTCTCATATGGTTCCGCTTTTTGGGTGCGAGGGGTTGGAACCCTCTCTGGTAGGTTATAAAGCAGCTCATCTGTTTGGCGCTGGATGCGCTCTTTACTAAGGTGGTATAAACGCTCTAGCTGCTGCTGATCTTGCTCAAGCCGCGTGATCTAGGCTTGGCGGGTGGCATGTCTGGTGACTGCCAGGTCAATTTGGTCTACCATCTAGGGCTTAGGAGGCCTGAATGCCTCTCCTATGTATTTGCCTCGGTCATGATGATCCGAGATCTCAATGGGTTGCTTCCCTCTGTCGAGGTTGGCGGCATTTACCCGAGGCTCTGGCCTCAGTGGGTGACCATGGTATCTAGCAGGTGTGGAAGCGCAAGGCTCCCATGCTGTATATTGCTCTCGAGGAATGTGATGGTCTTCCTCATACTCCCTTTCGTAGGTGTGAAAGGGGTGGGCAGAGTTAGCTTGCCCTGTTTGGAGAGCCCTGCGCTCTGGGTTTTGTCTATTGGTTCTAACAGTGATGGGAGGCAAAGGAGAGATGCCATAGTCATGTGGCCTCTCCTCATGGGCACTATGCCTCTCTAGCGCTTCATCATGCGGTGGCCACTCATATCTAGCTTCTAAGGGAGCTCTTCTATCTACGTTGAGTGCCACATGTAAAGATTCTTCCCGAAAGGGGCTGTGTTGAATGGGCGTGTCCCCCAGAGGGGTGTCCCTATAATTCCACCTTGACATGGAATGATGTGGACTCTCTTGTGGGTCAGACCACCAAGGCGGTATGGCCAAGTCCTTAGGGCTAAAGCGGAGGCGACTTGTGCCCGCTCCTTGTACACTTTCCGTAGCTTCTGCCCTTGATTGGGCTTGGCTACGGGTGTACACCATGGTGGTGCTCTTCTACAAGCTAAGCAGATTTTTATCTCTTTTATGATTTTTTTATGCTACACTTAAATAGAAAAGAACACACACATACACAAACGGTGATTATCTCGTTTAAAGGTTGAGAGTGTGTCCTAAAACTGGTTTAGTGTGTTTTGATGATTTTTGTTTTGTTTTTGAAAATTTTTGTGAAGATCGTTTAAATGCAAAATGAAGGCTCATATGACTCCCATAAATGGTCGCCCCTTCGATATACCTTTGCCAGGCCGATATACCAACCTCTCTATATACCCGCCCTTACGAGAGGGAAACTATAGGTACGTGAGAGCAGATGGTACGTGGTACGTAGGCGGTACGGAAGGGGGATTGTCCTGTTTATGACACCTACCATAGAAGACTTATCCTCGCGTGTTGGGAATCACCCCAGTGACACTCGGTCAACTTTCATTAGGATTTACGTCTAACAACAGTGACAATCGGGGTAATGGATGCAAAATCAAGCCAAGGTGGTGATGAACCCACCGTTGGTCTTGATCAAGGGCTGGGGTCTTACGACCAGCTCCTTGGTTTAAAAATGCCACGTGATGTGTGTGTGGTTTATTTTAATTTGCAAAAATGAAACAGGCAAACAAAAGGAAACTTTCCCTAAGCCATACAAAAACTGAAAATCAAAAAACAGAAAACAGAAATTTGACAGAAGCTTGTTAAAAACCCCTACCTCTTCTCTGCCCAAAAGGATGTTTCTGACTCTCGGCTCTGAAACTGCATAGACAAAAATTCGTCTCTGGGTGAGACGAATACCAGAACAGAATTCGTCCCTGTCTGAGATGAATTCGAATTCGTCTCAGGGTCAGACGAATTACAGTACTGTATTCGCCACAGGCTGGGACAAATAACAGTCAGAGTTCAAAAAATGGTACCTGTAAGCACAAAAACACAAATTTTTGATCAGTTTCTTGATCTCAAAAATCAGGGGACAGAGTCCCACCGTGATCGCCACTGAAAGCACGAGATTTCGAAAACAAAAAGGGAAAACTCCAAACACGATGCAAGAACGAAACTAAACTTGATGCTACAAATTAGAAATGCATAAAATGGAGAAAGCATAGACAAATTGGAACCCAAATGGAATGAAACAACCCTCTTCTTTTATTGATGTATTCCAAATTCGGTTACAATTAGCTTCTTCCCTTTTTAGGGGAGAGGAGCATCAAACTTGTCTCTTGGTCACATCAATGGAAAGTCATCTCTCTTCCGCGTGCCCACATGCAAAATGGGCGGGCCAAAGCGTCGTCGTCGCTGGTGTGAATGAATCCTTGATCCTTGCTGCTCCTCCTGCATTCAAAGAAACAACAAACTCGTTAGTAGCACCTGTGGCAAAAGATGAAACGTTTGTTCTCTAAAAATAATGAAAGATGCATGCAAAAGATTGATTACAACGATAACTAAACTGATTCTAAACAACCTGCAAATTTGACAGAGACAAAGGAACATTACCAGAGGGCCACTGCCATCAAAACAGTCGAGAAATTGGCCGCCGATTTGAATTCGCTCCTGGGCGGGATGAATTCGACTGTAATTCGTCCCGGGGTAGGACGAATTCTCCTACGACAAAATGCCGAAGTGATGCTGCCCAAATGTCGCATCTCGGGAGCTCCAAAAGACCTACAAACTTAGGGGTTAGCTAATTGGGGGCATTTTGGGAAGACCCAGATGGTCGGATTTCCCCAATTTGACCTCCATCAATGGGAATTTGACGTTGCTACCTGCAAGTTAGTGAGGACAACAAAAGCGACAAAACATGATAAGATTTGATCAAAGCATTATGAAATCGAGATTACAAGCTATTTAAACAGCATAATATGGAATGCAAAATAAAAAAATGATGAAAAGAACAATCTGCCATGAATTCCCAATCATTCTTAAAAAAGAAGATTAGGCTCGCAGCAGTGCGGGGCGCCGGGCGGGCCACCCACCGTTGGAACCTGATTTTGGCACCAATCCACTTGGGATGGGCCCAAAATCTCTTGTAATGGGTTGTCGGTGAATTGGTAGATCAATGTGGTCAAGTGTCGGGTTTTGGATCCGGATTCACACTTCCAATAACCACCCAATGACCTCTCTTGCGAAAGAGATCAAGGATGTGGAAGAGGTGAATCAAAAGGTAAAAACGTGGTATCAATTTGGCAGCACTTCATTGCTTGAAAATGCTTCCAACCTGTCTTCTTTTGGGTGAGAAAGTTCACCATTTTATAGACCCAAGGGGTCTCTTTTGGATGGGCATGCAGGGGTGCCATGTGGCGGCCATGCCTTCCCAAGAGGGAGGAGACTCCTCCCTGACTTGGGCTTCCATGACTGCCCTTGTGACAGTCCTCTAACGCTCACTCTGCCCACCTACACGCGCATGCAAGGCAGGAGGCATTAATGGACTGTCCTTAGCTGCCACTTGTCAAGATTTTTCTTTTTGCCCGTTGAACCTGGAATTCGTCCTACCCAGAGCGAATTCAGAATTCGTCTCTGGGTGAGTCGAATCCCATTTTGAATTCATCTCAGGGTGAGACGGATACTGAGCAAAGTGCCTGAAGGTGCCAAATTGATTTTTGACCTTCCAAAATTGCTGCAAAAGTGGTTAGGACCACTGTTTAACCTCTGAGGGCTGCCCTGGGGGCTGTGTGTGTCAAAGCGATCAGTGTTTGCAGTCACATAATCGGATTGGTGCTGTTTTGGTGTCTACACTTTTAAATATACATCTACACAAAGTAAAGCAAAACATGTCGATAATGTGATCCGGGTTCAATCTCCATGGTGGATGTGTATAAGAAGTATTTACCCAATATAAAAAAGAATATAATAAAAAAAAAAAATTCAAAAGAAACGTGAGGCTTCATTTTATTGTTTCAAACCCCCTTGTTTTTATTATAGTGGTGGTCCTATTATGAAGTCATATTATTTCATTTTTACTTGACCATTGAATTAACGTACTATTTCATTTTTTTTTGTGTAGGTACAATGCAACAATTTGGTGAAGCGATGCGGGGATTGGTACAGGATAAAAGAATGTAGCCGACGTTGAGAGTCGACCTCGCGTACTGACGTGACATCAACTGAAGCGAGAGGGCAACGATTGGGGGATGCCAACATGTCAAACATTGATGATAGGGCCCACACATCAAATGAAGGCGGACGATGTGAATGATGTGCATCCAAACTCCACATCGCACGACAACATGGCAGGTGGACTGTGTGAGACTAACATGGACCTGTTGAAATGTGGACAACTGCATTGACATGGATGGTCATGGACGTGGGTTTTTTTGGTGATGCAATGAAGCAGATGGACATGGCGTCGCCTTGGCAGACTCCACACAACGACTAGAATCTGGTTTGACAGCGCGGGAAGCAAAGGAGTTTTGGGCATGACGAGGAGAACGTTTGCAAGGCGGGACCCACGTGGCAAAGAAGTGGGTCGTTGATGTTGGATTCGTATAGCACCAACGTGGGAGGCCCATGAAATATTTAGACGCCGACGTTGGATACCCCGAAAGTGCCATCGTAGATAGTGAACTGGACATGTTAGACTCGACAACATGCAATGGCAGATGAGTTTGAAGAGGACATCGACATCATTAATGGAAGGGGATTTTAGCATCGATAATGGAAGGCGATTTTAGAAATATTAGCGTGTAAGGGTGACATGGGCACAGGTATATGCAATGAAATATCGTAAAGCCGAGGTGGATGAACTGTTTGGAAACATGCAATGACAACGAGTTCCATAGTCATTTTAGGTTATATAATCAAAGGTGTCACATGAAGAAAGCATTGGATCCACAAAGACACAAGTGTCATGGTAGTCATTAATGGGCGTCCATTGATAAATCAAGGGCATCCTATATAAATGAGAAATGCATGATATAAAGAGGGAGAACCATGAGTAGGTGCCAATTGATGATACCCGATCGCCCATTATGATAGAAGGTGCAGCATGAACAACGGTAATAATCATGCGGGTTTGCATCTGTATATACGAGGCGTTACTCTAAGTAACTCAACTCGACGGTTACATGGTCAAATAAAGAGTAGCATTTTACGATCGGAAAGAAGGGACACATGAAAGTATTACAGGGATACATCGCGTTGTCAGCAATGGATACAATGGACTCAGGATTGCAGTAGAAACACAGTGCAAGCAAAGCGACGGTAGAAGATTTTCATCAAGACACGACGAGGACGTCGTTTGTTATAGCAAGGATACCGAGGTTGGATAGATGCCTAAGAACGCACATGTGGAGCATTTAAATGTTGAAGGATGGTGATGGAAAAGAGTCCACGTCATTGATATAATGATGATCTATTTATGTCATTTAATCATATGCTCTTAATAAAATAAGTGAAATGCATTAACAAAGGGAGTTTCCTTTCTTTTATTTTGAGAGCATTATTATGAAACACTCATTGGAAGGAGCGTTATCAAACCAAAAGGGCGCTCTACAGTGGAAAGAAAATATGACGTTATGGAAACAAATGTAACAGTGGGTAAAGATTTTCAAACCAAACAACGAAAGGAAAAGAGAACATGCGAAAAAAAAAATGAAAAGCCAAGGGGGACCAAAACGCAAGAATAGAGAAAATGAAGAGCCAAGGAAAGGAAAACGAAGAGTTGGGGGAGAAGGAAGAGATTCTCGAAAATTTGTAAATACCCCATTTCGAAATAGGAAGAAGGGGGGCTGGAATTTTTGGCATGGCCAAATGTTGCTGAACTAAGAATGTAAAATCTGGAAGTGTTATTAATGCAAGCTTTGTTTTCAGAAATTTAGACTTCGTTTGTCAAGAAAGGATGAGAAATTTTCTGCATGCTTTGTTATAACTGCCCTATTTTTCTCCTTTCAGATTTCATATTTGTATGTGAAATTTATGCCATTGTTTTAGGTTATTTCATGTGAATGTCTGTAGTTTGGAAATTATTTTAAACCCTAGGAGCCATCACCTAGTTTACTTTGATTGTGTTTGTTTTGCAGGTCAAATAGGCTAGGTTGCATGTACGAAATTCTCACATATTCGGTTTTGCAGGATGGGGTGCTATCAAACTGAAGGAGATTTTGCATTGCTGCATTTTCAGCAATTAATTTGATGGAAATTTTTAATTTTTTGTTTTCCAAAATTTTAATTTCAGAATTTTTTTTCTTATTTTCAGGCATTAAAATAAACAGTAAAAAAATTTCAAAATCCAAAAATAATTTCACCATTGCGTAGGTTATACTTCAGACTTCCAATACGCACTTTGAAATTTCATTTTCGGAGTTGTTTAGTATTTTTAAAAATTCACCGAAGTTGCTGTTTTATTACAGATTTTAAAAAATCCGAAAATAGAAAGTTTCCATTTTTGGGCCAAATTTCATTTTTTCTGTTTTGTATTTACGCTCATGAGCCTATGATGACATTCCCTTCATGAAAATTCCAATTTCATTGAAGGAGTTATGTTTTATGGCATTTTCACAAATTTCCATTTTGAGCCAAAAATTACCCCCTTTATAAAAATTCTAATTTTACGAAAGAGGGGTAATTTGAGTATTACATTGAAGGTCTTTTCTTCAAAGCACTTAATTGTTTATCTTGATGAAAATTTGATTTCATTTAAGAGGGATAAATTAAAGTGACATTTAAAGCCCTTTATTCAAGGCCATAAATTATTGCCTCTTTGTGAAAATCTATTTCACCAAAGAGGGGTGGTTTATCGATCACATTGAAAGCTATCTTCATATTTGTGATAAGAAGCCATATTTGGACATAATAAAGAAGATAAAATCTACCTTAAAACTCTCAAGATAAAAGGAATTAAGGCACTACATCGTGGTCATATGAGGACCAACTCACATTTGCTTTATTTTGGTTCAATGAAAAATCACTAAAGTTTCATGGTAAAATAAATCAACATTTCCCCTTGTTTACAGTTGCTTGCAATCACTAAGGTGTTCCAAGAATTTAAAATGAATATCTTTATTTGAGATTACTAATACACATATGCAAATGCTAATATAACGAAGACCTTGGAGAAGTTGTTTGTTTAACTTCTTTGCATGAGGGGATTTGGAGCCCAAATCCTAAGGAAGAGTGTACTCTCACAATTGGGTGAAAATACCACTCAACACATCTATTTCTAAAAATGAATAGAAGAAATCCATCTACTTAAATATTATATAAAAGTCATAAAAGGAAAAAAATAAAAGATATAGTGTTGTTGGTGCCTTTGAGAACCATAAGTAATCACTATATTATCCATGGATAAGGATCATAACACTCTAATTATATGTATATAATGGTTGGGGTATCTATACCAATACCAAAACCCCTAATTACATTATCGTGTTAACCTAAGCTAACATTATATGTATGATTTGGGTTAATTAAAAAGTATAAGATGGATTTATCCATTAAAAAGTTAATGATGGCCTATACGTCTTACAAAAATAAATAATCAAATACATTATACAATGAATTCCTATAGACCCATACAAAAGTACATCATAAAATGTCATCCTTACCCATAATTCAAATTACACTTTCAATAATCACTAATAATTTGAATTAAAGGGTCAAGAAGAGAATATATTAGTGAGAATAACATCATTTTACCATAATGGATTCTCTAGAAGGACCCTTATACTTGAGGAAGTCTTATTTGAAGTCTCTCATCATCTAGAATTTTGCTTATGCAAAGATATCCCTACATAAAAATCTCATTAAGTTGGACCATAGTCACCAATACCAATATTAGATTATCCTAGATGTATACAAAGTGCAAATCCTCTATAAATTCATATAAAGAAGACCTCTAGTTTAGAAATTCCTTTCTACCCTAATAATTTTCCATGAAAAATCATACTCTATAGATATGCCAATAAATTCATGAGTTTATTTAACATTAAATTCACCATGTTGAGTGGCTCCCCGCTATGGACACTAAAATCATGTAAATCGGATAAGAATGCAAAGGTGTGACTCTTATCGACACCATATGACCACATTGAGCAATCCTCAGGGGTTAGTTAGGGATCCTAACCACTTTTGTGAAGTTTTGATCCATGTATCCATGGTCGTCCCACCCTAGGACAACCACAGTTCATGGTCGTCCCACCCAGGGATAGCCATAAGAAATCATCCTTGGGTGGGATGACCATGGTCCAGGCCCCCAAAAAAGTCAAGGGTGGTACAAATAGAAATCAATTTATACCATTTATCCCACCCAATCACTCATGATAGATTGGGAGACTATCATGGCCATTAGGGACTGCAAATTTGAGGTCCAAATGGGAAGCCTCTTCCACCCTATGCATGGCAAAGGTGTTGACAAGTGGCGAAACCTGCCTTGCATGCCCAAACTTGCCCCTTTAACCCATTTGACATCTTGGTATATAAATTGGAGTTTTTTCACTCAATTTCAAAGAGATACCTTTGCAAGCATTGATCATAAAGTGCTATCGATATTTGCTCTCACCCTTTACCCTCTTATTTACCTTGGATTCTTCATCCATCAAAGGCATTTCCAAGGCATTCAAAAATATGGTCATTCTTTCCAAAACCTATCAATTCATGTGATTTAATTTACCAAATTTGACTACAATATCCCTAAGATGATTCTAGACCAGATCCAAGTGGAATTGGTGGCAAAAACCATCTTATTTTGTGGTTGTACCCACCTAGGTCAGTTAACAGTCCCAATTGGAACTCTCAGGTATGACCATGAATTGGCCCAAAATTTTGATATAATTTCAGTGTAGATCAATTTTATAGCATTATATTAGCATGATATTTAATTTTGGTGAATTTTGGAGTGGTTTTGAATTGTTAATTATGGTTTTTACAATTACAGTCCTAATTGGCCCACGAGGGATGAACACAGGTGCTGCTCATAATATCACTTCAATTTCTACTCATATTATTAAAAAACCATATAATATACATCATGCTATGTTTTCATGTCATTTAGAGTAGTTTAGACCTATAAATTGCACATTTACATTCAATACTGCATGCATTTCATGGATTTTATCATAATACACATATGCTATTAACATATTTCAATTACTTGTGTGTAGGTACATATATTCTAGAATATGAGGAAGGAGATAGGTAGTTGAATACATATATCTCAAAGCAATAGTAGTGCAAGCCCACTCTTCAATCATGAGTGTGAGAGGAACATTGAAAGTGTGCCCCGCTCTTCAATCGTGAGTGCGAGAGGAACATTGAAATCATGCCATAAGTTCATGGAGGGATTGGATCCTTCAAATTTGTAATTTGAATTGTATCAAATTGAAAGCCCTCAAGGGGATGTATTGTAACCTCCTATTTGACAAATTAATAAATACAAAGAGAACCCCCCTTTTTCTTAACTTATTTTTCATTTACTTGCTTACTTTATCATCTCTTTTGAATGCTTGAACAAAAAAGTAGATGCATTTCAATTTCATTTTCTAGGTGTACCATTTTTTTCACTCTTCAGTGGTGATCACGGTGGGACCCTTGTCCCTTTTCAATTTTGCTGTTTTTAACCTTGTTTTTGCACTTTGGATATTGTAGGTTCTAGTCGTTTTGAGATGAAACGACCCCTAAATTCCTAATTAGAACTCTCAGGGATGGCCACAAAAACCATCCCACCTAAGGAAAGCCCCAAAATTTGTAGCCGTCCCACCCAAGGATGGCCACAAAATAGGGGGTTTTCTGCTCAAATTTCTAGAAACAACAACTTCCTAGACTGACAAGGTAAGTACCTAAACATTCAATTTGTGCTAAGGTTGTTCAGAAAAGGGTAAATTGGAGTTTTTCATGTCTTTCTTAGTTGATTGAAAGCTAGATTTTCCCTTTTCTAAATTCCAAAGTAACAAACAACAGAAAAACAGGAAAAATAATAGTCTTAGATATGCATTTGAATGGTTTGCCTACGTGTGACCTACCTAAGGTTTAGGTTTTCATATAGGCTAAATATTTTGTAGGTTCCTTATTCATGCATCTAATTATAAAAGTAAAACACTTCTTATGCATTTAGTGAAAAGTCATTGAATGCTACTTTGTTTACTTTCATTAATTATAAAAGGAACCACACACACCATGTCACTTTTAAATATTAGTGAGTTGGAATTCATTCCCAACCACTAATAGAGTCCAACGATAGTGGGTTTCATCTCCACCCATTGGCTCAAATCCTATGAACCTTATTTTGGCCAAAACCAGATCCAAGAACCATCATATCTTGTGGAATAGAGCATGTATCTCTCTTCGGAGAGGTATATCATTGACCATGGTGAACTGGGTGAGGACTGGTAGGACTTTGTACTCCCTGATTGGGTATGGGCTTCATCTCCATATACTTGGTTGGTTTATGTTATTGGACATTCATTATCGATGTTTGAGCTATGAGTATACAGGTGATATCCATTGAATAATCGAGAATTACATCAACAACATTCAAATATGTGAAAAGAGATTTCATTACAAAATGATAAATAAAAAACACACTAAAAAATTTAGGAACACATAAATATTTAAAAGAGATAAACATTTGTATTATTGTGTGTTTCTATTTTTGTGTGTTTGAATCATTAAAATTTGTAAAGGAGATAATCATGTAGGGGTTTAGAAAAAGTAATCATAGTATATACCCATAGCCAAATCCACTTAAGGGTTGATGCTACGGGGAGTAGGCAAGAAGACGTAGATCATATCTGATTTGACCCTAAGGACATGGTTATACCTCCTTGGTGGCCTCCTACTCTCCCAAGTCCTAGAGTGTTAGATAAGGGACCTAGCATGCAAGGGACCCCTATGCGGGGCACCCCTACAGGTCGTAGTCCCAATAAAGGAAATTACTTCTCAATTTTGGACACGTCAAAAGCTTTCTTTCAAGAAAGGCAACCGCGTAATGAGGCACCTACACATAGAGAAATACCACGCATTTGCGTGCCTTCTCGGTCTACCTCACACACTTGTGTGTAGGAGCAAGACTATGCACCCAAGGGTAGGGCTAAATGATCATATTACCCTCTCAAATTGCCTTGATAGATCTCCAAAGTACAAGTACCAAGATGAGTATGATACTCATCGCACAGGGTGAGCCAATTCTATCCCTACCTTCCTCATTGATGAAGGGAAGCATGAAGAAAGTATTGACTATCTTTAGCTTAATTACTCCATGCAAGCACGATGTGCCTCTGTGCCAATAGAATACCAAGAACATATGTTTAGGAGTGAGCCTCAAGTAAATGTGACTTCTCTCAATTGAGGGAAACTCGTAGTAGACCTCTCAAATCCTCCTGAACATGATAGGTATCAAGGCAATAGTGCTAGGGCACATAGGCCTCACACAATAGAGAAAATAAACCAACTAGTCAAAAGGTATGTTGATTTTCAAGCTAATTTTAATCAACTTTGGTTAGATAAACAATGCTTGGATCTCTTAGATTGTCAACATCATTTAGAAAGACAAAGGCTTGAACAAAAGATTCAAGAGACCTTGCACAATGGGGTTCCTACCCCAAGCATGCATAGATAGGAGGCTCATTAGAGGCAGCCCACTTTCCATCAAAATAGATCTCCTAGGCCTAATAAAATATTGCCGCCTCGACCTCCTAGGCCTGATCAAAATTTACCTACTAGGCCTAACATAGATCACCTTCAGTAGGAGTTAGTTCCTCCTTGTAGGCCCATTCAAGAAACACCTTATGGGGATTATGATTATTTGGAACAAGATGAGGAATACCTAGAAGCATATTTTGGAGGCATGGTTGATGAAAACCAACCACCTCAATATATTCTTAAAATTCCTCACCCCCCTCCATGGGTCCAAAATAAAGAATAGGATATTAAAGCCTCTGATGCATATCGAGCATTGCTTGAGCGCATGAAAACCATAGAGAGTAAGACAGTTGGGTCTGGGATCCAAAAGCCCACCTTGTGCCAATTGTGTAGTCAACCACTGCATCCATCTATACCTTCCCCTTCATACCTGAAGCATATTAAAATTCCCAAATTGGACATATTTAAGGGGGAGAAATATGCATAGGAGCACGTCACTAGGTTCATGAACTAGTGCTTCAACATCCAAGAGAATGATGCCTTACTCCTAAGAATATTTTTGATTACCCTCTCTGTCCTAGCCATTGAGTGGTATAATCAACTTCTAAGGCATAATGTCTATACCTTTGAACAATTTGTAGACACGTTCTTGGAACGTTTTACATTTAATAACAAGATAAAGGCGACCTTAACCGACCTCATGGGGTTAAAAAATATGAATATGAGTCTATCAAAGACTATGGTAATAGGTGGTGAATGCTTCTAGCTAAGCTACCCTACCTATTTCCAGTGTCCAAGTTGACTAGAATGTTTTCAAAGAGTTTTCTAAAACCAATATCATTATTGTTACAACTCCATCAGTATTCGACTCTTGAAGATGCTCTAGCATAGGCTAGAACAATAGAAGAAATTAAAATTCAAGAGGGGGAGATCTCAAAACCTCACAAGGAGTGGACTAAGAATCCAAAGGGTAATCTGACACCATCAAAGCTGGATGTAGTCAACCAAGTTGCCATCAATATCCCAGGGCCTGCACAAACAAACACCTCCTCAAAAGTTAAATTATCAGGCCCAACCTCCTCCTACGAGTTACAACAATAACACCCAAGAAAATCAAGGGAAAATTAAGTAACATCACCCTAAGTGAAAACATATGCCATTCAATGAATCAATGGACTACCTATTCGATCATCTATGGGTGGCCAAAGCGATTACTACTAGAAATCTAGCCTATAGACCCAAGTATAGGTAAACAAAAGCCTATGGGACATTGAGAAGACCTATTTTGTAGATATCATAGGAAGATTGGACATGACTTACCAACATGCTACGATTTCAAAAACCTAGTGCAAGATATGATCGAGAGGAATGACCTTCAAGTGGATAATCCTCTTGCTACAAGCAATCAAAAAATGGATATTTTCAAAGACCCATTACCCACTCATGAGGTACAAGCAAGCTCCTGCCAAACAAATGAATGAGGTCAAGGTGGCACCCCCTCAATAAGGGTTCATTAGGATGGTTAGTATCGTGACCAAGAATAGATGCTACCCAAGTCAAGTTGCACCACATGTAGCTTCAAGCAATATTCCATCAACATCACAATCTCCACCACCTCTAGTGTAAACCCTTCCACCTCTTCTAGTGATGAAAATAAAAAGTAAGCTTGCTCAAAGCTTACGAACAACATCGACTAGAATTTCCATATATGATATTATTCAACAATCTCCACCTCAAAGAGAAGCTTTTATGGAAATTCTTAAGTCGATTGATCTATAGCCCTAGGAGTTGAACTCCTTTATTGATTTTATGGGGCATATGTAGTAGTGTAAGGAACCAATGATCACATTCCATGAGCATAAACTCAAACTGATAGTGAGTGATGCAGTTGATCCTCCTCTACACATCATTACATGTGTAAATGGAACACCATATAAGAGAGTTTTAAGTTTCACTGGTTCATCAAGTAACATAATCACCACTAATGCTCTCAAACATCTAGGACTTCTAGCATCCCATGTTGTTGTGTCTACTTACACCCTCTGAGCATTCAATGATACCATATGCTCAACATTTGGTACTATAGTCCTACCCATCTAGGTAGGGCACAAAACTATACCAACTTTATATCACGTCTTGGAGGGCGCAATGGCCTACAACATATTTTTGGGCAGACCTTGGATTCAGGACATGAAGTGTGTTCCCTCTATCACACACTAATGTCTAAATTATACTCATGAATGGCAGGTACACATCGTCTCTATAGACCTTGAGCCCTTTAATTACTGCAACTTGGTGCAAAAAATCCCTGATTTGACCTTACCATCAACTCATGTGGACTTCCAACTGAACACATCTATTCGTGATCCACTTCCATTACCATCGCCTTCGATTACCCCATTACCTTCTTCCTCCATACCATCATCATCATTGGTAACTTTAGAAACACCTTTGTCATCGTCATATCCTCCACATAGGAATATGTCAAAGAGATCAATTTATGAGATCTCTCCCATAATTTCCACCATCTCGACGGAAGAGATTCCTAGTCTAGAATATAAGTAACAATATCATGAGATAAACTTTGAGTCATCTCAAGCCTTGATTCCATCTCCTCCACCTTCACCATCCCATGTTATAATCCATATAGCTACTATAGGGTTAGGAGAATACCTAGTGAGGTACATTACAAAGTTCCACCCCCCAGAACAAGCAAAAAAAGGACACCCCGAAAAAATTTATGGTATTGAATATGAAATATTGCCAGCTCCTCAGTAAGAAGATGAGGAAACTTTCTCTGAGGATATAAATTATATGTCAAATCCCAACTACGTCTTGCGATAACTACATTATTGTCATTGGCATGACTATGGTCTAGGATTATATGAAAAATGTAATTGTATTCCTTTCCAATCACAATATCAATTACCATATGATAAATCTAGTTTGGGACACAAAAGCCGGTACCTTTAGATGTACTCATAGATATTTTAGAACACCTAGGTATGAACTACAGGGATGAGCTTGCACGTGATCCCTATGCTAATCCAAATCATGTCCACTCATTAGGAGATTACTTTCCTGTAAGTATGACATATCAAGGGTTATCTCACGATTTCACCCAATCTCAGGAAGTGGATGAAGGTTCACATACCCTTCCATCTAATAATGAGGAAGAGGATCAAGGTCCTCCTCAAGAATGGACAATGAATGATGAGTCATATTACGGTGTATCACCCATCAACTACCCTAGTTTAGATGAGGAATATGAGCATGTCATCCCTTTGGATGACAAAGAAGAATTCTATCTACGTATGTTCCTAGTGCAACATCCCATTTGGTGACAAATTTTTTCACTCAAAGAGCAAGCTCATCACATTCCACTACCACTATAGACACCCCTGTGAGTCGTGAGACAACCTATTATCTCTAGACCTAATGGCCTATTCATTGGAAATCATCCATCCATCAACATGATTTCCATAGATCTTACTACACCATTGCATGATCTGAATAACCCATCAAAGCCACTACACCTCGACTTGGGGGTAATCAACTTTGATTGGGGAGATTCTCCACCTATCATTTGCCATCCAGCTTCCTCAACCACCATATAGTCATCACCTACACTATTTTCACAACATATCTTGGGTAGGCTAGCCAATATTGAGTTACAAGTAAGTCACCAACACAATGATTTACAATAAATATTGAATCGACTCACAAGAATCAAGTTACGGTTGAGTCATCCAAAACCTCAACCCCTAGATTATTAGGACCAAACACCCTATACAATCCAATAAAAAGTCTTAATAGAACTAAGGGTGAAGGCAATAATACCATCAACCTCACACATTTACTCCTTTGTCATAACCCTTAGTATCGATCTTTAATCGATTGTATGAGGCACAAGCAATCATGCTTCCTGATATTCGTCCATTGAAACCTAATAAGCATAGATCAAAGCCGTATAGGAAAAACACATATTGTGTTTACCATTAAAAAATGGGTCATGACATCCAAACATGTTACCCCTTTAGAGAGTTAGTTTAGGATATGATCGAGAGGCAAGAACTTTATATAGGAGTCTTCCAAGATCCCTTTCCTACACATGAAGTAAACACAATACTTGCTTATCAAGTCAAAAAACCTAATCAGGTGCACATTAATCTACCTGTTGTGGTTGTTCCACAACGTACACCAAGAATTAGGGACCCACCGTGGACCTTAAAAGTTGGGTAGTTTAGAAGCCCCAAGAACCTAGCTCTATGGCCAATCGTAGTTGTCCCATCCGGGTATACCACATGGCATCAGTCACAAGGGGTTTGAATTATTAATACATCCACAAGTTGGGCATAGAGAAAATGGAGCCTAGTTGGCCTCTTCCAGCACAATAGGACATTTACCAGCTATGCCTACATATCCAACAGGATGGAGGCAGTGAGAATGGAACCTGGGTCGGCCACAACCAACACCCAGGGCATTTTACCAGCTGCTCTACGCACGTGGATCTCCTAATATATACCTATATATATAGGTATTATCTATATATATTTGGTAAAAAAATAAAAATGAAATAAAAAATATATATAATATAATATATATTATATTATATAAAAAAGGAAAAGTTTTTTAATAAGCCATAAAAGCTTTAAGGCTTAAATGTTATATTATTTTAGTTAATTTTATATGGCCTTATTGGATTTTAAGCATTCGTTAACATTATATTGCCATAATAATATTTCGTGGTTAATATTTGCAGGTTATGAAAGGAATGAACATGGCATGGATGACGTCTCAACTTAGATGACATGATAGTGGTTCAAGGCGGTTTTTGCCAGTGCATTCAATGTAATATCAATAGGAGCACAACATTGCATTCTGGGAAGCATAACGTTCGAAAGTTGATGACATGGTGGTGTGCAGGCATTAAGGTTAGTTGCCATGGGTTATGAAACACAATTTAAAATTTTGTTAGCATCGAGGGAAAGATAAAGATGATATTCAAAGATAGATAGATAGATAGGACTTGGACCCCACAGGTGTAATGCGGTACATGATTTTGTGGGGGTAAATTTGCCCTATACACCGAAGAGCCAATGAAGCATGGTTTGCATACGCGAATGTATGGGAGATAAATGGACGTATACAGAATGAAGGTAGGGCAGACATTCGGCATGACTGCGACATGATAAAGCATTAACATTGGAAAGCACCAACAAAGTAGCAGTAGGGGTCTTGGGCACACATGGAGCTGGCATGGCGAGATATAAACATAGGATGTTGATACAGAGAATCCTAGCACATATCTAAGAGGTGACGAAAACCCAAGGATGTAAACCATGATAGGAACTTCGGAAAACGATCGCTAGATTGGGGTTTGTAGTTGATGTCGATGTAGCGACTGTTGCATTCTATGTCGAAAGCATAATAGCCACATGCAAAGCGACGGGAAGGTATCCTCGATGCTGAATATGACGAACAACTAGGTTGAAGATGAAGCCATGGTCAAACACCACGAAGCACAACTATATGGGTACTATGAGATTAGCACAGATATCATGGGGACAAAATCAGAAAGTGGCAACAAGAGGAGTTTGCTGTAGACAAAAACATCCTGGGAGAAAACTTAGTCCATATAGGGCACCGTGTTCATTCAATGAATGGTCTGAGATGGATGACCAACATGATGACACAAAAACATAATTTTATCACCAGTTTTCTCTTGACTCGAGCAACGATAATGAAGACGTGTGATGGCGCCTGGGCGTAGATGAAATAAATGTTTGTGGGAGTTTAACAGAGCACAATGGAGAGCACACGTTACGATGATGATGTCTTCAGGCCAACAGTGAATGAGAGGAGGTTATTCAATTACAAGGTGTGGTGACATGGCCTATGAGGTTCTATCAATGAAGGTCATCATGTGCATAGTTCCATGCAGCGATGCCGACGTGGCCATGGGCTTGGAAGCTCGCCGCACAAGTCTACGAGTCTATCACAACATGGACTCTTTTGATGTAGACACTATGGAGCTACGGTGTGGACATCTACGGTGATTGAGATGGATGGTTTGATTGTTTTAGCAGGATGCCATGGTTGATGATGAAGTAGTGTGGCTAAACTTTAGCAAAGGTCGAATAAGAACAAAATGAATACTAATTAAATTCATAACTCCATGTAGCATGTGTGCCAAGCGGAGACTTATCTGACATGGGGTTCCAATGAGTTGGTGGCTGCGGTGTTGCATATGTCAATGGTGCACAGTTAACATATGTCGATATCGCATTTTCAAAACGGTGATGATATTATTATTTCATGCAACCATTATATTACATAGTATTAAGGCTTCACATGGCACCAATCGTGAATGGCCACATGTTACTGAATGAAAGCATAAAGGATTTATGGGCCTTTATGTTTCTAAGTTTCTAAGTTGAGAAATGGAAAATACCAATAATGATTCGCAACGGTTACTATAATGTGTATTTGGAGTGAAGTACGGGAAGGAAGTGTTCGAAAGGAATAAAGAAAATGAAGACTAATCATTTGAATTCAATGGAACGAGTGGACAGTGAAAGAAGTTTTTTGAAACGAATCAGAAGGCCAAAGGCAACAAATTGAAAATGAAATGAAAGGCCAAATAGAAGTGGTTATGGAAAACCAAAAGGCAGAGAAGGAAAAGGGATAGTTTTTTGAGATAATAAAGATTGCACTCAAACATGGAAAGAGCGTTGGAAAATTCTAAAACAGAGTTATAGAGCTGAGGGCAAGAGGCCATTCTGGACCTGCTTTGGATTGTTTTTCTTCCACTTTTTCTGGTTTTGGATAACCAAATTTTTGCCATGTACAAGGACATATTTTTAATGTAGATAGTTTTTTAAGAAAGTTGCATCTTATGGATAAGAAAGGAGGAGTCATTTTCTGCATGCAAGATTAAATGTCTATTTTTACCCTTTTCAGATTTTAGGCTTGTAAATGGAGTTTATGCAAGTTTCTTGATTGCTTCATGTGAATGCTTAAATTTGAAAACCTCATTTAAACCCTAGGAGCCAGCACTTAGCTTATCCGGATTGTGCTTGTTTTGCAAGTCCAATAGGTTAGGTTGCATGCATGAAAACCTCACATCTTTAGTTTTGCCGAAATAGGATAGCATCAAAATGAATGTATCATGTGTTTCATTTTCTGCATTTCATTTTCATTTTTCTGCATTTTATTTTTCCAGAAATTTTAATTTTTTATTTTATTTTTTTCAGGCATTAAAATAAACATTAAAAAATTTCAAAATCCAAAAACAATTTCACCATTGTGTAGGTTATACTTCATACTTCCAATACGCATTTTGAAATTTCATTTTCGGATTTTTTTAGTATTTTAAAAAATTCATCGAAGTTGCTATTTTATTACAGATTTTGAAAATTCCAAAAATAGAAAATTTCCATTTTTGGGCCGAATTTCATTTTTTCAGTTTCATACTTTATTCATGAGCCTATGATGACATTCCCTTCATGAAAATTTTAATTTCAATGAAGGAGTCGTATTTTAGGGCACTTTGCAAATTACCATTTTGGGAGCAATCAAAGCACTAAATTATTCGTCTTGATGAAAATCTGATTTCATTTAAGAAGGATAATTAAAGTGACATTTTGAAGCTACATTTGAATACCCTATTCATCATTGAGTATTTAATGCAAGATAAAATCTATTTTAAAACCCTCAAGATAAAAGGAATTAAGGCACTACATCATGGTCATATGAGGGCCAACTCACATTTGCTTTATTTTGGTTCAATGAACAATCACTAAAGTTTCATGGTAAAATAAACCAACATTGCCCCTTGTTTACAGTTACTTGCAATCACTAAGGTGTTCTAAGAATTTAAATTGAATATCTTTATTTGATATTACTAATACACATATGCAAATGCTAATATAGCGGATACCTTGGAGAAGTTGTTTTTTTAACTTCTTTGCAAGAGGGGATTTGGAACCCAAATCCTAAGGGAGAGTGTACTTTCACAATTGGGTGAAAATACCACTCAACAGATTTAGCGCTAGAAGGAGGACCGAATTGGTTTATTTCAATGTGATTTAAATGCTATAGGGATTTAAATTTTGAATATTTCATGCCCTATTGATTATTATCTTTAGCCCTCTTTTAACAATATAACCTTGTAGTGTTAAAAGGAGGACATGAATTGCTATGCATTGTTCTAACGCTTTTGATTGTTCATACAAGAATAATGTGTTTTGATTTTATTTTGAAAAAAATTTGGTCTTGACTAACGAGGTTGTCTCCATGCAATTACTTTCATTTTATTTTAATGGATACATCTCTTGGTTGATGCTAACATGATTATTCATACGTTACATGTTTGATATTTGCTAGTCATTTCATGCTTATTTGTAAGGAATTATTTTGTCTAAAATGTATTTATTGTCGGTATTATGCTCTTCACTTGCGTGTAATGCGATCTTGTGAATCAGAAAGCCTACAAAACTAGGAGTATGCTCTTCACTTGCGCCATATGCGATTTAGTGAATCAAAAACTAATTTACATTTTTAGAATATTGCTTTGTCATGGTTCCTTATTTTATTCATGACTAACAAATTGGTTTTGAAGTTATTATTTGAGTTTCATTAATGGCTACAACTGCAGGAACGTGGTATGGGATACATGTTAATCCTTTGAACATTAGTGGAGATTCTCATGATTTACCCAAGAACGTAGAAAAATGCTTACCCAAATTTAAACACAATGGTCCACCATTAGCCAAGGAACATATTCAAGCCTATGTGGATATCCTAGTTAGATGGAATGTCAAACATGAGGATGTGGCATGTAGAATGTTTCCTGGAACCCTAGATGAGGTAGCATATGATTGGTACATCAATTTAACCACTGGTTCTATTACATCTTGGACTCAATTGAAAGATGATTTTATCAATCAATTTAGGTTGCTCATTGATCCTCTCACGATATATCAACAATTTACTTCTTGCAAAAGAGAACCTAATGAGCTAGTGAGAAGTTTCAACATGAGGTTTTGAAAGCTTTATGCGAGATTAATTTCTCCCTATACTATTGAGGAAAGTGGTGCTCTTCAAATATACTTTCAAGCATTGGATCCATTGTTTGCCATATTTGTTAGGATGAATCCCTTGGTTATTGATCTTGCATTGGCCTACACAGAAGCTATGATTGTAGATCAACAATTGAGGCCACAAAGTTATGGAATGGAGCAATCAACTATGGTAGGACAACTAGGGGCTTGCAATCAAGCCTCGATGGTAAATCAAGCATGGGCACAATAAAATTTGATATCAAATATTTTTCCCTACAGTCAACTTTATCCTACCATACCAACTTATGCTCCCACAAGTACTTCCATCCATCCAACTATGCCTCAATTAGTGGTCACTCATGGAACCATTGCAACAAATGTTCAAGATTTGTCTATGGATATCAATCCAACTAATCCTACTACTTCTACCACTCAACCCAAAGAATTCGTATCAGAAGTAAAAGAGAAAAAGAAAGTGGTTAAGAAGGTATGTAGGCATGTTCCACCACAAAAATGAACACATCAATGTATGAATCCAAGTCATCCTAGGAATAAAATTCGTAATGCCGATCTTAATGACGTTTTATGTCATGCTTCTTCAAGTGATACAATAGCATTTGAGGTGACTTACGTTGAAGTAAATACCTATTTGAAATGTCTTGAAGAGCATGAATATTTTGAAGAAGAACTTCTATGGATGGGTAACAAGATGAGGATTTGGATGAACAAACTTATGTGGATATCCAGAATCATTACCCAAAAATGAGGATTTGGATGAACAAACTTATGTGGATATGATTTGGTCAGATGTACTTGCAAAGGATTGGAGAAACTATATGACACGGAATTCAAAAATCGATCCCATTATAGAAGATCCTAAGCCATCACAAGTGGCTAAAAATGAATTTGAAAGAAAGTCAGCAAATGAATTTGAAGACATAATCGAATTTCACCACTTGTTCTCGAAATACACTTTGGATGATGTTCTCGAAAGTGATGACCAAGAGGATCCACACCTTCCAAATTGTGATAAAATTGAATCATGGGTTACAAATTTGGATTATGATAGCTTTACCAATTTGAATTCAAGAGATAACCCACTTTTGGAAATAACTGAACCATCTAAGGAAGGTGAAGATGAATTGGATGAGAAACATGTTGATGAATCAGAAGATGAAGAAGAAGTACTTGAGCATCACAACTTGAACTTGGAAGATCATTACTATGATTCATGGAAGAAATGGGAAGAATACTATCAATCTAAATCTTCTAATAAACTTGTTGTGTCAATTTATATGCAGGATAACTCAATTGCTTTCTCACATGAGGATACTATAAATCATGTACAATTTGAGAAAGTTTTGGAAGAGGAATTCGAATCTCATCAAATTTTGGAACATGATAAGGATTCTACAACCATGAATCAAGAAAGAGAGTAATTTAATTTAAATTCCTTTGAAGGAAAAAAAATTGAAAATCTTGATCCACTTACTTGTGCTACAATGACTATGCCTTTTCAAAATGAGAAAATTACAAAACCTAAATCATTTGGGTTTGATATCATTGATGATCCAATTGAAAATCTCATGTTACCCAAAACAACCCAAGTGATTGATCATGGAAATGTGTTAGTTAACCCACCCCTAGAAATACAAGACTTATGGTTTGAAAGGGATGGACATGTTTTTAATTGGGTACCTAGATTTGGTGCTTTTGATAAACAAGTCATGGAGAAATAACAAGTGCTACATGATGAAAAATTTCATGAGAGAAAAGAGGAATTTTCAAATCATCTTCAAGTAAGGTTAAATGAAAACATGCCAAAGGTAAAATCTCACCTTTTTGGTTTCATCATGCAAAATTCGAATGAATGGTTTGATTCAAATATTATTAATGTTATGGCTTTATTGAATGAAAATGAAAGCTTATTTCTACACCATGAATAAAAGTGCAGAATGGACATCTTAGAGAATAGAAATAAAAGAATTGAATATCAATCATTGTCTAATCAATTTGAAAACTTGAAGGTCCACCATAGGATTATTAATGAAACTAAATCAAATTGGTATGGTGAGAGGGGAAAGTTGAAGTTTGTTTCTTTATTTGGTTTGATCTTGTTTTTGGTAGATTCCTCCAAAAATTGGTATGCGTATCACGTCATATGTCTTTTAAAGAATTCTAATCAGGTTTGGGATCCGGGAAAATGATAATCCAAAATTTGCACCATCTTGTATTATATTGTACATTTGTATATACTTTTGGTTTTCATGTTTTGGTTTTGGATTGGATCTCATTTTGGTTTTAAGTTTTGTGTGTTGGTCCTTTGGACACTTTTGGTTTGTCTTGAAAAAAAAAAAATGAGATGTCAGCTTATGTCCTTATGAATGTTGACTAAGACTAAGAGAATATGAAACATCGGAATTGTATTTCAGAAAGCTCCATGAGTATCACAAACACATTAAAGAATATCGTTTGGAACTTGTGATGCATGAAGTTGTCAATTTTACAAATTATGGCAAAGTAGGTGGTATACTCCATCCGCATTTCAAAAAGAGCAATGCATTCATCCATATCTCATGTTACATTCCACATTGCATATACATTTCATCTCAGTTGCATCTACATTTCAAATAAAATCATTGAAAAGGTGTCGAATCCTCTTAGGGTTATTACATAACATATATTAAAAGGATCCTAAGGTTGGGGAACTGGTGCCCGAACTATCTTGAACCAAACACGTTCTACACATATTAAAGAGGATCTTGAGAAAATGGTCAAAACCATACTTGGAAGAAAAGGTGAGGCGAAAGGAGTATTTCATGTCTGTCCTATCATGCAACATAATCCTTAAAATAGTGGGTTTTACACTCCCATAGTGCTTAAATCCTAAAATCAGAGTAGTAAGGATAGGGTTAAATCCCCATCGAACCTAGGTTGAGGATCCAACTCCTCAAATATCTGATTTGACCTTCATGGAGTAGTAAGGATAGGGTCTAATTCTCATATCGCTTAGGTTGAGAATCTGATTCCCCAAAGCTTCTATTTTGCCTCCATCATGCTTTAAGAAATTAAAAGCATGATCTACACTCAAGAACTTGAAATTCCAAAGCAAATATTTTTCATCCTACTTTCATTTTATCATTAATATTGGATTGGAAGGATCGTACTACATGTCCCTTGCAAGGATGGGTAGTCATCCCCAAAGGTTCAAGAAATCAAAAGTAAAGCCAAATCCTGGATTATGGGGTTAATCTCCACCGGGGCTATAGACGTCTGACTAGCAGTGGAGTATGCTCATGTGTAGCAACATGTCTTGTCTAAAAGCAAGACCACTAACTACTCAAACGAACAGGATAGCCTGACATTTTCATCCATAACAAGTTAAATAATTTTGTTCAAGATGAGGTAATGAACTCCAGATCAGAGTAGTAAGGATAGGGTTAAATTCCCATCTCACTTAGGTTGGGAATCCTATTCCCCAAAGCTCTGATTTCACTTACACTTGAACATGGGTTCAAGATGGTAGTGACACATAACCAACTTTGGGATCTATGTAGAAATTAATTCAGTATTCACATATTTGGTCCTAAGAGGGTTTGACAGTTTTAATATGTTTGTTCATGGTACTAGAAAGTTTGAGCATTTGCAAAGCAGGTTGTTATATCTCTAGCATCTTCACCATATGTTAAATCCTACGGGAATCATACATAACTTCTCATATGGAATTATAAGTGAAACATATGATGGAATGTTGATCAATTTCAAATGATAAGGAATGAATCACACCACACACATTGAGTTGACACTGAATAATTCTAATGCTTCATGTATTTCTCATCTAGTTTCATTCTTTGGATATTTTTTGATGCTTGTGTTTGAGTTTTGAAGGTTTTTTAGGTTGGGTTCTCACTGAAATGGTTAGGAGCATTTCCTAGAAGAGTCACCATTTATTATGGTCATTCCACAATGTACCCAAAGAATTGGGGACCCACCGCAGAACTTAAAAGTTGGGTAGTTTAGAAGCCCTAAGAACCTAGCTCTATGGCCGATCGTAGTTGTCCCATCCGGGTATACCACATGGCATCGGTCACAAGGGGGTTGAATTATTAATAAATCCATAGGTTGGACATAGGGAAAATGGAGCCTTGTCGGCCTCTACCAGCACAATAGGACATTTATCAGCTATGCCTACATATCCAATAGGGTGGAGGCAGTGGGAATGGAACTTGGATCGACCACAACCAACACCCAGGGCATTTTACCAACTGCTCTACGCACGCGGATCTCCTAATATATACCTATATATATAGGTATTATCTATATATATTTGGTAAAAATATAAAAATGAAATAAAATATATATAATATAATATATATTATATTATATAAAAAAGGAAAAGTTTTTTAATAAGCAATAAAAGCTTTAAGGCTTAAATGTTATATTATTTTAGTTAATGTTATATGGCATTATTGGATTTAAGCATTTGTTAACGTTATATTGCCATAATAATATTTTGTGGTTAATATTTGCAGGTTATGAAAGGAACGGACGTGGCACGGAAGGCATCTCAACTTAGATGACGCGGCAGTGGTTCAAGGCGGTTTTGGCCAGTGCATTCAACGCGATATCAATAGAAGTGCAACATTCCATTCTGGGAAGCATAAAATTCGAAAGTCGATGACATGGTGGTGTGCAGGCATTAAGGTTAGTCATCGCGGGTTATGAAACACGATTCAAAATTTTGTCAGCGTCGAGGGAAAGATAAAGACGATATTCAAAGATAGATAGATAGGACATGGATCCCACAGGTGTAATGCGGGTACATGATTTTGTGTGGGTAAATTTTCCTTGTACATCGAAGAGAAAATGAAGCATGGTTTGCATACGTGAATGTATGGGAGATACATGGATGTATAAAGAAAGAAGGTAGGGTAGACATTTGGTGTGATTGCGACACGACAAAGCATTAACATTGGAAAGCACCAACGAAGTAGCCATAGGGGTCTTGGGAGCACATGGAGCTAGCATGGCGAGAGAAACATAGGATGTTGATGCCGAGAATCCTAGCACAGATCTAAGAGGTGATGAAAATCGAAGGACGTAAACCATGATAGGAACTCCAATAAACAATCGCTAGATTGGGGTTCGTAGATGACGTCGATGCAACGATCACTGAATTCTATGTTAAAAGCACAACAACCACATGTAAAGTGGTTGGAAGGTATCCTCGATGCTGAAGATGACGAACATCTAGGTTGAAGATGAAGCCATGGTCAAACATCGTGAAGCACAACTATACGGGTATTGTGAGATTAGCACAGATATCATGGGGAAAAAATTGAAAAGTGGCAACAAGAGGAGTTTTTTGTAGATAAAAACATCCCAGGAGAAAACTTAGTCCATAGAGGGCACTGGGTTCATTCGATGAATGGTCTAAGATGGATGACCAACATGATGACACAAAAATAAAATTTTATTAGCACTTTTCTCTTGACTCGAGCAGCGATAATGAAGATGTGTGATGGTGCCTAGACATGGATGAAACAAAGGTTTGTGGGATTTTAAAAGAGCACAATGGAGAGCACGAGTTACAATGATGATGTCTTTAGGCCAACAGTGAATGAGAGGAGGTTATTCGATTACAAGGTGTGGTGACGTGGCCTGCAAGGTTCTATCAATGAAGTTCAACATGTGCACAGTTCCATGCAGTGATGTCGACATGGCCATGGGCTTGGAAGCTCACCGCACAAGTCTACAAGTCCACTATGACATGGAATATTTTGATGCAGACACTATGGAGCCACGGTGTGGATATCTACGACGATTGAGATGGACGGTTTGATTGTTTTAGCAGGATATTATTTCCACGGTTGATGATGAAGTAGTGTGGCTAAACTTTAGCAAAGGTCGAATAAGAACAAAATGAATACTAATTAAATTCATAACTCCATGTAGCATGTGTGCCAAGCGGAGACTTATTTGACATGAGGTTCCAATGAGTTGGTGGCCACGGTGTTGCATATGTCAATGGTGCAAAGTTAACATATGTCGATGTCGCATTTTCAAAATAGTGATGATATTATTATTTCATGCAACCATTATATTACATAGTATTAAGGCTTTACATGGCACCAATCATGAATGGCCACATGTTACTGAATGAAAGCCTAAAGGATTTATGGGAATTTATGTTTCTAAGTTTCTAAGTTGAGAAATGGAAAATACCAATAATGATTCACAACAATTACTATAACGTGTATTTGGAGTGAAGTACGAGAAGGAAGCATTTGAAAGGAATAAATAAAATGAAGACTAATCGTTTGAATTCAATGGAACGAGTAGAAAGTGAAAGAAGTTTTTTGAAATGAATCAGAAGGCCAAAGGCAACAAAATAAAAATGAAACGAAAGGTCAAATAGAAGTGGTTATGAAAAACCAAAATGCAGAGAAGGAAAATGGATAGTTTTTTGAGATAATAAATATTGCACTCAAACATGGAAAGGAGGGTTGGAAAACTTCTAAAACAGAGTTGCAGAGTTGAGGGCAAGAGGCCATTCTGGACCTACTTTGGATTGTTTTTCTTCCACTTTTTTTGGTTTTGGAGAACCAGATTTCTGCCATGTACAAGGACATATTTTTAATGCAGACAGTTTTTTAGAAAGTTGCATCTTATGGAAAAGGAGGAGTCATTTTATGCATGCAATATTAAATGTCTATTTTCCACTTTTCATATTTTAGGCTTGTAAATGGAGTTTATGCAAGTTTCTTGATTGCTTCATGTGAATGCTTAAATCTAAAAACCTTATTTAAACCCTAAGAGCCAGCACTTAGCTTATCCGAATTGTGCTTGTTTTGAAATTCCAATAGGTTAGGTTGCATGCATGAAAACCTCACATATTTGGTTTTTGCGAAATAGGATAGCATCAAATTGAATGTATCATGTGTTTCATTTTCTGCATTTTATTTTTCCAATTTTTTTTTTTTTTTTTCAGGCATTAAAATAAACATTAAAAAAATTTCAAAATCTAAAAATAATTTCACCATTGCGTAGGTTATACTTCATACTTACAATACACATTTTGAAATTTCATTTTCGGAGTTGTTTAGTATTTTAAAAAATTCATCGAATTTGTTGTTTTATTACAGATTTTGAAAATTCCGAAAATAGAAAATTTCCATTTTTGGGCCGAATTTCATTTTTTCAGTTTCATACTTCATTCATGAGCCTATGATGACATTCCCTTCATGAAAATTCTAATTTAAATGAAGGAGTCATGTTTTATGGCACTTTGCAAATTACTATTTTGGGAGCAATCAAAGCACTAAATTATTCGTCTTGATGAAAATATGATTTCATTTAAGAAGGATAATTAAATTGACATTTTGAAGATACATTTGAAGACCCTATTCATCATTGAGGATTTAATGCAAGATAAAATCTATTTTAAAACCCTCAAGATAAAAGAAATTAAGGCACTACATCGTGGTCATATGAGAGCCAACTCACATTTGCTTTATTTTGGTTCAATGAACAATCACTAAAGTTTCATGGTAAAATAAACCAACATTGCCCCTTGTTTACAGTTACTTGCAATCACTAAGGTGTGCCAAGCATTTAAATTTAATTTTTTTATTTGAGATTACTAATACACATGCAAATGCTAATATAGTGGAGACCTTGGAGAAGTTGTTTTTTTAACTTCTTTGCAAGAGGGGATTTGGAACCCAAATCCTAATGGAGAGTGTACTCTCACAATTGGGTGAAAATACCACTCAAAACAACCTCTTCAAGAATTTATGGGAATGATCAATGTTGTAACAAAGAAACTAGAATATTGAAATTAATCTATGCAACATGTGGTATCATCCAATGTTGCACATTCACTCGTCTCATCTCTATAGGACATTGTCCTGCATACAATTACACATCATAATAGGGGGGGTTAGTTTCTATTACTTCCCCTAGCCAAGACAATCATAGTGCATCAAACACAATGCACATTAGGGGTACACAAAGTATCACACCTTTCGCCTAAAATCATAAAGTAATTAAAGTTACAAAAATCTCTATAAGTATCTTTAAATCCTTTGGTCACCCTAAACAATCCAAAGGTTTCTACGATCCCTTTGGTCACCCTAAAATGCTCCAAAGGTATCTACAACACCTTTGGTTACCCTAAAACACTCCAAAGATGTCTATGATCCCTTTGGTCACCCTAAAACACTCCAAAGGTGTCTACGAACCCTTTGGTAACCCTAAAATGCTCCAAAGGTATCTACGATCCCTTTGGTCATCCTAAAATGCTCCAAAGGTGTCTATGATCCCCTTGGTCATCGTAAAACCCTCCAAAAGTGTCTATGACCCCTCTGGTCACCTCAAAATGCTCAAAAGGCATCTATGACCCCTTTGGTCACCCTAAAATGCTCCAAATGTGTAGAAACCCTTTTGTCACCCTAAAATGCTCCAAAGGTGTCTATGATCCCTTTGGTCACCCTAAAATGTGCCAAAGGTGTCTACAAACCCTTTGGTCACTGTAAAACACTCCAAAGATGTCTATGATCCCTTTGGTCACCCTAAAATGCTCCAAAGGTTTCTATGAACCCTGTGGTCACCCTAAAATTCTCCAAAGGTATCTACGATCCCTTTGCTCACCTTAAAATTCTCCAAATATTTATACAACCCCTTTGGTCATCCTAAAATGCTCCAAGGGTGTCTACGAACCCTTTGGTCACCCTAAAACACTCCAAAGGTATCTATAATCTCTTTGGGCACCTTAAAATGCTCTAAAGGTGTCTACGTACCCTTTGCTCATCCAAAAAATATCCAAAGGTGTATACGAACCCTTTGGTCACCCTAAAATGCTCCAAATGTGTCTATGATCCCTTTGATCACCTTAAAATGCTCCAAAGGTGTCTGCGATCCCTTTGGTCACCCTAAAATACTCTAAAGGTGTCTATGAACCCTTTGGTCACCTTAAAATGCTCCAAAGGTGTCTACGAACCCTTTGGTCACCCTAAAATGCTCCAAAGGTGTCTACAAACCATTTGGTCATCTTAAAATCCTCCAAAGATGTCTACAAACCCTTTTATCACCCTAAAATACTCTTAAGGTTTCTATGATACCTTTGGTCATCCTAAAATGCTCCAAATGTGTCTATGATCCTTTTGGTCACTCTAAAATGCTTCAAAGGTGTCTACAATCCATTTGGTCATCCTAAAATGCTCCAAATATGTCTACGACCCCTTTGGTCACCGTAAAATACTCCAAAGGTGTCTATGATCCTTTTGGTCACCTTCAAATGCTCCAAATATGTCTACAATACCTTTGGTCACCCTAAAACACTCTAAAGGTGTCTATTGATGCGTAGTCGTTATACACATCATTAATTATCAATGAATTTGTCAATCCAGGGTAGTGTACAAGGCTATCTACGAAAGAAGGGGTGAACAGGGTTATAACTTAGGTCAATATGGAGCAATAGGTCTTATTGGTGAAACTGATTATGTGGGGGATTTAGGACATTCCTATCTCTAAATTGCATAAATTAAACCTTAATCTAGTTGCAAAAATGGAAACTAATCATTAACTATAGAAATGAAATCCTAATTACAATTGCAGAATGAGACCTAATTATGTTGCAGAAATAATAGTTATTAAATTAGAAGTCTGATTATAATTGTAGAAAGGAAATCTATTTACTTTTGTAGTAATGGAAACCTAGTTATAGCATGGAAATGAAACCCTATCAAAGCTTTGTAACAGAAGGTTGTCAATATTCTATGCAAGGGTTGACAACAAAACACAAAATGCAAGAAATTACAGAAAACAATAAATTTTGGAAATGACAGTCTGCAATAAATTGAAAGCTTTGCTGAAAGTGGATATTACAACCAAACCATTAATCACAAAACATAAAATAAGCTAAGATTGCAAATACTATTAGTTTTTTACAAAGAAATGAAATGACAAGTTCTACAACTCATTATGCTGCAACAAAATCAGAATAAAAACCTGTTGTTAGTCCTCCTCCTAGGTCTAGAAGTGGCCAGCCTCCTTGTCCAGAAGAAGGTATTAGTCTTTCTCTATCTAGATATTACTCACACTCATTTATAAGCAATATGAAATAGAAATAGTACAGTTTATTGATTCAAGAACATGATTACAATAATTATGCTAAAAACCTGTTACAGGACTGTAACAGTCACTTTTCTGATTATTGCCTAGTTTCTCCTATATTTCTCTACTCTCTGCTTTCTCTATCTTCTAGTATCTCAACCTGAATGGGAGCCATATTTATAGATGTCCTAAAATCTACTGACAAACTGAGAATATCTCAAAATATCTAATCCTATTATGCTACAGCAATTCCTAGTTTTATCCTAAAAGAAGATCAAACTTGATATTTCCATAAATGGTGGCTTTGGTCGGCAAGGACGGCAAAGTCAGATGGGAGATATTTTCCCTTACCCTTTTCAATATTTATTTCCCTTTTTCCAGCATCATAAATTGGTCAACAAGTCAAAAAACACATTCTATTTTCATTCCGAAGATAAGTGGCTCATTTCGAAGAGACTACAATTCTCATTCCAAAGATCCGCTCATTTCGAAGACACTATGTTTTCTCATTCCAAAGACATCTGTTCATTCCGAAGAGACTTCGGAATGAACAAATGTGTGCTCTTTAAATGATTTCATCTGCATTTCTCAGGTGGGTTATCTCTTAGGATCAGATTTCAATGGTCTTCATATTTTTCCATATGTGAATATCATGCCTTGTCATTCATTGGCAGTTGGCTGGAATTTACATGGGAAAAACTAGTTTTTGTTGCACAGTAATAGTTTGCTTGCATTGTTGCCAGATATAGGTAAAATAAATGTTTGAGACATATCAAAACATGATTAGTGAAATGCTGCTATCAACCTAAGCATATCTCATATAGCAAGTCATAACAAAATAACATAAAACTTATGCAAAAAGCTGTAAAAATTAGAATATAGTATTTTAGATACATTTATCATGAAAATAGTTAATACACAACATATGGAATCAACTTAAATAGCATATCAGATTAAACATAATAGTTTGTAGGCAATTTCAATGTTCAAAACATGTTATGATTGAGGCATTTCCAGGCCTCATCATTTTCCCCCAAACTTATATTAATGCATGTCCTCATGCATTCTATTGGGCTATGGAATCACATATGTCCATTTTTAAATTCCATGACCTATAGAACAAATTCTTGCCTATATAATATCCCCTGTTATCCTGAAGGTTCCTGAGCTATTCTTCAAACTTTTCATCAGGTTGGGCATCTTCTTCAAAGTAGAATGGAACTGGAGTGATGATGGTTGGAGGCCTAAATATGAGACTTATCCAATGATGTTGTATGATTTCAATCAACTGTATCACTCCTTCACTTCTTCTGGACCATTCTAAGTTGATGGGGGAGATGGGTTCTCTTTTTTTTAAAGACATGGAAAGTTCAGCCCATCTATTTCTACAGACTGATAATGTTGGCACAAAATTGTCATTACAAAAATTTTGGAATCTGGTCACACAGTCCCTCAAGTTTGTCAAGTACATCCTATTTACATCATCCCTGTTCATCATGGTGAAGTGTTTTCTGGTGATAATTGGGTGATTTGGCTAAATTGCTCTAACTAACAATTCAACTCTTGTTTCAATTTCTTTATTCTACTTTTTTTCTTGGTCCTAATAAAAATGATTCTACAAAGTGGACATGAATGCCCTTAATTGAACATCTCCAATGTAAATTTGAGGGTGGATTTCTACTTCTTATGGAATAAAGAAGCTGTGTAAAAATAGTTCACATAGAAGATTTTTTTCCTCTATAGGGCTGTCAAAATATGCTTCTAGGAAATCTACAGTTGTGTCCAATTTATATGGGAGATCTGAGCTAATCCTGATGACCTACCATCTGAGGTATTTCTCCTTTAGAATAAGACTATAAAATTTGGCTGGTCGTCTAAATTGGACTTAAAATTCAGCAATTTGACATAAATTAGACACTTTTTCTTTTAATGCCTGAATCTCTGTTTCCTTTGCTTCTAGCTATTTTCCTTCCAATTTGAATTTTTCAGTCTTAGTGGCAAGCTTCTCATATCTAATCACCCAATTGGCTATGTCTGCATTGTATTGTTCTAGGGACACAATATTAGGTGGTCTAACTACAGGTGGAACTCTAGGTAGCAGATCTACCTGAACCCCTTTTTCTGCCACTTCTACTAGTTGATCATCTGTCAACAATTCTACCTGTACCCCCTTGTATGCTATTTCTATTGTTGGTCATCAGACAATAATTCCACTTGCACCTCATTATATTCTATTTCTACTAAAGGTGTAACAGTTTGAAATACAGGGACATCAATAGAAGGAATACTTACTTGAACAATTTTATGATGCTGCTTGGACTGTTCCTGTGTTGGTGACTCATCTCCAGTATCTTTTTCTATGTTCTTTGCCAATTATGAAGCATCTTTAGAATGAAAAGGTAATGCTTCAGAATGAAAGGGTGCTACTTCGGAATGAGCACCTATGTCTGCCTTAATAGATTCATCTTCCCTAGATAAATCCATAAGCAATTGAGCCAAATCATCCTCATCAATGGATACATTTGGCTATTTTTCAAATTATGACAACCTTTTTCTCAATTCTGCCACTTCCTACTGTAATTTTATAATTTTCCTTTCCTACATCTCAATGATGTTTTCTCTCTCTTCAATCCATCTATTTTGTTTTTTGACAACACTTCTTGCTGCTCTCAGCTACTTTGTGATGTCTTCCTCCTCTGTTTCTACTTCAGAATCTGATGCAGACAAGTCAGTTGTAGTTGGCTGCTCAACAACTATCTCTTTCTCTGCAACATCTGTCTTCTCTTGTTTAGGAGGCTCTATAAAAATGTCTATAATTACATCTACCATTTATGTGGCCTGTTGAACTATAGCCACCTCCAAGCTATCATGCCCGAACTCTTCCTCAATTATCTGTTTAGGGATTTCTAGAAAGTTTTCATGGGTTGGTTGTATTTCTGTGACATCTGGACTGCTTTGTCCACCTTCTTCTTCTTTGACCTGTTCTGTCATTTCCCTCAAGTGGAGTCTTGTAGACCTCCTAGTTCCAGATGCAAACTTCTTTTTTCTTTATTTTTTTGTGAAATCAAGGGTTGTGGGGATAGTTTCAGATGCTTCTGTTTCCCTTGTTGTTTCTTCCCCTGTTTGGCTAGGTGCTTCACTTCCCTGTTCTGACAAATCAGTAACAACTTCAAAAAAATAGACCTTCTTCTATTTTTCTTTTCTATTTCTAGTTCCAAATCCTCTTTCATTTTTTTTCTTAGCTCATGAGGTTGAAGGTTCTGGAGCAAGGTGTTCTATTGCTATTGCTGGGTGTGTTTCTTCCTCTACAACAACCTCTAAAATAGTTTATGTTTCTTCTTCTGCAATAGCCTCTGCAGTAGTTGTTTCTTCTTTTGTAATAGCATTAGCAACATCTGTTTCTTCCTCATCCTCATCTCCAAAAATTACATCATTTAGGGTAGAGTAAAACATATCAAAGATCCTAGGGTTTCCTCTAAAATGGTGCTGGAAAACTAGTTTGATGAGACCATGGTGGCGAAGGCTCCCTTTTCCTTCCTGATATATTTTTGCCATGTTTTTCAATTCTTGGTGTAGATACAGGGGAAAAGTTACCCTAATGTTTGGTTGTTGCCTACCATGTCTGAGATGTTTTAAAAATTTTAGATGATGCCCTGACAATAGTACATACTGCCCTTCACAGGTTAGAAATTTGATTACCCATGTGGTCACTTCATCCCAAGGTTCCGGTAGGCTGGTCCTTTTTGCCCCCTTCCATGTGTTATTATATGTTAAATATTCTGGTTCCCTATCGTTTTCTTCCAGAAATTGATTAACTATATTCACCAATGTATTTTTGCCAGAACTAGAAATTGGAAGACCTTCTAATGGCATCTTAGTAATTTGACTCAAAACTTTAGGGTTTACCTCAATGGTCATGTCGTTAATGTGTTCCTGGTTGTTTCTAAATGTGTGGGCGTACATGCTAATAAAATATTCAAAGGACCAATTAAAATTATCCAAAATGACATAAGCCATCCATCTTCAAAAATCTGCAGCACTTCTGGATTCTCTTGGAGGTGGGTGGTATCCGCTGGTTCCATTTTTGTCTTTCACCTCATTTTCCTGTCTTGGTATGTTAAAAACAAATCACTTATGCTGCTATTCCTTTACTGGATCTCTGGTTTCTGGTGTTTACAGACTTGCAGGGTTTGGTTCCAAGTTTTCAATTGTCCTATTTTTCTTCGAAATGAATCGTAATCTAAGCACTGTACATCGTAATAATTTTGCGTTAGCAAATATGTCTTCAAAAATAAGGGTGGCATGCATTTCTATTTTTTTGCACACATGTCCATCAATGTTTGCGTAGATGTCCTTGTCATCAGATCCACCTTACTCATTTTTAGTTTTTCTATTTCGCGTGCAGAATTTCATGTGCATGTTTATTAGTATCAAAAAATGATGGCATACTACTGGTCACGTCCCCTGTGATTTTGGTACTTTCCAAATGGGTGCAAAAACAAACCACATCATAACTGACACGTGTTCATTTATCTTATGCAACCAAAATAATTTTAACTTGATCGTATTTTTTCTTCCTTGGATTCCACGTGGAGATGTTATATTGAATGCTCTTTTTGAAGATTATGATTTCATTCCGAAGACAAGTCTTCATTTCAAAGATCATGCTTCTTTGCAAATTCAAAGCCTCATTTCGAAGATAAATCCTCATTTTGAAGACAAATCCTCTTTCTGAAGATAAATCCTCATTTCGAAGACAAATCCTCTTTCTAAAGAAAAGGCTGCATTGCAAATGCAAATCGTCATTTCGAAGATAGAACTTCCTTCCAAAGACAAATCCTCTTTCATTCTGAATACAAAGCTTCATTCCGAAGATGATTCTACATTGTGAAGGCAAATCGTCATTCCAAAGACAAAGCTTCATTTCGAAGATAAATCGTCATTCTGAAGACAAAGCTTCATTCCGAAGACAAAGTGCAACATTCATTCTGTTGTCATTCCGAAGACAATTTCAATCCAAAGACAATACAACAATTAATCTGAAGAAGATAGCAGAAACTATTTTTTGTATTCTTGTTCTAAAGATTAGGCAGAAATCAATATTTTCAAAACATGTTTTAAGTATGCTAACTCTTATGGATACCTTTTATGCTAATGGCTGATTGTTATATACTATATGCCAATAATTTACAATGAAGAAATGTAAGAAATATCTACCTGATTAAAACAAGTTAATGCAAGTTTTTGAAGAATGACTGCCTTTGTTGATGTTCTGCTGAGATTTTCTGCAATATTTCAAAACAAGTGCATTTGGTGAATTTTTACAATGGTGGTTCAAAAATTTTCAAGGTTATGCATGCCAGAAAACTAGTTTTCATGCATACCAACCTAGTAGTGCCTTAGAAAAGGTTTTCACTACTGAGTTATTCATTTTTCTCTTTTTTTTTTTTCTTGGTTTCCCTTTTTTTTTCTCTTTTTTTTTCTTGATTCTTTTTTTTTCTTGATTCTGACTATGCCCATGAAAGAATTCATGATTTCCTTGAAATCATGCCTATGAAGGAATTCATAATCAAAATTTATTCATATTTTTGTTTTTTGCTTTTTATTTATTTTATTTTTTTGTATTTTTTTGTATTTTCTTGAAATCCATGATCATGCTGATTGTTTTGAAGTGGAAGAGGAAATTTCTTCCACCTGTTGTGTATCCAAACTATCAAGCTGTTGCAAGAATTCCTCTTTAGTCATAGGTGTATGATACACCCTGAGGCGATGTCCATTCACTACCAACTTTCTCTATGACCCATCAAAAGGAGATAAACGAGATGCTCCATTGTCAAATACCTTTTCAATCTGGTAAGGTCCAAGCCATCTAGTTCTCAGATTTCCAAGGAAGTCCTCATAGTGAGAATCAAATAGGAAATTCCAATCACCTTGTTGAAGTTTCCTCTGCTGAATGTGACTGTCATGCCACAACTTCCTCTACTCCTAAATTACTTCATTTTGGTGCAGAGCATCCAACCTAAGTTCATCCAATGCATTCAGCTGTAAAATCCTGTTTGTCTATTCCTGTGACAATTCAATTCCAATTTCCAATACTGTGAGCAATGTTAGTAGCTCAAATTCAATAGGTAAGAGGGGATTTTTACCAAAGACTAGTTCATAAGGTGTGAATCTAGTAGTGGATTTCCAAGTAGTGTTGTAAGCCCACACTACTTCAAGTAATTTATGTAGCCAATTTATCATATGAAAAGATACTATTTTTGTTAATATTCGTTCTAGTTCTCTGTTTGTTACCTCAACCTGGCCATTTGCTTGTGGGTGATAAGGTGATGATTTTCTATGTTTGATTTCATATAATTCTGTAAATGCCTCAATTACTTTAGATGCAAATTGGGGTCCTTGTTTTGTGGTGATAGACCGTGGAGCTCCAAATCTCTAAAAAATCTGAGAATACAAAAAATCAGTGACCTTCTCTTCACGAGCATGTTTGAAAGCATGCACCTCTACCCACTTTTTCAAGTAATCAATGCATACTAGAATATGCACCTTTCCTTGAGAAGGTGGATCAATAGGTCCTACAAAATCAAGCCCCCACCTCTCAAATGGCTCTAAAACCAATTGAGGCTGCAGTGGCATTTCATTTGTATGAGTGGGTTTCCCTATTATTTGGCATGCATCACAATGCCTGATGTACTTTTTCACATCCTTGTGAAGAGATGGCCAATAATATCCTATCCCTAAGATTTTCCTAATTGTGCTTTACATAGAGTAGTGTCCACCTGAGGGTTCATCATGAAAATCCCTAAGGATATCATATACGTCATCATTTTGAATGCACCTACGTAACATATGGTCAAGACTGCACTTAAAAAGTATACCATTAAACCATTCAAAATAAGAACTTTGTTTGATCAATTTTTTTTCTATTTTGAAGTGAAATGTGGAGGAACTTTCCCTATGATCAAATAATTGGCTATATCTACAAACCAAGGTGATTGGACTGATATAGCAAATAATTTTTCATCAGGAAATGTTTCTTCAACTAATTCCCCTTCATCTATGTTCTGCAATCTGGACAAGAAATCTACGACAACATTAGCTTTTCCTGGTTTGTTGATTATAGTGATATCAAATTCTTACAGCAACAGTAACCAATGAATAATTCTTGCACTTACCATAGGCTTATTCATCAAATACTTAATGGTTGTATGATCTGTGTGAATAAATATTTGATAACCTGTGATGTAATACCTGAATTTGTTGATGGCATAAATTACTACTAGGAATTATTTTTCAATTGTGGTATAATTTTTCTCAGCTCTTGTTAAATTCTTGCTAATGTAGTAGATGGCATAGTGTTCACCATTGTCAATTTGTCCTAATGCTGCTCCAATTGTAGTATTGGAAGAATTAGTTTGTATGTGAAATGGTAATGTCCAATTAGGTCCTCTTAACATAGGTGGAGTTACTAATTTCTCTTTCAGAGCTTCAAATGATTCTTGACACCTTGCAGTCTAGGAAAATTCAGAATCTTTAGTCAATAGGGCAAACATGGGATTGGCGATTGTGTTAAAGCTAGGAATAAACCTATGGTAAAAACCAATGTCCTAGGAAGCTTCTGACATCAGTCTGAGTTTTAGGAGGAAGAATATTCTTGATAATTTCCACCTTCTTTGGATCAACCTGGATCCCTTGAAGAGAGATGTGATGACCAAGAACTATTCCTTCCTTCATCATCATAAAATTTTTTTATGGATTCAAGGATAATTGGTATGTTTCACAACGAGCTAAAACTTTGTCAAGGTTTTCTTATGTAAATTCAAAAGTCTATCCATATACTGTGAAATCATCCATGTCTATCTCAACACTGTTGGTAGTCAGATCGAAAAAAATTGCTAAGACCACTCGCTGAAATGTTGCTGGGGTATTACACAAACCAAAAGGTAAAACTCTATAGGCAAATGTTCCCCATGGACAGGTAAAGGTTATTTTCTCTTAATCTTCAGGTGCAATCTAAATTTGATTATATCCACTAAATCCATCAAGAAAACAAAAGTATTTCTTTCCAGCAAGGGTATATAACACCTGATCTATGAAAGGTAATGGTAAATGGTCTTTGTATGTCACTTTATTCAGCTCTCTATAGTCTACACATACTCTCATTTTTCAAAATTTCTTAGGAACTATAACCAATGGAGAGACCCACTGGCTATCAAAAATTGGGTAAATGAATCCTACCTCTAGAAGTTTTTCAATTTCTTCCTTTACAATATCCCTTAGGGCGGGATTCAGTCTTCTCTAGGGTTGTCTTACTAGCTTGACTTCTTCAGTATAAATTATGTGGGTGCATATATCAGGGTGAACTCCTGACATATCTTTATAGTCCCAAGCAAAATTATGAACATGCTTCTACAAGACAACTATCAATATTTCTTCCTCTTCCCTAGTAAGCCAACTGTAAATGTTCAAAAATTTGCCTGGCTGAACTTCTATTTGTTTTGTATTTGGAAGGACTGAATTCACTTTTTCATACTTGGTGATTAGGGAATTAAGAGGACACTGCTGAGATGGGAGGAAATAAGAAGTTTCTATTTCATTACTTCCTGATGGAAGCATATCCTGTATGGAACAATTAGAAGGAAAAATCAGGTGATGGTGCCACCCATGTGGTAGTGAAATAGAGTTTTCGTATGATAGTACAGATGGTTCACCTTCAAAATTTTGGTTCTCTTCATTCCTTAAAAATTGATGGATATTTACTGCTTCCTCTTCTAACCCTTGTTCATGCAGAACATTTATTAGGATATTTTCATTTTCTAAAGTTTCTATGTCATGGAGGTCCTCTGTGTGTTCCCTTACTACCAAGGTGGCTAGTGTGGAAATAACCTCCTCTGATTATTCATATGAATCAGGAAACCATAAATGACCTAAAAATTTTGTAGATGGTTTTGCAGGAGGATACAGAGAAATTTGTTTTTGATCAATACCATTTGAAATGGTAATTTTTCTAGATCTACAGTCTATGAAGGCTGCTGCAGTTGCAAGCCAAGGTCTTCCCAAAATTATGGGATATCCATGTGCTGAATTTCTTGGATGTAAAACCAAAAAATCTGCATGGAATTCCCAAGAAGAAACTTCTATAGGAACATCTTCAATGATACCTTCAGGTTTTGCAACTGACCTATCAACCATTTCTAAAACTGTAAATGTAGGGTTGAGATGTTTGAGCTGTAATTGTTTTATTATATCCTTGGTCATGACATTTATTGCAGATCCTAGATCCACTAAGACATTTGATATTGGTACTGAACCTATGGTAACTGTGATAACTGGACTTCTTGGGTCACTATACTTTGGAGGTACTAGTTTTCCAGACAAGAGATCAACTATCTTTCCTTCAACCTAAACAGTATTAGGAAATGTTTTTTTTTTCTTCCTGCTCTTCTAATGCAAAAATATTGGATAGTACTTTTAATCACTGGTATATCCTTAATGGATTGCAATAAGGGCAATGATATAGTTAACTTTCTAAGTTCCTTGACCAGGTCTGACTCAGAATTTTTTGTTGTGGTATTGAATCTTTCAGGATATGGAATTATCCTTGATGAAGGTAATTGTTCTACCTATGAGTCTATTTTTTCTTCTTCTTTCTCCATTGTTGGTTTAACTCTAACTGTTTCCAAAGGTTCTTGCTCTTCATTTTCCTTGATTTTATTTGAAACAAGTTCAGGTACAACTTTTCCTAAAAAAAGTTGGATGTTACTATAATCAAGAACATTTATTTCAACATTTTCTTCAGCTTCAGCCACATAGACAGAGGATGCCTGTCTCATGTTGTTTGGATTAGTGACTGATTGAGCTAGAAGTTGAGTTTGTTTCACTTGTTGTGTTTGTTGTGGTTGGTTCTATTTTTCTTGAAAATTTTGATTAGGTACAAGCAGCAAATGCTGAGTTTGACCTTGATTTCTTTGTTGCCTTAGATAGGACTGGTATTGCTAACTCCACTGTGGTTTATTTTGCATCCAATGTGGATTAGTCTAATTCTGATTCCAATATGGGTTGTTTTGACTCCATGATGGGTTATTATGATTCTGATTCCAAGCTAAATTACTCCAATTTTTTTGTGGCCATTCATGGGAATTTGTCCATTGAGGATAATTCCAAGGATGTTGGTGTGGTTCTGATTGTCCCCATGGCATAGTCCAAGGATTATGCCCCCAATTTGTAGGAAAATTAGGGGGATTTTGGTATTGATAGAAATTTCCCCCTTGTTTTGGTCCAACATAGTTGAGTTCCTCAGTCTGATTTTCTAACACAGTTTTGAGTTGTGGTAGCAGGTGACATTTATCAATTGAATGCTTCTTTGAACAGATACTACAAATGGCTGAGATAGATTTTTTATTCAAAGGACATTCTTGCAAAGCATGTTTATTTCTACATCTTGGGTAATAAATTGCCAAAGGTTCTGTGGTTTTTGTTTTTGTAGACATTTCCCCCAAAGTTGTGTTTAATTGCACTAGAATATTAGTTTTAAAATTTGCAAGTTCCTCTATTAGGTCCTTCACATCAGTGCCATTTGTACTCTTTTTTCTTCTTCTCTGCTTAGTGTAAGAGTAATTCCTATAGAGATCCACAATTTCCTCATTACTGAGAGTATTTACATCCCCTTTTCCCATCAAATCCAATACTTCTCTAGATTCATCTTGTAATCCTCTCAAAAATATGGTTTTGCATAACTCTGGTTCTACAAGTCCACATCTCCTTTGAACAAAGGAGAACCTATCAAGATAGTCTTCTAATGTTTCATCATCTTCCTGTTTAATCTCGAATAACTCATATTTCTTGTTCCTTACACGACAATACTCCTAATATTTATCTAAAAATATAGTTTCCATTTTATCCCAGGTTCAGATGGAATTTGGCTCTAAGCTCATGAACCAACGTAATGTTGAGTCCTTGAGTGTTGAGGGAAAAACCTTAAGTTTTTGATTGTCATTTACATAGTCATAGGTTTCACACACTACTTTGAATTCAAACAAAAACTGATCAGGATCTTCATATACAATACCTTAGAAGGTTGGAAGTATGAAATATGAAATGGTTTTCATGGGAGAGTTTTGTGTTTGATTCAAACGAATAGGATATTCAAATGTTCTGGAAGGTTGGGACATATCTTGATCATCTCCTTAATTATGGACATAGCCATGTTGGCCATATCTATCTAGATTGCCTCCCTATGCTATAGTTTCCTGTTCCTTGGGAAAATTTAAACCTATCCAAATTTCACTCTCAAGAGGTCCAAGATCCTCTGTTGATGATGAGTCTAATGATTTTTATTTCTTAGGATGTTCTAATGATGATGAAGCTGGTGATTTTTTTTCTCAGAATGTTCTAATGATGGTGAGATTGGTGATTTTTCTTTCAATATTTTTGGTAGTTCAAACACAGATGAGTCACCCCTTAGGCATGAAGATCTCCTTAATGGAACAAGCTAGGGATCCTTTTGGGTAATTTTACATTTTTCATCCATAGAATTACTCATTCATGTTTACTCTTTGAATGACATAAATTATATGTCAATAGTTGTTACTTTAACCAGCCGTTCTATTGAGATTTTATCTTGAATCTTCACAGCTCAGTATAATTAACAGCTATTAGACTTTTGTCACCTTCTAGAAACACAATTCCTTAGCAACGGTGCCAAAATGATGTGTAGTCGTTATACACATCATTAATTCTCAATGAATTTGTCAATCTAGGGTAGTGTACAAGGCTATCTACGGAAGAAGGGGTGAACAGGGTTATAACTTAGGTCAATCTGGAGCAACAGGTCTTATTGGTGAAACCAATTATGTGGGGGATTTAGGACATTCTTATATCTAAATTGCATAAATTAAACCTTAATATAGTTGCAGAAATGGAAACTAATCATTAACTGTAGAAATGAAATCCTAATTACAATTACAGAATGAGACCTAATTATGTTGTAGAAATAACAGTTGTAGAATTATAATTCTGATTATAATTGTAGAAAGAAAATCTATTTACTTTTGCAGCAATGGAAACATAACTATAGCATGGAAATGAAACCCTATCAAGGCTATGTAACAAAATATTGTCAATCTTCTGTGTAGGGGTTGACAACAAAATACAAAATGCAAGAAATTACAAAAAATAGTAAATTCTGGAAATAACAGTCTATAATAAATTGAAAGCTTTGCTGAAAGTGGAGATTACAACCAAACCATTAATCACAAAAAATAAAATAATCTAAGATTGAAAATACTATTAGTTGTTTACAAAGAAATGAAATGACAAGTTCTACAACTCATTCTACTGTAGAAAAATCAGAATAAAAACCTACTGTTAGTCCTCCTCCTAGGTCTGGAAGTGGCCAAACTCCTTGTCCAGAAGAAGGTATGAGTCTCTCTCTCTCTAGATATTACTCACACTCATTTACAAGCAATATGAAATAGAATTAGTACACTTTATTGATTCAAGAACATGATTACAATAATTCTACTGAAAACCTGTTACAGGACTGGAACAGTCACTTTTCTGATTATTGACTATTTTCTTCTATATTTCTCTACTCTCTGCTTTCTCTATATTTTACTAGCTCAACCTGAATGGGAGCCATATTTATAGACGTCCTGAGATCTACTGACAAACTGAGAATATCTCAAAAAATCTAATCCTATTATGCTACAACAATTCTTGGTTTTATCCTAAAAGAAGATCAAACTTGATATTTTCATAAATGGTGGCTTTTGTCGGCAAGGACAACAAATTCAGATGGCAGATATTTTCCCTTACCCTTTTCAATATTTATTTTCCTTTTTCCAGCATAAAAAATCAGTCAACAATTCAAAAAGCACATTCTATTTTCATTCCGAAGATAAGTGGCTAATTTCGAAGAGACTGCAATTCTCATTCCGAAGATCCACTCATTCCGAAGATACTATGTTTTCTCATTCCAAAGACATCTGTTCATTCCGAAGAGACTTCAAAATGAACAAATGTGTGCTCTTTAAATGATTTCCTCTGCATTTCTTAGGTGGGTTATCTCTCAGGATCAGATTTCAATGGTCTTCATCTTTTTCCATATGTGAATTCCATGCCTTGCCATTCATTGGCAGCTGGCTAGAATTTACATGGGAAAAACCAGTTTTTGCTGCACAATAACAATTTGCTTGCACTGTTGCCAGATTTAGGTAAAATAAATGTTTGAGACATATAAAAATATGATTAGTGAAATGCTACTATCAACCTAAGCATATCTCATTTAGCAAGTCATAACAAAATAACATAAAACTTATGCAAAAGCTGTAAAAACTAGAATATAGTATTTCAGATACATTTATCATGCAAATAGTTAATACACAACATATTGAATCAACTTAAATAGCATATTAGATTAAAAAAATAGTTTGTAGGAAATTTCAGTGTTCAAAACATGTTATGATTGAGGCATTTCTAGGCCTCATCATCTATGATCCCTTTGGTCACCTGTTACATAATGTCATGATAACGTTAAAATGATGAGATAAATTTTGTAGTCTATGGTGCTAGCATCTAGTGTGTCAAATAGTATTCATAATCCATCATACATATTAATAAATCATCCATTTTATTATGCATACATACATATACATATCATCAACTCACATCATATTATAATACATGCATACATGATAAGCATCCATAAAAACATCAATAAAGCAAATATAAGCACTGCATACATCTTATAAAGTAGTAAGGAAACACATGATGATAACATAAAAACTCATATATATATATATATATATATATATATGTATGGGACCAAAAGATACATCATAATATAAAAACTACCTTTAGGCTATAATAATATGGGTCCTCAAACCTCACGCTCCCAAAGTACAAAAAGAACCATAGAGTATCAAAATCCATGGTCACGCATGACCGACACTATGACTCTCACCCCTACCCTCAGACATTGTCTGTCGAGAAATTCTAGATCTGTAACTCCCTACCCTATATAACCTTTGTCCAGATCCAGGAGCCCCCATACTTGCAGATGATTGCCCTGTACCACTATGCCTACTCTACTGGGATCCACTAGCAGAAGGATGAGCTGGTAAGTGCCCCTTCCGATGCACTACCTCATACTCCAAATATTGGGCGTACGATAGCTCCTCTCGATGATGAGCCTAGAAGTCCCACAATAATACTTGGAGTTATGTCACCTCCTCCTATAGCCTAGCTACCTCATCACCACTAGATGTCACCTAGCTCGAGCTCCCCGAAGTAACATGTACCCAAAGAGTAGCTATTTGTGCTACCTACCTATTAATCTTATCCTATGTACTTTGTACCTATGCTTGTAGAAGATCTATCTGCTTTGCATGCTCCTATCTACCTCAGATCATCTCACCCTACAACTTAGTAATAGTAGCATCTCGTGCTATCAGCTATGCTTGCACTCCCTTCTCCTCAAAGCAATCCTCACCAAATTCATCCTATGGACCCCCTACACCAATGAGATATATCCACTCATCCTCTACTCGATAACACACATGTCGCTCACTTGCATTTGGCTCCTCCTCATTTGGAGCCTCATCATGACCCTCATATAGAGTATCCATGTGAGCCTCCTCCATCACTATAGTTGTATCACCTCCTAGTGGCCCATTCCCTCACCATTGGTGCATCAGCCACCAAGAGTCATACACTGTTGTAGTCCCAACATCATCTAGCTCAAAACTATCACTATGCAACCCAATAGTAGGCCAACCAAGTGTCTTATGGATCACTAGGCAACCCTTGATGTAGCCCAAACTACCACAAGATGAGCATATAGGAAGTACTATCACTCAGTCCTATTTCATCTAACTAACCATATTTTTTGCCTCACATAGAAAAGTTATGCCTCAGCCTTAGGCCATGCTGGATAATCCCTATAGGGTCTCCAAGTCACCTCATCTACCTTGAGTTGTGTAAAATACTATGCATAATGGTCAATCATGATTGAAAAGGAATGACTTCAACCTATCTCTTGGTATTGTTGCCATATAATCCCATAACCTATCTCCCTATGTATAAGTTGTGTTTGTGTCGTCTAAGGTAGTCCCCGTGGTCGATCCATAATAATGTGCTACCATCCCCACACATATAAAGTTGCATCTTAATCCCTTATGCCCATGGGAGCCAATATAATACAAATCATCATACAAATATGCCAACAAAGTAGTTCCCCAAGCTATCAGTAGCGACTACTCTATGGTGCACTCCACAAGTGTAAATACCAACTCCAAAAGGTTCCAGGGGAATCTGGACCCTAACAAATGTGGTAGCAACATGTTGGATATTAGCGTCATTAGTAAGGTATGTATCATAGTCAGTATCTCCATATCATACCATAACTCCACTAATATATTACCACTAGGTAAGTCTCACACTACCTCATGCCAGTCCCTATCAAAGTATCTATGCAAAACCATATCTCTCAGATCATGGTGAGTAGATACAATAGGTCACTCCTCTATCAAAATATGCAAAATCTGATAGACATACTCTAGAGTCACTATTATCTCCCTTACAGGTAGGTGTAAGGTGTCGGTGTGAGGATCCCATAAGTCTATTAAAGTAGTGAAATAAGCTTGGTCACCCACCACTGGCTCTAGGTGTGTCACTTGCTTAAGATCAATGACATCAAGCCATTTCCTGTACTTCTCTATAAGCAAGTCCCTAGTGGTCTAAATTAGTAAAAAATTAATATCAACTCTTAACCACCTAGCAGAGATAAGCAAGTTAACAAAAATATGCACCAAAAATGCATCAAAATTGCCCAAAAATAGCTAAAAAGACCAAAAAAGGGCCTAAAACCCACCAAAAATAGGTCAAATTTGGAAACATTTCATAAAGGATCAATATTGCATTCAAATTTTGCATGGATGAATTGAAAATTCTCTACTTCACTCCTCAATAAGGCCATTTTTTCTAGACCGCTCCACGGTAATGAGGTATTTAGTCTTTTTCTTCAATGAAGTGTCAACAAAACGATCAAAATCCTAGCAAAATTGATAAATCTTACAATGGATCAAACTGAGGGTAATTCCAATTCTATCATATGGGTCAAGAAACTCAAAGATTTTATCATTGGTAATTCCCTCATTTACTTATCGCTTGAGTGGGTAGTCATAATATGTTAGGATACTATCCTAACATTAATTAATAATAATAATAATAATAATAATAATAATAATACATGTTATCCTATGGTTATATTAATAAATAATATAATAATTAATTATATTAATTATTATATTATTATAAGATTAGGGTTAGGGTTAGGAAGCATGGTGACTCTTCACTCATAACCCTAAAGGGGTATAAGACACTATGTGATTCTATCATTTAATATATCCATGAAATATTATATAAAACATTTATTAAAACATTGAAGGGACTTCCCGACAATCCAAAAGCGATTCTTTTAGTTTTAGGTTATTTATTATTTATTTATCATTTTATGTGCTAGGAACCCTAGGTTCCTACCATCAGGTATCAGAGCCTTATGGATCCAACCATATTGGTCAAGGAAATGAAAAATGACATTACAAAAATTAGAAGAATGATTGAACAAAAACAAAAAAAACAAATGCAACATTCTGATCATATTATACAATATTTAATGGAAATGCAAGAGGAGACCCTAGCCATGAAATATCAGGTAGAGGAGGAAGAACCCATATCCATGGAATCCCAAGTAGAGGAAGAACCCATATCCGATGAATCCTAGGTGGTAACCATTGCTCTTCCCAAGAAAGAAAAAATGCAACTGAACATATTGCTCCAAACCCTAAATTAATTGTTTCTCTGGATGAGCCCATAACCAAAGAACTTTCAGAAATACCTATTGTACTTTCAAAAGAAATTAATCAAAACCCTAATAATGAAAATATATTTAAAAAAAAAATTGCATGTGAAGAAGAAGAGGAAAAAAATAGGAAGGAAATTGCAAGTGAAATTTCTTTTCATTTGGAGGAGCCTGTAGTCATGGAATCCCAGAGGGTACCCATTGCACTCCCCAAGAACGAAAAAAATTCAAACCCTAAAAATATCTCCAATATTGTTTGCAATATCTCCAATGTTGTTTGCAATGTTCTTTTTAATGCAGAGGAAGAAACGAAAGTTTCTAAAAATTACAATGCATATCAAAGTGGAAGCCAACCTAGTATCACCTATGCAAACAAAATAGAGGCTCAAGGTGCTCAGTATCATAAAGTTATTTCCATTGCACTAAAATCCACTAAAGCTCCTTATTTCTCTCTTTCACCTGGTGCTACTAAAATTGTTTCTCAAAATTTTGGAGGTCCAATCCTCGTGAAGGACATCATTCCCAACGAGGTTACATTTTAGTATTCTCATAGCTCCAAATTAGTTGCAGGTGAATTTCATATTGCAAAAGCAAAAGAAACAAAATCTAAGGAATGCAGCCCTACCCGTCCGCCTCCATGGCCACCTCCGCCATTTCCCATTTCCTATGCAGTGTCAATGATCCTTCTTTGTGGAATTGTCTGGCTGTAGTTGAATTCGTATTTAAAAATTATAAAGTACCATTACCATCCTTTCTATTTGATTGAAATGGCCGCTCGGCTTGGTGGTAATTCAAACAATTGGGCACATAAAGTGAAGGACTTGTAAAAATTTTCTGAATCTACATATGAGGACCAACGCCATGCACTGTCATTCATTCTTAGTGACATTCAGTATGAATCCTTTCATCATCAATTTTTGGTTTTGAAAAATTTGGACAGTATAAAATAGTGGTTCATGTCTTTAATTCAGTTCTCAAAAACCTGGAACAAATCACAGATAATGGACAAAATATAAAGCTTTGTGAGCGTCCATCTCAAATTCAATACCATCTTTTAGAATTTTGTTGGGTAGATTTTCGTCAGTAATTCAAGCTTACTCTTCTTTAGAAGGGAAATCGAGCCTGAGATATAACAAAACATATGTGTTTAAAAATGTGAGGAACCATAGGCTTTATGGGAATCACATCATTGAAGCCATGTTCAAAGCCTAATCCCACCGTGACCATCCAAACCAGGAGACCAGTGTTGATGAACGATCTCTCCACTTCAAATATGAAATCTAGCAGCAACTGGGTCCAGAAATTGCAGGCCAACTGCATACCACACCAACCACACTACCAAGCTAGATGACTGCTCAAACGTAAAATAAGAAATTAAAAACAAAAATATATTTGGCTTCCCTTAAATTCTAAGTGCCATGAAAAAGTTCTTCCTTACAAGCTCTCACACTCCTATGTTGCGAACAAATGTCAAACACAGTAGTCAATTCTAAAACACATTGATTAAGTTATGGGTGATAATATCTATTGTGTGCATACTCTGCCATACATGGAGAACGAACGAGGGATTTGTTGTCAAGACCCATCTTGAATAGACATTACAAAAGTTAGCTAATTTTTTTTTGAATATTATGAATAGTTATACACAAAGTTGTGAATAGACGAGAAGTGGCCGATGTTAATGTGCATTATAGGTGACAATTGAGTTTTTTTTTAAACGATAAACTTAACTACAAGAAGCTTGTGATGTTGAGATTGGCAAACTTTGTAGAAGCATATTTCCAAATTTTTCTAGCTTTGAGGACAATGCTCTTCAAAGAGGGATGGCATGTTAGGATACTATCCTAACATTAATTAATAATAATAATAATAATAATAATAATAATAATAATAATACATGTTATCCTATGGTTATATTAATAAATAATATAATAATTAATTATATTAATTATTATATTATTATAATATTAGGGTTAGGGTTAGGAAGCATGGTGACTCTTCACTCATAACCCTAAAGGGGTATAAGACACTATGTGATTCTATCATTTAATATATCCATGAAAGATTATATAAAACATTTATTAAAACATTGAAGGAAATTCCCGACAATCCAAAAGAGATTCTTTTAGTTTTAGGTTATTTATTATTTATTTATCATTTTATGTGCTAGGAACCCTAGGTTCCTACCATAATAATGAATTCATAATCAAAATCAACACTTAAACACTCAAAGTGCAACTTGCATACATTCAAAAGAATCATTTCCAAAGATAATTTTTCAAGCCTATTTTGGGGTAAATAAGTCAGCACAAATTTAAAACAAAGTCTTGGTCTCCTTGAAGCCTTGGGAATTTACCTAGAAAAAAAATTATAAGTGAAACAAGGAACCAAGACCAAGTATATCCTAAGCCCCAAGCCTATCATTACAGGGTGGCTGAAATGTCAAAAGAAAGGATTCAAAAATAAGTTGGTTAGGTTACTAAATAACCTTAACCATTTAATGATTTAGTCATCTATTTTTATTCTGTGTTATGTTTCACACAACACATCTAAAAAAATGGTATTTGTAGACACTAAAATCATGTAAATCGGATAATATTATGAAGGTTCCACTATTATCAACACCATAAGACCCCATTCGGCAATCCTCAGGGGTTAATTATCTATCCCAAATACTTTTGAGAAGGTTTACCTTACTTTTGGAAAGTTTTGGGCCATGTAGCCATGGTCGTCCCACCCCAAGACGACCATAGTTCATGGTCGTCCCACCCAGGGAAAACCATAAGAAACCATACTTGTGTGGGACGACCATGGTCCAGGCCCCCCAAAAATTCAAGGGCAGGACAAATGGCAATAAATTTCCACAATTTATCCCATCCAATCACTCATGACAGATTGCGAGACTTTCATGGCCATTAGGGACTACAAATTGAGGTCCAAATGGGAAGCCTCTTCTACCCTTTGCATGGCAAAGGTGTTGACAAGTGGTAAAACCTACCTTGCATGCCCAAAATTTTCCCTTTTCTCTCTTTCCATCTTGGGCTATACATTGGGGTATTTTCAATCAATTCCAAATAGAGACAATTGCAAGCAATGACCGCAAAATGCTGTTGAGATTTACTCTCACCTTTTGCCCTCATATTTACCTTGGATTCTTCATCAATCGAAGGCATTTCCAAGGCATCCCAAAATACATTCATTTTTTCCAAAACCTATCAATTCCTATGAGTTAATTTACCAAATTTAATGACAATACCCCTAGGAGGATTTTAGACCAGATCCAAGTGGAATTGGTGGCATAAACCACCCTATTTTGTGGTCGTCCCCATATGGGATGGTTAACAGTCCCAATTGGAAATCTTAAGGATGACCATGAATTGGCCCACAATTGTGATCTAATTTCAATGTAGATCAATTTTATAGCATTATATTAGCATCATATTTAATTTTTGTGAAGTTTGTAGTGGTTTTGAATTGTTAATTAGGGTTTTTATGATTACATTCCTAATTGGCCCACCCAGGGATGGCAACAAGTTATGCTCATAATATGACTTCAATTTCTACTAAAATAATTACAAAATCATATAATATACATCTGAAAGTGACGCAGAAATACAACGTACCGATATGATGCAAAAAAAAGTAGATACAAATGCTAAGTCCTACGAATGCATGAAGGAAATGACATAGAAACAAGATGTAAGCAAACAAAGTGGGGCCTCTTTTAATGATATTGCTTTTAATATAATTATAATGCATCCCCCCTCTAGGGCTTAGAACATGTGATACAATTTGTTTAAACCAATGGATGCATAGATGAAGTCGCGCTTCTAAGGTCAGACGATACACTTCCAACGTCTTTCGCGTGCCCACATTCAAAGTGGGCAGGCTAAAGGTTGTTGTCACTTATGTCCATGTGTTTGTAATTCCTTACTACCCCTATGGTATTCTTGGTAGTGATATCCTATGCACAGAAAGACAACAAATCATTAATAGCATATGCATATCTAGAAAAACATGCAATCCCCAAGGCCTCTAGCAGATTCTTATGGAATATCAGTGATAAGGTTGATAGATCAATTATAGAATGATGTATGAATGAAAAGGACAACATATAGAGTTGGTATCACCTGATTTTGAATCTAAGCAGCATCAGACGGCCCCGTTATGTGCGTTTGCCCGTCGAGGGCCTCTCCAAGGTGAGTGCTCCAATATCCAGCCTAAGCTCATCCAAATCACCTAAAACTCATAGGTTAGGCATTATATGTGATTTTAAGACTACCAAGATGCTTAGAATCTACCTATCCTACCCAAATTTTCCTATATGTGACAGGGGTGTCCTACGAGCTAGTTAACACATAAAAATGATAAAACTACTGTCAAATCATGTTAGAATGCAATGAAACTTTAATAGAGGCATTAGGATATCATCAGGGACCTATTGCAAAAGGAATAGTAAGGAAATCATGTATAAATTTCTAATCTCTCTAGGGCGGGATGCTAGGGACTACAACAAAACTTGTAAAAGGTGACCTTGCAAATGTCCCGTCCAAAGCCCTCCAAAACTCCTGCAAAATTGGGGTTAGACAAAAGGCAGTATTTTGGGATGACCCGAAAGGTCAGATTTGGCAGATTTTTCCTAGGTTATCCTGTACCCGAAGGCACTCCCTATAGATTAGTAAACACATAAAAATGACAAAAACCAGGTCAAATTATGTCAGAAAGCAATGAAACTTGGACAGTAGCATAAGTACATCAAATACAAAATAATTCAAAATGAATGGTAAATAAATTATGCACATATTTCTAATCACTTTGGGGTGGGGTGATTAGGAATGCAGTAGTTTGGGGGGCACCCGGGGTGGGACACCCATCGTTTGGTGCCTAGTTTTGACACCAATCCAAGTGGGATGGGTGCAAAATATCCTAGGGGGTTGTTTCGACGAGTTTGGGGTGGGATTATGTCTGATTTCTTGGGTTTTGGGTCTGGATTGCACCCCTAGTGTTCACTCAATAACCTATCTTTAAAAAGAGAAATTAGGGATGTAGGAAGCACAAAGAGGAATGCGGGTATAGTTCGACAGCACTTCGTTGCTCCAAATGCTCCAACTCTATTCTCCTTTTGGGATGAGGAGGCTCACATTTTTATAGACCTAAGGGTATCCTTTGAATGTGCATGTGAGGGAACCAATTGAATCACCAATCCTTTTTGGGGGAGAGAAGATTCCTCCCTGATTAGGGGCTCATTGATTGAGGTCTCCATGATTAGGGTAGGCTCTCTCTCTGATTTGAAACATTCCATCGCAATTGCATGCCTTGAAGGTAGAATTATGTGGTGGATCTAGGCTGCCATTTATTAGGGTTTGAATTTTTTCCAGTCAAACCTGCTAATCATCCCACCCTGGAGTGATTGCTGCTAATCATCCCAGGGTGGGGCGAATAGGATTCTAATCGTCCTAGGGTGGGACGAATAGGGAGAAAGGTGCTTACAAGGTGCAAAACTGACCTCTGACCTTCCAAAACTAATTTGGGAGTGGTTAGGACCATTATTTAACCTTTGGAGGCTGCCCTAGGGGGTATGTATGCCAATTCGGTTAGTGCTTGTAGTCACATAATTAGATTGGTGTTGTTTTGGTGTCTAAGATGCCCCTTTTTGGGATGCGTTGTGTGTGGTGCAGTGTTGAGAAAAAATAGATGACCAAAGTACTTAATGATTAGGGTTTCTTATTAACCTAACCAAATTTTGATGCCCCAAGTATGGAAAGGGCACGAATTCTTGAATCCTTGGTTCTGACGAGCTAAAGAGCTTAACTTAAGTGTAACCTTTTTCAGTGAGGTGTACTTGATCTTGGACATTGTTCAATAATGAATAGGCAAATGGCACAACCTTTTGTTTGAGAAACCTTTTCTTCATGCTTCCAGAATGCCAAGTGTTTTTTTAGCTTGTGATTATTGCTTGTTTGCTTCCCCAAGCAAGAATGTGATTGTCTTTGTCAATGATTCTTTGAATGCATGCCATTTCCTTGATTGGGTGTGTATTTGTTGATTGGTGACTAAGTGCGACTACCCCCTCAAGTGACGAATCAATGAGGGAATGACAAGAATGAGAAAAATGATGAGTCACTTGACCCAAGATGACATTTGTAAGGGTGTATTCAGTTGTTTTTCATTGAATGCTTATGCAGTTTTCCAACCATTGGACCTGTTTTTGGTGGTTTTGGACCCTTTTTGCGATGCCGATTAGGGTAGAAATTATCGAAAATCCTCCTTCCTATGGAGCGGTCCAGCTATGATAGCCTTCTTAGGGAGTAGGATAGTGAGTATTTGTGACCCCGACGGTGGTTTTTCATGCCATGAATGTCAGGTGCAAAGGCACCTTTGTCCGGAAGATTTATTGTTGTTTTTGGTGCATTTTTTGGATGCAGTTTTGTTGCTTTATTTCTTGCTCTGTAATCGTCCTAGGGTGGGACGAATACCAATTTTGTAATTGTCCCAAGGTGGAATTATTACAGGACTAAAAACCTATAGAAGGGCCAAAACTAGGTTTTGGGCTCATTTACAATATTTTTTTTCTTGGTGATTTGGAGCAGTGAGGAGTTCGAGTGTGCGTAGCGGAGCACTGCTAAAATTTCACAGACATCATGAGTGCGAGAACCGGATCATCGAGTGGAGGAGCTGAGGCAAGACCAGTATGATGTTATTTTTGTCTACCTATTATTCATGTGTTTTTTTATTTAAAACTCATATATAAAATGTTTGTTTAATTTATTTTGCTTTTAAGGTTAAAAACCCTAAATTTTAATTTTTTTTTTGTGTTGGTTTGATTTCATTCGTATATCAAGTTGAAAACCTAATATAAGAACTTTATTTGCTTTGTTAATTTTCATATATTAAGGTCAAAACCCTAGTACACAACTGTTGCCTGTACTTTGTTTGTGTTTGTATTTAAAGCCCAAACATTTTTGTTTTATGTTGTTTTTGCCATTTTAAGGTTGAAACCCTAATATATATATATTTTTATTTTGTTTTTGTTTTTTCCATATTAAGGTTGAAACCCTAAATATATATATATATATATATATATATATATATATATATATATATAATTTTTATTTTGTTTTTATTTTTTTCATATTAAGGTTGAAAACCTAATATGATTTTTGTTGTTTTATGTTGATTGTACAGTTATTTTCATGTCTGCTGTCGTTGCTGTACAATTTTATTTTAATGTTTTTGTACTTTTGTTGTACTTTGTTTTTTTGTACTTTTTATGCTATACTTTTGTTGTACAATTGTAAATTGTAGCTTGTTGTTTTTCTGTACAGTTTTATTTTAATGATTTTGTTTATATTAAGTATGTACTTAATATCCATTTTTGTTTTGTTTTATTTTGTTGTTTCAGGTAGTGAAGAGTCGGTACCACCAGCTGACTTTTTTCTCTGATGCCTGAGATGCCCTGACAATTGGGGATTGGGAGTGTATTTATGCCATTGGGCTCAAGCATGTGATGCTTATGGAGCCTGTGATGGGGGATCGGGCATATTTGGCTGCCCTGATCAATCTGTGGGATCCCCACATCGACACTTTTCATCTTTCAATAGGGGAGATGACTGTTATTCTAGAGGATGTGTATCAGATTCTACAGATTTCAATAAATGGACTGCCTATCTGGATGACCCATCGGGACCAACGGACAACGGTATTGACATGGTGTTTTGGTCCAACGGTGGAGGGGGTGTGGAGAGGGTTGTGGAGAGGGCAAAGGCTGACTACCAAATAGGTGGTATTCTGGTGCGGTGGTGTTTGGAGAAGGGCGTATTAGGGGTGAGGTATGCTTTGCTCATGGCCCTTATTTCCAATATGCTACTTCCTAACTCCTCAGGTGTGAAGTTCCCTTGGAACCTACTTGAGTTGGTCTTCACATTGGTGGAGTGTCCTACATCAGCTCCACTTATTATGAGATGGGGTCAGACGTTATTAGCACATCTATACGATGAGCTGTACGAGGTCCCCTACTGGAATTAGAAGGGTATCGGGTGCAACTATCTCTTGTAGTGCTGGGGGTGGTAGCACATAGCTATGGAGTGGTCACAGGGTTTGCCTTGGACCACCCGAGGTGAGATGGTGGATCGAGAGATTGGATATGCCAATTTATGGTGGCGATCAGAGGAGCATGGACAGAGTCGATGATGGGCAGGTGACGTAGGTCACTATACTGATGCCTTCTCTTGTCTAATGCCATGGCAAGTGTTATGGTGGCTATACCAAGACTGTCCAGCCTAGCCTAAGGCTGGAGAGTGGCTCCAGCATGTGCGTAGGGGTAGATGGCTAATTGGGCGGCATAGAACATAGCAAGAGTACTTTCCATACATCTGGGTGATGCGGCAGTTTGGGGTGCACCAGGGATTTCCTGGTGATCCCTTAATATATCAACATTGCGATGACAAGAGGACCCTATTTTGGCCTATAATTGAGCCACTGAGTGAGGGGTATGATGTAGTTATTTATGTACCCGATGTGGACGATATTTGGATAACTACAGAGTATGACCGATGGTGGATTATGCGGTGATGGCGGTGTGAGGGGCCTCTAGGAGGCATGGATATGGTAGAAAAATGAGGTGGGGGTACAGAGGCACTGGTGGAGGGTTGGGGGGATCTGCTTGATGATGTTGACATGGTGGAGGTCGATGAATTCACCAGTTATGGAGATGATTTGGGGGTTTCGAAGCAGCCAGATGTACAAGATGTCCCAGAGCAGTGGGTGCCAGAGCAGTAGGCCGTCTCGAAGGTGCCCATGCCTCAGGCTATCTCGGTGATGCATAGTCATTATACCATCATTAATTCTCAATGAATCTATCAATCCAGGGCAGTGTACAAGGCTATCTACGGGAGAAGAAGTGAAACAACTATAACTTAGGTCAATCTAGGGCAACAAGTCTTATTGGTGGAACTGGTTGTGTGGGGGGTTTTGGAACATTCCTATCTCTAAATTGCATAAATTAAATCTAAATATAAGTTGCAAAATTAGAAACTAATCATTAACTATAGAAATGAAGTCCTAATTACAATTGCAGAATGAGACCTAATTATATTGTAGAATTAACAGTTGTAGAATTGAAAGTCTGATCCTAATTGTAGAAATGAAATCTAATTACTTTTGTAGTAATGAAAGTTTAGATCTAATGTGGAAATAAAAACTATCAAAGTTCTGTAATAGAAGGTTGTCAATCTTCTGTTCAGATTTTGATAGCAAAACATAAAATGCAAGAAATTACTGAGAAACAGTAAATTCTGGAAATAACAATCTAAAAATAAAGTGGAAACTTTGCTGATAGTAAGATTGCAACTAAAAATTTAAGCACAAGATTAATCTAAGCATGAATAAACTAATACTACAAATATTGTTAACTATTTACAAGTAATTGACATAACAAGTTCTACAACTCATTCTGCTGTAGCAAAATCAGAATAAAAACCTGCTTTGTTAGTCCTCCTCCTAGGTCTGGAAGTGGCCAACCTCTTTGTCCAGAAGAAGGTGTAAGTCTCTCTCTTTTTATAAATCTTAATCACATTCATTTACAAGTAATTTGAAATAGAACTGATGCACTTTATTGATCAAAAGACATGATTACAAGAATTCTACTAAAAATCGTTACTAGATCGTAACAGTCAATTTCTAGTTATACTCTGTATTTTATGCTAGCTTTCTTACTCTATTTTCTACCTATTTTTCTATATATCTCGCTCAACCTAAATAGGAGCAATATTTATAGCTATCCTATGATCTGATTACAAACAAAGAATATCTCAAAAGATCTAATCCTACAATGCTGCAACAAATTCTGGTTTTATCCTAGAATAGGACTAAAACTTGATCTTTCCCTTAATGATGGCTTTGGTCGGCAATGACAACAAAGACAGATAGAAGATATTTCTATTTACTTTTTACAACCTTTATTTCCCTTTTTTCAGCTTCAAAAATCGGTCAAAAGGTCAAAAACACATTCTGTTCTTCATTCCGAAGATAAGTGGCTTCATTCCGAAGACAATGTAGTTTTAATTTCGAAGATCGCTCATTTCGAAGATACTGCATTCTCATTCCGAAGATCGCTCATTCTAAAGATACTGCATGCTTCATTCCGAATATCCGCTCATTTTGAATACACTGCATTCTTCATTCCGAAGATCCGCTCATTCCGAAGATGTGTTCCTTCATTCCGAAGATATCTGTTCATTCCGAAGATATCTTGGTATGAACAAATATATGCTTTTCCATTGATTTCTTTTGCATCTCTCAGGTGGGTTATCTCCTAAGATCAAATTCTAATGGTCTTCATCCCTTTCCTCATGTGAATTCCATGCCTTGCTATTTATGGACAGCTGGCTAGAATTTACATGGGAAAGACCAGCTTTTTGTCGCACAACAACAGTTTGCTTGCATTGTTGCTGCATTTAGGTGAAGTAAATGCTTGAGACAAATCAAAATATGATTAGTGAAATGTTGCTATTATTCTAAGCATATCCCATTGTAGCAAATCATATCAAAAAGAACACAAAACTATGCAAAAAGCTGTAAAATCAACATATAATATTTCAAATACATTGATCATGCAAAATGGTTAATATACAGCATATTAAATCAACTTAACTAACATATCATATAAAACATAAGAGTTTATAGGCATTTTTAGTGTACAAAACATGTTATGATTGAGGCATTTCCAGGCCTCATCATTTTCCCCCCAACTTATATTAATGCATGCCCTCATGCATTCTGTTGGGCTATGGAATCACATATGTCCATGTTTAGATTCCATGACCTGTAGAACAACTTCTTGCCTATGTAATACCCCCTGTTTTCCTGAATGTTTTTGAGCCAATATTCAAATTGTTCATCAGGTTGGGCATCTTCCTCAAAGTAGAATGGAACTGGAGTAATGATGGTTGGAGGCCTAAATCTGAGACCTATCCAGTTATGTTGCATGATCTGGATCAGTTGGACTACACCTTCTACTCTTCTTCTGGACCATTCTAGATTGATGGGGGAGATAGGTTCTCTTTTCCTCAAAGACATGGAAAGTTCATTCCATCTGTCTCTACATACTGAAAATGCTGGGAAGAAATTGTGATCACAAAAATTGTTAAATCTGGCCACACAGTCCCTCAAATTGTTCAAGTACATTCACTTAATGTCATCCCTGTTCATCATTGAGAAGTGCTGCTGAGTGATATTTAGGTGATTTGGCTAGATTGCTCTGACTAACAACTCAGCCCTTTTTTCAATCACTTTATTCTGTCTTTTTTCGTGATCCCAATAAAGTTGATTTTGCAAAGTAGACATAAATGCTCTCAACTAAACATCTCCAATGTAGATTTGAGGATGAGATTCAACTTCCTCTGGAATGAAGAAACTGTGTAAAAACAGTTCACACAGGATATTTTTCTGCTCAAAAGGACTGTTAAAATATGCTTCCAGAAAATCTTCAATAGTGTCCAATTTATAGGGAAGATTTGAAGTAATCCTCATGACCTGCCATCTGAGGTACTTTTCCTTCAAAATAAGGCTGTAAAACCTGGCTGGTCTTCTAAATTGGACTAAAAATTCAGCAATTTGACATAAGTCAGACACCTTTTCAATGCCTGAATTTTTGTGTCCTTGGCTTCTAGCTGTTTTGCTTCCAATTTGAAATTTTTAGTTTTATTGGAAAGCTGTTCATATCTAAGCATCCAACTAGCTATGTCTGCATTGTACTGCTCTAGAGACACAGTATTAGGTGGTCTTACTATAGGGGGGATCCTAGGCAACAGATTTGTCTGAACTCCTTTTTCTGCTACTTCCACTGGCTGTTCATCTGTCAATAAATCTACTTGCACCCCCTTATTTGCTATTTCTATGGGGTTGTCATCAGATAGTATTTCTACTTGTACCCCCTTATCTTGTTGTTTCTATGGGGTTGTCATTAGATAGTATTTCTACTTGTACCCCCTTATCTACTATTTCTACTGGAAGTGTAGCAAGTTGAAATGCAAGGACCTCAGTAGGAGTACTTACTTGAACATTTTCTTGTTGTTGGGACTGTTTCTGTGTTGGTGGCTCATTTTCAACATCCTCTGCAATATTCCTCACCATTTCTGAAGTATCTTTTGAACAAGAAGGCAATGCTTCAGAATAAGATGGTGCTGCTTCAGAATGAACAGGCACTTCTTCAGAATGAAGGAGTGCTATTTTAGGATGGACTCCCATGTCTGCTTCATTAGAATCATTTTCTCTTGATAAACCCAGAAGCAATTGAGCCAAATTATCTTCATCATGGGATATAGCTGGTTGTTTTTCAGATTATGACCAAATTTTTTTTTAGTTCTGCCACTTCCTGCTGAAGTTCTACAATTTTTCTTTCTTGCATATCAATGATGCTTTCTTTCTCTGTGATCCATTTGGTCTATGTTTTGACAACACTTCTTACTGCCCTCAGCTACTCAGTGATGTCTTCCACTTCTATTTTTTCTTCAGAAGCTGATACAGACAAATCAGTTGCAGTTGGTTGCTCAACCAATATCTCTTCTTCTGCAACAGGTTGTTCTTGTTCAGGAGGCTCTGTGAGACTGTCTATAAGGATATCTACCATATTTGTAGCTTGTTGAACTGTAGCCTATTCCAAACCAACTTGCTTAGTTTCTACCTCAGCTATCTGTTCAGGGAATTCTGGAAAGTTGTCAGATGTTGGTTGTATCTCTGTGACATCTGGGCTACTTGGTCTATCTTCTTCATCCATGACCCGTTCTGTAGTTTCTTTCAAATGGATTCTTGTAGACCTAGTTCCAGATGCAAACTTATTCTTTTTGCTCTATTTTCTGGTGACAACAGGGGTCATGGGGTCAGTTTTAGATGCCTCTGTTTCCCTTGTTTCACTTCTTTGTTCTGAAAAATCAGTTGCAGTTTCAGCAAACCAAACTTTCTTTTATTTTTTTGCTCTACTGCTAGTTCCAGATCCTCTTCTCTTTTGTCTCTTAACTTGTGAAGTTGAGGGTTCAGGAGCAAGGTTTTCTGCTGCTACTGTGGTGTGTAGTTCTGTAACAACTTCAGGGGCACCTTCTGCAGCTTCTTCTGCAGTATCCTCTGCAACATTTTCTGGAACAACTTTTGCAATACTTTCTACAGCAGTTGTTTCCTCTTCTGCAACAACATCAGTAGTATTTGGTTCTTCTTCTTCCTCACTTTCATCCCAAAAAATGACATCATTTAGGTTAGAGTAAAATCTGTCAAAACTCCTAGGGTTTCCTCTAAAATGGTGTTGGCAAACTAATTTGATAAGGCCATGATGGCGAAGGCTTCCTTTACCCTCTTGATATCTTTTTGCCATGTTCTTTAACTCTTGATACAGATACAGGGGAAGATTTACCCTAACTTTTGGTTGTTGTCTACCATGTCTGAGATGGTTTAAAATTTGCAGATGATGCCCTGACAATAGCACATACTGCCCTTCATAGGTCAAAAACTTAATCACCCAGGTGGCTACTTCATCCTAGGGTTCCTGCAGGCTGGCCCTTTTTAACCCTTTGCATGTGTTGTTATGGGTTAAGTATTCAAGTTCTCTATCATTTTCTTCTACAAACTGATTAACTACATTTGCCAATGTGTTCTTGCCAGATCTAGTAATTGAAATCCCTTCTAATGGCAGCTCTGTAATCTGACTTAAAATTTTAGGGCTTACCTCAATAGACATTCCGTTGACATGTGCTCGGTTTTTTCTGAACGTATGGGCGAACATGCCAGCTAAATCTTCAGAAGACCCATTAAATTTATCCAAAAATGTCATAAACCCTCCGTCTTCAAAAATCTGCACAACTGCCAGATTTTCTTGAAGGTAATTGGTATCTGCAGGCTCAGTTCTGATCTTTCGCCCCATTTTTCTTTGTTTAAAAATTGTACACTGCGGCTGCTGTTCTACTACAAGATTTCTGGCTATTTTCTGTTGCAAATTTGTAGAGTTTTAAGTTGAAACCCTCGTTGCCCTATTTCTCGTCTTCTTCTTCGAAATGAACCGTATCCTATGCACTGTACCTCGTAACACGTGTCTAGAAAGAAATATGACACACATTTTTACTTTTGCACTGTACACCTGTTTGTTGATAATTGCATGGATGTCCTTGCTGTCAGATCCACCTCATTAGTTTTGCAGATTCTTACGTGCATGTTAATTGACATTAAAAACTGGTGGAATATGGTTGGTCATGTTCTCTGTATTTCCAATGAGTGCAAAAACAAACCATGTGCTGATTGACACGTGTCCCTTCCTCGCATGCAACTAAGAAAAACTCTTGATTTTGTCATACCTTACCTTCTTGGATGCCACGTGGAAATGCTCTTTCCGAAGATTATAACTTATTGCGCAAACAAAATTTCATTCCAAATATTATGACCTCATTTCGAAGACAGGTCTTCATTCCGAAGACAAATCCTCATTCCAAAGATTATGACCTCATTCCGAAGACAGGTCTTCATTCCGAAGACAAATCTTCTTTGCAAAATTTTCATTCTGAAGATAGATCTTCATTTCGAAGATCAATCCTCATTTCGAAGATTAATCCTCATTCCGAATATCAGGCTGTATTGTGAAAGTAAATCGTCATTCCGAAGATAGACCCCCATTCCAAAGACATATCTTCATTTCGAAGATGATGCAGCAAGTCGTCATTCCGAAGACCAAGTTTCATTCTAAAGACAAATTGTCATTTTGAAGACAAAGTTTCTTTCTGAAGACAAAGTGCAACATTCATTTTGTTGTCATTCTGAAGACAATTTCATTCCAAAGATAATACAATAGGTATTGTTTTTGGCATTCTTATTTTGAATATTAGGCAGAAATCAATATTTTCATTCTCAAAACATGTTTTTTAAGTATTCCAACTCTTATGAATACCTTTTATGCTAATGGTTAATTGTCACATACTATATACCAATCATTTTACAATGAAGAAATGTAAGAAATATATACCTGATAAAAACAGTTAATGCCAGTTTTTGAAGAATGACTGCTTTTGTTGATATTCTGCTGAGATTTTCTACAACATTTCAAAACAAGTGCACTAGGTGAATTTGTACAATGATGGTTCAGAAATTTCTCAAGGTTATGCATGTTAGAAAACTGGTTTTCATGCATACCAACTCAGTAGTGCCTTAAGAAAAGGTTTTCACTGCTGGGTTATTCATTTTTCTCTCTTTTTATTTCTTGATTTTCCCTTTTTTTTTTTTTTACCTCTCCTTTTCTCTCTTTTTTTTTTTTCTTGATCCTGACTATGCCCATGAAGGAATTTCATGATTTCCCCTGAAACCATGCCCATGAAGGAATTCATACTCAGAATTTATTCATCTTTTTGTTTTCTATTTTTCTATTTTTTTTCTTGAAATCCACTGATCATGTTGATTGTTTTAAAGTGGAAGAAGAAATCTCTTCCACCTGCTGTGTATCCAAACTATCAAGTTGTTGCAAGAATTCTTCTTTAGTCAGAGGTGTATGGTATACCCTGAGGCGATGTCCATTAACTACCAACTTTCTTTGTGATCCATCAATGGGGGATAAATGAGCTGCTCTGTTAAATACCTCTTCAATCCAGTAAGGTCCCAACCATATAGTTTTCAATTTTCTAGGGAAGTCTTCATATTGAGAATCGAACAGTAAAGCCCAATCTCCTTGTTGAAGTTTCCTCTGCTGAATGTGACTATCATGCCACAACTTCCTCTACTCCTGAATTACCTCAGTTTGGTGCAGAGCATCCAATCTAAGTTCATCCAATGCATTCAGCTACAGAATCCTGTCTGTCTGTGCCTGTGATAATTCAATTCCAATTTTCAATGCTGTGCGCAATGTTAGTAGCTCAAATTCAATAGGTAAGAGAGGATTTTTACCAAAGACTAGTTCATAAGGTGTGAATCCAGTAGTGGACTTCCAAGTAGTATTGTAGGCCCAAACTTCTTCAGGTAATTTGTCTAGCCAATTTTTCCTATGAAAAGCTATTGTTTTTTTCAAGATGTGTTCTAGTTCCCTGTTTGTTACTTCAACCTGGCCATTTGCTTGTGGGTGGTAAGGTGATGATTTCCTATGTTTGATTTCATACAATTCAGTAAATGCTTTTATGACTTTGGATGCAAATTGGGGTCCTTGGTTTATGGTGATAGACCGTGGAGCTCCAAATCTCTAAAAAATCTGGGTATACAGGAAATCAGTGACCTCTTCACGAGCATGTTTGAAAGCATGCACCTCTACCCACTTTGTCAGGTAATCAATGCATACTAGAATATGCACCTTTCCTTGAGAAGGTGGATCAATAGGTCCTACAAAATCAAGCCCCCACCTCTCAAATGGTTCTAAAACCATTTGAGGCTGCAGTGGCATCTCATTTGTATGAGTGGGTTTCCCCATTCTTTGGCATGCATCACAATGCCTGATGTACTTTTTCACATCCTTGTGAAGAGATGGCCAATAATATCCTATCCCTAAGATTTTTCTAACTGTGCTTTTTACAGAATAGTGTCCACCTGAGGGTTCATCATGACAAGCTCTAAGGATATCATACACTTAATCCTTTTGGATGCACCTACGTAACACATGGTCAGGACTGCACTTAAAAAGCATACCCTTAATCCATTCAAAATAAGAACTCTATTTGATCAATTGTTTTTTTTTTTTTGAAGTAAAATGTGGAGGAACTTTCCCTGTGACCAAATAATTAGCTATATCTGCAAACCAAGGTGATTGAACTGATATAGCAAATAGTTTTTCATCAGGAAAAGTGTCATCAACTAATTCCCCTTCATCTTTGTTCTGCAACCTAGACAAGAAATCTGCCACAACATTAGCTTTTCCTGGTTTGTTGATTATGGTGATATCAAATTCTTGCAGCAACAACAACCAATGAATAATTCTTGCACTTACCAAAGGTTTATTCATCAAATACTTAATGGTTGTATGATCTGTGTGAATAAATATTTGATAACCTGTGATATAATGCCCGAATTTGTTGATGGCATAAATTACTGCTAGGAATTCTTTCTCGGTTGTTGTATAATTTTTCTCTGCTCCTGTCAAGTTCTTGCTAATGTTGTAGATGGTATAATGTTCACCATTATCAATTTGTCCTAATGCTGCTCCAATTGTTGTATTGGAGGCATCAGTCTGAATGTGAAATGGTAATGTCCAATTAGGTCCTCTCGAGCACGGGTGGAGTTATCAAATTTTCTTTCAAAGCTTCAAATGCTTCCTGACATTTTGCAGTCCAGGAGAATTCAGAATCTTTAGTCAATAAGGCAAACATAGGACTGGATATTGTACTAAAGTTGGGAATAAACCTATGGTAAAAACCAATGTGTCCTAGGAAGCTTCGACATTAGTCCGAGTTTTAGGAGGAAGGAGATTCTTGATAATTTCAACTTTCTTTGGATCAACTTGGATCCCTTCGGGAGAGATGTGATGACCAAGAACTATCCCTTCCTTCATCATCATGAAGCATTTATCTGGATTTAAGGATAAGTGGTATGTTTCACAACGAGTTAAGACTTTGTCAAGATTTTCCAATGTAAAATCAAAAGTTTGTCCACATACTATGAAATCATCCATGTAAATTTCAACACTTTTGGTGGTCATATCAGCAAAAATTGCTAGGACTGCTCGCTAAAAAGTTGTTGGGGCATTACACAAACCAAAAGGTAAAACCCTATAGGCAAATGTTCCCCCTGGACATGTAAAAGTTGTCTTTTCTTGATCTTCAGGTGCAATCTGAATTTGATTATATCCACTAAATCCATCAAGAAAACAAAAGTATATTTTTCCAAGAAGAGTATCTAACACTTGATCTATGAAAGGTAATGGAAAATGGTCTTTGTATGTCACCTTATTCAATTCTCTATAGTCTACACATACTCTCATTTTTCCATTTTTCTTAGGAACTATTACAAATGGAGAAACCCATTGGCTATCAGAAATTGGGTAAATGAATCCTACTTCCAGGAGTTTTTCAATTTCTTCTTTCACAATATCTCTTAAGACAGGATTCAATCTTCTTTGAGGTTGTCTGATTGGCTTGACTTCTTCAGTATAGATTCTATGGGTACATATATCAGGATGAACTCCTGACATATATTTGTAGTTCCAAGCAAAAGCATGAACATGCTTCTGCAAAACAACTATCAATTTTTCTTCCTCTTCCCTAGTAAGCTGGCTGTAGATGTTTAGAAATTTTCCTGGCTGGACTTCTATTTGTTTTGTATTTAGAAGGACTGAATTCACTCCTTCATATTTGGTGTTTAAGGGATTAAAAGGACATTGCTGAGATGGGAGAAATGAAGCAGTTTCTATTTCATTGCTGCTTGAGGTAAGCATATCTTGTATGGAACAGTGAGAAGGAAAAATCAGATGATGGTGCCATCCATGTGGTAGTGAAACAGAGTTTCCTCGTGATAGCATAGATGATTCATCTTCAGATTTTTGATTCTCCTCATTACTTATCAATTGTTGGATATTTGTTGCTTCCCATTCTAAACCTTGTTCATGTAGAACATTCATCAGGATTGTTTCATTTTCTAAGTTTTCTGTGTCACTGAGGTCTTCTGTGTGTTCTCTTACTACTAAGGTAGCTAGTGTAGAAATGACCTCTTCTGGTTCTTCATCTGAGTCAGAAAACCATAACTGACCTAAAAATTTGCTAGATGGTTTTGCAGGAGGATATAAAGAAATTTGTTTCAGCTCAATACCATTTGAAATAGTCATATTTCCAGATCTGCAGTCTATGAAGGCTGCTGCAGTTGCAAGCCAAGGTCTTCCCAAAATAATGGGATATCCATGTGCTGAATTTCTTGGCTGTAAAACTAGAAAATCTGCAGGGAATTCCCAAGAAGAAACTTCTATAGGGACATCTTCAATGATTCCTTCAGGTTTTGCAACTGACCTATCAGCCATTTCTAAAACTATAAATGTGGGGCTGAGATGTTTGAGCTGTAATTGTTCCATTGTATCTTTAGTCATGACATTTATTGCAGCTCCTAGATCCACTAAAACATTTGATATTGGTACTAAACCTATGGTGACTGTGATAACTGGGCTTCCTGGATCACTATACTTTGGAGGTAGTAGTTTTCCAGATAAGAGATCAACTATCTTCCCTTCAACCTGCACATTCTTGGGGAATGCTTTCTTCTTTCTTCTTGCTCTTTTAATGCACAAATTTTGGACAGTACTGTTAATTTCTGGTATTTCCTTAATGGTTTGCAATAAGGGTAATGAGATAGTCAAATTTTTGAGTTCTTTGACCAATTCTGACTCAGAAATTTTTGGTATTGCATTAAGTCTTTCAAGATATGGAACTATCCTTGGTAATTGTTCTGCTTGTGTCTCTTTTTTTATTATTGGATCCAATTTTTCTGTTTCTATTGTTGGTTGGATTCTCTCTGGTTCTGATGATTCTTGCTTTTCATTATCTTTGATTTCCATTAAAACTGGTTCAGGTACAACTTTACTTGAACGGAGTTGGATATCGCTACAATCAAGAACATTAATTTCAATATTTTCTTCAGCTTCAGCCACATAGACAGGAGGTGTCTATCTTACACTATTTGGATTAGTGATTGGCTGAGCTGGCAATTGAGGTTGTTTCACTTGTGTTTGCTATTGTTTTTCTTGAAAATTTTTATTAGGTGCAGGCAACAAATGCTGAGTTTGACCTTGATTCCTTTGCTGCCTTGGATAGGACTGGTATTGCTGATTCCACTGTGGTTGGTTTTGCACCCAATGTGGATTAGTCTGATTCTAATTCCAAGCTGGATTGTTTTGATTCCATGAGGGATTGTTTTGATTCTGATTCCAGGCTAGGTTACTCTAATTTGATTGTGGCCATTCTTGGGAATTTGTCCATTGAGGATAATTCCAAGGACGTTGGGGTGGTTCTGATTGTCCCCAAGGCATAGTACCAGGATTATGCCCCCAATTTGTAGGAAAACAAGGGGGATTTTTATATTAAGAGAAATTCCCCCCTTGTTTTGGTCTAATATAATTGAGTTTCTCAGTCTGGTTTTCTAACACAGTTTTGAGTTGTGGTAGCAAGTGGCATTGATCAGTTGAATGCCTTTTTGAATAGATACTACAAATGGCTGAGATAGATGTTTTATTCAAACGACATTCCTGCAAAGCATGTTTACTTCTACATTTTGGGCAATAAATTGCCAAAGGTTCTATGTTTTTAGCTTTTGCAGAGATTTCCCCTAAAGTAGTGTTTAGATGCACTAGGATATCAGTTTTGAAATTTGCAAGTTCCTCTATCAGGTCCTTTACATCAGTGCCATTTGTGCGGCTTTTTCTTCTTCTCTGCTTAGTGCGAGAGTAATTCCTATAGAGATCCATAATTTCCTCATTACTGAGAGTGGTTACATCCCCTTTTCCCATTAAATCTAGAACTTCTCTGGATTCATCTTGCAATCCTCTCAAAAAGATAGTTTTACACAATTCTTGTTCTACTAGTCCACATCTCCTTTGAACAAAGGAGAACCTATCAAGATAATCTTCCAAGGTCTCATCATCTTCCTGCTTGATTCTACATAACTCATCTTTTCTATTCCTTACACGACAGTATTCCTGATATTTTTCTAAAAAGACAGTCTCCATTTGATCCCAGGTTCTTATGGAATTTGGCTCTAAGCTCATGAACCAGCGTAATGCTGAATCCTTGAGAGTTGAGGGAAAAACCTTAAGTTTTTTATTATCATTTATATAATCATAGGTCTGACACACTACCTTGAATTCAAACAAAAACTGATTAGGATCTTCAGATACAACACCTCGGAAGGTTGGAAGTACTGAAGGTGAAATGGTCTTCATGGGAGAGTTTTGTGTTGGATTCAGATGAATAGGATATTCAAATGTTCTGGACGGTTGGAGTATATCCTGATCATCCCCTTCATTATGAACATAGCCATGCTGGCCATCTAAATTGTCTCCTTCTGCCATAGTTTCTTATTTCCTAGGAGAAGTTAAATCTTTCCAAATTGTTCTCTCAAGAGGTCCAAGCTTCTCTGTTGATGAGTCTGATGAATTATCTTCCTTAAGATATTATGTTGATAAAATTGGTGATTTTCCTTTCTCAAAATGTTCTACTGATGGTGAGACTGGTGATTTTTCTATCAATATTTCAGGTAGTTCAAACATAGGTGATTCACCCCTTAGGCATGAAGATCTCCTTAATGGGACAAGCCAGGGATCCTTTGGAGTATCCCTAGACTTACTCATTCATGTTTACTCCTAAATGACATAAATTAAGTTAATAGTTGTTATCTTACTCTGCTGTTATATTCAAATTTTAACCTGAATGTTCACAGTTTAGTCTGATTACAGCTATTGGACTATTTGTTTTCTTCTGACAACACTATTCCCCGGCAACGACACCAAAATTATGCGTAGTCATTATACCATCATTAATTCTCAATGAATCTGTCAATCAAGGGCAGTGTACAAGGCTATCTACGGGAGAAGAAGTGAAACAGCTATAACTTAGGTCAATCTAGGGCAACAAGTCTTATTGGTGGAACCGGTTGTGTGGGGGGTTTTGGAATATTCCTATCTCTAAATTACATAAATTAAATCTGAATCTAAGTTGCAGAATTGGAAACTAATCATTAAATGCAGAAATGAAGTCCTAATTACAATTGCAGAATGAGATCTAATTATATTGCAGAATTAACAGTTGTAGAATTGAAAGTCTGATCCTAATTGTAGAAAGGAAATTTAATTACTTTTGCAATAATGAAAGTTTAGATCTAATGTAGAAATAAAAACTATTAAAGTTCTGTAACAGAATGTTGTCAATCTTCTGTTCAGATTTTGACAGCAAAACATAAAATACAGGAAATTGCTGAGAAATAGTAAATTATGGAAATAACAATCTAAAAATAAAGTGGAAACTTTGCTAAAAGTAAGATTGCAACTAAAAATTTAAGCACAAGATTAATCTAAGCATGAATAAACTAATACTGCAAATATTGTTAACTATTTACAAGTAATTGACATAACAAGTTCTACCACTCATTCTGCTGCAGCAAAATCAGAATAAAAACCTACTTTGTTAGTCCTCCTCCTAGGTCTGGAAGTGGCCAGCCTCTTTGTCTAGAAGAAGGTGTAAGTCTCTCTCTTTTTCTAAATCTTAATCACATTCATTTACAAGTAATTTGAAATAGAACTGATGCACTTTATTGATCAAAAGACATGATTACAAGAATTTTGCTGAAAAACTGTTACAGGACTGTAACAATCAATTTCTAGTTATACTCTGTATTTTCTACTAGCTTCCTTACTCTATTTTCTACCTCTTTTTATATATATCTCGCTCAACCTAAATGGGAGCAATATTTATAGCTATCCTATGATCTGGTTACAAACAAGGAATATCTCAAAAGATCTAATCCTACAATGCTGCAACAAATTCTGGTTTTATCCTAGAAAATGACTAAAACTTGATCTTTCCCTTAATGATGGCTTTGGTTGGCAATGATGGCAAAGACAGATGGAAGATATTTCTCTTTACTTTTTTAAACCTTTATTTCTTTTTTTTCGGCTTCAAAAATCGGTCAAAAGGTCAAAAACACATTCTGTTCTTCATTCCGAAGATAATTGGTTTCATTCCGAAGACAATGCAGTTTTCATTCTAAAGATCGCTCATTCCGAAGATACTGCATTCTCATTCCGAATATCGCTCATTACGAAGATATTGCATGCTTCATTCCGAAGATCCGCTCATTTCGAAGACGCTGCATTCTTCATTCCGAAGATCCGCTCATTTCGAAGATGCTATGTTCCTTCATTCCGAAGATATCTGTTCATTTCGAAGATATCTTGGTATGAACAAATATATGCTTTTCCATTGATTTCTTCTACATCTCTCAGGTGGGTTATCTCCTAAGATAAAATTCTAATGGTCTTCATCCCTTTCCTCATGTGAATTCCATGCCTTGTTATTTATGGACAGCTGGCTGGAATTTACATGGGAAAGACCAGTTTTTGCTGCACAGCAATAGTTTGCTTGCACTATTGCCAGATTTAGGTGAAGTAAATGCTTGAGACAAATCAAAATATGATTAGTGAAATGTTGCTATTATTCTAAGCATATCCCATTGTAGCAAATCATATAAAAAAGAACACAAAACTATGCAAAAAGCTGTAAAATCAACATATAATATTTCAAATACATTGATCATGCAAAATGGTTAATATACAACATATTAAATCAACTTAACTAACATATCAGATAAAACATAAGATTTTATAGGCATTTTTAGTGTACAAAACATGTTATGATTGAGGCATTTCCAGGCCTCATCACTCAGGGGATGCGGAGGCTAGGATTCGTGCTGAGATAGCACGATTGGAGGGTCTCCTACAGAGATGGGAGGAGGAGCATAAAGATGCTTTGGCAGAGATAACACAGGAGAGGGATCTCCTACGGACTCAGTTGGCATAGCAAGATAGTGCACTAGCTATGTATCGCCAATGAGATATGGAGTGGGGTCGATACAAAATAGAGTTAGAGATGGAGGTTGTTTTCCTCGATGGACAGTTGCATGTGCTTAATGGAGGTTCTTTTTCACACCATATGAGAGGTAGTGAGACTGAGCAGTCTGCATCATCTCATCGCAGGTGATTAGGTGAGGGTAGTGTTGGTGGGTAGGGTGCGAGGGTTGGCAGCAACTGCCTTGAGAGGTCCCATAGGACCCATACTATTGGGGGTAGTTCCAGTCACACCGATCCTACGTGATCATGGTGGTCGAGTCCTTAGGATTTGGGTATTTTGAATTTTTGGTTTTTGTGAGGTCAAAGGACTTGCTTATTGTAGCCTGAGGGCATTTTAACTTGATATATATACATGAATATTTTTGGTTTGATTATATACTTGTCATGGGTTATTGTTATTTATGCACATTTATTTATGTTGATGTATGTATATTCTATTATGACTATGAATGATTTTAACTATATGATATAGATATATGCATATGGAATGGATGGAATGATTTGTTGGTATATAGGTGGTGGCACCATAGACTATACAATATTTGCTAGATTTCTGTACTATGTGATTGCTTTATGAAATAACTTTGCATTTGTAATTTTTGTTTTGTATTTTTTGATGGTGATGTAAGTAATGAAATGTACAACAATTGTTTTAGAATGTAGTTAAGGTTTTTCTGAGACTCAAATGATTTAACTAACTAGTCAAGACTGTACATTATCTTACAAGACTTTCGAACAAGGTATGAATCATAATTGAGTTTGACCAAGTTATTTCACATCCCTATGTGTGTGATTGAGTTTGTTTATGTGGTATTCGTAAGGATACCGTCAGTTCCAGGTAGGCTGTCCACCAAACTTGTACTGAGGATCACCTAATTAGCTCCACTAACTTCTTTGTTGTATTTAGTAGGATTAATCTATAATACAATCTAGGATACCATAAGCTAGCTCATCCACATGCAAACATTGGTCTACATACACACAAAGCTAGTGTGATAGACATATCGTCATGTGTTTAGGATATCGCCATTGCTAGGTAGGCTATCCACCAAACCCGTAATGAGGATCACCTAAATAGTTTTTCAAATGATGAGAATTCCAAAGATTCAAGCTCAAGCGTCTTTCGATTGTTCAATATGTTAGGATACTTGCTCTCATATGTAGTGATGAAAATCACTATTTCTTTTAAGTTTTTCTTCTTCTCTTGAGCAAGGGGTTTGAGTAGTGGTGATAAGCACTGTTATTTTTTATTCTTGTCTTTTGAGGAGTTAGATTTTAAATTTTGATTTCAAAGTTGAGCTTATGGGATTTTTGGCTTGTGAATGGCATTGATCCTTTAGGCCTTGGGGATGACTACCTATCCTTATCAGGGGCATGTAGTATGAATCCTTATGACTTTGGGGATCAAAGGTGTTTGGGAATTTTGATGGTGAACTTTTGGGATTTTGCTTTAGAATGGTATTGATCCTTTAGGCCTTGGGTATGACTACCCATACTTCTCAGGGACGTGTAGTACGAATCCTTACGAATTTAGGGATCAAGGGTTTTTGGGATTTTTGATAGTGGTGAAAACCACTATTTATTTTGGGGAATTGGATGGGGAAGAGCTTTTCCTTTTGTTAATTCTCAACATTCTTGAACCATTTACACAGGGGGATGAGCAGGATAGAATTTTTGCTCGAGGTACCCTAGACTACTTTGTAGGTTTCGTCTTTCATTCACACAACTTGGGAATTTTGTGTTTTAAGCTTGTATTGGGATGCTATGTAACAAGGCATGATCCAAGTAAAACTCTACCTTGTAAAAAATTGGTTTGAATTTGTACAACATTTGACTAGAAATCTAAAGACAGCTGAATGACGAAAACCCTAAAAACATTAGAAGACAACTGACTATGATATGACAAAAATGCGAATGATGTTATTCTTGTTGGATCATTTACAAAATAGAAAAATGTGGAAAATGATGGAATTGCTGAGTAATTACATTCTATGGTGCATTTGACATGTATGACCAACAAATATGCAATGTATGTATGCGATGCATAATGCAATTTTTTTTTTCTTTTTTTTTTGTGTTTTGATTTTTAAGATTATGCATGAAAGTGAGATGCAATTTTTTTGTTATTTTTTATTATCTGTTGTTTTTGAATATTTTTTATGGTATGTTTAACCCGAATGGGTGCATACCAAGTGATTCTTACGGGTCCTTGGAGGCTTTGGTTTGACCAAAGGGATTATAGATACCTTTGGGGCATTTTTGGGTGACCAAGTGGTGGCGAGAACCCTTGGGGCTTTTGGTTTAACCAAAGGGATTATAGATACCTTTGGGGCATTTTTTGATGACCAAGTGATTTCAGGAACCCTTGGAGCTTTTGGTTTGACCAAAGAGATTATGGATAACTTTGGGGTGTTTTGGGGTTGACCAAGCGATTGTGGGAACCCTTGGAGATTTTGGTTTGACCAAAGGGATTATGGATACCTTTGGTATGTTTTTTGTTGACCAAGATATTGTGAGAACCCTTGGAGATTTTGGTTTGACCAAAGGGATTATAGACACCTTTGGGGCATTTTTGGGTGACCAAGCAATGGCGAGAACCCTTGGAGCTTTTGGTTTGACCAAAGGGATTATAGATACCTTTGGGGAATTTTGTTGACCAAGAGATTGTGGGAACCCTTGGAGCTTTTGGGGTGGGTCATGGCTCTTTAAATGTTTAATGGCATCAAATGACTGATGTTCAAGGGTTCTAGTTGGTTGATTCCTTCAAGAGAGGCGAGCCGATATGTTCCAGGTCATATTTTACTATCGATTACATAGGGACCTAACCAATTTGTCAGGAAATTGTCCCTTAAATGGGGTAGTAAGTTAGAATTTTGTTGGTTCTCTTTTAAGATCAAGTCACAAACCTAAAAGTCCCTTAGGTGAACTTTCGTTTTGTATGCTTTCTTAAGTCACTCTTGATAGATACGTAAATGCTCGAGAGCATTGACACGTCATTCGTCGAGTAACGTAAGCTGGTCTAACCGGGCTTTCCATGCAGTGTCATCATCGATGAACTCTTGCATTGATATGCGCAGGGAGGGTATTTCCAACTCAAGAGGCATGATTGCCTCAAAGACGTACACTAGTGAAAATGGAGTTGCCCCAGTGGGCGTCCGAATGCTAGTGCGATAAGCCCATAGGGCAAGTGGTATTTGGATGTGCCAATCCTTATGACTATCTGTGAATGTATTTTTAAGGATGGATATTAACGTTTTGTTTGACGCCTCTGCTTGCCCATTTGCCTATGGATAATAAGGTGTTGAAAAATTGTGCTAAATTTTGTACTTTCTTGTCAAAGCATGCACATATTTGTTCTTAAATGACATCCCGTTATCCGAGATGATCTTGGATGGAATACCAAAATGACATATGATGTTATGTAAAACTCCGCAATGTGAGGCCCAGTCATAGAGGTAAGTGGAATTTCTTCCACCCACTTAGTGAAGTACTCTGTGGCCGTTATGATAAGTGTGTGACGACCTACCGACATAAGGGAGATATTTCTGATGAGATCTAAGCCTCACTACAAAAATGGCCAAGCCAATTGGATTGACTGTAAGGCCTAAGAAGGTACGTGTGTCAAGTTAGTATGGTGTTGACACTTCACACACTTTCACACATATGTGCAACAATCTTAATCTAAATATGGCCAATAATAGCCCATGCAAAGAATGCACTTTGCAATGGCCATACCGTTGAAGTGGCCACCGCATGTACCATCGTGCGCTTGGGTGATCACCCAAGTGGACTCCTACTGGTCCAAGCAACGGAGGATGATCCCTTCATAGCTCTGATGGTACAAAATGTCTCCTAGCAAGACATGTTTTGCCGCTTTCTATTTAAATGATATTTTTGTGGCATGCGACAATCCAAGTGGGAGGTTACCCAACTTGAGATAATATTTTATGGGTGTGTACCAATCCTGCTGATCAGAAACATCGATGGTATGAACGACCGATCCCTCTTGAAGTTCGTCCCTAGAAAAAGCTGAGTGGGAGAGAACTTGTAAAAATAGCGTTGTGTTGCTATTAAGAGGGGTTGGAGAGAACAAAGAACCCCAGTTGGCATGATTTAGACTATCATGGATTTGAGAGAACCTATTCTAAGATGGTTTAATTTGGATCAGGTGGATTCCTGGAGTTATGTCAGAGCTTGCATGCTCCATCATGAATTGCGATAACATTTTGACTTGAATGGTTATCATCTCACTGGAAATGTCTTACGGGATCAGTGACCCCAAAGAGGCCATAGTATCCAAAAAATGATTCGATGATTGAGGGAGTGCCTCGATGTCGTACCATTCAAGATTTTCCAAGAATTTATCCACAAGGGCTTTGTAGGCCTGCAAAACTGGGCATTTGCATTGGAATACCCCTTTCACTTGGTTGACAATTAACAACGAATCACCAAATATATTCAAGCATTTGATGTTCATGGTGATGGCTGTCTGAAGACCTATGAGCAAGGCTTCATATTTAGCATTGTTATTGGTGCACGAGAAATCAATTTTAAATGATAAAGGCAATGGAGCCCCTTGTGGTGTGAAAAATACGATTCCCATGCCACCCCCTTGCTCACATTTAGAACCATAAAAATATAAGGTTATGTCGGCCTGTGACTCAGGCTCATCAGAATTTGGCAATTCTGAGACATGGAAGACCCCATCATCGGGAAGCTCTATGGTCAGAGGCTGATTTTATTTGAGAGGAGCCTTTGCTAGTTTATCAGTGATGACTTGAACTTTGATGGAATTTTGTCCAATGAATTTGATGTCAAACTCCATCAACAACATGATCTATTTTACCGTGCGACTACTGTGATAAGTACGACTCATCATGTACCACAATGGATTCTCCTTAGATACAACATACATCCTATTGCTCAGCATGTAATGGAATAGATTTTTAGTGGCAAATACCATTTCCAAGCATAGCTTCTCAACATATGCATAGTTAATTTCATAATTGACCAGGGTGTGGCTAAGATAATAATTAGCCTATTCTTTATGTAATTAATTTTTTTAGGCTAGCATGGCGCCCAATGCCACCTCAAAAGCTGAGATGTATAAATAGAATGGCACTCCTGGTCTAGGTGGTGCCAATACTGGCAGAGAAGCCAAGTATTGTTTGATGTCATCAAATGCTGACTGGTACTCGTCATCCCAATAAAATGCTACCCCATTGTGCAATAATTTATTCATGGGTCAGCACTTATCAGATAACTACGCTATGAAGTGCTTGATCGATGTGACATTACCCTGCAAGATTTTGAGCTGCTTGATGGTGGTTGGGGAAAGAATTTCAAGGATTTCCTTGAATTTATTTGGATCTACCTCAATGCCTCATTTTGAGACTATGAAACCCAAGAGTTTTCCAGATGTGACACCCAATACACACTTCTTAGGGTTTAGCCTAACCTTGTGTTCGATGAAGTGATCAAGGATCTTGCGTAATTCATCGAGATGATTTTGGCACAAAAGAGATTTGGACAATAGATCATCCATATAATCTTCCAAAGTTTTATGCATGTGATCATGGAAGATGTATGTCATGGCACGTTGGTAGGTGGTGCCAGTGTTTTTAAGGCCAAAGGGCATGACCTTATAATAAAATGTCCCCCAAGGCATTGTGAACACTGTTTTTAGTTTATCATCGATATTGATATGAATCTGGTTGTATCCCGAGAAATCATCCATGAGGGAAAACTTTTTATGGCCTACTGTAGCATCTACCAATGCATCGATGCTAGGCAAGGAGAAATCATGTTTGGGACTCGCTTTGTTTAAATGTCAAAAATTAGTGCATATGCGAATCCTCCTATCAGGATTTTTGATGGGTACCATGTTGGACAACCATGGTGGGTAATCTACACAAATGACAAACTGTGCATCCAATAGATTTTGTAGCTCGTATTTGACCATTAAGGCTACTGTTGGGTGCATCTTACATAGCTTTTGCTTGACTGGCTTGACTGTCGGATCAAGTGTTAGATTATGCGTGACTAGCTGTAGGTCTAGCCCCGACATATCTTTGTAGGACCATGTAAAAACCTCCTTCTTCTCTTTGAGAAGGAAAATGTAATCGGCTTGCTCTTTGGGGGATAGACTTACCCCCAGCTTGATGATTTATGGATTCATTAGATCAGAATCGATGTCTACATCAATAATTTCTTCGACTGACATGTGGGATCCATCCTCCAACTAGTGTGGAGTTGGGATCAGGTGGATATCATTTGCTAAATTTAGATCTACATTGGGAATGTCGGGTTCCTCTTCAACATGGAAGATATCCCGAGTCTATCCTGGGGTGAAATGGAACATATCAACGCAAGGCCAGTACTCTAATGGGGATGGTGGTGATTCAGCATGATCCCAGTATATGGCATCTAGGTCTAGATACAATGGTTGTGTTGGATCATTTGGATTGTAGATGGGGGTGGTTAAATCAATGGAGATCATGTTGATGGACTAAATTTGGTCTCCCTTACTATGTGGGTGTTGATTAAGACATCCTTGGTGATCCTTGTACCCCTAATCTAGCTCTATGGGTATTGGCACAAAAGGATCAGCCCTATGTGTAGATATAAAGATAGGGTATATCCTAGGCACTGATGGCCCTATAGGGTCTCTAGGTGGGAGGTGCTCCTTGTATGCCTGAAGTGGTAGATGAAGCACTTGGTTTAACTGTACTTTGTTTAAATGCCACCTATGCCTTGGTACCATATTTAATTTTTCAAACATATCATCTATGTCTATGGGGTATTCCTGTTGCCTGATATGGCTAAGATATGCCATCTCAGTCTCATCCTCATAGTCATTATTAGATATCCACAGGCCTTCATTGGCTCTGACAACTATTTTCCCATCTAGATGGTATAGCCTCCCACTAGGTGTTTCTTGATCACTTGGTCTTATGGCCAGCATGGGAGGGTCATTTTGTTTGAGCAAGTTGATTTGGCCCCTTCTAGGTTGTTTCGCTCTCTATGGGAATGGGAGTTCTCCCTGAGTCCACTCCATATTGGGTGAACCAGGTGTCTCAACTTCCACTCGGCTAGGCACCTCTTCGATAGAGATGGTTGAGACTTATGGTGATACCTCCTCTAGGGTATTCTTCTCGTTGTCCTTCGATATGGCCATTGTAGGTGGCATCATTGGTGGAGGAACATACGATGAAGAAGGACTGGGTTGGTGAGTTGAGGGACTCAACAGCGAGGATGTAGGCAAAATCAGACCCTGTGTGGATGGATTCAATTGAAATTCCAAATGTGTCAATGGGAGGATCAATTACAGCATCAACTACACCACATTGCAAAATTTAAAGGGCTCTAAGTCTATTGGGACTACATGTACTTGCCCTTCGTATGTGTACTTGAGGCATTGATGGGCTATCGAAGGGACAAACTTCACGTCCTTGATCCAAGGCCAGAATAGCAAGATATTGTAGGCCATCTCACCCTCAAGGATGTGACACAATATAGGAATGGTCTTTTGTCCTACTTTGATGGGCAGGACAATTGTGCCAACCATCGAGCATAATGCGTCGTTGAATTCTCGAAGAGTGTAAGTGGACGCCACAATGTGGGATGCTAGCAACTTAAGGTGTTTTAATGCCGCTGTCGTGATTATGTGGCCGGACGAGCCAGTGTCCAACAAAACCCTATTGAATGGAATCTTGTTGACCCGCGTAATGATGTGCAGGAGTGAATCCACAATATCACCAGTCACCAGTTTAAGTTCATCTTCCCTGAAGGTTATGACTGGTTCTGTGCACTCTTTCACATGTCCCACAAAATTGTTGAAAGAATTGGCTTCGTGGGGTTGTAGCTCAATGGCTTTGAGTATCTCCATCAAGGCCTACTGATGGGGTGGTGATTGTTGGATGAGCTCATAAATGGAGAGCCTAGACGATGTGGTCCTTAAACTTTGAGTAAGTTTAGTCCGAATCGTGGCCACTGGTCTAGGTGGGGGATGTTGCGTAGGGTGTTGTGGAGGTTGTGATGTTGACAGAACATTTCTTGTAGCTGCAACGGGTGTAGCCGTGTTTGGGTATCTTTTGTTCCGTGTCACGATGCTTATCATCCCTATGTATCCTTACATGGGGTAATTTTGTGTTACCTCGTTCAATTGTAAAGTCTTTGCCTGCATGTCATGGGCAGGCAGGGGGTCTTTGAAGACCTCCATCTGTTGGTTGCTTAGTGCTATGGGATTATCTATCATGAGCATTTTGTTGTCTATTAGATCCTGCACTAAGTTTTTGAATCTCCAACAAGTGGAGATCTCGTGTCCTTTACGTTGGTGAAATCTACAATATAAGTCTTCCCTATAGCATTTGGGTTTTGGCATGTTGGGGTTTATGGGTCGAATTTCTAGCAATTTTATCAGGGTTTTCGTGAACAAGCAGTCAAACAAGGAGTCTCTAGACTCATTGGATTGTGTGAATTGTCGCCTAGGGAGACACTATCGATTTTGCTCTTACCTATGATTTTACTTTTCATAATTATCAAGAGGAACTACCTGATAATTAGAATTTGGGGGCTATGTCATTTGTGCAAGATTTGGTATAGCTATGGCAACCTGATTGACCGCAGCGGGTTTTGGTTGCATGGGCCCAATTTTAGCATTTTTGGGCCACTCTTTCTTACGTGGATTAGCAATCTTGTCATCTTGTATTTTGATCTCCTCAATTATCCTAGCTTGTGCTAGGGATTCTTCGAGGGTGGCATATTGCTGTAGTTGCAATAGCACAAAGATAGAACTTAAGCAACTATTTGAAAACATTTGAGTTAAGTCGGCTGAGGGAGGTAATGTAGCTTTGAGAGTAATGTCCTCCATATATTCCCATAAGAAACCATGGTCTCATCATGATACTACTTAAGGCCAGCTATATCACTTAAGGATGCCTTCTTGGTGTTGAAGGCAAAACGTTCAAGGAACACATCCACTAGCTGGTCTAGATTGTTGATGTTATGCTTCGACAATTGGGTAAACGAATCCGAGGTAGGGCTTGCAAACATGGTTATAAACGTTCTCAGAAGCAATGCATCATTGTCCTGAATGCCAAAGCATTGACTCAGGAACCTTGTTATGTGCTCTTGGGCATCCTCATCCCCTCTAAAAATTGCCAATTGAGGCATTTTGAAGTGGTCGAGGTATGGGGATGTCGGCATTGAAGGATGTACAGGGTGACTGTGGAGCTGGCGTAAGGTGGGTTTTTGGGGCCCCAAATTCTTAGTCTCCACCAACTCTAAGTGCTCTAGCAGTTATTTGTATGCATCAGAGGATTTGATTTCCTCTTCTTTGGTTCATTCCCATTGTGAATTATGAGGAACTTGAGGCTTATGGAGGGGTATTCGGATAGCACCCCCCCTGCCTTGGTAGGGCATTTAAGCCTGCTCTTCTTCTCACTCAAATTACTCATAGGCCTCTTGAGGAGTTTTTGGGCGTGACCTATAAACATGGACGGGTGCCTAAGGAAGGTGCCCATCATTGGTTCTAGTGGTGGCCTCCCACTCAGGTCTCGAAGGTCTTAGAGGCAATGCTTGATAAGGTCATGGAGACCTGTCTCGTACTAAGGCGTTGTGCCTCTCATAAATTTCTATACTATGCATGCGAGGGATTGGAATCCTCTCATGCGTAGTGTTCTGGAGAAATTCATCTGTCTAGCACTGAATACGCTCTTTGTTAATATGATACAATTGTTCCAACTGCTTTCGGTCTTTGCCTAAGCTGCATGATTTGCACTTTGTGGGTGACCTGTTTGGAAAATGCCAAGTCAATTTGTTCCACTGTCCTAGGTCTAGGCGGCCTAGATGCCTCCCCTACATATCTATCTCGGTTGTGGTGATCCGAGATCTCTATGGGTCACTTTCCTCTATCGAGGTTAGCAGCATTCACCCGAGGCTTTGGCCTTAATAGGTGATCTTGATAATTAGTAGGTGCGGAAGTGCATTGCTCCCACACGAAATATTGCTCTTGAGGAATATATTGGTTTTCCTTATGCTCCCTTTTGTATATGTGAAAGGGACAGGCAGATTTGGATCACCCTATCTGAATAGCCTTGCACTCTAGGTTTGGCCTATTGGTTCTAATAGTAATGATGGGTGAAGGGGGAATGATAAAGTCATGTGGCCCCTCATTATGAACCCTATGTTGCTCTAGCGCTTCATCGCACAGTGGCCGCTCATAATGAGTGTCTAAGGGGGCCTTCCCATGTGTGTAATCCTCTTGAGAGGGTCTGTGTTAAATGGGAGTTCCCATCAAAGGGGTGCCTCTATAGTCCTTTTCTGTAGTGGCATAGTGTGGACTATGTTGTGGGTCAGGCTGCCAAGGTGGTATAACCAAGTCCTTGGGGCTATAACGGAGGCGACTTGTGCCTCCTTGTATACTTTTTGTAGCTTCTTCCCATGAATGGGATTGGCTACGGGTATACACCATGGTGGTGGTTTTTCTAAAAATATACGTATATTTTTATCTTCTTTACAATTTGTATTCTATACCAAACAAAAGGGGACCACACAAAAAAATAAATGATTATCTCATTTACAGATTAAATGTGTGCCCTAGATCTAGTTCAATGTGTTTGATATTTTGTTATGTAACTCTTGTAAAGAAAAATTTGTTATACATGCATAATGAGGGCTCTTGTATCTCCAAAATGGTCGCCCCTTCAATATACCATTTCCAGATCGTTATACCAAACCTCTCAATATACCTGCCCTTACGCGAGGGAAGATTTTGGTACATGAGAGTAGAACAATAAGTGGAACATAGGCGGTACAGAAGGAGGATCGCTCTATTTTTGAAACCTACCATATAAGACTTATCCTCATGCATGAGGAATCACCCCCACTACACTTGGTCAACTTTCATCAGGATTTACATCTAGAAACAGTCACGATCGGGGTATATGTATGCAAAATCCAATCCAAGGTGGTGATGAAATCAACCGTTGGTCTTGATCAAGTGTTGGGGTATTAAGACCAACTCCTTGATGTTAAATTTATTAGGTGGTATGTGTGTGGTTCCTTTTAATCATGTAAAGAAAGAAAACATACAACAAAAGATGATTTTCAATAATGTAATGCTTCAAATTACGTTTTATCTTTCAGAAATAATTAGTAGCAAAAAGGAAATCACAAAACCTACCTATAACTGAAACCAATGATGAGGACTTGCCATTGGTGCAAGTATCATGCAAACAAACTAGAGAAGAATGCATTCCTAATCAAGTTCATTCCATTTAATTTACTCTATGTTTTTTATTTTTATTTTTACTGCAAGAAAGGAAAATAAGCTACTTAACCTTTCTATGGAAGTGTTTAAAAATAAAGCAAAGAAAGCAGAAATTTGCAGAAACAAAAAGTAGAAAAACACAGAGGATGTTTCAAAGGCCTACCTCTTCTCTGTCCAAACCAGATGCCTATGAGTTTCTTCTTAGAAAATGCACAGAGTTCTAATCATCCTAGGATGGGAAAAATAACAGGTTTGTATTCATCATAGGGTGGGACCAATACGTATTCGTCCCAAGGTGGCACGAGTAGCAGTCCAGTGCTCGAATGCATAACACCTACAAAGAAAAACCATAAAATTTGGATCATTAACCTGATATTAACAGCAGGGGACAAGGTCCCACCATGATTGCCACTGAAAGTGATGCAAAAAGATAGCGTACCGATATGATGCAAAACAAAAGGAGATACAGATGCTAGGTCCTACGAATGCATGCAAGAAATGATGCAGAAACAAGATGTAAGAAAACAAAGTGGGGCCTCTTTTATTGATATTTATTTTAATCTGATTACAATGCATCACCCATATAGGGATCAGAACATGTGATACATTTTGTTTACACCAATGGATGCATGGATGAAGTTGCGCTTCCAAGGTCGGACGGTACGCTTCCAACGTCTTCCGCATGCCCACATTCAAAGTGGGTGGGCTAAAGGTTGCCGCACCTTGTTTACATGTGTTAATCATTAATTTCTTCCGCTTTGGTATTCCTTGTGGTGAGATCCTATGCATAGAAAGACAACAAATCGTTAATAGCATGTGTATCTAGAAAAACATGCAATCCCTAAGGCCTCCAACGGGCACTTGTGGAATATCAGTGATAATGTTGATAAATTGATTAAATAATGATGTATGAATGAAAAGGACAACATATAGAGTTTGTATCACCTAATTTTGCATCGAAGCGGTGTCAGAATGCCTCGTTATGCGCATTTAACTGTCGGGGGCCTGTCCAAGGCGAGTTCTCCAATGTCCCACCTACACTCATACAAATCACCTAAAACTCATAGGTTAGGAATTATATATGATTTTAATACTACCCAGATGCTCAGAATCTACCTATCCTACCCATATTTTCTTGTATGTGATAGGGATGCCCTGCGAGCTAGTTAACACATAAAAATGATAAAACTATAGTCAAATCATGTTAGAATGCAATGAAAATTTAATAGAGGCATTAGGATATCATCAAGGACCTATTGAAAAAAGAAAAATAAGGAAATAATGCATAAATTTCTAATCATTATGGGGCGGGATGCTTGGGACTGCAGCAAAACTTGCAAAAGGTGACCCTCCAATTGTCCCATCTAGAGGCCTTCAAAACTCTTGCAAACTTGGGGTTAGACAAAAGGAAGAATTTTGGGATGACCCAGAAGGTCATATTTGGCAGATTTTTCCCAGGTTATCCTGTATCCTAAGGCACTCCATGCAAGTTAGTAAATGCATAAAAATGACAGAAACTAGGTCAAATCATGTTAGAAAGTAATGAAAATTGGACAGTAGCATAAGTACATCAAATAAAAAATAATGTAAAAATAACAATAAATAAGTCATGCACATATTTCTAATCGCTCTGGGGTGGGGCGATTAGGACTACAACAGCTCGAGGGACACCCGTGGGTGGGACGCCCATCGTTTGGGGCCTAGTTTTGACACCAATCCAAGTGGGATGGGTCCAAAATATCCTAGGGGGTTGTTTTGATGAGTTTGGGGTGGGATTATGGCTGATTTATTGGGTTTTAGGTCCAGATTACGCTTCTAGTGTTCACCCAATAACCTCTCTTTAAAAAGAGAAATTAGGGATGTAGGAAGCACAAAGAGAAATGGGGGTATAGTTCGAAAACACTTCATTGCTCCAAATGCTTCAACTCTATTCTACTTTTGGGGTGAGGAGGCTCACCTTTTTATAGACCTAAGGGTCTCATTTGAATGCACAGGCAAGGGTGCCACTTGGCTCACCATGGATTTTTGGGGGAGAGAAGATTCCTCCCTGATTAGGGGCTCATTGATTGAGGTCTCCATGATCAGGGTAGGATCTCTCTCTGATTTGAAACATTCCCTCACAATTTCATGCCTTGAAGGCAGAGTTATGTGGCGGATCTGGGCTGCCATTTGTCAAGGTTTGATTTTTTGCCAATCAAACCTGCTAATCGTCCCACCCTGGTCAATATTACTTTGATTTTGACCACAATGGATCCATCCTCAATATCAGTGAAGAGAGTGCTTGCACAAATTTCATAATTTCACTTTTTTGTAAGTAGGGGTATCGATAAGGCCGAATATTTGGTGGTTGATTTCCAAGAAGAAGTTGTATAGCATAACCTTAACTATGGTGGGGAGGAACCCTTTTAGTTCTTCCAATACCTGAGATTGATGTGTCAAAATTTGTAACTATTTTGCTTCATTTTGTTGCTCCCTTATTGATTGAATGGAAAATAATTGTGCAATCATCCCTTTGCCTATTTTTCAAATAAGATTTTCCATGTAGTGATAACTCACTATCTGTGATAAACCTACTTTTAGTCCTTTTAGAGTGTATTTATGTGCGTCAATTATGAATTGCATCCACAATATTGCAAAATTCTAGAGTATTGGCTAGAGTGGTTACAACCATTGAGCCCCTAGGACAACATCAAATACAACCAATGGAAGTGCAAAAATTTCACTTTTCATGTTGTATTCACCCAAGGTGAGCTTGACATTTAGACACTTTCCTTCATAGGCAATATGTCCCCTAGTACAAATAATTACCTCAAATGTGCTGCAAGGTTGTATATAAAAAATAGACTATTTTGCCACACTTGGGTCATTGAAATTATGTGTAATTATAGAATAAATGAGAAAAATGAGATTTTGATGTTTGAAGTGCTCTCAAAATTTCATAGTTTATGGAGAAGAAAATCCTGTGAGAGCATTGATTTTTTTTTGGGATATCGTCATTGATGTTATCAGGTGTATCTATCACTACTTCCACTTATACCTTATATTATTCCTCTATGGAGTGATAAGGATCAACGAAATTCAATAAATATAACTTATGTGTAGTGCATCTATGATTTGGACCATATTTTGCATTACAATTATAGCAGAGGTATTTCACCCATTGTTCCTTCATTTTCTTTAGGCTGAAATTCTTAACCTGCGAGGGTTGATTAAGATCTTGGGTAGTGTGCATGACTTGTGATTTTTCAATAGGTTGTTTCCCTTATCAACGTTGAGCATTGAATTTATATTTAGATAGCTTGACTAATCCAATGGCCTTCATCGTGGTGCTAGGATTGAACATCTTCACCTCCACCCTAATTTCTTCTTTCAACCCATTAATGATTTAAAAAAAAAAAATGATGTATCCAATCCTGTTATATGAGTGGTGAGCTTCTGGAATTGAGCCTGATACTCATGCAATAAAGTGATTTGACATAGTTTGGTTAGAGCTCTTGTGAAGTTGTCAAAATAACTTAGGCCAAATCAAACCAAAAAATTCTTCGTAAATTCCCCCAAGTAGGAGTTCCATTAGTCTTTTCGTACCATTGGTACCATTGGATAGTATCATGTTTGAGGTGGAATGATGCAATATAAAATTTTGTACCTTAGGAATCTCGTTTAATGAGAAATATTGTTCCACCTGATAGATTCAACTAGCAGAATCTCCTCCATAAAATTTGGGAAAATCTAACTTAGTTGTTCTTGGAAGGAAGGATGTTTGTGGGCTCCCAATATGCATCAGATGCATCGCTCCTCCAGTTTATCCCAAATATGATAGTGAGCCAAAAACTTGTGTGGTTTTATATTGAATAGTTGATTTCATGATTTGTTGTACTTGTGCTAGATTTTGATTCAAAGCATCATATTTAGCATTCAATACAACCATCCTTACATCTATTTCTTGAAAGGTATGCTTGATATTAACCTGTAAAAGAAAGTCCTTGATTTGTTGAATATCAGGATCCAATTTTTCTAACCAAGGTCTTCAAATCATCTTCCCTTATGAATTTTTATTTAATTTTTCTATTTTGGTTTGTTGAACTTGGTGAAAAATTATATATAAAAAAGGAAAATTGGTTTACTAGCAAAAATTTTGGTTCCAATTTCATAACGGTCACATAACTCAAATTTAATTTAAATTTAAGTTTTCAATATCTCAATGGTTAATTTCTAATTTAAAGTCAATTTTTTTACAATGGTTAGGTTTTTCAACAGTGGGCTAATGCACAAAAATTAGGTTTTGCAAGTGCACAATAATCAACAAGCGAGTTTGAATATAGCACAATGAATGTAGGACAAAGCAGAGGAGTAACCGACACTTGGCAGTGAGGAATGAAGAGCGAAGGTGGAGGGGTAACCGACACTTGGCAACAGGTAATAGACAACTAGGGGATAACGATTGACATGAAAATGACTGACACAAAAGTGGTAAGTGGACTGACACGAATGTAGATAAACTAACATGGCGACTAATGCTAAAGTGGAAAGTGGGCTGATATGGATTGTTAGGGGACAATGACTAACACAATTAGACAAGCAGTTTGACACGTATAGCTAGGAGATAATGAATTATTCAAAGGTGGGCAAGCGATGGAAAGATGGATGTAAGAGGGGAATGAACAAGGCATGACTAGCGAGCTAGTCAAACAAGCTTATGCACCTTGGCACTTATATTCCAACCTAATTTGTTGAGCGGATGAATGTGGGATAACTATATCATGAGAAAAAAATTAACATGCATTGCACGTAAGGTTTTTGTGCTTACTTAATCTAACCTTTGATAATGTACATGTGGTGTGATTTATATGGTAGTTCAAGTTCTGGTTATGTGAGATGAAATAGCTTCTTTTTGTTATGAGTTTCCATTGATTTTGTTAAACTATTCATAGGTAACGTGCTCGTAATATTTGATAAAAAATAAAATACACCTTATAATGTTATAACACAAAATTAACACTAATGATAGAACAAAACATTCACCCATAAATGATGATGATGGAAGGGAAGGAAAGAGGATGATTGGGATAAAATTTGTTGGTGTTATTACCAATGGAATTATTTATGAGTATTAGGTTGTCAAATATTTTAGGTCATCAAAAACCACACTCACATGTGATGATGTTGTATAGACAATAATTTAGATTTTCTTCTAATGTTTTGACCTTAGGAAAAAAAATATATTTTAATATTTTTCCCACCTACGTGCTACGACTGAATTCACCTTCCACTCATGAATGGATTTCTATGAAATATCACTTGGTAAATTTCATCCTATGCATTAATTCCTTCACGTGTCTTGCTGTGAATAAAAACTATTGGAAGAGTGCTCCACCGGGGGTTAATCTCCACCAGGGCTATAGACGTCTGACTAGCAGTGGAGTATGCTCATGTGTAGCAAAATGTCTTGTCTAAAAGCAAGACCACTAACTACTCAAACGAACAGGCTAGCCTGACATTTTCATCCATAACAAGTTAAATCATTTTGTTCAAGATGAGGTAATGAACTCTAGATAAGAGTAGTAAGGATAGGGTTAAATTCCCATCTCACTTAGGTTGGGAATCCTATTCCCCAAAGCTCTGATTTCACTTACAATTGAACATGGGTTCAAGATGGTAGTGACACATAACCAACTTTGGGATCTAGTAAATTAATTCAGTATTCACATATTTGGTCCTAAGAGGGTTTGACAGTTTTAATATGTTTGTTCATGGTACTAGAAAGTTTGAGCATTTGCAAAGTAGGTTGTTATATCTCTAGCATCTTCACCATACGTTAAATTCTATGGGAATCATCCATAACTTCTCATATGGAATTATAAGTGAAACAAATGATGGAATGTTGATGAATTTCAAACGATAAGGAATGAATCACACCACACACATTGAACTGACATTGAATAATTCTAATGTTTCATGTATTTCTCATCTAGTTTCATTCTTTGGATATTTGCTGATGCTTGTGTTTGAGTTTTGAAGGTTTTTTAGGTTGGGTTCTCACCGAAATGGTTAGGAGCATTTCCCATAAGTCGCCATTTATTGTGGTCGTTCCACAATGTACCCAAAGAATTGGGGACCCACTGCAGACCTTAAAATTTGGGTAGTTTAGAAGCCCTAAAAACCTAGCTTTATGGCCAATCGTAGTTGTCCCACTCGGGTATACCACATGGCATCGGTCACAAACAAGGGGGTTGAATTATTAATAAATCCATAGGTTGGGCATAGGAAAAATGGAGCCTTGTCGGCCTCTACCAGCACAATAGGACATTTACCAGCTATGCCTACATATCCAACAGGGTGGAGGTAGTGGGAATGGAACCTGGATCGACCACAACCAACACCCAGGGCATTTTACCAACTGCTCTATGCACACAGATCTCCTAATATATACCTATATATATAGGTATTATCTATATATATTTGGTAAAAAAATAAAAATGAAACAAAATATATATATATAATATAATATATATTATATTATATAAAAAGGAAAAGTTTTTTAATAAGCCATAAAAGCTTTAAGGCTTAAATGTTATATTATTTTAGTTAATGTTATATGGCATTATTGGATTTTAAGCATTCGTTAACGTTATATTGCCATAATAATATTTCGTGGTTAATATTTGCATGTTATGAAAGGAACGAACGTGGCATGAAAGGCATCTCAACTTAGATGACGCGGTAGTGGTTCAAGGCGGTTTTGGCCAGTGCATTCAACGCGATATCAATAGGAGCGCAACATTCCATTCTAGGAAGCATAACATTCGAAAGTCGATGACATGGTGGTGTGCAGGCGTTAAGGTTAGTCATCACGGGTTATGAAACATGATTCAAAATTTTTTCAGTGTCGAGGGAAAGATAAAGACAATATTCAAAGATAGATAGATAGATAGGACATGGACCCCACAGGTGTAATGCGGGTGCATGATTTTGTGGGGGTAAATTTTCCTTGTACATCGAAGAGAAAATGAAGCATGGTTTGCATATGTGAATGTATGGGAGATACATGGATCTATAAAGAAAGAAGGTAGGGCAGACATTTGGTGTGATTGCGACACGACAAAGCATTAACATTGGAAAGTGCCAACGAAGTAGCCATAGGGGTCTTGGGCGCACATGGAGCTGGCATGGCGAGAGAGAAACATAGGATGTTGATGCCGAGAATCCTAGCACAGATCTAAGAGGTGATGAAAACCGAAGGACGTAAACCATGATAGGAACTTCGATAAACAATCGCTAGATTGGGGTTCGTAGATGACGCCAATGCAGCGATCATTGAATTCTATGCTGAAAGCACAACAACCACATGCAAAGTGGTGGGAAGGTGTCCTCGATGCTGAAGATGACAAACATCTAGGTTGAAGATGAAGCCATGGTCAAACATCGTGAAGCACAACTATACGGGTATTGTGAGATTAGCACAGATATCATGGGGACAAAATTGAAAAGTGGCAACAAGAGGAGTTTTCTGTAGATAAAAACATCCTAGGAGAAAACTTAGTCCATATAGGGCACCGGGTTCGTTCGATGAATGGTCTGAGATGGATGACCAACATGATGACACAAAAATAAAATTTTATTAGCAGTTTTCTCTTGACTCGAGCAGCGATAATGAAGATGTGTGATGGTGCCTGGACGTGGATGAAACAAAGGTTTGCGGGAGTTTAACAGAGCACAATGGAGAACATGAGTTATGACGATGATTTATTTATGCCAACAGTGAATGAGAGGAGGTTATTCGATTACAAGGTGTGGTGACGTGGCCTACGAGATTCTATCAATGAAGTTCAACATGTGCACAGTTCCATGTAGCGATGCCGACGTGGCCATGGGCTTGGAAGCTCACCGCACAAGTCTACGAGTCCACAACGACATGGAATATTTTTATGCAGACACTATGGAGCCACGATGTGGATATCTATGATGATTGAGATGGACGGTTTGATTGTTTTAGCAAGATATTATTGCCATGGTTGATGATGAAGTAGTGCGGCTAAACTTTAGCAAAGGTTGAATAAGAATAAAATGAATACTAATTAAATTCATAACTCCATGTAGCATGTGTGCCAAGCGGAGACTTATCTGACATGAGGTTCCAATGAGTTGGTGGCCGCGGTGTTGCATATGTCAATGGTGCAAAGTTAACATATGTCGATGTCGCATTTTCAAAACGGTGATGATATTATTATTTCATGCAACCATTATATTACATAGTATTAAGGATTTACATGGCACCAATCATGAATGGCCACATGTTACTGAATGAAAGCATAGAGGATTTATGGGCATTTATGTTTCTAAGTTTCTAAGTTGAGAAATGGAAAATACCAATAATGATTCACAACAGTTACTATAATGTGTATTTGGAGTGAAGTACGGGAAGGAAGCATTTGAAAGGAATAAATAAAATGAAGACTAATCATTTGAATTCAATGGAACGAGTAGAAAGTGAAAGAAGTTTTTTGAAACGAATCAGAAGGCCAAAGGAAACAAACTAAAAATGAAACAAAAGGCCAAATAGAAGTGGTTATGAAAAACCAAAATGTAGAAAAGGAAAAGGGATAGTTTTTTGAGATAATAAATATTGCACTCAAACATGGAAAGAGCGTTGGAAACTTCTAAAACAGAGTTGCAGAGCTGAGGGCAAGAGGCCATTGTGGACCTACTTTGGATTGTTTTTCTTCCACTTTTTTTGGTTTTGGAGAACCAGATTTCTGCCATGTACAAGGACATATTTTTAATGCAGATAGTTTTTCAGAAAGTTGCATATTATGGACAAGGAGGAGTCATTTTCTGCATGCAATATTAAATGTCTATTTTCCCATTTTCATATTTTAGGCTTGTAAATGGATTTTATGCAAGTTTCTTGATTGCTTCATGTGAATGCTTAAATCTGAAAACCTCATTTAAACCCTAGGAGCCAGCACTTAGCTTATCCGAATTGTGCTTGTTTTGAAATTCCAATAGGTTAGGTTGCATGCATGAAAACCTCACATCTTTGGTTTTTGCGAAATAGGATAGCATCAAACTGAATGTATCATGTGTTTCATTTTCTGCATTTTATTTTTCCAGAAATTTTTATTTTTATTTATTTTCAGGCATTAAAATAAACATTAAAAAAAATTCAAAATCTAAAAATAATTTCACCATTGCGTAGGTTATATTTCATACTTCCAATACGCATTTTGAAATTTCATTTTCGGATTTGTTTAGTATTTTAAAAAATTCATCGAATTTGTTGTTTTATTACAGATTTTGAAAATTCCGAAAATAGAAAATTTCCATTTTTGGGTCGAATTTCATTTTTTCAGTTTCATACTTCATTAATGAGCTTATGATGGCATTCCCTTCATGAAAATTCTAATTTAAATTAAGGAGTCGTGTTTTATGGCACTTTGCAAATTACCATTTTGGGAGCAATCAAAGCACTAAATTATTCGTCTTGATGAAAATCTGATTTCATTTAAGAAGGATAATTAAATTGACATTTTGAAGATACATTTGAAGACCCTATTCATCATTGAGGATTTAATGCCAGATAAAATCTATTTTAAAACCCTCAAGATAAAAGAAATTAAGGCACTACATCGTGGTCATATGAGGGCCAACTCACATTTGCTTTATTTTGGTTCAATGAACAATCACTAAAGTTTCATGGTAAAATAAACCAACATTGCCCCTTGTTTACAGTTACTTGCAATCACTAAGGTGTGCCAAGCATTTAAATTTAATATCTTTATTTGAGATTACTAATACACATGCAAATGCTAATATAGCGGAGACCTTAGAGAAGTTTTTTTAACTTCTTTGCAAGAGGGTATTTGGAACCCAAATCCTAATAGAGAGTGTAATCTCACAATTGGGTGAAAATACCACTCAACACAACCTCTTCAAGCATTTATGGGAATGATCAATGTTGTAACAAAGAAACTAGAATATTTAAATTAATCTATGCAACATGTGGCATCATCCAATGTTGCACATTCACTCGTATCATCTCTATAGGACATTGTCCTGCATACAATTACACATCACAGTAGGGAGGGTTAGTTTCTATTAATCCCCCTAGCCAAGAAAATCATAGTGCATCAAACACAATGCACATTAGGGGTACACAAAGTATCACACCTTCCTCCTAAAATCACAAAGTAATCAAAGTTACAAAAATCTCTATAGGTATCTTTAAATCCTTTGGTCACCCTAAAACACTCCAAAGGTTTCTACAATCCCTTTGGTCACCCTAAAATGCTCCAAAGGTATCTACAACACCTTTGGTTACCCTAAAATACTCCAAAGGTGTCTATGATCCCTTTGGTCACCCTAAAACACTCCAAAGGTGTCTACGAACCCTTTGGTAACCCTAAAATGCTCCAAAGGTATCTACGATCCCTTTGGTCATCCTAAAATTCTCCAAAGGTGTCTATGATCCCTTTGGTCATCGTAAAACCCTCCAAAAGTGTCTACGACCCCTCTGGTCACCTCGAAATGCTCAAAAGGCATCTATGACCCCTTTGGTCACCCTAAAATGCTCCAAATGTGTAGAAACCCTTTTGTCACCCTATAATGCTCCAAAGGTGTCTATGATCCCTTTGGTCACCCTAAAATGTGCCAAAGGTGTCTACAAACCCTTTGGTCACTATAAAACACTCCAAAGATGTCTATGATCCCTTTGGTCACCCTAAAATGCTCCAAAGGTTTCTACGAACCCTGTGGTCACCCTAAAATGCTCCAAAGGTATCTACAATCCCTTTGCTCACCTTAAAATTCTCCAAATATTTATACAACCCCTTTGGTCATCCTAAAATGCTCCAAGGGTGTCTACGAACCTTTTGGTCACCCTAAAACACTCCAAAGGTATCTACAATCTCTTTGGGCACCTTAAAAAGCTCTAAAGGTGTCTACATACCCTTTGCTCATCCAAAAAATATCCAAAGGTGTATACAAACCCTTTGGTCACCCTAAAATGCTCCAAAGGTGTCTATGATCCCTTTGACCACCTTAAAATGCTCCAAAGGTGTCTGTGATCCCTTTGGTCACCCTAAAATACTCTAAAGGTGTCTATGAACCCTTTGGTCACCTTAAAATGCTCCAAAGGTGTCTACGAACCCTTTGGTCACCCTAAAATGCTCCAAAGGTGTCTACCAACCATTTGGTCATCTTAAAATCCTCCAAAGATGTCTATAAACCCTTTTATCACCCTAAAATACTCTAAAGGTTTCTATGATCCCTTTGGTCATCCTAAAATGCTCCAAATGTGTCTACGATCCTTTTGGTCACTCTAAAATGCTACAAAGGTGTCTACAATCCATTTGGTCATCCTAAAATGCTCTAAATATGTCTAAGGCCCCTTTGGTCACCCTAAAATTCTCCAAAGGTGTCTACGATCCCTTTGGTCACCTTCAAATGCTCCAAATATGTCTACAATACCTTTGGTCACCCTAAAACACTCTAAAGATGTCTATTGATGCGTAGTCGTTATACACATCATTAATTCTCAATGAATTTGTCAATCTAGGGTAGTGTACAAGGCTATCTACGAAAGAAGGGGTGAACAGGGTTATAACTTAGGTCAATCTGGAGCAACAGGTCGTATTGGTGAAACCGATTATGTGGGGGATTTAGGACATTCCTATCTCTAAATTGCATAAATTAAACCTTAATCTAGTTGCAAAAATGGAAACTAATCATTAACTATAGAAATGAAATCCTAATTACAATTGCAGAATGAGACCTAATTATGTTGCAGAAATAATAGTTATAAAATTAGAAGTCTGATTATAATTATAGAAAGGAAATCTATTTACTTGTGTAGTAATGGAAACCTAGTTATAGCATGGAAATGAAACCCTATCAAAGCTTTGTAATAGAAAGTTGTCAATATTCTATGCAGGGGTTGACAACAAAACACAAAATGCAAGAAATTACAAAAAACAATAAATTTTGGAAATGACAATCTACAATAAATTGAAAGCTTTGCTGAAAGTGGAGATTACAACCAAACCATTAATCACAAAACATAAAATAAGCTAAGATTTCAAATACTATTAGTTTTTTACAAAGAAATGAAATGACAAGTTCTACAACTCATTCTACTGTAGCAAAATCAGAATAAAAACCTGCTGTTAGTCCTCCTCCTAGGTCTAGAAGTGGCCAGCCTCCTTGTCTAGAAGAAGGTATGAGTCTTTCTATCTCTAGATCTTACTCTCACTCATTTAGAAGAAATATGAAATAGAAATAGTACACTTTATTGATTCAAGAACATGATTACAATAATTATGCTGAAAACCTGTTACAGGACTGTAACAATCACTTTTCTGATTATTCCCTAGTTTCTCCTATATTTCTCTACTCTCCGCTTTCTCTATCTTCTACTATCTCAACATGAATGGGAGCCATATTTATAGATGTCCTAAAATATACTGACAAACTGAAAATATCTCAAAAGATCTAATCCTATTATGCTACAACAATTCCTGGTTTTATCCTAAAAGAAGATCAAACTTGATATTTCCATAAATGGTGGCTTTGGTCGGCAAGGACGACAAAGTCAGATGGGAGATATTTTCCCTTACCCTTTTCAATCTTTATTTCCATTTTTCCAGCATTAGAAATTGGTCAACAAGTCAAAAAGCACATTCTATTTTCATTCTGAAGATAAGTGGCTCATTTCGAAGAGACTGCAATTCTCATTCCAAAGATCCGCTCATTTTGAAGACACTACGTTTTCTCATTCTAAAGACATCTGTTCATTTCGAAGAGACTTCGGAATGAAAAAATGTGTGCTCTTTAAATGATTCCGTCTGCATTTCTTAGGTGGGTTATCTCTCAGGATCTGATTTCAATGGTCTTCATATTTTTCCATATGTAAATATCATGCCTTGTCATTCATTGGCAGTTGGCTGGAATTTACATGGGAAAAACTAGTTTTTGTTGCACAGTAACAGTTTGCTTGCACTGTTGCCAGATTTAGGTAAAATAAATGTTTGAGACATATCAAAACATGATTAGTGAAATGCTGCTATCAACCTAAGCATATATCATATAGCAAGTCATAACAAAATAACATAAAAATTATGCAAAAAGCTGTAAAAATTAGAATATAGTATTTTAGATACATTTATCATGCAAATAGTTAATACACAACATATTGAATCAACTTAAATAGCATATTAGATTAAACATAATAGTTTGTAGGCAATTTCAGTGTTCAAAACATGTTATTATTGAGGCATTTCCAGGCCTCATAATTTTCCCCCAAACTTATATTAATGCATGTCATCATGCATTATGTTGGGCTATGGAATAACATATGTCCATGTTCAAATTCCATGACCTGTAGAACAAATTCTTGCCTATATAATATCCCCTGTTCTCCTGAAGGTTCCTGAGCCATTCTTCAAACTTTTCATCAGGTTGGGCATCTTCTTCAAAGTAGAATGGAACTGAAGTGATGATGGTTGGAGGCCTAAATATGAGACCTATCCAATGATGTTGTATGATTTCAATCAACTGTATCACTCCTTCTTCCCTTATTCTGGACCATTCTAAGTTGATGGGGGAGATGGGTTCTCTTTTTTGTAAAGACATGGAAAGTTCAGCCCATCTATTTCTACAAACTGATAATGTTGGCACAAAATTGTCATTACAAAAATTTTGGAATCTGGTCACACAGTCCCTCAAGTTTGTCAAGTACATCCTCTCTACATCATCCCTGTTCATCATGGTGAAGTGTTTTCTGGTGATAATTGGGTGATTTGTCTAAATTGCTCTAACTAACAATTCAACTCTTGTTTCAATTTTTTTATTCTACTTTTTTTCTTGGTCCCAATAAAACTGATTCTACAAAGTGGACATGAATGCCCTTAATTGAACATCTCCAATGCAAATTTGAGGGTGAATTTCTACTTCTTATGGAATAAAGAAGCTGTGTAAAAATAGTTCACATAGAAATTTTTTTTGCTTTATAGGGCTGTCAAAATATGCTTCTAGGAAATCTACAGTTGTGTCCAATTTATATGGGAGATCTGAGCTAATCCTCATGACCTGCCATTTGAGGTATTTCTCCTTTAGAATAAGACTATAAAATCTGGCTGGCCGTATGAATTGGACTAAAAATTCAGCAATTTGACATAAATTAGACACTTTTTCTTTTAATTCCTGAATCTCTGTTTCCTTTTCTTCTAGCTATTTTCCTTCCAATTTGAATTTTTCAGTCTTAGTGGCAAGCTTCTCATATCTAATCACCCAACTGGCTATGTCTACATTATATTGTTCTAGGGAAACAGTATTAGGTGGTCTAACTACAGGTGGAACTCTAGGTAGCAGATCTACCTGAACCCATTTTTCTGCCACTTCTACTACTTGTTCATCTGTCAACAATTCTACCTATACCCCCTTGTCTGCTATTTCTATTGTTGGTCATCAAACAGTAATTCCGCTTGCACCCCCTTATATTCTATTTCTACTAAAAGTGTAACAGTTTGAAATACAGGGACATCAATAGAAGGAATACTTACTTGAACAGTTTTATGATGCTGCTTGGACTGTTCCTGTGTTGGTGACTCATCTCCATTATATTTTTCTATGTTCTTTGCCAATTCTGAAGCATCTTCAGAATGAAAAGGTAATTCTTCAGAATGAAAGGGTGCTGCTTCAAAATGAGCACCTATGTCTGCCTCAATAGATTCATCTTCCCTAGATAAATCCATAAGCAATTGAGCCAAATCATCCTCATCAATGGATACAGGTGGCTATTTTTCAAATTATGACAACCTTTTTCTCAATTCTGCCACTTCCTACTGTAATTCTATAATTTTCCTTTCTTGCATCTCAATGATGTTTTCTCTCTCTTCAATCCATCTAGTTTGTTTTTTGACAACACTTCTTGCTGCTCTCAGCTATTTTGTGATGTCTTCCTCCTATGTTTCTGCTTCAGAATCTGATGCAGACAAGTCAGTTGTAGTTGGCTGCTCAACAACTATCTCTTTCTTTGCAACATCTGTCTTCTCTTGTTTAGGAGGCTCTATGAAAATGTCTATAATTACATCTACCATTTATGTGGCCTGTTGAACTGTAGCCACCTCCAAGCTATCATGCCCGAACTCTTCCTCAATTATTTGTTTAGGGATTTCTGGAAAGTTTTCATGGGCTGGTTGTATTTCTGTGACATCTGGACTGCTTTGTCCACCTTCTTCTTCTATGACCTGTTTTGCCATTTCCCTCAAGTGGAGTCTTGTAGACCTCCTAGTTCCAGATGCAAACTTCCTTTTGCTTTATTTTTTGGTGACATCAAGGGTTGTGGGGATAGTTTCAGATGCTTTTGTTTCCCTTGTTGTTTCTTCCCCTGTTGGGCTACGTGCTTCACTTCCCTGTTCTGACAAATCAGTAACAACTTCAAAAAAATAGACCTTCTTCTATTTTTCTTTTTTGTTTCCAGTTCCAAATCCTCTTTCCTTTTGTTTCTTAGCTTGTGAGGTTGAAGGTTCTGGAGCAAGGTGTTCTATTGCTATTGCTGGGTGTGTTTCTTCCTCTACAACAACCTCTAAAATAGTTTATGTTTCTTCTTCTGCAATAGCCTCTGTAGTAGTTGTTTCTTATTCTGTAATAGCATTAATAGCATCTATTTATTCCTCATCCTCATCTCCAAAAATTACATCATTTAGGGTAGAGTAAAACCTATCAAAGATCCTAGGGTTTCCTCTAAAATGGTGCTGGAAAACTAGTTTGATGAGACCATGGTGGCGAAGGCTCCATTTTCCTTCCTGATATCTTTTTGCCATGTTTTTTAATTCTTGGTGCAGATACAGGGGAAAATTTACCCTAATGTCTGGTTGTTGCCTACCATGTCTAAGATGTTTTAAAATTTTTAGATGATGCCCTGATAATAGTACATACTGCCCTTCACAGGTTAGAAATTTGATTACCCATGTGGTCACTTCATCCCAAGGTTCCTGCAGGCTGGTCCTTTTTACCCCCTTCCATGTGTTATTATGTGTTAAATATTCTGGTTCCCTATTGTTTTCTTCCAGAAATTGATTAACTATATTCACCAATGTATTTTTGCCAGACCTAGAAATTGGAAGACCTTCTAATGGCATCTCAGTAATTTGACTCAAAACTTCAAGGGTTACCTCAATGGTCATGTCGTTAATGTGTTCCTGGTTGTTTCTAAATATGTGGGCGTACATGCTAACAAAATATTCAAAGGACCAATTAAACTTATCCAAAAATGACATAAGCCCTCCATCTTCAAAAATCTGCAGCACTTCTGGATTCTCCCGGAGGTGGGTGGTATTCACTGGTTCCATTTTTGTCTTTCACCCCATTTTCCTGTCTTGGTATGTTAAAAACCACTCACTTATGCTGCTATTCCTTTGCTGGATCTCTGGTTTCTGGTGTTTACAGACTTGCAGGGTTTGGTTCCAAGTTTTCAATTGTCCTATTTTTCTTCTTCGAAATGAACCGTAATCTAAGCATTGTACGTCGTAATAATTTTGCGTTAGCAAATATGTCTTCAAAAAGAAGGGTGGCATGCATTTCTATTTTTTTGCACACATGTCCATCAATGGTTGCACAGATGTCCTTGTTGTCATATCCACCTTACTCTTTTTTTGTTTTTCTGTTTCACGTGCAGACTTTCACGTGCATGTTTATTAGTATCAAAAAATGGTGGCATACTGTTGGTCACATCCCCTGTGATTTTGGTACTTTCTAAATGGGTGTAAAAACAAACCACATCCTAACTGACACGTGTTCATTTATCATATGCAACCAAAATAATTTTTACTTGACCGTATTTTTTCTTCCTTGGATGCCACGTGGAGATGTTATATTGAATGCTCTTTCTGAAGATTATGATTTCATTCCGAAGACAAGTCTTCATTCCGAAGATCATGCTTCTTTGTGAAGTCAAATCCTCATTTCAAAGATAAATCCTCATTTTGAAGACAAATCCTCTTTTCGAAGATAAATCCTCATTTCGAAGACAAATCCTCTTTCTAAAGAAAAGGCTGCATTGCAAAGGCAAATCGTCATTCTGAAGATAGAAATTCCTTCCAAAGACAAATCCTCTTTCATTCTGAATACAAAGCTTCATTCTGAAGATGATTCTACATTGTGAATGCAAATCATCATTCCAAAGACAAAGCTTCATTTCGAAGATAAATCGTCATTCCGAAGACAAAGCTTCATTCCGAAGACAAAGTGCAACATTCATTCTGTTGTCATTCCGAAGACAATTTCAATCCAAAGAAAATACAACAATTAATCTGAAGAAGATAGCAGACACTATTTTTGGTATTCTTGTTCTGAAGATTAGGCAAAAATCAATAGTGTCAAATCATGTTTTAAGTATGCTAACTCTTATGGATACCTTTTATGCTAATGGTTGATTGTTATATACTATATACCAATAATTTACAATGAAGAAATGTAAGAAATATCTACCTGATTAAAACAAGTTAATGCAAGTTTTTGAAGAATGACTACCTTTGTTGATGTTCTACTGAGATTTTCTACAATATTTCAAAACAAGTGCATTTGGTGAATTTTTACAATGATGGTTCAAAAATTTTCAAGGTTATGCATGCCAGAAAACTAGTTTTCATGCATACCAACCCAGTAGTGCCTTAGAAAAGGTTTTCACTGCTGAGTTATTCATTTTTCTCTCTTTTTTTTTTTTCTTGGTTTCCCCTTTTTTTTTCTCTTTTTTTTTCTTGATTCTGACTATGTCCATGAAAGAATTCATGATTTCCCTGAAATCATGCCCATGAAGGAATTCATAATCAAAATTTATTCATATTTTTGTTTTCTACTTTTTATTTATTTTATTTTTTTGTATTTTTTTGTTTTTTCTTGAAATCCATGATCATGCTCATTGTTTTGAAGTGAAAGAGGAAATTTCTTCCACCTGTTGTGTATCCAAACTATCAAGTTGTTGCAAGAATTGCTCTTTAGTTAGAGGTGTATGACACACCCTGAGGCGATGTCCATTCACTACCAACTTTCTCTATGACCCATAAAAAGGAGATAAACAAGATGCTCCATTGACAAATACCTTTTCAATCTGGTAAGGTCCAAGCCATCTAGTTCTCAGCTTTCCAAGGAAGTCCTCATAGTGAGAATCAAATAGTAAATTCCAATCTCCTTGTTGAAGTTTCCTCTACTGAATGTGACTATCATGCCACAACTTTCTCTGATCCTGCATTACTTCATTTTGGTGTAGGGCATCCAACCTAAGCTCATCCAATGCATTCAATTGTAAAATCCTGTTTGTCTATTCCTGTGACAATTCAATTCCAATTTCCAATACTGTGAGCAATGTTAGTAGCTCAAATTCAATAGGTAAGAGGGGATTTTTACCAAAGACTAATTCATAAGGTGTGAATCTAGTAGTGGATTTCCATGTAGTGTTGTAAGCCCACACTACTTCAAGTAATTTATCTAGCCAATTTCTCATATGAAAAGATACTATTTTTGTTAAGATTCGTTCTAGTTCTCTGTTTGTTACCTCAACCTGGCCATTTGCTTGTGGGTGATAAGGTGATGATTTTCTATGTTTGATTTCATATAATTCTGTAAATGCCTCAATTACTTTAGATGCAAATTGGGGTCCTTGTTCTATGGTGATAGACCGTGGAGCTCCAAATATCTAAAAAATCTGAGTATACAAGAAATCAGTGACCTTCTCTTCATGAGCATGTTTGAAAGCACGCACCTCTACCCACTTTTTCAAGTAATCAGTGCATACTAGAATATGCACATTTCCTTGAGAAGGTGGATCAATAGGTCCTACAAAATCAAGCCCCCACCTCTCAAATGGCTCTAAAACCAATTGAGGCTGCAGTGGCATTTCATTTGTATGAGTGGTTTTCCCTATTCTTTGGCATGCATCATAATGCCTGATGTACTTTTTCACATCCTTGTGAAGAGATGGCCAATAATATCCTATCCCTAAGATTTTCCTAATTTTTCTTTACACAGAGTAGTGTCCACCTAAGGGTTCATCATGAAAATCCCTAAGGATATCATATACCTCATCCTTTTGGATGCACCTACGTAACATATGGTCAAGAATGCACTTAAAAAGTATACCCTTAATCCATTCAAAAGAAGAACTCTATTTGATCAATTTTTTTTTCTATTTTGAAGTGAAATGTGGAGGAACTTTCCCTGTGATCAAATAATTGGCTATATCTGCAAACCAAGGTGATTGGACTGATATAGTAAATAATTTTTCATTAGGAAAGGTTTCTTCAACTAATTCCCCTTCATCTATGTTCTGTAATCTGGACAAGAAATCTACTACAACATTAGCTTTTCCTAGTTTGTTGATTATAGTGATATCAAATTATTACAACAATAGTAACAAATGAATAATTCTTGCACTTACCATAGGCTTATTCATCAAATACTTAATGGTTGTATGATCTGTGTGAATAAATATTTGATAACCTGTGATGTAATGCCTGAATTTGTTGATGGCATAAATTACTACTAGGAATTATTTTTCAATTGTGGTATAATTTTTCTCAGCTCTTGTTAAATTCTTGCTAATGTAGTAGATGGCATAGTGTTCACCATTGTAAATTTGTCCTAATTCTGCTCCAATTGCAGTATTGGAAGAATTAGTCTGTATGTGAAATGGTAATGTCCAATTAGGTCCTCTTAACATAGGTGGAGTTACTAATTTCTCTTTCAGAGCTTCAAATGATTCCTGACACCTTGCAGTCTAGGAAAATTCAGAATCTTTAGTCAATAGGGCAAACATGGCATTGGCTATTGTGCTAAAGTTGGGAATAAACCTATGGTAAAAACAAATGTGTCCTAGGAAGCTTCTGACATCAGTATGAGTTTTAGGAGGAAGAATATTCTTGAAAATTTCCACCTTATTTGGATCAACCTGGATCCCTTGAAGAGAGATGTGATGACCAAGAACTATTCCTTCCTTCATCATCATAAAAAATTTTTATGGATTCAAGGATAACTGGTATGTTTCACAACGAGCTAAAACTTTGTCAAGGTTTTCTAATGTAAATTCAAAAGTCTATCCATATACTGTGAAATCATCCATGTCTATCTCAACACTGTTGGTAGTCAGATCAGAAAAAATTGCTAAGACGGCTCACTGAAATGTTGTTGGGGTATTACACAAACCAAAAGGTAAAACTCTATAGGAAAATGTTCCCCATGTACAGGTAAAGGTTGTTTTCTCTTGATCTTCAGGTGCAATCTAAATTTGATTATATCCACTAAATCCATCAAAAAAATAAAAGTATTTCTTTCCAGCAAGGGTATATAACACCTGATATATGAAAGGTAATGGAAAATGGTCTTTGTATGTCACTTTATTCAGCTCTCTATAGTCTACACATACTCTCATTTTTCAAATTTTCTTAGAAACTATAACCAATGGAGAGACCCACTGGCTATCAAAAATTGGTTAAATGAATCCTACTTCTAGAAGTTTTTCAATTTCTTCCTTTACAATATCCCTTAGGGAAGGATTCAGTCTTCTCTGGGGTTGTCTTACTGGCTTGACTTATTCAGTATAAATTATGTGGGTGCATATATCAGGGTGAACTCCTGACATATCTTTATAGTCCTAGGCAAAATTATGAACATGCTTCTGCAAGACAACTATCAATTTTTCTTCCTCTTCCCTAGTAAGCCAACTATAAATGTTTAGAAATTTGCCTGGTTGAACTTCTATTTGTTTTGTATTTGGAAGGACTGAATTCACTTCTTCATACCTGGTGATTAGGGAATTAAGAGGACACTGCTGAGATGGGAGGAAATAAGAAGTTTCTATTTCATTACTTCCTGATGGAAACATATCCTGTATGGAACAATTAGAAGGAAAAATCAGGTGATGGTGTCACCCATGTGGTAGTGAAATAGAGTTTTCCTATGATAGTATTGATGGTTCACCTTCAAAATTTTGGTTCTCTTCATTCCTTAAAAATTGATGGATATTTACTGCTTCCTCTTCTAACCCTTGTTCATGCAGAACATTTATTAGGATATTTTCATTTTCTAAAGTTTCTATGTCATGGAGGTCCTCTGTGTGTTCCATTACTACAAAGGTGGCTAGTGTGGAAATAACCTCCTATGATTATTCATCTAAATCAGGAAACTTTAAATGACCTAAAAATTTGCTAGATGGTTTTCCAGGAGGATACAGAGAAATCTGTTTTTGATCAATACCATTTGAAATGGTAATTTTTCCAGATCTGTAGTCTATGAAGGCTACTACAGTTGCAAGCCAAGGTCTTCCCAAAATTATGGGATATCCATGTGCTGAATTTCTTGGATGTAAAACCAAAAAATCTGCATGGAATTCCCAAGAATAAACTTCTATAGGAACATCTTCAATGATACCTTCAGGTTTTGCAACTGACCTATCAGCCATTTCTAAAACTGTAAATGTAGGGTTGAGATGTTTGAGCTGTAATTGTTTCATTATATCCTTGGTCATGACATTTATTGCAGATCCTAGATCCACTAAGACATTTGATATTGGTACTGAACCTATGGTAACTGTGATAACTGGACTTCTTGGGTCACTATACTTTGGAGATACTAGTTTTCCAGACAAGAGATCAGCTATCTTTCCTTCAACCTGAACAGTCTTAGGAAATGTTTTTTTTTTCTTCCTGCTCTTTTAATTCAAAAATATTGGATAGTAATTTTAATCACTGGTATATCCTTAATGGATTGCAATAAGGGCAATGATATAGTTAACTTTCTAAGTTCCTTGACCAGGTCTGACTCAGAATTTTTTGTTGTGGTATTGAATCTTTTAGGATATGGAATTATCCTTGATGAAGGTAATTGTTCTACCTGTGGGTCTATTTTTTCTTCTTCTTTCTCCATTGTTGGTTTAATTCTAACTGGTTCCAAAGGTTCTTACTCTTCATTTTCCTTGATTTTATTTGAAACAAGTTCAGGTACAACTTTTCCTAAAAAAAGTTGGATGTTACTATAATCAAGAACATTTATTTCAACATTTTCTTCAGCTTCAGCCACATAGACAGAGGATGCCTTTCTCATATTGTTTGGATTAGTGACTGATTGAGCTAGAAGTTGATTTTGTTTCACTTGTTGTGTTTGTTGTGGTTGGTGCTATTTTTATTGAAAATTTTGATTAGGTACAGGCAACAAATGCTGAGTTTGACCTTTATTTCTTTGTTGCCTTTGATAGGAATGGTATTGCTGACTCCACTATGGTTTATTTTGCATCCAATGTGGATTAGTCTAATTCTGATTCCAAGATGGGTTGTTTTGATTCCATGATGGGTTATTATGATTCTGATTCCAAGCTGAATTACTCCAATTTTTTTGTGGCCATTCTTGGGAATTTGTCCATTGAGGATAATTCCAAGGACGTTGGTGTGGTTCTGATTATCCCTAAGGCATAGTCCAAGGATTATGCCCCCAATTTGTAGGAAAATTAGGGGGATTTTGGTATTGAGAGAAATTTCTCCCTTGTTTTGGTCCAACATAGTTGAGTTCCTCAGTTTGATTTTCTAACATAGTTTTGAGTTGTGGTAGCAGGTGACATTTATCAATTGAATGCTTCTTTGAACAGATACTACAAATGGTTGAGATAGATGTTTTATTCAAAGGACATTCCTGCAAAGCATGTTTATTTCTACATCTTGGGCAATAAATTGCCAAAGGTTCTATGGTTTTTGCTTTTGCAGACATTTCCCCCAAAGTTGTGTTTAATTGCACTAGAATATCAGTTTTAAAATTTGCAAGTTCCTCTATTAGGTCCTTCACATCAGTGCCATTTGTAATCTTTTTTCTTATTCCCTATTTAGTGCAAGAGTAATTCCTATAGAGATCCACAATTTCCTCATTACTGAGAGTATTTACATCCCCTTTTCCTATCAAATCTAATACTTCTCTAGATTCATCTTGTAATCCTCTTAAAAATATGGTTTTGCATAACTTTGGTTCTACAAGTCCACATCTTCTTTGAACAAAGGAGAACCTATCAAGATAGCCTTCTAATGTTTCATCATATTCCTGTTTAATCCTGAATAACTCATATTTCTTGTTCCTTACATGACAATACTCCTAATATTTATCTAAAAATATAGTTTCCATTTGATCCCAGGTTCAGATGGAATTTGGCTCTAGGCTCATGAACCAGCGTAATGTTGAGTCATATTCCTGTTTAATCCTGAATAACTCATATTTCTTGTTCCTTACATGACAATACTCCTAATATTTATCTAAAAATATAGTTTCCATTTGATCCCAGGTTCAGATGGAATTTGGCTCTAGGCTCATGAACCAGCGTAATGTTGAGTCCTTGAGTGTTGAGGGAAAAACCTTAAGTTTTTGATTGTCATTTACATAGTCATAGGTTTCACACACTACTTTGAATTCAAACAAAAACTGATCAGGATATTCATATACAATACCTTAGAAGGTTGGAAGTACAAAAGATGAAATGGTTTTCATGGGAGAGTTTTGTGTTCGATTCAAATAGATAGGATATTCAAATGTTCTGGAAGGTTGGGACATATCTTGATCATCTCCTTAATTATGGACATAGCCATGTTGGCCATCTCTATCTAGATTGCCTCCCTATGCCATAGTTTCCTGTTCCTTGGGAACATTTAAACCTATCCAAATTTCACTCTCAAGAGGTCCAAGATCCTCTGTTGATGATGAGTCTGATGATTTTTATTTCTTAGGATGTTCTAATGATGATGAAGCTGGTGATTCCAATTCTATCATATGGGTCAAGAAACTCAAAGATTTTATCATTGGTAATTCCCTCATTTACTTATCGCTTGAGTGGGTAGTCATAATATCTTAGGATACTATCCTAACATTAAATAATAATAATAATAATAATAATACATGTTATCCTATGGTTATATTAATAAATAATATAATAATTAATTATATTAATTATTATATTATTATAAGATTAGGGTTAGGGTTAGGAAGCATGGTGACTCTTCACTCATAACCCTAAAGGGGTATAAGACACTATGTGATTCTATCATTTAATATATCCATGAAATATTATTTAAAACATTTATTAAAACATTGAAGGGACTTTTCGATAATCCAAAAGCGATTATTTTAGTTTTAGGTTATTTATTATTTATTTATCATTTTATGTGCTAGGAACCCTAGGTTCCTACCATCAGGTATCAGAGCCTTATGGATCCAACCATATTGGTCAAGGAAATGAAAAATGACATTACAAAAATTAGAAGAATGATTGAACAAAAACAAAAAAAACAAATGCAACGTTCTGATCGTATTATACAATATTTAATGGAAATGCAAAAGGAGACCCTAGCCATGAAATATCAGGTAGAGGAGGAAGAACCCATAGCCATGGAATCCCAAGTGGAGGAAGAACCCATATCCGATGAATCCTAGGTGGTAACCATTGCTCTTCCCAAGAAAGAAAAAAATGCAACTAAACATATTGCTCCAAACCCTAAATTAATTGTTTCTCTGGATGAGCCCATAACCAAAGAACTTTTAGAAATACCTATTGCACTTTCAAAAGAAATTAATCAAAACCCTAATAATGAAAATATATTTTTAAAAGAAATTGCATGTGAAGAAGAAGAGGAAAAAAATAGGAAGGAAATTGCAAGTGAAATTTCTTTTCATTCGGAGGAGCTTGTAGTCATGGAATCCCAGAGGGTACCCATTGCACTACCCAAGAACGAAAAAAATCCAAACCCTAAAAATATCTCCAATATTGTTTGCAATATCTCCAATGTTGTTTGCAATGTTCTTTTTAATGCGGAGGAAGAAACGAAAGTTTCTAAAAATTACAATGCATATCAAAGTGGAAGCCAACCTAGTATCACCTATGCAAACAAAATAGAGGCTCAAGGTGCTCAGTATCATAAAGTTATTTCCATTGCACTAACATCCACTAAAGCTCCTTATTTCTCTCTTTCACCTGGTGCTACTAAAATTGTTTCTCAAAATTTTGGAGGTCCAATCCTCGTGAAGGACATCATTCCCAACGAGGTTACATTTTAGTATTCTCATAGCTCCAAATTAGTTGCAGGTGAATTTCATATTGCAAAAGCAAAAGAAACAAAATCTAAGGAATGCAGCCCTGCTCGTCTGCCTCCATGGCCACCTTCGCCATTTCCCATTTCCTATGCAGTGTCAATGATCCTTCTTTGTGGAATTGTCTGGCTATAGTTGAATTCATATTTAAAAATTATAAAGTACCATTACCATCCTTTCTATTTGATTGAAATGGCCACTCATCTTGGTGGTAATTCAAACAATTGGGCACATAAAGTGAAGGACTTGTCAAAATTTTCTGAATCTACATATGAGGACCAACGCCATGCACTGTCATTCATTCTTAGTGACATTCAGTATGAATCCTTTCATCATCAATTTTTGGTTTTGAAAAATTTGGACAGTATAAAATAGTGGTTCATGTCTTTAATTCGGTTCTCAAAAACCTGGAACAAATCACAGATAATGGACAAAATATAAAGCTTTGTGAGCATCCATCTCAAATTCAATGCCATATTTTAGAATTTTGTTGGGTAGATTTTCGTCAGTAATTAAAGCTTACTCTTCTTCAGAAGGGAAATCGAGCCTGAGATATAACAAAACATATGTGTTTAAAAATGTGAGGAACCACATGCTTTATGGGAATCACATCATCGAAGCCATGTTCAAAGCCTAATCCCACCGTGACCATCCAAACTAGGAGACCAATGTTGATGAACGATATCTCCACTTCAAAGATAAAATCTAGCAGCAACTCGGTCCAGAAATTGCAGGCCAACTACATACCACACCAACCACACTGCCAAGCTAGATGACTGCTCAAACGTAAAATAAGAAATTAAAAACAAAAATATATTTGGCTTCCCTTAAATTCTAAGTGCCATGAAAAAGTTCTTCCTTACAAGCTCTCACACTCCTGTGTTGCGAATGAACGCCAAACACAGTAGTCAGTTCTAAAACACATTGATTAAGTTATGGGTGATAATATCTATTGTGCGCATACTCTGCCATACATGGAGAACGAACGAGGGATTTGTTTTCAAGACCCATCTTGAATAGACATTACAAAAGTTAGCTAATTTTTTTTGAATATTATGAATAGTTATACACAAAGTTGTGAATAGACGAGAAGTGGCCGATGTTAATGTGCATTATAGGTGACAATTGAGTTTTTTTTTAAAGATAAACTTAACTACAAGAAGCCTGTGATGTTGAGATTGGCGAACTTTGTAGAAGCATATTTCCAAATTTTTCTAGCTTTGAGGACAATGCTCTACAAAGAGGGATGGCATGTTAGGATACTATCCCAACATTAATTAATAATAATAATAATAATAATAAATGTTATCCTATGGTTATATTAATAAATAATATAATAATTAATTATATTAATTATTATATTATTATAAGATTAGGGTTAGGATTAGGAAGCATGGTGACTCTTCACTCATAACCCTAAAGGGGTATAAGACACTATGTGATTCTATCATTTAATATATCCATGAAATATTATATAAAACATTTATTAACACATTGAAGGAAATTCCCGACAATCCAAAAGATATTCTTTTAGTTTTAGGTTATTTATTATTTATTTATCATTTTATGTGCTAGGAACCCTAGGTTCCTACCATAATAATGAATTCATAATCAAAATCAACACTTAAACACTCAAAGTGCAACTTGCATACATTCAAAAGAATCATTTCCAAAGATAAATTTTCAAGCCTATTTTGGGGTAAATAAGTCAGCACAAATTTAAAACAAAGTCTTGGTCTCCTTGAAGCCTTGGGAATTTACCTAGAAAAAAAATTATAAGTGAAACAAGGAACCAAGACCAAGTATATCCTAAGCCCCAAGCCTATCATTACAGGGTGGCTAAAATGTCAAAAGAAAGGATTCAAAAATAAGTTGGTTAGGTTACTGAATAACCTTAATCATTTAACGATTTAGTCATCTATTTTTATTCTGTGTTATGTTTCACACAACACATCTAAAAAAATGGTATTTGTAGACACTAAAATCATTTAAATCGGATAATATTGTGAAGGTTCCACTATTATCAACACCATAAGACCCCATTCAGCAATTCTTAGGGGTTAATTATCTGTCCCAAATACTTTTGAGAAGGTTTACCCTAATTTTAGGAAGTTTTGGGCCATGTAGCCATGGTCGTCCCACCCCAAGACGACCATAGTTCATGGTCGTCCCACCCAGGGACAACCATACCTGTGTGGGACGACCATGGTCCAGGCCCCCTAAAAATTCAAGGGCAGGACAAATGGCTATAAATTTCCACCATTTATCCCATCCAATCACTCATTACAGATTGCAAGACTGTCATGGCCATTAGGGACTACAAATTGAGGTCCAAATGGGAAGCCTCTTCTACCCTTTGCATGGCAAAGGTGTTGAAAAGTGGTAAAACCTACCTTGCATGCCCAAAATTTTCCATTTTCTCTCTTTCCCTCTTGGGCTATACATTGGGGTATTTTCAATCAATTCCAAAGAGAGACAATTGCAAGCATTGATCGCAAAATGCTATTGAGATTTACTCTCACCTTTTGCCCTCGTATTTACCTTGGATTCTTCATCCATCGAAGGCATTTCCAAGGCATCCCAAAATATGTTCTTTTTTTATAAAACCTATCAATTCCTATGAGTTAATTTACCAAATTTAATGACAATACCCCTAGGAGGATTTTAGACCAGATCCAAGTGGAATTGGTGGCATAAACCACCCTATTTTGTGGTCGTCCCCATATGGGATAGTTAACAGTCCCAATTGGAACTCTTAAGGATGACCATGAATTGGCCCACAATTGTGATCTAATTTCAATGTAGATTAATTTTATAGAATTATATTAGCATCATATTTAATTTTTGTGAAGTTTGTAGTGGTTTTGAATTGTTAATTAGGGTTTTTATGATTACATTCCTAATTGGACCACCTAGGGATGGCAACAAGTTATGCTCATAATATGACTTCAATTTCTACTCAAATCATTACAAAATCATATAATATACATCTGAAAGTGACGTAGAAAGACAACGTACCAATATGATGCAAAAAAAAGGAGATACAAATGCTAGGTCCTACGAATGCATGAAGGAAATGACATAGAAACAAGATGTAAGCAAACAAAGTGGGGCCTATTTTAATGATATTGCTTTTAATATAATTATAATGCATCCCCCCTCTAGGGCTTAGAACATGTGATACAATTTGTTTACACCAATGGATGCATAGATGAAGTCGTGCTTCTAAGGTCAGACGGTACGCTTCCAATGTCTTTCGCGTGCCCACATTCAAAGTGGGTAGGCTAAAGGTTGTCGTCGCTTATGTCCATGTGTTTTTAATTCCTTAATACCCCTATGGTATTCTTGGTAGTGAGATCCTATGCACATAAAGACAACAAATCATTAATAGCATATGCGTATCTAGAAAAACATGCAATCCCCAAGGCCTCCAGCAGATTCTTGTGGAATATCAGTGATAAGGTTGATATATCAATTATAGAATGATGTATGAATGAAAAGGACAACATATAGAGTTGGTATCACCTGATTTTAAATCTAAGTAGCGTTAGACGGCCTCGTTATGCGCGTTTGCCCGTCGGGGGCCTCTCCAAGGCGAGCGCTCCAATGTCTGGCCTAAGCTCATCCAAATCACCTAAAACTCACAGGTTAGGAATTATATGTAATTTTAAGACTACCAAAATGCTCAGAATCTACCTATCCTACCCAAATTTTCCTGTATGTGACAGGGGTGTCCTACAAGCTAGTTAACACATAAAAATGATAAAACTACAGTCAAATCATGTCAGAATGCAATGAAACTTTAATAGAGGCATTAGGATATCATCAGGGACCTATTGCAAAAGGAATAGTAAGGAAATCATGTATAAATTTCTAATCTCTCTGGGGCGGGACGCTGGGTACTACAGCAAAAATTGTAAAAGGTGACCCTGCAAATGTCCCGTCCAAAGCCCTCCAAAACTCCTAAAAACTTGGGGTTAGACAAAAGGCAGTATTTTGGGATGACTCGAAAGGTCATATTTTGCAGATTTTGCCTAGGTTATCCTGTACCCGAAGGCACTCCCTACAGATTAGTAAACACATAAAAATGACAAAAACCAGGTCAAATCATGTCAGAAAGCAATGAAACTTGGACAGCAACATAAGTACATCAAATACAAAATAATGCAAAATGAATAGTAAATAAATTATGCACATATTTCTAATCACTCTGGGGTGGGGAAATTAGGACTGCAGTAGTTTGGGGGGTGCCTGGGGTGGGACACCCACCGTTTGGCGCCTAATTTTGACACCAATCCAAGTGGGATGGGTGCAAAATCTCCTAGGGAGTTGTGTCGATGAGTTTGGGGTGGGATTATGTCTGATTTCTTGGGTTTTGGGTCTGGATTGCACCCCTAGTGTTCACTCGATAACCTATCTTTAAAAAGAGAAATTAGGGATGTAGGAAGCACAAAGAGGAATGGGGGTATAGTTTGACAGCACTTCGTTGCTCCAAATGCTCCAACTTTATTGTCCTTTTGGGGTGAGGAGGCTCACCTTTTTATAGACCTAAGGGTCTCCTTTGAATGTGCATGTGAGGGCACCAATTTAATCACCAATCCTTTTTAGGGGAGAGAAGATTCCTCCTTGATTAGGGGCTCATTGATTGAGGTCTCCATGATCAGGGTAGGCTCTCTCTCTGATTTGAAACATTCCCTCGCAATTGCATGCCTTGAAGGCAGAATTATGTGGTGGATCTAGGCTATACCATTTATTAGGGTTTGGATTTTTTCCAGTCAAACCTGCTAATCGTGCCACCCTGGAGTGATTGCTGCTAATCATCCCAGGGTGGGGCGAATAGGATTCTAATCATCGTAGGGTGGGACGAATAGGGAGCAAGGTGCTTACAAGGTGCAAAACTGACCTTTGACCTTCCAAAACTAATTTGGGAGTGGTTAGGATAATTATTTAACCTTTGGAGGCTGCCCTAGGGGATATGTATGCCAATTCGATTAGTGCTTGTAGTCACATAATCGGATTGGTGTTGTTTTTGTGTCTAAGATGCCCCTTTTTGGGATGCACTGTGTGTGGTGCAGTGTTGAGAAAAAATAGATGACCAAAGTACTTAATGATTAGGGTTTCTCAGTAAACTAACCAAATTTTGATGCCCCAAGTATGGAAAGGGCATGCATTCTTGAATCCTTGGTTCTGACGAGCTAAGGAGCTTAACTTAAGTGTAACCTTTTTCAGTGAGGTGTACTTGATCTTGGACATTGTTCAATAATGAATAGGCAAAGGGCACAACCTTTTGTTTGAGGAACCTTTGCTTCATGCTTCCAGAATGCCAAGTGTTTTTTTAGCTTGTGATTATTGCTTGTTTGCTTCCCCAAGCAGGAATGTGATTGTCTTTGTCAATGATTCTTTGAATGCATGTCATTTCCTTGATTGGGTGTGTATTTGTTGATTGGTGACTAAGTGCGACTACCCCCTCAAGTGATGAATCAATGAGGGAATGACAATAATGAGAAAAATGATGAGTCGCTTGACCCAAGATGACATTTGTAAGGGTGTCTTCAGTTGTTTTTCATTGAGCGCTTATGCAGTTTTCCAACCATTGGACCTATTTTTTGTGGTTTTGGACCCTTTTTGCGATGCCGATTGGGGTAGAAATTATCCAAAATCCTCCTTCGCGTGGAGCGGTCCAGCTATGATAGCCTTCTTAGGGAGTAGGATAGCGAGTATTTGTGACCCCGACAGTGGTTTTTCATGCCATGAATTTTAGGTGCAAAGGCACCTTTGTCCGGCAGATTTATTGTTGTTTTTGGTGCATTTTTTGGATGCAGTTTTGTTGCTTTATTTCTTGCTTTGTAATCATCCCAGGGTGGGACGAATACCAATTTTATAATTGTCCTAGGGTGGGACGAATACCAATTTTGTAATTGTCCCAGGGTGGAATTATTACAGGACTAACAACCTATAGAAGGGCCAAAACTAGGTTTTGGGCTCATTTGCAATATTTTTTTCTTGGTGATTTGGAGCAGTGAGGAGGAGTGCGAGTGTGCGTAGCAAAGCACTGCTAAAATTTCACAGAAATCATGAGTGCGAGAACCGGATCATCGAGTGGAGGAGCTGAGGTGAGACCGGTATGATGTTCTTTCTGTCTGTCTATTATTCGTGTGTTTTTTATTTAAAACTCACATATAAAATGTTTGTTTAATTTATTTTGCTTTTAAGGTTAAAAACCCTAAATTTTAATTTTTTTTTTGTGTTGGTTTGATTTCATTCGTATATCAAGTTGAAAACCTAATATAGGAACTTTATTTGCTTTTTTGTTAATTTTCATATATTAAGGTCAAAACCCTAGTACACAACTGTTGCATGTACTTTGTTTGTGTTTGTATTTAAAGCCCAAACATTTTTGTTTTATGTTGTTTTTGCCATTTTAAGGTTGAAACCCTAATATATATATTTTTTGATTTTGTTTTTGTTTTTTCCATATTAAGGTTGAAACCCTAATATATATATATATATATATATATATTATTTTGTTTTTATTTTTTTCATATTAAGGTTGAAAACCTAATATGATTTTTGTTGTTTTATGTTGATTGTACAATTATTTTCATGTCTTCTGTCGTTGCTGTACAATTTTATTTTAATGTTTCTGTACTTTTGTTGTACTTTGTTTTTTCTGTACTTTTTATGCTATACTTGTGTTGTACAATTGTAAATTGTAGCTTGTTGTTTTTCTATACAGTTTTATTTTAATGATTTTGTTTATATTAAGTATGTACTTAATATCCCTTTTTGTTTTGTTTTATTTTGTTGTTTCAGGTGGTGAAGAGTCGGTATCGCCAGCTGAATTTTTTCTCTGATGCCCGGGATGCCCTGACAATTAGGGATTGGGAGTGTATTGATGCCCTTGGGCTATGGAGCCTGTGATGGGGGATCAGACATATTTGGCTACCCTGATCAATCTGTGGGATCCCCGCACCGACACTTTTCATCTTCCAATAGGGGAAATGACTGTTAGTCTAGAGGATGTGTATCCGATTCTACAGATTTCAATAAATGGACTGCCTATCCGGATGACCCATCGGGACCAAAAGACAACGGTATTGACATGGTGTTTTGGTTCGATGATGGAGGGGGTGTGGAGAGGGTTGTGGAGAGGGCAAAGGTTGACTGCCAAATAGGCGGTATTATGGTGCGATGGTGGATGGAGAAGGACGTATTAGGGGTGAGGTATGCTTTGCTCATGGCCCTCATTTCCAATATGCTACTTCCTAGCTCCTCAGGTGCAAAGTTCCCTTGGAACCTACTTGAGTTGGTCTTCACATTGGTGGAGTGTCCTACATCAGCTCCACTTATTATGAGATGGGGTCAGACGTTATTAGCACATTTGTACGATGAGCTATACGAGGTCCCCTGCTGGAATTAGAAGGGTATCAGGTGCAACTATCTCTTGTAGTGTTGGGGGTGGTAGCACATAGTTGTGGAGTGGTCACAGGGTTTGCCTTGGACCACCTGAGGTGAGATGGTGGATCGAGAGATTGGATATGCCAATTTATGGTGGCAGTCAGAGGAGAATGGACAGAGTCGATGACGGGCAGGTGACGTAGGTCACTATACTGATGCCTTCTCTTGTCTAATGCCAGGGCAAGTGTTCTGGTGGCTGTACCAATACTGTCCAGCCTAGCCTAAGGCTAGAGAGTGGCTCCAGCATGTGCGTAGGGGTAGATGGCTAATTGGGTGACACAAAACATAGCAAGAGTACTTTCCATACATTTGGGTGACACGGAAGTTTGGGGTGCACTAGGGATTTCTTGGTGATCCCTTAATATATCAACATTGTGGTGACAAGATGACTCTATTTTGGCCTATAATTGAGCCACTGAGTGAGGGGTATGATGCAGTTATTGATGTACCTGATGTGGACGATATCTGGATAACTACAGAGTATGACTGATGGTGGATTATGTGGTGATTGCGGTGTGAGGGGCTTCTAGGAGGCATGGATACGATAGCAAAATGAGGTGGGGGTACAGAGGCACTGGTGGAGGTTTGGGGGGATCTGTTTGATGATGTTGACATGGTGGAGGTCAATGAATTCATCGATGATGGAGATGATTTTGGGGTTTCAGAGCAGCCGGATGTACAGGATGTCCCAGAGCAGTGGGTGCCAAAGCAATAGGCCGTCCCGAAGGTGCCCATGCCTCATGCTATCTCAGGGGATGCGAAGGCTGGGATTCGTGCTGAGATAGCACAATTAGAGGGTATCCTACAAATATGGGAGGAGGAGCATAGATATGCTTTGGCAGAGATAACACAGGAGAGGGATCTCCTATGGACTCAGTTGGCATAGCGAGATAGCGCACTAGTTGTGTATCGCCAATGAGATATGGAGTGGGGTCGATACAAAATAGAGTTAGAGATGGAGGTTGTTTGCCTCGATGGACAGTTGCATGTGCTTGATGGAGGTGATTTTTCACACCATACGAGAGGTAGTGATATTGAGCAGTCTGCATCATCTCATCGTAGGTGGTTAGGTGAGGGTAGTGTTGGTGGGCAGGGTGCGAGGGTTGGTAGCAGCTGCCCTGAGAGGTCCCATAGGACCCATAATACTAGGGGTAGTTCCAGTCACACCGATCTTATGTGATCATGGTGGCCGACTCCTTAGGATTTGGGTATTTTGAATTTTTGGTTTTTGTGAGGTCAAAGGACTTGCTTATTGTAGCCTGAGGGCATTTTAACTTGATATATATACATGACTCTTTTGGTTTGATTATATACTTGTCATGGGTTATTGTTATTTATGCACATTTATTTATGTTGATGTATGCATATGCTATTATGACTATGAATGATTTTAACTATATGATATAGATATATGCCTATGGAATGGATGGAATGATTTGTTGGTATATAGGCGGTGGCACCATAGACTGTACAAGATTTGCTGGATTTCTGTACTATGTGATTTCTTTATGAAATAACTTTGCATTTGTAATTTTTGTTTTGTATTTTTTGATGGTGATGTAAGTAATAAAATGTACAACAATTGTTTTAGAATGTAGTTAAGGTTTTTCTGAGACTCAAATGATTTAACTAACTAGTCAAGATTGTACATTATCTTACAAGACTTTCGAACAAGGTATGAATCAAAATTGAGTTTGACCAAGTTATTTCACATCCCTGTGTGTGCGATTGAGTTCGTTTATGTGGTATTCATAAGGATACCATCAGTTCCAGGTAGGTTGTCCACCAAACCTGTACTAAGGATCACCTAATTAGCTCCACTAACTTCTTTGTTGTATTTAGTAGGATTAATCTACGATACAATCTAGGATACCATAAGCTAGCTCATCCACATGCAAACATTGGTCTACATACACACAAAGCTAGTGTGATAGACATATCGTCATGCATTTAGGATACCTCCATTGCCAGGTAGGCTATCCACCAAACCCGTAATGAGGATCACCTAAATGGTTTTTCAAATGCTGAGAATTCCAAAGATTCAAGCTCAAGCGTCTTTTGATTGTTCAATTTGTTGGGATACTTGCTCTCATATGTAGTGATGAAAATCACTATTTCTTTTAAGTTTTTCTTCTTCTCTTGAGCAAGGGGTTTGAGTAGTTGTGATAAGCACTGTTATTTTTTATTCTTGTCTTTTGAGGAGTTAGATTTTGAATTTTGATTTCAAAGTTGAGCTTGTGGGATTTTTGGCTTGTGAATGGCATTGATCCTTTAGGCCTTGGGGATGACTACCTATCCTTATCAGGGGCATGTAGTATGAATCCTTATGACTTTGGGGATCAAATGTGTTTAGGAATTTTGATAGTGAACTTTTGGGATTTTGCTTTGGAATGGTATTGATCCTTTAGGCCTTGGGTATGACTACCCATACTTCTCAGGGACGTGTAGTACGAATCCTTATGAATTTAGGGATCAAGGGTGTTTGGGATTTTTGATAGTGGTGAAAACCACTATTTATTTTGGGGAATTGGATGGGGAAGAGCTTGTCCTTTTGTTAATTCTCAGCATTCTTAAACCATTCGCACAGGGGGATGAGCAGGATAGAATTTTTGCTCGAGGTACCCTAGACTACTTTGTAGGTTTCATCTTTTGTTCACACAACTTGGGAATTTTTATGTGTTTTAAGCTTGTATTGGGATGCTATGTAACAAGGCATGATCAAAGTAAAACTCTACCTTGTAAAAAATTGGTCTGAATTTGTACAACATTTGACTAGAAATCTAAAGACAGCTGAATGACAAAAACCCTAAAGACATTAGAAGACAACTGACTATGATATGACGAAAATGCGAATGACGTTATTCTTGTTGGATCATTTACAAAATGGGAAAAAGTGGAAAATTATGGAATTGCTGAGTAATTATAGTCTATGGTGCATTTGACATGTATGACCAACAAATATGCAATGTATGTATGCGATGCCTAATGCAACTTTTTTTTCTTTTTTTTTTGTGTTTTGATTTTTAAGATTATGCATGAAAGTGAGATACAATTTTTTTGTTATTTTTGATTATCTGTTGTTTTTGAATATTTTTTATGGTATGTTTAACCCGAATGGGTGCAAACCAAGTGATTCTTACGGGTCCTTGGAGGCTTTGGTTTGACCAAAGGGATTATAGATACCTTTGGGGCGTTTTTGGGTGACCAAGCGGTGGCGAGAACCCTTGGGGCTTTTGGTTTAACCAAAGGGATTATAGATACCTTTGGGGCATTTTTGAATGACCAAGTGATTTTAGGAACCCTTGGAGATTTCGGTTTGACCAAAAATATTATGGATACTTTTGGGGTGTTTTGGTGTTGGCCAAGCGATTGTGGGAACCCTTGGAGATTTTGGTTTGACCAAAGGGATTATGGATACCTTTGGGATGTTTTTGGTTGACCAAGAGATTGCGAGAACCCTTGGATATTTTGGTTTGACCAAAGGGATTATAGACACCTTTGGGGCATTTTTGGGTGACCAAGCGATGGCGAGAACCCTTGGAGCTTTTGGTTTGACCAAAGGGATTATAGATACCTTTGGGGAATTTTGTTGACCAAGCGATTGTGGGAACCCTTGGAGCTTTTGGGGTGGGTCATGGCTCTTTAAATGTTGAATGGCCTCAAATGAATGATGTTCAAGGGTTTTAGTTCCTTGATTCCTTCAAGAGAGGCGAGCCGATATGTTCCAGGTCCTATTTTACTATCGATTACATAGGGACCTAACCAATTTGTCGAGAAATTGTCCCTTAAATGGGGCAGTAAGTTAGAATTTTGTTGGTTCTCTTTTAAGATCAAGTCACAAACCTAAAAGTCCCTTAGGTAAACTTTCATATTGTATGCTTTCTTAAGTCACTCTTGATAGATATGTAAATGCTCGAGAGCATTGACACGTCATTCGTCGAGTAACGTAAGCTGGTCTAACCGGGCCTACCGTGCAGTGTCATCATCGATGAACTCTTGCATTGATATGCGTAGGGAGGGAATGTGCAACTCAAGAGGCATGATTGCCTCAAATACGTACACTAGAGTTGCCCCGGTGGGCGTCCGAATGCTAGTGCGATAAGCCCACAGGGCAAGTGGTATTTGGATGTGCCAATCCTTATGACTATCTGTGAATGTCTTTTTAAGGATGGATATTAGTGTTTTGTTTGACGCCTCTACTTTCCCATTTGCCTATTGATAATAAGGTGTCAAATAATTGTGCTAAATTTTGTACTTTATTGTCAAAGCACGCACATATTTGTTCTTAAATGACGTCCCGTTATCCGAGATGATCTTGGATGGAATACCAAAATGACATATGATGTTATGTAAAATAAAATCCACAATGCAAGGCCCATTCATAGAGGTAAGTGGAATTTCTTCCACCCACTTAGTGAAGTACTCTGTGGCCGTTATGATAAGTGTGTGATGACCTACCGACATAAGGGCTAAGCCAATTGGATCTAAGCCCCACTACAAAAATGGCCAAGCCAATTGGATCGTATGTAATGCCTGAGAAGGTACGTGTGTCAAGTTAGTATGGTGTTGACACTTCACACACTTTCACACATATGCGCAACAATCTCAATCTAAATATGGCCAATAATAGCCCATGCAAAGAATGCACTTTGCGATGGCCATACCACTGAAGTGGCCATCGCATGTACCATCGTGCGCTTGGGTGATCACCTAAGTGGACTCCTGTTGGTCCAAGCAACGGAGGATGATCCCTTCATAACTCTGACGGTACAAAATGTCTCCTAGCAAGACATGTTTTTCTGCTTTATGCTTAAATGATCTTTTTGTGGCGTGCGACAATCCAAGTGGGAGGCTACCCAAATTGAGATAATATCTTATGGGTGTGTACCAATCCTGCTGATCAAAAACCTCGATGGTATGAATGGCCGATCCCTCTTGATGTTCATCCCTAGAAAAAGCTGAGTGGGAGAGAACTTGTAAAAATAGCGTTGTGTTGCTATTAAGAGGGGTTGGAGAGAACAAAGAACCCCAGTTGGCATGATTTAGACTATCATGGATTCAAGAGAACCTATTCTAAGATGGTTCAATTTGGATTAGGTGGATTCCTGGAGTTATGTCAGAGCTTGCATGCTCCATCATGGATTGCGATAAAATTTTGACTTGAATGGTTATCATCTCACTGGAAATGTCTTGTGGGATCAGTGACCCCAAAGAGGCCATAGTATCCAAAAAATGATTCGATGATTGAGGGAGTGCCTCGATGTCGTACCATTCAAGATTTGCTAGGAATTTATCCACAAGGGCTTTGTAGGCCTACAAAATTGGGCATTTGCATTGGAATACCCCTTTCACTTGGTTGACAATTAACAATGAATCACCAAATATATTCAAGCATTTGATGTTCATGGTGATGGCTGTCTGAAGACCTATGAGCAAGGCTTCATATTTAGCATTGTTATTGGTGCACGGGAAATCAATTTTAAATGATAAAGGCATTGGAGCCCCTTGTGGTGTGAAAAATATGATTCCCACGCCACCCCATTGCTCACATTTAGAACCATAAAAATATAAGGTTATGTCGACCTGTGACTCAAGCTCATCAGAATTTGGCAATTCTGAGACATGGAAGACCCCATCATCGGGCAGCTCTACGGTCAGAGGCTAATTTTCTTTGAGAGGAGCCTTTGCTAGTTTATCGATGATGACTTAACCTTTGATGGACTTTTGTCCAATGAATTCGATGTCAAAATCCATCAACAACATGATCTATTTTATTGTGCGACTACTGTGATAAGTATGACTCATCATGTACCACAATGGATTCTCCTTAGATACAACATACGTCCTATTGCTCAGCATGTAATGGCATAGATTTTTAGTGGTAAATACCATTTCCAAGCATAGCTTCTCAACGTATGCATAGTTAATTTCATAACTAACTAGGGTGCGGCTAAGATAATAATTAGCCTATTCTTTATGTAATTAATTTTTTTAGGCTAGCATGGTGCCCAATGCCACCTCAAAAGCTGAGATGTATAAATAGAATGGCACTCCTGGTCTAGGTGGTGCCAATACTGGTAGCGAAGCCAAGTATTGTTTGATGTCATCAAATTCTGACTGGTATTCGTCATCCCAATAAAATGCTACCCCATTGTGGAATAATTTATTCATGGGTCAGCACTTATCAGATAACTACGTTATGAAGTGCTTGATCGATGTGACATTACCCTACAAGATTTTGAGCTGCCTGATGGTGGTTGGGGAAAGAATTTCAAGGATTTCCTTGAATTTATTTGGATCTACCTCAATGCCTCATTTTGAGACTATGAAACCCAAGAGTTTTCCAGATGTGACACCAAATACACACTTCTTAGGGTTTAGCCTAACCTTGTGTTCGATGAGGTGATCAAGGATCTTGCGTAAGTCATCGAGATGATTTTGGCACAAAAGAGATTTGGACAATAGATCATCCATATAATCTTCCAAAGTTTTATGCATGTGATCATGGAAGATGTATGCCATGGCACGTTGGTAGGTGGTGCCAATGTTTTTAAGTCCAAAGGGCATGACCTTATAACAAAATGTCCCCCAAGGCATCATGAACGCTATTTTTAGTTTATCATCGGGATTGATATGAATCTGGTTGTATCCCGAGAAATCATCCATGAGGGAAAGAATTTTATGGCCTACTGTAGCATCTACCAATGCATCGATGCTAGGAAAGGAGAAATCATGTTTGGGACTCGCTTTGTTTAAATCTCAAAAATTAGTGCATATGTGAATCCTCCTATCAAGCTTTTTTATGGGTACCATGTTGGATGGACATGGTGGGTAATCTACACAAATGAAAAACTGTGCATCCAATAGATTTTGTAGCTCGTATTTGACCATTAAGGCTACTGTTGGGTGCATCTTACATAGCTTTTGCTTGACTGGCTTGACTGTCGGATCAAGTGTTAGATTATGCGTGACTAGCTGCGGGTCTAGCCCCGACATATCTTTGTAGGACCATGTAAAAACCTCCTTCTTCTCTTTGAGAAGGACAATGTAATCGGCTTGCTCTTCGGGGGATATACTTACCACCAGCTTGATGATTTATAGATTCATTAGATCAGATTCGATGTCTACATCAATCATTTCTTTGACTGACATGTGGGATCCATCCTCCAACTAGTGTGGAGTTGGGATCAGGTGGATATCATTTGCTGAATTTAGATCTACGTTGGGAATGTCGGGTTCCTCTTCAACATGGAAGATATCTTGAGTCTATCCTGGGGTGCAATGGAACATATCAATGTAAGGCCAGTACTCTGATGGGGATGGTGGTGATTCAGCATGATCCCAATATATGGCATCTAGGTCTAGATACAATGGTTGTGTTGGATCAGTTGGATTGTGGATGGGGGTGGTTAAATCAATGGAGATCATGTTGATGGACTAAATTTGGTCTCCCTTACTATGTGGGTGTTGATTCAGACATCCTTGGTGATCCTTGTACCCCGAATCTAGCTTTGTGGGTATTGGCACAAAAGGATCAGCCCTATGTGTAGATATAAGGATAGGGTCTATCCTAGGCACTGATGGCCCTATAGGATCTCTAGGTGGGAGGTGCTCCCTATATGCCCGAAGTGGTAGATGAAGCACTTGGTTTAACTGTACTTAGTTTAAATGCAACCTATGCCTTGGTCCCATATTTAATTGTTCAAACATATCATCTATGTCTATGGGGTATTCCTATTGCCTAATATGGCTAAGATATGCCATCTTAGTCTCATCCTCATAGTCATTATTAGATATCCACAGGCCTTCATTGGCTCTGACAACTATTTTCCCATCTGGATGGTATAGCCTCCCACTAAGTATTTCTTGATCACTTGGTCTTATGGCCAGCATGGGAGGCTAATTTTGTTTGAGAAATTTGATTTGGCCCCTTCTAGGTTGTTTCGCTCTCTACGGGAATGGGAGTTCTCCCTGAGTCCACTCCATATTGGGTGAACCAGGTGTCTCGACTTCCACTCGGCTAGGCACCTCTTCGATAGAGATGGTTGAGACTTATGGTGATACCTCCTCTAGGGGCTTCTTCCCATTTTACTTCGATATGGCCATTGTAGGTGGCACCGTTGGTGGAGGAACATATGACGAAGAAGGAATGGGTTGGTGAGTTGAGGGACTCAACATCGAGGATGTAGGCAGAATCAGACCCTATGTGGACGGATTCAATTGAAATTCCAAATGTTTCAATGGGAGGATCAATTACAGCATCAACTACACCGCATTGCAAAATTTAAAGGGCTCTAAGTCTACTGGGACTACATGTACTTGCATTTCGTATGTGTACTTGAGGCATTGATGGGCTATCAAAGGGACACACTTCACGTCATTGATCCAAGGCTGACATAACAAGATATTCTAGGCCATCTCACCCTCAAGGATGTGACACAACATAGGAATGGTCTTTTTTCCTACTTGGATGGGCAGGACAATTGTGCCAACCGTCAAGCATAACGCATCGTTGAATGCTCAAAGAGTGTAAGTGGATGCCACAATGTGGGATGCTGGTAGCTTAAGGTGTTTTAATGCCACTGTCGTGATTATGTGGCTGGACGAGCCAATGTCCAACACCACTCTCTTGAATGGAATCTCATTGACCCGCGTAATGACATGCAAGAGTGAATCCACCATATCACCAGTCACCAGTTTAAGTTCATCTTCCCTGAAGGTTATGACTGGTTCTGTGCACTCTTTCACATGTCCCATGAAATTGTTGAAAGAATTGGCTTCGTGGGGTTGTAGCTCAATGGCTTTGAGTATCTCCATCAAGGCCTACTAATGGGGTGGTGATTGTTGGATGATCTCATAAATGGAGAGCCTAGCCAATGTGGTCCTTAAAATTTGAGTAAGTTTAGTCCGAATCGTGGCCACTGGTCTAGGTGGGGGAGGTTGCATAGGGTGTTGTGGAGGTTGTGATGTTGACAGAACATTTCTTGTAGCTGCAATGGGTGCAGCCATGTTTGGGTATCTTTTGTTCCATGTCACGATGCTTATCATCCCTATGTATCCTTACATGGGGTAATTTTGTGTTACCTCGTTCAATTGTAAAGTCTTTTCCTGCATGTCATGGGCAGGCAGGGGGTCTTTGAAGACCTCCATCTGTTGGTTGCTTAGTGCTACGAGATTATCTATCATGAGCATTTTTTTGTCTATCAGATCTTGCACTAAGTTTTTGAATCTCCAACAAATGGAGATCTTGTGTCCTTTACGTTGGTGAAATCTACAATATAAGTCTTCCCTATAGCATTTGGGTTTTGGCGTGTTGGGGTTTATGGGTCAAATTTTTGGCAATTTTATCAAGGTTTTCATGAACAAGCGATCAAACAAGGAGTCTCTAGACTCATTGAATTGTATGAATTATCGCCTAGGGAGATGCTATCAATTTTTCTCTTACCTATGATTTTAATTTTCATAGTTATTAATAGGAACTGCCTGATAATTAGCATTTGGGGGCTATGTCATTTGTGTAGGCTTTGGTATAGCTATGGCAACCTGATTGACTGCAGCGGGTTTCGGTTGCATGTGCCCAATTTTAGCATTTTTGGGCCACTCTTTCTTACACAGATTAGCAATATTGTCATCTTGTATTTTGATATCCTCAATTATCCTAGCTTGTGCTAGGGATTCTTCGAGGGTGGCATATTGCTGCAGTTGCAATAGCACAAAGATAGAACTCAAGCAACTATTTGAAAACATTTGAGTTAAGTCGACTGAGGGAGGTAAGGTAGCTTTGAGAGTAATGTCCTCCATATATTCCCATAAGCAACCATGGTCTCATCATGATACTACTTAAGTCCAGCTATGTCACTTAAGGATGCCTTCTTCTTGGTGTTGAAGGTAAAACGTTCAAGGAACACATCCACTAGCTAGTCTAGATTATTGATGTTATGCTTCGGCAATTGGGTAAATGAATCCGAGGTAGGGCTTGCAAACGTGGTTATAAACTTTCTCAGAAGCAATGCATCATTGTCCTGAATGCCAAAGCATTGACTCAGGAACCTTGTTATGTGCTCTTGGGCATCCTCATCCCCTCTAAAAATTGCCAATTGAGGCATTTTGAAGTGGTCGAGGTATGGGGGTGTCGGCACTGAAGGATGTACAGGGTGACTGTGGAGCTGGTGTAAGGTGGGTTTTTGGGGCCCCAAAGTCTTAGTCTCCACCAACTCTAAGTGCTCTATCAGTTCTTTGTATGCATCAGAGGATTTGATTTCCTCTTCTTTGGTTCATTCCCATTGTGAATTGTGAGGAATTTGAGGCCTATGGAGGGGTATCTGGATAGCACCCCCCTGCCTTGGTAGGGCATTTTATCCTGCTCTCCTTCTCACTCAAATTCCTCATAGGCCTCTTGAGGAGTTTCTGGGCGTGACCTATAAACATGGATGGGTTCCTGAGGAAGGTGCCCATCATTGGTTCTAGTGGTGGCCTCCCACTCAGGTCTCGAAGGTCTTAGAGGCAACGCTTGATAAGGTCATGGAGACCTATCTCGTACTAAGGCATTGTGCCTCTCATAAATTTCTATACTATGCATGCGAGGGGTTGGAATCCTCTCATGCGTAGTGTTCTGGAGAAACTCATCTATCTAGCACTGAATACACTATTTGTTAATATGATACAGTTGTTCCAACTTCTACCAGTCTTGCCTAAGTTGCATGATTTGCACTTTGTGGGTGACTTGTTTGGAAAATGCCAAGTCAATTTGTTCCACTGTCCTAGGTCTAGGTGGCCTAGATGCCTCCCCTACATATCTATCTCGGTTGTGGTGATCCAAGATCTCTATGGGTCACTTTCCTCTATCAAGGTTAGCAGCATTCACTCGAGGCTCTGGCCTTAATAGGTGATCTTGATAATTAGCAGGTGCGGAAGTGCATTGCTCCCACATGAAATATTGCTCTTGAGGAATATACTGGTTTTCCTTATGCTCCCTTTCGTATATGTGAAAGGGATAGGCAGAGTTGGCTCACCCTATCTGAATAGCCTTGCACTCTAGGTTTGGCCTATTGGTTCTAATAGTAATGAGGGGTGGAGGGGGAATGATAAAGTCATGTGGCCCCTCCTTATGAACCCTATGTTGCTCTAGCGCTTCATCGCACAATGGCCACTCATAATGAGTGTCTAAGGGGGCCTTCCCATGTGTGTACTCCTATTGAGAGGGTCTGTGTTAAATGGGAGTGCCCATCAAAGGGGTGCCTCTATAGTCCTTTTATGTAGTGGCATAGTGTGGACTATGTTGTGGGTAAGGCTGCTAAGGTGGTATAACCAAGTCCTTGGGGCTATAACGGAGGCGACTTGTGCCTCCTTGTATACTTTTTGTAGCTTCTGCCCATGATTGGGCTTGGCTACAGGTATACACCATGGTGGTGGTTTTTCTAAAAAGATACGTATATTTTTATATTATTTACAATTTGTATGCTATACCAAACAAAAGGGGACCACACAAACAAATAAATGATTATCTCATTTACAGATTAAATGTGTGCCCTAGATCTAGTTCAATGTGTTTGATTTTTTGTTATGTAACTCTTGTAAAGAAAAAATTGTTATACATGCATAATGAGGGCTCTTGTATCTCCAAAATGGTCACCCCTTCAATATACCATTGCTAGGCCGTTATACCAAACCTCTCAATATACCCGCCCTTATGTGAGGGAAGCTTTTGGTATGCGAGAGTAGAACAGTAAGTGGAACATACGTGGTACGGAAGGAGGATTGCTCTATTTTTGAAACCTACCATATAAGACTTATCCTCATGCACGAGGAATCACCCCCACTACACTTGGTCAACTTTCATCAGGATTTACATCTAGCAATAGTCACGATCAGGGTATATGTATGCAAAATCCAATCCAAGGTGGTGATGAAATCCACCGTTGGTCTTGATCAAGTGTTGGGGTATTAAGACCAACTCCTTGATGTTAACTTTATTAGGTGGTATGTGTGTGGTTCCTTTTAATCGTGTAAAGAAAGAAAACATACAACAAAAGATGATTTTCACTAATGCAATGCTTTAAAGTACATTTTATCTTTCAAAAATAATTAGTAGCAAAAAGGAAATCACAAAACCTACCTATAACTAAAACCTATGATGAGGACTTGCCATTGGTGCAAGTATCATGCAAGCAAACTAGAGAAGAATGCATTCCTAATCAAGTTCATTCCATTTAATTTACTCTATGTTTTTTATTTTTATTTTTACTGCAATAAAGGAAAATAAGCTACTTAACCTTTCTATGGAAGTGTTTATAAATAAAGCAAAGAAAGCAGAAATTTGCAAAAACAAAAAGTAGAAAAACACAGAGGATGTTCCGAAGTCCTACATCTTCTCTGTCCAAACCAGATGCCTCTGAGTTTTTGCTCAGAAAATGCACAGTGTTCTAATCATCCCGAGATGGGAAAAATAATAGGTTTGTATTCATCATAGGATGGGACCAATACGTATTCGTCCCAGGGTGGCACGAGTAGCAGTCTAGTGCTCGAATGCGTAACACCTGCAAAGAAAAACCATAAAATTTGGATCATAAACCTGATATTAATAGCAAGGGACAAGGTCCCACCATGATTGCCACTGAAAGTGATGTAGAAATATAGCGTACCGATATGATGCAAAACAAAAGGAGATACAGATGCTAGGTCTTACGAATGCATGCAAGAAATGATGCAGAAACAAGATGTAAGCAAACAAAGTGGGTCCTCTTTTATTGATATTTATTTTAATTTGATTACAATGCATCACCCATATAGGGCTCAAAACGTGTGATATATTTTGTTTACACCAATGGATGCATGGATGAAGCCGCGCTTCCAAGGTCGGACGGTACGCTTCCAACGTATTTCGCATGCCCACATTCAAAGTGGGTGGGCTAAAGGTTGACACACCTTGTTTACATGTGTTCATCATTAATTTATTCCCCTTTGGTATTCCTTGTGGTGATATCTTGTGCATAGAAAGACAACAAATCGTTAATAGCATATGTGTATCTAGAAAAACATGCAATCCCTAAGGCCTCCAGCGGGCACTTGTGGAATATCAGTGATAATGTTGATAAATCGATTAAAGAATAATGTATGAATGAAAAGGACAACATATAGAGTTTTTATCACCTGATTTTGCATCGAAGTGGCGTCATACTGCCCCGTTATGCACGTTTAACCATTGGGGGCCTGTCCAAGGTGAGTGCTCCAATGTCCCACCTACACTCATCCAAATCACCTAAAACTCATAGGTTAGGCATTATATATGATTTTAATACTACCTAGATGCTCAGAATCTACCTATCCTACCCATATATTCTTGTATGTGATAGGGGTGCCCTACGAGCTAGTTGACACATAAAAATGATAAAACTATAGTCAAATCATGTAAGAATGCAATGAAAATTTAATAGAGGCATTAGGATATCATAAAGGACCTATTTAAAAAATAAAAATAAGGAAATAATGCATAAATTTCTAATCGTTCTGGGGCGGGATGCTTGGGACTGCATTAAAACTTGCAAAATGTGACCCTCCAATTGTCCCATCCAGAGGCTTTCAAAACTCTTGCAAACTTGGGGTTAGACAAAAGGAAGAATTTTGGGATGACCCAGAAGGTCATATTTGGAATATTTTTCCCAGGTTATCCTGTATCCTAAGGCACTCCATGCAAGTTAGTAAATGCATAAAAATGACAGAAACCAGGTCAAATCATGTTAGAAAGTAATGAAAATTGGACAGTAGCATAAGTACATCAAATAAAAAATAATTTAAAAATAAAAATAAATAAATAATGCACATATTTCTAATCACTCCGGGGTGGGGCGATTAGGACTATAGCAGTTCGAGGGACACCCATGGGTGGGACGCCCATCGTTTGGGGCCTAGTTTTGACACCAATCCAAGTGGGATGGGTCCAAAATATCCTAGGGGGTTGTTTCGATGAGTTTGGGGTGGGATTATGGCTGATTTCTTGGGTTTTAGGTCCAGATTACGCTTCTAGTGTTCACCCGATAACCTCTCTTTCAAAAGAGAAATTAGGGATGTAGGAAGCACAAAGAGAAATGGGGGTATAGTTCGAAAACACTTCATTGCTCAAAATGCTCCAAATATATTATACTTTTGGGGTGAGGAGGCTCACTTTTTTATAGACCTAAGGGTCTCATTTGAATGCACATGCAAGGGTGCCACTTGGCTCACCATGCCTTTTTGGGGGAGATAAGATTCCTCCCTAATTAGGGGCTCATTGATTGAGGTCTCCATGATCAGGGTAGGCTCTCTCTCTGATTTGAAACATTCCCTCATAATTGCATGCCTTGAAGGCAGAGTTATGTGGCGGATTTGGGCTGCCATTTGTCAAGGTTTGATTTTTTGCCAATCAAACCTGCTAATCGTCCCACCCTGGAGCGATTGCTGCTAATCATCCTAGGGTGGGGAAAATAGGATTCTAATAATCCTAGGGTGGGATGAATAGGGAGAAAGGTTCTTAAAAGGTGCAAAACTGACCTCTGACCTTCCAAAACTAATTTAGGATTGGTTAGGACCACTATTTAACCTCTAGAGGCTTCCCTAGGGGGTATGTATGCCAATTCGGTCAGTGCTTGTAGTCACATAATCGGATTGGTGATATTTTTATGTCTACAACATCATGCTAAATTTTCATATCATTTGGAGTAGTATAAACCTATCGATTGCACTTTTTACTTTCAATACTACATGAATTTCATGGATTTTATCATAATATGCATATGCTATTAACATATTTTAATTCCTTGTGTGTAGGTCCATATATTCTAGTGCATGAGGAAGGAGCTAAGGATTTGAATAAATATAGCTCAAAGCAGTGGGAATGCAAGCCCGCTCTTCAATCATGCATGCGAGAGGAACATTGAAAGCACACCATAAGTTCATGGAGGTATTGGATCCTTCAACTTTGTAATTTGAATTGTATCAAATTGAAAGCCCTCAAGGGGATGTATTGTAACCTCATATTTGAAAAATGAATAAATACAAAAATAACCCTAATTTTTCTTAACTTATTTCTCATTTACTTTCTTACTTTATCATCTCTTTTGGATGTTTGATTAGAACATTAGATGCATTTCAATTTCATTTTCTAGGTGCACCATTTTTTTTTCTCTTCACCCACATCAATGAATCTTGTTCCTATAAAATTATATAATATAATCTAAATTTTATCTATAATGTACTCAATGCTTCAATATTCTCCTACTTCACGTTTAGCTCTTTTCATCTTAACCAACCTCCTATTGTCATCATATTATCACTTAATAACTTGCCATATCTTGCTTCTAGGTCCCGTTGTAGTCTATACATATCCTCATCCATGGTTAGCAATCTAATGTCCAACCACGCATCCTCCCAGAAGCTAATGGATATGTTAAGACCCTAGAAGTTTTAATATATATTGAATAGATACAATTAAAACTAAAATCAGAACCACTGGCCACTTCGAGGGGATTTCTCCTTACAAATTTATATAAAAAATTATTATTCTTATTCGTCATGCCTATTTCCTCTACTCGTACATATTATTATAGCCTAACTATCCTAACCCTACATCAATTACATTATGATGGATCATATTATAAACCAATATAATAATTAATTATACTAATAATAACAATAAATAAATGTAAGGATGTGGGATCCTAACATGCCACCCCTCTTGGAAAAACTTTGTTCTCAAAGTTGGAACTCAGGAATTTATTGTGGAAACTGATGAAGTACCGTTATATCAATATTACTTTGATTTTGACCATGATGGATCCATCCTCAATATAGTGAAGAGAGTGCTTGCACAAATTTCATAATTTCACTTTTTTGTAAGCAAGGGTATTGGTAAGGCCGAATATTTGGTGGTTGATTTCCAAGAAGAAGTTGTATAGCATAACCTTAACTATGGTGGGGAGGAACCCTTTTAGTTCTTCCAATACCTGAGATTGATGTGTCAAAAGTTGTAACTATTTTGCTTCATTTTGTTGCTCCCCTATTGATTGAATGGAAAATAATTGTGCAATCATCCCTTTGCCTATTTTTCGAATAATATTTTCCATGTAGTGATAACTCACTATCTATAAGAAACCTACTTTTAGTCCTTTTAGAGTGTATTTATGTGCGTCAACTATGAATTGCATCCCCAATATTGCAAAATTCTAGAGTATTGTCTAGAGTGGTTACAACCATTGAGCCCCTAGGACAACATCAAATACAACCAATGGAAGTGCAAAAATTTCACTTTTCATGTTGTATTCACCCAAGGTGAGCTTGACATTTAGACACTTTCCTTCATAGGCAATATGTCCCCTAGTACAAATAATTACCTCAAATATACTACAAGGTTGTATATAAAAATTAGACTATTTCGCCACACTTGGGTCAATGAAATTATGTGTAATTATAGAATAAATGAGAAAAATGAGATTTTGATGTTTGAAGTGCTCTCAAAATTTCATATTTTATGGAGAAGAAAATCCTGTGAGAGCATTGATTTTTTTTTTTGGGATATCGTCATTGATGTTACCAGGTGTATCTATCACTACTTCCACTTCTACCTTATATTATTCCTCTATGGAGTGATAAGGATCAACGAAATTCAATAAATATAACTTATGTGTAGTGCATCTATGATTTGGCCCATATTTTGCATTACAATTATAGCAGAGGTATTTCACCCATCGTTCCTTCATTTCCTTTAGGCTGAAATTCTTAACCTACAAGGGTTGATTAAGATCTTGGGTAGTGTGCATGACTTGTGATTTTTCAATAGGTTGTTTCCCTTATCAACGTTGAGCATTGAATTTATATTTATATAGCTTGACTAATCCAATGGCCTTCATCGTGGTGCTAGGATTGAACATCTTCACCTCCACCCTAATTTCTTCTTTCAACCCATTAATGATTTAAAAAAAAAAAATGATGTATCCAATCCTGTTATATGAGTGGTGAGCTTTTGGAATTGAGCCTGATACTCATGCACTAAAGTGATTTGACATAGTTTGGTGAGAGCTCTTTTGAAGTTGTCAAAATAACTTAGGCCAAATCAAACCAACAAATTCTTCATAAATTCCTCCAAGTAGGAGTTCCATTAGTCTTTTTGTACCATTGGTACCATTGGATAGTATCATGTTTGAGGTGGAATGATGCAATATAAAATTTTGTACCTTAGGAATCTCGTTTAATGAGAAATATTGTTCCACCTAATAGATCCAACTAGCGAAATCTCCTCCATAAAATTTGGGAAAATCTAACTTAGTTGTTCTTGGAAGGATGGATGTTTGTGGGCTCTCAATATGCATCGAATGCATCGCTCCTCCAGTTTATCCCAGATATGATAGTGAGCCAAAACCTTGTGTGGTTTTATATTGAATAGTTGATTTCGTGATTTGTTGTACTTGTGCTAGATTTTGATTCAAAGCATCATATTTAGCATTCAATACAACCATCCTTACATCTATTTCTTGAAAGGTATGCTTGATATTAACCTGTAAAAGAAAGTCCTTGATTTGTTGAATATCATGATCCAATTTTTCTAACCAAGGTCTTGAAATCATCTTCCCTTATGCATTTTTATTTAATTTTTCTATTTTGGTTTGTTGAACTTGGTGAAAAATTATATATAAAAAAGGAAAATTGGTTTACTAGCAAAAATTTTGGTTCCAATTTCATAACGGTCACATAACTCAAATTTAATTTAAATTTAAGTTTTCAATATCTCAATGGTTAATTTCTAATTTAAAGTTGATTTTTTTACAATGGTTAGGTTTTTCAATAGTGGGCTAATGCACAAAAATTAGGTTTTGCAAGTGCACAATAATCAACAAGCGATTTTGAATATAGCAAAATGAATGTAGGACAAAGTGGAGGAGTAACCGACACTTGGCAGTGAGGAATGAAGAGCGAAGGTGGAGGGGTAACTGACACTTGGCAACAGGTAATAGACAACTAGGGGATAACGACTAACATGAAAATGACTGACACAAAAGTGGTAAGTGGACTGACACAAATGTAGATAAACTAACATGGCGACTGATGCAAAAGTGGAAAGTGGGCTGATATGGATTGTTAGGGGACAATGACTAACACAATTAGACAAGAAGTTTGACACATATAGCTAGGAGATAATGAATTATTCAAAGGTGGGCAAGCGATGGAAAGATGGATGTAAGAGGGGAATGAACAAGGCATGACTAGCGAGCTAGTCAAACAAGCTTATGCACCTTGGCACTTATATTCCAACCTAATTTGTTGAGCGGATGAATGTGGGATAACTATATCATGAGAAAAAAATTAACATGCATTGCACGTAAGGTTTTTGTGCTTACTTAATCTAACCTTTGATAATGTACATGTGGTGTGATTTATATGGTAGTTCAAGTTCTGGTTATGTGAGATGAAATAGCTTCTTTTTGTTATGAGTTTCCATTGATTTTGTTAAACTATTCATAGGTAACGTGCTCGTAATATTTGATAAAAAATAAAATACACCTTATAATTTTATAACACAAAATTAACACTAATGATGGAACAAAACATTCACCCATAAATGATGATGATGGAAGGGAAGGAAAGAGGATGATTGGGATAAATTTTGTTGGTGTTATTACCAATGGAATTATTTATGAGTATTAGGTTGTCAAATATTTTAGGTCATCAAAAACCACACTCACATGTGATGATGTTGTATAGACAATAATTTAGATTTTCTTCTAATGTTTTGACCTTAGGAAAAAAAATATATTTTAATATTTTTCCCACGTACGTGCTACGACTGAATTCACCTTCCACTCATGAATGTATTTCTATGAAATATCACTTGGTAAATTTCATCTTATGCATTAATTCCTTCACGCATCTTGCTGTGAATAAAAACTATTGGAAGAGTGCTCATTTCTTCTGGTTTATAGCCTCATATTCTAATATTCGTCTTTAATAATATTCAGGTCTACTCTTTGTTCAAGATGTCGTAATGTGATTTATCACTAATCTACTTAGAATTATGCTCTGATACTATATGTTAAGACCTTGGAAGTTTTAATAAAAAAAAATAGATAAAATTAAAATTAAACTCTAAATTACTGGCCACTTCGAGGGGGCTTCCTCACAAATTTATATAACAAATTATTATTCTTATTCTTGATGCCTATTTCTTCTACTCGTACACATTATTATAGCCTAACTATCCTAACCCTACATTGATTACAATATGATGGTTCACATTATAATCTAATATAAAAATTAATTATACTAGTAATAATAATAAATAAATGCTAGGATGTGAGATCCTAATAGGATCTAGCATCCCCAAATTTCTATTGTACTCTCTTCCATAATAAGTTCATAACCTTTATAATATGATTCCATAATGAAGGCCCCTAACATGGATTTTGTATGGTAAGTAGTCTAACATATTCCATACTATATAAATATTTTTCCTTCAATATTTTAGCCCATATTGATTGTCCCTTCTTCATAACTCTCCACCCTACCTTTGTGGTTAGTGCTAGGTTGATGTTTCTAATTATTCAAAGGCACAATCATCCTTATATTAGAGGTATTGTACTCCTTTATTTTTAACTAGTCCATAGAAATTATTTTTTATTTTGTTCCACAATATTAACCATTTTAAAAAGCATTTTCAAAATATCAGTTGATATACTATGATGACTTGTAATGTTATCATCACCAATTGTATTTTTGGTTTGGGTAAGTTAACTCGCTTTCGAACATGTCATCTTCTTCTAAATTTTATTGATTAATCCATTCCATAATAGTTGTTTATAGTCTCCTATAAACATATGCATCCCAAAATATGCAGAGTAGGGTTAAAATTAAGCAACCAATCTTTCTAGCTACTCTTTATTTTTTTATCATGGTGTTTATGAAGAAAATTTTACTCTTTTCCATATTAAATTTTTAATGGAACGCTCATTCATATAGATCCAATATCCTTGTAAAATCTCTATCTTCTACCACTATTGGTTTCCCTCGTAATATTATGTCATCCACAAATTGGTGGTGAGTTCAACCTTCTAGGTTCTATGTTGGCTTCAATGTATGAAGTGTTCCAAAAATCTTTGTTGCTCCTATACATTTCCCCAAATCCTTAGTTATTATTATGAATAGAAATGATGATATGGTATTCCCTTGCCTTAAGACCCTACTACTACCAAAAAACCTAACTAGAGAATTGGTTATAAGTACTAAGAATTTATCTCCTTTGTAATAATTATGTACCCATTTTCTCCATTGCCTACTAAACAAAAACATGAATAAGACGCCATTGAAGAACAAAAGCTTATACTGAGAGGGGGGTGAAGAGTATAAGACCACTTTTTACTTTTCTTTTCAAATCAATATTATGCAGTGTATAGATAGCAGTATCAATAGCAGTAATCGAAGCAATGCACAAAACAACATACACAATAGAGATATAGATTTTAATATGGTTCACACAATGTGGGCTACCTCCACAGAGAAAATATTTGTTCTAAATATTTATCAAATAATATTTTTGGAATCCTTACCAATTACAATGTTTATGGACCTCTGTTCAAAGGAGATGCTGATCCCCTAAATTTAGTTTGTGTATCTCTATCCATAGGAGAAATCCTTCTCATATGCTCTGGCTGGTGATCCTGTAGAAGATTTCCTCCACTGCACTGACCGTGGATCTCTCTCAACTTGAAGACTCTTGTACTCACTCAGAATACTTGTCCTCAATGTACTGGATGATGGATCTCTATCCACTAGAGTCTCTGTCCTCTCTGATCTATCACCTCCAAAGCTTTGCTCAATAGATTCACTCAGAACCTTATCAAATTTTCTCAATAGGTCCACTCAAAACCTACTCAAATTTGCTCAACAGGTCCACTCAGAACCTGCTCAAATATGCTCAACAAGGTCCACTCAGAACCTGCTCAAATTTGCTCAACTGGTCCACTTAGAACCTACTCAAATCTGCTCAATAGGTCCACTCATAACCTGTCTAAATCTACTCAATAAGATCACTTAGAACTTGTATAAATATACTCAACAAGCTCACTCAGAACTTATTCAAATCTACTCAACAAGCTCACTTGAAACTTGTCTAAATCTGCTCAAAAAGCTCACTCAGAACTTGTCTAAATATATTCAACATGCTCACTCAGAACTTGTCCAAATATGCTCAAAAATCTCAGTCAAAACTTCTCCAAATCTGCTCAATAAGTCCTCTCTAGGACTTGCTCAAATCTGCATTGCAAGCTTTCCATAAAAGCTCACACAAACAATTCATAAGACTTCTCAAATAATTACCTCAAATTAGCTTAACAAGTCCACACATAACTTGTTCAATCTCATAGAATCATAAAGATAATTGTTAGAGACTCAATATGTCCTATACTCAATGCTCAAACTCAAATCAATCTCATAGAAGCATAAAGAGAATGTTTAGAGACGCAATGTGTTCTATTATCAAGGCTCAATCTTAACTCAATCAGAATATAGAATATTTTGTTTCATGGAACTTGAACAACCACTTCATGCATTCATTTGACTAGGCTTAATCAACTCTACTCAACCAATCACCTCAAGGAACAACCCTTTCTTACAAACCCTAGTCCAAGCATGTATTATCCAACTCAAAATATTTCCAACAATGCTCAACAACAATTCCCACATAATAATGATACTCATATTATTTTCTAACTCAAGCTCAAGTTCTTTGCATCACCCATTGGTTTCAACAACAATGCTAATAAGACAAGGTTTTAATCATAACTCTCAATTCAGAAAATCTTGAAGCATAAACTCAAAGTACTTCACTCAACCAATGGTATAAACATTAATGCTTATCAAATAAGGTTTAATCACAACTCACAATCAAGAAAACCTTGAAGTATTAACTCAACCTATTTCAAAAAGGAAACCCTAATCAAATACTTTTTACTCCAAACTTAATTTTCAATCAAGCCAACCATCTAACTCAACAAAGAAGAATTTTACCTATATCTTTTCTTGAAGAGTAATTATCCTTACAAATCTGCCGCACTCACAATTACTTCTTTGAAAAACTCAATAAGGATTAGAGGAAAATTTTTATATCACAAAAATAATATCACAATTACACCTTATCACTCCAACTTAAACAATAAGTAATATCCTCACAATAATCACAAAATCCTTTATTGGAAATAACACACAACTCACAAAATCTTAACCTTTCAATATTCCACAATAGCAAAACTTAAGACTTGAAAATAAAAATATAATTCTCCTTATACCTCCTAATAATATTTCTCAACTATCAACCTTTATCACAATGCAAAGACATCAATCACCAAATACCTTATACCTCCAACTTAGGCATTAATAAAATAAAACATTAAAAATGTACCTTTGCCTTTGGAGAGTTTTGAACTCTCAACACAGACCTCCCAATGTCTTTACCCATGATGCAAACACCACACGAGATTACAAGTTTGTTGGGAAGGAAGAAGCACCATGTGCTTTAAGGCTCCTTCCTAGCCTTGCAAAATGTATGCGCCTATTGATTGGCACCTTCAACATGTCCACCAAAATATTTCACAAGATTCGAACACTAACCACCATGCACACCAAAACGTATGCTTGCAGCCCACTTGCCACTAGGTCAAAGTGCCTTGTTGTCTTTCAAACAATCAATGCACTTGCTTTTGTCCCTTTTTTTGTCAATTGAAACCACAAAATTCACATAACACTATCATGAGCTTTGCATTAAATTCGATGCGCTTCTCTTTCAAATCGAGCAAGGGTAATTCAAAACTTAACTTTGGCATGGTATTAATATGCATTCCCATTATATTAAAAATGTATGTGCTTCCCTTGTCTTCTACGACATCGGTGGAAATAAGCTTTCCCTTTTTTAAATCCAACCTTTGGATTTATTTAAAAAATGCTTTGGTCTTCAACCTTTAACCCAACCATTGGGTTTATTAAAATATTTTTAGACTTTGTAAACCCACTTTTGCAATATACAATATTGTAATGAAAATTACAAATATTTTATTTGGGTTTTGACCATGGCACTTCTAACCATTATAATATTTTACCTTTGATAAAGTTCCTTTTAATATTTATTTATAAAATTTAAATTCATCCTGAATTTAAATAATTTATAAAATAAATATTATCACTCCTTTTTAACTTCTGTATTTTGTACTGTTTCGGTCGAACTTATGCCTTCTTTATGAATATCAAATGACCATATTTATCGCCTTTATTTCCTACTTAATTATTTGGAATTAATGATGGCTCCTTCTGGTGGTATCACTGGTGACATCAATGACAACTTTGACTTAGGGACTCAAAATATCCAACATCTATCTAGAAAATACCAAGACACTCTATCATGGGACTTATTCATATCAATTTTAACTATCATTCCCTTATTGTCACTAGCATTTATAGAATTCAATGTTTTATGGAGATTTATTACTCCATCCAACATCTATATGCCTTTTATAAAATCCCCTTGTTGCTCTAAAGATAGAAATAATAGTTTGAAGTATAAAATTAAGTCTCAAGGCTATAAATTTTAATATTATTTTGTAGATTTTATTACAAAGGCTTATAGGTCTATAATCCTTAAAACCTTTTGACCTTGGTTTCTTTGAGATTAAGGCTAAGAATATACTATTTTACTCATTTAATACTTGTATTATATGATGTGACTCCCTACATTCCTCAATAATATCCTTCTTAATAATATCCTAGAAGAGTTAAAATAAACCTCCTAAATATTAGGGTTAAACATGGATTTTTATAAAGGGTCTTAGTCCTTTCATACCAAGGTTTGAACTTGGATATCCTAGATTAAAACCCAAGAACTTACCACTATGGTATCTGAGTGCATGTTTTATATATTTTAGTTTTATTTAGTTTTCTTGAAATTGCATATTATATATTAAATTTATATAAATTTTTGTGTTAACAAAGCCATTAACATAACTTTGAATCCCTATTAAAAGTTAAATCATATATGTTTACCAGAAAATTATAAGTATATATTAAAATATATATTAAATAAATAAGTTACAATCAATTTTATAATTATAATTAACTATAATTAAAAAGTTGGATCGTGCCATGCTTTCAGAGAGTTCTAGCTTTCACTTTACCCGACTTTCTCTTGGTCACCCCTTTGTCATGACCCTGCCAGCTACCACTCTTTCTGATAATGCTGCAATTTTATTTGATATCACCCAAGCTCAAGCTCCTGCTAGGTTTTTTTCCTCTCAGTTCTATTTTAATACTTCCTTTCTGTAGCATGCCTCCATGAAAGCTCATATCCATAGAATCTGGAATGTTGTTCCTCGAACCTCTGGTGTGGTAGGTTGGATTCATTGGTGGAATGCTGCTATCTCCCGTACTACTTTTGTTCTTCGCATCCTTGGTAAGGATGTGGCTAAAAGAAGGAGGAAAGCTAATTCAGTTTTGAAGGATGAGTTAATCAAAGCCACTCTCCGTCTGCAAGCTAATCCTTTCAACTCTGCATACCAGGCACATGCTGCTACTCTTTGACATGAAATTCATAAGGTAGAGTTGTATGAAGCTAGAGGTGCTCAACTAAGAGTACTAATGCATTGGCTTGCAATTGGTGATAAGGTTTCTAAGGAGTTCTTCAAGCGCCTCCGACCCCCTATTCATTCCACACAGTTTCAAGCCATTCAGTCTGAGGGAATCGGGTTCACTAATTTACCTGATATAATTCATACTTTTGTGTTACACTATCAACAAGTTTTTGCTTCTCAGCCTCTTACCTCTGCTCGGAAAAAAGCTCTTGATGATTGTTGTGCAGTTGTTCCTCAGAAGCTCTCTCTGGATCATCGAGATTGTTGTGATGCACCTTTAACCTTGGAAGATTTAAGGAATGCCCTGTCTCAAATGGCTAATGATAAGGCTCATGGTATTTATGGTTTCCCCTGTGAATTTTATAAAGAATTTTGGGATATGCTTGGTTCTGATCTGTTACATGTCTATAAAGAAGCTATGATATCTGGGTCTTTAGGACACCTCATCAATAAAGGAAATATCAAATTTATCCCCAAGCCTGGAGACCCAGAACTTATTACCAACTAGCGCCCTATTACCTTACTAAATGTAAGTTACAAGATCATTGCTAAGGCTTTAGCCTTAAAACTTCAACCTATTTTACCTCTTATCATCCGACCAGAGCAAACAGGGTTTGTCAAGGGTAGGTATATCTTGGACAATGTGCTTGTTATGCGGGAAGGCATGGAATGGGCTAGCACTTCTGGACAGGATACTCTATTTATCAAACTAGACTTTGAAAAAGCCTATGATCGTATTGAATGGAATTTCATTATTTCCCTCCTCCAAGCTCTTGGCTTTGGTCCCTATTTTGTGCAATCTATTAAAATGTTATTTTGTGATGCTTCTGCAGTCCTCACGATGAATGGCCAACACTCTGCTAGTATTCAGTTGGCTCACTCTGTCCGATAGGGTTGCCCATTAGCCCCTTCCCTGTTTATTCTAGCTGCTGAAGTATTTGGCTATTTTTTAGCCCATAAAACTTCACAAGGAATTATTAAAGGTATTTCTTTACCTAGTTTTTCTATTCAAATGGTGAATGGCCATTTTGTTGATGATTCTTTTTTGACATTACATGAAGATGAGCGATCGATAGAACTGCAGCTTTACAATGCCTTGAGACTTTCTGTTTAGCATCTGGTTCTAAAATTCAGTGGAAGAAAACATCTTGTTATAGACAAGCTCAAACGCCACTTCCTGAGTGGTTAGCTTCTTACTCTTGGCATTGGATTCAACCAGGAGAATTATTCAAATTCTTGGGTATTCCTTTTGCCTTCCAGGCTTCTCCTGCTCAACTTTGGAATATGGTTGTCCAAAAAATTGAGAAGAAGTTGGGCTACTGGTCTACTAAAAAGCTTTCCTTGGTTGGTAAGTTTCAATTTTGCTCTAAGGTGCTAGCTTCTACACATGTATATTACTCTTCTTATTGGGTCCCATCTAAAAATTGTTACCAGAAGCTGGACAAGCTCTTGCGGGATTTTCTTTGGGCTTCAAATAAACAAAAATAGGGGTTTCATAGAGTGGCATGGAATGTTTGTTGTCTTCCTAAAAATGTAGGGGGTCTGGGTTTATTTAACTATCATTTTTAGGGGTTTTCTTTATGTGCTAAATGGATTGTTAGGGCACTTTAGGGTGATGAAGCTTGGAAAGTTCTTGTACGACACTGCATCTCTTCTGGCCTACCCTTTGGGAGGAAAGGGTGGCGGGGCATGACCTTACAAACCATATTGACATCTCCAACCCCATTTAAAATTACAGGTTATTTTGTGATGCAAAGTATTTGGAAGGCATGGGAAGCATTCAAACCCAGTCTCCAATGGCAGGGTAAAGATAAATCTATCGGAGCTTCTATCTCCACTCTAAGTCCTTGGTGGTCTCCTGTAGTCACTTCAGAGGGCCTACCTTTGGCTCAAGTTCAATGGGTTAGAGCATTACACTTCTTCAAAAAAGGTATTGCAACATTTTCAAATTTCTTTGATGCTCATACCAAGCATTGGTATTCTTGGGATCAGTTTTGCCAGAAGTTTGGTCTTAATCCAGATGATCGAGCAACTTTTGATGTGGTTATCGACAACACTCCTTTCTCTATCTGGCTACATTTTGGTAAGAACTTTCCACAGCATTGGTCATCTGATTGGTGTTGGTCTAATCATACTCCTTTGGTGAAATATAAACCTTCTTTAGGGTATCATATGTTGTCCCCTAATGCTCCTCTGGTTGATACTTTAAACCACCGTTGGGATCTAGTTTCTTCTCAATCTAGATGGAGCCTTCGCTTTTCCGTGGTTTGGCAGTCCTATCTTGAACCTAAGCATTATTTTTTTGCCTGGAGTTTATTACATCAAGGTCTTCCCCTTGGTCATAGGTTACAATATATGGGGGTTTCTAATCCTGTTTGTGCTTTTTGTAGAGGTCCTGACAATTTTGTTCATGTGTTTTGGGCTTGTCAAACAACCAAAAATTCTTGGGATTGGGTTCTTTCTTTTTTCAATTCCTTTTCTTGGAGCAATGTTCTTGGGTTAATGCACTACTTGGGGATCCCCTAGATTTTTCTCTTCCCCTAAATGAATTTTAGCATATTTTTCGTCTTAATATTTTATACCATCTCTGGAAAACCAGAAATAATATTATCTTTGGGAGACAGAAGGCTTCTACCTCTTTCTCTATTGCTGCTCGATATGCTCTCTTCTATGATTGCTGGTTACAGATCCTTACTCAGATGGAGAAAGTTCAGGTGGAGCTGCAATATCTTAGATCACTTCGGATCATTGGGCTAATGCACCTTGCTCTGTTAGCCGACTTCCTTTTGATAAAAATGTGTCCAGAACTCGTGGATTCTCTCACACAGGCTCACCTTCAGCTCGTTCTCACAGTGGTCGTAGAGATCATTTATCTGCTCCAACTTCTTAGCATCATTGGTCTCCACTGCAGTCCAATTTTGCACCTCTAGTGGATGGGATGTTCGTTTGATTCCAATTGCACCAGTGGCTGCATACACTTGTCTCTGTTTTGTCTTCTTTTCTTTACTCAGTTCTGATGTAATATTGGCTTTTTGAGTTGATCCATGTGATCCTATAATTTTCTGGGTGTGTGCCACGGGGTGTGTTAATTCCACCCAACCTTTTTGTATGAAAGTGATTATTTCCAATTAATATAAATAAACTGTTATTTGTAAACAAGTACAAAAATTTAAAAAAGTTTTAAGTGATTATAAATATCTATCTTTCGAAAGATCTATATTCATATTATTTTTTTACAATATGTAAAAAAATATTAAAATAGAATAATTAACATACAAGATCATGACAATCTAAAATATTTTATATTCCTTACTTTAAAGAAATAATAGTAAATAAATATTTTAAAAACATTAAAATTATATATTTTCTTAGAATTGTTAATATAAAAGATACTTTCAAATTTTGTACTTTCTTAAAACATTTGATTAACATATGATGTGATATAAAATTGTATTCCAATCACATTCAATTTTCTTTTTTATTAAAAGTTTAAAAGTAAGTCAACTTTAAAAGATTAATTTTAAGTATTTAAACTCATATGTTATAGTATAAAAATAAAATTTCATTCATTTAAGTATATAATATAAATTTTTTTTATTTACATATATATTTTTATTCTATATATATTCACAATATTAATTTTTTAAATATTATAAAATTTAAAAAATAAAAATTATATATTATTAATATTTTTTAATAATATTAATGTTCAAATTATAAAGTAGTGAGGTTGTATGTTAAATTTTTTATTGATAAGTTTAATCTCCCCTTAAAATTATGGTAAGATAAAAATAAAGATAAAAATACTCAACCTTAAACATCCAATCTAAAATCAACCTATGCATGATATATAGACCTTTGTATTGAGAGTAATGATTATAATCCAAGAGATGCTAGACCTTTGTATAGAGAGTAATGATTATAGCCTTTGAATAAATTTGTTTGAGCTTACGTGTACGTGCACACTGTAATAAACTATTACTTGGACAAACTATGTCTATAATCCAAAAATGTGATTTAGGAAAATAAAATGTACTTAATAAATTAAAACTAGAAATGAAATAATAATAATTAAATGAAATTATACAAGTGTTGAAGACCTCAGAAAGAAGAATTTTCACGGTACGTATCTGCAATCATTCTTTGATTATTGCATTCCCACTCCAGCAAACAAGGTATCATGTAAACTTATTTACTTTGATAAAATATTTACGTAAAATATCAACATTCATTCCCTGGGATTTCATACCCACAAAAGTATAATATAAGATTGTCACACTAAATACACTCGATATTCAATACAGGCACTGAAATAGAAAAAAAATATTTTTTAATTTTATACTTTGGAAGGGTTGAAAACTACGTCGCTCGGTTTGCCTTCTTTTTTACATCTTGATGATGTTATGTTTTTCGTGCAATTACGTTTTTTCTGCTTCACATCTTGATGATGTTATGTTGTTTTTCCTGCGATTACGTTTTTTCTGCTTCAAACTGCTGAAACTGTATAATATCATAACTCTTGCTTGATCTTATCACTGAGAACTGATCATAAGAGGAGCTATATCGTCGCCGGCAGTGCATTCAACAACATATTTGAGCATACTGCTCCAATAGGCTCTCCTATCTTTAGAATCCTGTACTTTCTGGAATATTCGTGTACGATAGACGTCAGAAAAAGTCAGGCGGCAATGGATATGATCCCTTAGGGGTAGCAGTTGCAGTATTAAGAGGGCTTCTCATGGTTATGTCTAGCATAGATGAAGTATTTGCAAACAAATCAGAATTGCTGAACATACTGGGAGAGGATGTGGACGATGTAAATTCTAGTAAAGCCTCTAAATAGCTGTTAGAAAATTCAAACAGTTTATGTTTTGGTCACTGTATTGATGTATCCAAGGCCACTGATGAGTTAATGTCATGGCTTGTAGAAGGTTTTTGGAACATATTTATCGTCGAAGCTTTCAGCGAACTGAACTGTTATTCTACTCGTCTGATTTGAAAATGTCATCAGGAAGCAAACTAAGTCCATTATTATTATTGGTTTGGTTTTCTAGTTCAGGAAGCAAACTAAGTTCAGGAAGCGAACATTATCTATCATAAAGGCAAACTGAGTATCATTATTATTGGTTTGGTTTTCTAGTTGTGTATTTAAGCCACGCAGAATTGAAGTGGAGGACAAATGCTGCATATGTTCTATGATTCGAAGTTGGGATTGCAATTGTCCATTAGCCTGGAACAAGAGTTCGTTGTAATGTAGAGATCCTAGCCGAGAGTCAAGATTTTGAGCCCAATTTTGAGACATGACATAATTAGAGGTAAAATCTGAGCTAGATACAAAATTCTCAAGATGGGATCTTGGTACAAGCTGGGTGACATTGATACATTGATCACTCTGTAGCTGCTGTTGCATGGATTGTGCTACAATTTTCAGATATTCTCTCATGGTCACTTCCTGCAGGAGAGCAGTGTTAGAAAATTAAACCAGATTTGACTTTTGAAGGGTTCTTTGACAGATCGTATCTCTGACATCCGAACGGGTAGTTGTATTTGTTCGGTGATTGGTCAGAAACCCTACATTCGCATTAAAATCATGTCAGATAGTTGGTGAGCCTTTCCCACCCTGAACTCCAGCTCCAGCTATAAAATTGGTGCAGTCGGCATTTTGTGTGCAGTAGAAGAGCAGCAGAATCGGGTGGCAAAATCGGGTAGCAGAGAAAAGCAGAGGAGATGGAGCAGCAGCCTCCTAGAATCTCCTTCGGAATTTATCTTGCAACTGGCTTGCAGATGATTGTAAATCTTCAGTGAAAGAAGCACTGTAATCCATTTTTCATTCGATAAATAAAATATCTGTTTTTGCTTTGAATTTATACTCTCATGCCTGAAGCCCTTGATTCGCCTTTATTTTCTCCAATGCAAGCATCACGTTCTTTTTCCTGAATAGAAGTTTGTTTTGTTTTATTACTCAACATCACGTCGCTTTGTTTCTACTCTATATCTCAGCTTCGGGGAATCATTCACCCAAAGCCAACCTTCAAGCGCAACTCACCCGAAGACGCACTTCGGTGAGCCCTTGCCCCGAACATAAGGTTCGGGCATAATTCTGTCGAAGTCGTATTTTGGGCTCTTGCTGCCTCGAAGTCGTATTTTGGGCTCTTGCTGCCTCGAAGATGCAGTTCGGCTCTATCTTTCCCAAAGTTGCACTCCGGGCTCTTGCTGCCTCAAAGTAGCGCTTCGATGCCATATCGGCCGAAGTTGCACTTCAGGCTCTTGCTGCCCCGAAGTAGCGCTTCGACCCCCTCTTGCCCGAAGTCGCACTTTTGCATCTTGCTGCCTCGAAGTTTCTCTTCGACGCCATCTCCCTCAAACCTCACGCATCTCTCGCAGTAATCTTAGCATTGCATTTTCCTACATCGCAAAACAAATTTTTAGTGAAGTTAAATCCTTCAAATTGGTATCAGAACCTATGTCGTCCCATGGAATATTGAAGCAATGGTTTCCGAAAACAACTCATTGCAGATGCAGATACCATGGTTCAGTGATAAGAACTACGATTACTAGAGCATCCAGATAATTTTTTTTTCAAGTCTCAGGAGCTTTGGGACTTGGTCGAGAATGGTTTTGCAGAATCAGCGAATGCAGCAACATTGGCCGCACTCTCCCAAGAAGATAAAGACCTGTTAAAGGAAAACCAAGAAGAACCAGAAGGCGTTGTTTTACATCATGCAGGCAGTTGAGGAGACTATTTTCTCGTGGATTGTAGCAGTAAGCAAAGCAAATCAAGCTTGGGAAATTTTAGCCAGCTTTTATCAAGGCACTAACAAGGTGAAGTTGGTGAAATTGTAGATGTTAAAGAGAGATTTTGAACACCTGTAGATGAGAGAATCCGAGTCCATGAGCGGATTATTCACTCGGATAACGAATGTCATTAACTATATGCAGTTGAATGGAGAGATTATGCAGAACCAAAGAATTATAGAGAATATTCTGAGAAGCCTGCTAACTATGTTTGACTCAGTCATGATAGCGATTAAGGAATCGAGGGATTTGACAACCCTCTTTGTGGACGAGCTCATGGATTCCCTGCAAATTCATAAGCAGAGGTTGAGAAACTCAACTCAGTCCTCATTGGAGCAAACGTTCAAGGCGTAGGTCTCATTTCGAGATAGTGGCAGACAAGAATCCCACCCAACAGCCTCCAGTTCTCAAGGAGGAAGATATAGAGACAAGCATGGGAAAGGGAACAAGCAAGGAGGAAGGTCAAACTACAATTACAGTGAGATCAACTGTAACTTTCATTAAGCAAGTGGAAGAGGTAGTGGAAAAATCAACAAGATGGATATAATCAGTAGAAGGATAAACCCAAGATCTAGTGCTACTACTGCAAGAAGTTCGACCACTACATATCTGAGTGTAGAAAGAAGATGGCCAAGGATAACCAACAACAAGCACACTACACAAATGAAGCTAGAAATACAGAGTGTAGAGATACCTATGGAAATATACTATTGACATGCAGTATTGAGGAGGAGAGCTAAAAGAATGTTTGGTATCTCGACAGTGGGTACAACAACCACATGACTGGGAACAAATAGATGTTCTCTCAACTGGATGAAACAATCTAGTCTGAGGTAAAAATGGGGAACAACAACAAGGTTCCTATCAAGGGTACAGGAAAAATCCTTATCCATACTAGACACGACGAAAGGAAGTAAATATATGATGTGTATTATGTGCCTAGGTTGAAACATAACCTGCTAAGTGTTGGAAAACTTGTGCATAAGGGGCACACTATTCAGTTTAAGTATGGAGTCTGCACCATCAAAGACAGAGAGCATGGAAGATTGCAACTGTGTCTATGATGAAGAACAAGATGTTTCCACTGTAGATTCAAAATGCATCTCTGATGTCTCTTAGTACAGTTATGAAGGGTGTTACCTGGCTGTGACATCTCAAATTTGGTCACCTGAGTTTTAGTGGCATGAAATTGCTCGTCTTGAAGACAAATGCAGAAGGAGGGATGATATTCGTCTACTTGTATGTGGATGATTTGATATACACTGGCAACAACAATGTGATATTTGACCAATTCTAAACAACCATGAAGAAGGAGTTCAAGATGACGGACTTAGGGTTCATGAAGTATATTTTTGGCATTGAAGTCGACCAATCAACAGATGGCATCTTCATATCTCAGGGAAAGTATGTGGAGGATGTCATGAAGAGGTTTAATATGGAGGACAACAAACCTGCCATAACACCTGTTGCCACAAGTCTGAAGCTGAGCAAGATGGATTCTAGCAAAAATGTTGATCCAACTTTGTACAAGAGGTTAGTTGATAGTCTCATGTATTTGACTACAACTAGACCCGATCTGATGTTTGGAGTGAGCCTAATTAGTATGTTTATGGAGACTTCTAAGGACACGCACTGGAAAGTAGGTAAAATGCTCATGCACTATGTCAATGGGACATAGAACCATGGAATCGTTATGCTAGAAAAGACCAGTTGGAACTGGTGGGCTACACAGATAGAGATTGGGCTGGCAGCATTGATGATCAAAAAAACATTTTCGGCTATGCTTTCCATCTTGGATCAGGAGTAGTTTCATGGTCATCCAAGAAGCAATCGATAGTTGCATTGTCCACTACTGAGGCAGAGTATGTTACTGCCATGTTAGCCGCATGCCAGGAAATATGGCTACAAAGAATCTTGGGTGAGCTGAATCATCCATTGGAAGGAGCGACAACCATTTTTTGTGACAACAATTCCACCATCGCACTGTCGAAAGATCCAATGTTTCATGGCAGGACGAAGTACATTGACATCCGGTATCATTTCATGAGAGAGCTGGTGAAATTTAATGAAGTTCAGTTACTGTTTTGCAGGTCCAAGGAGTAGGTAGCTAATATTTTCACAAAACCTTTGAAGGAGGAGGACTTCAATAGTCTTCGGGAAATGTTGGGCATCAAAGTTTTTGTGAAATATGGTTTAAAGGAGGGTGTTAGAAAATTAAACTAGATTTGACATCTGAAGGGTTCTCTGATAGATCCTATCTCTGACATTCGATCGGGTAGTTGTATTTGTTCGATGATTGGTCAGAAATCCTACGTTCACATTAAACTCATATCACACAGTTGATGAGCATTTCCTGCTCTGACCACCAGCTCTAGCTATAAATATTGGTGCAGTCGGTATTTTGCGTGCAGTAAAAGAACAACAAAATCGGATCGCAAAATTGGGTAGTCGAGAAAACAGAGGAAACAGAGCAGCAGCCTCCCGAAATCTCCTTCGGAGTTTATCCTACAACCGTCTTGCAAATGATTGTAAAGCTTCAGTGAAAGAAGCACTGTAATCTGTTTTTCATTCGTTAAATAAATTTTTTGTTTTTGCTTTGAATTTTTACTCTCATGCCTAAAGCCCTCGATTCATCTTTATTTTCTCCAACGCAAGTATCACGTTCTTTTTCCCGAATAGGATCTTGTTTTGTTTTATTCCTCCACGTCACGTCGCTTTGTTTTTACTCTATCTCTCAGCTTTCGGGGAATCTTTCACTCGAAGCCAAGCTTCAGGTCCAACTCACTCGAAGATGCACTACGGTGAACCCTTGCCTCGAACACAAGGTTCAGACGAAATTCTCCCAAAATCACAGTTCAGGCTCTTGCTACCCCACAGCTACAGTTCGACACTATCTTGTCCGAAGTCGCACTCAGGATCTTACTGCCCAAAAATAGCGCTTCGGCGCCATCTCGGCCGAGGTTGCACTTCGGGCTCTTGCTGCCCCGAAGTAGCGCTTCAGCGCCCTCTCGCCCAAAGTCACTTTGGAATTTTGCGGCCCCGAAGTTGCCCTTCTGCACCATATCCCTCGAACCTCACGCATCTCTCCCAGCGATATTGGCATCGCGTTTTATTGCACGGTGAAACAATTTTTTGGCAAAGTTAAATCCTTCAGCCACGTCTCCCAGAGCAGAAGATCCTAGCAACTGTGCCATGTTGTGGGTCACGGGGTCCATTCCATTGTGGATTATTTTTTTCTTGATGTGGGTGTGCCAATAGTTTTTTATCTCGTTGTCGGTCTTTCCAAGGAGATGTGTGGCCATGGCAGACCATCTGCACAGACCACTACCCTTTGCTAAAAACAATTTGGAAAAATAAAAAATAATGTTTCTAAGGAAGAGCCAATGTTCGCAAAGGCTTACTTGTTACCCTTTTGGCCATGGAGTTGAATTATGGTCTGTTCTTCTTCCAGGGAAAAGTTTCCTCGTTTAATTCCAGGCCTAAGGTAATACGTCCATCGCAGCCTACAGCTCCTCCCGCACCTCAGAAGTTCTGCAAAGATCAAAGAAAACCATGAAATGGATTTATTTTCTTCATTCCATATAAGTTGTCGTCTACCCAATTTAGTTGTTAAGTAACCCCTTTATCCCAATAAAGGGGTTACTTAAGGAAATAATCACTTTCATACAAAAATGTTGGGTGGAATTAACACACCCCGTGGCACACACCCAAAAAAATTACAGGATCACATGAATCAACTCAAAAAGCCAATATTACATCATAACTGAGTAAAGAAAAGAAGACAAAACAGGGACAAGTCGTATGCGATTCTTGGATCAATTGGAATCAAGCGAACATCCCATCCACTAGAGGTGTGGAATTGGACTACAGTGGAGACCAATGATGCTAAGAAGTTGGAGCAGATAAATGATCTCTTCAACCACTGTGAGAACGAGCTGAAGGTGAGCCTGTGCGAGAGAAGCCACGAGTTCTGGACTCATGGTTGTTGGAAGGAAGTCGGCTAACAGAGCAAGGTGCATTAGCCCAATGATCCAGAAGTGATCTAAGATATTGCAGCTCCACCTGAACTTTCTCCACCTGAGTAAGGATCTGTAACTAACAATCATAGAAGAGAGCATATCTAGCGACAACGAGAGAAGGAGGTAGAAGCCTCCTGTCTCCCAAAGATAATATTATTTCTTGTTTTCCAGAGATGGTATAAAATACTAAGATGAAAAATATGCCAAACTTCGTTGAGGGGAAGAGAAAAATCTAGGGGATCCCCAAGTAGTGCATTAAACCAAGAACATTGCTCCGATAAAAAGGAATTGAAAAAAGAAAGAACCCAATCCCAAGCATTTTTGGCTGTTTGACAAGCCCAAAACACATGAACAAAATTGTCAGGACCTCTACAAAAAGCACAAACGGAATTATCAACCCCCATATATTGTAACCTATGACCAAGGGGAAGGCCTTGATGTAATAAACTCCAGGCAAAAAAACAATGCTTAGGTTCAAGATAGGACTGCCAAACCATAGAAAAGCGAAGGCTCCATCTAGATTGAGAAGAAACTAGATCCCAACGGTGGTTTAAAGTATCAACCAGAGGAGAATTATGGGACAACATATGATACCCTAAAGAAGGTTTATATTTCACCAGAGGAGTATGATTAGGCCAACACCAATCAGATGACCAATGCTGTTGAAAGTTCTTACCAAAATGTAGCCAAATAGAGAAAGGAGTGTTGTCGAGAACCACATCAAAAGTTGCTCGATCATCTGGCTTAAGACCAAACTTCTGGAAAAACTGATCCCAAGAATACCAATGCTTGGTATGAGCATCAAAGAAATCTGAAAAATGTTACAATACCCTTTTTGAAGAAGCGTAATGCTCTAACCCATTGAATTTGAGCCAAAGGTAGGCCCTCTAAAGTGACTACAGGAGACCACCAAGGACTTAGAGTGGATATAGAAGCTCCGGTAGATTTATCTTTACCCTGCCATTGGAGCCTAGGTTTGAAAGCTTCCCATGCCTTCCAGATACTTTGCATCACAAAAGAACTTGTAATTTTAAATGGGGCTAGAGATGTCAAAATGGTTTGTAAGGTCAGGCCCCGCCACCCTTTCCTCCCAAAGGGCAGGCCGAGAAGAGATGCAGTGTCGTACAAGAACTTTCCAAGCTTCATCACCCTGAAGTGCCCTAACAATCCATTTAGCACATAAAGCAAACCCCTAAAAATGACAGTTAAATAAACCCAGACCCCCTGCATTTTTAGGAAGACAACAAACATTCCATGCCACTCTATGAAACCCCTGTTTTTGTTTATTTGAATCCCAAATAAAATCCCACAAGAGCTTGTCCAGCTTCTGATAATAATTTTTAGATGGGACCCAACAAGAAGAGTAATAGACATGTGTAGAAGCTAGCACCTTAGAGAAAACTTGAAACTTACCAGCCAAGGAAAGCTTTTTAGTAGACCAGTAGCCCAACTTCTTCTCAATTTTTGGACAACCATATTCCAAAGTTGAGCGGAGAGAATCTCGGAAGGAAAAAGGAATACCCAAGAATTTGAATATTTCTCTTGGCTAGATCCAATGCCAAGAGTAAGAAGCTAACCACTCGAGAAGTGGCGTGTGAGCTTGTCTATAACAAGATGTTTTCTTCCACTGAATGTTAGAACCAGATGCTAAACAGAAAGTCTCAAGGCATTGTAAAGCTGCATTTACTGATTGCTCATCTTCATGTAATGTCAAAAAAGAATCATTAACAAAATGGCCATTTACCATTTGAGGAGAGGAAGCAGGTAAAGAAATACCTTTAATAATTCCTTGTGAAGTTTGATGGGCTAAAAGGTAGCCAAATGCTTCAGCAGCTAGAATAAACAGGGAAGGGGCTAATGGGCAACCTTGTCGGACAGAGCGAGCCAGATGAATACCAACAAAGTGTTGGCCATTCATCGTGAGGACTGCAGAAGCATCACATAATAAAATTTTAATAGATTGCACAAAATAGGGGCCAAAGCCGAGATCCTGGAGGAGGGAAATAATGAAATTCCATTCAATACGATCATAGGATTTTTCAAAGTCAAGTTTGATAAACAGAGTATCCTGTCTAGAAGTTCTAGCCCATTCCATGCCTTCCCAGATAGCAAGCACATTGTCCAAGATATACCTGCCATTAACAAACCCTGTTTGCTCTGGTCGGATGAGAAGAGGTAAAATAGGCTAAAGTTTTAAGGCTAAAGCCTTAGCAATGATCTTGTAACTTACATTCAGTAAGGTAATAGGGTGCCAGTTGGTTATAAGTTCTAGGTCTCCAGGCTTGGGGATAAATTTGATATTTCCTTTACTGATGAGGTGTCCTAAAGACCCAAATATCATAACTTCTTTATAGACATGTAACAGATCAGAACCAAGCATATCCTAAAATTCTTTATAAAATTCACATGGGAAACCATCAATACCAGGAGCTTTATCATTAGCCATGTGAGATAGGGCATTATTCAAATATTCCAGGGTTAAAGGTGCATCACAACAATCTCGGTGATCCATCGAGAGCTTTTGAGGAACAACTGCACAACAATCATCAAGAGATTTTTGTCTAGCAGAGGTAAGAGGCTGAGAAGAAATTTTTTTTTGATAGTGTAACACAAAAGTATGAATTATATCAGGTAAATTAGTGAACCTGATTCCCTCAGATTTAATGGCTTGAAACTATGTGGAATGAATAGGGGGACAGAGGTGCCTAAAGAACTCCTTAGAAACCCTATCACCAATTGCAAGCTAATTCAGTCGTGCTCTGAGTTGAGCACCTCTAGCTTCATACAACTCTGTCTTATGAATTTCATGCCGAAGAGTAGAAGCATGTGCCTGGTATGCAGAGTTGAAAGGATTAGCTTGCAGACGGAGAGTAGCTTTGATTAACTCATTCTTTAAAACTGAATTTTCTTTCCTCCTTCGTTTAGCCACATCCTTGCCAAGGATGCGAAGAACAATAGTAGTACGAGAGATAGCATCATTCCACCACTAAATCCAGCCTACCGTGCCAGAGGGTCGAGGAACAACATTCCAAATTCTATGGATATGAGCTTTCATGGAGGCATGCTGTAGAAAGGAAGTATTAAAATAAAACTAAGAGGAAAAAAACCTAGCAGTAGCTTGATCTTGGGTGATAGCAAATAAAATTGGAGAATGATCAGAAAGAGTGGTAGCTGGTAGGGTCATGAAAAAGGGGTGACCAAGAGAAAGTCGGGTAAAGTGAAAACTATAACTCTCTGAAAGCATGGCACGATCCAATATTTTCAACACCCTAGCATCATCAACCTGAAAATTAGACAAAGTATACCATTGAGAATTGGAGAAAGCTTCTGGAGAACACAAGGTGGATTATTTTATATGTGCTATGAAAATCCATCTATTCTCACCTACACATAGTATCAATACAAAAAAATTGTAAGGTTCTAGTGGGTATAAATTAAATTCAAAAGTTTCTTTTTCAACCTATAAATGACACCTCATAAAAAGTAAAAGGTTAATCTCATAAATTTATCACTAATTGGTAAAAGAGAATTATTGTGCATAATGGTAAGGTTCAAGGATATTCATCTCATATTCAACTAGATGAGGAAATAACACACCTATGATGATGCTGACTATGTTTATTTTTGTAGATAAAAAATGCTACATTAATAAAATTCCCAAACACTCAACTTACATAAAAAATATTTTATAAATAGTGCATGGAGTATTTTTATAGTAAAGTATTGTATTCCACAAGTGCTAATATTTCAAGGTAATCCTTATTATCTTGGATTTGAGTCTAAACAATAAATTAGTCACAACATTACTATTTTCATTATTGAAAAAATCATTGTCTAAATTTATGCTACCTAAAGTTTTATTACATGTTCCTTCACAAAGTGAGATTATATTGTTAGTATTGAAAGCATTGCCTAAAATGGCTATGTATATCTATTCCTAAATGTGATATATAAATACAAGTAAAATACATTGAAATAAAAATTGCATGGTAATGAAAATTGGATGGTAAATGTAAAATAAAAGTTGGCCCTATGATAGATTTATATTAGATGTTTAACTGTTTAATATTGGTCTTTGCTATGTTCTTATATGTCATAGACACATCAAAAAAGAAAACCATAGTAAAATAAACACACTACACAATCTTAGATTTTGTAGATTCAAGCATTATTCAACAAATTTATCTCAAAATAAAAGAGTGGTCAATTGAATAATGTTTTATAGAAGCCTTATTACAAATATGATTTTAAATTCTTGTACAACCATTAAATATAAAATTATATCTAAATCAACAATGCATGATAGGCTAAAAGTATTATAGAGGTGGACTTATAACCATTAGTGATGACCAAAATAGATGCATCAATAAAAAACTATTTATGGTACTAAAATGGTATAACTTATATCATGTATTTAAAAATAACAATGATGAAAGAACACCTAAATGTCTAGTCATGAAAGCATGTAATCAAAGTAAGCAAATGAAAGAAGAACCAACTTGTATTATCATTATAAGGATTAAATGCTTCAAATGATGCTTGACCTTTTATAATGAATATTTAGTCTTCTATCGTTGTTATTTATGTCCTTGTTCCTTTAACACTTCTTCTTTCATTATGGAGGCTTGAGAGGTTTCATGATTAATGAAACCCTAACATGATCTTTCAAGTAGATAATTAATCTAGAAGTATTCTACCAACTAGTGGTGAAAGGCTAGTTTTTTCTTTGACTATGCATGAAGCAATAATAATATGTCTCTTATTACCACCTTTAGTATTCTAGAATGAATGTAGAGGAAGATTAGAAGGAATGTTGAGTTTTGATGAAAAGGATCTTGACATAAATTTTGATGGGTAATTTAGAGGAGACAATGCAAAAATATAATATTTTGTGTAGTACAATAAAAAATAAAAGGAAATAGAGTTAAGAAGGACCAAAATGAATTTGTAATAGGAAATATGTAATTTATTGCAATATTGAAACCATATGAAAGTGTTATATATATGACAAAGATGTTTATCTTATTACATTCAAATCCACCTAATTATAGGAAATTTTTATTGACACATGAAAGGTTGTTATTATAACATATGATAAATAACTAAAATCATTAATACCTTGAAGATGAAAGGTTGTTATTGTCACATGTGAAAATATTAAAAATAAATTTATGCATAAAACACATAGGATAAAGATCATTAATACCTTTTAAATGTATAGAATAAAAATTATTAATACCTTAAAAGTCTTAATTTTAATTGAATTGACTATTTGGATGATTCCTCCCCCGTAAGAGATAATGTGCCCCATTGGATCCAACTATGGGATAGAATGAGGAAAATTATTTTGAACTTGGTTGCTAGTGAACCACTTTTCCTTGAGCAATAATTCCCTACCTTGACCACCTAGAATAGGAGAAATTTGTTATTGCATAGTCTACTTTAATTTTATATTTATTATTTGATTTATATAAAAGGATGTGATTGAGTCGGGATTGATATTAGTATTATAAAACTACTTTGTCATATTATATGTGTCCAAAAATGGAGGAAAATATTTTTAATGAATTAGAGTTGGGAACTACAACATTTGTCAACTGATGACACTATAGTGTTGAGAATCCTTTATTGAAGAAAGTTGTTAAAGAATGACATTTAGGGATATGAGGAACAAAACAAATAAGTATGATATTTTTCTCATCTAGTACATATATAATGAACATCTAAATATATAGGATGATAAGGTTGAGGTTAGATATATTGAACATTATATAACTATTTTGACCAAATAGAGTGACATTGTGTTATTCCAACATGTTGCAAATTCACTTTAAGACATCTAGGGATAATTTTTTTGTACATCTAGAATAAAAATATAAATGAATAGAATGATGAGAAGGTAATATTTAGGTAAATATTGGACCAAAATTTTGAGCCAACAAAGTGAGGCTTTATTATTCCAACATTCATGTTGTACTAAGAGATGAGTGGGGTAAGTATATAACAAAGGCTAGTAACAATTAGAACTTTACCTCTATTAGTTATGATGGTGTGATCTATTGTCTAGGTGCTAGTGCCTAAATATGACAAAGGCACTAGCATTTGATGCAACTTTACAAAGGCACTAGCATTTGATGCAACTTTACAAGTTGAAAATATAACATGCCATAATATTTAAGCTATAGTTTGTGTTATAAAAATGTGTGATGGCATAGGTTATTATGGAATCAACCCATTCACTCAAGAGTCATGATTAATACCAAATAATATGGTTAGTTCAAGGATTGTAGTTGTAGGTATAGTTCCATGTTGAATAAGAAAACCTTAGAACTACTTATACCAAGTGGGTCTATGCTCCTTTAAAACATATCAAATCATATTCTTGATATCCTAGATTTTGGAAGTGGGTTGAAATGTTTACTCTACTAATTTTTTGAGTTCCTTTGTGTCAGGGGTGTGCTTAAAGGTACTTGAATGCAAAAATTGGTGTGATGAATTACTTCTTGCACCAAGAATGAATATGAATGGGCATATAATAATGAAACATAATGGAAGGTCTTGCATTGGTAAATAGTATCTATAAATAGGATGAGAGGGACATAAATGAAAATATAACTCCTTGTGAGTGTAAGTCTGTTGAATAGCCATGGTGAACTTATAAAATATAGGGAATTATCCTATCCAATATGCATCTATACTAGATTTATTTTTGGAATTTACATCTATTTCTAAAAATGAATAGAAACAATCCATCTACTTAAATATTATATAAAAATCATAAAAGGAAAAAAATAAAAGATATAGTGTTGTTGGTGCCTTTGAGAACCATAAGTAATCACCATATTATCCATGGATAAGGATCATAACACTATAATTATATGGATATAATGGTTGGGGTATTTATACCAATACCAAAACTCCTAATTACATTATTGAGTTAACCTAAGCTAACATTATATGTGGGATTTGGGCTAATTAAAAAGTATAATATGGATTTATCCATTAAAAAGTTAATGATGGCTTATACGTCTTACACAAATAAATAATCAAATACATTATACAATGAATTCCTATAGACCCATACACAATTACATTATAAAATGTCATCCTTACCCATAATTCAAATTACACTTTTAATAATCACTAATAATTTGAATTAAAGGGTCAAGAAGAGAATCTATTAATGAGAATAACATCATTTTTCCATAATGGATTCTCTAGAAGGACCCTTATACTTGAGGAAGTCTTATTTCAAGTCTCTCATCATCTAGAATTTTTCTTATGCAAACATACCCCTACATAAAAATCTCATTAAGTTGGACCATAGTCACCACTGCCAATATTAGATTATCCTAGATGTATACAAAGTGCAAATCCTCTATAAATTCATATAAATAAGACCTTTAGTTTGGAAATTCCTTTCTCCCCTAATATTTTTCCATGAAAAATCATAATCTATAGATAGGCCAATAAATTCATGAGTTTATTTGACATTAAATTCACCATCTTGAGTGGCTCCCCACTATATACACTAAAATAATGTAAATCAGATAAGACTGCAAAGGTGCGACTCTTATCAACACCATATGACCCCATTGGGAAATCCTCAGGGATTAGTTAGAGATCCTAACCACTTTTGGGAAGTTTTGGTCCATGTATCCATGCTCGTCCCACCCCAGAACGACCATAGTTCATGGTCGTCCCACCCAGGGATAGCCACAAGCAATCATCCTTAGGTGGGATGACCATGGTCCAGGCCCCCAAAAAATTCAAGGGTGGTACAAATAGAAATAAATTTCTACCATTTATCCCACCCAATAACTCATGATAGATTGGGAGACTATCATGGCCATTAGGGACTACAAATTGGAGGTCCAAATGGGAAGCCTCTTCCACCCTATGCATGGCAAAGGTGTTGACAAGTGGCGGCACCTACATTGCATGCCCAAACTTGCCCTTTTAACCCATTTGCCACATTGGTCTATAAATTGAAGTTTTTTAACTCAATTTCAAAGAGATACCTTTGCAAGCATTGATCATAAAGTGCTATCGAGATTTGCTCTCACCTTTTGCCCTCTTATTTACCTTGGATTCTTCATCCATCAAAGGCATTTCCAAGGCATCTCAAAATATGGTCATTCTTTCCAAAACCTATCAATTCATGTGATTTGATTTATCAAATTTTACTACAATATCCCTAGGATGATTCTAGACTAGATCCAAGTGGAATTGGTGGCAAAAACCACCCTATTTTGTGGTTGTACCCACCTAGGTCGGTTAACAGTCCCAATTGGAACTCTCAGGTATGACCATGAATTGGCCCACAATGTTGATATAATTTTAGTGTAGATCAATTTTAGAGCATTATATTAGCATCATACTTAATTTTGGTGAATTTTGCAGTGGTTTTGAATTGCTAATTAGGGATTTTATGATTACAGTCCTAATTGGCCCACGAGGGATGACCATAGGTTCTGCTCATAATATCACTTCAATTTCTACTCAGATAATTATAAAACTATATAATATACATCATGCTAAGTTTTCATGTCATTTAGAGTAGTTTAGACCTATAGATTGAACATTTACATTCAATACTGCATGCATTTCATGGATTTTATCATAATACACATATGCTATTAACATATTTCAATTACTTGTGTGTAGGTACATATATTATAGCATATGAGGAAGGATATAGGTAGTTGAAGAAATATATCTCAAAGCAACAGTAGTGCAAGCCCACTCTTCAATCATGAGTGCAAGAGGAACATTGAAAGTGTGCCCCGCTATTCAATCGTGAGTGTGAGAGGAACATTGAAAGCGCACCATAAGTTCATGGAGGGATTGGATACTTCAAATTTGTAATTTTAATTGTATCAAATTGGAAGCCTTCAATGGGATGTATTATAACATGCTATTTTACAAATGAAGAAATACAAAGAGAACCCTCCTTTTTCTTAACTTATTTGTCATTTACTTGTTTAATTTATCATATATTTTGAATGCTTGATTATGAAATTAGATTCATTTAAATTTAATTTTCTAAGTGTGCCATGTTTTATCTTCAGTGGTGATCATGGTGGGACCCTTTTCCCTTTTCAATTTTGCTATTTTAACCTTGTTTTTGCACTTCAAATATTGCAGGTTCTAGTCGTTCTAAGCTGAAATAACCCCTGAATTCCTAATTAGAACTCTCAGGGATGGCCACAAAAACCATCCCACCCAGGGAAAGCCCCCAAATTCATAGCCATACCATCCAAGGATAGCCACAAAATAGGGGGTTTTTTTCTCAAATTTCTAGAAACAACAACTTCCTAGACTGACAAGGTAAGTACCTAAACATTCAATTTGCAGTAAGGTTGTTCAAAAAAGGGTAAATTGGAGTTTTTCATGTCTTTCTTAGTTAATTGAAAGCTATATTTCCCCTTTCCTAAATTCCAAAGTAACCAATAGAAGAAAAATAGGAAAAATAATAGTCTTCATCATGCATTTGAATGGTTTTCTTACGTGTGACCTACCCAATGATTAGGTTTTCATATAGGCTAAATATTTTGTAGGTTCCTTAGTCATGCATCTAATTATGAAAGTAAAAAACTTATTATGCATTAAGTGAAAAGTCATTGAATGCTACCTTGTTTAATTTCATTAATTATTAAAAGAACCAAACACACCATGTCACTTTTAAATGTTAGTGAGTTGGAATTCATCTGCAACCACTGATTGAGTCCAACGACGGTGGGTTTCATCTCCACCCATTGGGTCAAATTCTACGAACTCTATTTTGGCCAAAACCAGCTCCAAGAACCATCATATCTTGTAGAATAGAGAATGTATCTCTCTTAAGAGAGGTATATCGCTGACCATGGTGAACTGGGTTAGGAATGGTAGGACTTGTTATCCCTTATTGGGTATGGTATTCATATATATACTTGGTTGGTTTATGTGATCGGACTTTCATTATCAATTTTCGAGCTTTGATTATATAGGTGAAATCCATTGAATAATCGAGAATTACATCAACAACATTCAAACACGTGAAAAAATATTTCATTACAAAATGATAAATAAAAAACACACTAAAAAATTTAGGAACACATAAATATTTAAAAGAGATAAACATTTGTATTCTTGTGCATTTCTATTTTTGTGTGTTTAAATCATTAAAATTTTTAAAGGAGATAATCATGTAGGGGTTTAGAAAAAGTAGTCATGGTATATAGCCATAGCCAAGATCACTTAAGGGTTGATGCTACAGGAAGTAGGGAAAGGGACGTAGACCATATATGATTTGACCCTAAGGATATGGTTATACCTTCTTGGTGACCTCCTACTCTCCCAAGTCCTAGAGTGTTAGATAAGGGACCTAGCATACAAGGGACCCCCACACAGGGCACCCCTACAGGTCGTAGTCCCAATCAAGGAAATTACTTCCCAAGTATGGACACGTTAAACACTTTATTTCAAGAAGGCAACCACACAATAAGCCGCATACACATAGAGCAATACGACACATTCACATGCCTGCTTGGTATACCTCATACACTTGTGTGTAGGATAAAAACTATGCACCAAGGGTAAGGCCAAATGATCATATCACACTCTCAAATTGCCTTGATAGATATCCAAAGTACAAGTACCAAGATGAGTATGACGCTCATCGCATAGGACGAGCCAATTTTATCCCTAACTTCCTCATTGATGAAGGGAACATGAAGAAAGTGTTGACTATCTTCAACTTAATTACTCCATGCAAGCACAATGTGCATCTACACCAACATAATACCAAGAACATATGTTTAGGAGTGAGCCTCTGGTAAATGTGACTTCCCTAAATTGAGGGAAAATCGTAGTAGGTATCAAGGCAATAGTGCTAGGGCATATAGGCCTCACAAAACTAAGAAAATAAACCAAATAGTCAAAAGGTATGTCGATAATCAAGATAATTTTAATCAAATTCGGTTATATAAACAATGCTTGGATATCTTAGATTTTCAACATCATTTAGAAAGATAAAGGCTTGAACAAAAAATTCAAGAGACCTTGCACAATGGGATTCCTACCCTAAGAATGCATAGATAGGAGGCTCATCAGAGGTAGCCCACTTTTCATCAAAAGAGGTCTCCTAGGCCTAATCAAATGTTACCACCTCAACCTCCTAGGCATGATCAAAATTTACCTACTAGGCCTAACATAGATCACCTTCAGTAGGAGTTAGTTCCTCCTTGTAGGCCCATTCAAGAAACACCTTATGGGTATTATGATGATTTGGAACAAGATGAGAAATACCTAGAAGCATATTTTAGAGCTATGGTTGATGAAAATCAACTACCTCAATATATGCCTAACATTCCTTGCCCCCCTCTACGGGTCCAATAAAGAATAGGATATTAAATCCTCTAATGCATATCAAGCATTGCTTAAGTGCAGGAAAACTATAGAGAGTAAGACAACTGGGTCTGGGATCCAAAAGCCCACCTTGCACTAGTTGCATAGTCACCCACTACATCCATCTATACCTTCCCATCCATACCCAAAGTATTTTAAAATTTGCAAATTAGATAGATTTAAGGGGAGGAAGATGCACAAGAGCACATCACTAGGTTCATGAACCAGTGCTTCAGCATCCAAGAGAATGATGCCTTACTCCTAAGAACATTTTTGATTACCCTCTCTGGCCTAACCATTGAGTGGTATAATCAACTTCCAAGGCACACTGTCTATACCTTTGAACAATTTACGAACGCGTTCTTGGAACATTTTGCCTTTAATAACAAGAGAAAGACCACCTTAACTGACCTCATGGGGTTAAAAAATATGAAGATGAGTCTATCAAAGACTATGGTAATAGGTGGTGAATGCTTCTAGCTAAGATACCCTACCTATTTCCAGTGTCCAAGTTGACTCAGATATTTTCAAAGAGTTTTCTAAAACCAATATCATTATTGTTACAACTCCAACAATATTCGACTCTTGAAGATGCTCTAGCATAGGCTAGAACGATAGAAGAAATTAAAATTCAAGAGGGAGAGATCTCAAAACCTCACAAGAATGAGTGGACTAAAAATCCAAAGGACAATCCGACACCATCAAATCTGGTTGTAGTCAACCAAGTTGCCATCAATATCCCATGGCCTACACAAAAAATACCACATCAAAAGGTAAATTATCAAGCCCAACCTCATCCTACAAGTTACAAAAATAACACCCAAGAAAATCAGGGGCAAATTAAGAAACATCACCCTAAGTGAAAACATACGTCATTCGTTGAGTCAATGGACTCCCTATTCGATCATCTGTGGGATACCAAAGTGATTAATTTACTAGAAATCTAGCCTATAGACCCAAGTATAGGTAAAAAAAACCTATGGGACATTGAGAAGACCTATTTTGTAGATAGCATAGGTAGATTGGACATGACTTGCCTACATGCTACGGTTTCAAAAACCTAGTGCATGATATGATCGAGAGGAATGACCTTCAAGTGGATAATCCTATTGATACAAACAATCAAAAAATGGGTATTTTAAAAGATCCATTACCCACTCATGAGGTACAATAAGCTCCTACCAAGCAAATGAATGAGGTCAAGGTAGCACCCCATCATCAAGGGTTCATTAGGATGGTTAGTATCATGACCAGGAATAGATGCTACCCAAGTCAAGTTGCACCATTTGTAGCTTCAAGCGATATTCCATAAATTTCATAGTCTCCACCACCTCTAGTGTAAAGCCTTCCACCTTGTCCAGTGGTGAAAATAAAAAGTAAGCTTACTCAAAGCTTACGAACAACATCGGATAGAATTTCCATATATGATATTATTCAACAATATCCAGCTCATAGAGAAGCTCTTATGGATATTCTTAAGTCGATTGATCTATATCCCTAGGAGTTGAACTAATTTATTGATTTTGTGGGCATATGTAGTAGTGTAAGGCACCAGTGATCACGTTCCATGAGCATGAACTCAAATTTATAGTGAGTGATGCATTTGATCCTGCTCTACACATCATTGCATGTGTAAATGGAACACCATATAAGAGATTTTTAATTGTCACTAGTTCATCAAGTAACATAATCACCACTAGTGCTCTCAAACATCTAGGACTTATAGCATCCCATGTTGTTCCATCTAATTACACCCTCCAAGAATTCAATGATACGATATGATCCATAGTCGATACTATAGTCCTAACCATTTAGGTGGGACACAAAAATATACCAACATTGTGTCATGTTTTGGAAGGTGCAATGGCATACAACATATTACTAGGTAGACCTTGGATCTGGGACATGAAGTGTATCTCCTCCATAACTAACCAATGTCTAAAGTATACTTGTGAAGGGTAGGTACACATCATCTCTGTAGACCTTGATCCCTTTAAGTACTACAACTTGGTGTAAAAAATCCCCGAGTCGACCTTACCATCAACTCATGTGGACTTCCAACTGAACACATCTATTTAGGGTCCACTTCCATTACCATCACCTTCCACTATCCCATTACCATCTTCCTCCATACCATCATCATCATTGGCACCTTTAAAAAAACCTTTGTCGTCATCCAATCCTCCATAGAGGAACATGTTGAAGAGACCAACTGATGATATCCCTCCTATCATTTCAACCATCTCGACAAAAGAAATTCCTAGTCTAGCAGATGATGAACCATATCATAAGGTACACATTGATTCATCTCAAGCCTCACTTTTGTCTCCTCCAATTTCACCATCCCATGTTACAATCTATATGGCTAGTATTGAATATGAAATATTTCAACTCCTTTGTAAGAAGATGAGGAAACTTTCTCCGAGGATATAAATTATATGTCAAATCCTAACTACGTCTTGTGATAACTACATTGTTTTCATTGGCATGACTATGGTCCAGTTTTATATGAACAAGGTAATTTTATTCCTTTCCAATCATAATATCAATTACCATATGATAAATCTGGTTTGGGACACAAGCCGGTACATTTATATGTACTCACAAAGAATTTAGAACACCTAGTTATGAACTATAGGAATGATCTTGCACATGATTCCTATGCTAATCCAAATCATGTCCACTCATTGAGAGATTAGTTCCTTGTAAATATGATATATCAAGGGTTATCTTGTGATTTCACCAAATCCCATGAAGTGGGGGAGGGTTCTTACACCTGGCCATCTAATAATGAGGAAGAGGATCAAGGTCCTCCTCAAGAATCGAAAATGAATGATGAGTTAGAATACGGTGTAGCACACATCAACTACTCCAGTTCATATGAGGAATATGAGAAAGTCATCTCTTTTTATTATAAAGAAGAGTTCTATTTGTGTATGTTCCCAGTGCAACATTCCATTTGGCAATGGATTTTTCCACTCATAGAGCAAGATTATCACCTTCCACTACCACTACAGTCACCCCTATGATTCGTGAGACAACCTGTTGTCTCTAGACCTAATGGAATATTTATTGTAAATCATCCATCCATCAACATGATTTCTATAGATCTTACTACACCATTGCATGATCCGAAAGACCCATAAAATCCACTACACCTCAACTTGGGGGTAATCATCATTGATTGGGAAGATTCTCCACCTATCAGTTGCCATCCAACTTTCTCAACTACCATCTAGTAATCACCTACACTATTTTCACAATATCTTCGGTAGGCTAGCCAATATTGAGTTACAAGTAAGTCACCAACACAATGATTTACAATAGATATTGAATTGACTCACAAGCATCGAGTTACGGTTGAGTCATCCAAAACCTCAATCCCTAGATTGTTCGGACCAAACACCTGCGATGTAGTCCACTATAAAGTCTCAATAGAACTAAGGGTGAAGGCAATAATACCATCAACATCACACATTTACTCCTTTGTCAAAACCCTTAGCATCGATCTTCAATCAATTGTATGAGGCACAAGCAATCATGCTTCTTGATATTCATCCGTTGAAACCTAATAAGCGTAGATCAAAGTCGCACAGGCAAAACACATATTGTGTTTACCATTGAAAAATGGGTCATGATATCCAAATATGTTACCCCTTTAGAGAGTTAGTTCAAGATATGATCGAGAGGCAAGATATTTCTATAGGAGTCTTCCAGGATCCCTTTCCTACACACGAAGTAAACACAACACTTGTTTATCAAGTCGAACAACCTAATCAGATGCATATTAATCTACCTATTCAAGAATTTGTGGGAATGATCAATGTTGTAACAAAGAAATTGGAATATTAAAATTAATATCCGCAACATGTGGCATCATCCAATGTTGCACCTTCACTCATATCATCTCTATAGGACATTGGCCTGCATACAATTACACATCACAACAGGGGCGTCAGTTTCTATTACTCCCCTTAGCCAAGACAATCATAGTGCATCAAACACAATGCACATTAGGGGTACACAAGGTATCACACCTTCCTCCTAAAATCGTAAAGAAATCAAATTTACAAAAATCTCTAAAGGTATCTTTAAATCCTTTGGTCACTCTAAAACACTCCAAAGGTGTCTATGATCCCTTTGGTCACCCTAAAATTCTCCAAAGGTATCTACGACCCCTTTGGTCACCCCAAAACACTCCAAAGGTGTCTATGATCCCTTTGGTCACCCTAAAACACTCCAAAGGTGTCTACGAACCCTTTGGTAACCCTAAAATGCTCCAAAGGTATCTACGATCCCTTTGGTCATCATAAAATGCTCCAAAGGTGTCTATGACCCCTTTGGTCATTATAAAACCCTCCAAAACTATCTATGACCCCTTTGGTCACTATAAAATGCTCAAAATGTATCTATGATCCCTTTGGTCACCCTCAAATGCTCCAAATGTGTCTAGAAACCCTTTTATCACCCTAAAATGCTCCAAAGGTGTCTATGATACCTTTGGCCACCATAAAATGTGCCAAAGGTGTCTACGAACCCTTTGATCATCGTAAAACACTCTAAAGATATCTATGATACCTTTGGTCACCCTAAAATACTCCAAAGGTGTCTACGAACCTTGTGGTCACCCTAAAATGCTCCAAAGATATCTACGATCCCTTTGCTCACCCTAAACTACTCCAAAGACTTATACAACCCCTTTGGTCATCCTAAAATGCTCCAAAGGTGTCTACAAACCCTTTGGTCACCCTAAAATACTCCAAAGGTATCTACAATCTCTTTGGTCACCCTAAAAATCAATAAAGGTGTCTACGTACCCTTTTCTCATCCTAAAAATATCCAAAGGTGTATACGAACCCTTTGGTCACCCTAAAATGCTCCAAATGTGTCTAAGATCCCTTTGATCACCCTAAAATGCTCCAAAGGTGTCTACGATCCCTTTGGTCACCCTAAAATACTCTAAAGGTGTCTATGAACCCTTTGGTCACCCTAAAATGCTCCAAAGGTGTCTACGAACCCTTTGGTCACCCTAAAATGCTCCAAAGGTGTCTACGAACCATTTGGTCATATTAAAATTCTCCAAAGATGTCTAAAAAACCTTTTATCACCCTAAAATACTCTAAAGGTTTCTATGATCCCTTTGGTCATCCTAAAATGCTCCAAAGGTGTTGTACAATCATTTTGGTCACTCTAAAATACTGCAAAGGTATCTACAATCCCTTTGGTCATCCTAAAATACTCCAAAGGTGTCTATGACCCCTTTGGTCACCCTAAAATGCTCCAAAGGTGTCTATGATCCCTTTGGTCACCTTCAAATGCACCAAAGGTGTCTACGATACCTTTGGTCACCCTAAAACAATCTAAATGTGTCTATGATCCCTTTGGTGACCTGTTACATAGTGTCATGATAACGTTAAAATGATAAGATACATTTTATATAGTCTATGGTGCTAGCATCTAGTATGTCAAATAGTATTCATAGTCCATCATACATATTAATAAATCATCCATTTTATTATGCATACATACATATACATATCATCAACTCACATCAAGATATAATACATGCATACATGATAAGCATCCATAAAAGCATCAATAAAGAAAATATAAGCACTGTTAGGGTAAAATAAGGTAGTGTATTGCATTACACTACATAGGGTTATTACATTTACTTTTCTATGTAATTACCATGAGATATTTTACCTCATGGTTAAACTAGGTAAGTACCTAAATATCCTATGTCAAATATTTAGGTTAGTGATTTGGTTAGAACTCTCTACCACACGTCTCTCCTACCATGATGGTTAGTGAGATAGATGGTAGTTAGTTTATTAAATCACATTATAAATACTATACACTATCCTATGTAATCGCTAATGTTGAAATCAATATTTCTTTTTGATTATTTGAGCATACTTCTGGTTACATTGGTATCTTCACTGGGTGGCTTAACACGAGCTTTGCTCGTTCCACCCTTCTTGGACCCTGCACGGATCTTGAGGTGCCCTATTGGTGACCTGTACCTACATGGCTCATGAGGCCCTTTTATTGGCAATAATTTCGTGACATGACTTCACTGATTTTGTTGCATGCTCCACTCAGCTCGACACCTAACCAGGTCCTGATTCAGCTAGCACAAACCCAATCAGAGTAGACCTAGTGCACGCTCATGGTAGATCTACCATTTGCATGGATCCCATGACAATCTCCTACTGCCGCGCCTACATGCGAAAGTCACCCCCGATTCGACTCGACGTGATCTTTTGCGAAGGACTATGTTTACAGTGGCATGAATCTTGAGTAGTGGGATCTGCAACACTCAAACACATGAATGAGTCATGGCTTGCCACATGGTATTCATTGGCACTAGCCTAGTTCCTCATGTGGCAATCTGATGACACCAATATTATGTGGCAACCACCTTGTGGGACCCACCATCTGACGTGGCAACCACCTAGCGAGATCCTGATCTGATGGCATCGATATGACATGGAAACCATCTGGTGGGACCCCTGATCTAACATGGCAACAACTTGGTAGGACCCAAATCTGATGTGGTGGTGATCTGATGTGGCGTCATTTGATTCGTTCAACCAGCTTGCTGACATGGCATCATTCGATTCATTCCCATGGCTTGCTAAGGTGGTGATCTCTGACTGGTTGAGGTGGTAAAACGTAGCTCTTTGTTGACTACCTGAAGGCAGTCAATGATAAAAGGGCTCGCCCACCCTTTTACATCCCACAAGATCACCTACGCGGGAGATGTGGGATAATTCCCATTTTTTTTCCCGCCCACGCAAGCAAAGAAGGGAAAGGTAATTGTGTTCCTTTCCCTTCCCATCGGCTGGCATAGCTCGACTGGCTAGCTAGCCAGTCGACAAGATTCATGGCCGAGGGATCATAGGATCGATTCCCATCGCGCAATTTTGGAAGGTATTTTTTTATGGACCCCTCCTAATTTTTTTTTTTGCATTATTTTTTTATTTTAAGTTTTTTTAATAATAATTTAATATATTTGTTTTAAAAATCAAAATTTTCTTTACTAAATTATTTTTAACCCATATTTTTTTTATTATTAATCAATTATGCTTAAAGTAACTAAAATTATGCATTAGAATTACAATTTGGTGGTCCATTTTTACTGAACATTAAATACTTCGAAAATCATTCAGGCACACCTATGTTTTTTGCAATAATTCCACTCCATTTCTATTGTTTTCTCCCAATTTTTTGGAGATAAAGAGACATAGGAACTCCCTATTTTTATTGCAAAATCAAAACACTTCAAACTTGAGCAAGGACAAAAGTTTTTTTTTAGCAACAAAACCCAACATTTGCTTTTGTTTTCTCCTTCACAAAGGGGATATAAGACATAATATTGCAATTTTTTTGTTGTAACCTTGAGAAGGATAATTGGACCTTTTTTGATCCTAATGCTCAACATATTTTTTTGAGTGTTGAAGACATAAAAACCAAGTCGTGTGTCGACTGGTCTGGAAACCTTTCAAACGCGGGTCGTGTGTCGACTTGTCTTGAAAGGGGTGCTCGAATTTTTCAAATTTTGTAAAAATTAAGGGGGGATAGAAGTCACATTTTGTGATTCTATTTTTTTTCAAAATTGTAAAGAGAAAGGGGGGATATTTAAGCATAATAAAGGTGCATTCTCGATTGTACTCGACACCTTCTCTTAAAAATTGACAATACTAGGTGCATTTTTGGTTGCATCCGACATCTAGAGTTATACTAATGTGGGTTGCTCTCATGTTTTGATTATTGCACTAGCACTCATTTTTTTTTGTGTGCAATTAAACAATTAGATACAACATTGGCAGAAGCATTTCACAAAACCCATATTTCACTCCAAAACGTGCTATGTTTTGCACAGGTTGAATAGAAGTCAATTTATTTTTCCCCCATCAAAGGTCAAAATTCAAAAAATTTGATTAAATCTCTTTGTTTGGTTTAATTTCCTCAAAATTTCCATCCCTCTTGAAGGGTGTTAAGGCAGGTGCCATTAAATATCCTAGAGAGCACAATCAAAAGTCTTTCAAAACCTACCCCTTTAATTTGCTCTATTTGTTTGGCTTAAAATCCTCAAAATTTTCATCCCTTATTTAGGGTGTTAAGGTAGGTGCCATTAAATATCTTCTAGAAGAAAATTGAAACATCTTCCATATACTCTTTTGAGGGTATAGTGCAAGATACACCTATCTTAGTCCTGTCACATTTGAAACCTTCACCATGGCCATGATACACAAGTATCTCACTGAGAGCCAACTGCTCAAAGGTTCAAATTATTCCATATGGAAGACTAAGATGAAAGCTATCTTAACTATAGAGGATATCTGGTCTATAGTGGAAGGAAGTGAAACTAGAACTTAATCAACAGGAGGAGATCAAACAACTTTTGATAAAAAGGATAGAAAACTATCCTTGATGATCTTGCTAGCTATTACTGATGATATCCAACCTCATATAAGTGAATATAATAATGGTAAAGAGGCATGATATGCCTTGACAACCATATTTGTGGGGAAGTATCAATCAACCATTCTTCACCTCCAAACACAGCTTCATACTCTTCATATGAAATCAGGAGAAACAGTAGAGCTATTCCTTTGTAGAGTGGCAGAATTGAAAACAAAACCGTAATTATTAGGAGAAAATGTGGAAGACCAAGTCTTGACCTCTATCATTTTGAGGGTACTTCCCGACTCCTACAGAATGTTGATCACTTCATTACAAGTCTCTGGAAGGATAGTGACTTTTGTTGAGGTGGTAAATATGCTTCAAACAGAAGAATCTAATCAACTCCAAAGAGATGAGGCATCCAACAATGCTCTTTTCTCCAACAGACAAGGTGGCAAGAAAAAGTGGAAGCAACAGAAAGGTTATTCTTCTAATAAAGACAAGGGTAAAGGCAAAGAGACTAAGAAGAAGAAGCAGTATTGTAAGATTTGTGACAAGGACACTCATGAAACCAAAAGACGGTTTAATAACAAACCGCCCAATGAACAAGGAAACACGAAGGGCAAAGACAAACCCAAGAGCAAGAATAAACAACAAAAGGGACACATTGTAGCTGAATATTCTAGTTCGGACTCTGAATGAACACACAAAGTGCTCATTACACATACATATTCCCCTCACAAGGACACTGTGTGGTAGATAGATTCAAGTGCTAGTAAGCATATGACTGGAGATAAGTCCTCATTTGAGACATTTGAGGCTCAAGAAGGTAGACCATTCACCATTGCTGATGATCAAACCTATCGAGTTCAGGGAGAAGGAAGTGTTTAAGTCTCCATTCCAAATGGAGAATATACTATTCAAAAAGTTATTTATGTACCACGATTGAAAAATAATCTCTTGTCAAAGCTCAGTAAATATCAAATGGTGAAAGGACTACCTACTCTTTCATCTACTTTTCCAGTGTGCTCTGATTGCTGGTCAGGAAATCAACATAGAGTACCCTTTGAACCTAGCTCCTTTCGAGCTAAGGTACCTTTGGAGTTGATTCACACATATTTGTGTGGTCCCATATCTACAAGTAGTGGAGGAAAAAGGTATTTTCAATTGTTTATCGACGATCACTCATGAAAGATGTGGGTCTTCTTATTATAGTTGAAGTTTGAAGCATTTTCCTATTTTCAACATTTCAAAAAGCTTTTTGAGAAGGAATTAGAATGTTTTATTAAGACCCTCCATTCATATCGAGGGGGGAATACACATCAAAGGAATTTTCCTCATTTTATAGACACATGGGATAAAGATACAGTTAACAACAACCTATTCTCCTCAGTCAAATGGGGTTGTTGAGAGAAGAAATCGGTCCATTATGGAAATGGTTAGATGTATGCTTAAGAGGGCCAACCTTGAGAAAACTTACTGGGCTGAAGTTGTTCAAACTACAATATATCTTTTGAATAGGGCTCCCATAAGGGCTCTTGAAGGTATGACTCCTCAGGAAGCATGGAGTGGTAGGAAACCCTCCATATCTCATCTACGGGTATTTGGGTGTAAGGCATTTATGCATATACCCAAGGAGAAAAGAAATAAATTAGATGATAAGTCCCTACCTTGTGTATTTCTTGGATATAATGAATTTTCAAAAGGCTATCGAATGATAGATCCACTTACCAAGAAGATACATGTTAGCAGAGATGTAGTATTTGATGAAGCTTTCACACCCAACATGACATCAGTATACCTAGATGATGAGGAGAAACATCCACTTCCTCCTACATAATAGAATAAGCCACCCAAATGGTATACAAGCACAATGAAATATTCCAAACTCACTTTCCCACTTGATCTTACTCTCAATCGTCCAAAGACATGAAGCATGTATCAGAAAGAAAAGAATGAAGTATCCACTTCAGTTGATGATATTTGTGTAGATTTTCAAGATCTTTCTGTTGATAGAGAGTTACCAAGGGAAGATGATATGGAAATAAACGAGGAGAGGTTTTACTTGTCAACATATGATGAGAATGAACCTTCTACAGTTGATGAAGCATTTAGACTACCTCAGTGGAAGGCAACTATGGGTGCAGAATATAACTCCCTCATCAAGAATAAAACATGGAAGCTGGTAGATTTTCCTAAAGGAAAGAAACCCATAAGCTGCAAATGGGTTTACAAAGTCAAATATAAGGCAGATGGTACCATAGAAAAGCATAAGGCCCATCTTGTGGTGAAGATCTATGCTCAAAAATAAGGCCTTGACTATGAGGAAACCTTTTCTCCTATAGTAAGGATGACCACCATTCGAGTTCTTTGTGCTATGGCAGCACAGTTTGGATGGAAATTACATTAGATGGATGTAAAAAGTGCCTTTCTAAATGGTGACTTAAAAGAAGTGTACATGACTCAACCTCCTGGATTTGCTGAGGAAGGCCATGAGCAACAAGTTTGCAAGTTGGTCAAATCATTATACGGGCTAAAAAAAGCCCCAAGAGCATGGTACATAAAAATGGATAGTCACCTACTATAGCATGGATTTAAGAGAAGTCCATTTGATGCAAATCTCTATATCAAGAACACAGGTTCTGAGATAGTGATTCTTGTGTTATATGTAGATGATCAGGGCTTCAGTTATCATGATATGATGATTCACCATGGGTAGATGGCACACTATATAGACAGATGATTTGGAGCCTCATCTATCTGACTAGTACTAGACCAAATATTACTTATGCTATAAACTATCTCTCACGATTCATGCAAGAACCAAATGTCTCTCATTGGAAAGCATCTAAGAGGTTTCGTCAATACATTCAGGGTATTCCAGATTATGGTCTAGAGTATAAGAAGAATAACTCATTCTTCTTATAGAGTTATACTGACTCTGATTATGTTGGATTCATAGATGACAGAAAATCAACATCAGGCTATGTATTTCATCTTGGATCTGGTCCTATCTCATGGCATAGTAAAAAGCAACAAGTGGTTGCTTTATCTTCAATTGAGGGAGAATATCATGCTGCATGTGGAGCTGTGTGTGAAGCGATATGGTTAAGTCACATCTTGGCTACCATGGGCCTACCAAAGAAACTTCCCATTCACACATTTTGCAACAACTCAGGTGTTTTGAACTGGGTCAAAAATCTAGTGCATCATGAATGAACTAAGAATATTGATACAAATTGTCATTTCATTTGTGATGAAGTTCCTAAGCACATAATCAAGCTCCAACACATTCCCACCAACGAACAGGTTGCAAACATTTTTACAAAGGCACTTGGACGTGTCAAATTTCTATTGTTCCAAAGCAAACTTTGTATATCAAAGTAATGTAATAAATGGGAGATGTTAGGGTAAACTAAGGTAGTGTATTGCATTACACTACGTAGGGTTATTACATTTACTTTCTATGTAATTACCATGAGATATTTTACCTCATGGTTAAAACAGGTAAGTACCTAAATATCCTATGTCAAATATTTAGGTTAGTGATTTGGTTAGAACTCTCTACCTATGTTAGTGGATAGATACACGTCTCTCCTACCATGATGGTTAGTGAGATAGATGGTAGTTAGTTTATTAAATCATATTATAAATACTATAAACTATCCTATGTAATCACTAATGTTGAAATAAATATTTCTTTTTGATTAGAGCATACTTCGGGTTACAAACACTGCATACATCTCATAAAGCAGTAAGGAAACACATGATGATAACATAAAAAATCATATATATACATATATGTATGAGACCAAAAGATACATCATAATATAAAAACTACCTTTAGGCTATAATCACATGGGTCCTCAGACCTCACGCTACCAAAGTCCAAAAAGAACCATCGAGTATCAAAATCCATGGTCACACAGGACCGACACTATGACTCTCACCCCTACCCTCAGACATTATCTGTCGAGAAATACTAGATCTGCAACTCCCTATCCTATCTGACCTTCATGTAGATCAAAGAGCACCCATACTTGCAGATGATTACCCTGTACCACTCTACCTACTCTACTGGGATCCACTAACAGAAGGACGAGCTGGTAAGCGCCCTCTCCGATGCACAACCTCATACTCCAAATATTGGGCGTACAATAGCTCATCTCGATGATGAGCCTAGAAGTCCCCCAATAAGACTTGTAGTTATGTCACCTCATCCTATAGCCTAGCTACCTCATCATCAGTAGTTGTCACCTGGCTTGAGCTCCCTGAAGTAACTTGTACCCAAAGAGTAGCTATCTGTTATACCTACCTATTAATCTTATCCTATGTACTTTGTATGTATGCTTGTAGGAGAGCTATCTCCTCTGCATGCTCCTATCTATCTCAGATCATCTTACCCTACAACATAGTAATAGTAGCATCTTGTGCTATTAGCTGTGCTTGCACTCTCTTATCATCAAAGTAATCATCACCAAATTCATCCTATGGACCCCCTACATCAATGAGATATATCCAATCATCCTCTACTCGATAACACACATGTCGCTCACCTGTATTTGGCTCCTCCTCATCCTCATCATGACCTTCATATAGAGTATCCATTTGATCCTCCTCCATCACAGTAGTTGTATCATCTCCTAGTGGCCCCTTCCCTCACCATTGGTGCATCACCCACCAAGAGTCATACACTATTGTAGTCCCAGCATCATCTAGCTCAAAAATATCACTAGGCAACCCAATAGTAGGCCAACCAAGTGTCTTATGGATCACTAGGTAACCCATGGTGTAGCCAAAACTACCACAAGATGAGCATATGGGAATTAATCTCACTCAGTCCAATGTCATCCAACTAACCATCTCATTTGCCTCACCTGGAAAAGTTATGCCTCAGCCTCAAGCCATGCTGGATAATCCCTATAGGGTCTCCAAGTTACCTCCTCTACCTTGAGTTGTGCAAAGGACTATGCATAATGGTCAATCATGCTTGAAAATGGATGACTTCAACCTATCTCTTGGTATTGTTGCCATAGAATCCCATAACCTCTCTCTCTACATATAAGTTGTGTTTGTGTCATCTAAGGTAGTCCCCGTGGTCGATCTACAATAATGTACTACCATTCCCACACTTTTAAAGTTACATCTTAATCCCTTATTCCCATGGGAGATGATATCATACAACTCATCATACAAATATTCCAACAAAGTAGTGCCCCAAGCCATCAGTAGCAGCTACTCTATGGTGCACTCCACAAGTGTAAACACCAACTCCAAAAGGTTCCAAGGGAACCTAGACCCTAAAAAATTTGGTAGCAACATGTTGGATATTAGCATCATCAGTAAGGTATGTATCATAGTTAGTATATCCATCTCATACCACAACTCCATTAATATATTACCACTAGGTAAGTCTCACACTACCTTATGCCAGTCCCTATCAAAGTATCTATGCAAAACCATATCTCTCAGATCTCGATGAGTAGATACAATAGGTCACCCCTCTATCAAAATATGCAAAATATGATAGACATCCTCTAGAGTCACTATCATATCCCTTGTAGGTAGGTGGAAGGTGTTGGTGCAAGGATCCCATAAGTCTATCAAAGTAGTCAAATAAGCTTGGTCACCCACTGCTGGCTCTAGTTGTGTCACTTGCTTAAGATCAATGACATCAAGCCATTTCCTGTCCTTCTCTATAAGAAAGTCCCTAGTGGTATAAAAGAGTCAAAAATTAATATCAACTCTTAACCACCTACCAGAGATAATCAAGTTAACAAAAATGCACCAAAAATACATCAAAATTTCCCATAAATAGCTAAAAAAGACCAAAAAAGGGCCTAAAACCCACCAAAAATAGGTCAGATTTGGAAACATTTCATAAAGGATCAAGATTGCATTCAAATTTTTCATGGATGAATTGAAAATTCTCTACTTCACTCCCCAATAAGGCCATTTTTGCTATACTGCTCCATGGTAATGAGGTATTTAGTCTTTTTCTTCCATGAGATGTCAACAAAAAAATCAAAATCCTAGCAAAATTTATAGATCTTACAATGGATCAAACTGAGGGTAATTCTAATTCAGTCATATGGGTCAAGAAAATCATAGATTTCATCATTGGTCATTCCCTCATTGACTTGTCGCTTGAGAAGGTAGTCATAATAATGAATTCATAATCAAAATCAACACTTAAACACTCAAAGTGCAACTTGCATACATTCAAAAGAATAATTACCAAAGATAAATTTTCAAGCCTATGCTGGGGTAAATAAGTTAGCACAAATTTAAAATAAAGTCTTGGTATCCTTGAAGCCTTGGGAATTTACCTAGAAAAAATCTTATAAGTGAAACAAGGAACCAAGACCAAGTATACCTTAAGCCCCAAGCTTGTCATTACAAGATGGCTGAAATGTATACCAAAATCAATCCTTCAATTATGTCAAAATAAAGGATTCAAAGAAATTTGATTAGTTTACTGAATAACCTTAATAATTTAACGAATTAGTCATCTATTTTTGCTCTGTGTTGTGTTTCACACAAAACATCTAAAAAAATGATATTTGTAGACACTAAAATCATGTAAATCGGATAATATTGTGAAGGTTCCACTATTATCAACACAATAAGACCCCATTCAGAAATCCTCAGGGGTTAATTATCTATACCAACTACTTTTGAGAAGGTTTACCCCACTTTTGGGAAGTTTTAGGTCATGTAGCCATGGTCGTCCCATCCCAAGATGACCATAGTTCATGGTCGTCCCACCCAAGGACAACCACAAGAAACCATACTTGGGTGGGACGACCATGGTCCAGGCCCCCTAAAAAGTCAAGGGTAGGACAAATGACAATCAATTTCCACCATTTATCCCATCCAATCACTCATGACAAATTGGGAGACTGTCATGGCCATTAGGGACTACAAATTGGAGGTCCAAATGGGAAGCCTCTTTTACCCTTTGCATGGCAAAGGTGTTGACAAGTGGCAAAACCTACCTTGCATGCCCAAAATTTTCCTTTTTCTCTCTTTTCCCTCTTGGGCTATACATTGGGGTGTTTTCAATCAATTCCAAAGAGAAACCTTTGCAAGCATTGACCACAAAATGCTGCTGAGATTTACTCTCACCTTTTGCCCTCATATTTACCTTGGATTCTTCATCAATCAAAGGCATTTCCAAGGCATCCCAAAATATGTTCATTTTTTATAAAACCTATGAATTCCTATGAGTTAATTTACCAAATTTAATGACAATACCTCTAGGAGGAGTTTAGACCATATCCAAGTGGAATTGGTGGCAGAAACCACACTATTTTGTGGTCATCCCCATATGGGATGGTTAACAGTCCCAATTGGAACTCTTAAGGATGACCATGAATTGGACCACAATTGTGATATAATTTCAATGTAGATCAATTTTATAGCATTATTAGCATCGTACTTAATTTTGGTGAAGTTTGTAGTGGTTTTGAATTGTTAATTAGGGTTTTTATGATTACATTCCTAATTGGCCCACCTAGGGATGTCAACAAGTTATGCTCATAATATGACTTCAATTTCTACTCAAATAATTACAAAATCATATAATATACATCATGCTAAATTTTCATGTCATTTGGAGTAGTTTAGACCTATCGATTGCATTTTTTACATTCAATACTCCATGCATTTCATGGATTTTATCATAATATGCATATGCTATTAACATATTTTAATTCCTTGTGTGTAGGTACATATATTCTAGTGCATGAGGAAGGAGCTAAGGAGTTGAAGAAATATAGCTCAAAGCAGTGGCAATGCAAGCCCGCTCTTCAATCATGAGTGCGAGAGGAATATTGAAAGCACACCATAAGTTCATGAAGGTATTGGATCCTTAAAATTTGTATTTTGAATTGTATCAAATTGAAATCCCTCAAGGGGATGCATTGTAACCTCCTATTTAAAAAATGAATAAATACAAAAAGAACCCCAATTTTTCTTAACTTATTTGTCATTTAATTTCTTACTTTATCATCTCTTTTGAATGCTTGATTAGAACATTAGATGCATTTCAATTTCATTTTCTAGGTGCACCATTTTTTTTGCTCTTCACCCACATCAATGAATCTTGTTCCTATAAAATTATATAATATAATATAAATTTTACCTATAATGTACTCAATACTTCACTATTCTCCTACTTCATGTTTAGCTCTTTTCATCTTAACCAACCTCCTATTGTCATCATATTATCACTTAATAACTTGCCATATCTTGCTTCTTGGTCCCATTGTAGTCTATACATATCCTCATCCATGGTTAGCAATCTAATGTCCAACCACACATCCTACCAGAAGCTAATGGATATGTTAAGACACTAGAAGTTTTAATATATATTGAATTGATAAAATTAAAATTGAAATCAGAACCACTGGCCACTTCGAGGGGATTTCTCCTTACAAATTTATATAAAAAATTATTATTCTTATTCGTCATGCCTATTTACTCTACCCGTACATATTATTATAGCCTAACTATCCTAACCCTACATCGATTACAATATGACGGTTCACATTATAAACCAATATAATAATTAATTATACTAATAATAATAATAAATAAATGTTAGGATGTGGGATCCTAACATGCCACCCCTCTTGGAAAAACTTTATTCTCAAAGTTGGAAATGAGGAATTTGTTGTGGAAACTGATGAAGTACCGTTATGCCAATATTAATTCGAGTATGACCACGATGGATCCATCCTCAATATTAGCGAAGAGAGTGCTTGCACAAATTTCACAATTTTTTTTTGGTAAGCAGGGGTATCGGTAAGGTTGAATATTTGGTGGTTGATTTCCAAGAAGAACTTGTATAGCATGATCTTGACTATGGTGGGGAGGAACCGTTTTAGTTCTTACAATACCTGAGATTGATGTGTCAAAAGTTGTTGTAACTATTTTGCTTCATTTTGTTGCTCCCCTATTGATTGAATGGAAAATAATTGTGCAATCATCCCTTTGCATCTTTTTTGAATAATATTTTCCATGTAGTGATAACTCACTATCTATGAGAAACCTACTTTTAGTCCTTTTAGAGTGTATTTATGTGCATCAAATATGAATTGCATCCACAATATTGCAAAATTCTAGAGTATTGGCTAGAGTAGTTACAACCATTGAGCCCCTAGGAAAACGTCACATACAACCAATGGAAGTGCATACATTTCACATTTCATGTTGTATTCACCCAAGGTGAGGTTGACATTTAGAAACTTTCCTTCATAGGCAATATGTCCCCTAGTACAAATCGTTACCTCAAATCTACTGCAAGGTTGTATATAAAAATTAGCCTATTTCACCACACTTGGGTCAATGAAATTATGTGTAATTATAGAATCAATGAGAAAAATGAGATTTTGATGTTTGAAGTGCCCTCAATATTTCATAGTTTATGGAGAAGAAAATATTGTGAGAACATTGAATTTTTTTTTGGGGATATCGTCATTGATGTTATCAGGTGTATCTATCACTACTTCCACTTCTACCTTATCTTATTCCTCTATGGAGTGATAAGGATCAACGAAATTCAATAAATATAACTTCTATGTAGTGCATCTATGATTTGGCCCATATTTTGCATCACAATTATAGCAGAGGTATTTCACCCATCGTTCCTTCATTTCCTTTAGGCTGAAATGCTTAACCTGCAAGGGTTGATTAAGTTCTTGGGTAGTGTGCATGACTTGTGATTTTTCAATAGGTTGTTTCCCTTATCAACATTGAGCATTGAATTTATATTTAGGTAACTTGACTAATCCAATGGCATTCATCATGGTGCTAGGATTGAACATCTTCACCTCCACCCCAATTTCTTCTTTCAACCCGTTAATGAATTTAAAAAAAAAAATGATGTATCCAATCCTGTTGTACAAGTGGTGAGCTTTTGGAATTGAGCCCGATACTCATGCACTAAAGTGATTTGACATATTTTGGTGAGAGCTCCTATGAAGTTTTCAAAATAACTTAGGCCAAATAAAACCAACAAATTCTTCGTAAATGCCCCCAAGGAGGAGTTCCATTAGTTTTTTCATACCATTGGTACCATTTGATAGTATCATGCTTGAGGTGGAATGATGCAATATAAAATTTTGTACCTTAGGAATCTTTTTTAATGAGAAATATTGTTCCACCTGATAGATACAACTAGCAAAATATCCTCCATAAAATTTAGGAAAATCTAACTTAGTTGTTCTTGGAAGGATGGATGTTTGTGGGCTCCCAATATGCATCAGATGCATCGCTCCTCCAGTTTATCCCAAATATGATATTGAACCAAAATCTTGTGTGGTTTTATATTTAATAGTTGATTGCATGATTTGTTGTACTTGTGCTAGATTTTGATTCAAAGCATCATATTTAGCATTCAATCCAACCATCCTTACCTCTATTTCTTGAAAAGTATGCTTGATATTAACCTGCAAAAGCAAATCCCTTATTTGTCGAATATCATGATCCAAATTTTATAACCAGGGTCTTGAAATCATCTTACCTTAGCCATTTTTATTTAATTTTTCTATTTTGGTTTGTTGAACTTGGTGAAAAATTATATATATTAAAAAAAAATTGGTTTACTCGCAAAAATTATAGTCCCAATGTCATAACGGTCACATAACTCGAATTTAATTTAAATTTAAGTTTTCAATATCTCAATGGTTAATTTATAATTTAAAATTGATTTTTGTACAATGGTTAGGTTTTTCAATAGTGGGCTAATGCAAAAAAATTAGGTTTTGCAAGCACACAATAATCAACAAGCGAGTTTGAAGATAGCACAATAAATGAAGGACAGAGCGGAGGAGTAACCAACACTTTGCAGTGAGGAATGGAGAGCGGAGGTGGAGGGGTAACCGACACTTAGCAACAAGTAACAGACAACTAGGGGATAATGACCGACATGAAAGTTAATGACATAGAAGTGGTAAGTGGACTGACACAAATGTAGATAAACTAACATGGCGACTAATGCAAAAGTGGAAAGTGGGCTGATATGAATAGTTAGGGGACAATGACTAACACAATTAGACAAGAAGTTTGATATGTATAGCTAGGAGATAATGACTTATACGGAGGTGGGAAAGTGATGGAAATATGGATGTAAGAGGGGAATGAATAAGTTATGACCAACGATCTAGTCAAACAAGCTTATGCACCTTGGCACTTATATTCCCACCTAATTTGTTGAGCGGATGAATGTGGGATAACTATATCATGAGAAAAAATTAACATGCACTGCACGTAAGGTTTTTGTGCTTACTTAATCTAACATTTGATAATGTACACGTGGTGTGATTTATATGGTAGTTCAGGTTCTGGTTATGCGAGATGAAATAGCTTATTTTTGTTATGAGTTTCCATTGAATTTGTTAAAATACTCATAGATAATGTGCTCGTAAGATTGATAAAAAATAAAATACACCTTATAAATATAGGATAATGTTATAACACAAAATTAACACTAACGATATAACAAAACATTCACTGGTAAATTATGATGATTGAAGGGAAGGAAATGAGGATGATTGGGATAAAATTTGTTGGTGTTATTACCAATGGAATTATTTATGAGTATTATGTTGTCAAATATTTTAGGTCATCAAAAACCACACTCACATGTGATGATGTTGTATAGACAATAATTTAGATTTTCTGCTAATGTTTTGACCTTAGGAAAAATATATATATTTTAATATTTTTCCCACCTACGTGCTACGACTGAATTCACCTTCGACTCGTGAATGGATTTCTATGAAATATCACTTGGTGAATTTCATCCTATGTATTCATTCCTTCACGTGTCTTATTGCGAATAAAAACTATTGGGAGAGTGCTCATTTCTTCTGGTTTATAGCCTCATATTCTAATATCCGTCTACAATAATATTCAGGTCTACTCTTTTTTCAAGATTTTGTAATGTGATTTCTCACTAATCTACTTAGAATTATGATCTGATATGAGATGTTAAGACCTTGGAAGTTTTAATATAAATTGAATGGATAAAATTAAAATTAATTTGAATTACCAGCCACTTTGAGGGGGATTCCTCCTTATAAATTTATATAACTATAGACACCAAAACAACACCAATCCGATTATGTGACAATGAGCACTGATCGCATTGACACAAACAACCCCTAGGGCAGCACCCTAGAGGTTAAACAGTGGTCCTAACCACTTCCAAAAGTAGTTTTGGAGGTCAGAGGTCAATTTGGCACCTTTTTGGCACCTTGATCTCTACTCGTCCCACCCTGGGATGAATACAAACTGGCATTCGTCCCACCCAGGGATGAATAGCAGCATTCACCCCAGGGTGAGGCAAATAGCAAGTTTGACTAGCAAAAAGTCAAACCTCGACAAGTCCGCCAGTTAACTGAGGCTTCAGGCCATGCAATTGTGAGGAATAGTTTTAAATCAAGAAGAGAGACTTATGTCATGCATGTCTTTATTTTAGAGACCTCATGCAAGGAGATTCTAAATCAAGGAATTATCTTTTCTCTCAAAATAGGACAATTAACTCAAGTGGCGCCCTCGCATGTGCATTCCAAACAAGGAGACCCTAGGTCTATAAATTGGTGAGTTTTCTCACCCAAAATATATACAGAGAAGGAGAATTTGAGCAATGAAGTGCTGCCAATTTACACACCTACTTGCGATTTGTGCCTTTCACATCCTTAATCTCTCATTCGAAAGGGAGGTTATTGGGTGATTATTGGAAGCACAAATCCGGACCCAAAACCCAATTTTTGGCCACAATATTCCACAAAATTTGTCAACAACACCCCATAAGAAGTTTTGGACCCATCCCAAGTGGATTGGTGCCGAAACAGAGTCCCAAACGGTGGGCGTTCTACCCCCGGGCACCCCCCAAGCTGTCACAGTCCTATTCGCCCCACCCTAGGATGATTAGAAATCTGTGATAGATTTCTCTAATTTTTATTTTGCATCTTATTCTAGGTCTATTAAATAGGCTGTAGTTTAAATTTCACTTCATTCTGAGCAATTTTGACCAGGTTTTTATCATTTCTCGCCTTTACTAACTTGCAGATGGCACCAGCAAAATCTGGGTGATAGAGGCCAAATTGGAGAAATATGACCTTCTGGGTCTTCCCAAAACACCCCCAATTAGCTAACCCCAACTTTTCAGGTCATTTGGAGCTTTTTGGATAGGACATTGAAGAGGGTGCTTTCTGACAAGTTATTGTAGGTCTATTCGTCCCACCCCGGAGCGAATACAAATCTGTGAGGAATTTCCATACTATTCCTTTTTTAGTGGCTTCCTAGTAACATATTTATGCTTCTATTAAAATTTTAGGTCGATCTGAGGTCATTTGATTATCATTTTAATATTTTCATGCATATACTGACAGTAGGCCTTGGGAAATACATGCTTTATTCTATCTGCAGGTGCTACTAATATTTTCTGTTTCTTTGAATGCAGGTTTTCAACATCAGAAGAGCAGGAAGGAGTGAAAAATCATATACACAAGTGGTGGTGATATTTTGGTCCACCCATATTACATGTGGGCACGCGGAAGAAGGATCGCTATCATGGATGTGATCAAAAACATATTTAACGCTCCTATCCCCTAAAAAAGGAAGGAGACGTATTGTAACATGAATTTGAAAGCACATCAATAAAGAGGAACCTATTCCATATTGCTTTTATCTTGTGTCGATTTGCTCATGTTATTTCCTTTTATGCATTCTTTCAATACATAGGATTTTGGCGTTAAGTTTGGTTTTAGACGCATCGTATTCAGCATATTCCTTTTTGTTTCCGTATCCTCGTGCTTTCAGTGGCGATCACGGTGGGACCTCTGTCCCTTGATTTTTAAGATTAACCTTCTGATTAAAGTTGCTTGTTTTTTCTTACAGGTACCAAGTTTTCCAACGCTGGACTATTTCAGAGCAGAAATTCAGAGACATCCGATTTGGGCAGAGAAGAGGTAGAGGTCTTAAACACCTTCTATCAAAATTTTTTTGTTTGTTCTCTGGTTATTTGCTTGCATAGGAGAGTTTGAATGCTTGTTTGCTTCATTTATGCAACTTAAAAAGAACCCCACACACCACGTGGTAATTTAAAACAACAAGGAGTTGGTCGTAAAACCCCAACCCTTGAGCAAGACCAACGGTGGATTTCATCACCACCTTGGCTTGAGATACTGCATACATTACCTTGATCATGACTATTGCTAGACGTAAATATTGAAGAAATCTGACCAAGTGTATCTGGGGTGATTCCTAGTGCATGAGGATAAGTCTTCTATGGTAGGTGTCATAAACAGAGCGATTCCCCTTCCATACCGCCTATGTTCCACGTACCATCTGCTCTCACGTACCAATAGTTTCCCTCACATAAGGGTGGGTATATAGAGAGGTTGGTATATCGGTCTGGAAATGGTATATCGAAGGGGCGACCATTTTTTGGGAGTCATAAGAGCCATCATTTTGCATTTAAATGTTCTTTCCACAAACTTTCAAAATGAACATCAAAAACACACTGAACCAGGTTTAGGGCACACTTTTAATCGTTAAACGAGATAATCATTGTTTTGTGTGTGTGATATTTCTTGTTTAGTGTAGCATAAGAAATCCTAAAAAAAAAGATAAAAATCTACACATCTTTAGGTAAGCATCACCATGGTGTACACTCATAGCCGAGCCCAATCATGGGCAAGCACTGCAGAAAGTGCACCAAGGGGGACAAGTCGCCTCCGATATAGTCCTGAGGACTTGGTCATCCCACCTTGGTGGCCTGACACACAAGATAGTCCACATCATGCCATAACAGAATAGGACTATAGAGGCACCTCTTTGAGGGGCACCCCCACTCAACATAGGTCCTTTCAAGAAGAGAACCTACACGTAGCACTCAACATAGATAGGAGACCTCCCTTAGATGCTCGTTATGAGTGGCCTAGTGATGAAGTGTTAGAACAATAGAGGGTCCAGAAGGAGGGGCCACATGATTTCATCATCCCTCCTCTACCCTAGATTATTGTTAGAAACACTAGACCAAATCTAGAGTATCAAGCTTTCCAGATAGGGCAAGACAATTCTGCCCGCACTTTGCATGCATATGAAAGGGAGGATGAGGAAGACTATCACGTTCCTCAAGAGTAGTACACAATGTGGGAGCGATGTACCTCTATGCTTGCCATGTATCAGGATCACCCATTGAGGCCACAACCTCGGGTTAATGCAGCTAACCTCGATAGAGGAAAGCAACCCATAGGGGTCTCGGATCACCACGACCGAGATAGACATGTAGGAGAGGCATCTAGGCTTCCTAAACAAGAGACAATGGAACAAATTGACTTGGCATTTGCCAAACATGCCACCCGCCAAGCGCAAATAACATAGCTCAGGCAGGATCAACAATAGTTAGAGCATCTGTACCGCCTTAGCAAAGAGTGCATTCAACGTCAGATAGCCGAATTGCTTCATAACAATGTGCCTGCGAAGGTTCCAATCCCTCGCACGCATAAAGTAGAAGTGTATGAGAGGCATAACCCCTTGGTACGAGATAGGTCCACATGACCTTATCAAGTATTGCCTTCGAGACCTCCTAGACCTGAGCGGGAGGCCACTCCCCGAAACAACGATGGGCACCCTCCGTGGGCACCCACCCATGTGTATAGGTCTCAAGCAGGACACTCCTCAAGAAGCCTATGAGGAGTATGAACAAGAAGAAGAGCGGGATGAAATGCTCTACCAAGGTAGAGGGGGTGCTATCCAGCTACCTCTCAATAGGCCTCAAGTTCCCCACAACCCACAATGGGAGCAAACTAAGGAGGAAGAAATTAAATCCTCTGATGCATATAAAGCATTGCTAGAGCGCTTAGAGTCTATGGAGATCAAGACTTCTGGGCCCCAAAAGCCCACTTTACGCCAACTCCGTAGTCATCCTGTGCATCCATCAGTGTCGGCACCTCCATACCTCGAAACACTTTAAACTGCCCCAGTTGGCACTCTTTAGAGGGGAGGAGGATGCCCAAGAGCATGTGACTAGATTCTTGAGCCAGTGCTTTGGTATTCAGGACAATGATGCTTTGTTATTAAGAACATTTATAACCACATTCATAGGCCCTACCTCGGATTGGTTCACCCAATTACCAAAACATAGCATCAGTAACTTGGATCAGCTAGTGGACGCGTTCCTCGAACGCTTCACCTTCAACACTAAGAAAAAGGCATCATTAAGTGACCTAGCTAGCCTCAGGAAGTATGAGGAAGAAACCATGGTGGCATATGGGAACCGGTGGAGGACGTTGCTTTCGAAGCTGCCTTACCTCCCTCCCATGTCAGACCTGACCCAAATGTTCTCAAAAAGCTGTTTGAGATCGATCTCCATGCTATTGCAGCTGCAAAAATATGCCAGTTTAGAGGAAGCTCTGGTGCAAGCCAGAATCATTGAGGAGATTAAGATACAGGATGGTGAGATCGCCAAACCTAAGAAGAAAGAATGGACCAAGAACACTAAAATAGGGACCATGCCACCGAAACCCACCACGGTTAATCAGGTTGCTATCAACGTCCCTAAGCCTGCACAAGCAACACAACCTCAAAAGGCTAACTATCAGGCGGTGCCTCCTAACAACTATGAGAGAGAAAACCAAAGGCAGGAACAAAATTAGTAGCGTCGCCCTAGGCAACAATTTACTCCTTACATAGAGTCCAGGGACTCTCTGTTTGACCGCTTGTCAGCGGTAAACTTGATCAACCTTCCAGAGATTCAAACTATAGACCCCAATGCACCGAAGCCTAAGGGGTACCGAGAGGACTTGTATTGTAGGTTCCACAGGCGTAAGGGACATGATCTTAATGCATGTTGGAAGTTCAAAGGTTTGGTACAAGACCTAATCGAAAACAAGACATTGGCAGTGGACAACCCCATAGCGCCAAACAACCAACATATGGGAGTCTTTAGAGACCCCTTGCCTACCCATGAGGCATAAGAAAAACCTCTTCAAGTCAATGAGGTGCAACATAATTTCCCCATGCAGGGGTATGTAGGGATGATAAGCATAGTGACTAGGAACAAGAGATATCCAGGAGCTGCCCCCGTGGCAGCCATAAGAGAGGTTCCATCGACGTCACAAACTCAACAACACCCTACGCAACTTCCCTCGCCTAGACCAGTGGCCACGATTCGGACTAGACTTACCCAAAGTCTAAGGACCACATCGGCTAGGCTCTCCATATATGAGCTCATTCAACAATAAGCACCCCATCGGGAGGCTCTAATGGAGATTTTAAAGGCCATCGAGCTGCAGCCCCACGAAGTGAACTCTTTCAACAACTTTGTGGGGCATGTAAAACAATGTACAGAACCAGTCATCACCTTTAGAGAAGATGAATTGAAAACAGTGATCGGTGATGTGGCGGATCCACCCCTGCACATTATTGCATGGGTCAATGGGATTTGGTATAAGAGGGTGTTGGTGGACACTGGCTCATCTAGTAATATCATCACTACAATAGCCCTGAAACATTTGAAGTTGCTAGCATCTCACATCGTGGCCTCCACTTATACACTGCGAGCATTCAATGATGCAATCTGCTCGACAGTTGGCACAATTGTCCTACCTATCCAAGTGGGACAAAATACTATTCATACATTGTGCCACATCTTGGAAGGTGAGATGGCTTATAATATCTTGTTGGTCGGCCTTGGATTAGGGACATGAAGTGTGTCCCTTCAATAGCTCATCAGTGCCTAAAGTATACATTTGAAGGATAGGTGCATGTAGTCTTGATAGACTTGGAGCCCTTCAAATACTACAATATAGTGCAATTCATGCCACAATCGACTCTTCCATCAACACATTTGGATTTTTAGTTGAATCCATCTCAACAGGGTCCGATTCCGTAGGCATCTCCATTGACTAATCCATCAAGTCCTCAGCCGGGTCCATCTTCCTCCGCTAGTCCTTCAACAACGATGCCACCTATGGTGGCCACATCCAAGGACAAGGGAAAGAAACCCCTAGAAGAGGAACCACCTCTAGTCTCAACCATCTCGACAGAAGAGATGCCTAGTAGAATGGAAGTCGAGACGCCTAGTTCGCCCCACATGGAGTGGACTCAGGAAGGACTCCCATTTGCTCCCCCTCAACCGCCAATGGTCACCATTGAGATGGCCAACACGGGCCTTGGGGAGTATCTAGTGAGGAACATTGTAGCAATGCCCACACTTGAGTCCATGCAGGACATGGGGAGGCCTCGACTCCCCATCGGCTCTGTGGTTCCTTTAGGCTACCCACCCAATCAGACAAACTTTGTTTATGGGGGCCTGGATAATGGCATTGAAACTTGTATGCAAGAAGATGAAGATGAAGAGCCCTTTGCAGAGGATGTTAACTATTTGTCCAACCTAGACTTCGCATTGAGATATCTTGGCCAATGCAATTGGCATGGATATGGGTTGGGTAGGTATGAGCAAGGAGTGCGTGTTCTTTGCCAACCGAGATATCAAATGTCGTATGACAAGTCAGGAGTAGGGTTCAACCACCCCTTGCCCCTAGACATCTTGGTGGAGAACATGCAAGGCCTAGGGATAGGCAACAAGGATGGGTTGGCATTAGATCCATATGCCAATCCTAACACAACATATACATTGGGAGATTATCTCCCATTGCTAACAACCAACCTTGTTGACCATAACAACCCTTTCCCTTCGGTCGAACAGGGAGAAAATTTAAGGACTCACCCACAAGAGGGATATGGACAAGACCAAGAAGGGTCTTCAGAGGATGAGTCGAAGTATGAGGTAGCACCTTGGGATCCTTTCGAGTCTGATAGCAATCATTCACAAGTATATCCCATGGATGATGATCAGGAGAGCTTCCTGACAATGTTCCCTTTGGATGCTCCATTTGAGCATATGCCACCTCAAGAGAATCAGGTCCCCCCATAGAGAGCGGAACAACCTCGATGGGACCACATTAATTTGCTCGAACAAGATGAGCCTCATATGTCGCAAACCGCTGTTGGAGCCAACGAAGGCCTTTGGATCTCTGACAGTGATTACGAAGATGAAACCGAGATGGCTTATCTCAATCATATGTGACAACAACAATATCCCTTGGATATAGATGACATGTTTGAATAGTTACACATAGGGCCAAGGCATAGGTGGCACCTAAACCCGGCATAGTTATAGCAATTACTGCACCCGCCACTCTAGGTATACAGAGAGCATCTTCCACCTGGAGACCCTATAAAACCATCAGTGCCTAGGGTGGACCCTATCTACGTATCCATGCACAGAGCCGATCCATTTGTGCCAGTACCCACAGAGCCAGATCCAAAGCACAGAGATCATCTAGGATGTCTGAGTTACAACACCCATGGTAATGGAGACCACAATCATTTCATCAACATGATCTCCATTGACCTAACCGCCCCCATCCATGATCCAGCCGACCCGACACGGTCATTGTATCTAGACCTAGATGCTATCGACTGGGATCGTGCTGACACACCGCCATCCCCATCAGAGTACTGGCCTTGTGGTGGGATGTTCCATTTCACCCTAGGACAGACTCAGGATGTCTTCCATGCTAAAGAGGAACCCGATGTTCCAAACGATGATCTAAATTCAGCAAATGATATCCACTTGATCCCAACTCCACACCAGTTGGAGGACGGATCCCACATGTCGGTCGAGGAGACAACTGACGTAGACATCGGCTCAGATCTAGTGAATTTGCAAATCATCAAGCTAGGGGTAAGTCTATCCCCCAAAGAGCAAGCCGACTACATTGCCCTTCTCAAAGAGAAGAAGGAGGTTTTTGCATGGTCATACAAAGACATGCCGGGACTAGACCCGTAGCTAGTCATGCATAATCTAACGCTTGATCCGATAGTCAAGCCAGTAAAGCAAAAACTACGTAAGATGCACCCAACAGTGGCCTTAATGGTCAAAGATGAGCTACAAAAGTTGTTGGATGCATAGTTTGTCATCTGCGTGGATTACCCACCATGGTTGTCTAACATGGTTCCCATCAAGAAGCCCGACGGGAGGATTCGCATATGCACCAATTTTTGAGATCTAAACAAAGTGAGTCCTAAGGATGATTTTCCCTTGTCGAGCATCGACGCATTGGTAGACGCTACAACGGGCCACAAAATGCTTTCCCTCATGGATGGTTTCTCAAGATATAATCAAATTCGTATCAATCCCGAGGACCAACTAAAAATGGTGTTCACAACGCCTTGGGGGAAATTTTGCTATAAGGTCATGCCTTTTGGCCTTAAAAATGTTGGTGCCACCTACCAACGTGCCATGACGTACATCTTCCATAATTACATGCACAAAACTTTGGAGGATTACATGGATGATTTGTTGGCTAAATCTCTTTTACACCCAGATCATCTCAATGACTTAAGCAAGATCCTCAATCACCTCATGGAGCATAAGGTCAGACTAAACCCCAAGAAGTGCGTATTTGGTGTCACATCTAGAAATCTCTTGGGTTACGTAGTCTCTAAATGAGGAATCGATGTTTTAGAATCGCCAGATTCTGATGAGCCTGAGTCATAGGCTGACATGACCCTATTATTCGATGGTTCTAAATGTGAGCAAGGAGGTGGCATGGGAATTGTATTCTTCACTCCAAAAGGGGCTCCAATGCCTCTATCATTTAAATTAGACTTCTCGTGCACCAAAAACAATGCAGAATACGAAGCCTTGCTCATAGGTCTTCAGACAACAATCACCATGAACATTAAACGTTTAAACATCTTTGGTGATTCGTTGTTGATTGTCAATCAAGTCAAGGGGATATTCCAATGTAAATGTCCAGTTCTGCAGGCCTACAAAGCCCTTGTGGACAAATTCCTAGTGCAACTTGAATGGTATGACATCGAGGCACTCCCTCGATCATCGAATCATTTTGCGGATACTATGGCCTCCTTGGGGTCACTAATCCTGCAAGACCCTTCCGGTGAGATGACCACCATTCAGGTTAAAACATTATCGCAATCCACGATGGAGCGTGCAAGCTCTGACCTAACACCAGGAATCCACCTGATCCAGATTGAACCATCTCAGGATAGGTTCTCTCAAATTCATGATTGTTTGACTCGAGCCAACTGGGGGTCCTTGTTCTCCTCGACCCCTCTTAATAGCAACACAATGCTATTTTTACAAGTTCTTTCCCGTTCAGATTTTGCTAGGGATGAACTTCAAGAGGGATTGGCCATTCATACCATCGAGGTTTCTGATCAATAGGATTGGTACACACCCATAAGGGATTACCTCAAGCTAGGTAACCTCCCACTTGGATTGACACAAGCCATGAAAATATCATTTAAATAGAAAGCGACAAAACATGTCTTGTTAGGAGATATTTTGTATCGTCGAAGCTATGAAGGAATCCTCCTCCATTGCTTGGACCAGCAAGAGTCCGCTTGGGCGATCACCCAAGCACACGATGGTACATGTGGTGGCCACTTCAGTGGTATGGCCATCGCAAAGCGCATTCTTTGCATGGGCTATTATTGGCCATATTTAGAGCGAGATTGTTGTGCATATGTAAAGAAGTGCGTGAAGTGTCAACACCATGCTAATTTGACACATGTACCTTCTCAAGCCTTGCAACCGATCCAATCGGCTTGGCCTTTTTTGTAGTGGGGCTTTGATCTAATCAAAAAGATCTCCCTTGCATTGTCCGGTCATCACACGTTCATCATAACGACCACAGAGTACTTTACCAAGTGGGTGGAAGCAATTTCGCTAACCTCTACGACTGGATCCCACATTGCGAAGTTTATTTTGCATAACATCATATGTCATTTTGGTATTCCATCCAAGATCCTGTCGGATAATGGGACGTCATTCAAGAACAAAGATGTGCGTGCTTTGACCACAAAGTACAAAATTTAGCATAGTTTTTCAACACCCTATTATCCGTAGGCAAATGGGCAAGTAGAGGCGTCGAACAAAATGCTAGTCGCCATCCTCAAAAATACCATCGTAGACAGTCATAAGGATTGGCACATTCAAATCCTGCTTGCCCTATGGGCTTATCGCACTAGCATTCGGACACCCACTAGGGCAACTCCATTTTCGTTGGTGTATGGCTCCGAGGCAGTCATGCCTCTTGAGTTGGAAATCCCTTCCCTGCGCATTTCAATGCAAGAGTTCATCGATGATGACACTACACGGCAGGCCCGGTTAGACCAACTGATGTTGCTCGATGAATGATGCATCAATGCTCTCGAGCATTTGCATATCTATCAAGAGCGACTTAAGAAAGCATACAACATGAAGGTCCACTTAAGGGAATTTTAGGTTGGTGACTTGGTCTTGAAAGAGAACCAACAAAATTCTAATTTGCCATCTCATCTAAGAGACAAGTTCGTGGAAAACTGGTTAGGTCCTTATGTGATTGACAGTATAATAGGACCTGGAACATACCGGCTCACCTCTCTTGAAGGAATCAAGGAAATAGAACCCTTGAACATCAGTCATTTGAGGCCATTCCACATCTAGAGAGCCATAGTCCAACCAAAAGCTCCAAGGATTCCCACAATCGCTTGGTCAACCCCAAAATGCCCCAAAGGTATCTATAAACCCTTTGGTCAACCCAAAAGCTCCAAGGATTCCCACAATCGCTTGGTCAACCCCAAAATGCCCCAAAGGTGTCCATAAACCCTTTGGTCAAGCCAAAAGCTCCAAGGATTCTCACAATCGCTTGGTCAACCCCAAAAATGCTCCAAAGGTATCCATAAACCCTTTGGTCAAACACCAAAAGCTCCAAGGGTTACCATAACCGCTTGGTCAAAATAAATATTCAAAAACAAGCAAAAACAATAAAATCATCAAAAATAACAAAAAAAATTGCATTTCAATTCCATGCATACTCATAAAAATCAAAATACAAAAATATAGGTTGCATTAGGCATCGCATCCATACATTGCATATTTGCTAGGTCATACAAGTCAAAAGCACCATAGACTGTCATTACTTGGCAATTCCATCATTTTTCCACATCAAATCCATTTTATAAACGCATACCTCCAGAATAACACCATCACCATTTTTTAGCTTAGTTAGTGTCTCCTAATGTATATAGGGTTTTCGTCATTCAACTGTCTTTAAATTTCTAGCCAAAAACTGTACAAAGTTAAACAGATTTTACAAGGGAAAGTTTTACTTGGATCACGCCTCGTTATGTAACATCCCTACACAAGTTAAAACACATAAAATAATTCCTAAGTTGTGTGAACGCAAGAGAAACCTACAAAGCAGTCTAGGGTACCATAGGTGAAAGATTAGTCTGTTCATCCCCCTGTGTGAATGGTTCAAGAGTGCTGAGAATTGACAAAAGGATGAGCTCTTCCCCATCAATTCCCCCTAATAAATAGTGGTTTTCACCACTACCACAAATCCCAAATTGGTCCCTAAGGTTGTAAGGATTCGTACTACACGTCCCTGCCAAGGATGGGTAGTCATCCCCAAGGCCTCAAAGGATCGATGCCATTCAAAAACAAAATTCCCACAAGCCATCATCACAATCACCTTTGGTCTCAAAGTTGTAAGGATTCATACTACACGTCCCTGAACAGGATGGGTAGTCATCCCCAAGGCCTAAAAGATCAATGCCCTTACTTCATAATCTCCATAATCCCCTTTGGTTCCCCAAGTCGTAAGGATTCATACTACACGTCCCTGAACAGGATGGGTAGTCATCCCCAAGGCCAAAAGGATCAATGTCATTCACAAGCTCAACCTTACAAAGTCAAAAATCCAAAATCAAATAACAGTGGTTATCACCACTATTCAAAATCCTTGCTCAAGAAGAAAAACAAAGAGAAAAATAAACAGTGATTTTCATCATTATGTATACGAGCAAGTATCCTAAACCATTGAGCAAATAACAAGCCTGAACTTGAATCCCTGGAATTCTCAGCATTCGAAAACCATCTAGGTGATCCTCATTACGGGTTTGGTGGATAGCCTACCTGGCAATGGCGGTATCCTAAACGCATGACGATATGTCTGTCACATTAGCTTTGCATGTGCACAGACCAATGTTTGCATGTGGATGAGCTAGCTTATGGTACCTTAGATTGTCCCATGGATTAATATTACTAAATACAACAACGGAGTTAGTGGAGCTAATTAGGTGATCCTCAGTACAGGTTTGGTTGATAGCCTATTTGGCACTGGCGGTATCCTCACAAATACCACATAAACGAACTCAATTGCACACATAGGGATGTGAAATAACTTGGTTAAATTCAAGTCAGATTTATACCTTGTTCAAAAGTCTTGCAAGATAAATGTACGGTCTTGGCTAGTTAGTTAAAATATCTGAATCTCCAAAAAGCTTAACTACATTTTAAAAACAACTGGTACATTTCATTCCGTACATCACCATCAAAAAATATGCAAAATACAAACAAAAAAGTTTTCACATGCAAAGTCATTCCACAAAGTCATCCCATAAGTACAACAAGCCATTCAATCTTGTACAGTCTATGGTGCCATCGACAAGTTATCAACAACTCATTTCATTCATTCCATATGCATACATCATATAAATTAGAAACATCGCATTCATAATAGCATATGCATACATCAATGTAAATACATGTACATAAAAACAAACCATGAAAAGTGCATAAACACCAAAAAAGAGTCATCTGTATATATATATCATCAAAAATGCCCATAGGCTACAATGAACCGGTCCTCTGACCCCGCAACAAAGCCAAAAACTCAAAAACCCCCAAGCCTAGGGCATCGACCACCATGATCACGCAGGATCGGTGCGATGGGAACTACCCCCTCGTGGTGTGGGTCCTATGGGACCCCTTAGGGTGGCTACTGCTAGCCCCCACATCACACCCACTAGCGCCCCCCTCATCTAGCCGCCTACGATGAGAGGATGTTGACCGCTCAGTATTGCTCCCTCTCGAGTGGCGTGATGATCTGCCACCTCTAAACGTAGGAACCCACCCATTGAGGTGACTAATCTCTACCTCCAGCTCTAATCGATACCACACCGAGTCCATCTCTCATTGACGATACATAGCCAAAGTATCGTTGCACTATTCTAGCTATGTCTGTAGGAGATCCCTCTCCCGCACAGCATCGGTATCCCCATCCTGTCGGTGGTACACAACACATACGTTCTCCTACTCTGCTAGCTATGTTCGTGGGAGATCCCTCTCCTGCAAAGCCTCCTCTAGCTCCTCATCCCACCTCCGCAGTAGTCCCTCCAATCACGCTATCTCAACGGCAATGCCTTGCCTCCATATCCTTCGAAACTCGCCTGAGGCCTCGACATCTTTGAGATAGTAGGCTACTCTGGCTCCCATTGCTCCAGGACGTCCTGCATCTCTGGCTGATCTGGCACCCCAAACTCCCCTCCAACATCCTCAACCTCCACCATGTCTGCATCATCACGTGGAACACCCCAACCCTCATCTGATGCCTCTGTACCCTCATCCCCTACTACTACCGCCTCTACACCATCTAGAGGCCCCTCACCTCGCCATCACCATAGAGTCCACCACTGCTCATACTCTGTGGTAACCCCAATGTCATCCATGTCTGGGGCATCTATCGTTGTGTTCGCATCCTCACCTAGTGGCGCAATGATTGGCCAAGCTAGAGTCCTCTTGTCTCCTCGATGTCGATAGACCACGGGCTCGCCAAGAAACCCCTGGCGCACCCCAAACTGTCGTGTCACCCGGCCATATGGGAAGAACTCCTACTCAGTCCCATGATGCCCAATCAGCCACCTCCCCCTCCGTATCCATCAGAGCCACTCTCCAGCCTCAAGCCAGGCTAGACAGTCCCGGTAGGGGCACCAGAACACCTCCCCTGGAGTAAGCCAAGTGAAGGCATCGACATAGTGCCCTATGACACCTGCCCATCACCGACTTTGTCCCTGCTCCTCTGACCTCTACCATAATGCCCCGTATCCGATCTCCCGGTCTATCATCTCCACCCGAGTCATCCAGGGCAGCCCCACCGGCCTCTCCACTACTATGTGCTGCCAAGCCCAACACTGCAACAAGTAGCTGCAACTAATCCCCTTTCACTTTCGATAGCGGACCTCGTACAACTCATCATAGAGCTATGCCAATAGAGTCTGTCCCCATCTCATAATCATCGGTGCATCTTTCGGACACTCCACCAACCTGAACACCACCTCTAGCAGGTTCCACGGGAACCTCATGCCCGAAGAGTTAGGAAGCAGCATGTTGGAAATGAGGCCCATGAGTAATGCGTGCCTCACTCCCAACACACCCCTCTCTAGCCACCATCGAACCAGTATGCCACCAATATGGCAGTCGCCCTCCACCCTCTCCACTGGGCTCTCCACACCCAACTCCTCCCCATGCCCAAAATAGCATATCAGTACTGCTGTCCTCCGATCCCACGACGTCATCTGGATCGGCAGTCCGTCTATTGGAATCCAAAGAATCCGATAGACATCCTCCAAGGTCACCGTCATCTCCCCTATTGGGAGATGGAAGGTGTTGGTCCGGGGATCCCACAAGGTTGATAAGGGCCATCAGATAGGCTCGATCCCCGACCATCGACTCCAGTTGAGTCACTTGCTTGAGCCCAAGGGCGTCAAGCCAGTCCCAGTCATCCAAAGTCAGCGCCGCCTGTGCTTCAGTGAAAACTATGGGCACACGGTATCGGCTCTTCACAACCTGCAAAAGAAAACAACATAAAAACATAAAAAAAATGAAAAATTGTACAACAATAACATGAATATACAACAATGCATCAAAATGTACAGCCAAAAACATAACAAAATTCACCAAAAAAAATGTCAGGCACAAGTGAATAACTAGCCACTTCGAGGGGGATTCCTCCTTATAAATTTATATAACAAATTATTATTCTTATATTTCATTCCTATTTCCTCAGCTCGTACACATTATTATAGCCTAACTATCCTAACCCTACATTGATTACATTATGATGGTTCACATTATAATCCAATAAAACAATTAATTATACTAATAATAATAAAAAATAAATACTAGGATGTGGGATCCTAACAGGATCTAGCATCCCCAACTTTCTATTGTACTCTCTTCCATAATAAGTTCATCACCTTTATAATATGATTCCATAATGAAGGCCCCTAACATGAATTTTGTATGGTAAGTAGTCTAACATATTCCATATTGTATAAATATTTTTCTTTCAAAATTCTATCCCATATTGATTGTCCCTCCTTCATAACTATCCACCCTAGCTTTGTAGTTAGTGCTAGGTTGATGTTTCTAATTATTCAAAGGCACAATCCTCCGTATATTAGAGGTATTGTACTTCTTTCTTTTTAACTAGTCCATAGAAATTATTTTTGAATTTTTTCCACAATATTAACCATTTTAAAAAGAATTTTAAAATATCAGTTGATATACTATGATGAATTGTAATGTACTCAACACCAATTGCATTTTTTGGTTTGGGTAAGTTAACTCCCTTTCCAACCTGCCATATTCTTCTAAATTTTATTGATTAATCCATTCCATAATAGTTATTTATAGTCTCCTATAAACATATGCATCCCAAAATATGCAGAGTAGGGTTAAAATTAAGCAACCAATCTCTCTAGCTACTCTTTATTTTTTTTTTCATGGTGTTTATGAAGAAAATTTTGCTCTTTTCCTTATTAAATTTTTAATGGAACACTCATTCGTATAGATCCAATATCCTTGTAAACTCTCTAACTTCTACCACTATTGGTTTCCCTCATAATATTATGTCATCCACAAATTGTTGGTGAGTTCAACCTTCTAGGTTCTATGTTGGCTTCAATCTATGAAGTGTTCCAAAAACCTTTGTTTCTGCTATACATTTCCCCAAATCCTTAGTTATTATTATGAATAGAAATGATAATATGGTATTACCTTGCCTTAAGACCCTACTACTACAAAAAAACCTAACTAGAGAATTGTTTATAAGTACTAAGAATTTATCTCCTTTGTATAATTATGTACCCATTTTCTGCATTGCCTACTAAACCTAAAATTGAATAAAACACTATTGAAGAACACAAGCTTATACTGAGAGAGGGGGGGTGAAGAGTATAAGACCACTTTTTACTTTTCTTTTCAAATCAATATTATGCAGTGTATAGATAGCAGTATCAATAGCAGTAATCAAAGAAATACATAAAACACCATACACAATAGAGATACAAATTTTAACATGGTTCACCCAATGCGGGCTACCTCCACAGAGAAATTATTTATTCTAAATATTTCTCAAATAATATTTTAGGAATCCTTCCCAATTACAATGTTTATGGACCTCTGTCCAAAGGAGATGTCGATCCCCTAAATTTAGTTTGTGTATCTCTATCCATAGGAGAAATCCTTCTCATATGCTCTGGCTAGTGATCCTATAGAATATTGCCTCCACTGCACTGACTGTGGATATCTCTCCACTTGAACACTCTTGTCCTCACTCAAAAGACCTATCCTCAATGTCTCGGCTAATGCATATCTATCCACTAGAGTCTCTGTCCTCTCTGCTCTGTCACCTCCAAAGCTCTGCTCAATAGATTCACTCATAAACTTCTCAAATTTTCTCAATAGGTCCACTCAAAACCTGCTCAAATCTTCTCAATAGGTCCACTCAAAACCTGCTCAAATCTACTCAACAGGTCCACTCAAAACCTGCTCAAATTTTCTCAAATGGTCCACTTAGAACCTACTCAAATATGCTCAACAGGTCCACTTAGAACCTGTCTAAATCTACTTAAAAAGATCACTCAGAACTTGTCTAAATCTACTCAACAAGCTCTCTTAGAACTTGTTCGAATCTACTCAACAAGCTCACTCAAAACTTATCTAAATCTGCTCAACAAGGTCACTCAAAACTTGTCTAAATCTATTCAACACGCTCACTCAGAACTTGTCCAAATATGCTCAACAATCTCACTCAAAACTTGTCCAAATGTGCTCAATAAGTCCTCTCTAGGACTTGCTCAAATCTGCATTGCAAGCTTCCACAAAATCTCACACAAACAATTCATAAGCCTTCTCAAAAAGTTACCTCAAATCAGTTTAACAAGTCCACAAAAAACCTGTTCAATCTCATAGAATCATAAAGATAATTGTTAGAGACTCTATATGTCCTGTACTCAATGCTCAAACTCAACTCAATCTCATAGAAGCATAAAGAGAATTGTTAGAGACTCAATATGTTCTATTCTCAAGGCTCAATCTCAACTCAATCAGAATATAGAATATTTTGTTTCATGAAACATGAATAACCACTTCATGCATTCACTTGACTAGGCTTAATCAAATCTACTCAACCAATCACCTCAAGGAACAACCCTTTCTCACAAAACCTAGTCCAAGCATGTATTATCCAACTCAAAATATTTCCAATAATGCTCAACAATAATTCCCACATAACAATGATACTCATATTATTTTCTAACTCAAGTTCAAGTTCTTTGCATCACCCATTGGTTTCAACAACAATTCTAATAAGACAAGGTTTTAATCACAACTCTCAATTTAGAAAACCTTGAAGCATAAACTCAAAGTACTTCACTCAACCAATGGTCTAAACAATAATGCTTATCAAATAAGATTTAATCACAACTCACAATCAATAAAACCTTGAAGCATTAACTCAACCACTTTCAAAAAGGAAACCCTAATCAAATCCTTTTTACTCCAAACTTAATTTCAATCAAGCCAACCATCTAATTCAACAAAGAAGAATTTTACCTATATATTTTCTTGAAGAGTAATTATCCTTACAAATCTGCCACACTCACAATTTCTTCTTTGACAAACTCAATAAGGATTAGAGGAAAATTTTTATATCACAAAAATAATATCACAATTACACCTTATCACTCCAACTTAAACAATAAGTAATATCCTCACAATAATCACAAAATCCTTTATTGGAAATAACACACAACTCACAAAGTTTTAACCTTTCAATATTCCACAATAGCAAAACTTAAGACTTGAAAATAAAAATAGAATTCTCCTTATACCTCCTAATAATATTTCTCAACTACCAACCTTTATCACAATATAAAGACTTCAACCACCAAATACCTTATACCTCCAACTTAGGCATTAATAAAATAAAACATTAAAAATGTACCTTTGCCTTTGGAGAGTTTCAAACTCTCAATGCAGCCCTCACAATGTCTTTGCCCACGATGCAAACACCACACGATATTACAAGCTCGTTGGGAAGGAAGAAGCACCACGTGCTTCAAGGCTCCTTCCTAGCCTTGCAAAATGTATGTGCCTATTGATTGGTGCCTTCAACGTGTCCACCAAAATCTTATGCATGATTCTAACACTAACCACCATGCACACCAAAACGTATGCTTGTAACCCACTTGCCACTAGGTCAAAGTGCCTTGTTGTCTTAAAAAAAATCAATGTGCTTGCTTTTATCCTTTTGTCGTCAAGTCAAACCACAAAATTCGCACAACACTATCATGAGCTTTGCATTAAATTCGATGTGCTTCTATTTCAAATCGAGTAAGGGTAATTCAAAACTTAACTTTGGCATGGTATTAATATGCATTCCCATTATATAAAAAATGTCAGTGCTTCCCTTGTCTTCTACGACATCGGCGAAAATAAGCTTTCCCTTTTTTAAATCCAACCTTTGGATTTATTTAAAAAATGCTTTGGTCTTCAACCTTTAACCCAACCATTGGGTTTATTAAAATATCTTTAGACTTTGTAAACCTAGTTTTGCAATATACAATATTGTAATAAAAATTGCAAATATTTTATTTGGGTTTTCACCATGGCACTTCTAACCATTATAATATTTCACCTTTGATAAATTTCATTTTAATATTTATTTATAAAATTTAAATTCATCCTGAATTTAAATAATTTATAAAATAAATATTATCACTCCTTTTTAACTTTTGTATTTTGCACTGTTTCGCTTGAACTTATGCCTTCTTGTTGAATATCAAATGGCCATATTTATCGCCTTTATTTCCTACTGAATTATTTGGAATTAATGATTACTCCTTCTAGTGGTATCAATGGTGACATCAATGACAACTTTGACTTAGGGACTCAAAATATCCAACATCTATCTAGAAAATACCAAGACACTCTATCATGGGACTTATTCATATCAATTTTAATTATCATTCCTTGCTTGTCACTAGCCATTATATAATTCAATATTTTATGGAGATTTATTACTCCATCCAACATCTATATGCCTTTTATAAAATCCCCTTGTTGTTCTGAAGATAGAAATAATAGTTGGAAGTATAAACTTAAGTGTCAAGGCTATAACTTTTAATATTATTTTGTAGATTGTATAACAAAGGCTTATAGGTCTATAATCCTTAAAACCTTTTGACCTTGGTTTCTTTGAGATTAAGGCTAAGAATATACTATTTTACTCTTTTAATACTTATCTTATATGATGTGACTCCCTACCTTCCTCAATAATATCCTTCTTAATAATATCCTAGAAGAGTTAAAATAAACCTCCTAAATATTAGGGTAAAACATGGATTTTTATAAAGGGTCTTAATCCTTTCATACCAAGGTTTGAACTTGGATATCCTAGTTTAAAACCCAAGAACTTACCACTATGGTATCTAAGTGTAAGTTTTATATATTTTAGTTTTATTTAGTTTTCTTGAAATTGCATATTATATATTAAATTTATATAAATTTTTGTGTTAACAAAGCCATTAACATAACTTTGAATCCCTATTATAAGTTAAATCATATATGTTTACCATAAAATTATAAGTATATATTAGAATACATATTAAATAAATAAGTTACAATCAATTTTATAATTATAATTAAGTATGCTTTTACTTAAATAAACTCTTATTTGTAACCAAGTACAAAAATTTAAAAAAGTTTTAAATGATTATAAATATCTATCTTTCCAAGATCTATATTCATATTATTTTTTTACAATATGTAAAAAAATATTAAAGTAGAATAATTAACATACAAGATCATGAAAATATAAAATATTTTATATTCCTTAATTTAAAGAAATAATAGTAAATAAATATTTTAAAAACATTAAAATTATATATTTTATTAGAATTGTTAATATAAAAGATACTTTCAAATGTTATACTTTCTTAAAACATTTGATTAACATATCATGTGATATAAAATTGTATTCCAATCACATTCAATTGTCTTTTTTATTAAAAGCTTAAAAGTAAGTCAACTTTAAAAGATTAATTTTAAGTATTTAAACTCATACGTTATAGTATAAAAATAAAATTTCATTCATTTAAGTATATAATATAAAACTTTGTTATTTACATATATATTTTTATTCTATATATATTCACAATATTAATTTTTTTTAATATTATAAAATTTTAAAAATAAAAATTATATATTATTAATATTTTTTAATAATATTAATGTTCAAATTATAAAGTATGTGAGGTTGTATGTTAAATTTTTTATTGATAAGTTCAATTCTCCACTTAAAATTATGGTAAGATAAAAATAAAGATACTCAACCTTAAACATCCAATCTAAAATCAACCTATGCATGATATATTGACCTTTGTATTGAGAGTAATGATTATAATTCAAAAGATGCTAGACCTTAGACCTTTGTATAGAGAGTAATGATTATAGACTGAGTAAATTTGTTTGAGCTTACGTGTATGTGCACACTATAATAAACTATTACTTGGACAAACTATGTCTATAATCCAAAAATGTGATTTAGAAAATAAAATGTACTTAATAAATTAAAACTAGAAATGAAATACTAATAATTAAATGAAATTGTATAAGTGTTGAAGACCTCAAAAAGAAGAATTTTCACGGTAAGTATCTGCAATCATTCTTTGGATTATTGCATTCCCGCTCCAGCAAACAAGGTATCATGTTTAAAATATCAACATTCATTCCCTGGGATGTCATACCCACAAAAGTATAATATAAGATTGTCACACTAAATACACTCGATATTCAATACAGGCACTGAAATAGAAAAAAAATATTTTTTAATTTTATACTTTGGAAGGCTTGAAAACTACGTCGCTCGGTTTGCCTTCTTTTTTACATCTTGATGATGTTATGTTTTTCCTGCAATTACGTTTTTTCTGCTTCAAACTGCTGAAACTGTATAATATCATAACTCTTGCTTGATCTTATCACTGAGAACTGATCATAAGAGGAGCTATATCGTCGCCGGCAGTGCATTCAACAACATATTTGAGCATACTGCTCCAATAGTCTCTAGAATCCTGTGCTTTCTGGAATATTCGTGTACGATAGACGTCAGAAAAAGTCAGGCGGAAATGGATATGATCCCTTAGGGGTAGCAGTTCCAGTATTAAGGGGGCTTCTCATGGTCATGTCTAGCATAGATGAAGTATTTGCAAACAAATCAGAATTGCTGAACATACTGGGAGAGGATGTGGACGATGTAAATTCTAGTAAAGCCACTAAATAGCTGTTAGAAAATTCAAACAGTTTATGTTTTGGTCACTGTATTGATGTATCCAAGGCCACTGATAAGTTAATGTCATGGCTTGTAGAAGGTTTTTGGAACATATTCATCGTCGAAGCTTTCAGCGAACTGTTATTCTACTCGACTGATTTGAAAATGTCATCAGGAAGCAAACTAAGTTGATTATCTATCATAAAGGTAAAGTGAGGATCATTATTATTGGTTTGGTTTTCTAGTTGTGTATTTAAGCCATGCAGAATTGAAGTGGAGGAAAAATGCTGCATATGTTCTATGATTCGAAGTTGGGATTGCAATTGTCCATTAGCCTGGAACAAGAGTTCGTTGTAATGTAGAGATCCTAGCCGAGAGTCAAGATTTTGAGCCCAATTTTGAGACATGACATAATTAGAGGTAAAATCTGAGCTAGATACAGAATTCTCAAGATGGGATCTTGGTAGAAGCTGGGCGACATTGATACATCCATCAGTCTGTAGCTGCTCCATCTTGGTAGAAGCTGGGCGACATTGATACATCCATCAGTCTGTAGCTGCTCCATATTGGTAGAAGCTGAGCGACATTGATACATCCATCAGTCTGTAGCTGCTGGCATGGATTGTGCTACAATTTTCACATATTCTCTCATGGTGACTTCCTACAGGAAAGCAGTGTTAGAAAATTAAACCAGATTTGACACCTGAAGGGTTCTTTGACAGATCATATCTCTGACATCGGGTAGTTGTATTTGTTCGGTGATTGGTCAGAAACCCTACATTCACATTAAAATCATGTCAGATAGTTAGTGAGCCTTTCCCGCCCTGACCTCCAGCTCCAGCTATAAATATTGGTGCAGTCGGCATTTTGTATGCAGTAGAAGAGCAGTAGAATCGGGTGGCAAAATCGGGTAGCAGAGAAAAGCAGAGGAGATGGAGCAGCAGCCTCCTAGAATCTCCTCCAAAGTTTATCTTGCAATTGGCTTGCAGATGATTGTAAAGCTTCAGTGAAAGAAGCACTGTAATCTATTTTTCATTCGATAAATAAAATCTCTGTTTTTGCTTTGAATTTGTACTCTCATGCTTGAAGCCCTCGATTCGCCTTTATTTTCTCCAATGCAAGCATCACATTCTTTTTCCCGAATAGAATCTTGTTTTGTTTTATTCCTCAACATCATGCCGCTTTGTTTCTACTCTATATCTCAGCTTCGGGGAATCTTTCACCCGAAGCCAAGCTTCGAGCGCAACTCACCCGAAGACGCACTTCGGTGAGCCCTTGCCCCAAACATAAGGTTCGGGCACAATTCTCTTGAAGTCGCAGTTCGGGCTCTTGCTGCCTCGAAGCTACAGTTTGGCACTATCTTTCTCGAAGTTGCACTTCGGGCTCTTACTGCCCCGAAGTAGCGCTTCGATGCCATATCGGCTGAAGTTGCACTTCGGACTCTTGCTGCCCCGAAGTAGCGCTTCGGCACCCTCTCGTTCGAAGTTTTACTTCGGCATCTTGCTGCCCCAAAGTTGCCCTTCGACGCCATCTCCCCCGAACCTCACGGATCTCTCGCAGTAATCTTGGCATTGCATTTTCCTGCATCGTGAAACAAATTTTCAGTGAAGTTAAATCCTTCAAATTAGTATCAGAACCTATGTCGTCCCATGGAAGATTGAAGAAATGGTTTTCGGAAACAACTCATTGCAGTTGCAGATCCCACGGTTCAACGACAAGAGCTATGATTGCTAGAGCATCCAGATGAAAATTTTGTTCAAGTCTCAGGAGCTTTGGGACTTTGTCGAGAATGGTTATGCAAAACCAGTGGATGCAGCAGCAATGGCCGCACTCTCCCAAGCAGATAAAGACCTGTTAAAGGAAAACCAAGAAAGACCAGAAGGCATTGTTTTACATCATGCAAGCGATTGAGGAGACTATTTTCCCATGGATTGTAGCAGTAACCAAAGCAAAGCAAGCTTGGGAAATTTTAGCCAGTTCTTATCAAGGCACCAACAAGGTGAAGTTGGTGAAACTACAAATGTTAAGGAGGGAGTTTGAACACTTGCAGATGAGCGAGTTCGAGTCCATGAGTGGCTTCTTCACTTGGACAACGGATGTAATCAACTATATGCGGTTGAATGGAGAGATTGTGTAAAACCAAAGAATTATAGAGAAGATTTTGAGAAGCTTGCTAACTAGGTTTGAATCAGTCATGATAGCGATTGAGGAATTGAGGGATTTGACAACCCTCTTTGTGGATGAACTCATGGATTCCCTGCAAACACATAAGCAAAGGTTGAGCCACTCAACTCAGTCCTCATTGGAGCAAGCGTTCAAGGTGCAGGTCTCATTTTGAGATAGTGGTAGACAAATCCCAGCCAGCAGCCTCCAATTCTCAAGGAGGAAGATATAGAGACAAGCGTGGGAAAAGGAACAAGCAAGGAGGAAGGTTAAGCTATAATTACAGTGAGATCAACTGCAACTTTCATTAAGCAAGTGGTAGAGGCAGTGGGAAAATTAGTAAGATGGATATAATCAGAAGAAGGATAAGCCCAAGATCCAGTGCTACTACTGCAAGAAGTTCGACCACTACATCTTTGAGTGTAGAAAGAAGATGGCCAAGAATAACCAACAACAAGCGCACTACATAGATGAAGCTGTAAATGAGGATTGTAGAGATACCTGTGGAAATATGCTATTGACATGCAGTATTGAGGAGGAGAGCTAGAAGAATGTTTGGTATCTTGACAGTAGGTGCAGCAACCACATGACTAGGAACAAAGAGATGTTCTCTCAATTGGATGAAACAATCTAGTCTAAAGTAAAAATGGGGAACAACAACAAGGTTTCTATCAAGGGTAGAGGAAACATCCTTATCCGTACTAGACACTACAAAAGAAAGTAAATATATGATGTGTATTATGTGCCTGCGTTGAAACATAACCTACTAAGTGTTGGACAACTTGTGCAGAAGGGGCACACTATTTAGTTTAAGGATGGAGTCTGCACCATCAAAGACAGAGAGCATGGCAGATTGCAACTGTGTCCATGATGAAGAACAAGATGTTTCCACTGTAGATTCAGAATGCATCTCTAATGTCTCTTAGTATAGTTGTGAAGGATGTTACCTGGTTGTGACATCTCAAATTCGGTCACCTGAGTTTTAGTGGACTAAACCTGCTTGTCTTGAAGACCAATGTAGAAGGAGGGATGATACTCATCTACTTGTATGTGGACGATTTGATATACTCTAGCAACAACAATATGATGTTTGACCAATTCAAAACAACCATGAAGAAGAAGTTCAAGATGACAGACTTACGGTTGATGAATTATTTTATTGGCATTGAAGTTGACCAATCAAAAGATGGCATCTTCATATCTCAGGGAAAGTATGTGGAGGATGTCCTGAAGAGGTTTAATATGGAGGACAACAAAACTGCCATAACACCTGTTGCCACAAGTCTGAAGCTGAGCAAGATGGATTCTAGTAGAAATGTTGATCCAACTTTGTACAAGAGGTTAGTTTATAGTCTCATGTATTTGACTACAACTAGACCTGATCTGATGTTTGGAGTAAGCCTAATTAGTAGGTTTATGGAGACTCCAAAGGACACGCACTAGAAAGAAGGTAAAAATATCATGCGCTATGTCAATGGGACACAGAACCATGGAATTGTTTATGCTAGAAAAGACCAGCTGAAATTGGTGGGCTACATAGATAGCGATTGGGCTAGCAGCACTGATGATCGAAAAAGCATTTTTGACTATGCTTTCCATCTTGGATCGAGAGTAGTTTCATGGTCATCCAAGAAGCAACAAATAGTTGCATTGTCCACTACCGAGGCAAAGTATGTTACCGCCATGTCAACCGTATGCTAGGAAATATGGCTACAAAGAATCTTGGGTGAGCTGAATCATCCAACGAAAGGAGCGACAACCATTTTTTGTGACAACAATTCCACCATAGCACTTTCGAAATATCCAATGTTTCATGGGCGGACGAAGTACATTGACATCCGGTATCATTTCATCAGAGAGTTGGTGAAATTTAACTAAGTTCAGTTATTGTTTTGCAGGTCCAAGGAGTAGGTAGCTAATATTTTCACAAAACCTTTGAAGGAGGAGGACTTCAATAGTCTTTGAGAAATGTTGGGCATCAAAGTTTTTGTGAAATTTGGTTTAAAGGAGGGTGTTAGAAAATTAAACTAGATTTAACGCTTGAAGGGTTCTCTGACAGATCATGTCTCTGACATTCGATCGGGTAGTTGTATTTGTTCGGTGATTGATCAGAAATCTTACGTTTGCATTAAACTCATATCAGACAGTTGGTGAGCCTTTCCCGCTCTGACCTCCAGCTCCAGCTATAAATATTGGTGCAGTCAATATTTTGCGTGTGGTAGAAAAACAATAGAATCGGATGGCAGAATTGAGTAGCTGAAAAAAACAAAGAAAACAAAGCAAGAGCCTCCCGAAATCTCCTCCGGAGTTTATCCTACAACCGTCTTGGAGATGATTGTAAAGCTTCAGTGAAAGAAGCACTGTAATCTATTTTTCATTCGTTAAATAAAATTTTTGTTTTTTTGTACTCTCATGCCTAAAGCCCTCGATTCACCTTCATTTTCTCCAACGCAAGTATGAGTTCTTTTTCCCGAATAGGAGCTTGTTTTGTTTTATTCCTCCACGTCACGTAGCTTTGTTTTTACTCTATCTCTCAGCTTCGGGGAATCTTTCACTCGAAGCTAAGCTTCGGGTGCAACTCTCTCAAAAACGCACTACGGTGAGCCCGAGCCCTTGCCCCGAACACAAGGTTCGGACGCAATTCAAATCGCAGTTCAGACTCTTGCTACCCCGAAGCTGCAGTTCGACACTATCTTGTCCGAAGTCGCACTTCAGGCTCTTGCTGCCCGGAAATAGCGCTTCGGCGCCATCACAGCCGAAGTTGCACTTCGGGCTCTTGCTGCCCGGAAATAGCGCTTCGGCGCCATCTCGCCCGAAGTCACTTTGGCATTTTGCGGCCCCGAAGTTGCCCTTCTGCGCCATCTCCCTCGAACCTCACGCATCTCTCCCAGCGATCTTGGCATCGCGTTTTCTTGCACGGCGAAACAATTTTTTGGCGAAGTTAAATCCTTCAGTCACGTCTCCCAGAGCAGAAGATCCTAGCAACTGTGCCATGTTGTGGGTCACGGGGTCCATTCCCTTGTGGATTATTTTTTTCTTGATGTGGGTGTGCCAATAGTTCTTTATCTCGTTGTCGGTCCTCCCAGCGAGATGTGTGGCCATTGCAGACCATCTGCACAGACCACTACCCTTAGCTAAAAACAATTTGGAAAAATAAAAAATACCGTTTCTAAGGAAGAGCCAATGTTCGCAAAGGCTTACTTGTTACCCATTTGGCCATGGAGTTGAATTATGGTCTGTTCTTCTTCCAGGCCTAAGGTAATTCGTCCATCGCAGCCTAGAGCTCCTCCCGCACCTCAGAAGTCCTGCAAAGATCAAAGAAAACCATGAAATGGATTTATTTTCTTCATTCCATATAAGTTGTCGTCTCCCCAATTTAGTTGTTAAGTAACCCCTTTATGCCATAATCATTTTCCCATACAGATGTCCATTTTCCTTTGTTATCCTCATGGCCAAACAACGATGGTGTTGGGACACGTAACGAAGTCTTGAAAACGTTATCTGCACGTTTAGGAAGTGTACTCCAGTTTCCACAGCCTTTGCAGTTGATGTAATCGATAAGTTTCTGGTCTTCTTCGGGTGTCCAGGGACCTTTCTTGAGACCTTCCATATCACAAGAGGATTCACCACCCATGCTTATAAAATATCGCCTTCTTCCCTGCACTGCACAGCAGTGAATTAACACAAAAAAAAAAAAAAAAAAACAATGGACGCAAAACAAACACATACACAGAATGATTTAGTAGCATATGGAATATGCAGCAACCATTGAGAACCACAGTTATTAACTTACCGAGAAAAAGATTGTTACAGGGGAAAAGTTTATCATGAAAGACTCTGTAGCATGAAATAGATTTCCGGGGGCACACTCGTCATAAAGACATCTACATATATATTTTCAAAGAAGTATTGTTACGCTGACAGGGCCACCCCTAACAACTCTCTATGTGAATTTGGTCAACTCAGCTCCGGAAACGTGGCCATCCGCTGCTTTACAAGGATGAAAATCTCTATGTGAATTTTATCAACTCAGCTCCGGAAACGTGGCCATCTTCTGCTTTACAAGGATGAAAATGATAAGCAGCCTCCCAAGCAAAATCCACGACATTGCCATGACATTTCCACTGTTCGTTTTCTATACTTCATGATAGTGTATAAGGTCATGTCGAAGACCAAAGGCTCATCTAAGGTTATTTTTATCCATGTTTGGTGTGGGATGTGCATCGTTGGATGAGTCATAAGCACTTCTTAAGTATTTCCATTCATTAATTTATGATCGCAACATCTTCTGTGCTTTTGGTGAAAGAATCTGTCTTCCACATTGGTGAAAAAATCTGTCTTCCAGGCAGGCCATAAGCATCGATCTTCCGTGAGTTTCGGCGATTTGATTGTTATTTTATTAAGTTAATTGTATTATATAATTCTATTATGAAACCTAGTTTTGGCTTGGTGATATTTTTATAGTTAATTGATGGTTTGACCACTATTTTTTAATTACCGTGCATCTCCACATCATTACAGTCTACAAAATTGATTGGTTATCACCTTGCTTGCACAAGGAGGAATTGGAGATGTCTTTCTTGATAAGAAAAGAAAATAATTTAAATAAATAGCACAAAACTTGATATTGATATTCACCACTTTTTAATTGTCTTAATAAAATACTAGATGTAAATAAGCTTACATATATAATTCAAATCAGGTTCAAAATACAAATGGAGTTGTTTAATAGTAAAGAAATCCTATATGCAGCATGGTTGTAGACCATTCTGCAGTAGCCGAGTAAACCACAATCCTCATATGACTTTTGCCCTCCTAAAAAGTAAAACTAAAAGTAAGTAGTAATAAATATTTAATATATTTAATAGTTAATTATTTTTTACAAATAAAAAGCTAATTAAAAAAAATATTGGTAATTATTTTTAATTTATAAGATGTAAAATTGGTATTGTTAATAGTAAAAGTCAATATTATAAGATAATTTTAATTTATATATAATAAATAGTAAAATATAGTTATGAGATTTTTTTCAATCATCAATAAACATAATCAAATTAGTATTGTAAAAGTTATAATGAATTTCTAATCATTTATATATTATTAATGTATATGAAATTTATTAATGTTTATTTTTACTATTTGGAGGTGGATTATTTTATATGTGCTATGAAAACCCATCTAGTCTCACCTACACGTAGTATTAATACCAAAAAAAAAGTATGGTCCTAATGAGTATAAATTAAAGTCAAAATTTTCTTTTTCAACCTCATAAATTTATCATTAATAGGTAAAAATGAATTATTGTGCATAATGGTAAGGTTCAAGGATATTCATTTTATCTTCAACTAGGTGAGGAAATAACACATTTATGATGATGCTTACTATGTTCATTTTTGTTGTTAAAACTACATTAATAGAGTTCCCAAATGCTCAAGTTACAAAAAAAAAAAAGAAAAAAAGAAAAGAAAAAAGCATTTTACAAATAGTGTATGGAGTATTTATATAGGGATTAGATTTCATGAGTGCTAATATTTCAAGGCAATCCTTATTATCTTGGATTTGAGTCTAAAGAATAAATTAGTCACAACATTAATATTTTTATTTTTGAAAATATTATTGTTTAAATTTATGCTATCTAAAGTTCTATTCCATGTTCCTTCCTAAAGTGAGATTACATTGTTAGTATTAAAAGCATTGCATAAAATGGCCATGTATATCTATTCCTGAATATGATATCCAAATACATGGTATGTGTAAAATGAAAATTGGATGGTACATGCAAAATAAAAATTGGCTCTATGATGGAATTATATTAGATGTTTAATTTTTTAATATTGGTATTTGCTATGTTGGAAAACTAATAAAATAGTTCTTATATGTCCTAGACACATAAAAAAAGAAAACCATAGTAAAATAAACACACTACACAATCTTAGATTTTTGTAGATTCAAGAATTATTAACCATATTTGTCTTAAAGTGGAAATATAATGGTCCTCCCAAAACATGTTTATGATATTTTTATTTATATTCAATGAGTATCTCTTTTGTAATTTTTTTTTATATTCAATGAGTATCTCTTTTGTAATTTTTATTTTTGTAGACACATAAAACTAGCACAATAAAATATTAATTAATTAATCATAATTAATTAATGCATTTAATATTAATTAAATATAATTAATATTAAATGAACAATAAAACACCTAAGTATTAATTAAATAAATAAATAATTAATTAGTACTTATGCCACACAAACATTGCACCCCTTTTCGTAGATGCATTGACCCTCATAGGCGTCCCTCCACGTCATTCATGGCATTGGATGTTCCACCTCTCAATATTCAAATTGATCATGCACATAAAAAAGGTTGTCCATAAAGCAAACTCAGAGTTACAGGAAGTTCCACCTCTAAACCACAAAGGGAAAACAACCATGCACTTAGTTAACTGAATTAGTTAACTCAAATAGACACACTCAAACACATCATACATTACATTAACTAAGCATGCACACAATCAACATAGCTAGTTAAAAAGCAATGCACACTTATTTAAATTAAATAATATATATTTAATTTAAATATTAAAATTAAAATAAGCACACACATCAATTTAACTGGTTATGCACTTTGGATAAAAAATTCAAAGTCTGCACTTACCATAAATTTGCATGCACACTCATCCACTTGTGATAATTACAAGGTGAGTTCATCTCATGCACCCCTAGTGATAAATTCAATGTAATGGAACAACTCTCAATTACATGAACTTAAATGGATGAGTTGATTCCTTATCCTTTCCCATCGAAAAAATTATAAGTGGAACCTCACCCTCCCTTTGGAGCATGAGGATGAATAGCCTAGCGAAGCCCTAAAGAAATATTTAGCACCCTTAGCGATCATATCTCTGAGACCTCAAACTTTCATCATATCATTCTGTGCAAAATTCCATTCACATCCTTTTGCAATACCGAATCCACTTTTGGATATATTTCAGATGTTATAGATCATGATCATCCCATACCAAATGGTCTTGACCCACTATCGACTTCCAACCTATGTAGGAAGCCTCTTGACATAGCACAGTTTAGCGATAACAATAGGAGCATATCATACACATAACAACTTAAATGATAGAAAAAGGGGTATATAGAAGGTAAGATCATATTCATATCATTTATTTTTTCATGATTATTTGCTTTTAATTACTTGCATTGATTTTCACTTCATTTGTAGCTAAGCCTCACCTACGGAGGTCTGACAAATATTACTGACTCTATGCAAGTTTTTATGTGCATAGGTCCCACAAATGCAAACTAGATCAAGCCCATAAATCTATCTATCCTCGACTATAGTGGTACGCATAGCTCGATCATCCATGCAAAGATGGTATCTAGTTGATACCATCCATATACAAATGGCCATCATTTAAGGATGCACCTACTCTAGATCTGGCATTCGTAGGCCTGCACATCGATCCAAATGCACCATACAAGGCCTCATAATAACTCAAATTAATAATGATCACTAGAAACTCTGCCCCACACACACTTATTGTAGCATGAAAGTATCGAAGCACCATTTTACTTGCATAAGGGCATTGATCCTTTCATCATTGTAAAAGCCCAATGTCATCAATGAGTTAGATTTCATCATCAACCATTGATCAAGACCAGTGACAGTGGGCTTCATCTCAACCTATTAGCTCACACCATAGAAAACCTAGTGGTACCCATGAATGGCTTCTTGAATTTCATTATTGATAAGTACCTTACTTTTGGGTGCATCCAAAAGTATGAAGGTTAGACACCCTACAATTCTTGGGACCTAATAATTTAGGAATCGCAACTATCGTTCATGCCTAGACTCACATGAGGGTGAAGCGAAATCCCATATGGATCAGTAGGAAGGCAATAAACAATGTGACCTCTTTTAGGAGGTTTATCTACATTTAGGATATATTAAACCAAATCATACTATATAGCTGCATTCAACCATTGTTGCATCATTTTTTATCTGAAAAGTGAGCTTCAACACACCCATTTTATTTTGCATTTCATTATTACACCTTTAGTTTAAGTTAGGTTACATTTAAATACACAAAAAAACCAAAAGAATCAAAACATTCCAAAATTCAAAAACAAATAAAAATATTGTAAAAAAAATTCAAAAATACTTTCAACAAATCTCATAAATGCATTCAGATCAAACATTGTCACCTTAAAACAAATAAAATCCAAATCGATTGTTTCCTTTGTATTTTTGTGTAGATATATTCAAAATATAAAGAGAGAAGTGCTAAAAAATATTCACTATGATCCAATACATGCTTTCATAGCCACAGTTGCATCCCCATCCACCTCCTATATTGGGGTCTTCACGTGTAGTTAGGCTCGAGCTAAATCCACCACCCAAACCACCATGGACCTATTTGGTCATTCTACCCATCCATCCACCACTCCTCTGGCTCAGTAGGAGGTAGCCCCACAACCACCCTTATAAAACTATGTTAGTTACATGTAACAACTCACTTTCCCACTAATTGGATCCATGGATTCATGCACCACCTATGGCCATGTTGTCACCACAGAACTAGAGTCTATCGATTAACCCTAGTCCTCGGATCATGTCACAGTAATTGATATTGAGGTGGCATTGGCCTTGGCCCATCCTTGCCACAACTCACCATACCACCCCGATCAGTTTTACCCACACCCCAACAAATGACCTACACCCAGACCATCTGTCTTATTGATCCAAACCCATAATATGGCATACCTGCATCATTATTTCCTCTTGGAGGATTTGATACCTAACCCAATGTTGGTTCAATAGTAGCAGACCAAAACTAGCCTCCCCTAGGATAGGTTAATGCAGCATCATAGTTACTGGCATCTAACTTTCCCACTTTAGTCCATTTGCTTTAGCCATCACCACAAGGACCCAACCCTAACTCTTTGTAAGATAATTTTTTTACATATTCCCTAGCCTAGGTGAGTAGACCACCTACTATCCATGCACTAACACCCCAACAACCACATTATGGTTCTTGTAGTTACTCCCAACCACCTTTGAGCCAACCTTCATCCTTAACTGGATATTACCCAACCTCATCTATTTCCACCTAGCCACCACCATAGGTCAAGGTCTATGACTAGTAGCTTCCACCCCAATAGTACTACCAACAGTAGCAACCATCCTAGTTCAATCAACAAAACCCTCAACCTCCACCACAACAACCTCAATAGTAGCCCCACCCCAATAGTATTACCAGTTGTAACATTACAACCAATAATAGCAACCTTCACCAACACCACGTCCATAACATTCTACACAACAATAGTACTACCAGTAGTAAATTTTTTTGCAAAAATACTATCAGTAGCAAAAATAACCACCCCAAACACCTCACCATCACCCACAATAAAACACCCAACAACAAGTCACTCAACTACAACAAAATATGACCTACCAACAGGTCATCCAACAACGATATCAATCACCACCATTATAACAACAAAAATAGAAACCACCATCCATCAACTACCAAGTACCCTTCAACCAAGGTCTACCATCCAACACATAAAACTAGTAATAGCTTTCCCCACATCAACAATATACACAATTGGGGTTTTATGATGGTACATCCCAAGGGGTCACTCCACCTGCATTAGATCCATTTCAATGACTTGCCAATAAGATATACACTTTACAGATGCAATTTGTAGGTATGAGATACCAAAAGCTGATGCTCAATCAACTATAGAAATTCCCTATACATCCTTCAGTGTCTTCACCACAGTATCCTCCATTAATTGTATTGCCAAAATTTAACAAATTTAAAGGTAAGGAGGATTCCCAATGTCATATGAGGAAGTTCATCAACTCATGGTACCTACTCAATGAAATTGATGTGCTTATACTGCATACTTTCCCGATGTCTCTTAGGGGAGGATCTCTAGATTGGTTCAATCCTTTGCTAAGACATAGTCTAGATAACTTTGAGCAAATGGCTAACCTCTTTCTAGAATTCTTCTCATTAAACATGAAGAAGAAGATATCTATGATAAACATCTTTAATCTCTGATAATTTGATGATGATCCGATCTTAGATTATTGTTCTTAGTGGTGAGATGTAATAAAAAATTACCATTCTCACTCCCTACCACAAAGCTTACAATAATGTTTAGTAGGAGTTGTTCAAAACCAATATCGCTATTGTTGTAAATCTAACAGTACCGCACACTAGAAGTGATCTGTAAAGTGCCACACTGTGGATTCACCTCTACATACAGATCTATGGATCTTGCTTAATCCTTATGCTTAATTTGTGGTTGAGGATCTCTGAAACTTGAACCAGAAACCGCTTCGTAAATTCACAACGTGAATACAAGCATTGGTGTGTTGTCTAGTTATTTTCAAAGAGATCAACTCTTTCTATGTGTTAGTATTAATCTGGTAATTCCCGCAATTAAGGTAAATAATAGCAATAATCTCATATTAAAAAAAACATACACATAGTTTAAAGAGAAACACCAAATTTACGTGGAAACCCCAAAATGGGTAAAACCACGGTCAAAGAGATTTTTGCAGATTTTTATTGGAAATAATAATTCGATTACAATCCTTACTGTGGTATTAGATTGCAATCTTCCATTCTCCAACTCTGCTCCCCCTGCTCTGATGTCTTTTCTTCTCTTTATGTTCTTCCACTGTAGATCTGGCAATCAAGTCGTCACCATGTGTTCTGCAAGAATTTTTCTAAAAACTTTGCCACACTGTGTTGTGTAAAAACTAAACTGCCACCCAGTGTTGTGCAACCATTTTCCACTAAGTGTTGTGCAACAATTTACCACTAAGTGTTGTGCAAAAGAAAGTCATTTTCATTAAATGTGTGTAGCCCCCTTTTCTTAAATGCTTGCAACCCATTTTATTAAATGGGTGTTGGTTATTAAAACCAACCCATTTTATTAAATGGGTGTTGGTTATTTAAAACCAACCCATTTTATTAAATGGGTGTTGGTTATTTAAAACCAACCCATTTTATTAAATGGGTGTTGACCACTCATTAAATGATGGAAGTTAAGCCAATTTTCCTCCATGCTCTATTTTGACAAGTGTTGATTGCTCCAAAGTGAGAATTTTATCTGGAGCTCCTTCCACACTTCTTGTAGATGACTTTTTTAATTGATCTCCTGATCAAGACCTCCCCCATTGGAGGATTTTGGTCCCTCAAAATCATCTTTATTCAGATGGGAATATTGTTTCTCCGCTTGCTTCTTGGAGATCCATTTTGCCTTGCTTAGCATTTTACCTTTGTGGTTGTTGGGTTTGCTTGAGCTGCAATTTTCACATCCACAGATAAAATTAGACACATCATTCTGCATATTGGACCAGTAGACATATCGTTGGAGGTTAGCTATTATTTTGTGCACACTAAAATGACCAACAACTAGTGATGTGTGAGCTTCCCTTATCAGTTGTAAGTGTTTATCTCCCTTGGGCACACAGAGTTTTCCCTCTTTGAACAACAAGTCATTTTCCAAATGAAAAACCTTATTGGATTTGCCTTGCACTCCATTTTTCAACTCCTTGTACTTCTTCCCAAGTTCAACATCTTCTTCATACTACCCCTTGTACTCTTCGAAAGAAAAAGGCTCAAATTCCTTCTTTTGTTGGGGAGTACAGTTGGTTGCTTCCACCTCCTTACTGAACTGCACATTACTATTTGTACCTCTTATCATCAATAACATGAATCTCTTGCTTACATTCACCAAATGCTTGGCCTGTTGCACTGTCACAAGCTGAAATTTATTTTCCAACCTGCTGGGATTAATCACATAGGTGATTCCACCTTTCTTCAACTCCCAAACATTGCACCTCCGCTTAAACAAAGCATCTCTTTCCCATAAATATGGGCTACCAAAAATTACTTGGCAAATATCAAGAGGTACTACATCACAAGTAATTACATCATGAAATTTATTTTTAATAGAAAATTGTAAAGTACATTGCTTGGTTACCTGTAGCTCCACGTCCTTCTGCACCCATCCCAATGGATATGGTTGTGGATGATCCATAGTCTTCAATCCCAACTGCTTCACTAGATCCTCAAAAATTAAATTCCGTTGGGATCCATTGTCAAACAATGTTGTAACTTTCATCCTCTGCACTTGTATGTAGACCCAAAATAATTCCTCTTTCTTGGCCTCTGAAGCTTGTTCCTCCTTCTTAGAGGTCTGCTCCTACCTTAAAGGCTTAATTCTGGTAGCACACACTACCTTTCCTTCATCCTCTTCCTCAAAACACCCTTCTTCCTCCTGCTCAACCTTTTTAGCAGAATTGGCAGATTTCTTCTTTCCCTTGTTCCACCATTTTGGCCTCTTTTCAGGGTGTAGCTTCCAACAATCCTCACTTGAATGAGTGTCAACATTACACTCCTTGCAATGTTTTTCACCCTTTTGTGATTTGGTGGTTGTAGCCCCTGATTTCTTCTTGCCTTTACTACTGGAACCCTTGGTTTTCTCTACAGGCTTGGAGAGTAAAGATGAAGTTAATGCCTTATTATCTTTTATTGGCTTTCTGACCCTCATTTCTAGGTATGTGGCTTTAATGCATACCTCATCAATGTCCTTGGCATCAAATAATGCCAGTTCTATCCTGATCTGATAAGACAAACCACACTTATATTTCTTAAATATTTGAGGATCGCGAAGATTAACACCCATTAACACAACTTGTTTTCTGAATTTTGTGGTGTATTCTTGGACTGTTTGGCCCTACCTCTATCTCAAAAACAACCATCTCTCCTCCATATTCTCTTGATAGCCAATAGGATAAAACTGAGCTCTTATAGCCTTCACAAATTTTGCCCATGTTTCCACAGTTGGTTGTTGATTTCTTGCCAATCCAGCTGAGTATGCCTCCCACCATGTGAGAGCATGGCCACCCAATTTCAATCTAGCAAAGTTGATCTATTGTACCTCTGTATAAGACTTAGTACTGAAGTAAACCTCCAATTTCTTTAGCCATCCATCTAATTTTTTAGGATCTAACTCCCCTTCATAGGCTGGAATATCAATTTTGACCTCCATTTTGAATGGATCTGCAATCAAGGGTTGTGATGAGATATTCTCAGGTTGTTTGGAGTGGGATTCTTCAACCTCCATTTTCTCACCATTGGAAGCACCAGACTCAATCTCAGATTTTGAATCTAATTTCTTCTTTTCCTTCCTTGATTTCCTTTCTTCTTGAGAAAGCACCAACTCCATCAAGCTTTGGAGAGTGTTTTCCATTTCAAGAAATCTTCTTTGAAATTCCTTGTTGGACATTGTTGGAGAGTTAGGTTCTGATTGATCTACCATTTTCATAGATCTGATCCTTCTTCTCCCAATATCTGGGTTGTATGGGGCTAAGTCCTTTCCTTGAGATCTTCTACCTTGCATACATAGTTCTTCAGGAAAATCTGCTCTGATACCAAACTTGATCTGTAAAGTGCCACACTATGGATTCACCTCTACATACAGATCTATGGATCTTGCTTAATCCTTATGCTTAATTTGTGGTTGAGGATCTCTGAAACTTGAACCAAAAACCGCTTCGTAAATTCACAGCGTGAATACAAGCATTGGTGTGTTGTCTGGTTATTTTCAAAGAGATCAACTCTTTCTATGTGTTAGTATTAATCTGGTAATTCCCACAATTAAGGTAAATAATAGCAATAATCTCAGATTAAAAAAACATACACATAGTTTAAAGAGAAACACCAAATTTACGTGGAAACCCCAAAATGGGTAAAACCACGGTCAAAGAGATTTCTACAGATTTTTATTGGAAATAATAATTCGATTACAATCCTTACTATGGTATTAGATTGCAATCTTCCATTCTCCAACTCTGCTCCCCTTGCTCTGATGTCTTTTCTTCTCTTTCTGTTCTTCCACTGCAGATCTGGCAATCAAGTCATCACCATGTGTTCTGCAAGAATTTCTGTTCTGAAAACTCTGCCACACTGTGTTGTGTAAAAACTAAACTGCCACCCAATGTTGTGCAACCCCTTTTCCACTAAGTGTTGTGCAACAATTTGCCACTAAGTGTTGTGCAAAAGAAATTCGTTTTCATTAAATGTGTGTAGCCCCCTTTTCTTAAATGCTTGCAACCTCATTTTATTAAATGGGTGTTGATAATTAAATCCAACCCATTTTATTAAATGGGTGTTGGTTATTTAAAACCAACCCATTTTATTAAATGGGTGTTGGTTATTTAAAACCAACCCATTTTATTAAATGGGTGTTGGTTATTTAAAACCAACCCATTTTATTAAATGGGTGTTGGTTATTTAAAACCAACCCATTTTATTAAGTGGGTGTTGACCACTCATTAAATGATGGAAGTTAAGCCAGTTTTCCTCCATGCTCTATTTTGACAAGTGTTGATTGCTCCAAAGTGAGAATTTTATCCGGAGCTCCTTCCACACTTCCTGTAGATGACTTTTTTAATTGATCTCCTGATCAAGAAGAAGCTCTAGTTCAAGCTAAGAAAATAGAGGACATACAAATTTAGGAGAGATAAATAAAAATAGAGAAAAAGTGGAACAATAAGAACTCTAAGGGTACCTCCAACAATCAATCAAAGCCCAACCAACTTAATTATGTGGTGTTGAGCATCTTGAGTGGTATAAATCAACAACAATATCAACAATGAACTCAAAAAAATACCCAAGGACAACATATCACATATAAAGTTATATCACTTCCCCCATAAATGCAGAACAAACAACAACATGACAATCACAACATGTATCTTGCCAAGTCCTCTCAAAATTGCACTCTACTTTCCAAATATTATTCAACCATTTTTCAATGGTTATGTGAAGCACAAACAATTATATTATAAAATATTAGACCAAAAGATCCAAAAAAGACCAAATCAAAGTCCTACTAAGAATACCATTACTATATTTATCACATGCAAAAGGGACATGACATTAATGATTGCATTACGTTCAATAACATTATGCAGGATCTTGTAGAGAAGGGTGTCCAATGATTATCCTTTGGATTCATAGAACCAAATTCTTAGCATTTACTAGGATCCATTGTCGACACACAACCAATAATACATCACACCCCTTGTCACCACACTACCTAACCATGTAAACCATCTTAATACGTGGCCACAAAATCAAAATTTTATAGGGATGATACACATAGCTACTCATAATTAAGGTTATCTCGAGTGAAAAATGCTACCGAGTAACTCCAACAATGTTCCAACATCCTCTATATTACCCCCACCACCAGTGCAAGTCATGTCATGTTCTTCGAGACCCATCATATCCCTAATTAGTCACATCATACAGAGCCTTAACATGGTATTAGCCAAGCTTTCAATATATGATATTATACAACAGTCAACCCCCTATCATGAGGCATTAATGGATATCTTGAAATATGAAGTATTTAATCTCCTAATGATAAATGTGAAGAGTTTAATATCCCATAAGTATGAGGATATGAGGATATGAAGAGTCTAAGTAAGTGTAAAGGTCAAATATCCTGTAAATATGAAGAGTCTCATGTATGTATATGTTGAATACAAAGCTTTGTAATAATGTATCAAAGAATAAGTATTGCATTTCATGCATTTATTAAAGTGGACAATTATTAATAATGTTGCGTGTTATTGTTTATTTTATGGATTGTATTATGTGTAGGTTTGTTTATGATATATTACGAGATCCTAGAAGAATATTAAATTACTAATAGAGATGTAGTTTCTTATATATATGATATGACTTTGAAGGACTAAAAATTAGTCAAGTCATATTATTTTGTAGATAAATTTTATGGAGTGTTATATATTGAAGTGTAAGTATTTTTTTAATTAGGGTAAAATGGGATTTTGAAAGGGCCCAAACGCTTTTACAAAAGTAAAAATATATATACAAAACTCTTTCTCATTGAAGGTAACACATGTCCAAAACTACCTCGTAAAACACACACACACCCAGGGAGTTATATCTCATACATAAAAAGCCTACAAAACCTTAGATTCCTATGGAGAAGCAAGCCCAAAAAACTCTATAGCTCTAATTCTTGTGGAGAAAAAAACCCCCCAAAAACAAACCCAAAAAACCATGGCTCTTATTCTTGTGAAGAACCAGACCAAAAAAAACTCTCATTCTAATTCCTATGGAGAAAAATACCCAATAAAACCTTGGACTTGATTCCTATGGAGAAAAAAACCTAAACAATATTGGTCCCAATTCCTATGGAGAATTAGGCCCAAAGAAACCATGGCTATAATTCTTTTAGAGAAACAAACATGAAGAATATTGGCTCTAATTCCTATGGAGAAGTAAATAAAAATAAACCATGGATCCAATTCATATGGAGGAATATATCCAAAAAACTTTAGCTCCAATACTTATGGAGAAGCAAACCTAGAAAAATATTGGCTCTAATTCCTATGGTAGACCCAAAAATCCCTAGCTCCAATTATGGAGAAACAAACCAAGAAAATACAGGTTCTAATTATTGGATCTATAAATTTAATGAAATCATTGCCTATGGATGACAACTAGCAAATCCATAGCTTCATCTTCTATAAATTGCCATCCATTTTATTTGATCCCCATGGAGATATAAACCTAGAAAATATTGGCTCCAATTCTTATGGAGAAGCAAACTTAGAAAAACCTTAGGTCTAACTCTTAAGGAGAAACAAACCTACAAAACCCTAGCTCCAATTATTATGGAGAAACAAACCTAGAAAAACCTTGGGTTTGATTCCTATAGAGAAGCAAGCATAGAAAATTTTTAGCTCTGATTCCTATCCTAAAAACCCTAGCTTTGATCCCTATGGAGAAGTAAGCGTAGAAAAACCATATAACCAAAAGATTTATCTATGAAGGTAAATTAATAAAAAATATTAAGGAAGAACCAAGTTCTATAGATGAATGAAAACAAAGTCTATGGCTGACCACCAACAAATCCACAAGATCACCTTATATAAATTATCATCCATTTGTTCTAATCACTATGAAGAAATAAACCTCAAGGACTATGTATTGTACAAAAGTTGTTTTTGAACTAATATAAAGATATTTTAATGGATCTCTCATAGGAATATCCACCTTTTATCTTCCTCTCATAAATATCCCTATTGGCTAACATGTTTGCTACCATATTGTCTTCCCTATATATATGCACTACTTCCACCTCAGTAAAGGCTTCAAGAGCATTCTTAATATCTTAAAAATTATTACTTATTTTCTAATTTCTATTTACTTCTTACTTAAGATAGTTAATGATATTTAGAGAATCTTCTTTCACTACTAACTTTCTAACTCTCAAGTCTATTTCTAGTTCTACCCTTGTCAATAGATCTTGAGATTTTGCTTGGTGGCTTGTAGTGATTTTTAAATATTCATAGACTACACCCTTTATTGTCCCTTGTTCATGTCAAATGATAGCACTTGCACTTTCCTTACTTGAGTTTCCCATTGAGGCCCTATCAATGTTCATATTCATCCATCGTTCTTGAGGTGGTAACCATTTAGTCTCATTTCTTTATTTATTTTGAGTACCATCCAAGCTACCAACTAGGTCTAAGTTCTAGGTTCTACTTAGTCTATCCTAATATCTTGTTTTAGGTTTGGTTGAAAAATTTATTATCTTCACATTTTTGTCAATTGCTCATACAATAATTTGCATGTTTCTCCCTATTGTTCTATTCTCCTACTTAAATATTTTTCTATTCCTTTATAGTTATATTCCCTAAGAATATTTAAAGGAATTAGATTCCAAATTTTATTGAGCCTTGGACTAGTGAATGGCTTTTTCCATTGCTCTAAAAAAACTAGCTTGGTATTTGGTAAATCCCACACTACTGCGACCTTATTTTTTAGTGCTTGAAGTATATTTAATGAGTAGTCACATTCTAGGAAGATATGTTGAACTAACTCCTCTCTTTGCTCATAAAGAAACCATCTATCTAGATATTGAATTCCTCTCTTTTAAAAAATATTTATAGTTAGTATCTTATTTTGTATAGCCAACCATAATGAGACCTCTTGTTTACAAATTACTTTCTCCTCCATATTATTTTCCATGAAAAATCATACTCTATAGTTAAGTCAATAAATTCATGAGCCAATTTGACATTAAATTTAGCATCTTGGGTGGCTTCCCACATCAATGAATCTTGTTCCTCTAAATTTATAGAATATGATATAATTTTTGCTTTTAATGTACTCAATGCTTCACTATTCTCCTTCTTCATGTTAAGATTTTTCCATATTTACCAACCTCCTACTATCACCATATTGCCACTTACTAACCTACCATATCTTTCTTCTACGTCCTCTTCTAGTCTATGCATCTCCTCATCCATGGTTGGCAATCTAATGTATAATCATGCATCCTCCCAAAATCTAATGGGTCTATTATCCCCTACTTTCTATTGTACTCCTTTCCATAATAACTTTGATGCATTCATAATATGATTTCATAATGACGACCCCTAACATGGATTTTATATGGTAAGTAGTTTAACATATTCTATACTATCTAAATATTTTTTGTTCAATATTCTAGCCCACATCGATTGTCTCTCCTTGATAACTATGCATCCTAGCTTTGTAATTAGTGCTAGTTTGATGTTTCTAATTCTTCGAAGGTCCAATCCTCATTTTGTCTTAGTTTGACATACTTTCTCCCAAGATATTACAGGTATTCTACTTCTTTCTTTTGAACCAATCCATAAAAATTATTTTTGAGTTCCTTCCACAATATTTAACCATTTTGAATGATATTTTAAAATTTATCACCTGATATAATAGGATGGCTTGTAATATACTCATCACCAATTGTATTTCTCTAGTTTAGGTAAGTAAAATCCCTTTCCAACCTGCCATATTCCTCTAAAATTTATCTAATAATATATTCTATAATAGTTGTTTATAGTCTCCTATAAACATATGCATTTCCAATTATGTAGAGTAGGGTTGAAATTAAAGAAACCATCTCTTTAGCTACTCTTATTTGTTTTTCTATCCTGGTGTTTATGAATAAACCTTACTCTTTTTCATATTAATTTTTTTATGGTATGCTCGTTCATATAGATCTAGTATCCTTGTAAACTCTCTAGATTCTAACACTATTGGTTTCCCTAGTAATAGTATGTCATCCACAAATTATTGGTGAGTTAAACCTTGTAGGTTATGTGTTGACTTCAATCTGTGAAGTGTTCCAAAAACCTTTGTTCCTCCTATACATCTCCCCAAATACTTAGTCATTATTATTAATAGAAATGATGATATGATATCCCCTTGCCTTAAACCCCTACTACTACCAAAAAATATAATTGGAAAATTATTTAGAAGTACTAAGAATATAGCTCCTTTGTAATAACTACGTACCCATCTTCTTCACTACATACTAAACCCAAACTTGAATAAGATCCTATTGAGAAAACTACAAGACACTCTATCATGGGCTTTATTTACATCAAGTTTAACTATCATTCATTTCTTGTCACTAGCCTTAAGAGAAAGTAATGTTTCTTGAAGATTTATTACTTCATGCAACATATATCTATCTTTTACAAAATCCCCTTATTGTTATGAGATAACAATTGAAAGTATAAACTTAAGCCTCAAGGCTATCACTTTTGATATTATTTTGTAGATTGCATTACAAAGGCTTATAGGTCTATAATACTTAAAATATTTTGGCCTTGATTTCTTTGAGATTAAGGCTAAGAATATATTATTTTACTCCCTTAATACTTGCCTTGTATGATGTGACTATTTTCCTTCCTCAATAACATCCTTCTTAATAATATCCTAGAATATTTAAAAGAAACTTGCTAAATGTTAGGGTAAAGCATAGATTTTTATGAGGGGTCTCAATCCCCTCATATAAAGGTTTGAACTCGTGTCTCCTAAATTAAAACCCAAGAACTTACCACTACGTAAGTGTAAGTTTTAAACATTTAAGTTTTATTTTGTTTTCTTAAAATTGCATATTATATTAAATTTAGATAAATTTTTGTGTTAACAAAGTCATTAACATAACTTTGAATTCCTATTATAAATTAAATAATATATGTTTACCATAAAAATTATAAATATGTATTAGAAATATATATTTTAAATATAAGTTACAATCGATTTTAAAATTATAAGTAAATATGTTTTTACGTAAATAAACTATTTATCTTTAAAAAAGTACAAAAATTTAAAGAAGTTTTAAATGATTATAAGTATCTATTCTTTTCAAAGAACTATATTCATATTCATTTTATTCCCAATATCTTAAAAATACATTAATGTAGAATAGTTAACATACAAGACCATAACAATCTAAAATATTTTACATTCCTTACTTTAAAAGTAATAATAAATAAAATATTTGAAAACCATTAAAATTATATATTTTGTTAGAATTGTTTGTATAAAAGTACTTCCATAAAGAATTTAATCAACATATTATGCGAATCACATTCAATTTTCTTTTTAAAAGAAAGTCACCATGAATCCTTATTTTAAAGTATTTAAATTCATATATTTTAATTCATTTAAATATATAATATAAAACTCTATTGTTTACATATATTTTCTTATTTATATATTCACAATATTAATTTATTAAATATTATAAAATTTTAAAAATAAAAATGATATATTATTAATATTTTTAATAATATTGATGTTTAAATTATAAAATATAAGAGATTGTGTGTTAAATTTTTTATTAATAAGCTTAACTTTCTTTTTATAAAAAATTATAATAAAATAAAAATAATAAGATAAAGATCTCCAAAGAGTAATCATTATAATGAAAGAGATGCCTTTGAATAAATTTGTTTGGGCTTCCGTGTACGTGCACACTATAATAAACTATTACTTGGACAGACTATGTCTATAATCGGAAAATAAGATGTACTCCAATATAATGAAATAATAATAATTAAATGAAATTGTATGAGGGTTGAAGACGTCGGGAACAAGAATTTTCACAAGAAGTATCTGCAATCATTCTTTGGATTCCCCACTCAAGCAATGTAAAAATATTACTTTGGATCAACATTCATTCCTTGGGATTTCATACCCACAGAAGTATAATATAAGATTGTCCCACGAAATACAGGCACTGAAATAGAAAAAAATATCTTTTAATTTTATACTTTGGAATGGTTGAAGACTACGTCGCTCGGTTTGCCTTCTTTTTTATATCTTGATAATGTTTATGTTTTTCCTGCAATTATTTTTTTCCTGCTGAAACTGTATAATATCATAACTCTTGCTTGATCTTATCACTGAGAACTGATGATCACAGGAGCTGTATCGTCGCCAACAACATATTTGAGCATACTGCTCCAATAATCTCTCCCATCTTTAGAATCCTCTACTTTCTGGAATATTCAAGTACGATAGACGTCAGAAAAAGTCAGGCGGCAATGGATATGATCCCTTAGGGGTAGCAGTTGCAGTACTAGGAGGGCTGTTCATGGTCATGTCTAGCATAGATGAAGTATTTGCAAACAAATCAGAATTGTTGAACATACTGGGAGAGGATGTGGACGATGTAAATTCCGGTAAAGACTCTAAATAGCTATTAGAAAATTCAAACAGGTTATGTTTTGGCCACTGTATTGATGTATTTAAGGCCATTGATGAGTTAATGTCATAGCTTTTGGAAGGTTGTTGGAATATATTCATCGTCGAAGCATTCAGCGAACTGTTATTGTACTCGTCTAATTTGAAAATGTCATCAGGAACCAAACTGAGTTGATTATCTAGCATAAAGGCAGACTGAGGATCATTATTATTGGTTTGGTTTTCTAGTTGTGTATTTAAGCCATGCAGAATTGAAGTGGAGGAAAAATGCTGCATATGTTCTATTATTCGAAGTTGGGATTGCAACTGTCCCTGAGCCTGGAACAAGAGTTCGTTGTAATGTAGAGATCCTAGCCGAGAGTAAAGATCTTGAGCCCAATTTCGAGACATGACATTATTAGAGGTAAAATATGAGCTAGATAAAGAATTCTCAAGATGGAATCTTGGGAGAAGCTGGACGACATTGATTGCGCCTAAGTTTTGAGTATACTGATCTGTCTGTAGCTGCTGTTGCTGCTGTTGTAGCATGGATAGTTCGACAATTTTCAGATATTCTCTCATGGTGACTTCCTGGAGGAGAACAGTGACATGTCCCAGAGCAGGAGATCATAGCAACTGTGCCATGTTGTCGGTCAGGGGGTCCATTCCCATGTGGATTATTTTTTTCTTGATGTGGGTGTGCCAGTAGTTCTTTATCTCGTTGTCGGTCCTTCCAGGGAGATGTGTGGCCATGGCAGACCATCTGCACAGACCACTACCCTTAGCTAAAAACAATTTGGAAACATAAAAGAATAACGTTTCTAAGGAAGAGCCAATTTTCCCAAAGGCTTACTTGTTACCCATTTGGCCATGGAGTTGAATTATTATCTGTTCTTCTTCCAGGGAAAAGTTTCCTCGTTTTATTCCAGGTCTAAGATAATTCGTCCATCGCAGCCTACAGCTCCTCCCGCACCTCAGCAGTCCTGCAAAGATCAAAGAAAACGATGAAATGGATTTATTTTCTTCATTCCATATAATTCGTCGTCTCCCCAATTTAATTGTTAAGTAACCCCTTTAACCCATAATCATTTTCCCATACAGATGTCCATTTTCCTGTGTTATCCTCATGACCAAACAACGATGGTGTTGGGACACGTAACGACTTCTTGAAAACGTTACCTGCACGTTTAGGAAGTGTACTCCAGTTTCCACAGCCGTTGCAGTTGATGTAATCGATAAGTTTCTGGTCTTCTTCGGGTGTCCAGGGACCTTTCTTGAGACCTTCCATATCAAAAGAGGATTCACCACCCATGCTTATAAAATACCGCCTTCTTCCCTGCACTGCACAACAGTGAATTAACACATTAAAAAACAATGGACGCAAAACGCACACATACACAGAATGTTTTAGTAGCATATGGAATATCCAGCAACCATTGAGAACCACAGTTTGTTAGAGGGGACGAATAACTTACCGAGAAAAAGATTATTACAGGGGACAAGTTTATCAGGAAAGACTCTGTAGCATGAAATATATATGTAGGCATCTACATATATATTTTCAAAGAAGTACTTGTTACGGCGAGGTGTAAGTCCAGTCCACTGCTAAAAACGCGGCCACCCCTAACAACTCTCTATCTTATCTATCTATCTATGTGAATTTGGTCAACTCAGCTCCGGAAACGTGGCCATCCGCTGCCTTACAAGGATGAAAATGAAAGGAGGATAAGTGTTGGAAATGTTAAACCAAACCTCACGCCCGCAAGTGCTTCGGCGCGAAGCAATTTTAACTCGCCCCTAGAAAACACTTCGCCGCGAAGCTGTTCAACTTGGCCCTCGGAGGATGCTTCGCCACGAAGTAAAATCAAATTGCCCTCCGAAGCGGAAATCAGCCGAAGCGGAAATCAGGCGCGGGAATCGGGGCATTAATTGTCCAAGCGTGCGAGTAGTTGGGGTTGTTCGGCGATTGGACAGGAACCATTCCTCGGCATTTATTTTCTGTCAGTCGGTCGGTGAACTTCTCCCGCCTTTTGTCCTCATCCCCCGCCTATAAATACCGGGGCCATTTTGTCATTTTGTAAGAGGGAGGAAGAGGGAGGATAGCGGAAGGAGGAGAGCAGCAGAGAGGAATAGAGAGCAGAGGGCAGCCGTAGAGCTAGGGTTTCGACCAGCAGAGTAGCAGAAGGGTGAAACAGTAGCCGCTTACAGCCGGAGAGTGGAGCAGCAGTCTCCAAGTAATTTGTGTGTTTATCCTGCAGATATTTTATCTGGCAGAAGTTTGTAATCGCTTCAGAAGGAAGCTTTGTAATCCGGCATTATATTTAATATATAAAATATTTATTCTGCTATTTGGGTCTCTGTGTATTTGTTCTCGGCCTCGAAGTATTGTTTTATCCGCAGACATTCCTCAGCTAGGGTTTGCCCCGAAGTGGCAAAACACCCGTTCGATCCAGAAGGGAATCACATTTATTTGTTTGTGTCGAAGCACATTGCGGGACTTTGTCTCCCGAAGTGGAATCCAGCAGCCACTTCGCCGAAGTTGTCGTGAGCTGCAGAGCTTCGCAGCTTTCCTGTCCGAAGCAGTCACTTCGGCTGGAAAATTCTCGAAGTGATTTCACTTCGAAGCAAACTATGCGAGTTGCTTCACTGGGAAATTTCCTGAAGCAGTTTTACTTCGGCAGTTTTTCCCCCGAAGTGTTTACTTCGGGAGCTATTTCCCCGAAGTAGTTTTACTTCGACACTTTCTCCCTCGAAGTACTTACTTCGGGAGTATTTCCTCCGAAGCTCCTCCCGAAGTTGAAAACGTTGCGAAGCGTTTATTTGATGTGACGCGATTTAGAATTTAATTAATTCCTTCAAATTGGTATTAGAGCTATTGGTGTCATGACGTGGAGATAGAAGCATGGCTTCTAGAAACAATTCCTTGCAGTTGCAGATCCCATGATTTAACGGCAAGAACTACGATTACTGGAGCATCCAGATGAAGATTCTCTTCGGGTCTCAGGATTTGTGGGACTTCGTGGAGAATGGTTACCCGAAACCGACAGATGCAGCAGCACTGGCCGCCCTCTCCCAAGCTGACAAAGATCTTCTGAAGGAGAACCGGAAGAAAGACCAAAAGGCCCTGTTCTATATCATGCAAGCGGTTGAGGAGACCATCTTCCCACGGATTGCATCAGCCACCAAGGCCAAGCAGGCCTGGGAAATTCTGGCCAGTTCGTACCAGGGCACCAACAAAGTGAAGTTGGTAAAACTGCAGATGCTCAGGAGGGAGTTCGAGAACCTGCAGATGAGTGAGTCCGAGTCGATGAGCGACTTCTTCACCCGGACGACAGATGTCATCAACCAGATGCGGTTGAATGGTGAAATTGTGCAGAATCAAAGGATCGTGGAGAAAATTCTATGGAGTCTGCCAGCAAAGTTTGACTCTGTGGTAATTGCAATAGAGGAGTCAAGGGATTTGACAACCCTCTCGATGGATGAACTCATGGGTTCTCTGCAGACACATGAGCAGAGGCTGAGCCGCTCAACTCAGTCCTCTCTGGAGCAAGCTTTCAAGGCGCAAGTCTCAGTCCGAGACAACAGCAGACAAGACTCCCACCATAGCGCCTCTAGTTCTCAAGGTGGAAGAGGCAGAAGCAGGCGTGGGAGAAGTAACAAGCAAGGAGGGAGATCAAACCCTCATGTCAGTGAGACCAGCTGCAACTTTCATCAGCAAGGAGGAAGAGGCACTGGCAAAAATCAGCAAGGTGGCTCTCAGCAGAAGGACATGTCAAAGGTCCAATGCTACTACTGCAAAAAGTTTGGCCATTACATCTCACAGTGCAGAACGAGGATGGCGAACGAGAATCAACAGCAAGCCCATTATACAGATGAAGCTAGAAATGCGGTAGGAGGAAATATGCTGCTGACTTGCAGTGTTGAGGAGGAGAGCAAGAAAAACATTTGGTATCTTGACAGTGGGTGCAGCAACCACATGACTGGGAACAGAGAGATGTTCTCACAATTGGATGAAACAGTCCAATCCGAAGTCAATATGGGGAACAACAACAAGGTTCCCATGATGGGGAAAGGTAAAATCCTCATCCGCACCCGACACGGAGAAAGAAAACAAATTTGTGATGTTTATTATGTGCCTAGGTTGAAACACAATCTGCTAAGTGTTGGACAACTTGTGCAGAAGGGACACACTGTGCAGTTCAAAGACGGTGTCTGTTCCATCAGAGACAAAGTGCATGGACAAATCGCAACCGTGTCCATGACGAAAAACAAAATGTTTCCATTGTAGATTTAGAATGAATCATTAATGTCTCTGAGTGCAGTTGTGAAGGATGCTACCTGGTTGTGGCATCTCAGATTCGGTCACTTGAGTTTCAGTGGCCTGAATTTGCTGCACAAGAAGCAGATGGTGAAGGGTTTACCCCTTATTGAGCAACCGAACCAAGTTTGTGAAGGTTGCCTGGTCGGTAAGCAGCACAGGGATGCATTCCCTGTAGGACAGTCTTGGAGAGCATCACAGCCATTGGAGCTGGTGCACTCAGACATTTGCGGTCCCATGCAGACCAGCACATATGCCGACAACAAATACTTCCTGACTTTCATTGATGACTTTAGCCGGAAGACATGGGTTTATCCCATTAAGCTGAAGTCAGAGGCATTTGCGAAGTTTAAGGAGTTCAAGGCTCTGGTTGAGAAACAGAGCGGGTATTACGTGAAGACTCTCAGAACTGATGGAGGAGGAGAATACATCTCCAACGAATTCCACAACTTTTGCAAGCAGCATGGAATTCGAAGGCAGTTCACTGCCAGATACACACCGCAGTAGAATGGTGTAGCTGAGAGGAAGAACAGAACTATCATGGAGATGGCACGGAGCATGTTGAAGGCGAAAAGTTTGCCACATGAGTTCTGGGTAGAAGTTGTAAGTTGTGCAGTTTATCTGCTGAACAGATGTCCCACCAAGAGTGTGAAGGACAAAATTCCAGAGGAAGCCTGGAGCAATCTGAAGCCAAGTGTGGCTCATTTGCGAGTTTTTGGGTGCATTGCATATGCACATGTTCCAGATGAGAAAAGACGGAAGCTGGATGACAAAGCTGAAAAATGCATTTTCACGGGGTACAACGAACAAGCAAAGGCATACAGGTTGTACAATCCGGTGACGAAGAAACTTGTCATCAGCCGAGATGTGAAGTTCTTGGAGGATGAAGCCTGGAACTGGAAGTCAAAGACTAGTCAGCCTGAACCAACAATTTTTGAACCTGTAAACTTGGAGGAAGATAGTGTGCAGCCACCTGTACCTTCAAGCAGCAACAGTGGTGCCAGCAGTAGCACAACCTCATCATCCCGGTCACCTCCACTTGCAAGCAGAATTCAAAATTTGAGGACACCTGCGAAGACTCGGAGCTTGCAAGACATTTATGAGGTAACCCGTAATCAGATAGATGAAGAATATTCTGACTTTGCTTTATTTATTGAGTGTGATCCAGTGGAGTTTGAAGAGGCAAGTCAGAATCGCACATGGGTGAATGCGATGGATGAGGAGATAGCAGCCATTGAGAAGAATGAGACATGGCAGTTGACAGATCTTCCAGCAGGAAAGAAGACCATTGGGGTCAAGTGGGTGTATAAAACGAAGTTCAACGCCCAAGGAGAAGTTGACAGGCATAAGGCCAGATTAGTGGCGAAAGGCTACAAGCAGAAGTCAGGAGTTGACTATCATGAGGTGTATGCACCTGTAGCCCGACTTGACACAGTCAGAATGATTCTGGCACTAGCAGCTCAAAAGGGCTGGAGTGTGTACCAGATGGATGTCAAGTCTGCCTTCCTGAACGGAGTGTTGGAAGAAGAGGTCTACATAGACCAGCCACCCGGATATGAAATACAAGGGCAAGAAGACAAGGTCTTGAAGCTGAAGAAGGCCCTGTATGGGTTGAAGCAAGCACCCCGGGCATGGTACAGCCGGATTGACGGCTATTTTTAGGAGAATGGGTTTCAAAAATGCCCATATGAGCACACCCTATATCTGAAGACAAATGCAGAGGGTGAGATGATAATCGTCTGCCTGTACGTGGACGATCTGATATATACTGGCAATAGCAACAACCTATTTGCATAGTTCAGAACAGCCATGAAGACCGAGTTTGAAATGACAGACATGGGGCTGATGAAATTCTTTCTTGGCATTGAAGTTGACCAATCAGCAGATGGCATCTTCATTTCTCAGGGCAAGTATGCAAAGGATGTCCTGAAGCATTTTAAGATGGAGGACAACAAACCTGCCATCACCCCGGTAGCCACTGGTTTGAAGTTGAGCAAGACTGACAACAACAGAAGCGTTGATCCAACTCTCTATAAAAGGTTAGTTGGAAGCCTGATGTACTTGACTGCAACCAGGCCAGATTTGATGTTTGTCGTGAGTTTAATCAGTCAGTTTATGGAGTCACCCAAAGACACTCACTGGCAAGCAGGCAAGAGAATCCTACGATATGTCAATGGCACGAGGAACCACGGACTTCACTATGCCAGACAAGACCAGCTTGAGTTGATTGGCTACACTGATAGTGATTGGGCCGGTAGCGTAGATGACCGAAAGAGCACTTCGGGATATGCCTTCCATTTTGGATCCGGAGTTGTCTCTTGGTCCTCGAAGAAGCAGCCAATTGTTGCTTTATCTACAGTAGAAGCAGAGTACGTTGCTGCCACCTCAGCCGCCTACCAGGCAGTCTGGCTGAGAAGAGTTCTATGTGAACTACATCATCCGCCCGAAGCAGCAACAACAATATTTTGTGACAATAACTCTGCCATCGCGCTCTCGAAGGACCCAGTCTTCCATGGCCGGACGAAGCACATAGATATCCGGTATCATTTCATCAAAGAGCTGGTGAAATTTGATGAAGTACAGTTGCAGTTTTGCAGGTCCAAGGAGCAACTGGCTGACATCTTCACAAAACCCTTGAAGGAGGAGGACTTCGCCAGGTTGCGAGATATGCTGGGCGTTAGAGAACTCATGAAGTTTGGTTTAAAGGAGGGTGTTGGAAATATTAAACCAAACCTCACGCCCGCAAGCGCTTCGACGCGAAGCAATTTTAACACGCCCCTAGAAAACACTTCGCCACGAAGTTGTTCAATTTGGCCCTCGGAAGATGCTTCGTCGTGAAGTAAATTCAAATTTCCCTCCGAAGCGGAAATCAGCCGAAGCGAAAATCAGGCGCGGAGATCGAGGCATTAATTTTCCAAGCGTGCGAGTAGTTGGGGTTGTTCGGCGATTGGACATGAACCATTCCTCGGCATTTAATTTTTGTCAGTCGGTTGGTGAATTTCTCCCGCCTTTTGTCCTCATCCCCCACCTATAAATACCGGGGCCATTTTGTCATTTTGTAAGAAGTATTAAGGGAGGAAGAAGTTGGAGGATAGCGGAAGGAGCAGAGCAACAGAGAGGAATATTGAGCAGAGGGCAACTTCAGAGCTAGGGTTTTGACCAACAGAGTAGCAGAAGGGTGAAACCAGCAGCCGCTTACACCGGAGAGTGGAGCAGCAGTCTCCAAGTAATTTGTGTGTTTATCCTGCAGATTTCTATCTTGCAGAAGTTTGTAATCGCTTCAGAAGGAAGCTTTGTAATCCGGCATTATTTTAATATATAAAATATTTACCCTAGAAATTTGGGTCGCTGTGTATTTGTTCTTAGCCTCGAAGTATTATTTTATCTGCAGACATTCCTCAGCTAGGGTTTGCCCGAAGTGGCAAAACACCCGTTCGATCCAGAAGGGAAGGAAGTTTATTTGTTTGGTGTGCCGAAGAAGCATTTCGGCACTTTGTCTTCCCGAAGTGGAATCTAGCAGCCACTTCGCCGAAGTTGTCGTGAGCTATAGAGCTTCGCAGCTTTCCCGTCCGAAGCAGTCACTTCGGCTGGAAAATTCCCGAAGTGATTTCACTTCGGAAGAAAACTGTGCGAAGTAGTTGCTTCGCTGGGAAATTTCCCGAAGCAGTTTTACTTCGACAGTTTTTCCCCCGAAGTGTTTACTTCGGGAGCTATTTCCCCGAAGTAGTTTTACTTCGGCACTTTCTCCCCGAAGTAGTTACTTCGGAGTATTTCCTCCAAAGCTCCTCCCGAAGTTGAAAACGTTGTGAAGTGTTTATTTGACGCGACGCGATTCAGAATTTAATTAATTCCTTCAATAAGCAGCCTCCCACGCAAAATCCATGACATTACTATTGACATTGCCATGACGTTTCCACTCTGTTCATTTTCTATACTCCACCCATATAAAGTTATAAGGTTAGATCGAAGACCCAAGGCTCATTTAAAGTTATTTTTATCAATGTTTGGTGTGGGATGTGCACCATATGCATCGTGTATGACGTCACATGTCCCTATACCACTAACTACAACACGTATACCAAGCATAAGGAATAAGCAGGATGGGCCAGAGAGATCTATCACATATTTCTAATAATCTCGGGGTGGGGAAAATAGGACTGTGACAGTTTGGGGGGTGCCCCGGGGCAGAACACCCACTGTTTGGGACACTGTTTCGGCACCAATCCACTTGGGATGGGTCCAAAACTCCTTATGGGATGTCAAAAAATTTTGTGGATTTTTGTGGCCAAAAATTAGGTTTTGGGTCTGGATTCGTGCTTCCAATAGTAACCCAATAACCTCCCTTTCGAATGAGAGATTAAGGATGTGAAGGCACAAATCACAAGTAGGTATGTAAATTGGCAGCACTTCGTTGCTCAAATGCTCCTTCTCTGTATATCTTTTGGGTGAGAAAACTCACCAATTTATAGACCTTAGGGTCTCTCTATTTGAATTGCGCATGCGAGGGCGCCACTTGAGTTAATTGTCCTATTTTAAGAGAAAAGCTAATTCCCTAATTTAGAATCTCCTTGCATGAGGTTTCTAAAATAAATACATGCATGACAAAAGTCTCTCTCCTTGATTAAAAGCTATTCCTCATAATTGCATGGCTTGAAGCCTCAGTTAACTGGTGGAGTTACTGAGGTTTGAATTTTTTCCAGTCAAACTTGCTATTTGCCTCACCCTAGGGCGAATGCTGCTATTCGTCCCTGGGTGGTATGAATGCCAGTTTGTAATCGTCCCTGGGTGGGACGAGCAGAGAGCAAGGTGCCAAATTGACCTCTAACCTCTAAAAATACTTTTGGAAGTGGTTAGGACCACTGTTTAACCTCTGGGAGATGCCCTAGGGGATGTGTATGTCAATGCAATCAGCTCTTGTTGTCACATAATCGGATTGGTGTTGTTTTGGTGTCTACAGATGCCCCTTTTTGGGAAGTGTTGTGCAAGGCGCAGCGTCGAGCAAAATATAGATAACCAAAGCACTAATGATTAGGGTTTCTTAGTAACCTAACCAACTCTTGATGCCCCAAGTATGGAAAAGGCATGAATTCTTGAATCCTTGCTTTTGACGAGCTAAGGAACTTAATTCAAGTGTTAACCTTTTTCGGTGAGGTGTTACTTGAGCTTGGACATTGATCAGTCATGAATAGGCAAAGGGCGCAACATTTTGTCTGTGGGAACCTTGAGTTCATGATTCATGAATGCCAAGTGTTTGATCAACTTGTGATAATTGCTTGTTTGCTACCCCAAGCAGGGGTGTGATTGTCTTTGTCAATGATCCTTTGAATTCATGTCATTTCCTTGATTGGGTATGTTTTTGTTGATTGGCGACTAAGTGTGACTACCCCCTTAAGTGACAAATCGATGAGGGAATGACGGACATGAGAAAAGCGATGAGTCACTTGAACCAAGATGAATTAGGTAAGGGTGCCTTCAGTTGTTTACCATTGAATGCGAAAGTAGTTTTCGAACATTCCGACCTATTTTTGGTGGGTGTGAACCCTTTTTGTGACGCATTTTGGAGCAAAAAGTGTCAAAAATTTGTCATCCCGCGGAGCGGTCCAGCTATGGTAGCCTTCTTAGGGAGTAGGATAGGGACAATTTGTAACCCCAATGTCTATTTTGGATTCCAATAATTTCAGGCGCAAAAGTGCCTTCGTTCAGCAATGTTATTGCTATTTTTGGATGGGTTTTGACCTGTTTTGGTGACACTATTTGGGGATGAAATTCTTGAAAATCCATTTTCCCGTGGAGTAGTCCGGCTATGGTAGCCTTCTTGGGGAGTAGGATAGTGAGGATTTGTGACCCTGACGTCTATTTTGCATGCCCAGAATTTCAATTACAAAATCACTCTTATCGAACACTTTTAGGGCTTGTTTTTGGTGCATTTTGTGCATTTTTTACTATTTTTGAAATTTTTGCTTTGTATTCATCTTGGGGTGGGACAAATTCCTATTTAGTATTCGTCCCAAGGAAGGATGAGCACTAACCAGAGTACTCATCCTAGGGGGACGAGTACAGGATCAAAAAACCTATTTAAAGGCCAAAACTGAGTTTTGGGCTCATTTGCATTTGTTTTTCTTGGCGATTTGGAGCTCTGAGGAGGAGGAGGTCAATTTTGCAAAGAAAAGCATTGCAAAACTATTCTTACGACCATGAGTTCACACATCGGATTGAGCGACAGAGCCAAAGTGAGACCAGTGAGTGTCCTTCCTCTTTATTATTTTGTGTTGCAATTTAAAAACCGTAATTTGCTTATTTCTTGTTTTTTTTTGTTGTTAATTTATCAGTTAGAGTTAAAAACCCTAGATCTGAAAATTTAGGTTTTTGAATGTTTGTTCTTTGTGAATTTATCAGTTAGAATTAAAACCCTAGGACTGACAAATGATTTTTTGTTTTGTAATTTTTGTTGTTGTTAATTTATCAGTTAGAGTTAAAAACCCTAGATCTGACAAATTAGGTTTTGGAATGTTATATTGTTTTTTTTTGTTTTTTTTTTTTTGTTGTACATTTTTACGCATTTTCTATATATTCATGGTATTGTGGTACATTTTTTTCATTGTTTTAATGTTTTTATGTTGTTTTATTTTACAGGTTGTGAAGAGCTAGTACCGAGTGCCCACTATTTTTACTGAAGCACGTGCGGCGTTGACTTTGGTGGAGGTTGAGGATGTTGGAGGGGAGTTTGGGTTTTCGAATTAGCTAGAGATGTAGGATGTCTCAGAGTAGTGGGAGCTAGAGTAGGCTGCTATCACAGATTCGTCAAGGCCTCAGGAAGGTTCAGAGGATGTGGAGGCAAGACATGGCACTAAGATAGCGCGATTGGAGGACCTATTGTGGAGATGAGATGTGGAGCTGGGAGAGGCATTGCAGGAGAGAGATCTCTTACGAAATTAGTTGGCAGAGTGGGAGAATGCATGGGCTATGTCCTACCAATAGGAGGGGGATACCGATGCTGCACAGGAGAGGGATCTCCTATGGGTGTAGCTAGCACAACGCGATGATGTAGTAGCTTACTACCGTTGGTAGGAGGCAAAGTGGGTTTGGCAGGAGGTAGAGTGGGGTGAGCGGGAGGCAGAGTGGCATTGGCATTGGATGGATATGGAGGGAGAGATTATTTGTCTTGGTGGGCGGATACCTGATCCCCCTAGAGGTGGGTCTTCACGTCGGATGAGAGACAGTGATACTGAGCAGTCAGCATCGTCCCATCGTAGGTGGCTAGATGAGGGGGGCACTAGTGGGCATGATGCGGGGGTGAGCAGTAGTCACCCTGAGAGGTCCCAAAGGACCCACATCATGGGGGGTAGTTCCCATCACACCGATCCTACATGATCATGGTGGTCGACGTCCTAGGCTTTGGGGTTTTTGAGTTTTTGGCTTTTTTTTATGGGGTCAGAGGACCGGTTCATTGTAGCCTATGAGCATTTTTGATGATATATATACAGATGACTCTTTTTTTGGTGTTTATGCACTTTTCATGGTTTGTTTTTATGTACATGTTATTACATTGATGTATGCAAATGCGATTATGAATGCGATGTTTCTAATTTGTATGATGTATGCATATGGAATGAATGACATGAGTTGTTGATGACTTGTCTATGCACCATAGACTGTGCAAGATTAGAATGACTTGCTATACTAATGGGATGAATTTGTGGAATGACGTTGCATGTGAAAACTTTGTTTTTGTATTTTGCATATTTTTTGATGGTGATGTACGGAATGAAATGTGCCAGCTATTGTAAAATGTAGTTAAGCTTGTTTGAGATTCAGATATTTTAACTAACTAGCCAAGACTGTACATTTATCTCGCAAGAATTTTGAACAAGGTATAAATTTGACTTGAATTTAACCAAGTTATTTCACATCCCTGTGTGTGCAATTGAGTTCATTTATGTGGTATTTTTCAAGATACCGCCAATGCCAGATAGGCTATCAACCAAACTTGTACTAAGGATCACCTAATTAGCTCCACTAACTCTATTGTTGTATTTAGTAAGATTAATCCATGGGACAATCTAAGGTACCATAAACTAGCTCATCCACATGCAAACATTGGTCTGCACACACGCAAAGCTAATGTGACAGACATATTGTCATGTGGTTAGGATACCACCGTTGCCAGGTAGGCTATCCACCAAACCCATAATGAGGATCACCTAGATGGTTTTTGAATGCTGAGAATTCTAGGGATTCAAGTTCAGGCTTGTTATTTGCTCAATGGTTGAGGATATTTGCTCGTATACATAATGATGAAAATCACTATTTATTTTTCTTCTTGTTTTTCTTTTTGAGCAATGATTTTGAATAGTGGTGATAACCATTGTTATTTGATTTTGTATTTTGAGCTTTGTAAGTTTGAGCTTGTAAGGTTGTGGCTTAAGAATGGCCTTGATCCTTTTAGGCCTTGGGGATGACTACCCATCCTATTCAGGGACGTGTAGTATGAATCCTTATGACTTTGGTAACCAAAGGGGATTATGGAGATTATGAAGTAAGGGCATTGATATTTTAGGCCTTGGGGATGACTACCCATCCTGTTCAAGGACGTGTAGTATGAATCCTTACAAATTTACAACTAAAGGTGAGTGGAGATGGTTGTGATGATGGTTTGTTGGAATTTTTTTTGAATGGCGGTGACCCTTTTAGGTCTTTGGGATGACTACCCATCCTTGGCAGGGACGTGTAGTACGAATCCTTACAACTTTGAGGATCAACGATGATTGGGATTTGGATAGTGGTGAAGACCACTATTTATTATGGGGAATGGATAGAGAAAAGCTCATCCTTTTGTCAATTCTCAATGATGAGCACCAAAAATGCTCATATTTTGTACATATTTCTTTGATCAATATGCGGTTGTATAATAAGGATTGCATACTTTTATGAATGATTATATAGATATTTGATATAATTATGCGTGTTATCTAATTTGTGTGTTTTTAGTATGTTTTGTGGAATTGCAGTTGATTTAGTTAGATTTGGAACGGTCGAGGTCCTTTTGATGGACCTGGCACTTTATTTCATCGGGGGTTAATGAAGAGAACACGAGCGCCTCCCTACAGTCGAAAGGCGCCAACTGAATACGAGCGCCTCCCTACAGTTGAAAGGCGCCAACTGAATACGAGCGCCTCCCTGTAGTCGAAAGGCGCCAACTGAATACGAGCGCCTCCCTATAGTCGAAAGGTGCCAACTGAATACGAGCGCCTCCTTGCAGTCGAAAGGCGCCAACCGAATATGAGTGCCTCCCTGCAACCGGAAGGTGCCAACCAAAGACAAGCGCCTCCCCACAGTCGAAAGGTGCTAACAAAAGGCAAGCACCTCCCCATAGTCGAAAGGTGCTAGCAAAAGGCAAGTGCCTCCCCACAACCAGAAGGTGCCACTGATTCTTTGCCCGTTGACCAGATTTGAATGACGTGGATGGTAGCGGCTGGTGCAGTTCCAGCTCTACATCATGTAGAGCTAAATTGGAGATTGCACCAACGTATCAAAATGTCTTACTGATGCCAGGCAAAGCACGAACCGAACAACGAACACGCCGCCATTAGAATAGAATGCCAGATGTCGATTGCATTTACCAGACTGTCTTGATTTAGTCTGGGACAGATCGACTATTGTAACTACTTCTGTAATAGAAGTTCTATGGGTGTGTTATATAAACACACGCAGATCATTCTGAGAAATATATAGAAATAAAATAAAGATCCATTTAGACGTACAGAGATAAATTGTAGTGTGTTGACGAATATATTAAAGTTCCAGAAGTTCTAAGCGCGTGTTCGATCGGGAAGAAGCTGCTGGAGCCTGGGCCCACTCCAAGCCAGTATTTCTTCCCCATTTCCTTTTCGTTTATTAATTTTAATTAGTTTATTGCTTTCATAAGAACGTTTGTTAGTTTATTAGTTCCAGCATTTGTAGTAGATTTATTTTCAGGAATGTGTACATGATTTATTTTCTGTAGGTTTAATTATGTTCTTCTTACGTAAATCATTGAGGAGTGCGGGAATGATTGACAAACCATTTCAAGAACACCCCCAAAATGTAGGATTAGTAGATTCACCTCCAGTGGTATTGTAGTAACCTAATTTCGACTCTTCGCAAGTTTACGAAGCTCCCTGGGTTGATAATTAAATGCATGGGCATGTGACAAAAATAGGAAACCATTCACCTTGTTTGGCCCGCAACATTTTGGCACCATTGTCGGGGAAGCGTCTTAATTAGATTACTTACAATACCCTGAAACCTTCCATCTGACCTTGTATGAGTTCTTCGAGAAGAAGAGGACCTGACGGTCGCTTTATAAGAACTAATCCATCAAGACCTGAGTCAGCCGAGCATTTTGGATTTGAGTTAGACTCGCCCGACCTACCAGCAGTCCATTGGAGTGAGGAACCGCACTTTGTGCAAAGTGTCGCCTCATCCCATCAACAAGGGGACGAACGAATCATCATAAATCCCCTGTTTAATAGGACTCCTCTAGAGGAAGCCCTATTGTGGAAGGCTGTGGAGGATCAGACGATCTCGCCAGACAACCTTAGAGCATTGACTCAGAAAGTTTTAAATGACCGAAAGGCCATAAACGCTGCATTAGAAACCACATTTCCCAAAAAATGGTAGATAACGATGAAGTCTCATCTGGATTTAGTTTCCCAATAGAGGAGGGAGTAGGAGATACCAAAATGAAAAACATATCCCCTGCTCACCTTTCGTCCTTCAGAGGACACCCGACTGAGGACCCTGACCTATTTTTATTCAAGTTTGATGTTTTGTGCAGGTCTGTGGATTACAAATCAAACACGCAAAAGTTGAAATTATTTCCTTCTACATTAGACGATGCAGCTCTACGATGGTTCATCGGTCTGGGAGACAAACACATCACCACCTGGGACCAGATGAAGAAGCTCTTTCTAGAGCAATATCAAGATTTTGGGAGAGCAAGAGACTCCAGGGAGGAGGTCCAGAGCATGACACAAAGAGAAGATGAGTCTCTCGAGGAGTATTGGGAGAGATTCAGATTTTAATATTCAACGGTCCCCTCACTCAAAGCTATCTGATAAGTCCCTCAAAAGCATCTTCTTGAGGGGACTTACCAATGAGTCACTGGAGGCTCTCAACATGATCTCTGGAGGTGATGTCTATCAACATGCTATGGATGACATCCGAAAATTATGCCAGAACTACTCGAGAAGGCGAGGCAAAATCACCGCCAAGACCATGAAGGCGACTGCTTCAGTCACCAAAATAGAAATAGGCAACATGCTGGAGGATTTGAAGAGCGAAATGCTCTCATCTCTAGCACTGCAGATGGATACGCTGTTGTTAGAAAAGAAGAAACAAGAAAATGACGCAACATTAGCCTATTTCTACCCAAAATGTAGAGGAAGGCACGCAAAGAATGCATGTCCAAAAAACAAGGTCAGAGTATGCATAGTTTGTAGGCTGAATCATAAAACTCGATTGTGCCCACAACTGCCCAGTAACCAGGAAGCGGCTGAGAGCACGGAGGCCTACTTCATAGGCAATAGGAAGAGTTGGCCACAGCCCCCCATGGGGAATATACCAACCGAAATGCCATCATATGGGGGAGGGCCATACATGCACCAAGGACCCCCTCAACCACCTAATATGGGGTGGTGGGGACCATCACCCTGGACTAACGCACCCCCAAGAGCATTTTCGAATCAGCAGCCATGGATGCCATATCCATATCCTGGGCAGCAGTGGAGAGGCCACAATGCATGGAATCAAACTCCATAGAGTGCAGCGCCTGCTCACATCCAACAGAACTTACCAGCATTGCCAGCAGTGAGACCTGCGTAGCTACCAGCACAACCGATAGCAAACCCGAACAACAGAGTAAATCAATCGACATACAACATAGAAGGTGAGATGTATCATATGTACAATATTCAGCTTAGATCAGGTAGGCAGCTAGGAGTAGAGACACCGCCTCTGGTAGAAGAGGAGGAAGAAATAGTAGAGACACCTCCACTGGTAGAAGAGGAGGAAGAAATAGAGGAGACACCTCTGGTAGAAGAGGGAAAAGCACTTGAGAGAGCGGAGGCTCCATTTCCTAGCCGACTGCAGGAACAAAGAAAAACAACACAGCCAAAATTTGACATCTTGTCGAGCTTGAAGAATCTCACGGTGACAATCCCATTATTTCAAGCAATTCGAGATGTCCCCATTTACACCAAGGCAATTAGAGAAATGTGTCTAAGGAGACCGGGATGAAAAGCTACCCAGACTATCAACGTCATGGGTAAACTGGCAGATCTAATGATGGGTGGAACACGTCATCCGAAGTATGCAGATCCAGGCAGCCCAATGGTAACCATAAAAATTGGAGGACATTCCTTGTCCAACACATTGGTTGACCTCGGGGCAGCCATCAACGTGATGCCTCAAGAGACCATGCAGAGGCTGTAGCTCATGAACCTGAAGCCAACCATGATAGTGCTACAGTTAGCCGATCGATCAACCGTGTCACCGAAAGGGATGCTGGAAGATGTGATCGTAATAGTCAATGCATGGGAATATCCAACCAATTTTTTAGTTTTGCAAACCAAGACCAGGCTGGGCGGTTACCCGCTCATTTTGGGGAGGCCATGGCTGGCAACAGCTGATGCTTACATCAGCTATCGAGATGGGCTAATGACCATCTCCAATGGGAAAAATGTCAAAAGGCTGACCATTTCACCGCCAAGCTCAGTCTATGGACTCGACAGAAGAACCTCAGGATCACCGAGCATGGAACTACGGAGTTGTCCATAATCCAACCGGTGATGACCTTGGAGGAGGTGGCAGAAGAGGACGAGGATGGTGCTATCATGGAGTTTCTCCATGGAGAATCATCCACCCCCACACCTAGATCGCCGTTGACTGGCGCCCAAGATCAGCACATCCGACAAATACACGTTGGGCCAGGGAGGATATTAAACGTCAACAGCAGGTTGATGCCCACACAGCTAGAAAAATTGGAAGAGCTTCTGGTAAAACACCAGCAAGCATTTGCATGGGACTACGCAGATATGCATGGCATCAGCCCAAAAATATGTACCCATCGGATTTATTTAGATGACCAGGCAACTCCTAGTCGACAGCCACAGAGAAGGATGAACCCAACAATGAAAGACATTGTCAGAGAAGAACTGCACAAACTTCTAGCTGCCGAATTCATATATCCAATTTCTGATAGTGAATGGGTATCACCATTAGTGGTGGTCCCCAAAAAGAATGGGAAATGGTGGATCTACGTGGACTACCGAGCGTTGAACAAGGCGACTAAGAAAGACCACTTCCCGCTCCCGTTCATCGATCAGGTCTTGGACACACTCTCAAGAAGAAAATACTTCTCCTTTCTGGATGGTTTCAATGGTTACAACCAGATCCAGATAGGGGAAGAAGATCAAGATAAAACAACGTTCACCTATCCATGGGGAACGTTTGCCTATAAGGTATTGCCTTTTGGACTGTGCAACGCACCGACCACCTTTCAAAGGGTGGTGCTTAGCATATTCTTTGATATGATAGGAGACGGGGTGGAAGTATACATGGACGACTTCACCGCCTATGGAGAAACCTTCGAGGAGGCAATGACAAATCTGGAAAGAGTGCTCGACAGGAGCAAGGAAAATCATTTGTCCCTAAGTAATGAAAAATGTTTTATGATGATGCAGGAAGGCATCGTGTTGGGACACCACCTCTCTACGGAAGGAATAAAAGTAGACAAGAGGAAGATCGAGGTCATCAGAGACCTACCTAGCCCCATAACGTAGAAGGAGGTAAGAAGTTTCCTTGGATCAGCCGAGTACTACCGATGATTTATCGCCGAATTTAGTAAGATTGCCAAACCACTGCACACCCTACTTTCTAAGGACGTAGAGTTCAATTGGATGGGAGATTGCGAAGAAGCATTCCAATTGCTGAAAGAAAAATTGATATCTGCACCGGTCTTGAGAGGACCGAATTGGGCCATACCATTCCATATTTACTATGATGCATCTAATGGTGCGATCGGAGCAGTCCTCGAGAAGAAATATGACGAAGAATTTTATGCCATCTATTATGTCAGTAAAAACTTGGTGGGAGCAGAGCTCAACTATACAGTGATAGAAAAAGAATTCCTCATAGTTGTCCATGCAATAAACAAATTCTGCCACTATATAATGGGATACAAGGTCTTCATCCATACGGACCACGCGGCTATCAGGTATCTGATGAGCAAGCCGGCCATTGGTGGCAGAATTATCAGATGGCTGTTGCTATTGCAGGAATTCGACATCACTATAGTCGATAAACCGGGCAAGGACAACGTCGTGGCAGATTTTCTATCCAGATTGATACCAGCAGATCATCAAGCAATGGAAGATCAGTTTTTGGATGAACATCTGTTCGCTATTAGTGAACAAACTCCGTGGTATGCAGACATAGCCAATTACTTGGCCACCGGAAGGACCTCACCTGCTCTCTCCTACCGAGAAAAGTAGGCGGTCATAGAGAAGAGCGCATCATTCCTTTGGATGGATGGTCTCCTATTTAAAATAGGACGGGACCAAATTATAAGAAGATGCATAGCAGAACAGGAGTTTTTAGAAGTGCTCAAGGCATGTCACGATGAGCCATGCGGAGGACACTTTGCAGGGAAATGAACTGCCTACAAAATCCTGCAGGCTGGGTATTTTTGGCCCACTCTGTTCAAGGACGCGGCAGCGTATACCAACAAGTGTGACGAGTGCCAGAGGATGGGTAGACCAACCCACCGAGATGAAATGCCCTTGCAGCCCTAGGTACACCTGGAACCTTTCGATAAATGGGGCATGGACTTCGTGGGACCATTTAATCCACCTTCGATGGGAAGGAGGTTTATTCTGGTCTGCACGGATTACGTCACCAAATGGGTGGAAGTGCAGGCATTAAGGGACTCAAAGGAAAGAACGGTCACCGATTTCTTATTTGCCCATATTTTCACATGATTTGGGGTTCCTCGAGAGATAACAATAGACCAAGGGCCCCAATTCACCTCCAAATTGATTGAGGAGCTGATGGAGCAAAGATAGAGTTCGGCACAATAAAACCATGCCCTACCATCCGCAGGCGAACGGGCAAGTAGAAGTGACAAACAGGGAGATAGAAAACATCCCGACCAAAACCGTGCAAGCAACACAAGAAATATTGGGCCACACGGTTGCCGGAGGCAGTTTGGGCATACAACACCACGTGGAAATCCACCACAGGATGCACACCTTTCCAACTGGTCTATGGAAAAAATGCGATGATGCCCATCGAGTTCGAAATCAAAACTCTGAGGACGGCTTCAGAATTAAATTTGAGCTTGGACGAAGCTCAAAAATAGAGGATTCGCCAGCTAGATCAGCTGGACGAAATCCGACTGGATGCTTTGCAGAGGACAGAGATTATACAGAAGCAGAGAAAGAAGTGGCATGATAACCACATCAAGCTAAAGAAGTTCCAGGTAGGGGAATGGGTACTGTTGTACGATTCTCGGTTCCAGGAAAGGAAGGGCAAACTTATGCAGAGGTGGATGGGGCCGTATGAGGTGGCAGAGCTCATTAGGAATGGGGCGGTGCGCGTTAAGACAATTGACGGCAGCAACACCATGTTCACAGTCAATGGCCACCGACTACGCCCCTATAATACGTCCAAAACGTTACAGGTGGAATCCAGAGTAGGCATGGGGGAGACCCCATCTTGCTAGATCTGGACCGAACTCTCACAGGTGAAATGGTGGGCACGAAAGTGCTCACCCAAAATTTTTTAGTTAATATAGTTTTTTTTGTAATGTGTGTTTTTGTAGGGACGACGCCCGCATGCAAGCTCGTAGGCATCCTAATCCAGGGCCTAACAGGCACGAAACGCATCTAACTGCCTTTATTTTCCTTTCTTTTTCGGCTATTTTTTGTAGGTGGAGGACCCGACAAAGCACGAGGGATAGGTATCTGGGAAACCAGGCCTGATTCGGCTCAAAGATTCCGACACCGGCTCGTAGGTAGAATCTGGGCAGCGTGAAAAACTGGGAAGGCTTGATCACCCTTTTTCCAGTCAAATCGCCATCCAGAAGAAGGCGCCTTACTGCATCCAGAAGGTGCCAAGTCCAGAAGAAGGCGCCTTACTACATCCAGAAGAAGGCGCCAAGTCCAGAAGAAGGCGCCTTACTGCATCCAGAAGAAGGTGCCAAGTCCACAAGAAGGCGCCTTACTACACCCGAAAGGTGCCCATCCATAAGAAGGTGCCTTACTGCATCCAGAAGAAGGCGCCAAGTCCACAAGAAGGTGCCTTACTGCACCCGAAAGGCGCCCATCCAGAAGAAGGCACCTTACTGCATCCGAAAGGTGCCAAATCGGAAGACAACGCCTTCCATCCATTCAGAAGTTCTATTAAAAAAAATATATATATATATATATATATATGTAGGCACCTTCCATGGCAGGAAGGCACCAAGTCTTAAAAAAAAAAAATCCAACTGAATACGCCTTCCAACATCAAGAAGGCGCATTCATCCAGCCGAGATGCCTTCCAACATCAAGAAGGTGCATTCATCCAGCCGAGATGCCTTCCAACATCAGGAAGGCACATTCATCAAGACGAACGCCTTCCAACATTGGGAAGGCATGAACCAGAAGGAGGCACCCCCACATTGAAACAAAACCTCCCACCAATCAGAGGCACCTCGTAGCACCGAAAGGCGCATTCATTCGAAGAAGAGCATCGACAACGTCGGAAAGGCGCTACAAGGACACCATCCACATGGGAAAGGTACCAAAGAATGCCTCCCGCATGCAACATTTACATCTACCGGATGCCTCGAGTGGAACGAAGCATCGCACGAATGAGCGGCATCAAAGGACCATACCCCTCCCTCGTGTCACAAGTCAGCAAATCAACGGCTACCACGATGACTGGAACGACGAATCAGGTATGTGCATACTAAATCAAATCATTTATATAATTATTTATAAATACGCAGTACCAAAAAAGATACCGCCATCATAGAGATCGTATCCCCCCATAGCCGAAATCGCGTGCCAATGATAGGGCGTCTTCCATAACTGCTAGGGTTAGGCATATTTTCTATAAGAAGGTGCCTTCCTGAAGAAGGAAGGACAGAAAAAAATATACAACAGCAGAAGGCGCCATGGGAGGAAGGTCCAAGAACCACGCGATCAAGAAGAATGAACCCAGTGATACTGATGGGATCAGAGGGGCAGTGAAGACCCAATTCGAAGCCGAGGGGTGGCTCGAATACTGCACCCTGGTCAGTCAGGGCCAGGACGTGGAGGCAGCTAGAGAATTTGCCACCTCTTTGAGGGGCGATGCGGCCCAAGTACGAGGGGTGGAAATTCCAGTCACCCCTGAGTTCATCTCACAGGCGACTGGATTGCCTCTCATGGGGGAATGTACATACAAGGGCGGAGTGTTAAAACTATACGCCAAAATACTGCTGCCAGGAGGAAATGTGCAGATAGACAGGGAGGGGTTACTCAAAAATAGTCTCCCCATGAATATGCAGAAGATGTTCGAGCAGATTGCTCGATTTTTCACATGCACAGGAAAGTATACCCATCTGCACATTAATCATGTGCACTTCATCAATCACCTAGTGCATGGGAGGAAATTAAACATACCTTTCTACCTGGCGAATGCTCTAAAAGATGAAGCGGCTCGGTACCAGAAGGGGGCACCATCCGCCTTAGCCCACCATGGGCTGATATCGGCATTGGTCCGCCATGCAGAAGCACAAGGACAGAACCATGACGCAGAGGGAGATGGCGGCCAAATAGAGCAACACAATGCGGTTGCCAAATTAGGGCAAGACGAAGCATCCCCTATAGAGGAGAAACAAACAAAAGAAATTGGCATTGCCCTATTTTCTAGGAGGAGCAGAGCAGTCACCGATGCCCGAAGACATAGAGGACAGAGGGCATTCCCCAATGCCCGAGTATGAGGAGGAAGGAGCACCACTCGCTGGTGGTGAGGACGAACCAATCCCCAAGAGGAAATTTCTATGACGATTCCTCTCGATAGAGGAAGGACAGAGTGACCCGGAGATAGACGTTGCCACCCAAACCCTCCGAGAATTAATGAACCAGAGCCCATGGAATGAAGGAACTTCTAGGAGTAATGACCAGATCGATGCGGCCTTGGAGGAGGCGCTCGAATGGCAAACCGATTGCTGGATGGCACAATAGATTCTGGAAGATTGCTAGAACTAGCATAAAAGGGAATTGGAGGAAAGAGATAGGTGAATTGCTCAGCTCGAGCAGCTGGTCCGGCAGTTGCAGGAGGAAAATCAAATGCTCCAAGATAGAGGAACAACAAGACAGGAGGCGTCCACTCAGACTGATTGGGCAGAAGAAGTGCCGACGAACTCTCCCACATCCATCGAACGAGTATTCTCTTTGGGGGAGATTCGATCGGACGCCCGATAGAGCAGCCCGGAGGCAGGGGAGGATTCCTCTATTTTTAGGGGTGAAAAGAAAAGAAGTCCTACCATGCCCCCTGTCATTGTCCTGAGTGACACAGAGCAAGACGAAGGTCTCCAACAACAGATAAGACCAGAGGATAAGGAGGACCTCCCCAAGCTTGAAGAAGGAGAAGAGCCTGAGGGGTCGACACCATGTAGACAGGCGAACGAAGGATCACCCCTAGAGATAGCAGCACAAGGACCACATTTTCTACCAGAAGCCAAGGCAAAGAGGCCCAAGATGGCTCGAAAGAAGGCAAAAGTGACCTTCGTCGACTCCGAAGAGGATGAATGGGACATGCAACCATTCATCGAAAGGCAAAAATATTTTGAGCAACGATGCAACGAAATGAAAGTAGCCAAGGAGGCCAGGAAGGCATCCTCGAGGGTAAAAGGAGATTCTGGCATCTGCATCAATCCGATAGAAGACAACCAGTTTTGGGACATCTATGGTTCATCCCGAGGGTGGCCTTCCATGATGAGGAAGTACTTGGAATGGTGGGGAGTATATGGCCCACAATTGGAGGCCGCTACGATTGCAAAGGAGAATGCAGGGCTTACCCCTAAAGCGGCCAGATTATACAAGGCCCAAGTAGTGCCTTCTAGAGGGGATAACTCGGATATCCCTCTGGAAGTGGTCAGACCTCCAGACGTCGACCTCTGGCAAGCTGCCGAAGCTGCATTTCAATCGATAGGAACAACGCTGGCTAGACCACCACCAGTAGCGGCCAGAACAAGAAGAGGACAATTGACAGCCATAGTTTCCCATAGGCAAAGGTGAACCACACCTTCAAATGCCGGCACGAAAAGACAGACTCGGGCCGCAGGGGCAGCAGAATCCTCCAAGAGATGGCGACGATGAAAAGTCAGAGGGCTACCTACAGCTTGGATGCCACGAGGGCGTGGCATATGTTAGGCATGGGGGATGATGAGCACCATAAATGCTCATATTTTGTACATATTTCTTTGATCAATATGCGACTGTATAATAAGGATTGCATACTTTTATGAATGATTATATAGATATTTGATATAATTATGCGTGTTATCTAATTTGTGTGTTTTTAGTATGTTTTGTGGAATTGCAGTTGATTTAGTTAGATTTGGAATGGTCGAGGTCCTTTTGATGGACCTGGCACTTTATTTCATCGGGGGTTAATGAAGAGAACACGAGCGCCTCCCTACAGTTGAAAGGCACCAACTGAATACGAGCGCCTCCCTGCAATCGAAAGGTGCCAACTGAATACGAGCGCCTCCCTACAGTCGAAAGGCGCCAACTGAATACGAGTGCCTCCCTGCAGTCGAAAGGCGCCAACTGAAGACGAGCGCCTCCCTGCAGTCGGAAGGCGCCAACTAAATACGAGCACCTCCCTACAACTGGAAGGCACCAACCAAAGACAAGTGCCTCCCCATAGTCGAAAGGCACAACAAAAGGCAAGCACCTCCCCACAGTTGGAAGGCGCTAGCAAAAGGCAAGCGCCTCCCCACAACCAGAAGGCGCCACTGATTCTTTGCCCGTTGACCAGATTTGAACGACGTGGATGGCAGCGGCTAGTGTAGTTCCAGCTCTGCATCATGCAGAGCTAAATTGGAGATTGCACCAACGTATCGAAACGTCTTACTGATGCCAAGCAAAGCATGAACCGAACAACGAACACGCCGCCATTAGAATAGAATGCCAGATGTCGATTGCATTTACTAGACTATCTTGATTTAGTCTGGGACAGATCGATTGTTGTAACTACTTCTATAATAGAAGTTCTATGGGTGTGTTATATAAACACACGCAGATCGTTCTGAGAAATATATAGAAATAAAATAAAGATCCATTTAGACGTACAGAGATAAATTGTAGTGTGTTGACGAATATATTAAAGTTCCAGAAGTTCTAAGCGCGTGTTCGATCGGGAAGAAGCTACTGGAGCCTGGGCCCACTCCAAGCCAGTATTTCTTCCCCATTTCCTTTTCGTTTATTTATTTTAATTAGTTTATTGCTTTCATAAGAACGTTTGTTAGTTTATTAGTTCCAACATTTGCAGTAGATTTATTTTCAGGAATGCGTACATGATTTATTTTCTGTAGGTTTAATTTTGTTCTTCTTACGTAAATCATTGAGGAGTGCGGGAATGATTGACAAACCATTTCAAGAACACCCCCCAAAATGTAGGATTAGCAGATTCACCTCCAAGTGGTATTGTAGTAACCTAATTCTGACTCTTCGCAAGTTTACGAAGCTCCCTGGGTTGATAATTAAATGCACGGGCATGTGACAAAAATAGGAAACCATTCACCTTGTTTGGCCCACAACACTCAACACTTTTAAACCATTCGCACAGGGGGATGAACAGACTAATCTTTCACCCATGGTACCCTAGATTTCTTTGTAGGTTTCTCTTGCATTCACACAAATTAGGAATTATTTTATGTGTTTTAACTTGTGTTGGGATGCTACGTAACAAGGCGTGATCCAAGTAAAACTTTCCTGTGTAAAATCAGTTTAACTGTATATATTTTTGGCTAGAAATTCAAAGACAGCTGAAGGACGAAAACCCTATATACATTTAGGAGACAACTGACTATGCTAAAAAAAAATATGACGATGGTGTTATTCTGGATGTATGCGTGTAGTAAATGGATCTGATGTGGAAAATGATGGAATTTCCAAGTAATGACAATCTATGGTGTTTTTGATTGGTATGACCTAGCAAATATGCAATGTATGGATGCGATGCCTAATGCAACTTATATTTTTGTATTTTGATTTTTATGAGTATGCATGAAATTAAAATGCAATTTGTTTTTGTTATTTTTGATGATTTTATTGTTTTTAGTTGTTTTTGAATATTTATTTTGACCAAGCAGTTATGGTAATGCTTGGAGATTTTGGTGTTGACCAAAGGGTTTATGGATACCTTTGGAGCATTTTTGGGGTTGACCAAGCGATTGCGAGAATCCTTGGAGATTTTGGGTTGACCAAAGGGTTTATAGATACCTTTGGGGAATTTTGGGTTGACCAAGCGATTGCGAGAATCCTTGGAGCTTTTGGGTTGACCAAAGGGGTTATAGATACCTTTGGGGCATTTTGGGTTGACCAAGAGATTGTGAGAATCCTTGGAGCTTTTAAGTTGACCAAAGGGTTTATAGATACCTTTGGGGCATTTTGGGTTGACCAAGCGATTATGAGAATCCTTGGAGCTTTTGGTTGGACTATGGCTCTCTAGATGTGGAATGGCCTCAAATGACTGATGTTAAAGGCTTCTGTTTCCTTGATTCCTTAAAGAGAGGCAATCCGGTATGTTCTAGGTCCTATTCTACTATCAATGGCATAAGGACCTAACTAGTTTACCGTGAACTTGTCCCTTAGATGGGACGGCAAATTAGAATTCTACTGGTTCTCTTTTAAGACCAAGTCACCAACCTGAAATTCCCTTAGGTAGACCTTCATGTTGTATGCTTTCTTAAGTCGCTCTTGATAGATATGCAAATTCTCAAGAGCATTGACGCGTCGTTCATCGAGCAACATCAGTTGGTCTAACCAGGCCTACCGTGCAGTGTCATCATCGATGAAATCTTGCATTGAAATGCGTAGGGAAGGGATTTCCAACTCAAGAGGCATGACTGCCTTAGAGCCATACACCAGGGAAAATGGAGTTGCCCCAGTGGGCATCTGGATGCTAGTGCGATAAGCCCATAGGGCAAGCGGGATCTGAATGTGCCAATCCTTATGATTTTCTGTGACTATATTTTTGAGGATTGCGACTAGCATTTTGTTTGATGCCTCTGTTTGCACATTTTCCTGCGGATAATAGGGTGTTGAAAATTTGTGCTAAATTTTGTACTTTGTGGTCAAAGCACGGACATATTTGTTCTTGAATGACGTCCCATTATCTGACAGGATCTTGGATGGAATACCAAAATGACATATGATGTTATGCAAAATAAACTCCGCAATGCAGGATCCAATCATAGAGGTTAGCAGAATTGTTTCCACCCACTTGGTAAAATACTTTATGGCCGTTATGATGAACGTGTGATGACCATATGACGTAGGGGAGATATTTTTGATTAGATCAAAGCCCCACTGCAAAAAATGCCAAGCTGATTGGATCGATTACAAGGCCTGAGAATGTATGTGTGTCAAATTAGCATGGTGTTGACACTTCATGCACTTCTTTACATACGTGCAACAATATTGATCTAAAGATGGCCAATAATAGCCCATGCGAAGAATGCGCTTTGCGATGGCCATACCGTTGAAGTGGCCACCACATGTACCATCATGTGCTTGGGTGATCGCCCAAGTAGACTCTTGCTGGTCCAAGCAACGGAGGAGGATTCCTTCATAGCTCCGATGATACAAAACGTCTCCTAACAAGACATGCTTTGTCACTTTCTGTTTGAATGATCTTTTCACGACTTGTGTCTATCCAAGTGGGAGGTTACCTAGCTTGAGGTAATCCCTAATGGGTGTGTACCAATCCTGATGACTAGAAACCTCAATACTATGAACGACCAATCCCTCTTTAAGTTCATCCCTAGCAAAATATAAGCAGGAAAGAACTTGTAAAAATAGCATTGTGTTGCTATTAAGAGGGGTCAGGGAGAAAAAAGACCCCCAGTTGGCTTGAGTCAGACAATCGTGGATTCGAGAGAACCTATCCTGGGATGATTCAATCTGGATCAAGTGGATTCTTGGTGTTAAGTCAGAGCTTGCACGCTCCATCGTAGATTGTGATAATGTTTTAACCTGAATGGTTGTCATCTCACCGGAAGGGTCTTACGGGATTAGTGACCCCAAGGAGGCCATAGTATCTACAAAATTATTCGATGATCGAGGGAGTGCCTCGATGTCATACCATTCAAGTTGTGCCAAGAATTTTTCCACAAGGGCTTTGTAGGCCTGTAGAACTGGAAATTTACATTGGAATATCCCCTTTACTTGATTGACAATCAACAACGAATCAACAAAGATGTTTAAACATTTAATGTGCATGGTGATTGCTGTCTGAAGACCTATGAGCAAGGCTTCATATTCTCGCATTGTTGTTGGTGCACGAGAAGTCTAATTTAAATGACAGAGGCATTGGAGCCCCTTGTGGAGTGAAGAATACAATTCTTGTGCCACCTCCTTGCTCACATTTAGAACCATCGAAGAATAGGGTCATGTCAGCCTGTGACTCAGGCTCATCAGAATCTGGTGATTCTGAAACATGAAAAACCCCATCGTCCGGTAGTTCTACGATCAGAGGTTGATCGTCTTCAAGAGGAACCTCTGCTAGTTGATCGGTGATGACTTGACATTTTATGGATTTATGTCCAATGAAATCTATGTCAAACTCCATCAACAACATGATCCATTTCGTCGTGTGGCTACTATGATAAGTACGAATCATCATGTAATGCAATGGATTCTCCTTAGACACAAAAAATCGTCATATTGCTGAGAATGTAATGGCATAGATTTTTGGTAGCAAACACCACTACCAAGCAGAGCTTTTCAATGTATGCATAGTTAAGTTCATAACTGACTAGGGTGTGGCTAAGATAGTAAGTAGCCTGTTCTTTGTGTAGTTCATTTTTCTGGGACAACATGGCACCCAAGTGCCACCTCAGTAGCTGATATGTACAAGTAGAACGACTCCTGGTCGAGGTGGTGCCAATACTGGTGGCGAAGCCAAGTATTGTTTAATGTCATCAAAGGCTAACTGGAACTCGTCATCCCTGTGAAATGTTACCCCATTATGCAATAATTTATTCATGGGTCGAAACTTGTCACATAACTACGCTATGAAGCGCTTGATCGACACGACATTTACCTACAGACTCCTAAGCTGATTGATGGTAGTTGGGGGAAGCATTTCAAGGATTGCCTTGAATTTGTGTGGGTCTACGTCGATTCCTCATTTAGAGACTATGTAACCCAAGAGCTTTCTAGATGTGACGCAAAATACACACTTCTTTGGGTTTAGTCTGACCTTATGTTCCATGAGGCGATCGAGGATCTTACTTAAGTCATCAAGATGATCTGGACGCAAAAGATATTTTGCCAACAAATCATCCATGTAATCCTCCAAAGTTTTGTGCATGTAATCATGGAAGATGTACGTCATGGTGTTGAGCAAGGTGCAGCAAAAGCAGTGCAAAAGGATTGTAATTGTTGTCAACACAAACGAGTGATGCAGATTGAAGCGCTTCGCAGGTCATTCAGATCAAGTGCAGAAAATCTCAAGAAAAACAGAGGGGACCCAGATCCAAAAATTTGCAGAAAAAGACAAGGAAGAAAACTGTCGCGATATCGCGACATGTTTTCTGTCGCGATATCGCGACATGGTTCCTGTCGCGATTTCGCGACATATCGGAGGAGAGAGAAAGTCCATAAGAAAATGTCATGATTTCGCGACATATCGGAGGAGAGAGAATGTGCAAGGAAAAATGTCACGATTTCACGACATGCTGGAAGGAAAGAAGCCAAATCGAGAAACTGTCACGATTTCACGACAAGTTTGAAGCAAAGGCACCAAGGATGAAAAATGTCGCGATTTCGTGACACATCGGAGGAGAGAGAAATTTGATGAAGAAGTTGTAGCGATTTCGCTACATGTCTGAGTTTCGCCAGCATAAGCAAAGAAAAAGCACCAAGTAAGAAAAGCGTAGCGATTTCGCTACAAGCTTGAGACACTAAGGACAAAAGTGCAAGATTTTGATACTGAGTTGCAAGGTGAAAAGTAGTAGCGATTTCGCTAAATGGTCAAAGTGAAAGAATAGGTGTAGCGATTTCGCTACAAGTTGAAAGTGCAAGGTAAAAAGGTGTAGCGATTTCGCTACCAGATTTGAAAGTGCATAGTAGAGGTGTAGCGATTTCGCTACAGGCTAAAAGTGCATAATGCGAAGGTGTAGCGATTTCGCTACAGGTTAGAAACACATGTTGGAAAGGTGTAGCGATATCGCTACACGTTGGAGTTTCAATAGCAAGCAGAAAAGAAAAATGCTAAGGCAACAATGATGTAGCGATTTCGCTACATGTAAGGTTTTCGCGCGCATGGAGTAAAAATTGTACGGAGGCCGAAGCGTCTGATTTAGAGAACAAAAACGCACGATTTCACGACATCTATGAAGATGACATCAGCAAAACCAAAATGTGTCACGATTTCGCGACAGGGTGAACGAAAAGCCATTGCAAGCCAGAAACGTCGTGATTTCGCGACATCTTAGAAGATGACGTTAGCAAGCAAAAATGTCGCGATATCGCGACAAGTTGCTGGAAAAGCCGTTGCAAGCCAAAGCGTCGCGATTTCGCGACATCTTAGAGGATGACGTCGCAAGACGAAAAATGTCGCGATATCGTGACATGTTTCCAGAGAAGCCTCATGAAGCCAGAAACGTCACGATTTCGCGACATCTTAGAGGATGACGTCAGAAGTAAAAATGTCGCGATATCGCGACAAGTTGCCAGAGAAGCCTCAGGAAGCCGAAAGTGTCGCGATATCGCGACAAAGTTGAGGATGACGTCAGAAAGGAAAACGTCGCGATATCACGATAGGTAATGTTTTGGCGAGAAAAAGTCAAAGATACATGCATTGTGACAGGTGTCAAAAGGTGCCAGTTACGAAAAGTTAACCAGAGTCAGATCTGCAGTTCCAAGTGACAGATGGTGAGATTGCAGAGGAGAAATTCATGCTGCAGTTAACTGAAGTTAAAAAGTAAGTTACGAAGCATTGCATTTAAGACGCGAACGGCTGTTGCAGGGCCGTGATGCAGCATGGCCGGCAAAGGTGGCAGTTACAAAGAGTAGCCACGGAACTAAGCATTGATTGTAGAACGGCTGTTGTAGGGTCGTGATGCTCAGAAAGTAACGGCGTAGAAGAGCAAGAATAGAAAAGAATTTTAAAGAGCATTTCGTAGAGATAATAGAGCATCGAAACGCGTAGAAGGGTTGTCAGTATATGCGAGAAGGACTATCAGAATATGCAAATGTGCAGAGAAAAAGGTTGTCAGAACGTCAGAATGTCAGTAAGAAAGCGGCTAAAAGGCGGATCAGGTCAGAGAAGGATTTGACACGTCAATTACAGTCGAGAATGCATGAAAATGTTGGAGGGAAAGTTAAACCGTTTGAAATTGAGCCGTTCGAAGAAATCAAGTATATAAGGATCGAATTGGCATAGTGAGAAGGTTACTGTGACTGTGTTTTTATTGTGCATTTAAAAGGTCTCAGTGAGTAAGGGTGCTGTAAGAAAACAGCCTTAGATCAAAACTAGCAAATTCTATTGAATATTCAAGAGAAAGGTTTTAGATTAGATCAGAAGATATTGAGTCTCTAACAATTCTCTCTATGCTTCTGTGAGATTTTTGTATGTGCTATAGACCAGTAAGGGTCTTGCAAAAGAGAAGGCATTTTTATGTCCATTTATCTTGCAAAATTGAAATCCAAGTTGGTGCTTGGATAAAGGGGTTGGTGCTCCTATCTGTTGCAGCAGATAAATCAGGGGTTGGTGCTCCTTCCAGTGGGTGCTGGTAAACAATTGTAAATATTGAATCCTTGCAAAGACTGGATTTGGATTGAAGTCCAAACAGTCATTATTTGAGGAGTAGCCACATCGGTGAACCTCGTAAAATCCTGTGTTGTGTGATGCTCTTGTGTGATACTTGCATTATCTAGTTTCAAGCTTGCATTATTAGTTTTAAAAGTTGCAGATTTAAGTTTTTAAGTAGTTACACCGATTCACCCCCCCTCTCGGTGTCATTGTGAGAATATCAATTGGTATCAGAGCCAGGCACCCGCACAAGCTTAATCAGCTAAGGTGTTCTTGGGAGATATACAATGGCCGGTGGTGAAGGTTTTTCTTCTAACAAAGCTCCTCTGTTCGATGGAACAAACTATTCTTTCTGGAGGCTCAGAATGCAGACCTATCTCTGTGCATTGGGTTATGACATTTGGGAATCTGTTGAAAATGGATACACCACTCCCACTGTTCCTCCAACAGATGCTGCTGAAAAGAAAAAGTTTGAGAACAACTCGAAAGCCAAGAATGCGATTATGTGTGGATTGGTCGACAGTGAGTTGATACGCATCATGAACTGCAAATCTGCTAAAGACATATGGGACAAACTGCAAAGCATTCATGAAGGAGACAACAAAATCAAGGAAGCTAAGCCGCAAACACATCGTGCCCGGTTCGAAGCATTAAAGATGACCGATGATGAGAACATAGAAGCTTACATGCTGAGAGTAAACGGAATCATCAATGCAATAAGAGGACTGGGGGAAGAAATGGAAGATGCAGTTGTTGTGAAGAAGGTACTGAGAACTCTCAACAAAAGGTTTGATGCAAAGGTTTCTGCCATAGAAGAAGCAAAAGATTTAAATTTTTTCAGTATGGATGAAATGCATGGTTCTCTAACAGCTTATGAAATGAGGATTGGACAAACTAAGCCCTCTGACAGAGAAGCAGCCTTCCAAGCACAGAAAAATGTAAAATCTAAACAAGAGTCAGAGGAAGAAGAATCTGCAGATGAAAATGAAGCAAACTTTGTTAGGAAATTAGTAAAGGGAAAAGGAAAGTACGAGAGGTAAGTTGCCGTTCAAATGTTTTAATCGTGGAGGCATCGGGCACTTTGCAAGCAAAATGCCCAATGAAGGAGAAAAATAAAAATGATGAAGGAACACATCCGAGAAAGAAATGTCTCGGAAAAAGAAACCGCAGTTTAGAAAAAGAAACTTCAAGAAGAAGAGTTTCATTTCCCGAATATCGATTCTTCTGAAGACAGCTCCAGTGAGGAATCGAAGAAGAAACCGGTGAAGCCCTATTCATGGCTTTTGAAGAACAAACAACCGAGGAAACCCAGGAGTGTGAAGAAAAATTAGAAGATGAGGCCGAGATAGATCTGGAAGGTGAGTTAGTTGCTGCTCTTGAAGAGTTAAGTGCAGAAAGGAAAAGAAATAAAAAGATTACAAGAAAATTTGAGGAGGCCAGCAATGTAATAATAAGTTTGAAAGTACAAACTGAAGAATACAAGAAAAGGTCTGAAGATGTTGAAGCTCAGCTGACCATGAAAATAAATGAGTGCAATAAGCTGGAAGAGGAAATAGTTGGATTAAGGTCACAGCTAGAAGAAATGAATCGAAAACCGAGTTGTCATCAAAAATTTGAAGACAGTTATGAGAAACTGAACAAAATGTTGAATAATCAAAGGCCCACAGGTATCAAATTTGGCTTGGGCTTTGATGAAGGAGAAACCTCAAAGGACTCAAAGGTTGTAATAGTAGATCCAATAAAGAATAAAGACAAGATCAAGGTTGATCAAGATAAACCGTATCATGCAAAAGAAAACAACAAATCCAAGCTCGAAAGGAGTGCTGCAAATGATGGATTCACCAAAGTCTCTCATCAAAGAAGAAGAAGACCCATGGCTCCTACCTCCACATGGCAACATCCATTTCCTAGGTACACTCGTTCCTTTTCTGGTTATTGTTTTAAGTGCAATGCATATGGTCATAAAATTTCTAGTTGTAGATATAATATAGAACAAAGAAATTTCACTAGCAGAAATAATTTTTCACCTTTGATAGATTATGTCTGTAGAATGTTATAACTGCCATAACTTCGGCCATATTGCAAGGAATTGTCGTAGCTCTTTTGCAGGAAATAAATACCAGGGGAAGAAAGTTTCGATCAACTGGATCAACACAGAACATAAAATTTCCCAAAAAACTGTCACAAGCCAATGAAAGGGAGAAGGTGAAGAAAGTAACCAGATCTGTTGTCAAAACTCAGTGGAAAGAAAAGGGACAACCGAAGAAAGACAAAGAATCCCTGATCGTTCAAACAGCTCTCAAAGCACAGAATAAATCTGCTCCCTGGATTCTAGACAGGTGGATGCTCCAACTACATGACAGGAGACAAACAGAAGTTTGATAAGCTGCAGACATACGAAGGTGGTTCTGTGAAATTCGGAAACAATGATGGAGCAAAGATAGTGGGTAAAGGATCAGTTAAGTTAAGTGACGGTAAAATCAACTCTAAGGAAGTTCTTTTTGTGGTAGGACTGAAACATAACCTATTGAGTGTAAGTCAGATTTGTGACAGAGGTCATGAAGTAATTTTCAAGAAGGAGGGTCGTGAAGTAAGAAAGACAACAAATGGAAAGTTAATAGCCACTGGATCGAGAACTTCTGGAAATTTGTATACTCTCTCAGAGACTTCGGAGGGAGCTTGCTTGGTTGGACAAGAAGAAGAAAACCGGTCGTGGCATAAAAGACTCGGTCACATAAGCTTTGATAATCCGGTAAAAATCAGCTCGAAAAGAGCAAGAAGAGACATACCCACTATTGGCAAACCATCAAACAACATTTGTGAGTCATGCCAAAAGGGGAAGCAAACCAGATCTACCTTCAAAGCAAAAGAGTACTTCACTAGCAAGCCACTAGAACCGATTCACACCGATTTGTGTGGTCCCATGAGGACAGAAAGCATAAATGGATACAAATATTTTATGCTGTGTATTGATGATTTTTCCAGAATGACATGGGTACTCTTTCTGAAACAGAAGTCAGAAGCCTTTGAGATGTTTAAAACCTTCAAAAATCTTGTTGAGAATCAATCTGGAAAAAGAATTAAATGTTTGAGATCTGATAGAGGAGGAGAGTTTATTTCAAATGAGTTTGCTGAATTCTCGTGAAAAACATGGAATAAGAAGACAGTTCTCAGCAGCAAGAACACCTCAGCAGAATGGAGTAGTTGAAAGAAAGAACAGAACTATGCAGAAAATGGCAAGAACCATGTTAACGAGAGAGCAAAATTGCCGACGGATTCTCGGAAAGAGGCAGTTCATACTGCAGTCTACATTCGGAATAGATGTATGTTGAGGCCGCATGAAAGCAAAACACCATATGAACTGTGGTTTGGCAAAAAGGCTACAACAAAGTACTTCAAAGTGTTTGGCAAGCAAGTGTTACATTAAGAGAACCGAAAGCAATCTTGGCAAGTTTGAAGACAGAGCCGATGAAGGAATATTCCTTGGGTACTCAACTAAAAGCAAAGCCTATACATGCTACAACAAAAGACTTAAGAAAATAGTGGAGAGTGCGGATGTGAAGGTTGATGAAGGCGAGGAAACAAGAAATCAGCAATAATGAAAACTACCCAACCTATGAAGAATTTATTGAAGAAGATGAAGATCAAGAAAAAGAAGAGAGACAGAAATCAGATTCGAGAGGACTTAGAAAGAGATGAAAATAGAAAATACGGAATGGTGCAGTTGGCAGAAAAATCATCCCAAAGAGCAGATTATTGGGGACCCTACAGGTTGGCATTCGGACAAGAAGAAGAGTAGTAAATAACTATTCTCTCGTTATCCAGGATTGAGCCCAAGAATATTATTGAAGCAAGCACGGATGAAAGCTCGGATGGAAGCAGTAAATGAAGAACTAGATCAAATTGAGAAAAACAAAACCTGGGAATTAGTACCAAGGCCTGAAAATAAAAACATAATTGGTACTAAATGGATATTTAGAAACAAACTGAATGAAGATGGACAGGTGGTAAGGAATAAAGCAAGATTAGTCAGTAAGGGATATGCCCAAGTTGAGGGGATTTATTTTGAAGAAACTTTTGCACCCGTGGCCGGACTTGAAGCAATAAGACTATTTTTGGCTTTAGCTGTTCATAAGAACTTCAAGGTTTATCATATGGATGTAAAATCAGCATTTCTAAATGGAAATCTTGAAGAAGAAGTATATATTGAACAACCTGATGGTTTTCAACTTTGTGATAATCCTGACTTTGTTTGCAAGTTGAAGAAAGCATTGTATGGCTTGAAACAAGCACCTAGAGCTTGGTATGCAAGGTTGGACAACTATCTCACTAAGCAAGGATTCAAGAAAGGTATGGTGGATAGCAATTTATATGTGAAAACTGAAAATGGCAATTTCATTGTTCTAGTTGTTTATGTAGATGATATAATTTTTGGGAGTAGCAATGATGAATCATGCAAAGACATAGCAAACAAAATGCAGAAAGAGTTTGAAATGTCTATGATAGGTGAACTTTCATATTTCCTTGGATTACAAGTTAATCAAACTGAAAAGGGGATCTTTATTTCTCAAATTAAATATGTGAAAGAAATGCTGTAAAAAGTTCACTATGGAAGATAGTAAGCCGGTGAGCACCCCCATGACAACAAGCCGCAAGTTGAGCAAGGATGATAAATCTCCGGATGTTGATCAAACAATGTACAGATCAATGATTGGGAGCCTGTTGTATTTGACAGCCACTAGACCGGATATCTTACAAGCTGTTTGCATGGTTGCAAGATTTCAGGCTAGCCCAAAAGAGACTCATGTGACAAGAAGTGAAAAGGATTTTTAGGTATCTCAAAGGTACTATGGAGTATGGGCTGTGGTATCCAAAAGGAAAAGACTTCACTCTCTTTGCATACTCTAATGCTGATTGGGCAGGATGCATTGATGACAAAAAAGTACAAGTGGAGGAGCATTCTTTCTTGGAAACAAATTGGTTGCATGGCACAAGAAGAAGCAAGAATCGGTCTCTTTATCCACAACCGAGGCCGAATACATTGCAGCTACTACATGTCGTACACAAATACTATGGATGAGACAAACATTGAAAGATCTAGGAATTCACTTCAATGAGCCCATTTCAATCAAATGTGACAACACTAGTGCAATCAACATTTCAAAGAATCCGGTAATGCATTCCCGCACCAAACATATTGCAATCCGGTATCACTTCTTGAAGGATAAGGTTGCAGAAGGAGAGGTCAGATTGGAGTTTGTTCCCACTACAGAGCAAGTAGCAGACATATTCACCAAACCTTTACCAAAGGAAGTATTTGAATACCTTCGGAAGAAGTTGGGAGTAGTCACACTTCCCAAGCACTGACTAGCTATGGGAAATACATTCTCAGGGGGAGCATTCAAGTTATTTATGCTTGAGAATGTTGTGCATAGACTCAGGGGGAGTCCTGCAGCAGCCCTTTGGCATTATTGGCAAAGGGGGAGAAGAATTTGAGCAAGGCTACAAAGTGTTGCCAACAATTCCAAAGGGGGAGATTGTTGAGCAAGGTGCAGCAAAAGCAGTGCAAAAGGATTGTAATTGTTGTCAACACAGACAGAGTGATGCGGTTGAAGCAGCTTCGGGAGGTCGATCGGATCAAGTGCAGAAAATCTCAAGAAAAACAAAGGGGACCCGGATCCAAAAATTTGCAGAAAAAGACAAGGAAGAAAACTGTCGCGATATCGCGACATGTTTCCTGTCGCGATATCGCGACATGGTTCCTGTCGCGATTTCGCGACATACCGGAGGAGAGAGAAAGTGCATAAGAAAATGTCACGATTTCACGACATATCGGAGGAGAGAGAATGTGCAAGGAAAAATGTCACGATTTCATGACATGCTGGAAGGAAAGAAGCCAAATCGAGAAACTGTCACGATTTCGCGACAAGTTTGAAGCAAAGGCACCAAGGATGAAAAATGTCACGATTTCATGACACATCGGAGGAGAGAGAAAGTTGATGAAGAAGTTGTAGCGATTTCGCTACATGTCTGAGTTTCGCCAGCATAAGCAAAGAAAAAGCACCAAGTAAGAAAAGCGTAGCGATTTCGCTACAAGCTTGAGACACTAAGGACAAAAGTGCAGCGATTTTGATACGACTTCGAGTTGCAAGGTGAAAAGTAGTAGCGATTTCGCTACATGGTCAAAGTGCAGGTAAAGATGTAGCGATTATCGCTACATGTTCAAAGTGCAAATAAAGATGTAGCGATTTCGCTAAAGTTAATTGTAAAGTGAGATGTAACGATTTCGCTACAAGTTGAAAGTGCAAGGTAAAGGTGTAGCGATTTCGCTACAGGTGAAAGTGCATAGAGGTGTAGCGATTTCGCTACAGGTTGAAAGTGCATAATGCGAAGGTGTAGCGATTTCGCTACAAGTTAGAAACACATGTTGGAAAGGTGTAGCGATATCGCTACACGTCGGAGTTTCACTAGCAAGCGAAAAGAAAAATGCTAAGGCAACAATGGTGTAGCGATTTCGCTACATGTAAGATTTTCGGCTGCATGGAGTAAAAATTGTACGGAGGCCGAAGCGTCCGATTTACAGGGAAAAATCGCGATTTCGTGACATCTATGAAGATGACGTCAGCAAAACCAAAATGTGTCGCGATTTCGCGATAGGGTGAACGAAAAGCCATTGCAAGCCAGAAACTTCGTGATTTCACGACATCTTAGAAGATGACGTCAGCAAAACTAAAAATGTCGCGATATCGCGACAAGTAGAGAAGCCTCATGAAGCCAGAAACGTCGCGATTTCGTGACAACTTAGAGGATGACGTCAGCAAGACAAAAAATGTCGCGATATCGCGACATGTTTCCAGAGAAGCCTCATGAAGCCAGAAACGTCGCGATTTCGCGACATCTTAGAGGATGACGTCAGCAAGACTAAAAATGTCGCGATATCGCGACAAGTTGCCAGAGAAGCCTCAGGAAGCCGAAAGTGTCGCGATATCACGACAAAGTTGAGGATGACGTCAGCAAAGCGGAAAACGTCGCGATATCGCGACAAGTAATGTTTTGGCGGGAAAAAGTCAAAGATACATGCATTGTGACAGGTGTCAAAAAGGCGCCAGTTACGAAAAGTTAACCAGAGTCAGATCTGTAGTTCCAAGTGACAGATGGTGAGATTGCAGAGGAGAAATTCATGCTGTAGTTAACTGAAGTTAAAAAGTAAGTTACGAAGCATTGCATTTAAGACGCGAACGGTCATTGCAGAGCCATGATGCAAGCATGGCCGGCAAAGGTGGCGATTACAAAGAGTAGCCATGGAACTAAGCATTGAATGTAGAACGGCTGTTGCGGTGGTCGTGATGCTCGCAAGTCAGGCGTAGAAGAGCAAGTAATAAAGAATTTTAAAGAGCAGTTTCGAGAGATAACAGAGCATCGAAACGCGTAGAAGGGTTGTCGAATATGCAAGAAGGATGTCGAATATGCGAGTAGAGAAAAAGGCTGTCAGAACGTCAGAATGTCAGAAAGAAAGCGGCTAAAAGGCGGATCAGGTCAGAGAAGGATTTGACACGTCAATTACAGTCGAGAATGCATGAAAAGTTGGAGGGAAAGTTAAACCGTTTGAAATTGAGCCGTTCGAAGAAATCAAGTATATAAGGATCGAATTGGCATAGTGAGAAGGTTACTGTGACTGTGTTTTTATTGTGCATTTAAAAGGTCTCAGTAAGTAAGGGTGCTGTAAGAAAATAGCCTTAGATCAAAACCTGCAATTCTATTGAATATTCAAGAGAAAGGTTTTAGATTAGATCAGAAGATATTGAGTCTCTAACAATTCTCTCTATGCTTCTGTGAGATTTTTGTATGTGCTATAGACCAGTAAGGGTCTTGCAAAAGAGAAGGCATTTTTATGTCCATTTATCTTGCAAAATAGAAATCCAAGTTGGTGCTTGGATAAAGGGGTTGGTGCTCCTATCTGTTGCAGCAGATAAATCAGGGGTTGGTGCTCCTTCCAGTGGGTGTTGGTAAACAATTGTAAATATTGAATCCTTGCAAAGACTGGATTTGGATTGAAGTCCAAACAGTCATTCTTTGAGGAGTAGCCACATCGGTGAACCTCGTAAAATTTTGTGTTGTGTGATGCTCTTGTGTGATACTTGCATTATCTAGTTTCAAGCTTGCATCATTAGTTTTAAAAGTTGCAGATTTAAGTTTTTAAGTAGTTACACTGATTCACCCCCCCTCTCGGTGTCATTGTGAGAATATCAATTGGTATCGAGCCGGGCACCTGCACAAGCTTAATCAGCTAAGGTGTTCTTGGGAGATATACAATGGCCGATGGTGAAGGTTTTTCTTCTAACAAAGCTCCTCTGTTCGATGGAACAAACTATTCTTTCGGAGGCTCAGAATGCAGACCTATCTCTGTGCATTGGGTTATGACATTTGGGAATCTGTTGAAAATGGATACACCACTCCCACTGTTCCTCCAACAGATGCGGTTGAAAAGAAAAAGTTTGAGAACAACTCGAAAGCCAAGAATGCGATTATGTGTGGATTGGTCGACAGTGAGTTGATACGCATCATGAACTGCAAATCTGCTAAAGACATATGGGACAAACTGCAAAGCATTCATGAAGGAGACAGCAAAATCAAGGAAGCTAAGCTGCAAACACATCGTGCCCAGTTCGAAGCATTAAAGATGACCGATGATGAAAACATAGAAGCTTACATGCTGAGAGTAAACGGAATCATCAATGCAATAAGAGGACTGGGGGAAGAAATGGAAGATGCGGTTGTTGTGAAGAAGGTACTGAGAACTCTCAACAAAAGGTTTGATGCAAAGGTTTCTGCCATAGAAGAAGCAAAAGATTTAAATTTTTTCAGTATGGATGAAATGCATGGTTCTCTAACAGCTTATGAAATGAGGATTGGACAAACTAAGCCTTCCAAGCACAGAAAAATGTAAAATCTAAACAAGAGTCAGAGGAAGAAGAATCTGCAGATGAAAATGAAGCAAACTTTGTTAGGAAATTAGTAAAGGGAAAAGGAAAGTACAGAGGTAAGTTGCCGTTCAAATGTTTTAACTGTGGAGGCATCGGGCACTTTGCAGCAAAATGCCCAATGAAGGAGAAAAATAAAAATGATGAAGGAACACATCCAGAAAGAAATGTCTGGAAAAAGAAACCGCAGTTTAGAAAAAGAAACTTCAAGAAGAAGAGTTTCATTTCCCAGAATATCGATTCTTCTGAAGACAGTTCCAGTGAGGAATCAGAAGAAGAAACTGGTGAAGCCCTATTCATGGCTTTTGAAGAACAAACAACTGAGGAAACACAGGAGTGTGAAGAAAAATTAGAAGATGAGGCTGAGATAGATCTGGAAGGTGAGTTAGTTGCTGCTCTTGAAGAGTTAAGTGCAGAAAGGAAAAGAAATAAAAAGATTACAAGAAAATTTGAGGAGGCCAGCAATGTAATAATAAGTTTGAAAGTACAAACTGAAGAATACAAGAAAAGGTCTGAAGATTTTGAAGCTCAGCTGACCGTGAAAATAAATGAGAGCAATAAACTGGAAGAGGAAATAGTTGGATTAAGGCTGCATGACTAGAAGAAATGAATCGAAACCGAGTTGTCATCAAAAATTTGAAGACAGTTCGAGAAACTGAACAAAATGTTGAATAATCAAAGGCCCACAGGTATCAAATTTGGCTTGGGCTTTGATGAAGGAGAAACCTCAAAGGACTCAAAGGCTATAACAGTAGATCCAGTAAATAATAAAGACAAGATTAGAGTTGATCAAGATAAACCGTATCATGCAAAAGAAAACAACAAATCCAAGCTCGAAAGGAGTGCTGCAAATGATGGATTCACCAAAGTCTCTCATCAAAGAAGAAGAAGACCCATGGCTCCTACCTCCACATGGCAACATCCATTTCCCAGGTACACTCGTTCCTTTTATGGTTATTGTTTTAAGTGCAATGCATATGGTCATAAAATTTCTAGTTGTAGATATAATATAGAACAAAGAAATTTCACTAGCAGAAATAATTTTTCACCTCTGATAGATTATGTTGTAGAATGTTATAACTGCCATAACTTCGGCCATATTGCAAGGAATTGTCGTAGCTCTTTTGCAGGAAATAAATACCAGGGAAGAAAATATCGATCAACTGGATCAACACAGAATAGAAAATTTCCCGAAAAACTGTCACAGCACAATGAAAGGGAGAAGGTGAAGAAAGTAACCAGATCTGCTGTCAAAACTCAGTGGAAAGAAAAGGGACAACCGAAGAAAGACAAAGAATCCCTGATCGTTCAAACAGCTCTCAAAGCACAGAATAAATCTGCTCCCTGGATTCTAGACAGTGGATGCTCCAGTCACATGACAGGAGACAAACAGAAGTTTGATAAGCTGCAGACATACGAAGGTGGTTCTGTGAAATTCGGAAACAATGATGGAGCAAAGATAGTGGGTAAAGGATCAGTTAAGTTAAGTGACGGTAAAATCAACTCTAAGGAAGTTCTTTTTGTGGTAGGACTGAAACATAACCTACTGAGTGTAAGTCAGATTTGTGACAGAGGTCATGAAGTAATTTTCAAGAAGGAGGGCTGTGAAGTAAGAAAGACAACAAATGGAAAGTTAATAGCCACTGGACTGAGAACTTCTGGAAATTTGTATACTCTCTCGGAGACTTCAGAGGGAGCTTGCTTGGTTGGACAGGAAGAAGAAAACTGGCTGTGGCATAAAAGACTCGGTCACATAAGCTTTGATAATCTGGTAAAAATCAGCTCGAAAAGAGCAGTAAGAGACATACCCACTATTGGCAAACCATCAAACAACATTTGTGAGTCATGCCAAAAGGGGAAGCAAACCAGATCTACCTTCAAAGCAAAAGAATATTTCACTAGCAAGCCATTAGAACTGATTCACACTGATTTGTGTGGTCCCATGAGGACAGAAAGCATAAATGGATACAAATATTTTATGCTGTGTATTGATGATTTTTCCAGAATGACATGGGTACTCTTTTTGAAACAGAAGTCAGAAGCCTTTGAGATGTTTAAAACCTTCAAAAATCTTGTTGAGAATCAATCTGGAAAAAGAATTAAATGTTTGAGATCTGATAGAGGAGGAGAGTTTATTTCAAATGAGTTTGCTGAATTCTGTGAAAAACATGGAATAAGAAGACAGTTCTCAGCAGCAAGAACACCTCAGCAGAATGGAGTAGTTGAAAGAAAGAACAGAACTGTACAGGAAATGGCAAGGACCATGTTAACAGAGAGCAAAATTGCTGACAGATTTTGGAAAGAGGCAGTTCATACTGCAGTCTACATTCAGAATAGATGTATGTTGAGGCCGCATGAAAGCAAAACACCATATGAACTGTGGTTTGGCAAAAAGGCTACAACAAAATACTTCAAAGTGTTTGGCAGCAAGTGTTACATTAAGAGAACTGAAAGCAATCTTGGCAAGTTTGAAGACAGAGCTGATGAAGGAATATTCCTTGGGTACTCAACTAAAAGCAAAGCCTATACATGCTACAACAAAAGACTTAAGAAAATAGTGGAGAGTGCGGATGTGAAGGTTGATGAAGGCAAGAAACAAGAAATCAGCAATAATGAAAACTACCCAACCTATGAAGAATTTATTGAAGAAGATGAAGATCAAGAAAAAGAAGAGAGACAGAAATCAGATTCAGAGGACTTAGAAAGAGATGAAAATAGAAAATACGAGAACGAGCCAGTTGGCAGAAAAATCATCCCAAAGAGCAGATTATTGGGGACCCTACGGTTGGCATTCAGACAAGAAGAAGAGTAGTAAATAACTATTCTCTGTTATCCAAGTATTGAGCCCAAGAATATTATTGAAGCAAGCACGGATGAAAGCTGGATGGAAGCAGTAAATGAAGAACTAGATCAAATTGAGAAAAACAAAACCTGGGAATTAGTACCAAGGCCTGAAAATAAAAACATAATTGGTACTAAATGGATATTTAGAAACAAACTGAATGAAGATGGACAGGTGGTAAGGAATAAAGCAAGATTAGTCTGTAAGGGATATGCCCAAGTTGAGGGGATTGATTTTGAAGAGACTTTTGCACCCGTGGCCAGACTTGAAGCAATAAGACTATTTTTGGCTTTAGCTGTTCATAAGAATTTCAAGGTTTATCAGATGGATGTAAAATCAGCATTTCGAATGGAAATCTTGAAGAAGAAGTATATATTGAACAACTTGATGGTTTTCAACTTTGTGATAATCCTGACTTTGTTTGCAAGCTGAAGAAAGCATTGTATGGCTTGAAACAAGCACCTAGAGCTTGGTATGCAAGGTTGGACAACTATCTCACTAAGCAAGGATTCAAGAAAGGTATGGTGGATAGCAATTTATATGTGAAAACTGAAAATGGCAATTTCATTGTTCTAGTTGTTTATGTAGATGATATAATTTTTGGGAGTAGCAATGATGAATCATGCAAAGACATAGCAAACAAAATGCGAGAAAGAGTTTGAAATGTCTATGATAGGTGAACTTTCATATTTCCTTGGATTACAAGTTAATCAAACTGAAAAGGGGATCTTTATTTCTCAAATTAAATATGTGAAAGAAATGCTGAAAAAGTTCACTATGGAAGATAGTAAGCCAGTGAGCACCCCCATGACAACAAGCTGCAAGTTGAGCAAGGATGATAAATCTCCGGATGTTGATCAAACAATGTACAGATCAATGATTGGGAGCCTGTTGTATTTGACAGCCACTAGACCGGATATCTTACAAGTTGTTTGCATGGTTGCAAGATTTCAAGCTAGCCCAAAAGAGACTCATGTGACAGCAGTGAAAAGGATTTTTAGGTATCTCAAAGGTACTATGGAGTATGGGCTGTGGTATCCAAAAGGAAAAGACTTCACTCTCTTTGCATACTCTGATGCTGATTGGGCAGGATGCATTGATGACAAAAAAAGTACAAGTGGAGGAGCATTCTTTCTTGGAAACAAATTGGTTGCATGGCACAGTAAGAAGCAAGAATCAGTCTCTTTATCCACAGCCGAGGCCGAATACATTGCAGCTACTACATGTTGTACACAAATACTATGGATGAGACAAACATTGAAAGATCTAGGAATTCACTTCAATGAGCCCATTTCAGTCAAATGTGACAACACTAGTGCAATCAACATTTCAAAGAATCCGGTAATGCATTCCCGCACCAAACATATTGCAATCCGGTATCACTTCTTGAAGGATAAGGTTGCGGAAGGAGAGGTCAGATTGGAGTTTGTTCCCACTACAGAGCAAGTAGCGAGACATATTCACCAAACCTTTACCAAAGGAAGTATTTGAATACCTTCGAAAGAAGTTGGGAGTAGTCACACTTCCCAAGCACTGACTAGCTATGGGAAATACATTCTCAGGGGGAGCATTCAAGTTATTTATGCCCGAGAATGTTGTGCATAGACTCAGGGGGAGTCCCTTTGGCATTATTGGCAAAGGGGGAGAAGAATTTGAGCAAGGCTACAAAGTGTTGCCAACAATTCCAAAGGGGGAGATTGTTGAGCAAGGTGCAGCAAAAGCGGTGCAAAAGGATTGTAATTGTTGTCAACACAGACAGAGTGATGCAGTTGAAGCAGTTCAGAGGTCAGTCAGATCAAGTGCAAAAAATCTCAAGAAAAACAGAGGGGACCCAGATCAAGAAATTTGCAGAAAAAGACAAGGAAGAAAACTGTCGCGATATCGCGACATGTTTCCTGTCGCGATATCGCGACATGGTTTCTGTCGCGATTTCGCGACATATCGGAGGAGAGAGAAAGTGCATAAGAAAATGTCATGATTTCGCGACATATCGGAGGAGAGAGAATGTGCAAGGAAAAATGTCGCGATTTCGTGACATGCTGGAAGGAAAGAAACCAAATCGAGAAACTGTCGCGATTTCGTGACAAGTTTGAAGCAAAGGCACCAAGGATGAAAAATGTCACGATTTCGTGACACATCGAAGGAGAGAGAAAGTTGATGAAGAAGTTGTAGCGATTTCGCTACATGTCTGCATAAGCAAAGAAAAAGCACCAAGTAAGAAAAGCGTAGCGATTTCGCTACAAGCTTGAGACACTAAGGACAAAAGTGCAGCGATTTTGATACAGCTTCGAGTTGCAAGGTAAAAAGGTGTAGCGATTTCGCTACATGGTCAAAGTGAGAAAGATGTAGCGATTTCCATTTAATGAGAAGGTGTAGCGATTTCGCTACAAGTTGAAAGTGCAAGATAAAAGTGTAGCGATTTCGCTATAGGTTGAAAGTGCATAGTGTGGAGGTGTAGCGATTTCGCTACGAGTTGAAAGTGCATAATGCGAAGGTGTAGCGATTTCGCTACAGGTTAGAAACACATGTTGGAAAGGTGTAGCGATATCGCTACACGTCGGAGTTTCAATAGCAAGCAGAAAAGAAAAATGCTAAGGCAACAATGATGTAGCGATTTCGCTACATGTAAGGTTTTCGCGGTTGCATGGAGTAAAAATTGTACGGAGGCCAGAAGCGTCGCGATTTCGCGATAGGGTGAACAAAAGCCATTGCAAGCTGGAAACATCGTGATTTCGTGACATCTATGAAGATGACGTCAGCAAAACCAAAATGTGTCGCGATTTCACGAGGGGTGAACGAAAAGCCATTGCAAGCCGAAACGTCGCGATTTCATGACATCTTAGAAGATGACGTCAACAATACCAAAATGTCGTGATATCGTGACAAGTGAAAAGCCGTTGCAAGCGGAAGTGTCGCGATTTCGTGACACCTTAGAGGATGACGTCAGCAAGACAAAAATGTCGCGATATCGTGACATGTTTCCAGAGAAGCCTCATGAAGCCAGAAATGTCGCGATTTCGCGACATCTTAGAGGATGACGTCAGCAAGACTAAAAATGTCGCGATATCGCGACAAGTTGCCAGAGAAGCCTCAGGAAGCCGAAAGTGTCGCGATATCGCGACAAAGTTGAGGATGACGTCAGCAAAGCGGAAAACGTCGCGATATCGCGACAGGTAATGTTTTGGCGGGAAAAAGTCAAAGATACATGCATTGTGACAGGTGTCAAAAAGGCGCCAGTTACGAAAAGTTAACCAGAGTCAGATCTGCAGTTCCAAGTGACAGATGGTGAGATTGCAGAGGAGAAATTCATGCTGCAGTTAATCGAAGTTAAAAAGAAAGTTACGAAGCATTGCATTTAAGACGCGAACGGTTGTTGCAGGGCCGTGATGCAGCATGGCTGGCAAAGGTGGTAGTTACAAAGAGTAGCCACGAAACTAAGCATTGAATGTAGAACGGCTGTTGCAGGGCCGTGATGCTTGCAAAGTCAGCGTAAAAGAAGGCGATAAACAAAAGAATTTTAAAGAGCAGTTTCGTAGAGATAATAGAGCATCGAAACGCGCAGAAGGGTTGTCAGTATATGCAGAGAAGGACTGTCAGAATATGCAGACTGTGCAGAGAAAAAGGCTGTCAGAACGTCAGAATGTCAGAAAGAAAGCGGCTAAAAGGCGGATCAGGTCAGAGAAGGATTTGACACGTCAATTACAGCCGAGAATGCATGAAAAGTTGGAGGGAAAGTTAAACCGTTTGAAATTGAGCCGTTCGAAGAAATCAAGTATATAAGGATCGAATTGGCATAGTGAGAAGGTTACTGTGACTGTGTTTTTATTGTGCATTTTAAAAGGTCTCAGTGAGTAAGGGTGCTGTAAGAAAACAGCCTTAGATCAAAACCTGCAATTCTATTGAATATTCAAGAGAAAGGTTTTAGATTAGATCAGAAGATATTGAGTCTCTAACAATTCTCTCTATGCTTCTGTGAGATTTTTGTATGTGCTATAGACCAATAAGGGTCTTGCAAAAGAGAAGGCATTTTTATGTCCATTTATCTTGCAAAATAGAAATCCAAGTGGGTGCTTGGAAAAAGGGGTTGGTGCTCCTATCTGTTGCAGCAGATAAATCAGGGGTTGGTGCTCCTTCCAGTGGGTGCTGGTAAACAATTGTAAATATTGAATCCTTGCAAAGACTGGATTTGGATTGAAGTCCAAACAGTCATTCTTTGAGGAGTAGCCACATCGGTGAACCTCGTAAAATTTTGTGTTGTGTGATGCTCTTGTGTGATACTTGCATTATCTAGTTTCAAGCTTGCATCATTAGTTTTAAAAGTTGCAGATTTAAGTTTTTAAGTAGTTACACTGATTCACCCCCCCCTCTCAGTTTCATTGTGAGAATATCACATGGCACGTTGGTAGGTGGCACCAACATTTTTAAGGCCAAAAGGCATGACCTTATAGCAAAATGTCCCCCAAGGCATTGTGAACGCCGTTTTTAGTTGGTCCTTGGGATTGATATGAATTTGATTGTATCCCTAGAAACCATCCATGAGGGAAAGCATTTCATGGCCCGCTATAGTGTCTACTAATGCGTCGATGCTTGGCAATGGAAAATCATCCTTAGGACTCACTTTGTTTAGATCTCAAAAATTAGTGCATATGTGAATCCTCCCATCGGGCTTCTTGACAGGAACCATGTTAGACAACCATGGCGGGTAATCCACGTAGATGACAAAATGTGTGTCCAATAGCTTTTGTAGCTCATCTTTGACCATTAAGGCCACTGTTGGGTGCATCTTACGTAGTTTTTGCTTTACTGTCTTGATTTTCAGATCAAGCGTTAGATTATGCGTGACTAGTTGCGGGTCTAGTCCCGGCATGTCTTTGTAGGACCATGCAAAAACCTCCTTCTTCTCTTTGAGAAGGACAATGTAGTCGGCTTGCTCTTTAGGGGATAGACTTACCCCCAAATTTATGATTTGCAAATTCACTGGATCTGAGCTGATGTCTACATCAGTCGTCTCCTCGACCAACATGTGGGATCCATCCTCCAACTGGTGTGGAGTTGGGATCAAATGGATATCATGTGCTGAATTTAGATCACCGTTCGAAACATCAGGTTCCTCTTTAGCATGGAAGACATCCTGAGTCTGTCTTAGAGTGAAATGGAACATTCCTCCACAAGGCCAGTACTCTGATGGGGATGGCGAGGTGTCAGTGCAATCCTAGTCGATAGCATCTAAGTCTAGATACAATGACCATGTCAGATCATCTAGATCATGGATGGGGGTGGTTAAATCAATGGAGATCATGTTGATGAAATGAGTGTGGTCTCCATTACCATGGGTGTGACTGCTCGGACATCCTAGACAATTTGTGTGCTTTAGATCTAGCTCTGTGGGCACTGGCACAAATGGATCTGCCCTATGCACAGACACGCAGACAGGGTCTACCCTAGGCACTGATGGTTTGATAGGGTCTCCAGGTAGAAGATGCTCTTTGTGTACCTGGAGTGGTGAGTGCAGTAATTGCTATAATTATGTCGGGTTGAGGTGCCACCTATGCCTTGGCCCTATGTGCAAGTGTTCAAACATGTCATCTATGTCTAAGGGATACTATTGTTGCATTTGTCGCGTGTGGTTGAGATAGGCCATCTCAGTTTCATCTTCGTAATCACTATCCAAAATCCAAAAGTCTTCATTTGCTGCAACAACGGTTTGTGACATATGAGGCTCATCTTGTTCGAGCAAATTAATGTGGTCCCATCGAGGTTGTTCTTGATGCGTAGTCATTATACCATCATTAATTCTCAATGAATCTATCAATCCAGGGCAGTGTACAAGGCTATCTGCAGGAGAAGAAGTGAAACATCTATAACTTAGGTCAATCTATGGAAACAAGTCTTATTGGTGGAACTGATTGTTTGGGGGGTTTTGGAACATTTCTATCTCTAAATTGCATAAATTAAATCTGAATCTAAGTTGCAGAATTGGAAACTAATCATTAATTGCAGAAATGAAGTCCTAATTACAATTACAGAATGAGACCTAATTATATTGCAGAATTAACAGTTGCAGAATTGAAAGTCTGATCCTAATTGCGAAAAGGAAATCTAATTACTTTTGTAGTAATGAAAGTTTAGATATAATGTGGAAATAAAAACTATCAAAGTTCTGTAACAGAAGGTTGTCAATCTTCTATTTATATTTTGACAGCAAAACATAAAATGCAAGAAATTGCTGGAAAACAGTAAATTCTGGAAATAACAATCTAAAAATAAAGTGGAAACTTTGATGAAAGTAAGATTGCAACTAAAACTTTAAGAACAATATTAATCTAAGCATAAATAAACTAATACTGCAAATATTGTCAACTATTTACAAGCAATTGACATAACAAGTTCTACAACTCATTCTACTGCAGCAAAATCAGAATAAAAACCTGCTTTGTTAGTCCTCCTCCTAGGTCTGGAAGTGGCAAGCGTATTTGTCCATAAGAAGGTGTAAGTCTCTCTATTTTTCTAAATCTTAATCACATTTATTTACAAGTAATTTGAAATAGAACTGGTGCACTTTATTGATCAAAAGACATGATTACAAGAATTCTACTGAAAAACTATTACAGGACTGTAACAGTCAATTTCTAGTTATACTCTGTATTTTATGCTAGCTTCCTTACTCTATTTTCTACCTCCTTTTTCTATCTATCTCACTCAACCTAAAAGGGAGCAATATTTATAGCTATCCTATGATCTGATTACAAACAAAGAATATCAAAAAGATCTAATCCTACAATGCTGCAACAAATTCTGGTTTTATCCTAGAAGAGGACTAAAACTTGATCTTTTCCTTAATGATGGCTTTGGTCAGCAATGACGGCAAATACAGATGGAAGATATTTCTCTTTACTTTTTCCAACCTTTATTTCCCTTTTTTTGGCTTCAAAAATCGATCAAAAGGTCAAAAACACATTCTGTTCTTCATTTCGAAGATAAGTGGCTTCATTCTGAAGACAATGCAGTTTTCATTCCGAAGATCGCTCATTTCGAAGATACTGCATTCTCATTTTGAAGATCGCTCATTCTGAATATACTGCATGCTTCATTTCGAAGATCCGCTCATTTCGAAGACGTTGCATTCTTCATTCCGAATATCCGTCCATTCCGAAGATGTTGTGTTCCTTCATTTCGAAGATATCTGTTCATTCCAAAGATATCTTGGTATGAACAAATATATGCTTTTCCATTGATTTCTTCTGCATCTCTCAGGTGGGTTATCTCCTAAGATCAAATTCTAATGGTCTTCATCCCTTTCCTCATGTGAATTCCATGCCTTGCTATTTATGGACAGCTGGCTGGAATTTACATGGGAAAGACTAGTTTTTCTTGCACAGCAACAGTTTGCTTGCACTGTTGCCAGATTTAGGTGAAGTAAATGCTTGAGAAAAATCAAAATATGATTAGTGAAATGCTGCTATTATTCTAAGCATATCCCATTGTAGCAAATTATAGAAAAAAGAACACAAAACTATGCAAAAAGCTGTAAAATCAACATATAATATTTCAAATACATTGATCATGCAAAATGGTTAATATACAGCATATTAAATCAACTTAACTAACATATCAGATAAAACATAAGAGTTTATAGGCATTTTTAGTGTATAAAACATGTTATGATTGAGGCATTTCTAGGCCTCATCATTTTACCCCCAACTTATATTAATGCATGCCCTCATGCATTCTATTGGGCTATGGAATCGCATATGTCCATGTTTAGATTCCATGACCTGTAGAATAACTTCTTGCCTATGTAATACCCCCTATTTTCTTGAATTTTTTTGAGCCAATCTTCAAATTGTTCATCGAGCTGGGCATCTTCCTCAAAGTAGAATGGAACTGGAGTAATGATGGTTGGAGGCCTGAACCTAAGACCTATCCAGTTATGTTGCATGATCTGGATCAGTTGGACTACACCTTCTACTCTTCTTCTGGACCATTCTAGATTGATGGGGGAGATAGGTTCTCTTTTCCTCAAAGACATGGAAAGTTCATTCCATCTGTCTTTGCATACTGACAATGCTTTGGGAAGAAATTGTGATCACAAAAATTGTTAAATCTGGCCACACAGTCCCTCAAATTGTTCAAGTATATTCTCTTAATATCATCCCTGTTTATCATTGAGAAGTGCTGTTGAGTGATATTTAGGTGATTTGGCTGGATTGCTCTGACTAACAACTCAGCCCTTGTTTCAATCACTTTATTCTGCCTTTTCTCATGATCCCAATAAAGCTGATTTTGCAAAGTAGACATAAATGCTCTCAACTGAACATCTCCAATGTAGATTTGAGGATGAGAGTCAACTTCCTCTGGAATGAAGAAAGCGTGTAAAAATAGTTCACACAGGAGATTTTTCTGCTCAAAAGGACTGTTAAAATATGCTTCCAGAAAATCTTCAATAGTGTCCAATTTATAGGGAAGATTTGAAGTAATCCTCATGACCTGCCATCTGAGGTACTTTTTCTTCAAAATAAGGCTGTAAAACCTGGCTGGTCGTCTAAATTGGACTAAAAATTTAGCAATTTGACATAAGTCAGACACCTTTTCTTTCAATGCCTGAATTTCTGTGTCCTTGGCTTCTAGCTATTTTGCTTCCAATTTGAATTTTTTAGTTTTATTGGCAAGTTGTTCATATCTAAGCATCCAGCTAGCTATGTCTGCATTGTACTACTCTAGAGACACAGTATTAGGTGGTCTTACTATAGGGGGGATCCTAGGCAATAGATTTGTCTGAAATCCTTTTTCTGCCACTTCCACTAGCTGTTCATCTGTCAATAACTCTACTTGCACCCCCTTATTTGCTATTTCTATGGGGTTGTCATTAGATAGTATTTCTACTTGTACCCCCTTATCTACTGTTTCTACTGGAAGTGTAGCAAGTTGAAATGCAGGGACCTCAGTAGGAGTACTTACTTGAACATTTTCTTGCTGTTGGGACTGTTTTTGTTTTGGTGGCTCATTTTCAACATCCTCTGCAATATTCCTCACCATTTCTGAAGTATCTTCTGAACAAGAAGGCAATGCTTCAGAATAAGATGGTGCTACTTCAGAATGAACAGGCACTTCTTTAGAATGAAGGAGTGCTATTTTAGGATGGACTCCCATGTCTGCTTCATCAGAATCATCTACTCTTGATAAACCCAGAAGCAATTGAGCCAAATTATCTTCATCATGGGATATAGCTGGCTATTTTTCAGATTGTGACAACAACAATTTTTTTAGTTCTGCCACTTCCTGCTGAAGTTCTACAATTTTTCTTTCTTGCATCTCAATGATGCTTTCTTTCTCTGTGATCCATTTGGTATGTGTTTTGACAACACTTCTTGCTACCCTCAACTGCTCAGTGATGTATTCCACTTCTGTTTCTACTTTAGAAGCTGATACAGACAAATCAGTTGCAGTTGGCTGCTCAACCAATATCTCTTCTTCTGCAACAGGTTGTTCTTGTTCAGGAGGCTCTGTGAGACTATCTATAAGGATATCTACCATATCTGTAGCCTGTTGAACTGTAGCCTCTTCCAAACCAACTTGCTCAGTTTCTACCTCAGCTATCTATTCAAGGAATTCTGGAAAGTTGTCAGATGCTTGTTGTATCTCTGTGACATCTGGGCTACTTGGTCTATCTTCTTCCTCCATGACCCGTTCTGTAGTTTCTTTCAAATGGATTATTGTAGACCTCCTAGTTCTAGATGTAAAATTCTTCTTTTTGCTCTATTTTCTAGTGATAGCAGGGGTCATGGGGTCAGTTTTAGATGCCTCTATTTCCCTTGTTTCACTTCTCTGTTCTGACAAATCAGTTGCAGTTTCAGCAAACTGAACTTTATTTTGTTTTTCTGCTCTGCTGCTAGTTCCAGATCCTCTTCTCTTTTGTCTCTTAACTTGTGAAGTTGAGGGTTCAGGAGCAATATTTTCTACTGCTGCTGTGGGGTGTAGTTCTATAACAGCTTCAGGGGCACCTTCTGCAACTTCTTCTACAACATCCTCTGTAACATTTTTTGCAACAACTTCTGGAATACTTTTTACAGTAGTTGTTTCCTCTTCTATAGCAACATCAGTAGTATTTGGTTCTTCTTCTTCCTCACTTTAATCCCCAAAAATGACATCATTTAGGTTAGAGTAAAATCTATCAAAACTCCTAAGGTTTCCTCTAAAATGGTGTTGGCAAACTAATTTGATGAGGCCATGATGGCGAAGGCTTCCTTTATCCTCCTGATATCTTTTTGCCATGTTCTTTAACTCTTGATACAGATACAGGGGAAGATTTACCCTAACTTCTGGTTGTTGTCTACCATGTCTGAGATGGTTTAAAATTCATAGATGATGCCCTGACAACAACACATACTGCCCTTCATAGATCAAAAACTTAATCACCCAGGTGGCTACTTCATCCCAGGGTTCCTGCAGTGCAGCCCTTTTTAACCCTTTGCATGTGTTGTTATGGGTTAAGTATTCAAGTTCTCTATCATTTTCTTCTACAAACTGATTAACTACATTTTCCAATGTGTTCTTGCAGATCTAGTAATTGAAATCCCTTCTAATGGCAGCTCTGTAATCTGACTTAAAATTTCAGGGCTTACCTCAATAGACATGTCGTTGACATGTGCTCGGTTGTTTCTGAACGTATGGGCGAACATGCCAGCTAAATCTTTAGAAGACCCATTGAATTTATCCAGAAATGTCATAAACCCTCCGTCTTCAAAAATCTGCACAACTTCCAGATTTTCTCGGAGGTAATTGGTATCTGCAAGCTCTGTTCTGATCTTTCGCCCCATTTTTCTCTGTTTAAAAATTGTACACTATGGCTGCTGTTCTATTGCAAGATTTCTGGCTATTTTCTATTGCAAATTTGTAGAGTTTTAAGTTAAAACCTTCGTTGCCCTGTTTCTCGTCTTCTTCTTCGGAATGAATCGTATCCTGTGCACTGTACCTCACAACACATCTTCGAAAAGAAAGATGGCACACATTTCTACTTTTGCACTGTACACCTGTTTGTTGATAATTGCATGGATGTCCTTGCCGTCAGATCCACCTCATTAGTTTTGCATATTCTCACGTGCATGTTAATTGACATTAAAAACTGGTGGCATATGGTTGGTCATGTTCTCCGTATTTCCAATGAGTGCAAAAACAAACCATGTGTTGATTGACACGTGTCCCTTCCTCGCATGCAACTAAGAAAAATCTTGATTTTGTCGTATCTTACCTTCTTGGATGCCACGTGGAAATGCTCTTTCCAAAGATTATAACTTATTGCGCAAACAAAATTTCATTCCAAAGATTATGACCTCATTTCGAAGACGAGTCTTCATTCTGAAGACAAATCCTCATTCCGAAGATTATGACCTCATTCCGAAGACAGGTCTTCATTTCGAAGACAAATATTCTTTGCAAAATTTTCATTTCGAAGATAGATCTTCATTCCAAATATCAATCCTCATTCCGAAGATTAATCCTCATTCTAAAGATCAGGCTGTATTGTGAAAGTAAATCGTCATTCGAAGACAGACCCCCATTCCAAAGACAGATCTTCATTCCGAAGACTAGATCTTCATTCCGAAGATGATCGACAAGTCATCATTACGAAGACCAAGTTTCATTAGAAGACAAATTGTCATTCCAAAGACAAAGTTTCATTCCAAAGACAAAGTGCAACATTCATTTTGTTGTCATTTCGAAGACAATTTTCATTTCGAAGATAATACATCGAGTATTGTTTTTGGCATTCTTGTTCGAAGATTAGGAAGAAATCAATATTTTCATTCTCAAAACATGTTTTTAAGTATGCCAACTCTTATGAATACCTTTTATGCTAATGGTTAATTGTCACATACTATATACCAATCATTTTACAATGAAGAAATGTAAGAAATATATACCTGATAAAAACAGTTAATGCCAGTTTTTGAAGAATGACTACTTTTGTTGATATTCTGCTAAGATTTTCTGCAACATTTCAAAACAAGTGCACTAGGTGAATTTGTACAATGATGGTTCAGAAATTTCTCAAGGTTATGCATGCCAGAAAACTGGTTTTCATGCACACCAACTCAGTAGTGCCTTAAGAAAAGGTTTTCACTGCTGGGTTATTCATTTTTCTCTCTTTTTTTTTTTTTCTTCATTTTTTTATTTTTACCTCTCCTTTTCTCTTTTTTTTTTTTTTCTTGATCCTGACTATGCCCATGAAGGAATTTCATGATTTCCCCTGAAACCATGCCCATGAAGGAATTCATACTCATAATTTATTCATATTTTTGTTTTCTATTTTTTTATTTTTTTGATTTTCTATTTTTTCTTGAAATCCACTGATCATGTTGATTGTTTTGAAGTGGAAGAAGGAATCTCTTCCACCTGTTGTGTATCCAAACTATCAAGTTGCTGCAAGAATTCTTCTTTAGTCAGAGGTGTATGGTATACCCTGAGGCGATGTCCATTCACTACCAACTTTCTTCGTGACCCATCAATGGGGGATAAACGAGCTGCTCCATTGTTAAATACCTCTTCAATCCAGTAAGGTCCCAACCATCTAGTTTTCAGTTTTCTAGGGAAGTCTTCATATTGAGAATCGAACAGTAAAGCCCAATCTCCTTGTTGAAGTTTCCTCTGCTGAATGTGACTGTCATGCCACAACTTCCTCTACTCCTGAATTACCTCAGTTTGGTGCAGAGCATCCAATCTAAGTTCATCCAATGCATTTAGCTACAAAATCCTGTCTGTCTATGCCTGCGATAATTCAATTCCAATTTCCAGTGTTGTGCGCAATGTTAGTAGCTCAAATTCAATAGGTAAGAGAGGCTTTTTACCAAAGACTAGTTCATAAGGTGTGAATCCAATAGTGGACTTCCAAGTAGTATTGTAGGCCCAAACTGCTTTAGGTAATTTGTCTAGCCAATTTTTCCTATGAAAAGCTACTGTTTTTGTCAAGATGCGTTCTAGTTCCCTATTTGTTACTTCAACCTAGCCATTTGCTTGTGGGTGGTAAGGTGATGATTTCCTATGTTTGATTTCATACAATTTTGTAAATGCTTTTATGACTTTGGATGCAAATTGGGGTCCTTGGTCGGTGGTGATAGACCGTGGAGCTCCAAATCTTTGAAAAATCTGAGTATACAAGAAATCAGTGACCTTCTCTTCACGAGCATGTTTGAAAGCACACACCTCTACCCACTTTGTTAGGTAATCAGTGCATACTAGAATATGCACCTTTCCTTGAGAAGGTGGATCAATAGGTCCTACAAAATCAAGCCCCCACCTCTCAAATGGTTCTAAAACCATTTGAGGCTGCAGTGGCATCTCATTTGTATGAGTGGGTTTCCCCATTCTTTGGCATGCATCATAATGCCTGATGTACTTTTTCACATCCTTGTGAAGAGATGGCCAATAATATCCTATCCCCAAGATTTTTCTAACTATGCTTTTTATGGAATAGTGTCCACTTGAGGGTTCATCATGACAAGCTCTAATGATATCATACACTTCATCCTTTCGGATGCACCTACATAACACATGGTCAGGACTGCACTTAAAAAGCATACCCTTAATCCATTCAAAAGAAGAACTCTGTTTGATCAATTGTTTTTTCTGTTTTGAAGTAAAATGTGGAGGAAATTCCCTTGTGACCAAATAATTGGCTATATCTGCAAACCAAGGTGATTGAAATGATATAGCAAATAGTTTTTCATCAGGAAAAGTGTCATCAACTAATTCCCCTTCATCTGTGTTCTGCAACCTAGACAAGAAATCTGCCACAACATTAGCTTTTCCTGGTTTGTTGATTATGGTGATATCAAATTCTTGCAGCAAAAACAACCAACGAATAATTCTTGCACTTACCATAGGTTTATTCATCAAATACTTAATGGTTGTATGATCTGTGTGAATAAATATTTGATAACCTGTGATATAATTCCTGAATTTGTTGATGGCATAAATTACTGCTAAGAATTATTTCTCAGTTGTTGTATAATTTTTCTCTGCTCCTATCAAGTTCTTGCTAATGTTGTAGATGGTATAATTTTCACCATTATCAATTTGTCCTAATGCTGCTCCAATTGCTGTATTGGAGGCATCAGTCTGAATGTGAAATGGTAATGTCCAATTAGGTCCTCTGAGCACAGGTGGAGTTATCAATTTCTCTTTCAAAGCTTCAAATGCTTCCTGACATTTTGCAGTCCAGGAGAATTCAGAATCTTTAGTCAATAAGGCAAACATAGGACTGGCTATTGTACTAAAGTTGGGAATAAACCTGCGGTAAAAACCAATGTGTCCTAGGAAGCTTCTGACATTAGTCTGAGTTTTAGGAGGAAGGAGATTCTTGATAATTTCAACTTTCTTTGGATCAACTTGGATCCCTTCAGGAGAGATGTGATGACCAAGAACTATCCCTTCCTTCATCATCTTGAAACATTTATCTAGATTTAAGGATAAGTGGTATGTTTCACAGCGAGTTAAGACTTTGTCAAGATTTTCCAATGTAAAATCAAAAGTTTGTCCACATAGTGTGAAATCATCCATGTAAATTTCAACACTTTTGGTGGTCAGATCAGCAAAAATTTCTAGGACTACTCATTGAAAAGTTGCTGGGGCATTACACAAACCAAAAGGTAAAACCCTATAGGCAAATGTTCCCCATGGACATGTAAAAGTTGTCTTTTCTTGATCTTCAAGTGCAATTTGAATTTGATTATATCCACTAAATCCATCAAGAAAACAAAAGTATTTTTTTCCAGTAAGAGTATCTAACACCTAATCTATGAAAGGTAATGGAAAATGGTCTTTGTATGTCACCTTATTCAATTCTCTATAGTCTACAAATACTCTCATTTTTCCATTTTTCTTAGGAACTATTACCAATGGAGAAACCCATTGGCTATCAGAAATTGGGTAAATGAATCCTACTTCCAGGAGTTTTTCAATTTCTTCTTTCACAATATCTCTTAAGGCAGGATTCAATATTCTTTGGGGTTGTCCGATTGGCTTGACTTCTTCAATATAGATTCTATGGGTACATATATCAGGATGAACTCCTGACATATCTTTGTAGTTCCAAGCAAAAGCATGAACATGCTTCTGCAAAACAACTATCAATTTTTCTTCCTCTTCCCTAGTAAGCTGGCTGTAGATGTTCAGAAATTTGCCTGGCTGGACTTCTATTTGTTTTGTATTTAGAAGGACTGAATTCACTCCTTCATATTTGGTGTTTAAGGGATTAAGAGGACATTGCTGAGATGGGAGAAACGAAGCAGTTTCTATTTCATTGCTGCTTGAGGGAAGCATATCTTGTATGGAATAGTGAGAAGGAAAAATCAGATGATGGTGCCATCCATGTGGTAGTGAAACAGAGTTTCCCTGTGATAACATAGATGATTCATCTTTAGATTTTTGATTCTCCTCATTACTTATCAATTGTTGGATATTTGTTGCTTCCCCTTCTAAACCTTGTTCATGCAGAACATTCATCAGGATTGTTTCATTTTCTAAGTTTTATGTGTCACTGAGGTCTTCTGTGTGTTCTCTTACTACTAAGGTAGCTAGTGTAGAAATGACCTCTTCTGGTTCCTCATCCGAGTCGGAAAACCATAACCGACCTAAAAATTTGCTAGATGGTTTTGCAGGGAGGATATAAAGAAATTTGTTTCAGCTCAATACCATTTGAAATAGTCATATTTCCAGATCTGCAGTCTATGAAGGCTCACTGCGATTTGCAAGCCAAGGTCTTCCCAAAATAATGGGATATCCATGTGCTGAATTTCTTGGTTGTAAAACCAGAAAATCTTTAGGGAATTCCCAAGAAGAAACTTCTATAGGGACATCTTCAATGATTCCTTCAGGTTTTGCAACTGACCTATCAACCATTTCTAAAATTATAAATGTGGGAGCTGAGATGTTTGAGCTGTAATTGTTCCATTGTATCTTTAGTCATGACATTTATTGCAGCTCCTAGATCCACTAAAACATTTGATATTGGTACTGAACCTATGGTGACTGTGATAACTGGGCTTCCTGGATCACTATACTTTGGAGGTAGTAGTTTTCCAGATAAGAGATCAACTATCTTCCCTTCAACCTGCATAGTCTTGGGGAATGCTTTCTTCTTTCTTCCTGCTCTTTTAATGCACAAATTTTAGACAGTACTATTAATTTCTGGTATTTCCTTAATGGCTTGCAATAAGGGTAATGAGATAGTCAAATTTTTGAGTTCTTTGACCAATTTTGACTCAGAAATTTTCTGGTATTGCATTAAGTCTTTCAGGATATGGAACTATCCTTGGTAATTGTTCTACTTGTGTCTCTTTTTCTATGTTGGTTGGATTTCCAATTTTTCTATTTCTATTGTTGGTTGGATTCTCTCTGGTTCTGATTATTCTTGCTTTTCATTATCTTTGATTTCCATTGAAACTGGTTCAGGTACAACTTTCCCTGAACGAGGTTGGATATCGCTACAATCAAGAACATTAATTTCAATATTTTCTTGACTTGACCACATAGACAGGAGGTGTCTATCTTACACTATTTGGATTAGTGAATAGCTGAGCTGGAAATTGAGGTTTTTTCACTTGCTATGTTTGTTATTGTTTTTATTGAAAATTTTGATTAGGTGCGAGGCAACAAATGCTGAGTTTGACCTTGATTCCTTTGCTACCTTGGATAGGACTGGTATTGCTGATTCCACTGTGGTTGGTTTTGCACCCAATGTGGATTAGTCTAATTTTGATTCCAAGATGGGTTGTTTTGATTCCATGAGGGGTTGTTTTGATTCTGATTCCAGGCTGGGTTACTCCAATTTGATTGTGGCCATTCTTGGGAATTTTTCCATTGAGGATAATTCCAAGGACGTTGGGGTGGTTCTGATTGTCCCCAAGGCATAGTACCAGGATTATGCCCCCAATTTGTAGGAAAACAAGGGGGATTTTGATATTGAGAGAAATTCCCCCTTGTTTTGGTCCAATATAGTTGAGTTCCTCGATCTGGTTTTCTAACACAGTTTTGAGTTGTGGTAGCAGGTGGCATTGATCAGTTGAATGCCTTTTTGAACAAATACTACAAATGGCTGAGATAGATGTTTTATTCAAAGGACATTCCTGCAAAGCATGTTTACTTCTACATCTTGGGAAATAAATTGCCAAAGGTTTTGTGTTTTTAGCTTTTGTAGAGATTTCCCCTAAAGTAGTGTTTAGGTGCACTAGGATATCGGTTTTGAAATTTGCAAGTTCCTCTATCGGGTCCTTTACATCGAGTGCCATTTGTGTGGATTTTTCTTCTTCTCTCGCTTAGTGCGAGAGTAATTCCTGTAGAGATCCATAATTTCCTCATTACTGAGAGTGGTTACATCCCCTTTTCCCATTAAATCCAGAACTTCTCTGGATTCATCTTGCAATCCTCTCAAAAAGATAGTTTTACACAATTCTGGTTCTACTAGTCCACATCTCCTTTGAACAAAGGAGAACCTATCAAGATAATCTTCCAAGGTCTCATCATCTTCCTACTTGATTCTAAATAACTCATCTTTTCTATTCCTTACACGGTAGTATTCCTGATATTTGTCTAAAAAGATAGTCTCCATTTGATCCTAGGTTCTTATGGAATTTGGCTCTAAGCTCATGAACCAACGTAATGATGAATCCTTGAGAGTTGAGGGAAAAACCTTAAGTTTTTGATTGTCATTTATATAATCATAGGTATGACACACTACCTTGAATTCAAACAAAAACTAATCAGGATCTTCAGATACAACACCTCAGAAGGTTGGAAGTACCGAAGGTGAAATGGTCTTCATAGGAGAGTTTTGTGTTGGATTCAGATGAATAGGATATTCAAATGTTCTGGATGGTTGGAGTATATCCTGATCATCCCCTTCATTATGGACATAGCCATGATGGCCATCTACATTGCCTCCTTACTGCCATAGTTTCTTGTTTCCTAGGAGAAGTTAAAGCTTTCCAAATTGTTCTCTCAAGAGGTCCAAGCCCTCTACTGATGATGAGTCTGATGAATTATCTTCCTTAAGATATTCTGTTGATAAAATTGGTGATTTTCCTTTCTCAAAATGTTCTACTGATGGTGAGACTGGTGATTTTTCTATCAATATTTTAGGTAGTTCAAACACAGGTGATTCACCCCTTAGGCGTGAAGATATCCTTAATGGGACAAGCCAGGGATCCTTTGGGGTATTTCAATCTTTTTCATCCCTAGAGTTACTCATTCATGTTTACTCCTGAATGACATAAATTAAGTCAATAGTTGTTACCTTCCTCAGCTATTGTATTCAGATTTTATCTTGAATTTTCACAATTTAGTTTGATTACAGCTATTGGACTATTTTTTTTCTTTTGGAAACACTATTCCCCGAAAACGGTGCCAAAATGATGCATAGTCGTTATACCATCATTAATTCTCAATGAATACGTCAATCCAGGGCAGTGTACAAGGCTATCTATGCGAGAGAAGAAGTGAAACAACTATAACTTAGGTCAATCTAGGGCAACAAGTCTTATTGGTGGAACTGATTATGTGGGGGGTTTTGGAAAATTCCTATCTCTAAATTGCATAAATTAAATCTAAATCTAAGTTGCAGAATTGGAAACTAATCATTAACTACAGAAATGAAGTCCTAATTACAATTGCAGAATGAGACCTAATTATATTGTAGAAATTAACAGTTGCAGAATTGAAAGTCTGATCCTAATTGTAGAAAGGAAATCTAATTACTTTTGCAGTAATGAAAGTTTAGATCTAATGTGGAAATAAAAACTATCAAAGTTCTGTAATAGAAGGTTGTCAATCTTCTATTCAGATTTTGACAGCAAAACATAAAATGCAGGAAATTGCTGAAAAACAGTAAATTCTGGAAATAACAATCTGAAAATAAAGTGGAAACTTTGCTGAAAGTAAAGATTACAGCTAAAACATTAAGCACAAGGTTAATCTAAGCATAAATAAAATAATACTACAAATATTGTCAACTATTTACAAGAAATTGAAATAACAAGTTCTACAACTCATTCTGCTGCAGCAAAATCAGAATAAAAACCTGCTTTGTTAGTCCTCCTCCTAGGTCTGGAAGTGGCCGACCTCCTTGTCCAGAAGAAGGTGTAAGTCTCTCTCTTTTTCTAAATCTTAATCACATTCATTTACAAGTAATTTGAAATAGAACTGGTGCACTTTATTGATCAAAAGACATGATTACAAGAATTCTGCTAAAAAACTATTAGAGGACTATAACAATCAATTTCTAGTTATACTCTGTATTTTCTGCTAGCTTCCTTACTCTATTTTCTACCTCCTTTTTCTATATATCTCACTCAACCTGAATGGGAGCAATATTTATAGCTATCCTATGATCTTATTACAAACAAAGAATATCAAAAAGATCTAATCCTACAATGCTGCAACAAATTCTGGTTTTATCCTAGAAGAGGACTAAAACTTGATCTTTTCCTTAATGATGGCTTTGGTCGGAAATGATGGCAAAGACAGATGGAATATATTTCTATTTAATTTTTCCAACCTTTATTTCCCTTTTTTGGCTTCAGAAATCGGTCAAAAGGTCAAAAACACATTCTGTTCTTCATTCAGAAGATAAGTGGCTTCATTTCGAAGACAATGCAGTTTTCATTCCGAAGATCGCTCATTCCGAAGATACTGCATTCTCATTCCGAAGATCGCTCATTCTGAAGATACTGCATGCTTCATTCCCAAGAGTCACTCATTTTGAAGACGCTGCATTCTTCATTCCGAAGATCCGCTCATTCCGAAGATGCTGTGTTCCTTCATTTCGAAGATATTTGTTCATTCCGAAGATATCTTGGTATGAAAAAATATATGCTTTTCCATTGATTTCTTCTGCATCTCTCAGGTGGGTTATCTCCTAAGATCAAATTATAATGGTCTTCATCCCTTTCCTCATGTGAATTCCATGCCTTGCTATTTATGGACAGCTGGCTGGAATTTACATGGGAAAGACTAGTTTTTGCTGCACAGCAACAGTTTGCTTGCACTGTTGCCAGATTTAGGTGAAGTAAATGCTTGAGAAAAATAAAAATATGATTAGTGAAATGCTGCTATTATTCTAAGCATATCCCATTGTAGAAAATCATAACAAAAAGAACACAAAACTATGCAAAAAGCTGTAAAATCAACATATAATATTTCAAATACATTGATCATGCAAAATGGTTAATATACAGCATATTAAATCAACTTAACTAACATATCAGATAAAACATAAAAGTTTATAGGCATTTTTAGTGTACAAAACATGTTATGATTGAGGCATTTCCAGGCCTCATCAGTTTTGCTCTCTACGAGGGGACCTAATTTTCTTGAGGTGGCATATGCTCAAATGGAGCATCCAATGGGAACATTGTCAAGAAGCTTTCCGATATCATTCAGGAAACTTGTGAATTATTGCTATCAGACTCGAAAAGATCCCAAGGGGCTACCTCGTACTCTGACTCATCCTTTGATTCATCCTCTGAAGACCCTTCTTGGTCTTTTCCATATCCTACTTGTGGGTGAGTCATTGAATTTTCTCCCTGTTCGACCGAAGGGAAAGGGTTGTTATGGTCAACAAGGTTGGTTGTGAGCAATGGGAGATAATATCCCAATGGATAGTTTGTGTTAGGATTGGCATATGGATCCGATGCCAACCCATCCTTGTTGCCTATCCCTATGCCTTGCATGTTTTCCACCAAGATGTCTAGGGGCAAGGGGTGGTTGAACCCTACTCCTAACTTGTCATACGAAATTTGATATCTTGGTTGGCAAAGAACACACACTCCTTTCTCATACCTACCCAACCCATATCCATGCCAATTGCATTGGCCAAGATATCTTAAAGAAAAATCAAGGTTGGATAGATAGTTGACATCCTCAGCAAAGGGCTCTTCGTATTCATCTTCTTGCAGACAAGTTTCAATGCCATTATCCAGGCCCGCATAAACAAATTTTGTCTGATTGGGTGGGTAGCCTAAAGGAACCATTGAGTCGATGGGGAGTAGAGGCCTCCCCATGTCTTGCATGGACTCAAGTGTGGGTATTGCTATAATTTTCCTCACTAAATACTCCCCTAGGCCCGTGCTGGCCATTTCAATGGTGACCGTTGGCGGTTGAGGGGGAGCGAATGGGAGTCCTTCCTGAGTCCACTCCATGTGGGGTGAACTAGGTGTCTTGACTTCCCTTCTGCTAGGCATATCTTCTGTCGAGATGGTTGAGACTAGAGGTGGTTCTTATTCTAAGGGTTTCTTTCCCTTGTCCTTGGACATGGCCACCATAGGTGGTGTCGTTGTGGAAGGACTAGCGGAAGAAGATGGACCCGACTGAGGACTCGACAGATAAATCACTGGATTTGCCTATGAAATAAAACCCTGTTGAGATGGATTCAACTAAAAATCCAAATGTGTCAATGGAAGAGTCGATTGCAACATGAATTACACTGTATTACAGTATTTTAAGGGCTCCAAGTCTGTCGGGACTACATGCACCTGTCATTCAAATGTATACTTTAGGCATTGATGAGCTATTGAAGGGACACACTTCATGTCCTGAATCCAAGGTCGGCCCAACAGGATATTATAAGCCATCTCACCTTCCAAGATGTGGCAAAATGTATGAATAGTCTTTTGTCCCACTTGGATAGGTAGGAAAATTGTGCCAACTGTTGAGTAGATTGCATCGTTGAATGCTCGTAGTGTATAAGTGGAGGCCACGATGTGAGATGTTGGCAACTTCAAATGTTTAGTGCTACTGTAGTGATGATATTACTGGACGAGCCAGTGTCCACCAACACTCTCTTATACAGAATCCTGTTGACCCATGAAATAATGTGCAGGGGTGGATCTACCACATCACCAGTCACCATTTTCAATTAATCTTCTCTAAAGGTGATGACTGGTTCTGTACATTGTTTTACATACCCCACAAAATTGTTGAAAGAGTTCGCTTCGTGGGGCTGCAGCTCGATAGCTTTTAAAATATACATTAGAGCCTCCCGATGGGGCGCTAATTATTGAAGTAGCTCATATATGGAGAGCCTAGCCTACGTGGTCCTTAGAATTTGGGTAAGTTTAGTTCGAATTGTGGCCACTGGTCTAGGTGGGGGAAGTTGCATAGGGTGTTGTTGAGCTTGTGATGTCGGTGGAACCTCTCTTGTAGCTGCTGTGGGTGCAGCTCCTGGGTACTTCTTGTTCCTAGTCACTGTGCTCATCATCCCCACATATCCCTATATAGGACAATTTTGTTTCACCTCATTGACTTGAAGAGGTTTTTTCTGTGCCTCATGGGTAGGCAAGGGGTCTCTGAAGACTCCCATATGTTGGTTGTTTGGAACTACAGGGTTGTCCACCGCCAATGTCTTGTTGTCAGTTAGGTCTTGTACCAAACCTTTGAACTTCAAACATGCATTAATATCATGTCCCTTACACCTGTGGAACCTACAGTACAAGTCTTCTCGGTACCCCTTAGGCTTCGGTGCATTGGGGTCTATAGTTTGAATCTCTAGATGGTTGATCAAGTTCATCGCAAAAAAGTGGTCAAACAGAGAATCCCTGGACTCTGTGTAAGGAGTAAATTGTCACCTAGGATGACATTACTGATTTTGCTCCTGCCTTTGGTTTTCTCTCTCATAGTTGTTAGGAGGCACCGCCTGATAGTTAGCCTTTTGGGGCTGTGTTGCTTGTGCAGGCTTAGGGACGTTGATGGCAACCTGATTAACCGTAGAAGGTTTTGATTGCGTGGTCCCTGGTTTAGTGTTATTTGTCCATTATTTCTTCTTAGGTTTGGAAATCTCGCCATCCTGTATATTAATATCCTCAATGACTCTGGCTTGCACTAGAGCTTCCTCTAAACTGGCATATTGCTATAGCTGCAATAGCATGGAGATCGATCTCAAATAGCTTTTTGAGAACATTTGGGTCAGATCTGACATGGGAGGGAGGTAAGGTAGCTTTGAAAGCAACGTCTTCCACCGGTTCCCGTATGCCACAATGGTCTCTTCCTCATACTTCATGAGGCTAGCTAGGTCACTTAATGATGCCTTTTTCTTAGTGTTGAAGGCAAAGCGTTCGAGGAACGAGTCCACTAGCTGATCCAAGTTACTGATGCTATGTTTCAGTAACTGGGTGAACCAATCCGAGGTAGGGCCTACGAATGTGGTTATAAATATTCTTAACAAAAAAGCATCAGTCCTGAATACCAAAGCATTGGCTCAGGAATCGAGTCACATACTCTTGGGTGTCCTCCTCTCTAAAGAGTGAAAATTGGGGTAGCTTAAAGTATTCCAGGTATGGAGGTGCTAACACTGACGGATGCACAGGATGACTACGAAGTTGGCGTAAAGTGGGATTTTGGGACCCAAAAGTCTTGAACTCCATAGACTCTAAGTGCTCTAGCAACGCTTTGTATGCATCAGAGGATTTAATTTCTTCCTCCTAAGTTTTCTCCCGTTGTGGGTTGTAGGGAACTTGAGGCCTATTGAGAGGTAGTTGGATAGCACCCCCTCTGTCTTGGTAGAGCATTTCAGCCTGCTATTCTTCTTGTTCATACTCCTCATAAGCTTCTTGAGGAGTGCCTAGCCGATACCTATATACATGGGTGGGTGCATGTGAAGGGTGCCCATCATTGTTTTGGGGAGTGGCCTCCCGCTCAAGTCTAGGAGGTCTCAGAGACAATACTTGATAAGGTTGTGTGGACCTGTCTCGTACCAAGGGGTTATGCCTCTCATACACTTCTACTTTATGCATGCGAGGGATTGGAACCTTCGTAGGCACATTGTTATGAAGCAATTCGATTTTCTGACGTTGAATGCACTCTTTGTTAAGCTGACAAAGATTCTCTAAATATTCTTGATCTTGCCTAAGCTGCATGATTTGCACTTGGCGGGCGGCATGTCAGGTGAATGCTAAGTCACTTTATTTTGCTGTCTCTTATTTAGGGAGCCTAGATTCCTCTCCTACATGTCTATCTCGGTCGTGGTGATCTGAGATCTCTATGGGTTGCTTTCCTCTATCGAGGTTAGCTGCATTAACCTGAGGCTGTAGCCTCAATGGGTGATCCTGATACATGGCAGGTGCGGAGGTACATCACTCCCGAACTGTGTACTGCTCTTGAGGAACATGGTAATATTCCTTGTCCTCTCTTTCATATGGATAAAATGTGCGGGCAAAATTGTCTTGCCCTGTCTGGAAAGCCTGATACTCTGGGTACTGTCTAATGTTTCTAATAGTAATGCGGGGTAGAGGAGGGATGACGAAATCCTGTGGCCCCTCCTTCTGGACCTTCTATTGCTCTAGCACTTCATCACTAGGCCACCCATAATGGGCTTTTAAGGGATGTCTCCTATCTTCATTGAGTGCTACGTGTAGGTTCTCTTCTTGAAAGGACCTATGTTGAGTGGGGGTGCCCCTCAAAGAGGTGCCTATATAGTTCTATTCTGTTATGGTGTGATGCGGACTATCTTGTGTGTCAGGCCGCCAAGGCGAGATGACTAAGTCCTCAGGACTATATCAGAGGTGACTTGCCCCCCTTGGTGCACTTTTTGTAGCGCTTGCCCATGATTGGGCTCTGATATGAGTGAACACCATGGTGATGTGATCCTAAAGATGAGTAGATTTTTATCTCTTTTAGGATTTTTTATGCTACACTTAAACAGAAAGGAAACACACAATCAATGCAGTGGTTATCTCATTTAAATATTTAAAAGTGTGCCCTAAAATATGGTTTGGTGTGTTTTGATGTTGTTTTGAAAGCTTGTGAAAGAACGTTTAAATGCAAAATGACGGATCTTATGACTCCCAAAAAAGTGGTCGCCCCTTCGATATACCGTTGCCAGACCGATATACCAACCTCTCTATATATCCACATTTACATGAGGGAAACTATTGGTATGTGAGAGCAGATGGTACGTGGAACATAGGGGGTACGGAAGGCGAATCGCTCTGTTTATGAAACATACAATAGAAGACTTATCCTCATGCATTGGGAATCACCCCAGCTACACTTGGTCAAATTTCATCAAAATTTACATCTAGCAACATTCACGATTGGGATAATGTATGCAGTATCTCAAGCCAAAGTGGTAATGGAATCCACCTTTGGTCTTGCTCAAGGGTTGGTGCTTTTACGACCAAATCCTTGTTGTTTCAGTTACCATGTGGTGTGTGGGGTTCTTTTTAAGTTGCATAAATGAAGCAAAAAAGCATTCAAACTCTCCTATGCAATAAAATAATCAGAGAACAAACATAAATTTTTTGATAAAAGGTGTTTAAGACCTCTACCTCTTCTCTGCCCAAATCGGATGTCTCTAAATTTCTACTCTAAAATAGTCCAGCATTTGAAAACTTGGTACCTGTAAGCAATAGAACAAGCAACTTTAATCAGAAATTTAATCTTTAAAATCAAGGGATAGAGGTCCCACCATGATCGCCACTGAAAGCACGAGGATACGGAAACAAAAAGGAATATGCTGAATACGATGAGTTTAGAACCAAACTTAACGCTAAAAGCCTATGTATTGAAAAATGCATAAAAAGGAAAGAACATGAGCGAATCGACACAAGATAAAAGCAATATGAAATAAGGTAATTTTTATTGATGTGCTTTCAAATTCGTGTTACAATACATCTCCTTCCTTTTTAGGGGATAGGAGCGTCAAATAGGTTTTTTTGTCACATCCATGATAGCAATCCTTCTTCCATGTGCCCACATGTAAGATGGGTGGACCAAAACATCACCACTACTTGTTTGTATGATTGTTCACTCCTTCCTACTCCTCTGATGTTGAAAACCTGTGTTCAAAGAAACAGAAAAAATTAGTAGCACCTACGGATAGAATAAAGCATGTATTTCCCAAGGCCTACTGTCAGTGTATGCATGAAAATATTAAAACGATTATCAAATGATATCGGATTGACCTGAAATTTTGACAGAAGCATAAATATGTTATCAGAATACCACTGCAAAAAGAATAGTCTGTAAATTCCTCATATATTTGTATTTTCTCCAGGGTGGGACGAATAAGCCTGTAACAATTTGTCAGAGAGCACCCTCTTCAATGTCCTGCTTAGGAAGTTCCAAATGACATGTAAAGTTGGGGTTGGCTAATTGGGAGTGTTTTGGGAAGACCCAGATGGTCAGATTTCTCCAATTTGGCCTCTAGCACCCATATTTTGATGATGGCATCTACAAGTTAGTAAAGGTGGGAAATGACAAAAACCTGGTCAAAATTGCTCAGAATGAAATGAAATTTAAACTGTAACCTATTTAAAATATCTAGAATAAAATGCAAAAGAAAAACCAAAGAAATATATAACATATTTCTAATCGTCCCGGGGTGGGGCGAATAGGACTATGACAGTTTGAGGGGCGCCCCGGGGCAGAACGCCCATCATTTGGGACACTATTTCGGCACCAATCCACTTGGGATGGGTCCAAAACTCATTATGGGATGTTTTCAACAAATTTTGTGGATTTTTGTGGCCAAAAATTGGGTTTTGGGTCCGGATTTTTTCTTCCAATAGTCACCCAATAACCTCCCTTTCGAATGAGAGATTAAGGATGTGAAGGCAAAAATCGCAAGTAGGTATGTAAATTTGTAGCACTTCGTTGCTCAAATGCTCCTTATCTGTATATATTTTAGGTGAGAAAACTCACCAATTTATAGACCTTAGGGTCTCTCTATTTGAATTGCGCATGCGAGGGTGCCACTTGAGTTAATTGTCCTATTTTCAGAGAAAAGCTAATTCCCTGATTTAGAATCTCCTTGCATGAGGTTTCTAAAATAAATACATGCATGGCAAAAGTCACTATCATTGATTAAAAGCTATTCCTCACAATTGCATGGCCTGAAGCCTCAATTAACTGGTGGAGTTGTCGAGGTTTGACTTTTTTCCACTCAAACTTGCTATTCACCTCACCCTATGGCGAATGCTGTTATTCGTCCCTAGGTGGGACGAATGCCAGTTTGTAATCATACCTAGGTGGGATGAGTAGAGAGCAAGGTGCTAAAAAGGTTCCAAATTGACCTTTGACCTCTAAAACTACTTTTGGAAGTGGTTAGGACCATTGTTTAACCTCTAGGGGCTGCCCTAGGGGCTGTGTGTGTCAATGCGATCAGCGCTTGTTGTCACATAATCGGATTGGTGCTATTTTGGTGTCTACACATTATAATCCAATATAGTAATTAATTATATTAATAATAATAATAAATAAATGTTAGGATGTGGGATCGTAATAGGATCTAGCATCCCAAAATTTCCATTGTACTCCCTTACATAATAACTTCATCACCTTCATAATATGATTCCATAATGAAGGTCCCTAACATGGATCTTGTATAGTAAGTAGTATAACATCTTCCATATTGTCTAAATATTTTTCCTTCAATATTTTAGCCCATATTGATTGTCCCTCCTTCATAACTCTCCACCCTACCTTTGTAGCTAGTGCTAGGTTGATATTTCTAATTATTCAAAGGCACAATACTCCTTATATTAAAGGTATTATACTCCTTTCTTTTAAACTAGTCCATAGAAATTATTTTTGAATTTTTTCCATAACATTAACCATTTTAAAAGGTATTTTAAAAATATCAGTTGATATACTATGATGATTTTTAATGCACTCATCACCAATTTTATTTTTTTGGTTTGGGTAAGTAAAATCCCCTTCCAACCTACCATCTTCTTCTAAAATTATCGATTAGTCAATTTCATAATAGTTGTTTATAGTCTCCTATAAACATATGCATTCCCAAATATGTAGAGTAGGGTTAAAATTAAGCAACCAATCTCTCTAACTAATCTTATTTGTTTTTCTATCATGGTATTTATGAAGAAAACGTTATTATTTTCCATATTAACTATTTAATGGAACACTTATTCATATAGATCCAATATCCTTGTAAACTCTCTAGATTATACCACTATTGGTTTCCCTAGTAATATTATGTCATCCATAAATTATTGGTGAGTTCAACCTTCTAGGTTCTATGTTGGCTTCAATCTATGAAGTGTTGCAAAAACCTTTGTTGCACCTATACATTTCCCCAAATCCTTAGTTTTTATTATGAATAGAAATGATGATATAGGATTCCCTTGCCTTAAGATCCTACTACTACCAAAAAATATAACTAAAAAATTGTTTATAAGTACTAAGAATTTAGCTCCTTTGTAATAATTATGCACCCATCTTCTCCATTGCCTACTAAACCCAAACCTGAATAAGACACTATCTAGAAAATGCCAAGAAACTCTATCATGGGCCTTATTCATATCAAGTTTAACTATCATTCCCTTCTTGTCACTACCCTTTATAGAGTGCAATATTTTATGGATATTTATTACTCCATCCAACATCTATCTATATTTTAAAAAATCCTCTTATTATTCTGAGATAATAGTTAGAAGTATAAACTTAAGTCTTAAGGCTGTCACTTTTGATAGTATTTTATAGATTGCATTACAGTCTTATAGGCCTATAATCCTTAAAATATTTTTGCCTTGGCTTCTTTGATATTAAGGCTAAGAATATATTATTTTACTCCTTTAATACTTATCTTATATGATGTCACTCACTGCTTTCCTCAATAACATCCTTCTTAATAATATCCTAGAATATTTATAAATAAACCTCCTAAATGTCAGGGAAAATCATGGATTTTTATATGGGGTATTAGTCCTTTCATACCAAGGTTTGAACTTGGATCTCCTAGATCAAAACACAAGAACTTACCACTATGGTATCCGAGTGTAAGTTTTAAACATTTAATTTTTATTTAGTTTTCTTGAAGTTGCATATTATATATTAAATTTATATAATTTTTTGTGTTAACAAAGCCTTTAACATAACTTTAAATCCCTAATATAAGTTAAAATTGTAGCGATCCTAGGAACGCACGCACCGACCCCCTTTTAAACCCTACTTGCAATGTTTTTAAAATACCGAAGATGAAATGGAAAGACGAGGAAAAGCATATAACACGAAATAACAAAGATGGATCTCTTTATTGATATTGAAACTCGATTACATGTTGGTCCCTCTTAGGGATACCCATTTTGATACTATAAATTACAAATAGGCAAAGAGTGCCCCTTTTGTGAAGAGGTGGTGCACTTATAAAAGCTTCTCGGTTTTGCACATGAAAATGTTTGAGGGCTTACAGATGCCTTTTCTCCAGATTTGTTTCCTAGAGGAATCCCTTTTGCTCTCGTATGTTGCAAAATTTGTCTGATGTACCTGTGGCCCTACAAGCAATGAAACAACAATGCATTTTTAGGTGTCCGAGATTGCCTCCCCGGATGAGGTTTTTAGTAATCAAAGAATGTAACGAAAATATGATGAAACTATGCCATGAAATTATGTAAATATATGCTAATAATATGAAAACATAAAGAAGAAGAATAAAAGATGATATGTCTAAAACCTAAGCTAAGCCCACGGGCCACTATCCAAGACAACGACCGCTAAGGTAAACCTTGCTCTCTTTGCCCCAAAGCTATGGGTCAAATCCTGTACCTGATGTTGAAATAATAGGTGTTATGCTCTTCAATCTATCAGTGCTTCGTCATACACGTCATCTCAAAGAGAACTCTCCAATTCTCAGAAGCTCTCCTTGAAAATATATCTCTCCCTCTAATATGATCTATATCCCTTGGTGCTCTTAGGCTTACACCTTTTATAGTGTGAAACCCTAGGTCTATGTCCAAGCCATAGAAATAAATTTCTCATGCATAGTGCAAGTTAGCATGAGAAGCTTTTGTCCATTGTCCATGTTTGAAGGTCAGTTAATTGAAATCTAACTGCCCACTTGAGTCTTCTATGTGAACTGGACATTAGCAAGAGAAGCTTTTGTCTCTTTGTTTATTCTAGGAAGTTAGTTAACTTAAGTCTAAATGCAAACTCAAACCTCCTATGTAAACTGGTCATGAAAAGGAATGCAAAGTCACTCCCACTGACCTTTATTGCATTTAGACTACCACTTCCACGTGATTATGCGTATTTTTTAGAAAAATATTTCTTATGAATTAGCCACTGTCATCTACAGTGGCTAAGATCTAGCCCTTGTCGTATCCAGTGGATAAGATATGGCTGCTCTCATCTGTAGTGGTTAATATTTGGCAACTCTAGGCTTGAGCGGCTAAGATCTGGCCACTCTTAGCTTGAGCAGCTAAGCTTGGATGGCTTGAAAATGCCCCAAATTAGTGGTGAGAATAACTATTTATGCTTGGAAAGTCTAATATTATGTCTTATGATCTTATGAATGTGTCTATGTGAGTAGATCCCATAAGCATAACATGATTTAAGTGTCTACAGATGCTTCTTTTTGTGACGCATTATGTGGAAAACACAATGCTGAGCAAAAATGTAGACTGATCTGTTTTTAGGGTGTATGGTGATCAATGGTGTGATCAACATCGGATGGTCTAATCATACAAGATGACACATATCCCTTGAATCATTGCCTCAGTGTTTGGAGGACTTAGCACACAAGATGGCATGCAAGATAGCACGCAAGATGGCATGCAAGATGGCATGCATCCCTTGCATGTTAAATTACACTCATTACTCAAACTCAATCGGGTAGCTTCAACTGCTACAACAATTTCGACTAGTAGGAGATCTATAATTGAAGATGTCATGTCTACTTACATTCCCAAAAAAAAAGAGAAATTTATGATTGTTGTATGCAATGATTCTTAGGATGAACACAATGTTGCTATGATCGAGTGATCTTTTGTTGATTTTTATTATGATTATGTTGAAGTTTTGAACTACTTCCTCACACAATGAATTGGTGAAGAAATGACAATGAATGAAGCAACAAGTCACTTGACCAATATGACTAATCTGGTTCCTTTCTAGCATTTGTTTCTTTTAATGGGCAATCCCACATCCAAGTGTGATTCCAATTATTTATGATAATCATCCATCCTTATCCCGAGGAGCGGTTTGGCTATCAATAGCCTTCTTAGGGAGTTAGGATGAGTGATTCTATTTGTCTAGATTGTATCACTTTGACTTAATATTTTTGATGTCATAGGGGAATTAGAGTGATCCTTTCGCACCCGTGGAGAAGTCTAACCATCTTGGTATTCTTTGGGATTGAAGGGTGGCACATCGTAATTCCAAAATGAGTTGCTTTTGCCCCAAGTGGCTAGATGGTTATCTACTCATCTCACTAAAATACATGGAGTGCAAATAACTACAATTTTTGAGTGGATAGAATAGGTAATTGGATATGAGGTCTACTTGAGATTATGATTTTATGTGATTTTTTTATCATTTTGAACATTTTGATGATCTGAAACCACCAAAGTGTATTTATTTGCTATTTTTATGGGATCCCTCAAGAAGAAAATCCCTTATTTTGATCTGTGGATCTAGCCGCTATCAGGTACATCGGCTTATGAGTTCCTTCCTGTGGCTGCTATGCCTTGAGTAGGAAGTTTAAGCCACTGACGTCAGCAACGACCAAGGCATAATTAAGGAAATATAAAAATTTGCTTTTCTAGGGTTTGACCTGTCACTTTCACTGCTTGAAGATTCACTTTGGGAGCTCTGTTGTGATAGTGACAGTTGTGAATTTTAAATTTGTTGGTGTTGAGGACATGGCTACGTAGGGCAAGACATCAACTGTTGGAGGATCAAGAGCTTCTTGGGTATTTATCTCTTCAAAACCCTAGCTCTCTTTTCTTTTGTCTGCATAAAATCGAACCTCACTAAACCTGTTGCCAATGAATAAATCTATAATTAGGCTTAGCATACCATTTTCTATGGTGGGTTAGTCCCCAATTTTACTTTTTGTTAGTGGCTTCATCCTAGGTTTTTTGAAATTCTTTAGTTATTCACCTACTGCCACCATTTTGGGTGTTTTGAACTTAGCCTAGTTTTGATGCTTGGGTGGGAAATTTTGCTTTCCAATTTGTTTGTTTTCCCTCCCTATGCTATTTTGTTTAAGTTATTTTGTTATTTTTGTAATTTTTTTTTATTTTTTGGCCAAGGGTTCATGGGTTTGCCATGCCACCCCTTGGCCACTGTCGCTAGATCAGCCATCTCTGAGCCGCTTTCACTCAGAGCGGCCAAGCTTGAATCCTAACTATCAAAACATTTACCGTTGGGTCTTGGCTGCTACTACCTCTAGCGGCTAGGTTTCGACCATTGTAGGTGATAGTGGCTAAATCCTAAGCCTTGTATTTTTGCATTTTTGTTAATTTTTATGACATTTTTTTGGAATTTTTGAATTTTGATTTGCTTGATTAGGTGCAATATTATCCTTTTTTTCTTATAATTAGAATAGTCCATTCTCTTTTGCATCGTTTTCATATTTTTTGTGAATTATGCCTTAGATGCACTGTAGTTATATTTTGTTTTTCTTCTACTTTTTCTTAGATCCTTACTGCTCGAGCTTGGGACCCGAAGCTCCTGCTTGACTTACTTCATAGATTTGATGATACAGACTGGGTATGGTTCAAATCCCGTGGGTTGTAGTATATCATCAAGTTTCCTTACATCATGGCAGATCAGGATTACCTTATGGATTTGGCCCATCGCTGGGACCTATAGACTAATACCTTAAACCTCTCAACTGATGAGATGACCATTACGTCGAAGGATGTATATAGGATATTTTAGATTCCATTCGATGGGGTGGCCATTGTCTCTTCGGCCACTAATGATCATGTGGCTATCTTCACTCGGGTGTTTAGAGAGCATTTTATGTATGCTATTAAGGACACCATGTTTTGAGGAGTATCCATCAGTCGCTGGCATGGGGAGGGCATCTTTACGATGAGGCATGTCGTGTTGTTGATGGTGATCAACAATGTTCTTATCCAAGATTGCTCAAGTTTTAGGTTCCCATGGAACCTTATGGTGATGGTGCAATATTTACTGGATAGCGAGGAGCCTATCATATATGCATGGGTTAGATCGCTATTGGCTCAGTGCTATGATGAGTTGTACCACATTTTTTAGTGAGGATGTGTCAGCATTACTTGTAGCTTTCTCCTATAGGTTTGGGGATGGGAGAACATTATGGTAGTTCATCGTAAGGGGCTCCCAACCGAGATTACAACGATTGATGCTCGGATAAAGTGCTATACTGCAAGATGATCTCGAGCACATGAGGAGCATAAGAGCCACACTTTCATAGGGGAGCTATCCCACTAAACTAATGCTTTCACTAGATTGTTGGCTGAAGATGTCATGTGGTGGCCTTATTATGAGTGCCCTTCTTGGGATGATCCAGTTAGCTTTACTTCCAAGACACGGTGTGAGCGATGGCTTATTGGCCATAAGATTAACATCTAGGAGTATTTATTCTACTCTCGAGTTCTTTGTTAGTATAGATTGTAGCAAGATGTGTCCTTGATACCGTTCTTGTACATGCATCTCACAGCAAAGGACCTACATCCATGATAAATCATAGAGCTTTTAGATGAGGATGATTCCCCAACCATTGAACCTACAGTGGTTGGGGGAGTTAAAGAGGACTACAATCAGTGGTGGGGTGATTGTATGTGGCATGGCATCAATAACATATGATGCAAGGATTATGGTAGGTGTGATGATGTAGGTCCAACAGGCCACAGAGTTTAAGCCAGGACTGAGGTATGGGACCAGCCAGTAGAGCAAGTGGCAGTGGAGGATCGTGATGTTCCTAAGGAGGAGTTAGAGCTCAAGGACTATCCTGTAAGAGAAGAGCTACATGAGAACGAGGCTGAGATTTAAGCCACTAAGATATAGTTACAATGGTCATATGCTACCATTGAGTAGCTTTCAACACAGATACAGGCTCTACAGGTTACTATTGGGGATGATGATGTTAGGATGTAGTTTGTTGTTCCTCCTTCTACACCACAAGAGGCTCCAATGGCAGTTTCAGGAGCAGATGTGGGACATATCCAATCTCTATTGTATGATCATGAGGTGTGGATCTAGGGACTTATGGATCATGTTACCCTTCTTTAGATGTAGCTCAGGATGCATGGGATTGTCCCTAAGGATCCAACAGGTATCGATGGTTCGTAGGTTAGTGGGCGCTCCACCTCAAGGTAGTCTTTCTCCCATCCTAGCCAGATGACCCAAACTTTGATAGAGAGACCGACAGGCTTGCATCACTCAACTCGTGACACCGCCACAGGAGGAGGTTGCACTGAAGGAGGTGATACAGGAGGCTCAGGCCCAATATTTGACTGATGCTCTACTTGGTCCTTGATCCATTTTTGAGGTCGACTGACCTATATGACTGTAGCCCATGAGAATTTTTGTATATCCATTGGACTTGACACACATACTTTTATGATAGCTTCACATTATGACTTATTATGTTTATCGTTTATTGCTCACGTTTTTGTTGTTATATGATATGATGCGATGATGCTATTATGATGATTTTATGAATATGTTAGATGATAGATGATATTGAAGATGCTTAGATGAATGTGTAGATGCTTATATGATTTGATGATATGATGCGATGATGGTATTATGATGATTTTATGAATATGTTAGATGATAGATGATATTGAAGATGCTTAGATGGATGTGTATATGCTTATATGATTTGATGATATGATGCGATGTATTTTGATGATGAATGATGAATTTGTGATTGTATATAAATGGATGTTGCCTATATATTTTATGATGTGGTTTATGGATGATTAATGACTTGTTTTTGTGAATGTGATGTTATTGATAAATGCATGTTTTAACTTTTCTTTAATTGTATGCATCTAACTTATGTGGTGGAATGGCATAAATGAACATGTATGTTCTAATCACTTAAATATAGAGAATGCATATGACATTGAAAATCTTAATGGGTGATACCATAGAAAGTAAAAAAATAATCATGAATTTAAATATTCACTCTTATCATAAGAATTGATTAAGTATTCATATATGAGATGTAATGGTGTATAATGTATTTTCTTAATAATTTTCTGTAAATTAAAAGATATAAAGTATTCAGTGGCTTTCTATATACTATTTCTAATATAGATGCAGTATCTGTCCTAATGTGTTTATACCCCCTAATTTATAGAATTTTATAAAGAAAGTGATGGTGTGAAATATGTTATGATTTGTTGCTATGTAAGAATTTTTGGGGCTTTTTGGAGATTCAAACACTCTAGTTACCCTATTGGTAGCTATCTACTTACCACTTAGACTTTTGAAAAGTAATTCTTTTACAATGCACCTAGTTTTTCATGATCTTTGTGTGTGCATGTGATTGTATATTTTGAGATAGAATTCAAGCATTTCCTCCGATGTCAGGCGGGATTCTTTTAGCCCATTGCTAAGATTAGGGATCCTCAAGTGTTCATATCATCCTTATGTTGGACTTAGTTGGACTATACCACTAGGCAATATTGGGCTACCTAATCTAGTTCATCCAAATTCAAACATTGGTCTACACAAATGCATGAAGCAATTATGGTAGACATATCGTCATGCATAAGGATTTCTCCTTCCAATTTTATACGATGCTGAGAATTCCAGGGATTAATGTTTTATTCCCTTCTTTTTGGCTTTGGATATTTGCTCATATGCAGTGATGAAAATCACTTTTTATATTGATTGATTTTTCTTTGAGCTATGATTTTGGTAGTGATGATAATCATTGTTTATTTTGCTCATATGTATTGATGAAAATCACTGTTTATTTTTGATTAATTTTTCTTTGAGTTATGATTTTTTTGTTTTTTATTTTTATTTTCTGATTTGTGTATTGGATTATTGCTTTGAAATATGGACTGTATGCTGGGACTTTTAAATATGTACTTTGCTTTGAGTTTTTTTTTTTCTTAGTTTGATTTAAGCAAGGGATTTGGATAGGGTAAAGCTTGTCATTTTTCCAATTATCAACACCTTTAAACTAGTTGCACAGGGGGATAAGCAAGGATAATCCTTTTCACTTAAGGTAACCTAGACCGCTTTGCAACTTTCATCTTTTCCTTGTACCAGATAGGATTTTAGTGTTTCAATTAGTGACGGGATATTGAATATCCAAGGATTTATCACATATAGACCTTACCTTCTACTAATCAAAGTTGTTTTTCATAGAAGTTGATAAGATCATTAGTTGTGGTTGATTAATCTAAAAATATTAGTATATTATGTATAGCAACAAATAATGGTTGTGTTGAAAAACACAATTACACATGTGTGTTAATGGAGGTATGGATTTGAATGACTTGTGTGACAAAATTTGGTATCACTTTTGAGGCTCTCATGACATATGCAATTGTAGTGGAAATGAAAATGCAATGCAATGATGTGGACACGAGATGTGAGATGCAATTTTTTTTGTTATTTTTATTTTTATGTTGTTTTTGTATTTTTGATTTTTATGTTGTTTTTGTATTTTTGATTTATTTGACCAAAGGGCTTATTATGCCTTTGGGGCCTTTGTTATTAATTTTTACCAAGCGATTTGAATTCCCCTTGGAGCCTTTGAATTTATGGGATTTGACCAAGTAGTTTTGAATTACCCTTGGAGCCTTTGAATTGATGGGATTTGACCAAGCGGTTTTGAATTACCCTTGGAGCATTTTTTGAATTTATTTTTGACCAAGCGGTTTTGAATTGCCCTTGGAGCCTTTTGATTATATTTTTGACCAAGTGGTATGAATTACCCTTGGAGCCTTTGAATTGATGGAATTTCACCAAGCGGTTTGAATTACCCTTGGAGCCTTTTTGAATTGATTTTGACCAAGTGGCTTGAATTACCCTTGGATCCTTTGATTTATTGAATTTCACCAAGCAGTTTGAATTACCCTTGGAGTCTTTTTGAATTGATTTTTGGAATTTTATGTTTTTATGGTTGTTTTGTATTTTTGACATATTTGAGTGTTTTCAAATTTTATGGAATATTTGAATGTTTTTGAATTTTATGAAATATTTGAATGTTTTTGAATTTTATGAAATATTTGAATGTTTTTGAATTTTATGAAATATTTGAATGTTTTTGTGTTTTATGGAATATTTGAATGTTTTTAATTTTATGAAATATTTGAATGTTTTTGAATTTTATGAAATATTTGAATGTTTTTGAATTTTATGAAATATTTGAATGTTTTTGTGTTTTATGTGTAGAATGCCTTTAATTGAATGATATTGAGAGGTTTAAGCTCTTCAACACCATCCAATGATATAAGGTGATATGCTCCAGGCCCAACTCTATGAAATTATGTATGGACCTATCCAGTTTACCGTGAACTTATCTCACAAATGTAGCGGCAGATTCGAATACTATTGGTTTTATTTGAGAACTAGATCTGCAACCTTGAATTCCCTTAGGTGGAATTTGCTATTGTAAGCTCACACAAGGTGATCCTGGTAAACATGAAGATGCTCTAAAGTATTGAATCGGTGTTCATAAATAAGCATCAACTGATCAAGGCGGCCTTGCCGCGTAGCATCATCATATATGAAGTCCTTCAATGCTATGCGTAGAGTCAAAATTTCTAACTCTAGTGGCATGATGGCCTCAGTTCCATATACTAGTAAAAATAGTGTTGCCCCGATGGGCATTCGTATACTTTTCCTGTATGCCCATAGTGCAAGAGGCAACTACATGTGCCAATCCTTGTGATTTTCTTGCATTTTCTTCCTCAAAATGGATACTATTGTTTTGTTTGAGGTTTCTGCTTGCCCGTTTGCTTGTGGATAGTAAGGCGTTGAAAAACTATGCTAAATATGGTATTTATTCATTAAATCACACACACTTTTTTCTTTAAATATGGACCATTATCCGATATTATCTTAGAAGGGATCCCAAAATAACTTATGATAGTGTGGAGTATAAAATCCACAATCCTTAGTCTAGTTATTGATGTTAAGGGGACCGCTTCTACCCATTTAGTGAAGTATTCTGTGGCTATTATGATGAATGTGTGTCGACCTGAGGATGGGGGTGAGATATTCCAAATCAAGTCTAGTCCCCATTGCTATAATGGCCATGCTACCTGGATGGGCTGCAAAGCTTGCAATGGTAAGTGCGTTATATTTTCATGGTGTTGGCACTTACTACATTTCTTGACATACTAGTAGTAGTCCTTTTCCATGGTGGGCCAATAGTAACCCATTCTCAAGATGCGTTTAATGATGGCCATGCCATTGAAATGGCCTCCACATGTACCACCCTGAGCTTGCAAAATTTTCCTAGATGCTTATTAGGGCTCAAGACAACGGATTAATACTCTATCATATCCTCGTCTATAGAGGATTTATCCTAGCAAGATGTATCTTGTTGCTCTCTGCTTGAACGTTCACATTTTAGTAAGAAAAAAAATCTTGAGGTACTATTCCAAGCTTCAATAAGTCCCACAGTTGGGAAAGCCAATCCTGATAAGCCACATCTTCTATAGAATATACAACTCACTCTTCCCACATTTTTGAGGTAGTGAACACATATTGAGGCAACTCTATGGTATATGGTTGCACCACACTCCATAGGTCCTTGGGAAATCAAAGACCTCCAAGAGGATGTTTACAAGAAATCTCTGGCTGCAAAGGACCAATTCTGATTTTGGCTCAATGTTGATCATGTTGACTAATTCTTGATTGTCAAAAGCTTCACAATATATTTCTGAGTGTGAAAGCACTTTCACATGAATGGTTGTAAAATCAATATATGGATTCTAAGGTATTAAGGATCCCAAAGAGGCCATGGTGTCTAAAAATCTATTCGATGTATGAGGTATTGCCTCGATGTCATACCATTCTAGTCGGGCTAGGTAGATGTCAACAAGTTCCTTGTAAGTATTCAGGAGTGGTCACCTGCATTGGAATAGTCCTTTGACCTGGTTTACTATGAGCAAGGATTCACCAAAAATATTCAATATTTTAATGCCCATTACTATGGCTGTTTGGAGTCTTAGGATCAATGCTTCATATTCTATGTTGTTGTTTGTGCATGGGAATTATAGTTTGAATGATAAGGGAAATGGATCACCTTGTGGTGTGATAAAGACAATCCCTGCTCCACCTCCTTGTTCACACTTTGAACCGTCAAAGAAAAATGACATGTATCTTTCTTTATTAGGTTCTTCGAGCTCTAGTAGATCTAATAATGCAAAGACCGTATCATCAAGCAATTCTATAGTGAGAGTATTGTTATCCTAAAGAGGTGCTTCTGCTAATTGATCTGCTATAACTTGTACCTTGATGGAATTTTGGCTTACAAAATCTAGATCAAATTTTGTCAATAACATGATCCACTTTGCGGTATGTGTATTGTAATATGTCTTTCTCATCATGTACTACAAAGGATTTTTTGTTTATATGATGTAGGTTGTATGGCTCAAAATGTAGTGTCATAACTTTCGAGTTGCAAAGACCACTGTTAAACACAAATTTTTGACATACGTATATCCTAGCTCATAACTCACCAAGGTGCGACTAATGTAATATATGGCTTGCTCTTTATCTTGTGCATTCTTTTGGGCTAACATGGTGCCCAATGCAAAATTAGTAGCTGATATATATAGTAAAAATGGTATGTCTGGCCTTGATGGAGCCAATACTGGTGGTGTTTATAGATAAGTTTTGATCTCTGTAAAGGCTTGATGGCATTATTTGTCCCAATGAAAGGGACTTCCTTGCATAGAAAATGATTCATAGGTCTACATTTGTCTGATAATTGCATGATGAATCTTTTGATGGATGGTATATTGCCTTGTAGGCTCCTCAAATCCCTAATATTGGTAGGGGTAGCCATTTCTAGTATAGCCTTTACCTTTACAGGATCTACTTCAATGCCTCTCTTAGATAAGATGAATCCCAAAAGCTTTCCATAAGTTACGCCAAATACGCACTTCTTAGGATTCAATTGGACATTGTGTTCTATGAGGTGATAAAATACTTGTCTAAGGACTTCGACATGCTCTTGCCGAAATAGGGACTTGGTCAGTAAGTCATCCATGTAATATTCCAAGATCTTATGCATATAGTCATGGAATATATATGTCATGGCCTGTTGATATGTGGCACCCATATTTTTGAGACCAAATGGCATCACTTTGTAATAAAATGTTATCCATAGAGTAATGAAAGCAATTTTATGTTGGTCTTCGGGCTTAATACTGATCTGGTTGTATCTGGAAAAACCATCCATTAGGGAGAGCATTTTATGACTTGCAGTTGCATCTACAAGGGCATCTATATTTGGAAATGAGAATGAATCCTTTGGTGTTGCCCTATTCAAATCCCTAAAATCCATGCAGATATAGACTCTTCCATCAGGTTTTCCCATGGTTACGATATTTGACACCCACTTAGGGTAGTCGATGGGAACTATGAATAATGCATTCAGTAGTTTTTGCAATTTTTTCTTCACCATCAAAGCGATGGTTGGATGCATTTTCCTTAGTTTTTGCTTGACTGACTTCTTCATGGGATCCAATGAAAGGTTGTGAATGACTAAATTTGGATCTATACCTGGTATGTCTTTGTATGTCCAAGCAAAAATGTTTGACCTCTCCTTGAGGAGAGGAATTAGGATGGCTTTTTCCTTTGGATATAGACTTTCTCTAAACTTGACTCTCCTTGGTTGGGTAGGATCATCGCTAATGTCCACCTCGAAAGTCACTTCTATAGCCATATGTGACCCATCCTCTAGCTGATGAGGCGTGGGTATAAGATGAATGCCATCAGCGAGATTTATAGGACCTAGTGATTTAGGTTCCAAACCAACATGGAAGACGTCATCTATACAACCTAATGCAAAATGGAATGGAGGTGTTTGGATGATAAGTTTCAGGAGGCGGTATGTTTACCATGGACACTTATTTATTGCTCAAATTTCCTATTCTTAGGAGATGATAAGGAATGAAATTAATGTATTCTCATAAACCTATGCTTAATCATTCCAATGCTACTACAAGAGAGTCATCTCAACCTCTGCTATAATAGCCTAAGCCAAATATATTAGGGGGAAGTTGATATAGTGGCTCATAGGGCCGGCTGCACCCCTAATCATATATGCCAAGGCCATAGCCATGCCAGTGGAAATGCTCAAAGTAGCTTAGAGAAAAATCAGGGTTAGAGAGATAACGAACATTGATCATGAATAATTTGTCACCATCCTCTTCTAGATATAAAGAATTATGAGCGCAGTCTAGGTAGACATAGACAAAATTGCTTTGGTTGGGAGCGTTTCCAAGTGGAACCATTGTTACTACTGGCAGCTTCAAGTCCTTAGGTCTTCCTACATCTTGTGTAGACTCAATGATAAGCGTAAAGGTGATGTTTTGCACAAGGTACTCCCCTATTCTTGTGCTTGCCAAGTGTATTGATGCATGCGATGTGGATGACCCCACGGATGATACTGGTGAAGCATGGTGATAATCACTATCTTCATATTGATCTTGAGGATATTCCTCTTCCATAGGACTTGGCATTTTAAAAATGGCTACACTTAGTACTTCTTTGGGTCTTTCTTCCTTAACTAAGTGTGCCTTTAGATTCTGATTGTCTTTTAGTTTTGATGTTTATGGTACTTTAGAAGCATTGACTATCTTGAGTGCACCAGGAGGTGTTGATGTGCATGGGTCTTTTCTTACCCCTTTGTATTCTTTATCCACTTGTGTGGTTGGGGATGAAGGTGCCACATATAGGTGAGTAGAAGGGATTATGAATTCTCCCAGAATGTCCACCTGATTTATGTATTTAAAAGGCTCTTCATCGACCAAAACCACATAGACTTTGTTTTCATGCACATACTTTACACACTGGCGCAAGATTGAAGGTACACACTTCATGGCCCTTATCCAAGGGTACCTTAAGAGGATGTTGTACTGCATAGCTCCTTCTAGGACATAACACATCACGAGGATGGTCTTGTACCCCACCTTTATGGGTAGGACTATCGTTCCCATAGTATTGCATAAAGCATCATTAAAATCTCTCAATGTGTAAGTTCCTGGAATGATATTTGACTTTGGGATTTTGATGTGCTCTATTGCAGTTGTTGTGAAGATGCTTATCGATGAACCTGTATCGACCAAAATTCTCTTGAAAGGTAAGTCATTGATTGCCACTACAATGTTCAACGGAGGGTCTGGTAAGGCAACAATAAATGTCTTAATCTCATGATCATAGAATCGGATTACAGATTCTTGGCATTCTTGCACTTGTCCTCCAAAGTGAGTGAATGCATTCGCATCTTGTGGTTGGAGCTCAATAATTCTTAAAATCTCCATTAGAGTCTTCCTATGCTTTGGGGACTGTTGTATGATCTCATATATGGATAACTTAGTCGGAGTCATCTGTAAGTTTTGCTCCAATATACTCTGAATAGTTACCATAGATCATGTTGGTGGACCTGGAAGGTTGTCTTGCCTTTGCCTAGGAGTGATTGGGATGTTCATGGGAGTTGCAGGCAGTTGCGGTTGACCATACCGCCTAGTCCTTGTTTCTATGTCAATAATATCAACCATCCTAATGCATCCATGGGTAGGTATGTCAGCTCGAACCTGATTGACTTGGGCCCCTTGCTGTCGAGGGGCATCATGATTGGGCAATGGGTTTCTATATATGCCCATGTATCTATTATTAGGAGCTAGAGGGTTGTCAACTTTGAGTTCTTCTGCCTCAATAATGTTTTACACTTGATGCTTAAACCCGATGTAAGCCTCAATGTCATGACTCGGTATCCTATGATAATGGAAAATTGATCTTCCCTATATCATTTTGGCTTAGGATGGTTGGGATCCATAAGAGGTATATAAGGAAATATTATCCTACTAGCCTCACTCAACTGATTAAATATTGATTGCATTGATTTTATCAAAGGCGTGAAATAACGAGGTGGCTTGCATTATCAGTTTCTTCCCTAATTTTTATTTGTGTCGTAGTTGGCTAGCGGAGGATGTGCTTGATAGTTTTGTGGTTGTTGTGCACCCCCATACTTGGGTCTAGCTAATACAACTTGATTTACTGGAACAGGGTTGCCCTCCTTCTGTTTATACTTTTCATTCTTAGTATTCTTGTTCCACTCATTTTTGTTTTGGAGCTTAATGGTTCCCTCATCTACTTTTATTTCTTTGATGAGATTTGCCTATGCCAAAGCTTCCTCAAATGAAGGATACTCCTAAATTTTTAGCAATAGGGAGATGTGTTTAGAACAAATTTTCATGAACATGCAAATGATATCTTCTATGGGAATGGAGAATGATAATTTTACCATGACTTTTCTCCCTATATTCCCATAATCCATTACTAGCTCATCATCATACTGTTTTACTAGCTACTTAAAGTTGGACAGGTCTAAAAGGTTCACCTTATTCTTAGCATGAAAGGAGAAACACTTTAGAAATGTGTTTACTAGCTACTTAAAGTTGGTTATGCTATGCTTAGGTAGTTGGTTGAACCATTGAGTGGCAGTGCCTGCAAATGTCATTATGAATGTTCTTAGCATAAGAGCGTAATTGTATTCAAGATGAAAACAAGCATTGGAAATATTTGAGACATGTTCTTGTGCATCCTCTTCACCCTTAAAATTTTCTAGCCTAGGCATCTCAAAGTGCTTAGGATATGGAGGGCTAGGGATTTATGAGCACAATGGTTGGTTGTGTATCTTGCTCAATGTTGGTGAGTTCCTAGATGCCTCTTGTTTCTCAAAGGTTTTCATCTTTTCAGCAAGCTCTTGAAATGTCTTTGATACATGAATTTCCTCCTCTTGTAAGCCTACTCATATTTGCAATGGAGGTAATTCTATATCCATTTTATTTGCTCTATTTTCCTCCCTCCTACGAAGGGACTCAGGATTATGATCCTAGTTTTTTGTGTTTGCCCTTCCGCCATTAGTTAGATTTCATTCAAGATTTGGTGGGGGATTCTATTGTGGGCTATCTTGTCTAGTGCACCTCTCCTTAGGTGAGTCAGTGTGTCTTGTTATTTGGTGGTCACCATCATTTATCTGCAAATTGGTAAGAGCTAGCCTCTCAACCTGCTCTCTTAAATGCTACTCATGTTTTTGCAAGAATATTTCTCTTTGTTTCTCTTATTCAAGAGATTCCACTAGCTCTCACTCCTGACGTAATATATTTTCTAACCGTCTCATTCGATTAGTTTACACTGTTACAAAAGACTCATGTTTATCTGACTCTATTCTTGTTGTCTTGACTCTTAGATTTCTTGAGAAGGTTTATGTTGTATCTGTACTCTTGCTAGCTAATGCGACTTGTTCAGTGTACTGTTGAGTATCTCTATGATCAAATTCCATGCATCTACTATGGGGTCACTCTGAGGTACCCCTAGACTGGGAGGTGTGTTTAGAAGTTACAGTTTGTGAGCTTCCAAATACAGAGTTCTTAATAGCTACAGTTCTTTGGGTTGGTTGTGTAGGAAACCGATCCAACCTATCTAGCTGTCTTGTTTTCCATGGCTGGTCTCGTGGGGTGCCATTCACTCCTATGAGGTTATAGTCTATGAGAATATTTCCTTTTGTGTGAAGGGTTTCTTCTATTTGATTCCCATGGCTAGATGTAGCTCTAGTTTCCTACACTTCATTGGGTAGACCTATTTCATATGTTTCTCATGAGTCTTGAGGTGTTGCAATTCTAGTTTGTCTTCTTGATGAAGAGGTCTTGGTTGTAACATGTTTTCTCCACGTGGATGGCGACGTAGTAGTATCATCATCCCAATGTGAAGAATAAGTATTAGAACCTTATTTATGTCCATGTGAGGAGGAAGCCCTTGAAGCTTCCTCACGTATTTGAGATGTTTATGTGTGTTTAGAGGAGGCCTTTGAGGTCTCCTCATGTCTTCTTGAAGAGGATGGCTATGAAGCCTCTTTTTTTTACGTGATTTTGTTCCATGATGTGGCTTATTACTTGGGGTTTCTTGAGGAGATACCCCAAGGGTTGATTTATCACCCCTTAGGCTTGTAGATCTATGTCTCACGGTCTTACAGGTAGGTCATTCAATGTTACTACGACTCCTCCTATGGGTATGAGTTGCTTTTATCTCTCCCTCGATATCAGACTGAGGATGCTTACTTCTTTTCTTGACCATGTTGTCTTATGATTTGATCTTTTGAGTTGTAATTTAGGAATAACCACACAATACCAAGCAAATGTTTATCTTGATTACCGATTTAAGTGTGTCCTAAACTTTTTGATGTGTTTTGATGTGTTGTTCTTTCGATTTATTGCTCTTGTTCTTGGATTAAGAATGAGAAGACTCATCCATAGTGACAATCAAGTACACTCATGCCAAACATTATTTTCTTAAAATAAGCTAGCGTACATCGTTGAAGACCCAATGGAGGGTTCACCTAGCTCTTCCACTCTGAACTAATGATTGTTCTAATAGTGGGAGATAGTTTTAACACAAGTAACTTAGTGTCACTATAAGTAAGTTTCTCTATCTGTTTCTCAGAAGCTCTAGGGGGTAAACCAGTGGAAGGAGATGAATTCCAACATCACTGGACTGAATTGAAGGTTGGTGATGAAATCCAACTCTCCAATGTTTAAATGAGATGTGCGTGTGTGGTGTTAATTTTAAGCTTGCGTAACATAAAGTGCATCATGTAGCAGCAATGAATCTTTCCTATATGCCTAAGTGCAAAAATACATTTCAATATTCAAAAATATGCATGAACTATTATGACTTGTATGAGCGCACTTTATGTTGTGCAACTTTGGCCTCTCGCAGGGCCTCAAAGCAAGTAAAAAACATACAATGTCTAGCATGTTGGATTCTAGGGCAAAATTTTCAGGCATAAGCCACTATTCCTAGCAACGCCTAGTGGAAAATTTAAAAGAAGATCTAAGATATGCGAAATGTTTAATTCTTTCTTCTTTTATTCCTTCAATTTCCAAATACAAAGACACTTTAAGTTCTATATTTTAGACACATAAGTAGACAGACAGATGTAAAATATCAGAGAAACTATACCAACCTTTGATCTAGCCCAAAGAGTTGGTGTTTTGACCTCTACTGCACTCCAGTTATGGCCGCTGTCGACCAGAGCGACTAGTTCTTGGTCGCTGTAGCTTAGACAGGCTAAGCTCTATTAGCCATTGTAGCTCAGAGTGACTAATTTATGGCCACTATAGATCAAAGCGACTAGACCTGCATACAAAATTAAGTTAGTATTCCGATAGAAAATGAAAAATTAGTGGTGGTCCCATCGTGATCGCCATTTGTAGAGACCCTGGGAATGCATGCACTAGCCCCCTTTCAAACCCTTGCAATGTTATTAAAATATCAAATATGAAATGGAAATACAAGAGGAAAAAGCATATAACATGAAATAACAAATATGGATATCTTTATTGATATTGAAGCTCGGTTACATGTCGGTCCCTCTTAGGGATACCCATTTCAATACTATAAATTACAAATAGGAAAAGAGTACCCCTTTCATGAAGAGGTGGTGCACTTATAAAAGCTTCTCGGTTTCGCACATGGAAATGTATGAGAGCTTAAAAATTCATCTTTTTCTAGGTATGTTTCCTAGAGGGATCCCTTTTTCTCTCGTATGTTGTAAACTTTGTCCGATGTACCTGTGGCCCTGCAAGCAATGAAACAACAATGTACGTTTAGGTTTGCAAGATTGCCTCCTTGGATGAGGTTGTTAGTAATCATAGAATGTAACAGAAATATGATGAAACTATGCCATGAAATCATGTAAATCTATGCTAATGATATGAAAACATAAAGAAGTAGAATAAAAGATGCTATGTCTAAAACCTAAGCTAAGCCCATGGGCCACTATCCAAGACAACGACCACCAAGATAAACCTTGCTCTCTTTACCCCAAAGCTATGGGTCAAAGCCTGTACCTGATGTCAAAATAATAGGTGTTATGCTCTTCAATATGTAAATGCTTCATCATACATGTGATATCAAATAGAACTCTCCAAGTCTCGAAATCTCTCCTTGAAAAGATATCTCTCTCTCATATGATCTATATCCTTTGGTGCTCTCAGGCTTGCACCTTTTATAGTGTGAAACCCTAGGTCTATGACCTAGCCCTAGAAATGAATTTCTCATGCGTAGTGCAAGTTAGCATGAGAAGCTTTTGTCCATTGTCAATGTTTGAAATCTAGTTAACTAAAATCTAACTGCCCTCTTGAGTCTTCTATGCGAACTGGTCATTAACATGAGAAGGTTTTGTACTTTTTTTTTTTATTAGAGTTCAGTTAAATTAAGTCTAAATGCAAACTCAAACCTCCTATGTGAACTTGTCGTGAAAAGGAATGTAAAGTCACTCCCACTCACCTTTATTACATGCATATTATCACTTTCGCCTGTGATTAGTCCTGTTTGTCGAAAAAATATTTCTTATGGCTTAGCCACTGTCATCTACAGTGGCTAAGATCTTGTTGCTATCATCTGAAGCGGCTAATGTATGGCCGCTCTAGGCTTGATCAGCTAAGATCTATCCACTCTTGGCTTGAGTGGCTAAGCTTGGATGGCTTAAAAAGCCCCAAATGAGTGGTGAGAACCACTATTGATGCTTGGAAAGTCCAAGATTATGTATTATGATCTTATGAATGTGTCTATGTGAGCAACTCCCCTAAGCATGACACGATTTAAGTGTCTATAAAAATCATATATATTTACCATCAAAATTATAAGTATATATTAGAATATATATTTTAAATATATAAGTTACAATCATTTTTATAATTATAATTAAGTATGTTTTTACTTAAATAAACTCTTATTTGTAAACACATACAAAATTTAAAAAATATTTAGATGATTATAAGTATCTATGCTTTTGAAAGATCTATATTCATATTCATTTTTTTACAATATGTAAAAAAATATTAATGTAGAATAGTTAACACACAAGATCATGATAATCTAAAGTATTTTATATTCCTAACTTAAAAAATAATAATAATAAATAAAATATTTTAAAAATATTAGAATTATATATTTTATTATAATTGTTTGTATAATAGATACTTCCTCAAAACATTTGATCAACATATCATGTGATAGAAAATTGTATTCAAATCACATTCAATTTTATTTTTATTAAAATTTTAAAAGTAAGTAAATTTTTTTTTGATTGATAGTAGAAGGGGTTTTAAAAGGGTCCTGACACCTATTACAAGTAAGGTTTTGAAATTCACCCCCAAATATTAGATCTAGTAATAATACATCAAGAAATACTGATCTAGATTCCATGAATAAAACCCAAAAATTCAATGAAACAACCTCCTAGAAAATAAGCCACAATTTTTTATCATGCAAATACAAGATATTATCCCATGGTCAAACCATCATGTGCTCTGAATCTAAAGCAAGGGAGAAAAAAAATAGAATAATGAAAATGCTATCAGTTAAAAATAAATTTAAAAATAAAAGCTACCTAAACTAAAGCATTTGTCACCTAACATGAAAGGAGAACAGAGGAATCATGTCATCACAATCAACAAATCTATCCAACAAAGCACATAATAGTAGAACCCCTCATGAGAATAGTCGATTTAATAAAACAACACTTGAAATATCAGCAAAAAAATCCATAACATAAAAACCATCTAGGAGATCTACACAAGAAATTCTATGAAACCCGCAAACCCCACTAGAGTGAACAAAAAAAGTTTCAATAAGTACCGCTCTTCGGTATAATAAAAAGAAGATAGCAACATTCTACACTACACCTGAGATGAATAAGGGTAAGATCCCAAAAAAATAATCCTTTAAACCTTAGGATCAAACACACCACCTCTGCTATAATTGGAGAAAGATATCTCTACAAACCGTCAAAGCTAGGAATCCCACCATAGATATGGGATCAAAAGCCAAATCCAGCATAGCATAACAACGGTTTTGAGTCAGTAGATGGCCATTTCCTCTCCTTGGAAATATAGACAAAATATGAAACTACCAAACCCAAAATAAATGCTACACAATCCAACCAAGTCCCTAAAACTAGAAAACAACCCAAGAAACGCAACCACCCAATACACCTACCAACTAGAGTGAGAGCCAACAAAGGGGTCAAAAACTACAATTTTCCACTGCATTATAAAATCTCGGGATCACCCCTACATGTTTGGGTCAGCATTCGGCCCTCTACCCCAGATAAGAGTGATAATGCCAAACCCATAAGAGAGAAAAACATACTAGCAAGACCCCCAACAAGCAAAACACCTTGGTCATGAACCACAATAGAGAAACTAAGCATGACTAGCAACCAAATCCAAAATGGGAGAAAGGAGGCCTCTCGCTCAAAGGGTTTCAGAGCATCAAAGCCGAAGCAAAAGTGAAACCCTCATAGATGAAACTCTCACAAGCCATATCTGCCATGGTGAGGCTGAGGCCCTCTCTGCCATAGTGAGACTCAAGCCGGAAGAAGCCGTCACGGACCAAAAGTAAGTCAACTTAAAAAAAATTATGAATCCTTATTTTTAAGTATTTAAACTCGTATATTTTAGTATAAAAAAAAAAATTCATTCTGTTGAATATATAATATAAAACTTTGTTATTTACATATATTTTCTTATTCTATATATATTCACAATATTAATTATTATTTTTTAATATTGCAAAATTTTAAAAATAAAAATTATATATTATTAATATTTTAAATAATATTGATGTTCAAATCATAAAGTATGTGGAGTTGTGTGTTAAATTTACTATTGATAAGCTCAACTCTCCTCATGGTGGGATAAAAATACTCAACCCTAAACATCCACTATATAATATATAGACAAAATATAAACCTTTGTATAGAGAGTAATGATTATAATGCAAGAGATGCTATACATGACATATAGACAAAGTATAGACCATTGTATAGAGAGTAATGATTATAATGCAAGAGATGCTTTTTGAATAATTTTTGTTGCGCTTGCGTGTACGTGCACACTATAATAAACTATTACTTGGAAAAACTATGTCTATAATCTAAAAATGTGATTTAGGAAAATAAGATGTTCTCCAATATAGTAAAACTAGAAATGAAAGAATCCAAAAAAATAAAAAAACCTTAACTGCTGAAGGCATACTGAGAGGGTTTCATGATGGAGCAGTGTGTTCACAAGGAGGGTTTCATGATGGAGCAGTGCGTTCATGGGGAGGGTGTGGGCCGACCACCTGACGGGCGTAGAGATTCCAATGATGCTGATAGCAGACAAAAGAAATCATTTAAGGATATCCTTTCTTCTGGGTCTAAGACTGAGGTCCCACGTGAAGCCATTTTCACTGTTAAAGGTAAGAATATTTTTGATTCTTCCTGCAAAGTCGTCCTTACACCTAGCAATGAAATGTTTACTGCGTTGAACAAGGAACAGGAAAGGCTTAAAACTGTAGCGGTTTTCTTTGTCGCTTTAGATATCAATGTTTTACCTTCTAGAAGATTTCTTGATGAATGGTTGTTGAATGTCTGGGGAAAACGGTTGGGCATTCAGTTGTCTTTCTGTCGAATGATACAAAAAGGGCTTTTTCTATTTCTGTTTAAAACAAATCAAATGCAGACTAGGGTTTTGGAAAAACAATTTTGGAATGTTGGTAAATCTATTTTCAGAGCTATTGCTTGGTCGTCGGATGTGTTGCATGAAGAAATTTTTGTTGTTTCTTATCCCAGATGGGTCACGGTTAAAAATGTTCCTCCGATTTTGTGGGCGTTTTTGCCACAACTCTTAGCTCCATTTGGTAAAACCTTAAGAATGGAGGAATCTAAGGCATTGCTTTCTCATATGGACGCCAGGTTGTTGGTTTCTCTTTTTCCTGGGATTGATTTTCCAGATGAAATAGAAATTGACTGTGGTAATTTTTGTATTTCATGCAAACTAGAGCTTTTGGGGGGTATGAATGCTTGTTTTCTTTGTAAAAAAGAAGGTCATGTTAGAAGAAATTATCCTCTGCTTAATAAATCTCGGGGAAAAGTCTCGTTCTCTCCACCTTCTGTGAATGCTAGTAACCCTAGTATCCCGGTTTCTCTCCGTGGGTCTGGTGCTTCGAGCTCATTGGTGGTTGATGGTTCTTCCCCTTCGCCTGAGTGTACCATGGTGGATTTTGTTAATGGGGATTCTCCTACAGATAGTTCTATTGTAAATAATTGCTCTGTTAACATGAACAATGTTGATTCTCATGTGGGTAATGACTCTTCTATTTCTGGTATGGTTAACCCGACGAATATTGTTATGCCGTAGTCTAGCTCTATTTCTGCACCCGATATGCTTCAAGGTGCTCATCCCCATGTTGGTGTAGATATTCATAGTGACCTAGGAAACTATGTGGTTACTTTCATTGATACTGAAATCTCAAAATATGGAAATACTAAAATTGATAATGTTGAATCTGTTCAGCAAGATGTTGATCCTGTTCATGTTGGTAATGGTTGTCTGGTTGATAATCTTAAATCCTTTTATGAGATTCTTTCTCATAAGAATGATAATCATGTTACTATTGAATCTCATAATTCTTTTCATACTAAAGGCTGGAATAATTACTCAAACCATGATAACAATACTGTGATTGGTCATAGATTAAATGCCCAAGAATTGGCCCTTGCTACAATTAATCAAAGGGCATCAGACTATAGGAAAACTATTGAGGCAGCTGCAACAACCGGAGATTCTCCAAATGAGGATACCTCTGATGTGAACACCTTTCCCTCTGTTGAGCTGAATTCTCATACTGCAGAATGTATTGTTAGTAATATTGTTGAAAATCAGGAAAATAATTGGTCTTTAGTGGCAAAGAAGAAACGTAGAAGAGTTGTTGTACCATTTTACAAGGGTAAATCTGTCAAAGCTGCCAAAGAGCTTGCCAGAAGCAGACATAACTCTTCTAATTCTGACAATGATGCTTAAGTGTTTCAGTTGGAATGTTAGGGGTTTAGAATCCCCTGACAGGAAGTATTCTATTAGATCTTATATTCAATCGATTAGAAAGCTTGACTGTCTATTTTTGCAAGAAGTGAAAGCGACCAATATGCTTTTGAATATTGCTCTTAAAGTCATCTGGAAGGAAGCTACTCCTTTTTGCACTAATCATAGTCCTGGAAGGGGGGGTGTTGTGATTTTGTTATCCCCCTTTTGGTCTTCTAAGGTTATTGAGTATGGTTGTTCTCCTTGCAATAGAGTTGTCTGGGTGATAATTGATATGAATAACACTAAATTTGGTGTTTGTTCTGTTTATGCACCCAATGATCATAGAGAAAGGAGTCTTTTGTGGCAATGGTTTTTAAGTCTTCCGAATATACCATGGATTATCTGTGGTGATTTTAATATGGTTGAATCACAGGATGACAAAAGTGGGGGTTTGAATGTAGAATGGAGAGGTGATGAATTTCATCATTGGATGAGAATGAAATCCTTTTTTCAGCTGATAGATCCTTTGGAAGGCCATAAATTTCATCATAATGGCCCTTGGTATACTTGGTGTAATATGCAAAAGGATGAAAACCGAATTTACTATCATTTGGATAGATTTTATGCTTCAAATTCTTTATTTCAGTTTGCTCCTATCTCAGATGGTAATAGAGTTCTGGTCACACCTAATGTTTTCTCTGACCATTATCCTATTCAAGCTCATATAAGACTTCAGGGTGAACCTATGCATCATCATTGTCCCTCTTGGAAATTTCATTTAAATACTTCCTTATTAGAGGCTACAGATTGCATTGATGTTGTTTTTACTTTAAGAGAAGTTAACCATTGGATGTTCAAATCATGGAATGCTATTGATAGATGGAACCTCAATGTTCAAAGTTGGAAGAAAATTTTCCAAACAATAGGCAAACAACGAGCTTTAGATTCTAGAAATCTGGAACATTCCTTGCAGTCAAGGTTGTGTTTTCTTGAATTTAACCTGCAAAACAATCCAAGTAACATTACTTTGCAGGAAGAGCTCATTTCCATCAAGAATAATTTGAGACAATTGCAGATGAAAAGAATTCAGGGTCAGAGAGTTCAGTCCAGACTTAATTGGCTCCATTTAGGAGATAAAGGTTCCAAATTTTTCTTCAAATTCCTTAAAGAGAGGGGTATGATAGAGAAAATTGATGTAATATGGAATGGAAGGGATTTGATCTGTGATCCTGACACTATAAAAAGCATTTTCTATCAGTTTTATAAATATTTGTTCACTTCTGAGGATAACGAAGCTAGAATTGATGATAGAAAATTTTGTTGCTCTCTTATTCCTCATAAAATTTTTGATCAGGAAGCTCTTGTTTTAGATGCTCCGATTACTAAAGAAGAAATCATCAAGGCTATTCAGTCTATTAACAATGACAAGGCCCCTGGGCCTGATGGGCTTCCTATAGAATTTTATAAGAAAAATGTTCATTGGATCAGTGATGATTTGTATCAGGTTTACTCTGAGGCCATTCTTCATGGTTCCTTGGGCAGGAATATTAATACTGGTATCATAAGGCTTTTGCCTAAGGGTGGTGATAAAACTTTAGTCAAAAACTGGAGACCAATAACATTGTTAAATGTTTCATATAAAATCCTTGCAAAAATTTTGGCTTTGAGGGTTGCAAATTGTCTACCTAAGTTTATTAATTCAACTCAAACAGGTTTTATAAAAGGAAGATATATCTTGGAAAATTTGATCACTAGTTGGGAAGCCATGTATTGGGCTAAATGCTCTGGACAAAATGCAAGCATGCTTTTATTGGATTTTGAAAAGGCATACGACAGAATTGAATGGAACTATATTCTCATGGTTCTTGAGGCCTTTGGCTTCCCTCCTCTATTTTACAAAATGGTTAAGGTGCTTCTTACTGATGCAGCTACTTTTGTTGAGGTTAATGGGTCTCTTTCTGATCCTATCTTGCTTCAGAGATCTATACGTCAAGGTTGTCCCTTAGCTCCTGCTTTGTTTGTTATTGCTACTGATGCCTTGTATTATCTATTAAGAGAGAGCTCAATCAGTCCTGCTATTCAAGGAATTACTCTGCCTAATGATCAAGAACTTATTAATATTCATTTTGTTGATGATACCTCGGTTTTTGTTAAGCTGGTTGAGGAAAATTTTGATTCCCTTTTTCAAAGCTCGCTTGCTTTTGCAATGCTTCAGGAGCTAAAATTGCTATGTCAAAATCTATATTACTTACTTGGGATTTTGTTGCTCCTCCTTGGTTATCCAAGTTTGATATTCAGTGGGGAGGTCCCTCCAAACAGATCCGTTATCTTGGCATTCCTTTCTCCATTGACCCTTGCCTTAAGGATATGTGGTTATGGGTTAAAGAAAGGATTATTAATAAATTTAATAAATGGAATAATAAGCAGTTATCTGTTGCTGGTAGATTTCAAGTCTGTCAAAAAATCCTTTCTGCTTACTCTATCTATTTTGCTTCAGCTTGGTCATTCTGTTCATATCAAATTAATGATATTCATAAACATATACAAAATTTTTTATGGGCCGGTGGTAATACAGAGATAAAAAAGCATAAGGTAAGGTGGAATTGGTGCACTGTTAATAAATATATTGGCGGCCTTGGGTTGAAAAATCTGGTTGTTCAAGGTATGTCCTTAGCCATCAAGTGGATAGTGAATTGTATTAACGACAATGAGCCATGGAAAGTTCTTCTCAGGCATAATATTACTAAGGTTGTTCCTAAAAAAGCTCATGCTTGGAAATATTTTCATATGATTGATATCCTTTTTGGTAAGTTTTCGGTTGTTCCAGCTGGGTCAGCAGTTTTCAAGAGCCTTTGGAAGGCTTGGGAGAATGTTAGAGGTTTACTATCTATTGTTGATTCTCAAAATACTTTCTTCTTGCACAGTTCTATCTGGTGGAATCTTTCTCATAATAATAAGTTGCTTGTTGTTACTCAAGGTTGTTCTGCAAAAAAATGGGCGCATAAAGGCATTGTATCATTTGCTGGTATTATTGAAAATGGATGTCTTAAATCTTGGGAGTCTCTTAGTATTCAGTATGATATTCCTCGCTCTCAATGGAGGACATACTCTTTACTTTGAGCCTCATTTTTGCAATTAAGCAGTCCTATATTTATTGATGATGATCAGACTTTTTATGGCAAGATTCAGTGGCATGATGGCACACAATTGTTCAAAATCAAGCCAAAAATTCTTTATAATTTGCTCACTGATACTAATGAGATTTTACTCCATATTGATAACAGTTGGTCTATGGAAGTCTTCACTAATCATGGGCATAGCATTTTGCAGCATATCTGGTCCAGATTTCTTGAGCCTAAAAAGGCATGTTTTCGTTGGTTATTACTTCTTCAGAGGCTTCCTGTATGTAAAGATCCTCAATCACCAATGAGCTGCACTTTATGCAGAGTTCCTGATACTGTCAAGCATATCTTTTTTGATTGCTTTTTTGCTAAAGAAATTTGGTCATTATTTTGCTCTAATATTTTAGGCTGGAATATTAATGATAATGTTTTCAGGCAACATATATTGTTTGGCTATATTCCTACTATGCAGAGGTGTTATAATAATTTTTGGTTGTTGCTTTCGACTGAAGTTTTATGGTATATTTGGTTGGCTAGAAATCTGGACATTTTTCAGGATAATCAGAGGATTCTTACTGGGTCTCTTAGGAGACTCACAGTTTTCAAAATCTCTTTACAGGTTGCCAGGTCCGTGCTTTGCTTTAAGGATATTTTCAAACACTTTCTTCAGACTTTCCAGGAGCATAATCATAGTGTGAACAACAACGTTGTGGACGGATACAAACACTTTGGTGATTTTTATTTTAACTTATTCCAACATTGTATAAATATGTTTCAAAAGAAATATGATACTTTGTATAATACTAGTGATATATGTACTTAGCGTCCTTTTAAGGACTTTTGTGTAGTTTGGTAGGCTCTTAGTCTTGATCTTATTTCAAGTACTTTGCCTTCGGGCTATTTTGTATTACTCATAGTTAATAATTTTCAATAAAAAAAAAAAACTAGAAATGAAATAATAATAATTAAATTAAATCGTATATAAGTGTTGAAGACCTCACAAAGAAGAATTTTTACGGTAAATATCATTCTTTGGATTCCCACTCCAACAAACAAGGTACCATGTAAACATATTACTTTGATAAAATATTACGTAAAGTATCAACATTCATTCCCTCGGATTTCTTACCCACAAAAGTATAATATAAGATTGTCACTCGAAATACACTCGATTTTCAATACGAGCACCGAAATAGAAAAAAAAAAAAAATTAATTTTATACTTTGGAAGGGTTGAAGACTAAGTTGCTCGGTTTGCCTTCTTTTTTATGTCTGGATGATGTTATGTTTTTCCTGCAATTACTTTTTTTCTGCTTCAAACTTCTGCTGAAACTGTATAATATCATAACTCTTGCCTAATAAAATCACTGAGAACTGATGATAAGAGGAGCTATATCGTCGCCGGCAGTGCATTCAACAACATATTTGAGCATACTGCTCCAATAATCTCTCCCATCTTCAGAATCCTCTACTTTCTGGAATATTCGTGTACGATAGACGTCAGAAAAAGTCAGGCGGCAATGGATATGATCCCTTAGGGGTAGCAATTGCAGTATTAAGAGGGCTTCTCATGGTCATGTCTAGCATAGATGAAGCATTTGCAAACAAATCAGAATTGTTGAACATACTGGGAGAGGATGCGGACGATGTAATTTCTAGTAAAGCCTCTAAATAGCTGTTAGAAAATTCAAACAGTTTATGTTTTGGCCACTGTATTGATGTATCCAAGGCCACTGATGAGTTAATGTCATGGCTTGTGGAAGGTTGTTGGAGCATATTCATCGTCCAAGTTTTCAGCGAACTGTTATTCTACTCGTCTGATTTGCAAACGTCAACAGGAAGCAAACTCAGTTGATTATTTATCATAAAGGCAGAGTGAGGATCATTATTATTGGTTTGGTTTTCTATTTGTGCATTTAAGCCATGCAGAATTGAAGTGGAGGACAAATGCTGCATATGTTCTATGATTCGAAGTTGGGATTGCAATTGTCCCTGAGCCTGGAACAAGAGTTTCGTTGTAATTGAAGGAGCGATTGCGATTTTTCTTTCGCCGAAGTCCGTCAGCACAGACTGCGCAGGGCGGACGACCGACCGAAATGCGGGCAGCGTCACGCGCAGGGCAAGCTCCAGGCGACGGGAGCGCAGTGCGGACTGCGCTAACCTCCGGGCGAAGGACGTGCTTCGCCGCGCAGTGCGGACTGCGCTGGTTCTGTGGCGAAGTGCGTACTTCGCACTTCCTTCTAGCCGAAGTGCGGCTGTCGCGCGAAGTGCGCACAGCGCACTATTTTTGGCCGAAGTGCGCACAGCGCAGCTTCTTTAGGCCGAAGTGCGGCTGTCGCGCGAAGTGCACACAGCGCAGCTTCTTCTGGCCGAAGTGCGGCTGTTGCGCGAAGTTCGAACTTCGCACGGCGGACGAACTTCGCCTGGCAACAAACTTCGCCGGGCTCGGCGACCAACTTCGCACGGCAACGATTTGCAAGCTTCAGACTTGGCCAACTCTGGCCTTCAACTTCTTCGTCTTCCGCGGCTGCCGCTGGGTTTGCCTGGCTTGGCAAGACCCGAATGAGAGGAGAGAAACGCCGGAACAGAGAACAACAAAGTTAACACATGAACTATTGCAAACCCTAAAGATGCCACAGACAAAAGCAAACTTTATTCATATGAACAACTAGGGTTACAGAATTCCTCAACCGAGGAAGTAACAACATCTGCAGGCTGCGCTGCAGGATAAACTGAACAAGGGAAATGTCGAGTCTGCTGCTCGGACATTAATCAGCTGAGCCACTCTGCTCACTGAATCACTCGCCCTTCTTTCTCTGCTCTAATCTTCGCTTCCTCTTTCACGAACTTCTCTCACACACGCTCTGCTTCTCCTCTTCGCACTTCTTTGTTTGTAGACCCGAACCGCCTTTTATAGCCGCGGGGAGAGGAGGATAAGGGTTATCCTCTGACAGCTCTAGATAAGGATTATCCTCGGACCGACCCTCGTCTAGGGTTTCTGACAAACGCCAACTTGGCATTAACTCCTACGGAGATCGGATCTGTCAGGTGTCAAATCTGTCAGAAGATAAGTGCGACGTCATGTCACACTTTTGCCGGGATCTTGGACTGCGGCAGCGCAGTCCGACTTTGCCCATGTCTGGAGCGCAATTTGGTTTCGCCCAAGGTTCGAAGCGCAGTTGGGCACAGGCGTGAAATCTGGGTTAATTTTTCTAACACCCTCCTTTAAGCCTGATTTCACGAGCGCTTTGACTCCAAGCTGCTCTCGCAATCTGCTGAAGTGTTCCTCCTTCAAAGGCTTTGTGAAGATATCTGCCAACTGCTCCTTGGATCTGCAGAACTGTAGATGAATTTCTCTGGACTTCACCAACTCTCTGATGAAGTGATAACGAATATCAATGTGCTTCGTCCGGCCATGGAACACGGGATCCTTTGACAGTGCAATGGCCGAATTGTTATCATAAAAAACTGTTGTCGCGCCTTTCGGAGGATTGTACAGTTCACTCAGAACTCTTCGCAGCCATACTGCCTGGCATGCGGATGTCGTGGCGGCGACATATTTTGCTTCGGCTGTGGACAATGCAACAATGGGTTGCTTCTTGGACGCCCATGAGACTGCCCCTGATCCAAGATGGAAAGCATACCCGGAGGTGCTCTTTCGATCATCGGTACTGCCAACCCAGTCACTGTCTATGTAGTCGACTAGCTCTAACTGGTCTTGTCTGGCGTAAAATAGGCCATGGTTCTGCGTCCCTCTGACATAGTGCAAGATCCTCTTGCCTGCTTGCCAATGCGTGTCCTTCGGAGTCTCCATGAAATGGCTGATTAGATTGACATCGAGCATCAGATGTGGCCGAGTTGCAGTCAAGTACATCAGACTGCCAACTAGCCTCTTGAACAAGGTTGGATCTACAGACCTCCCTGTATCCAACTTGCTCAGCTTCAAACCTGTGGCTACATGTGTGATGGCAGGTTTGCTGTCCTCCATCTTGAAGCGCTTTGGGACATCCTTGACATACTTGCCCTGAGAAATGAAGATGCCATTTGCTGATTGGTCAACTTCAATGTCGAGAAAATATTTCATCAGCCCCATGTCTGTCATTTCAAACTTGGACTTCATGGCTGTTCTAAACTGCGCAAATAGGCTGCTGCTATTGCCAGTAAATATCAGATCGTCTACGTATAGGCAGACGATGATGAGCTCACCTGCTGCATTTGTCTTCATGTACAGGGAGTGCTCATATGGGCATTTTTGAAACCCATTCTCCTGAAAATAATTGTCAATACGGCTGTACCATGCCCTGGGTGCTTGCTTTAACCCATACAGGTCCTTCAATTTTAGGACTTTGCATTCTTGCCCTTGTATTTCATAACCGGGCGGCTGGTCTATGTAGACCTCTTCTTCCAACACTCCGTTGAGGAAGGCAGACTTGACATCCATCTGGTACACGCTCCATCCTTTCTGAGCTGCGAGTGCCGAATCATTCTGACTATGTCAAGTTGGGCTACAGGTGCATACACCTCATGATAGTCAAATCCTGACTTCTGCTTGTAGCATTTCGCCACTAATCTGGCCTTATGCCTGTCAACTTCTCCCTGGGCATTAAACTTTGTTTTATATACCCACTTGACCCCAATGGTCTTTTTTTGTGCTGGAAGATTTGTTAGCTGCCATGTCTCATTCTTCTCAATGGCTGCTATCTCCTCATCCATCGCATTCACCCATTTGTGATTCTGACATGCCTCTTCAAACTCCACTGGATCACATTCAGTAAAGAGAGCAAAATCAGAATAATCTTCATCTAATTGATTACGTGTTATCTCATAGATGTCTTGCAAGCTCCGAGTCTTTGTAGGAGTCCTCAGGTTTTGAATTCTGCTTGCAAGTGGAGGTGACCGGGATGATGAGGGTGTGTTGCTGCTGGCACCACTGTTGCTGCTTGAAGGCATAGGTGGTTGGACTCTGTCTTCCTCCAAGTCTACAGATTCAACAGTTGCTGGTTCAGACTGACCAGTCTTTGACTTTCCGTTGCAGGCTTCATCCTCCAAAAACTTCACATCTCGACTGATGACAAGTTTCTTTGTCACAGGATTGTACAGCCTGTATGCCTTTGATGGTTCATTGTACCCTGTGAAGATGCACTTTTCAGCTTTGTCATCCAGCTTCTGCCGCTTCTCTTCTGAAACATGTGCATATGCTATGCACCCGAAAACTCGCAAATGAGCCACACTTGGCTTCAACTTGCTCCAAGCTTCCTCTAGAATTTTGTCCCTCACACTCTTGGTGGGACATCGGTTCAGCAGATAAACTGCACAACTTATAGCTTCTGCCCAGAACTCATGTGGCAAACTTTGTGCCTTCAACATGCTCTGTGCCATCTCCATGATTGTTCTATTCTTCCTCTTAGCTACGCCATTCTGCTGCGGTGTGTATCTGGCAGTGAACTGCATCCGAATTCCATGCTGCTTGTAGAAATTATGGAATTCGTTGGAGATGTACTCTCCACCTCCATCAGTTCTGAGAGTCTTCACATAATAACCGCTCTGTTTCTCAACCAGAGCCTTGAACTCCCTAAACCTTGCAAATGCTTCTGACTTCAACTTGATTGGATAAATCCAAGTCTTTCAGCTGAAGTCATCAATGAAGGTCAAGAAATACTTATTGCCGGCATATGAGGTGGTCTGCATGGGACCACAGATGTCTGAGTGCACCAGCTCCAAAGGACGTGATGCTCTCCAAGACTGCCCTACAGGGAATGCATCCCTATGCTGCTTGTCGACCAGGCAACCTTCACAAACTTGGTTTGGTTGCTCTATAAGGGGTAAACCCTTCACCATATGCTTCTTGTGTAGCATATTCAGGCCACTGAAACTCAGGTGACCGAATCTGAGATGCCACAGCCAGGTAACATCCTTCTCAACTGCACTCAGAGACATCAGAGATTCATTCTGAATCTGTAGTGGAAACATTTTGTTTTTCGTCATGGACACAGTTGCGATTTGTCCATGGACTTTGTCTCTGATGGAACAGACACCATATTTGAATAGTACAGTGTGCCCCTTCTGCACAAGCTATCCAACACTTAGCAGATTGTGCTTCAACCCAAGCACATAAAAAACATCTTGAATTGTTTTTCTATCACCGTGCCGGGTGCGGATGAGTATCTTTCCTTTCCCCATCACAGGAACTTTGATGTTGTTCCCCATCTTGACTTCGGACTGGACTGTTTCATCCAGTTGTGAGAACATCTCCCTATTCCCAGTCATATGGTTGCTGCAACCACTGTCAAGATACCAGATGTTTTTCTTGCTCTCCTCTTCAATACTGCAAGTCAGCAACACATTTCCTCCTGTCGCATTTTTGGGTTCCTCCGAATAATGGGCTTGCTGCTGATTCTCATTCGCCATCTTCTTTCTGCACTGTGTGGCATAATGGCCGAACTTACTATAGTAGTAGCATTGGACCTTTGACATGTCCTTCTTCTGCTGAGAGCCACCTTACTAATTTCTGCCAGTGCCTCTTCCTCTTTTCTGATGAAAGTTGCAACTTGGCTCAGCGTCCTGAGGGTTTGAGTTCCCTCCTTGATTGTTCCTTCTCCCACGTCTTCTTCTGCCTCTTCCTCTAGAAATAGAAGTGCTGTGTTGGGAGTCTTGTCTGCCGCTGTCTCGGACTGAGACTTGCACTTTGAAGGCTTGCTCCAAAGAAGACTGAGTTGAGTGGCTCAACCTCTGTTCATGGGTCTGCAGGGAACCCATGAGTTCATCTGTCAAGAGGGTTTTCAAATCCCTCGACTCTTCGATTGCTATCACAACCGAGTCGAACTTCACAGGCAGACTTCTGAGAATCTTCTCCACGATTCTCTGGCTCTGGACATTTTCTCCGTTCAACCGCATCTGGTTGATAATGTCCGTCGTCCGGGTGAAGAAGTCGCTCATCGACTCGGACTTGCTCATCTGAAGATTCTCAAACTCTCTCCTGAGCATCTGTAGTTTCACCAACTTCACTTTGTTGGTGCCCTCATATGAACTTGCCAGGGTTTCCCAGGCCTACTTGGCTTTGGTGGCTGATGCAATCCGCGGGAAGATGGTCTCCTCAACCGCTTGCATGATGTAGAAGAGGGCCTTCTGGTCCTTCTTCTTGTGCTCTTTCAACAGATACTTATCTGCTTGAGAGAGGGCGGCCAGTGCTGTTGCATTTGTTGATTTTGGGTAGCCGTTCTCAACTAACTCCCATAGCTCCTGAGATCCGAACAGGATCCTCATCTGGATGCTCCAGTAATCGTAGTTCTTACCATTAAATCACGGGATCTGCAACTACAGCGAGTTTCTCTCAGAAGCCATGCTTCTATCTCCGTGTCACGACACTATCAGCTCTGATACCAATTTGAAGGAGCGATTGTGATTTTTCTTTCGTCGAAGTCCGTCAGCATAGACTGCGCAAGGCGGATGACCGACCGAAACGTGGGCAGTGTCGCGCGCAGGGCAAGCTCCAAGCGACGGGAGCGCAGTGCGGACTGCGCTAACCTCCGGGCGAAGGACGTGCTTCACCGTGCAGTGCGGACTGCGCTGGTTCTGCGACGAAGTGCGTACTTCACACTACCTTCTAGCCGAAGTGCGGCTGTCGCGCGAAGTGCACACAGTGCACTATTTTTGGCCGAAGTGCGGCTGTCGCGCGAAGTGCGCATAGCGCAGCTTCATCAGGCCGAAGTGTGGTTGTCGCGTGAAGTGCACACGGCGCAGCTTCTTCTGGCCGAAGTGCGATTGTTACGCGAAGTTCGAACTTCGCACGGCGGACGAACTTCGGCTGGCAACAAACTTCACTGTGCTCGACGACCAACTTCGCACGGCAACAATTTGCAAGCTTCAGACTTGGCCAACTCTGGCCTTCAACTTCTTCGTCTACCGTGGCTACCGCTAGGTTTTCCTGGCTTGGCAAGACCCGAATGAGAGGAGAGAAACGCCGGAACAGAGAACAACAAAGTTAACACATGAACTATTGCAAACCCTAAAGATGCCACAGACCAAAGCAAACTTTATTTATATGAACAACTAGGGTTACAGAATTCTTCAACCGAGGAAGTAACAACATCTGCAGGCTGCGCTACAGGATAAACTGAACAAGGGAAATGTCGAGTCTGTTGCTCGGACATTAATCAGCTGAGCCACTATGCTCACTGAATCACTCGCCATTCTTTCTCTGCTCTAATCTTCGCTTCCTCTTTCATGAACTTCTCTCACACACGCTCTGCTTCTCCTCTTCTACACACTAATTTGTCTGTAGACCCGAACCGCATTTTATAGCCATGGGGAGAGGAGGATAAGGGTTATCCTCTGACAGCTCCGGATAAGGATTATCCTCGGACCGACCCTCGTCTAGGGTTTCTGACAAACACCGACTTGGCATTAACTCCTGCGGAGATCATATCTATCAGGTGTCAAATCTGTCAGAAGATAAGTGCGACGTCATGTCACACTTTGCCGGGATCTCGGACTGCAGCAGCGCAGTTCGACTTTGACCATGTTTGGAGTGCAATCTGGTTTCGCCCAAGGTTCGGAGCGCAGTTGGGCACAGGCATGAAATTTGGGTTAATTTTTCTAACAGTAATGTAGAGATCCTAGCCGAGAGTCAAGATTTTGAAAAATAATTTGGAAAAATAAAAAATAACGTTTCTAAGGTGAAGGAATTAAACAAATTAAATTCACAATCGCGAATTAAATCGCGTTGGAAAAACTACTTCGGGTCGTGTAAAATGCTTCGGCAAATTTGAGCTTCGGGAGGAGTTTTGGGGAAATTTTCAGCGAGAGATTTCACTTCGGGAGAAACTTCGGCGAGGGAGAAAGGTTCGGGGAAAACACTCCCGAAGTATGTACTTCGGGGGACAGACTTGCCGAAGTGAAACTACTTCGGGCAATTTCCCAGCGAGAAAGAGTTTCGGGGGAGACACTTCCGAAGTAAATTTACTTCGGGGAAGATACACCCGAAATATGTACTTCGGGGCAAAACCTGCCGAAGTAAAACCACTTCGGGGAAGGTTGCGAGGGTTGGCAGTGCGCCGCAACTTCACCAAAACTAAGTGTCGCAATGTGCTTCGGCACAAACAACAAACCCGACACCTTTGCTGGATCGAACGGGTGTTTTCCCACTTCGGGCCAAACCCTAGCTCTGGACTATCTACGGATAAAAATAATGCACAGAGACAGACAAATGCGCAGAGATTCAAATGGTAGAAAATATTTATTTATATATCTTTAACGCCGGATTACAAAGAGCTTCCTTCTGAAGCGATTACAATCTTCTGCAAGTAGAACTTTGTAGGATAAACATAAAAACGTCTCCGGGAGGCTGCTGCTCCAACTGCTTCTTCAACCTTCTCCTCTCTCTTCTCCTCTTCAACTTACGCTCCTCTTCTTCTCTATGCTCTTCTCATACTTCCTAAATGACAAAATGGCCCCGGTATTTATAGGCGGGGAATGAGGACAAAGGGCGGGATAAATTTCACCGGCCGACTGACAAGAAGTAAATGCAACTGTAAGGTTCCTGTCCAATCGCCGAACGCCCCAGCTACTCGCACGCTTGGACAATTAATGTCTCGATTTGCGTGCCTGCATTTCGCTTCGGCTGTTTTCCGCTTCGGAGGGCAAATGTAGACTGCTTCGCAGCGAACCATTTTTTGGGGGCTGCCGATTTGTCTCTCGCGCCGAATCATTTTCCCAAGGTGTTTCGGAAAGACTTTGCGCCGAAGCGCTTTCGGGCGTGATGTTTGGTTTAATATTTCCAACATAAGGAAGAGCCAATGTTCGCAAAGGCTTACTTGTTACCCATTTGGCCATGGACTTGAATTATGGTCTGTTCTTCTTCCGGAGAAATGTTTCCTCTTTTTATTCCAGGCCTTAGGTAATTCGTCCATCGCAGCCTACAGCTCCTCCCCCACCTCAGCAGTCCTGCAAAGATCAAAGAAAACCATGAAATGGATTTATTTTCTTCATTCCATATAATTGTTAAGTAACCCCTTTAACCCATTATCATTTTCCCATACAGATGTCTACTTTCCTTTGTTATCCTCATCACCAAACAACGATTGTGTTGGGACACGTAACGAAGTCTTGAAAACGTTACCTGAACGTTTAGGAAGTGTACTCCAGTTTCCACAGCCATTGCAGTTGATGTAATCGAGAAGTTTCTGGTCTTCTTCGGGTGTCGAGGGACCTTTCTTGAGACCTTCCATATCAAAAGAGGATTCACCACCCATGCTTATAAAATACCGCCTTCTTCCCTGCACTACACAACAGTGAATTAATACAGAAAAAACAATGGACGCAAAACAAACACAGACACAGAATGATTTAGTAGCATATGGAATATCCAGCAACCATTGAGAACCACAGTTTGTTAGAGGGGACGAATAACTTACCGAGAAAATGATTGTTACAGTAGACAAGTTTATCATGAAAGACTATGTAGCATGAAATATATTTCCGGGGCACACTCGTCAGAGGAATCTACTAGAGGAAATATTATTTAATCCAAATTTTGTACTCGCTTGCGCCGTTGGGATGTCCCGTCTGACAGAGGAAGTATGGGCGAGTTAAGGGAGTAGGTGAACTCCGTATACCTCCAGGCTGGACTCGAGATTCGTGCCATGCCTGTCTGAGGTCCTCTGCAGCTATAAATGGCGGCCCCTGAGTCCGCATTCGGTATTCTGGGCAGCAGCCCCAGTTTCCCTGCACACCAGCTGTGCAGGCCATTCTCTGCACTCCAGCAGTGCAGAGGATCCGGCGGCAAGCCTTGCCGTAGTTGCACGCACAAAAAGTGTTCGGGGGTTCTTGCTGCTCCTTAGCACAAAACCTTTCCTGGCATTTTAGCAGACTCTTCTTTGTTGCAGTGCAGATCTGTTTGTATGCCCATTAGACCAATTCTACAGATGGGTTGTGTGTATGGTTTATTTCGAAGACGGCATATGCCGTAGATGTAAGGCTCCGCAGAGCCAGTTCCCATGTTCTGTTCCCTCCCCTGTTTATTAATGCAAACCCTGTAATTGTATTTTATGTGCCTCCGCCTGTCTGTATTTGCCTGTAATAGGGCATGTCTAAAGATCCTCGAATTTCCGCATTTGTATTTGTTTGGTTAAGTTTCAACTTCTAACATGGTATCAGAGCGAGGAGACAGTGATAGCAGGCGATGTCGGGAGATGTTGGGTGGAGAGCAGCCATGGAGAAGCTGCGTGGTGAGCAGCCATAAAATGTTTCAGAAGATTTGCTAGGGTTTGGTGTCTGTTCTGCAGAATTTTTTGTGAAGAATTCAAACCCTAGATGGCGAATCCCAATGTCGACAGCAATCTGGCAGGGAGGATTGTGATGGAGATGTTCAATGATATGACGCCGAAGATGGCATAGAATTTTCAGAGAGTTTGTGCGAATCAATGGTGGAAGTCGCCATGTCCACAGCCGAGGCGCAGGCTGTGAGAGCGGCCATGAAATCGTAGTGGGTTCCCGGGATGAAGTTTAAAGATGGTGTTCAAGTTCGGAGGTCCCGCGTTCGAGCCCCACAGAGGTTGAAAAAGTGCGAGGCCTGCACCATGTTGAAGGCGGCCTGTAGAACCCTCGTTCCATACACCGATCGTGGATAGATCTGGTTTTATCGGAGTGCAGTTTTTTTCGGTCGGGAGATGCAGCGGCGGCGCTTCGACGGGAGCGCGAGGAGGAAGGAAAGCCCCTTTACCGATTTCACGGTCGATGGCCATCAGCTTCTTGGCATGCTCGAGAGCAGATTAATCAGGCCTCTGGTGAGGCAGTTGGGCCACATGGATCCCTTAGTTGCCGCAGAGGCGGCCACAACATTGCAGAAGAGCATCAAGGAAACTTCGGGCTAAGGCGAGGCAGAAGAAGAAGAAGGAGAAAGTGGCAGAAGCACTCTCGAAGGAAGCTTCGCAGGTTTGTGAAGCAAGGAAGGAACTTCAGAGGAAGCGAGGAAGGAACTTCGGTGCACTTGCCTCCGAAGTGGAAGATTCGGGCGAAGCAGCAGCTTCGCACAAGTCTTTTGCCGAAGTAGAAATACTTCGACAGTGTGATGTCACTTCGCATAAGCCTTTGCCGAAGTGCAGATCAAGTGCAGCAGGAGGTCGGATTTGTTCCCGAAGTTTGGGAAAGATGGCATGTTTCGGCAAATCCGCATGAAGGTTCGCTGCAGCAGGTTTTTAAATGGACAGATGCGTCCTTCAGAATTTTTGGTCCCGAAGCAGCAGCTTCGCTCAAGATTTTGCCGAAGTGGAAATGGTTCGGCAGTTTGAAGTCCGAGATGGAAATGGTTCGGCAGTTAGAGCAGTTTGAACTTACTTCGGATCAATAAAATTTCCTCAAGAATTTGAAAGTGCTTAGCAGAAGTTTCTGCCCAAGTAAAAATGTCTCGAAAAGCCTCTTCGGAGTTTTGGTCAGTGAAGCAGTAGCTTCGGACCTGTTTTCGTCGAAGTAAATCTATTTCGGCAGAGTGAAATTACTTCGACAGACCGAAGTGCTTCGGAGAGTACTTCGAAAAGTTTTTTCCCGAAGTGAAATTACTTCGGAAGGTTGAAGAGAAACTGCTTCGGCAGTATTGATCTACTTCGAAAAGCTTTTGGCCGAAGTGAAATTGGTTCGGAAAGATCGAAGAAGAACTGCTTCGGCAGTATTGAACTGCTTCGACAGTGTTTTGGGCCGAAGTGAATCTACTTCGGGAGTTTGAGCAGCGAAGTAGTTACTTCGGAGAGAAAATCGCCGAAGTAGAAAATCCCGCATTGGAGAGTGCCAAAGCTCAATTTTTTTTGTGTTAGAAGAATTTGGATTAAGGGAGGCTGTTGGAAATATTATTTAATCCAAATTCTGTACTCGCCTGCGCCGTTGGGATGTCCCGTCTGACAGAGGAAGTATGGGCGAGTTAAGGGAGTAGGTGAACTCCGTATACCTCCAGGTTGGACTCGAGATTCGTGCCATGCCTGTCTGAGGTCCTCTGCAGCTATAAATGGCGGCCCCTGAGTCCTCATTCGGTATTCTGGGCAGCAGCCCCAGTTTCCCTGCACACCAGCTGTGCAGGCCATTCCCTGCACACCAGCAGTGCAGAGGATCCGGCGGCAAGCCTTGCCGCAGTTGCACGCACAGAAAGGGTTCGGGGGTTCTTGCTGCTCCTTAGCGCAAAACCTTTCCTGGCAGTTTAGCAGACTCTTCTCTGTCGCGGTGCAGATCTGTTTGTATGCCCAGCAGACCAATTCTGCAGATGGGTTGTGTGTGTGGTTTATTCCGAAGACGGCAGATGCCGCAGATGTAAGGCTCCGCAGAGCCAGTTCCCATGTTTTGTTCCCTCCCCTGTTTATTAATGCAAACCCTGTATTTTATGTGCCTCCGCCTGTCTGTATTTGCCTGTAATAGGGCATGTCTAAAGATCCTCGAATTTCCGCATTTGTATTTGTTTGGTTAAGTTTCAACTTCTAACATCTACATATATATTTTCAAAGAAGTATTGTTACGCTGACAGGGCCACCCCTAACAACTCTCTATATGAATTTGGTCAACTCAGCTCCGTAAACGTAGCCATCCGCTGCCTTACAAGGATGAAGAAGAAAGGAAGATAAGCAGCCTCCCAGCCAAAATCCAGGGCATTGCCATGATGTTTCCACTATGTTCGTTTTCTATACAGCTTCAAGCAGGTGTATATGGTCAGATCGAAGACCAAAGGCTCATTTAAGGTAATTTTTATCTTGTATGACGTCTCATGTCCCCATACCACTAACTACAACACGTATACCAAGCATAAGGAAGCCTGCGTGTTAATTTCGTTCTATTATCGTTGGATGAGTCATAAGCACTTTTCAAAGTATTTCCATTCATTAATTGATCGCAACATCGTCTGTGCTTTTGGTGAAAGAATCTGTCTTCTAGGCAGGCCATAAACATCGATCTTCCGTGAGTTTCGGCAATTTGATTGTTGTTGATTAAGTTAATTTTATTATATAAATTCTGTTATGAAACCTAGTTTTGACTTGGTGATATTTTTATTTTTAATTGATGGATTAGCCACTATTTTTTAATTAGCGTGCATCTCCACTTCATTACCAGTCTACAAAATTGATTGGGTATCACCTTGCTTGCACAAGGAGGAATTTGAGATGTCCTTGATAACAAAAGAAAATAATTTAAATAAATAGCACAAAACTTGATATTGATATTCACCACTTTTTAATTGTCTTAATAAAATACAGTAGTAAATAAGGTTACATATATAATTCAAATCAGGGTTCAAAATACAACTGAAGTTGTTAAATAGTAAAGATATTAAAACTCTCAATAAAGGTTTAAGGTTTAAATCCTACATACAATACAGTTGTGCATTATATTGTGGTAATCCGGTAAAACAACATTCTCTACAAGAGTCTTCTCATATGGTCTATACCCTCCCAAACATTAAAATTAAAATTAATTATTATTAATGGATGCTCTACTCATGATTTACCTTATTTTGTTTTTTAGTTGGTGCACAATGTAATCACAATGTTGTAATGTTTGGTTGATTATTTTTTACAAATGAAAATTTAATTTAAAAAAATAGTTGACAAATTATTTGAATTTATAAGATGTAAAATTGGTATTGTCAATAGTAAAAGTCAATATTATAAGATAGTATAATAATGTTATGAGATTTTTTTTCAATCATCAGTAAACATTATCAAATTAGTATTGTAATAGTTATAATGAATTTCCATTCATTAATACAATATTATTGCATATGAAATTTATTAAATTTAATTTTTTACCATTTGGAGGTGGATTATTTTATATGTGCTATGAAAATCCATCTAATTTCACCTACACATAGTATCAATACAAAACAATGGTAAGGTTCTAGTGTGTATAAATTAAATTCAAGAGTTTCTTTTTCAACCTCTAATGATACCTCATAAAAAATAATAAGGCTAATCTCATAATTTGTCATTAATTGGTAAAAACGAATTATTGTGTATAATGGTAAGATTCAAGGATATTTATTTCATCTTCAACTTGGTGAGAAAATAACACACTCATGATGATGCTTACTATGTGTATTTTTGTAGATAAAAAATGCTATATTCTAAATTCTCAAGTTATATAAAAAAACATTTTACAAATAGTCCATGGAGTATTTCTCAAGTGCTAATATTTCAAGATAATCCTTATTATATTGGATTTGAGTGTAAACAATAAATTAGTCACAACATTACTATTTTTAATATTAAAATATTGTTGTCTAAATTTATGGTATCAAAATTTCTATTACATGTTCCTTCCTAAAATTAGATTACATTGTTAGTATTGAAATTATTGCATAAAATAACTATGTGTATCTATTCTTGAATATGATATCCAACTACAAGTAAAATGCATTGAAATAAAAATTGGATGGTATGTGTAAAATCAAAATTGGATGGTACATGTAAATTAAAAATTTACCCTATGATAGAATTATATTAGATGTTTAATTGTTTAATATTGGTCTTTGCTATCTTGGAAAACTAATAAAATAGTTCTTATATGCCATAGACACATCACAAAAGAAAACCATAGTAAAATAAACATACTAGAAATCTTAGATTTTGTAGATTCAAGCATTATTCACCAAATTTATCTCAAGGTGGAAGAGTGGTCAATAAAATAAGGTAGAATCCTTATTATAAATAGGATTTTAAATGCTTGTACATACAATAAATACAAAAATATATTTAAAGTAACATTGCATGATAAACTAAAAATATTATAGAGGTGGACTTATAACTATTAATGATGACCAAACTAGATGCATTAATAGAAAAGTGTACAATCCTATATCATATATTTAAAAATAACAATGATGAAATAACACCTAAATGTATAGTCAATAAATAATGTAATCAAAGTAAACAAATGAGATAAGAAACAACATGTATCATTATTAGAGGTATTAAACGCCTTGACCTTTTATAATAAATATTTGGTCTTCTATGATTGTTCTTGAGGTCCTTGCTCCTTTAACACTCCTTATTTCATGATGGAGGCTTGAGAGGTTTCATGATTAATGGAACCCTAACATGACCTTCAAGTAGGCAACTAATCTAGAAGGAGAATACCAACTAGTGGTGAAAGGTTAGTTTTTTTATTTGACTATGCATGAAGTAATAATCATATGTCTCTTATTACCACCTTTAGTATGCTAGAATGAATGTAGAGGAATATTAGAAGAAATATTGAGTTTTGATAAAAATGATATTAATATAAATTTTGATGGGTAATTTAGAGAGAACAACAAAAAAATATAATATTTTGTGTAATTAAAGGAAAAATAAAAAGAAATAGAATTAAGAAGGACCAAAATGAATTTAGAAGGAAAATACCAACTAGTGGTGAAAGGTTAGTTTTTTTATTTGACTATGCATGAAGCAATAATCATATGTCTCTTATTACCACCTTTAGTATGCTAGAATGAATGTAGAGGAATATTAGAAGGAATATTGAATTTAGATGAAAATGATATTAATATAAATTTTTATGGGTAATTTAGAGAGAACAACACAAAAATATAATATTTTGTGTAATAAAAGGAAAAATAAAAAGAAATAGAATTAAGGAGGACCAAAATGAATTTAAAATAAGAAATATCCACATCATTGCAAGATTGAAACAATATGCAAGTATTGTTTTTATTAAATTCAAATCCACCTAATTATAGGAATTTTTGAATGACAGATGAAAGGTTTCTATTATGACACATGACAAATAACTAAAAGTCATTAATACCTTGAAGATGAAGGGTTGTTATTGTCACATGTGAAAATATTAAAAAAATAATTAATGCATAAAAATGCATAGGATAAAGATCATTAATACCTATTAAATGCATAGAATAAAAATTATTAATGCCTTAAAAGCCTTAATTTTGATCAAATCGACTATTTGGATCATTCCTCCCCCTTAAGAGATAATGTAACACATTGCATCCAACTATGGAATAGAATGAGGAAAATTCTTTTGAACTTGGTCGCTAGTGAACCACTTTTACTTAGCAATAATTCCCTGCATTTACCACCAAGAATAGGGGGAATTTGCTATTGCATAGTCTACTTTAATATTAATTATTTGATCTATAGAAAAGGATGTGAGAGATTTAGGATTGATATTAGTATTATACAGCTACTTTGCTATATTAGATGTGTCCAACGATGGAGAGAAATATGTTTAAAAAATTAGAGTTGGGATATACAACATATTTCAACTGATGACACTATAGTGTTGAGAATCCTTCATTGAAAAGAGTTGGAAAGAATGATGTTTAGGGCTATGAGGAACCAAAAAAATAAGTATGATATTTTTTCATCTAGTACATCCAAAATGAACATCTAATTGTCTAGGGTGATAAAGGTTGAGGCCATATTGAACATTATATAACTATTTGGCCAAATAGAGTGACACTTTGTTATTCCAACATGTTGCTAATTAAATTTAAGACATATAGGGATAATGTTTTGGTACATCTAGAATAAAAAACAAATGTTGGCAATTTTGGATACTTTGGGTACATTGCCTTTGCTCAAATGGATAAGTTGTCATTGATGTCAAAAGGCATTTTTGTGTTGATATCAAAAGAGTGTGATGTCAAGAATATCTTGAGAAGCTTCATTATGTTAAAGGGTTTTTATTAAAACCATGGTGACAAGGTTAAAGGTTTTTCTTAAAACCATTTGGACTCATTAAGGGTTTTATTAAAACCAAGCTTAACTTAATGCAAAGGTCCATGTTTATTATTAATAATTAAATTAACTCAAACCTTTATCAAAGGTCCAAGTTTAATTTATTATTAATAAAATAATAATTATTATTATTTTAATTATTATTAAAGGGTCTTTCAACCCTTAAGCGACGGAAGAAAAAAGAATTCTTTCACCGATATGTTGCCATCGTTGGAGGAGCGCCGACGTCAAACAGTTAAGGAAAAATGGCTATATAAGTGGGGATGATTTTCTAAAGTGAGCACCTCCGATTAATTTTGTCATCTGCGATTTGCATTTGCTCTGTATCTTTCGATTTGCGCTTGGCATCTGCGATTTGCATTTGCTCTGTATCTTTCGAATAGCGCTTGGTGTCTTCGATTTGAGCTTGCTCTGTCTTCGAATCTCCGATTGACGTCTTTGAAATCGTGCTTGTTCTGTGTCTTGGAAACCATGCTTGGCATACTCGGATTTGAGCTTGGGCTGCATCCTTACCTTTTTTCTTGACGATAGTGGATTGGCAATTGCACTTGAACTACGTTTTTTAGACTGTGCTGTGAGATGATTAATGCAAGCATTCAGTGACTTACGTTTTGGACAACGCTCACCAGTTTGCATGTGGCTTGTGGAAGACGTTTACGTTTTCCAGATTCTTGGCGTCAAAGGAAGATAAAAGAGAGGGCAGCTCTGTATTACTTCGTTGGGCACTTGTGACCCAACGACGATGGCATTTAAGCGAAAGCGCTAGAAGGCAGAGGTGCCGAGTTTGATTCTCTTCGTTGGTAATTTTCTTTTGGTCACGGTGTGCAAAGGATGGTGGCTGTGAATGCGCGGGAGGTATAAGGTTAAGGTATCATATTTGCTTTGACATTGTTTTATTGATGTTTAATGTTTATGTGGAGTAATAAGGTGTAAAGAGGTTTTACTTTGTATGTATATTATACTTCTGGTGGTTTTTACTAAGTTGGAGAAATAAGGTGTTATTTTGGATCTTTATTATTGTGTATTATTGTATAGTTGCTAACTCTAATTGGTGGCAAATTGAGAGTTAGTGTTGTGACAGATTTTGAGTTCTCCTTCTTCATCAAAGTAAAGGTATGGGCAACTTCTTCCATGTATGTTGTTTATGGTATATTTTCTGAAATTGAGTTTGGAGTGAAAAGGTTGTCTACTAGGTATTTTTGGTGTAAATCTTATTTTTCGGATATTGAAGATTGTTTATGCATTAAAGTCATTGATGAATTTTTGGGTGAATGCATAATTCTGGTTGAGGAAGAGGAAGCATTTTTGCACTAGGGTTTATGTTAGTAAGTCTTGCTACTTGCATTGAGATGATGAAACCCTAGTTGTTGGTGAAAAGAATATAAGTATCATTGTTATATGAGATATTGCATGGTTGGCAATTGTTGGGTTGTGTTTCATATTCTTGAGAAAAGCATACTACATCTATCTTATTCTTTTGAGATTGAGATTGAGTTGAGATTGAGATTGGGAGTTAAGTATAGAACATATTGGGTCTCTAACAATTCTCTTTATGTTTCTATGAGATTTGAGATTGAGATTGGGAGTTAAGTATAGAACATATTGGGTCTCTAACAATTCTCTTTATGTTTCTATGAGATTTGAGATTGAGATTGGGAGTTAAGTATAGAACATATTGAGTCTCTAACAATTCTCTTTATGCTTCTATGAGGTTTATGAATCACATTGGGTCTCTAACAATTCTCTTTGTGGGTTCATGCTAAGCAAGTTTTTCTTGGTGAGCTTGCTGAGGTTTTGGACAGGTTCTGGTGGGGACTTGTGAGCAGGTTTTGGATAGGTTCCACGGAGCGAGGTTTTGGACAGGTTCCGGTGGGGACTTGTGAGAGGTTTTGGACAGGTTCCGGTGGGGACTTGTGAGCAGATTTGGACAGGTCCTAGCGAGAGGACTTGTGAGCTGAGTTTTTGAGAGTTCTATCAGAGAACTTGAGGACAGAGGTGCATTGGTTCTTTGAGAAGAACCTGAGGACAGATTTGGCAAGTCTTTGAGAAGGCTTGTGTGCAGAGGATTGATTTGTTCAAAGAGTTGGATAGATCTGATAGACAGAGGAAGACTTGTACTAGACCGACTGACTGTGTTTGGTATAGGTAGCTGAGCTACTGTGGACGTGATCATAGAAGGTAGAGGTCTCTTAGGCTAAGCATTGAGGATAGGAGGTCTTCGATGGAAAGGAGTTCCACGTGTTGGCAAGAGGTAGAGGTAGTTGATCTTCTGAGGGATCATTTCCAGAGCAGAGGGGAAGGTATCTCCTTTGAGCAGAGGCTCATAAATTCAGATTGGGGGAAGGTGTCTCCTTTGGGCCGAGGCTCATAAACATTGTAATTGGGAAGGTTTCCCAAAGAACTTTGAGATAACTTTTAGAGAAAAGTTTTGTGGACGTAGCCCAAGATTTTTGGGTGAACCACGTTAAAATTGGTGTCACTTTGTGGATGATTTTGTGCATTGCTTTGATATTTCTTTGGGTATATTGCTTTATTGTTTTGAAGTATAAAGGAAAAAGTAAAAAGAGGTCTTATACTGTTCACCCCCCTCTCAGTATAAGCTTGTGTTCTTCAATTGGTATTAGAGCGGGTGCCTTCGAAAAGTTTAACAGATTGAAGGAAAAGCTAGTAAAGAACACAATGGATCATTCAAGTGGCAATGCAACACCTATTCTTGATGGGTCAGATTTTGGTCTTTGGAGTGCAAGGATGAAGGTTCATCTAATGGCACTTGGGAATGAGGTTTGGGAAGTGATTGAAGATGAGTACACTATTCCTGAACATGGTCCTTATACTAAAGAAGAAAGACTCCTACATCACAGCAATTCAAAAGCAATGAATGCAATCCTGAAAGGCTTACAGAAAGTAGATCTCACCAAAGTGATTCACTGCAAGACAGCTAGTGAAATGTGGAATCAATTGAAGGTGGTTCATACAGGTGATACAAATGTCAGAAAGGCAAAGTTGAGACACTTCAAAGGTATGTTTGAACAACTCAAGATGAATGATGATGAAAAGATTAGTGACTACATGCTTCGTATGGATGAGGTTGTTAACTCCATGAAAGACTTAGGTCTTGAGCTTGCTGAAAATGATGTTTGTGATAAGATTTTAAGATCTCTTCCAAATAGATTTAGTGAAAAGATTTATGCTATTGAGGAAGCTAAAGATTTGGATAAGTTGAAAAAGGATGAGCTCCATAGTATACTTGCAGCATTTGAGTTAAGAACTCAAGTGAAGGTTGATGTCAAGAAGGAGGCAGCTTTCAAGGCTACCAAGAAATCCAAAGGTAAACAACTTCAAGAGAGTGATGAGTCTTCTAGTGATGAAGAGGCATATTACAACAAGAAAGGCAAGTTCTCTAGAAAGCACAAAAATATGAAAAATGTAAGATGTTTCAATTGTGGAAAGTTTGGTCATTATGCTACTGACTGTACTGTTGCCAAGGATGAAAGTGATGAAGATAAATAGGACTGTAAGAGCAAGGATTCTGAAAAGCACAAGCATCATAGGAAAAACAAATATGAGCACAACAATCAAGGAAAGAGGTATTCTCACAAACACAAGAAGAGTTTCTACCTAGACAAAGCAAGTAAGTGTTCTAGTAGTGATAGTGAAAGTTCTTCAAGTGATAATGAAAATGAGATGTTGTTCATATCAGAAAAAGAGGAAGAACCAAAACATAGATTCATTATCATGAAATGTCTTAGATGTGGAAATTTTGGTCACCTTGAGGATGATTGCACAAATAATGATTTGGTTTCTAGTATGTATGAGGATGCTTCAGAAAACTATAAGGAAGATGCATGTATGGTTTTTGAAAAGGGTAGCACCTCTAGTGATAAGAAATCTGAAAAAGGCTTTGATGATTCTAAAAGCAAACATATAGAGGAAGGTGAAGTAGATCTTAAAGGTGAACTTATTAGTGCTCTTAGTGCTTTGAAAAAGGAAAGAAAGAAGAATGCTAGACTCAAGGATAAGTTGGATGAATGTTGTATGGAGAGAGATGATCTTATAGAAAGTCTTGACTTCTCTATAGCTAAGACACAAGAACTCAAGGATGAATTAGAGTCTAAGGTTCTTGAGTATAGTGAGTTAGAACAGAAAATGGCTTCTTTGAAAGAGGAAACTAAAGGGTACAAGGATAAGCTTCACGGGTTTCAAGATAGCTCCAAAAAGGTTAAGTCTCTCATCAAAGGTCAAAGAAAGACAACAGATAAAATAGGCCTTGGTTTTGTTAAGCCTCACAAGGAACAAGTTGGAGAGTCTAGTAAGAGACTCCAAAAGGAAGAGAGTTCTGATGGGGAAAGTATTTCAGATCATGAGTCCTTAAATGATAGATGCACATAAATAGAAAACAGAATTCAGAATGAGAAGAAGAAGTTTTTAGAACCTAAGAGGTCAAATAAAGGAAAGTTTCAAGGCAGATGTTTTGCTTGTCACAGGTTTGGTCACATAGCTTCACATTGCATGGCTCAAGTGAAGAAGGTAAATGACAGTTTCAGAGGTGGTAATTTCTTTCAAGGGTATTGCTACTCTTGTCAACAGTTTGGGCACAAGGCAGTTTATTGCAAGGCAAATATCAGGAACAGGTTTGATCAGAACAGGTTTGGTTAGAACAGGTTTAGCCAGAATAGGTTTGGTCAGAACAAGTTTGGTCAGAACAGGTTTGGTCAGAACTGGTGGATCCAAAGAATAGGTATGCCTAAAAGAAATAACATTGTTACTTGTTATAAGTGCAACAATGAAGGTCACACAGTCAGACAGTGTAGAGCTAAAATTCCAGAATATAGGAACAGGAACAGTGGCATGATCAGGTCCAAGGATCAAGGCATGGATAAAAACAGGGATGAGAACAAGAACAAGAATAGTGACAGGAATAGGAATATGGACAAAGAGTTCAAGAGAAGGCCCGACAAGGAAGTTATAGACGCTGATGATGATCAGTGCCTAATGGGAGTTTTACTCCCACCCCAAAATTAATCACCTCATCAGGAGGTGGGGGAGGGACTAAGCTAAGAGGCTAATTCTTAGTCTCGAGCCCCAAAGGTGGCCCTTTGCCATTGATGACAAAGGGGGAGAGATAAGAGTAAGGGGGAGAGCTTCAAAGTGAAGAGGAAAGCTTCAAGTCAGGGGGAGCAAAACTTCAAAGGAAGATTCTCAGTTGTTAGCACAGTTGGTTTTAGTTGGTTTCAGTTTTGGCTCTTGAGAAGTGTTTTCAGTAAAGGTTTGCCATCAATGACAAAGGGGGAGATTGTTGGCAATTTTGGGTACTTTGGGTACATTGCCTTTGCTCAAATGGATAAGTTGTCATTGATGTCAAAAGGCATTTTTGTGTTGATATCAAAAGAGTGTGATGTCAAGAATATCTTGAGAAGCTTCATTATGTTAAAGGGTTTTTATTAAAACCATGGTGACAAGGTTAAAGGTTTTTCTTAAAACCATTTGGACTCATTAAGGGTTTTTATTAAAACCAAGCTTAACTTAATGCAAAGGTCCATGTTTATTATTAATAATTAAATTAACTCAAACCTTTATCAAAGGTCCAAGTTTAATTTATTATTAATAAAATAATAATAATTATTATTTTAATTATTATTAAAGGGTCTTTCAACCCTTAAGCAATGGAAGAAAAAAATAATTCTTTTGCCGATATGTTGCCATCGTTGGAGGAGCGCCGACGTCAAACAGTTAAGGAAAAATGGCTATATAAGTGGGGATGATTTTCTAAAGTGAGCACCTCCGATTAATTTTGTCATCTGTGATTTGCGTTTGCTCTTTATATTTCGATTTGCGCTTGGCGTCTGCGATTTGCATTTGCTCTATATCTTTCGAATAGCGCTTGGTGTCTTCGATTTGAGCTTGCTCTGTGTCTTTGAATCTCCGATTGACGTCTTTGAAATCGTGCTTGTTCTGTGTCTTGGAAACCATGCTTGGCATACTCGGATTTGAGCTTGGGCTGCATCCTTACCTTTTTGCTTGACGGTAGTGGATTGGCAATTGCACCTGAACTGCATTTTTCAGACTGTGCTGTGAGATGATTAATGCAAGCATTCAGTGACTTACATTTTGGACAGCGCTCACCAGTTTGCATGTGGCTTGTGGAAGACGTTTACGTTTTCCAGATTCTTGGCATCAAAGGAAGATAAAAGAGAGGGCAATGTTGTATTACTTTGTTGGGCACTTGTGACCCAATGACGGTGGCGTTTAAGCGAAAGCGCTAGAAGGCAGAGGTGCCGAGTTCGATTCTCTTCGTTGGTAATTTTTCTTTTGGTCGTGGTGTGCAAAGGATGGTGGCTGTGAATGCGCGGGAGGTATAAGGTTAAGGTATCATATTTGCTTTGACATTGTTTTATTGATGTTTAATGTTTATGTGGAGTAATAAGGTGTAAAGAGGTTTTACTTTGTATGTATATTATACTTATGGTGGTTTTTACTAAGTTGGAGAAATAAGGTGTTATTTTGGATCTTTATTATTGTGTATTATTGTATAGTTGCTAACTCTAATTGGTGGCAAATTGAGAGTTAGTGTTGTGACAGATTTTGAGTTCTCCTTCTTCATCAAAGTAAAGGTATGGGCAACTTCTTCCATGTATGTTGTTTATGGTATATTTTCTGAAATTGAGTTTGGAGTGAAAAGGTTGTCTACTAGGTATTTTTGGTGTAAATCTTATTTTTTGGATATTGAAGATTGTTTATGCATTAAAGTCATTGATGAATTTTTGGGTGAATGCATAATTCTGGTTGAGGAAGAGGAAGCATTTTTGCACTAGGGTTTATGTTAGTAAGTCTTGCTACTTGCATTGAGATGATGAAACCCTAGTTGTTGGTGAAAAGAATATAAGTATCATTGTTATATGAGATATTGCATGGTTGGCAATTGTTGGGTTGTGTTTCATATTCTTGAGAAAAGCATACTACATCTATCTTATTCTTTTGAGATTGAGATTGAGTTGAGATTGAGATTGGGAGTTAAGTATAGAACATATTGGGTCTCTAACAATTCTCTTTATGTTTCTATGAGATTTGAGATTGAGATTGGGAGTTAAGTATAGAACATATTGGGTCTCTAACAATTCTCTTTATGTTTCTATGAGATTTGAGATTGAGATTGGGAGTTAAGTATAGAACATATTGAGTCTCTAACAATTCTCTTTATGCTTCTATGAGGTTTATGAATCACATTGGGTCTCTAACAATTCTCTTTGTGGGTTCATGCTAAGCAAGTTTTTCTTGGTGAGCTTGTTGAGGTTTTGGACAGTTCGGTGGGGACTTGTGAGCAGGTTTTGGACAGGTTTCGATGGGGACTTGTGAGCAGGTTTTGGACAGGTTCCGGTGGGACTAACGGTGGGGACTTGTGAGCAGATTTGGACAGGTCCTAGCAGAGGACTTGTGAGCTGAGTTTTTGAGAGTTCTATCAGAGAACTTGAGGACAGAGGTGCATTGGTTCTTTGAGAAGAACTTGAGGACATATTTGGCAAGTCTTTGAGAAGGCTTGTGTGCAGAGGATTGATTTGTTCAAAGAGTTGGACAGATCTGACAAATAGAGGAAGACTTGTACTAGACCGACTGATTGTGTTTGGTACAGGTAGTTGAGCTACTGTGGACGTGATCATAGAAGGTAGAGGTCTCTTAGGCTAAGCATTGAGGATAGGAGGTCTTCGATGGAAAGGAGTTCCACGTGCTGGCAAGAGGTAGAGGCAGTTGATCTTCTAAGGGATCATTTCCAGAGCAGAGGGGAAGGTATCTCCTTTGAGCAGAGGCTCATAAATTTAGATTGGGGGAAGGTGTCTCCTTTGGGCCGAGGCTCATAAACATTGTAATTGGGAAGGTTTCCCAAAGAACTTTGAGATAACTTTTAGAGAAAATTTTTGTGGACGTAGCCTAGGCTTTCTGGGTGAACCACGTTAAAATTGGTGTCACTTTGTGGATGATTTTGTGCATTGCTTTGATATTGCTTTGGGTATATTGCTTTACTATTTTGAAGTATAAAGGAAAAAGTAAAAATAGGTCTTATACTGTTCACCCCCCCTCTCAGTATAAGCTTGTGTTCTTCAACAAAATGAATGGAATGATGAGAATGTCAGCTCTAGGTAAATAAGGGACCAAAGTTTTTAGCCAACAAAGTGATTCTTTATTATTTCAATATTCATGTTATACTAAGAGATGAGTGGGGTAAGTAGGTAATAAAGCCTAGTAACAATGAGAAATTTACCTCTATTAGTTAATGATGGTATGATCTATTATCTAGGTTCTAGTGCCTAAATGTGACAAATGCAATAGCATATGATGCAACTTTACATGTTAAAAATATAACAGGCCATACCATTGAAGCTATGGTTTATGTTATAAAATGTGTGGTGAAATAGGTTATTATGGCATTAGCCCATTCACTCAAGAGTCATGATTGATTCCAAATACTATGGTTATTTAAAGGCTTGTAGTTGTAGATATAGTTCCATATTGAATAAGAAAATATTAGAACTACTTATACCAATTGGTTCTATTCTCCTTTAAAACATCTCAAATCACGTTCTTGATATCCTAAATTTTGGAAGTGGGTTGAAATGTTTACTCTACTAATTTTTCAGTTCCTTTGTTTGGGTTGTGTGCTTCAGGGTACTTGAATGTGAAACTTGGTGTGATGAATTACTTCTTGCACCAAGAATAAATGTGGATGGGCATATAATAGTGAAACATAATAGAAGGTCTTTCATTGGGAAATGGTGTCTATAAATAGGATGATAAAGGCATAAATGAAAATATAACTCCTTGTGAGTGTAAGTGTGTTGAATAGCCATGGTGAAATTTATCAAATATAGGAAATTATACCATCCAATATGCATCTATACTAGATTTATTGTTGGAATTTACATCTATTTCTAAAAATAAATAGACACAATCCATCTACTTAAATCTTATATGAAAAGCATAAAAGGATAAAAATAAAAAATATAGTATTGTTGGTACCTTTAAGAACCATAAATAATCACTATATTATCCATGTATAACGATTATAACACTCTAATTCTATGTATAGAATGGTTGGGGGTATCTATACCAATACCAAAATCCCTAATTACATAATCGAGTTAACCTAAGCTAACATAATATGTGGGATTTGAGTTAATTAAAAATTATAAGATGGATTTATCCATTAAGAAGTTAATAATGGCCTATACGACTTACAAAAATAAATAATTAAATACATTATATAATGAATTCCTATAGACCCATACAAAAGTACATCATAGAATATCATCCTTACCCATAATTAAAATTACACTTTTAATTATCACTAATAATTTGAATTAAACGGTCAAAAAGAGAATATGTTAGTGAGAATAACATCCTCCTACCATAATGGATTCTCTAGGAATACCCCTATACTTGAGGAAGTATTAGTTGATATCACTCATCATCTAGAATTTTTCTTATCCAAAGATACTCCTTGCATAAAAATCTCATCAAGTTGTACCATAGTCACCACTATTAATATTAGATAATCCCACATGTATACAAAGATCAAATCCTCTGTAAATTCTTATAAATAAGATAACCTAATAATATCTCCTCTTAAAATCTACTCCAATATTTTATAGTCGCATAAGGAAAGACTTGTAAGCACAACTTTCCCTTTTATAATACACTTGACCTTATTTGGAAAATTTAAATTTCCCTTAGATGACTTCATTTTTATTACCAAAAAGGATTTACATTATTATATTTATGAAAAAATCTATTATAAAATATAGGAGTACCTAGACAAAATAAAGAAGAGAGAAGATATCATGAAGGACATGATCTTCATGCATAAAATGAAGGGTTGATTAGAGTATATTCTAAATTATTTTATTGCGTGCCTCTAGAAGATCTAGTAGCTACTTCTACTATTACAAATCCAACTATCTATCTCATGACTACGGACCAAAGATTGATTACATAATAGAAAATAAAATTTCTCTTTTAAAATAGAGCAATAGGCTTTGAGTATTATTTTGCATGATATAACCCTCAACACTATAAAAGGTTCTTAAAATTTATGTCAACAATATGAAGAGCTCAAAAATTCATGTGATTTAGAAAAATAGTACTGAAAATGTATTTGTATGCAAAATCTATGGTTTCTAGAACATTCTCCCTGATAGACTTTATTAAATGAAAATAATCCTCATAAACTGTAGAACTGTTATATCGAACTACAATTCATCACCTGGTGACCAATGAATCATAGATGACTCCCACTAATAATCCACCACCTATTAACCATTTGATGTTGATAAACAATGAGTTTTTAGTACACAATAGATCCTAGTTGTTTGATTCAATTTATGTAGATAAAAATTTGTTTATTTACCCAAAAGTATGCTATGTTAGCCAATATTTTTGTCACAGATCATCCATGTAATAATTATAAAGTGATTGAGAAAAATCACACTTAGTCAATCAAGTGATAAGACCCTCATGCCATGCATGCCACCAATGATTATGTTGAGGCTCAAAGTATACTTATCTTTAGTTGAGTAGATGGACCTCTCATCCTATAAGAAAAAGAAACAATTTTCATTCCTAATATTTTCTAACTAATTATCATGGCCACAATTATGAATATATTGATCTTTTTATCATCTAATTAAAGAAAACCACCCACCCAACTAAAAAAATATCTTCTTATTAAAATGGAAAGGTGTGGATTTTGAAACCATAAATTCATTTTTGCAACATGTAAGCTAGTACTCCTCTACTCAGATCATCAATGCATCATGTTGGTCAATAACTGTTGAAACAAATGATGTACACACTCACTTTTAAGGTATACTATAAAAGCAATGGATTCCCTCAAACCTATGATAAATCCTTGTAAAGTGGCTTAGGCGTAACTATCATCCACCTTGGTGCCCATTTTTAGATGCTTAAAGGCATGCATCTTCTTCTTAAATAAGATTTTTGTACCAAATAAAATGAACAAAACCAGGATATTTTGAAAAATGATATGTGCAAGAATTTTAAATCCTATTTTTAAAAATGACATGTGCAAATAGTATTCCATTGCTTCAATATGTGAAAAAATAATCATCATGTGATGTGGATTAAACCATACATATAAATTTTGAATGATAACAAAATATATAATGGAGAAGGTATCAATTATTCAAAATGGATGGAAAAGTGAATGAAGAACTATGGAAGGAGATATCTTCTCTATATCTTATGTCAAAAATTCTTATGAGGTTTTGATCATACTCTGATACTATGTTGGAATTCATAACTATTACCAAAAATGAATAAAAGCAAACCATAAACTCAAATTTTACATAGAAAGCATAACAAGGATGTAAATAAATGAAAGAAATACAAAATTGGTGGGTGCCCTTGAGCACCATAAATAATCACTTTAATAAACATAGATAAGGATAAGAATAATCCAATGCTATGGACGAAGTTATTGGGGGTAATTTACACCAATACCTAAAACCCTAATTACAGAATCAACTTAAACTAAAATCACATGAAAATCATGATATTGGTTAATTACAGATAGGTTTAACCATAAAAACATTAATCATGACCCATAGATATTACATAAATGAAAAATACTTTATACAATGTAATGAAATAACTTCCACAAATATAATAATAGTAGTAAAAATTCATTAGTACAAAGAAAAACATCCACTAGAATAATAAGTTGTTTTTTTGGTAATATTAAGATGGAGAGGGTTTTATCGGGGTCCCACAACCACTACAGAAAATGCCACAAGAGTAAAAATAGAAAAAAACTCACTAGACCAAAATGAGGTAGGCAAAAAAAATTCTAATAACAAGCACACAAGGTACCGAAGAAGGAGGGAACTAAGATAGTTCTACACCATCTTATCCATACCCTGAGAAATAGTAGTAGCTAAACTCAAAATATTCTAAGATATATTGAGAACCGATTTCAAATAACACCAAATATTTCTTTGATTAACATAAATTAGCTTTAAATCTTAAAAAATAGAATTTTTGAGCTCCCCAAAGGCCTCTGGAGCATAGACCTCCTCCACATATTTCTATCGAATGCTCACCCGAGGAAGAATGTTAGAATCCAAGAGGTCAGTTGGAAGGGGGTAATTAAGAGATACACCCTCTTTGTAGTGCAAGCGCTTAGATTTGTGATGACCACAATCAACAACAAGAGGAGAAGCCTCTATATCCAAATTCATAGGATCATCGAAGATCACTTTAGGAGGTAAATCAAATTTCACAGTGGGACCCGTTGAAGTAGTATGAGCTTCCATAGCTATGGCCTTCCCCCAAACACCTTTGGAAGAGACTTGAATCTTCCTGGAAATTTTCTCAGAACCCTTCCCAAAAGAAAAGGAATAGATGTCTTCACTGCCATTAGAATCCATCCCAGAGGATGAACTAGAACCACCACCAAGAGATCTAGGAGACTCCACCACCTTCTTAGTACCACTAGCTATAAGATGAGGAATATCTGTAAAAGGCTTGAGAAAATCATCAACATTAAAACCACGTTCAAAGGTGGCCTGCTCAAACACCAGCAATGCAAGGCCTTTATGAATAAGGGCCTGACCACGACCACATTAAAAAATTAGAAAGGACTTCTTCATAGAATGGAAAAGAAATAAAGGAATATTCATGTAGGCTTTACATATCAAATGATTTAAAAATATAGCATGAAAGCTCCTAATAATTTCATAGGAAGTGTCGAGGGTAAAATAATCCATGATAACCCTAGAAACCCTATACCAAAGGAGGAGGGAGTGCCGCACCATTGAAACCATTATGGATCCATGACAAGAATTCCTCCTTATCTAAAAATAATTTAATATCATGCAACGAAGAATGTCTATCACGGTTGTGATAGGCACCATCCAACACCAAGACAGTAGTTCTGCTAATGAGCTCCGTAGAGACTTGAAATGACCAAGAGCCAATACTAACCCAATCGTTGTTCCAAGAAGAAACCATCCAGTTAGTAAGCACCGAGCTATGACCATGAAACTTCTGAATGCATTCTAGAAGACCCCCATCCGCCAAGATAGATTTGACCTCCTCATCAAAGGACATAGATGCAGGCTCAAGATGGGGTTTACTCAATTTAAGCTTAGTTGGGTAGATCTTCGCTTTACCCATACTAACAATAAACCAGTAAAACTCGGAGATAGAGAGGAGGGATAAAACCCAAACAACAAAACTCCCAACGATAAGAGAAATCTAACAAAGGGCAACCTAGGCCATAACAAAGTTAAAAAATAGAAGCCTCACCCCCAAATTCAACAAACTAGCACCAAAGAAGGGCTTGGGAGGCCCCGACAAAGTAAAAACAAAATTTCTTGGGACTATCCATCTAGATAAATTGACTATCCTTGAACAAGAAAGTAAAAAACCATGTAGCAGGAAGCAATACTAAACCCATCACGAGGAGAAGTGACATACCTATCAAGAGAGAGCAGACAGAATAATCATGTGGGAGAACATAGGACAAGGGGAAGAACCCCAAGCCTCAAGAGGGGTAAGTTTTAACAAACTTTAGAAATGAATTAGGTGTCTACAAAAATAGTAAGGCCCCACCACTTTTAAGGCTCTGCAAATACCTCTTGATCATAAAACGACCACGCAAGCACCAACTCAAATCCAAGAGGAGAGCATCAATAAGGGTAACAATTACATCGGGACAAGAAAAGTCATAATTTAGCTTGCACAACATGTACACCATCCCAAAGCTCTGATATACACTGACCTAAACCACAGACACAAGTGCCCATCTAGAATATTCTGGATATTGCACATAACCCATGGTGGTCCAACTCTCAAGTGCCTGAGAAGACGTTAGGAAGGGATTCAAAATTTGAAATTAAAAAATTGGAAGAGGGAAATGGATCACCTGTCTTCTCAAAGAGCAAACGAATTGCCAAGAGGGATCCCAAGTACAAGGTAACTGAGCAAAGTAAAGGCCCTTTGCCTTCATCATAGATAAGAGTAACTACAAAAAACCACGAAGCAAAATGAGCTATGTTAGAAGCCCAAACGTACCCCAAATATCATAAAATCTACTCATAATTAATAAGGTAGATAATATCTATAGGAAATTTAATGCACCATATCATTAAGCCCTGACTCAAAAAACTTGAATTTGCAAGGCAATCATCCATCATATTCGCTTCTCTGAACTCATGCCTAATGATTTGATCCTCTAAAGACATTAAATGCACTCTCGATTCTATAATTAAATTTAAAAATTTCCATACCAAAATGCAATCGTCCTTGAGCATATTAATAATATTTAACGAGTCTCCTTCAATAATGGCCCTGTGAATACCAAGATATTTAAGCATCTGAATCCCCATAAAGGCAGCCTGAGATTTAGCAAAGTGAGATGATTGAACACCTATGTATTCTGCAAATGCCAATATTGCAGTGCGATACTGATCCCAAATAATACTCCTAGTGCCCACATGGCCTGGATTTCCTTTCGATGCTTTGTCAATGTAGACACCAAAACAACACCAAACTGATTATGTGACTGCAAAAATTGATCACTTTGACACACATAGCCCCAAGAGCAGCCCCCATAGGTTAAAAAGTGGTCCTAACAACTCTCATAGCAGTTTTGAAAGTTCAGAGATCAATTTGGCACATTCAGGCACTTTGCTCAGTATCCATCCCACCCTAGGATGAATTCAAACTGGGATTCGCCCCACCCAGGGACGAATTCTGAATTCACTCCGGGGTGGGGTGAATTGCAGGTTTGACGAGCAAAAAGTCAAATATTGACAAATGGCAGCTCATATATACCACTTAACGCTTCCCTCATCGCATGGGAGTATGGGTGAGCGTTTTCGATCGTTAGGGGCATTTGCAAGGTCAGTCATGGAGTCCCAATTTAGGGAGGAATCTCCTTCCCCTTGGGAAGGCATGATTGCCAAGTGGCACCTCTGCATGCCTATTTCAAGAGACCTCCAGGTCTATAAATAGGTGAGTTTCCTCACCCCAAAAAATAGAGAGAGGTAGAATTTTAGAGCAAAAAAGTGCTATCGTTTTATTTACACATCTCATACCTTTTGGATTTGCTCCTTTCACATCCTTGATCTCCTTTAGAAGGGAGGTCATTGGGTGACTATTGGGAGGACAAATCTCAATTCCAAAACCTAACATTTGGCCACAATATCCCACCAAATTTGCTAACAATACCACACAAGAGGTTTTGAACCCATCCCAAGTGGATTGGCATCGAAATCAAGCTTCAAACAGTGGGCGGCCTGCCCCATGGGCGCCCCCTCCCACATTGCCACAATCCTAATCACACCCTTTCGGAGCGATGGGAATTCCATGGTAGATTTGCTTTCTTTCATTTTTGCATTCAATTCTATGATGTTTAAATAGGTTGTCATTTGAATTTCGTCTCCTTTTGAGCAATTTTGATCATATTTCTAGCTTTGCTTGCTTTTACTAACCTACAGGTAGCATTATCAAATTACTATTTATGGAGGCAAAATTGGGAAAATATGACCATATGGGTCTTCCCAAAATACCCCCAATTAGCTAATCCCAAGTTTGCAGGTCTTTTGGAGCTCCAGAGGTAGGACATTGGGACAGTATCTTTTCGGCATTTTGTTATAGGTGAATTCGTCCTGCCCCGGAGCGAATTCAAATTGGTGAGGAATTTTCTGACTGTTCTTTTTGCAGAACCTTCCTGGTGATATCTTGATGCCCCTATAAAATTTTCATAGCATTTGGATCTATTTTGATATCATTTTAATTCATTTTTCTCATTCACTTATTGTAGGCTTGGGGATTGCATGCTTTGTTTCATCCGCAGGTGCTACTGACCGTTTCTTGTTCCTTTGAACACAGGTTTCAAACATCGGAGGAGCAGAAAGGAGTCAAGAGTCATCATTCCAAGTGGCGGCGATGTTTTGGTCTACCCATTTTACATGTGGGCACACGGAAGAAGGAAAGGCGCCCATGGGTGTAACAAGAATTCATGCTTAAACGCTCCTAGCCCTTGGAAGGGGAGGATGTGCATTGTAACCGAGTTTGAAACATATTAATAAAAAGGGTTGTCTTATTTATTCCCATTTGTTTCATTTTGATTCGATCATGATTTTCCCTCCTTTTCATGCATTTTCAAGTTTTTAGGATTTAGCGCTAAGTTCGGTTTCTTCGTTTGCATTTCGCATATTCGCTTTCCTTTTTGCTTCTGTATCCTCATGCTTCTAGTGGAAATCACGGTGGGACCTTGTCCTCTATTTTTAAGATCAGATATCTGATCCAAACTTGGTTTTTTGCTTGCAGGTACCACATTTTCATATGCTGACTGCTGTTCATTCCAGCAAAGGGCGAATGCAGAGCTATAATTCGTCTCACCCAGGGATGAATGGGAATTTGCCCCACCCTATGATGAATATAGTACTATAATTTGTTCCACCCTAGGATGAATTCCATCCTATGAGGTTTTCGGGCAGAAACTGAGAACCAACAAATGCGGGCAGAGAAGAGGTAAGGATTCTACATTTTTCTCTATCATTTTCTGTTCAGTGTTTCTATTTTGAATTACTTGTTTGCTTAGGGAAATTTTTCCTTTTGCTGTTTGCTTTTTTCCTTTTGCAAAATAAAAATAACCCCATACACCACGTGGCAACTTAAAAACCAAGGCGCTGGTCATAAAATCCCAGCCCTTGATCAAGACCAACGGTGGATTTCATCACCACCTTGGCTTGAATTTTGCATTCATACACCTCGATCACTACTGTTGCTAGACATAAATCTTGACGAAAGTTGACCGAGTGTAGCTGGGGTTATTCCCAGCATGCAAGGATAAGTCTTCTATGGTAGGTGTCATAAACAGAGCGATTCCCCTTCCGTACTACCTATGTTCCATGTACCATCTGCTCTCACATACCTATAGTTTCCCTCACGTAAGGGCGGGTATATAGAGAGGTTGGTATATCGGTCTAGCAATGGTATATCAAAGGGGCGACCAATTTTGGGAGTCATAAGAGCCTTCATTTTGCATTTAAACGTTCTTTACAAAAACCTTCAAAAACAACAACAAAACACACTAAACCAGTTTTAGGACACACTTTCAACCTTTAAATGAGATAATCACCATTTGTGTATGTGTGTGTTATTTTCTGTTTAGTGTAGCATAAAAAATCATAAAAGAGATAAAAATATGCTTAGCTTGTAGAAGAGCAGTACCATGGTGTACACCCGTAGCCAAGCCCAATCAAGGGTAGAAGATGTAGAAAGTGTACAAGGAAGGGGCACAAGTCACCTTCGCTTTAGCCCTAAGGACTTGGCCATACATCCTTGGTGGCCTGACCCACAAGAGAGTCCACATCATTCCATGTCAAGGTGGAATTATAGGGACACCCCTCTGGGGGACACACCCGTTCATCACAGCCCCTTTCAGGAAGAATCCCTACATGTGGCACTCAACATAGACAGAAAATATCCCTTAGAAGCTAGATATGAGTGGCCACCATGTGATGAAGCACTAGAGTGGCATAGTGTCCATGAGGAGAGGCCACATGACTATGGCATCCCTCCTTTGCCCCCCATCACTGTTAGAACCAATAGACAAACCCTAGAGCGCAGGGATCTCCAAACAAGGCAAGCTAATTCTTCCCACCCCTTTTGCACATACGAAAGGGAGTACAAGGAAGACCACCACATTCCTCGAGAGCAATGTATAGCGTGGGAGCCATGGGCTTCCGCACCAGCTAGATACCATGGTTACCCAATGAGGCCAGAGCCTTGGGTAAATTTTGCCAACCTCGACAGAGGGAAGCAACCCATTGAGATCTCAAATCACCACAACCAAGGCAAATGCATAGGAGAGGCATCCAGGCCTCTTAGGCCCAATATGGCAGACCAAATTGACCTGGCAGTCACCAGACATGCCACCCGCCAAGCCCAGATCACGTAGATTGAGCAAGATTAGCAGCAGCTAGAGCATCTATACCGCCTTAGCAAGGAGCGCATTCAGCACAAAATAGATGAGCTACTTCATAACCTACCTGAGAGGGTTCCAACCCCTTACACCTAAAGAGCAGAACCATATGAGAGGCATAATCCCTTGGTGTGATATAGGTCTCCACGACCTATTCAAGTTTTGCCTTCGAGACCCCCTAGACCCGAGAGGGAGGCCACTCCTTGGAACAACGATGGGTACCCTCCGTGGGGACCCACCCAGGGTCATAGGTCTCGCCTAAAGACTCATCAAGAAGTTTACGAGGAGTATGAACAAGAAGCAGAGCGGGCCAAAATGCCCTACCAAGGTAGAGGGGTTGCTATCCGGCCACCCCCCATAGGCCTCAAGTCTCCCACAACCCATAACGGGAGCAAACTAAAGAGGAAGAGATTAAATCTTCTAATGCATACAAAGCACTGCTAGAGCGTTTGGAGTATATGGAAACCAAAGCTTCTGGGCCCCAAAAGCCCACTTACACCAACTTTGTAGTCATCCTGTGCATCCGTCAATGCCTGCACCCCCTTACCCCGAACACTTCAAGCTGCCTTAGTTGGTAGTCTTTAAGGGTGAAGAGGATGCCCAAGAGCATGTGATGAGATTCTTGAGCCAATGCTTTGGCATTCAGGACAATGATGCGTTGTTGCTAAGGACATTTATAACCACATTCGTGGGCCCTGCCTCAGATTGGTTCACCCATTTGTCGAAGCACAACATCAATAACTTGGATCAGTTAGTGGATGCATTCCTCGAATGCTTCACCCTCAACACCAAGAAGAAGGCGTCACTAAGTGACCTGGCCAGCCTCAGGCAGTATGAGGAGGAGACCATGGCGGCCTACGAGAATCAATGGAGGACTTTGCTTTCCAAGCTACCCTACCTTCCCCCTATGTCCGACCTTACACAAATGTTCTCATGAAGTTGTTTGAGATTGATATCTGTGCTATTGCAGCTACAACAATATGCCACCTTAGAGGAAGCTCTGGTGTAGGCCAGAATTATCGAAGAGATCAAGATACAGGATGGCAAAATTGCCAAACCTAAGAAGAAAGAATGGAACAAGAACACAAACACACGGACTACGCAACAAAAACCCGATATGGTTAATCAAGTTGTTATAAATTTTCCTAAGCCTACACAAGAAATATAGCCTCAAAAGGCTAACTATTAGGCAGTGCCTCCCAAAAATTATGAAAGAGAAAATTAGAAGCAGGAGCAAAATCAGCAGCGTCACCCTAGGCGACAATACATCCCTTATACGGAGTCTAGGGACTCCCTATTTGACCGCTTGTCAGCGGCGAACTTGATAACCCTTCCAGAGATTCAAACCATAGATCCTAATGCTCCCAAGCCTAAGGGATACAAAGAGGACTTGTATTGTAGGTTCCACAGGTGGAAGGGACATGACCTGAATGCATGTTGGAAGTTCAAAGGATTGATACAAGACTTGATTGACAATAATAAATTGGTAGTGGACAACCCCGTAGCGCCAAACAACCAAAAAATGGGGGTTTTCAAAGGTCCCTTGCCTGCCCATGAGGCACAGGAAAAACCCCTTCAAGTCAATGAGGTGCAACAAAATCTCCCCATGCAAGGGTATGTAGGAATGATAAGCATAGTGACTAGGAATAAGAAATACCCAGGAGTTGCCCCCGAGGCAACCACAAGAGAGGTTTCATCGATGTCACAACCTCAATAGCACCCTGTGCAGCTACCTCCACCTAGACCCGCGGCCACGATTCAGACCAAACTCATGTAGATTTTGTAGACCACATCAGCTAGGATCTCCATATATGAGCTTATACAGCAATCAGCGCCCCATTGGGAGGCTCTCATGGAGATTTTGAAAGCCATCGAGTTGTAGCCCCATGAAGAGAATTCCTTCAACAACTTCATGGGACATGTAAAATGATGCACAGATCCAGTCATTACCTTTCAAGAAGATGAAGTAAAATCAGTGTCTGATGACATGGTAGATCCACCCCTGCACGTTATCGTGTGGGTCAACGGTATCCTGTACAAGAGGGTGTTGATAGACACTGGATCATCCAGTAACATCATTACCACAACAGCATTGAAACATCTGAAGTTGCCAGCCTCTCACATCATAGATTCCACTTACACACTATGAGCATTCAATGATGCAATATGCTTAGCAGTTGGCACAATTTTTCTACCTGTTCAAGTAGGACAAAATATGATACCTACATTGTGCCATATTTTGGAAGGCGAGATGGCATATAACATATTACTCAGGTGCCCATGGATGTAACAAGAATTCATGCTTAAATGCTCCTAGCCCTTGGAAGGGGAGGATGCACATTGTAACCGAGTTTGAAACATATTAATAAAAAGGGTTGTCTTCTTTATTCCCATTTGTTTCATTTTGATTCGCTCGTGCTTTTCCCTCTTTTTCATACATTTTCAAGTTTTTAGGATTTAGCGCTAAGTTCGGTTTCTTTGTTTGCATAGCATGTTAGCTTTACCTTTTTGCTTTTGTATCTTCATGCCTTAAAAATGTTGGTGCCACCTACCAACGTGCCATGACGTACATCTTCCATGATTACATGCATAAAACTTTGGAATATTACATGGATGATTTGTTGGCCAAGTCTCTTTTGCGCCTAGATCATCTCGATGACTTAAGCAAGATCCTCGATCGCCTCATGGAGCATAAAGTTAGACTGAATCCCAAGAAGTGCGTATTTGGCGTCACATCTAGAAAACTCTTGGGTTTCATAGTCTCAAAGTGAGGCATCGAAGTGGACCCCAACAAAGTCAAGGCAATCCTTGAAATGGTTCCCCCAACTACCATTAAGCAGCTCAGAAGTCTGCAGGGAAAGGTCGCATCAATTAAGCGCTTCATAGCGCAGCTATCTGACAAGTGCCGACCCATGAACAAATTATTGCACAAGGGGGTAGCATTTCACTGGGATGACGAGTGCCAGTCAGCCTTTGATGACATCAAACGATACTTGGCTTCGTCGCCAGTATTGGCACCACCTAGACCAAGAGTGTCATTCTACTTATACATCTCAAGCTACTGAGGTGGCACTGGGCGCCATGCTGGCCTAGAAGAATGAACTTCACAAAGAACAGGCTACTTACTATCTTAGCCACACCCGGTCGGTTATGAACTTAACTATGCATACGTCGAGAAACTCTGCTTGGCAGTGGTGTTTGCTACCAAAAAGCTATGCCACTACATGCTGAGCAACACTACGTATGTTGTGTCTAAGGAGAATCCATTGCGATACATGATGAGTCATACTTATCATAGTAGTCGCACGGTGAAATGGATCATGTTGTTGATGGAATTTGACATAGAGTTTATTGGACAGAAATCCATCAAAGGACAGGTCATAGCCGATCAACTAGCAGAGGCTCCTCTCGAAGATGATCAGCCTCTGGTCATAGAACTACCTGATGATGGGGTCTTCCATGTCTCAGAATCGCCAGATTCTGATGAGCCTGAGTCACAGGCTGACATAACCCTATTTTTTGATGGTTCTAAATGTGAGCAAGGTGGTGGCACGGGAATAGTATTCTTCACACCATAGGGTGCTCCAATGCCCCTATCATTTAAATTAAATTTCCCATGCACCAACAATAATGCAGAGTATGAAGCCTTGCTCATAGGTCTTCAGACAACAATCACCATGAACATCAAACGACTGAACATCTTTGGTGATTCGTTGTTAATTGTCAATCAAGTCAAAGGGGTATTCCAATGCAAATGCCCAGTTCTATAGGCTTATAAAGCCCTTGTGGACAAATTCCTAGTGAAACTTGAGTGGTACGACATCGAGGCACTCCCTCGGTCATCGAATCATTTTGCGGACACAATGGCCTCCTTGGGGTCACTAATCCCGCAAGACCTTTCTGGTGATATGACAACCATTCAAGTCAAAACACTATCGCAATCCATGATGGAGCGTGCAAGCTCTGACTTGACGCCAGGAATCCACATGATCCAGATTGAACCATCCTCGGATAAGTTCTCTCGAATCCACGATCATCTCAAACATGCCAACTGGGGGTCCTTGTTCTCCCCTACTCCCATTAATAGCAACACAATGCTATTCTTACAAGTTCTCTCCCGCTCAGCGTTTGCTAGGGATGAACTTCAAGAGGGATTGGTTGTTCATACCATCGAGGCTTTCGATCAGCAGGACTGGTATTTACCCATTAGAGACTACCTCAAGTTAGGTAATCTCTCGCTTGGATTGACGCATGCCGCAAAATGAGCATTCAAGCAGAAAGCGGCTAAGTATGTCTTGATAGGAGACATTTTGTACCATCATAGCTACGAAGGAATCCTCCTTCGTTGCTTGGACCAGCAAGAGTCCACTTGGGCGATCGCCCAAGCGCACGATGGTACATGTGGTGGCCACTTCAGTGGTATGGCCATCGCAAAGCGCATTCTTCGCATGGGCTATTATTGGCCATATTTAGAGCGAGATTGTTGCGCATATGTCAGGAAGTGCATGAAGTGTCAACATCATGCCAATTTGATGCACGTACCTTCCCAGGCCTTGCAGACAGTCCAGTCCACTTGGCCATTTTTGTAGTGGGGCTTCGATCTAATTGGAAAGATCTCCCCTGCATCGTCAGGCCGTCACACGTTTATCATAATGGCCACAGAGTATTTCACCAAGTGGGTGGAAGCAGTTTCGCTTACCTCTACGACAGGACCCCGCATTGTGGAGTTCATTTTACATAACATCATATGTCATTTTGGTATTCCATCCAAAATAGTCTCGGATAATGGGACGTCATTCAAGAACAAAGACGTGCGTGCTTTGACCACAAAGTACAAAATTTAGCATAATTTTTTGACACCCTATTATCCGCAGGCAAATGGGCAAGCAGAGGCGTCAAACAAAATGCTAGTTGCCATCCTTAAAAATACGGTCGTAGACAGTCATAAGGATTGGCACATCCAAATCCCACTTGCCCTGTGGGCTTATCGCACTAGCATTCGGATGCCCACTGGGGCAACTCCGTTTTCGCTTGTGTATGGCTCCGAGGCAGTCATGCCTCTCGAGTTGGAAATTCCTTCCCTGCGCATATCAATGCAAGAGTTCATCGATGATGATGCTGCATGGCAGGCCTGGTTAGACCAGCTTACGTTGCTTGATGAATGACGTGTTAATGCTCTCGAGCATTTACGTATCTATCAAGAGCGACTTAAGAAAGCTTACAACATGAAAGTTCACCTGAGGGACTTTCGGATTGGTGACTTGGTCTTGAAGGAAAACCAACAGAACTCTAGTTTGCCATCCCACCTAAGGGACAAGTTCATGGCAAATTGGTTAGGTCCATATGTCATTGATAGCAAAATAGGACCCGAGACGTACCGGCTAGCCTCTCTTGATGGAATCAAGGAACCAGAACCCTTGAACATCAGTCATTTGTGACCATTCCATATCTAAGAGAGCCATATCCCCAATAAAATGCTCCAAGGATTCCTACAATCGTTAAAAAAAAACTAAGATTAATCCTTGTCAATCCCAAAATCTCCAAGGATTCCTACAATCGCTTGGTCAATCCCAAAATGCTCCAAGGATTCCTACAATCACTTGGTCAATCCCAAAATGCTCCAAGGATTCCTACAATCACTTGGTCAATCCCAAAATGCTCCAAGGATTCCTACAATCGCTTGGTCAATCCCAAAATGCTCCAAGGATTCCTACAATCGCTTGGTCAATCCCAAAATGCTCCAAGGATTCCTACAATCACTTGGTCAATCCCAAAATGCTCCAAGGATTCCTACAATCGCTTGGTCAATCCCAAAATGCTCCAAGGATTCCTACAATCGCTTGGTCAATCCCAAAAGCTCCAAGGATTCCCACAATCGCTTGGTCAAAAATAAGAAAATTCAAAAATAGTAAAATCATCAAAAACAACAAAAATTTGCATCTCATTTCCAGGCATGCTCAAATTCATCAATAAAAAGCTCTTCTCGCATCTCATCTTCATATTCACAAAAATCAATCCATCAAAAATACAAAAATATGTAGCTGCATTAAGCATCGCATCCATACATTGCATATTTGTGGTCTTACAGGTCAAAGGCACCATAGACTGTAATTACTCCGCTAGTCCATCTTGTTCCACATTTCTCCATTTTATAAGCAGTCCACAAAAAATAAAAAATAAAAAAATAAAAATGCCATTCACTGCTTTTTACCACACCAGAGTCAGTGGTCTTCTAATGTATCAAGAGTTTTCATCTTTCAGTCGTCATGTAGCTTTCTAGCCACATACTGTACCAAGTCAGACAGATTTTACGAAGGTAGAGTTCTACTTGGATCACACCTTGTTACGTAGCATCCCAACACAAATTAAAACACATAAAAATTCCCAAGTTGTGTGAATGAAAGATGAAACCTGCACAGCAATCCAGGTCACCATAAGCGAAATGGTTATCTTGCTCATCCCCCTGTGCGAATGACCCCAAGAATGCTGAGAGTTGGCAAAAGGACAAGCATCTTCCCTACCCAATTCCCCAAGAATCCCCAGTTCTCAAAAAAAGTTGCAAACATCAAAATTTTGCAAAAAGTCAAAACTCCAAAAAATTTGACATCACCACCAGAGTGCATACATCAAAAGGCACATACAATAGTGATTCTTATCACTCGAAATCCAAATCCCTTGCTCAAAAGAAAAATATATAAAAATAAACAGTGATTTTTATCACTACAAACGAGCAAGTATCCCAATACAATTGAAGAAAAGAAGGGAGTCAAACTTGAATCCCTGGAACTCTCAGCATTTCGATAGGTCATGAGGCAAACCTCAGTACCGGTTTGGTGGATAGCCTATCGGTCACTGGTGGTAAACCTCCCGCATGATGATATATCTGTCACATTAACTCGTGTACAGATCAATGTTTGCATGTGGATGAGCTAGCTTATGGTATCCTAGATAGCACCGTAGATTAATCTGACTAAATACAACAAAGGAGTTAGTGGAGCTAATTAGGTGATCCTCGGTACGAGGTTTGGTTGACAACCTATCCGGCACTGGCGGTATCCCGACAAATACCACATAAATGAACTCAATTGCACACACAAGGATGTGAAATAGCTTGGTCAAAGACAAGTCCGATTCATACCTTGTTCAAAAGTCTTGTAAGATAAAGTACAGTCATGGCTAGTGAGTTAAAACCATCTGAGTCTCAGAAAACCTTAGCTACATTTCTAAACCAACTGCGCTACCTTTCATCCTCACATTACCATCAAAAAATACAAAAACCACATGTATACATGAAAAGTCATTTACCACAACAATCGCCTAGGAAAAAAAGCCACAAAGTCCTAAACAGTCTATGGTGCTCTCGCCAAACAACACAAATTCAATTCATCCATTCCATTTTGCATATCACATATAAATCAAAAACATTTGCATTCATCATAACATATGCATCCATCAAAATAAATTAACATGCATACATCCATACTCATCACTCATCATACATAAAATCAAATCATCAACAAAATAAAGTCATCTGTATATATCATCAAAAATGCCCGTAGGCTACAATAACCGGTCATCTGACCCCCCACAAAACAATCCAAAAGCTCAAAAACCCCCAAGCCTAGGGCATCGGCCACCATGATCACGTAGGATCGGTGCGACGGGAACTACCCCCATGGTGTGGGTCCTATGAGACCCCTCAGGGCGGCTACTGCTAGCCCCCGCATCATGCCTACTCCCCCCCCTCATCCGAGTCGCCTACATCGAGAGGATGCTGACTGCTCAGTCTCACTCCCTCTCGAGCGGCATGACGATCCACCTACGCTGAATGTAGGGACCCACCCACCAAGGTGGCTAATCTCTGCCTCCAGCTCTAACCGCTGTCGCACCGAGTCCATCTCCCATTGGTGATACGTCGCCAAGTTCTCCTCGCACCGTGCCAAAGCCCTATCCCTCTCCGCCAGCTATGTCCGTAGGAGATCCCTCTCCCGTGCAGCATCAGTACCCCCATCCTATCGATGGTAAGCAGCCAATGCATTCTCTCGCTCTGCCAGCTGCATGCGTAGGAGATCCCTCTCCTACAGTGCATCCCCCAACTCCTCATCATGCCTCCACAATAGCCCCTCCAACCATGCATTCTCAGCACGTAACCCAGACTCCATGTCCTCCGCATCCGCCTGAGGCATGGGCATCTCTGGAACAATAGCCTGCTCTGGCTCCCACTACTCCGTGATGTCCTGCATCTCCGGCTGATCCAGAACCCCCAAATCCACATCCTCATCCTCCACCTCCACCATGTCTGCATCCTCCCGAGGAGCTCCCCAATCATCTCCTGGTGCCTCAGCACCCTCCCCGCCCACTGCTACCGCCTCCATGCCTCCCAGTGGCCCCTCTCCCTGCCATCACCGTAGTACCCACCACTGGTCGTACTCTACGGTAGTCCCGACGTCATCCATGTCCGGGACGTCGATCACCGCATCTGAATCCTCGCCTAGTGGTGCGATGACCGATCGGTCCAGAGTTCTCTCATCCCCCTGATGTCGATAGACCATGGGCTCACCAGGCAACCCCTAGTGCACCCCAAACTATCGTGTCACCCGACTATAGGGGAAGAACTCATGCTCGGTCCCATGCCGCCCAATCAGCCACCGCTCTCTACGTACCCATCGGAGCCACTCTCTCCAGCCTCACCAATAAGGGTGCCAGAGCACCTCCCCTAGAGTAAGCCGAGTGAGGGCATCGGCATAGTGCCCTACGACACCTGCCCACCATCGACTCTATCCCTACTCCCCAGACCACCACCACAGAACCGCATAGCCTATCTCCCTATCCTCCATCTCCGCTCGAGTCATCCACGGTAACCCGACTAGCCTCTCCACCGCTATGTGCTGCCAAGCCCAACTCTGCAATAGATAGCTATAGCTAATCCCCTTTCGCTTTCGATAGTGGACCTCGTACAACTCCCCATAGAGCTATGCCAGTAGCGTCTGTCCCCACCTCATGATTAGCGGTGCCTCCGTCGGGCACTCTACCAACCGCCAAACCAAATCCAGTAGGTTCCATGGGAACCTTGCACCTGACGAGTCAGGTAGCAACATGTTGGAAATGAGGCCCATAAGGAATGCGTGCCTCACTCCCAACACCCCCCTCTCTAGCCACCATCGGACCAAAATCCTGCCAATCTGGCAGTCGCCCTCTGCCCTCTCCACTGGATCCTCCACACCCAGTTCCTCCCCATGCTCGAAGCATCGCATCAGTATAGTTGTCCATTGATCACGCGGTGACGTCCTGATCGGTAGTCCATCTATCAAAATCCGTAGAAGTCGATAGACATCCTCCAAGGTCACTATCATCTCCCCTATTGGGAGATGGAAGGTGTTGGTCCGGGGATCCCATAGATTGATCAGGGCCATTAGATAAGCCCGATCCCCGACCACAGGCTCCAGTCGAGCCACCTGCTTGAGCCCAAGGGCATCAAGCCACTCCCAGTCAGCCACAGTTAGTGCCCCTCATGCTTCAGCAAAAGCAGTAGGTACACGGTACCGGCTCTTAACAACCTACAAAAGAAAACAACACAAAAACATTAAAATCATAAAAAAAAAATTGTACAACAATAACATGAATATACAACATTGCCTACCAATGTACAACCAAAACAAAAATTCAAAAACAAAAATTAATTTGTCAGTCCTAGGGTTTCTAATCCTAACTGATAAATTTAAAAACAAAACAAAAAATTCAAAAAAATTAATTTGTCAGTCCTAGGGTTTCTAATCCTAACTGATAAATTCAAAAACAAAACAAAAACTCAAAAAAATAATTTGTCAGCCCTAGGGTTTTTAAACTCTAAACTGATTAATTAACAAAAACACAATAATTTGTCAGTCCTATTGTCAGTATTAGGATTTATGTATTCTAAGTCTAAAAAGTCTGCACAAACAAAATAAAATTAAAATAACGAGTTTTAAACCTAGGGTTTTAACCTACGTTTTAAAACTGACCAGCTCAACCTAAGAACTAGGGTTTTACGTTCCGTTTATCCTAGGGTTTTAGTTAAAAGCAAAATAACAATTCTTTACCTAGGTTTTAACTACGTTTGTCATTCAGTTGTAAACTAAGTCTTGGTTGTGTTCAGCTCAGTTTCAGGGTTTCAATTTTAAATTTTGGAAAACATCATCACAAAGAAAATTAAACAAAACACTTGCAGTTTTAAAACATATAACAAAAGCAATAACACTAGGGAGCACTTACTGGTCTCGCTTCGGCTCTGCTGCTCGATCCGGTTTGTGCACTCATGATGTCAGGAGAAATTTGGCAGTGCTTCGCTTCGCAGAATTAACCTCCTCCTCCCCAGAGCTCCAAATCGCAAGAAAATTTAAATGCAAATGAGCCCAAACCCTAGTTTTGACCTTTAAATAGGCCTTTTGAGCTTATATTCGTTCCCCCCTGGGACGAGCACTCTGGTTAGCGCTCGTCCCACCCTGGGACGAATACTAAGCTGGTATTCGTCCCACCCTGGGATGAATTCAGGGCAAAAATTTCAAAAAACAACAAAAATTGAACAAAAATGCACTAAAACAGCTAATAAACTTGCCCGATGAGAGTGTTGTTGCACTTGACATCCCGGGCATGCAAAACAGACGTTGGGGTCACAAATTGTCACTATCCTACTCCCTAAGAAGGCTACCATAGCCGGACCGCTCCACGGGAGGACGGATTTTTGCCAATTTCAGCTCCAAAAAGCATCGCAAAAAGGGTTACCACCCACCAAAAATAGGTCTAAATGTCGAAAAACTGCACACACTTAATGCTAAAACATCTAAAGGCACCCTTGCACAAGTCATCTTGGGTCAAGCGACTCGTCACTTTTCTCATGAAGGTCATTCCCTCATCGATTCGTCGCTTGAGGGGGTAGTCACACTTAGTCACCAATCAACAAGCACACACCCAATTAAGGAAAATGGCATGCATTCAAAGAATCATTGACAAAGACAATTACGCTCCTGCTTGGGGAAGTAAACAAGCAATAATCACAATCTGATCAAATCACTTGGCATTTCGTGAATCATGAACTCAAGGTTCTCACTAGACAAAAGGTTGCGCCCTTTGCCTATTCATGACCGATCAATGTCCAAGATCAAGTAACACCTCACCGAAAAAGGTTAACACTTGAATTGAGTTCCTTCGCTCGTCAGAAGCAAGGATTCAAGAATGCATGCCCTTTCCATACTTGGGGCATCAAAATTTGGTTAGGTTACTGAGAAACCCTAATCATTAATGCTTTGGTTATCTATTTTTGCTCGGTGTTGCGCCATGCACAGCGCATCCCAAAAAGGGGCATCTGTAGACACCAAAACAACACCAATCCGATTATGTGACTGCAAACACTGATCGCTTTGACACACACAGCCCCAAGGGCAGCCCCTAGAGGTCAAACAGTGGTCCTAACCACTCTCACAGCAGTTTTGAAAGGTCAGAGATCAATTTGGCACATTCAGGCACTTTGCTCAGTATCCATCCCACCCTGGGACGAATTCAAACTGGGATTCGCCCCACCCAGGGACGAATTCTGAATTCGCTCCAGGGTGGGGCGAATTGCAGGTTTGACGGGAAAAAAGTCAAATCTTGACAAATGGCAGCTCAGGTCCGCCACCCAACGCTTCCTTCATCGCATGGGAGTATGGGTGAGCATTTTCAAGCGTTAGAGGCATCTGTAAGGTCAGTCATGGAGTCCCTATTCGGGGAGGAATCTCCTTCCCCCTGGGAAGGCATGATTGCCAAGTGGCGCCTCTGCATGCCCATTTCAAGAGACCTCCAGGTCTATAAATTGGTGAGTTTCCTCACCCCAAAATATGGAGAGAAGTAGCATTTTAGAGCAACGAAGTGCTGTCATTTTATTTACACATCTCACACCTTTTGGATTTGCGCCTTTCACATCCTTGATCTCCTTTAGAAGGGAGGTCATTGGGTGACTATTGGGAGGACAAATATTGATCCCAAAACCCGACATTTGGCCACAATATCCCACCAAATTTTTCGACAATACCACACAAGAGGTTTTGAACCCATCCCAAGTGGATTGGTGTCGAAATCAAGCCTCAAACGGTGGGCGGCCTGCCCCATGGGCGCCCCCTCCCACATTGCCACAATCCTAATCGCACCCTTTCGGAGCGATGGGAATTCCATGGTAGATTTGCTTTCTTTCATTTTTGCATTCAATTCTATGATGTTTAAATAGGTTGTCATTTGAATTTCGTCTCCTTTTGAGCAATTTTGATCATATTTCTAGCTTTGTTCGCTTTTACTAACCTACAGGTAGCATTATCAAATTCCCATTGATGGAGGCCAAATTGGGAAAATCTGACCATCTGGGTCTTCCCAAAATGCCCCCAATTAGCTAATCCCAAGTTTGCAGGTCTTTTGGAGCTCCAGAGGTAGGACATTGGGACAATATCTTTTCGGCATTTTGTTGTAGGTGAATTCGTCCCGCCCCGAAGCGAATTCAAATTGGTGAGGAATTTTCTGACTGTTCTTTTTGTAGAACCTTCCTGGTGATATCCTGATGCCCCTGTCAAATTTTCATAGCATTTGGATCTGTTTTGATATCAGTTTAATTCATTTTTCTCATTTACTTATCGTAGGCTTGGGGATTGCATGCTTTGTTTCATCCGCAGGTGCTACTGACCATTTCTTGTTCCTTTGAACGTAGGGTTCAGACATTGGAGGAGCAGCGAGGAGTCAAGACTCATCATTCCAAGTGGCGGCGACGTTTTGGTCCGCCCATTTTACATGTGGGCACGCGGAAGAAGGAAAGGCGCCCATGGATGTAACAAGAGCTCATGCTTAAACGCTCCTAGCCCTTGGAAGGGGAGGATGCATATTGTAACCGAGTTTGAAACACATTAATAAAAAGGGCTGTCTTCTTTATTCCCATTTGTTTCATTTTGATTCGATCATGCTTTTCCCTCTTTTCATGCATTTTCAAGTTTTTAGGATTTAGCGCTAAGTTCGGTTTCTTCGCTTGCATTTTGCATATTCGCTTTCCTTTTTGCTTCCGTATCCTCGTGCTTCCAGTCAAAATTAAGTTTGAACCACCCTAGAGGGGGTGGGGACCAATGAACGAAATTATGTAAGTTTGAGCTGGAGGTGGTCTTAAATCTGGATAGAAATTGAGAGAATGCTCAACCCCAAAATTAGGATGTTCCCTAGGAATAGAAGGGAGTGAGTCCTTTAATGCAACAAACACATTCTTGCCAAGTTTCCACAATATTTTTTGGCTTAAGTGCAAGATATTTCTCTCATTATTTTTAAATTCCCTCATGTTCTGTTCCTTCCACACTCCCCAAAGAATATGGGGAAGCCAAAACTTCCAAAAACACTTAATATGGGGTGAGGAGAAAGGTGAAATCCACTGATGAATCAAATCATTGATAGAATCTGGTAATATCCAAGCAATCCCAATATGCTGAAGATAGGAATAAAAAACCTCTTGGAAAACCTTACACTTGAGGAACAAATGGGAAGCAAATTCCCAATATTGTTTACAAAGAAAGCACTGATTGAGTAGATTAAAACCCCACTTGTGTAAGTTCTCAATCGTAAGGACCTTATTCTGCACTGCCATCCAAAAGAAGATATTAATTTTTGGAGTTAAATTTTTAATCCAGATCTTTGACCATGGGAAATCACCACCACCCCGATGGCAAAGGAGAGAGTAAGCCGATTTAACAGTATAAGAGCCCTCACTATCTCCATCCCAAACCAACTGATCCCTCACCTCCTCCTAGTGAATAATATACCTTCATAATTCAGCAAGAATAGATTCCCACTCCAAACGATCCTGGGTTGATCTGAGAAAGGGGGGATATGGGGACCATTCTCTATGGTTATTATGAAGGATAAAAAATATGCCACCCTAATGAAGCCATCCTATTTTGAGAGCACACAAATATTATCAAAACGATGGTCCTCTGTGAGGGGGTGATTTTTGAGCCATGGGTCATACCAAAAGGAGACCAAAATGCCATTATCAACCACCCAACAACTATTATTTTTAATAAAATATTTGGATTTGATCAGACTATTCCAAAATGTAGAAAATCTAGAAGTGAGAGGTTTCGATAAGAAATGATTAAAATTATTTTTAACTTTTAAAATACGGCACCAAAGGTGATCAATGCCAGAAGTAACTTGCCAGGCTAGCTTGGACACCAGAGCTTTATTCATACCAATCACACTTTTTAAGTTTAGGCCTCCATCCTTTTTCCTTTTATAGACTTGATCCCACAAAAGAAGATGAAACTTACCCTTCAACTTCGGGCCTACCCAAAGAAAGGCCTTACAAATGCTATCAAACTTAGATGCCACCCTGGATGGAATATTGAAGAGAGACATAAAGTATAAAGGAATGCTTTGGAGTGTACTCTGGACTAACACCGCTTTGCAGGCCTGACTAAGGAGGGCTCCTTTCCAAGAGGAAATTTTTATCTGTACCCGCTCTAGAATAGGAGTCCAGAATGACTCCTTCAAGCGACCCACAAATAAAGGGAGGCCCAAGTAAGTAATTGGGAGAGAAACAATCCGACATCCCAAATTGAAGCAATCCTCTACTATCGAATATCGGGGGTGTTAACAAAGAAGACATTGCTTTTAAGGTAATTGATCACCTGATCCGCTACGCTCCCATAGAAATCAAGAATCAATTTAACATCTTGAGCATGAAAAACTAACGCCACATAGGAGAGTAGAGTGTCACCTGCGAACGGTTGATGAGAGATTAGATTTATTTGCAATTCCGACCTTAAACCGAATTCCATACTGCATATTTTAATATATCGACCAAGAGCCTTCACCATAATAATAAAAAGGAAGGGGGGAATAGGATCACCTTGGCAAATTCCTCTACACGAGTTAAAAAAGCCAATCAAGGAACCATTTATCAGCACCAAAAACCAAGCTAACAAAATTGCAGCCTCCATGAGGTTAACCCAAGAGTTGCTAAAGCCAAAATTTCTTAGGACCATAAACAAAAATGGCCATGACACTCTATCATAGGCTTTTTTGATGTCCAACTTAAGAAAGAAGGCCACCCTCCCACTTTTCTGCATTGAGTGGATAAGTTCATGGATAACAATAGCACCATCCAAAATTTATCTTCTCGAAACAAAGCCACTTTGGGTCGAGTCAATGAGAACGGGAAGGGTAGGCCTCAGTCTAATTTCCATAGCTTTAGAAAATATTTTGTAGATAGTATTACATAAGCTTATGGGCCTGAAGTCACTGAACGATGCCACAAAGTCCTTTTTAGGAATAAGAGCTAGAAAAGTAGCATTCAAGGCCTTAGGGAAGACACACGACTTATGTGAATGGCGAATTGCTTCACAAACATCCCTTCCACATATGTGCCAAAACTTCTGGAAAAATATAGGAGGGAATCCGTTAGGTTTGGGAGCCTTAAGAGGGCCCATAGACTTCACTGCTACCAGAATCTCATCATCAAAAAATGGAGCAAGAAGAGCAGCATTCATATCATCCAAAACAAGGCAAGGGATTGCCTCCAACATACGAGATTCAACATTTCTATCCCGGGTCGGTGGAGAGCATAAAAGTGAGCTAAATAAATCCATAGCTTCTTCCCTTATCTCCAAAAAATTTGAAGTACACACTCCATCTGATTTGAAAATTTTCTTAATTCGATTTTGACCTCTCCTTCGCAAGGTGGAAGAGTGGAAAAAATAGGAATTACGATCTCCTTCTTTAAGCCAAAGCTCTCTGGATTTCTGTTTCCAAAACAACTCCTCTTCAACCTAAACGTTATGAAGGGCACAAAGAGTGGCTTTTTCATCAGCAAGAAGACCCTCCGAATAACCTTGGGATTCAATCTAAGATTCAATAGAAGACAAAAGAGATTTCAAATGCTCTTTTTCTTGAAAAATATTCCCAAAGGAAAATTTATTTTAAATCTTGAGGTGGACTCTAAGTTTCTTTAGCTTGTTTAACAATTTGAATATTCCTACACTAGGAAAAGGTTCCTACCACCAATCAGAGATGCGGGACTCAAAATCCCTATGGGAACACCACATCACTTCAAAATAGAAGGGACAAGGAAGAAATAGAAGCCCCTCAAGAATTTCAAGCCACAAAGGGTTGTGGTCCGACCCGATTCTAGGAAGGGTAGATAAAGAAGCATCTCCAAAAATATTGAAGGAGGAATTGGAAATGAATATCCTATCAAGTCTACTAAGGATAAGACTATTGCCCCCTCTCCAGTTACTCCATGTAAATTTAGCACCTATAAGGTCTATGTCACAGAGAACCGCTTGGTTAACAAACTCATGAAAGTCATAGAGACTCCTATCATCAACACCATTATCACCTCCTTTTTTAGAGGAAAACAAGGTAGAATTAAAGTTACCAACAACCATCCAAACCTTATTTTTAAAAGTGGTCCTCATATCCAACATAAGTGCCTAGAATCTACGTCTATCAGAATAGAAATTTGGGGCGTAAATATTGGACATTACCCAATGCCTGCGAGATAGCTTGCACCAAAAAATAATATTGATCACCCTATTAGATGATGAGATAACATGACCTTCAAATTTAGTCGAATCCCAAAAAAATAGAATACCACCAGCCAAACCAGAGGCTTCTGAAGCCATAAAACCTAAGTCTTTCCAAACCACCTTCTAAGTATCTTCCCAAGCAGAGGCCTCCAACTTAGATTCCTGAATACACAAAAAGTCTAAGGATTTATCCATGTGCAAAGAAGCAATAAGATACTTTTTAGAGGTGCTATTAAGTCCTCTAATATTCCAAGAGCAAACCTTCATTGGGATTAAAAGGAGAGCTTCTTACCAATTCCCCCCAATTGAGGATATTTGAACCTATCTAGCTTGAGCTATCTATCACCATTATCACCTTCCACAACTAGGTGAGCTTGACCACCATTCACCACAACCTCATCCATGGACCTTTTCCTCCCAGACTTAGTTGGAGGTCTACCAAATTTCTTTGATACACCATAGTCTATTGGTCTCTTGCATAATATTCTTATTTTAGGGCTAGGAGAGCCTTTATCCATAACATGTTTAGGGGAATCAGATGAGATAGGGACACACCCAACTAAATAAAACCTTGTAATATTGGGGTAAGCCACCTTCAAAGGAGGTGAATCTAGCATAGGGGCCTCCAAGGAGTCCAAAACCCCAAGGAGGTCCAATCCTTGAAAAGAATTTGAAAGAGGAATGCACAAGCCAGACTCGACAGGATCTACTAAAAGCACCACCTCCAAATTACTCTAAATAGTCTAAGACCTTGGAATGGTAGGAGAAGCCCCTTTCGGAGAAATGCCTATAGGACTACTCCTAGAAGGATGGGGAGGTTGGGAAGAAATAAATTTTTTACCTTTTGAGCCCAAAGAACGAATAGGAGTATTTCTTCTCCAAATTCAATTTTTATTTTTTGAGGTTTTCCACTCATTTTGTTTCTTTGGAGCATGGCCAAAAACTAGAAGAGTATGGGAGGTACCCTATGTTTCTTTTGAGGGCACAAACTTTTATGGTGACCTCCCAGACCACAAGATTGACAAGCTTGAGGCTTGTTTTCATAAAATATAGATTGAGACCAAGTTCCCAAATGGGACATCAATTCCACTGAACATGGAAGTTCTTTCTCAATATCCACCAGTAAGCACATGTTGACAAACTGATGCTGAGAGTGGGACAAAGAAACTTTGTCAAAGGAGACAAAATCTCCAATAGTCGTAGCAACAACCTAAAAAAAACCCTCATGCCATAGATAAGTCTAGAATTTAGGAAGACGTACCCAAATTGGGACCACATTCACTCTTTGGGTCACCGAGTTGAAATCATGGCCCCACCACCAGAGAAACAATCCATGTTCACCAAAGAACCAGGGACCACCCTCTAATTTTTTTCTCAAATCCTCCTCACTCGAAATCCTAATAAGGAATAAATTATGAGGAAGTGACACAATTTTAAGGGATCCAATTTGTTGTCATTTAGAGAGGGCCCTAAACCTTAGAGAGTCCAACTATGGCTGTCCACTAGCCAACTTTTCCACCAAATCCCATGTCCCCTTCTTCAACAAATAATTGCCAATAAAATCTGAAACCAAGACTTTGAAAGAGCTCCCACTAGAATAATAAGTTAGATTCAATGGTAGAAAATAAATAATACAAGTAGCATAATTATAGATTCTAAATAAATACAAATTGTATCCACCTGTAGGTTAAACTATCAAGGTAACTTGGAGAAGACAAAGTATCATATATATGCAACAAAGGCAACTAAGATTCAAGAATAAAATATAATGTGAACTATGATATAACTCCTCATATATATAAAATAAATTAACAATAACCTTAATATTAATACTCAATGGACAACTATATTATCACATAATTTTAACTAAGAATAATAACGATAGTTGATATGGCTATATTGGAGTTGTTACATTGATCCCTCTCAAAAGTCTTTGTCCTCAAAGCTAGAAATTATAGGAAAATGCTCATAGGCTCTGATGTTACATCTTCTTCCAAATGTTTTTACTACTCGATAAGGAACTCTTAAGTCTAGTGAGAGAGTATATTATAAACTCTAGACTTCAACATCACTTTCAATTAGAGAGTGATTCACACTTCTTCCTCAAGTATTGGAAGCTCTATCTAGAACTACAACATTTGGAGAATAAATAATTAAAGACAAGAAACATGAAATACAGGGTGGATGTAGAAATATGGTGGAAGATCCAACTAATATGCCACTTCACCAATAGTCGAGGGTCAATCAAACACAGCACAAAACCAAAAAAATAATCGTAGCAGAAAATTTAATTTTATTGCACCCTTCAACAACATTTACATTAATTTTAAAATGCACTTATATAATGCAGAATTTAGAAGGGAGATAATAGGGGAAAGAAGCGTGGAGGGATAAAGAGTTTGGAGGGATAAGGGCAATGGAGTTGGAGGGATAAGGGGAATGGAGGAGGCGTGGAGGAATAAGGAGGGAATATAGGAGAAGAAATAGGAGGGAGTTAGGGAGAATAGGGTTTTTTAAAAAAACTGACGACAACACTTGCCGACAAAAGTTTAAGTGTTTTCACACTTAGACCTTAAAGAAAGATTTTTCTAAACCACTTATGGTGAAACCCTATTCACACTTGCAATATTCTCCCCCTTAAATTTGAGAGAGCTGACTACACAGTATCTCAACTTTACAAATTGAGCTTTAGTCATCACCTTGGTGAAGATGTCTGCGACATTCTCCAAAGTGTGATAGTATTGAAGCTCAACAATTTCATGTTCCACCATATCTCTGATGAAGTGGTACTTCATATCAAAATGCTTTGTTCTGCTATGGTGGACAGGATTATATGCCAACTGAATGGCACTGATGTTGTCACAGTAGATTCTTGTCGGACCACTTTGCTATTCTCCAATCTCTTCTAGTGCTTTCCTTAGCCACAAGGCTTGAGTACTTGCATAATTAACTGCTATATATTCATCTTCTATTGAAGATAGCGCTACTACTATCTGCTTTTTGGAACTCCAAGTTATTAGTCCTGATCCAAGACTAAAACAATTTCCTAATGTTGACTTTCTGTCATCAATATTGCTACCCCAATCACTATCGTTGAAGCCTACAAGCTTGATAGTGTTACATTTATGGTACTAGATTCCAAAATCCAATGTACCTTTCACATATCTCAAAATTCTTTTAGCTTCCTGAAAATGTAGCTCAGATGGGTTAGCCATAAATCTAGAAACAAGAGATACAACATACTGAATATCTGGTCTGGTGTTGGCGAGAAACATCAAACTCCCAACCATGCTTCAGAAAGTGGTCACATCAACTTTTGGTGCTCCATCATCTTTGCTTAATTGGATCCCATGTCCAACTAGAGTTGCAACTAGTTTGCAATGCTCCATAGCAAACTTCTTGATCATATCCTGAGCATACTTATGTTGACAGATGAAGATCCCTGTATCTGACTGATGAACCTCCATTCCAAGGTAGTAGTGCATTAAGCCAAGATCCTTCATCTCAAACTGCGTCATCATGGAGTGTTTGAACTCCATATTCATTTTTTCATTACTACCCATAAAAATGAGATCATCCACATACAAACAAACTATGAGGATGTCTTTACCTTGCTTTAGGTAGTAGAGTGTGGGTTCATTTTTGCTCCTGGTGAACCCATAATCTTTGAAGTACCCATCAATGCATGAGTACCAAGCTCTTGGTGCCTGTTTAAGACCATAGAGTGCCTTCTTCAATTTGTAAACAAGGTGTTCCTTACCTTGTACTTCAAATCCCTGTGGTTGCTCAACGTACACTTCTTCTATCAAGTAACCATTGAGAAATGCACTCTTTACATCCATGTGTTGGACTTTCCATCCTTTGTGTGCAGCTAAGGCAAGAACTGTTCTGATAGTCTCCTGTCTGGCTATAGGAGCAAAAGTCTCTTCATAATCAATTCCATATTTCTGAGTAAAACCCTTTACCACTAATCTTGCCTTATGCTTCTCAATGCTTCCATTAGCATTAAACTTGGTCTTGAAGATCCATTTACATCCAACACATTTATTTCCTTTAGGAAGCTTCACGAGCTCCCAAATGTCGTTGTTTTTTATAGAGGTTATCTCCTCTTTCATGGCATCTTGCCATATTTTTTGAGTACATGCATTCTCATAACTAGAAGGTTCAAGCTGTGCACTAGTTAACAAAGCATAGTTAACTTGATCTCCCCTAGGTTCCTGTTGGGATTCATCATCACCATACAAGTGCATACTTTCTAATCTGTGTAAAACAGATTCCATTTCACTAGCTTGACTCCTAGTATATCTTCTTGAAAAATTTTTATCCAACATCTGAGATGTTGGATGATACTATAGAGTTCTCTTACCTTTGGATGGAGGATCAATGTCCATTGGTGAGGAACTTGCTGGTCTCTGTGGAGAAGGACTTGGTGAGGAAGATGAACTAGTAGAAGAACTTGGGCTTGAAGGTGGAGATTTCTTGCTTTTCTGTGGTATCTGCTGCTGCACCTGCTGAGAACTTGAATCATGTGACTCAACATCACTGTATATTTGGGGCTTACCCCACTCTCCCCCTTCATCAAAAATCACATCCCTTGAAATCACTATCTTTCGAGTTGTAGGATTGTAGAGTCTATAACCCTTTGTGTTTTCGTAATATCCTACAAAAATACATGCCTGACTCTTTGGATCAAGCTTCTTTCTTAGCTCATCAGGAATGTGAGCATATGCCAATGAACAAAATACTCTAAAATACTTCACATTTGGTTTCTTACCATACCAGGCTTGGTAAGGTGTCTTCCCCTTCAAACTTGAAGTAGGACTTCTGTTCAAGATGTGAACACTAGTCCTTGTTGCATCTCCCCAATATGAATTACTCAAGTGCTTTGTCTGAAGCATTGATCTTGCCATCTCCACAATGGTGCGATTCTTTCTTTTTGCTACACCATTTCTTTGTGGAGTGTAGGCGGTTATGAACTGCCTTTTGATGCCATGATGTTTACAAAAATTCAAAAACTGATTAGAGGAGTATTCTCCTCCTTTATCTGATCTAAGACATTTTACAGAATATCCACTCTCACTTTCAACTTTTTCTTTGAAATCAACAAAGCATGCAAATGCTTCATATTTATGCTTCAAAAAATATATCCAACACATTCTTGTGCAATCATTAATAAAAAGTAAGAAGTAAGAGTGGTTACCTAGACTCTTGGTCTGCATTGGACCACAGATGTCTAAATGCACTAACTGGAGTGGATAGCTGGCCCGCCATGCTTGTCCATGAGGAAATTTTGATCTGGCATGCTTGCCCAAGGCACACCCTTCACAGACTTCCTTACTATCTTGAATTTTGGGTAGTCCAGTCACCATTGCTTTTGAAGTTAGCATTTTCAAACTTGCTGAATTCAAATGACCATATCTCAAGTGCCATAGGACACTTGGATTGGTAATAGCAACATTTGCTAACTTATTTCCTCCTGGCTGGCCAAAATTTAAAGGGAATAGTCTATTCTTTGACATTGGCACTTGTGTAATGATTCTATTACTATTGTTTTTGTCAAAAATAGTGCATTTACCCTTATCAAAAATCAACTTGTAATTCTTTTCTAGCATTTGACCAACACTTAAAAGATTGTGTTGAAGATGAGGTGTGTAATAGATATCACTTACTTGCTTGACCCCTTCTTTCGTTGGAACCTTCATGGAATTTTTATATTTTTTTTAAATTACCGTTTAAATTAATTTATTAAAAATATAATTTTAAATAAAATATAATTTAAATTTATTAAATAATTTTAAAAACTTTAAATAAAAATTTAAAACATTTCAAAATAAAAATAAAAACTTTTACCTTGTTTTTCTCTCACGCGAGCGATTTGACCCCGCGACCTCCCCACTAGCGGCGGGCGAGCTTTGCCGCTACACCAAGCGGCTCCGCTTGGAAGCTAAGCGGACGACCGCCTTAATAAACCCACGCGTCTGAACGGGTTTTTAAAAAAAATAATTTTTTTTCTTCCCGGTGGGAATCAATCTCGGGCTGGCTCCCTGCTAGTGGACAACTTTGTTTGCTGGGCTACGTCCCTCGGACGTGAATGCAAAGGGAAGGGGCTATGTTTAAAAATATGCGGCGACATTTTTTTTTTTTTTTAATTTTATCCCACATTCGTTGCGCAAAAGCGCCGATGGGATTTTTATACCCAAAGGCACAAACTTATATTCGACTGCCTTCGGGCAATCAGATCCTGCACTTTTGCCACAACTTCGATGAATCGCAAACTGCCACGTCACAAACTTTTAAAACAATCGCATGCCGCCACGTCAACCGCCTCGATCCGCATGCTGCCCAATCAGCACCTTGCTCGTCGCCACGTGTTGCCTCAGAATCCATGTCGAGGCTGTCTGCTACCACGTGTCACCTCAGGATTCGTGTTGTTTCCATGTGTCACCTCAAGATTTGTGCTAAGCCTATGCACGATCTGCCTCAAGATTCATGCCTGATCCTGCTCGTGATCTACCTCAGTATCCGAGCCCTCCTAGTGACCTCGATCTACGTGCCTAACACTTGCCTCAGGAATCGTTCCTGACTGGCTCCACCTCAAGAACCGTGCTTGAATGACTGGCTCTGATACCAGTGATAGTCGAGGGTCAATCAAACGCAACACAAAACCAAAAAAATAATCGCAGCAAAAAATTTAATTTTATTGCACCCTTCAACAACATTTACATTAATTTTAAAATGCACTTATATAATGCAGAATTTAGAAGGGAGATAATAGGGGAAAGAAGCGTGGAGGGATAAGGAGGTTGGAGGGATAAGGGGAATGGAGTTGGAGGGATAAGGGGAATGGAGGAGGCGTGGAGGAATAAGGAGGGAATATAGGAGAAGAAATAGGAGGGAGTTAGGGAGAATAGGGTTTTTAAAAAAAAACTGCCGACAACACTTGCCAACAAAAGTTTAAGTCTTTTCACACTTAGACCTTAAAGAAATATTTTTCTAAACTACTTATGGTGAAACCCTATTCACACTTGCAACATATTATAGGGGTCACAAAAAAAATAACTAACTTGTGACTAGACATGGTCTTCAAGGAAAATTGCCTATACCAATGGAGTTACAAAAATGCAATACCTCTTATGGCAAATAGCTACTTAGAGTGATGTACGTCTTACTACTCCCCTCCTACAATTTTGGTCCTAGGATAAAATATTTTTAAAGAGTTATAGTGTAATTCAATGTTCCTATAATAAATCATCCACCTAGACCACCTTGGAGGAACTTCGTACATAACCTACTGTTAATGAGATTTGTTTTTATATAATGCCTCAAAATGGGATATCATGGGGAAGAATGGTATGAATTTTTATACCACCATTCGACTTAAGAGAGCCAATGAACCCAATGATACAATTTGCCTTGGGTGAAATAAAAAAGGTAAATATAAAAAACATTGTTTACAATCTTTGTTCTATCATTCAATTAAGAGTAATAAGAAGAGGCTATATTAAATTTAGTGCCACTAAGATGAAAGAATTCCTTCCAAAAAAATGTTGTGAAGATAGGGTCATGATTTTTGACAAGGGACTTTGGCATGCCATGTAATTTCAAAAATAAAATTAAGGAACACCACTTTTAAATAGTCTTGACATCTAATTTTGAATATTTCCAATAAAAAGGTTGATTCACCCATAGGTATGGTTTGAAGAATATAAATTTCTGCCTAGAAATAATGCATGCAATTCTTGGAGAACACTAGTGTTGATGATCATAGATGGGGAAAGATAAATGAAATTCTTCTTGTAGAGAACCCCATCAACATATGAGATAAAATAAAACAACAAAGAATAGAATATACATTATAAACCATTTGAGCAGTCTTCAAGTTAGAAATCCATTCCTCCCAAAGCTAAGAAAACCATTACGATAGAGGATTGGAGTTGACACAAATAATAATAACACACTGATGTTTATAAGATAGATAATTCACCACCAAATTCTCCTTCCTCTTCTTGTATGTAATCATAAAATAATGGCTATAACACTTTGTTAGTTATATATTCTATTTTGAGTATGAGAAATATTATTATAGAAAATACTTAAGTTAGCTTTGCTCAATCTTGACAATGAAGCAAAACACCCAAAAAATAAGATCGTCATTTATCTATGGCATGCAAAATGGATGGCATTTCCTTCTTAAAAGTGGATGATCTTATATTCTTTCCAAATATTTATTTATTTTCAAAGTCTAATGGATATCCATACTACATAAAAACAACTCGAATACCTATGCCTAAAGTATTAGATTCAAAATTAGCCAAATAAGTAGTGGTACACATAGTCTTATTACAATGGGAGGCTTGGGAAGCTACTTTAGAACAAAAAAATATATTGATTTTAGTGGAAGAAATGAGAAGAGTATTAATCTTATTTTAGTTACTAATACAATTTCTTGCAATACTTGGTTAGACCTAAAAACTCATATAGCTACTTAGGGATTTAGGTAGAGCTCATACAAATACTCTAGGTTTCCTCTCTCTCCCACTACCATCACATCACATAAGGCATTTCTACTTCATCCACCTCATGGGCTACATACAATAATCACACTAGATGACTAACCCTAAAGTGCTCTCATCCCCATACTTACAATAGTAAGGTACATCCCAAATTCTTCCTCCTTCATCATTGCACCTCATATAGCTCCACGTATGTCTATGTTAGTATCATATAAATCCATGCATAAATAGTCGGTGTATCAACTAAATCCATCACTAATACCAATAGGTTCTATAGAAACCACAAACCCAAGAAGTATGGCAATAACACATTACTAATTAAAAATATCAATATCATTAGTTATCACTCTAAGACTCCTCCCTTATAGTCCAAAAGAAACTCCATCCTACCATTATTTGTGTTCATTATCCTCCAATAATCACCATACATCCTAGGAATCACCTTCACATTATCTTTCATTGACCAAATTAGTATACCTTCCACTAGATCCTAAAAGATGTGGTACACATCCTCCAATTTCACTTTAATCTCCCTCATTAGTAGGTGGAATATCCTTATGTCTGGAACCCACCTATCCATAAAATCCATCAAATAGGCATGATCCACACGTATAGGATCTAATTATACCACCCCTTTTAGTCTTATCTCTCCCAACCACTTTCAATCATCCTCTATCATCTTACTCCTAAAATATCAAAACAAAATGCTAAATCTATTCGTGGCCTCAATAAGGTTTCTTGCAACCATTAACACACACTCATTCATCACATATCCACTTTCATTGAAAAATAAAAATAAAAAATTTCCCTTGTTCTATTTTTTATCAAAAAAAAAGTATCCACCCACTCTAAATTACCCACCCACTAACTTGCAATTTACTAAATAATAATAGAAATTACAAAGTTGGGTCAAAATATCTTACCTCCACCACACGCCCTCCCACTATAGTTGTCATACCTTCCACCATCCTTCTCATCATTTTATTTATCTTCTCCTCTCTAGAATTATTTGCAAATGAGAAAATTCTATCCCAATGCACCTATTTATACTCTTGGCACATTGGTGACTACATCAATCGGTTACCAACCAGCTAAGGTGGTCACCAGTTGGCCTTGTTGAGCACTTCCAATAACCAAATATGATTAGCATTCACAATCTATGACTAGCAGTCAACATCTACACTTGCCAATTGGTAGCTCCATACCAATTACATTTTTGCACATTCTTTTACTTCCAATTGCACAAATTCACCTCCAATTTTATTTTTATCCAACCACTTCCACTTTTGTGTCCATTTTTATCCATTTTTATCAATCATATTGTTGATGCCCTATGTTCCATATTCCACCCACTCACCTCTATTGGTGAAGACGATACACAAAAAGATTCTATTTCCTAATCAGCCCAATACATCCCCAAAACTTCTCATAAAATCATCATCATTAGCCCTCTTTCACTAGAGCAAAAGTGGAGTTATCTCATCATTAAAATCAACATTATAATCAACCTTTCTCTATTGGAGGAAAAGAAAAATCAACACTAGATATTATTATTATCTTTAGCCTTATTCTACTAGGGTAAAAGCGAAGTTACCAAATCATCACCATCACTAGCCCTCTTCCATTGGGCTAAAGGCATAATCATTCAATAATCAATGATCATTATTCTAACATAAAAATTAAGCCTCCTAGCCAATAAAATTGGTGTCACCTATTTTTGCACTAAATTGTGCTTACACATAATGCAATACAAAGAGGGGTATTTGTAGATACCCAAATTATATCAATTTGGAATCACTCAAAGACATCTTGTCCAATCCTACAAAATATTCCAAAATTCCTAGTTTCCCTTCCAAATAATTCCTAATTATTTCAAAATCTTATTTTTTCTCTCTAATCCCCCAATTCTCCTTTTAATTCCTCTCCCCAATTACCTTAATTTCTCTCTCTAACTCATCTAATCCTTTGAAATATTTTCAATTCTTATATGATATTCTTAAATCTTCCAAATCCCCTCAAATTCCTCCTATTCATACTCTTTCCCTCTAATCATTTTTATTTCCTTCAATTCCCCCTAATTCTCCCCTAATCCTATCTAACTATTCCTAACCCCTCTCAATTTCCCATGTTTTCCTCTATTTTCCCTTAATTCTCCTCGAATCTTCTTTAATTTCCTCTAACTCTTAATTTCCTCTAAATTCTCTCCTTCCTCTTTTCTTAATTCTTAATTTTCTTCTTATCCCTCCAATTTCTCCTTTACTATACTTTTAATTACTCTACCCTTTATCATAGTTCTCCTAAATATTTATAATTCTTTTATAATCTCTCAAGTTTCATTAATTCCATCTAAACTCCTCTAACTCCTACTTAATTCTTCTAATCCTCTTAATTACTCTTCTAATCCTCCTCATTCCTCATAAATCCCTCTTTTGTCCTATTTTTTCTCAAAAATCCCATAATCTCTATTTTGCCTAATCAACCCTTCATTAAGCCCTAACCCCCATTTTTAATCACTAACTAGATCCTAAGGAAGGTACAATGAATTTTTAATTCTAAACCAAATCTCACTCAAAATGTTTAGTCTCTCATTTCCATAATTAAACCCTTAACCAATCCTGAATCCCTATCTTAATCCCCCAATAAAATCCTATGAAATAGTACATTTAATTGGTTAAATCTAATCAAATCCTAAAATCCCCCTCTCAATCCCTAGGAAATCCTCTAGAAATCTCCACTATTTAATTCATAAACCCTCCTAGTTTTCCCTCCACTTTTGAGCTAATTAAAAATTCACTAAAAATGCAAAGTCAACCTCCCATGAATAATCTCATTAAATCTGTTTGTCCTCCCATATTCCACATGGCAACTTTTTGGAATTTAAAATTCCTTTTCCATCCCCCTAGGACTCCTCTCCCAAGGCCCATTTATGACACTTGGGTGGGTGAGGATTCTCTCCACCCAAGGTCATTTATGATGGAAGGTGCATAATATTCCATTTAGAATTTCCTATATTTTCTTATTCCTTTGTCCTTACCACCTAGATTCCACCTAATGAAAAGTCACTACCTTGTCACCCTCCCCCTCCCCTTTGTAAATTTCTATAAAGACTCCTCCTTCTTCCTTAATTTTTAATATTCCATGATTTCTATTCCTACATGCTGCAAAAATTTAGTTTATCCTTAGTCTCTCGCTTTTGATTGCTTTATCCTTTTAGTGTGAGCATCCCTTTTAGAGTTTAAACAATTACTAATAATGGATATCTTTGGAGGTGTTCACTAGCATTTGTCTTATAGCTTCTCACCGACCAAGAGACCAACTACTATCAAATTTTTAATAGAGGATACAAATCATATCAGGATGGCCGACCAAAAGTTTTAGAGCTCCATTAGTCACTAAGAACTAATCAAAATCCCCTTTTCGACTACACAATGCTAATAAACAACTCCTTATCAACTATATAGAGTCAATCACCATCCCACTGATAACTAGATCTGGATAATTTGACATTCTATGTTGTTGCAAAAGTAATAGAGATAGTTAGCTCTTGTTCTTAGCATAATATGTTTGTTGTGTTTTCCTAGGTTTTTATATTTATTTATGCTTGAATTCCTTGTCTTCCTAACGTTTATACTATTCATCTATGTTATAGGTTTTAAATCATCCTAAAGGGGATTCCACATCATCTAAACCATGATTCATCCATGCACTTCGGTCCACTCCTAGTCACACCTATCGACTTCTCGTCGCATGTACTGATTGCTAATCACCCCATCGATTTTTGTCAGTTTTCAAACCCCTACTGACTTTGAATCCTGAGGATGTTTGAGGTCTATAAGTAGCTAAGATATTTCTTACACTCCAATAATAGTGAAGGCTTATAAGTTAGGGGTTTATATCACCCATTTTGGTGTATATATTCACAATCATTTTTCTCTTTGTCACTAGTTTTTTACCAACTCATAGCTTAGTCGATCTTTAGTCTTAGTTTAGCATAAGAGTCCAAATTATTTACATTAGAATAATATTTTGATTCCTTAGCTTACCATATATTTTTTCCTTGGTATAGTCATTTATCAAGTACCTTAGACTAAATAGATTTCCATTGCCTTAGGTAGTTTGCTTTACTTGTCTTTGTAGTTTAGGCACTTTCCCACTCCTTAGCTTAGGTGTTCCTCTTTCCTTAGGATAGTTGTTCTTCCTTTCATAGTTTACTTTATTTTCATCCTCTACACTAGGTGCTCTTAATTCCTTATCCTGGTCCTTCTTTTTTTTTGGTTTTCATTTGCCTATAGTAGTCCTTTGTATTTACTTAGCATAGTTACATTTAGTCTCTTTTAGCATGGTTGTCTTAATTCTCATAGCATAGTTGAATTATTTACATTCATAGCATAGTTTGTGTTTCTATTTTCCTAGTTTAGTTATTTTCTCTTGCATGGTTATTTTTATTTAATAGAATTATTTCTTTTCATTTTATTTAAAGTAGTTGTTTTTATAGAATAGTTGTTTTTATTTGCCTAGTTTAGTTATGTTTTAATTGCCTAACATGGTTTTTGTTGCTAGTCATACAATAGATGCTTTTCATTTCAATAGAATAGTTGTTGCTTATTTTTATAGATTATTTGTCTTTATCATTCTCCTTAGAATAGTTGCTTGTATTTCATAGATTAGTTACTTTTATTTTGTTAGAACAGTTGCTTTATTTTTTGTTATCTTAGTTGAACTTCATTTAGTATAAGATATGTGCTTCTCCCACCTTCTTAGAATAGATCATCTATTTGGCATAGTTAATTTCCTCATAGAATATGAGTTTTCTTTCAAGTGTCCTCATAGTTTCCATAGGTTAGGTTTGACACTCCCATTATCCTTTTCATTTTTTTCTTCTCCATAGAATAATGTTTTTCATTGTTTCTATCATCCTCTATGTTATTCTAAGACCATAAAGATAGCTATAGTCACCATCATTCCAAAACTATCCTTATTATGTGCTTATTTGGAAATTTCCTTTAGGTTATAATCACAGTCACTAGTTGTGATTAGGAAGTTCACCATCACTAGTTCATCCATCTTCCTTCCAAAAATATCCTTATTATGTGCTTCTTTGGAATTTTCCTTTAGGGTATAGTCACAATTTCTAGCTATGATTAGGAAGTTGCTAGGGTTATCTAGTCAGTCATCACACCCTTGTTGGTTGGCTTTGTAGATTTATTTCCTATAAATTGTTAAGTCCATAGGCATTTTGAAGTCTTCCCTTATCATTTTTTTGTATTTTATCATTAGTTTTAGTTTTTTCTTCTTACTAGAATCACCTTCAAAGTTAGGTTATCATAGTCACACCTGCTTTTCCTCTCTAGGATTGCTTATTTTCTCCCTTAGAAATAGGTCTCCTCATTTCATCCTAGCCTAGGTATTTCCATTCTCCATATATTATAGAATAAATCTCCTCCTTTAGCTAGCATCCTCCATCATCATCATTACATAGGATTAGTCACAATTTGGTCATAAGTATATCTTAGACATAGTGTTTGATTATGTTGTTTTTTGTATCTATATTTTTAATTTTTCATCACACATAGGCATAAATACATCAAACATAAAACGACACAAAAAAATCTCACATAGTTTTGTGCAATACATTTTTGTGAGGATAACCAATCGATGAGTTGCACTTCATCCCCAATCATTGGTTTCCCTTAGACACCCTAGATAGTATGCATGGTTTATTGGATTTCATCACTAATAAAATGGTTACCCTTGGGACTAGCTTAGGTTAATCTTGAGGTTAGATGACCTTTCACCATGAGGCTTAATAATTAGTGGAATCCTACATGCTATTTTTTTCTAAGTCTCACTGAGGGTAAAATGAAAGCTTTACTAGGATTAGCAGGTCCTAGATATAACAAAATCTCTTGGGAGATTCATTTTGTCCCCTTAGGATACCCAAAATGAAACACCCATCCTAGGAAGCCTTTCTAATAATTTATGTTGTATTTCTCATCGGAGGGGTGGGTATAAACAGATATTTGTAGATTCTACTACATCCATCCTTTTATCTCCTATATTTAGGAATACATCAAAACACACATAAACAAAAAAAATAAAACCAACAAAACAAAAACAATCCATCAAACCTACTTCCACCTTAGCTAAGATAGCTCAAAATATAAAAATAATTACTATTTTATTGATTGATTGTTTGACTTTTTGTTTGTGTAGATATTATATCTCTTTCTCAAGAACAACCTAAACCATTATTAAAACCTTCAAAACCTCCCCAAAACATAACCTATTTAGGAATGTGAAGCATATTTTAAACAAATTATCCATAGTCAATATCTTATTTTGGACTACTAACCAATAGAAGTGTGTTATCTTGGGAATGAGGTCTTTGATCCAAATATTAGCTACTGGAAACCATCCAAATACATCCCCTTCAAGGAGATAAGAACCTGATTTTACTGAGTATTTTCCTTCCCTTTGGCTCATCCAAATAAGATATTCTAAATATCTAGTATTTTTCAACAAATAGACCTATAGATGTATATTTAACTTCCTTAGATTTTATTGATTTTTTCATCAAGATTATCCACCTATAAATATTTCTATTTCTTACTATTTTTCTTAGTGATTAAATAATATTTGACTAGGTCCCAATAAATAGCCTTAACATAAGGTTTTAATCTTGCAAAATATAGATCCTCATTGAGAGGGATACTTTTAGTCCATTTATCATTCAAAAAGTGTACATAGGATCCATCCCAAATCTACCAAAAATTTTGTTGTAAAAGTGGCTTGGTTGTTTTAAGACTATTCCAAAGGTATGACCCTTTTTGTAGATTATCTACCTATAACAATTTTGAGGTAGGTCTAAAATATTTTACCTTGAGTATGTGAACCCAATTAAGATTTAGATTAGTTTCTAGTTTCCATCATGACTTACCAATTAGGGCCAAATTTATTTTCCTTAGATTTCTAAAATCCAGTACACCCACTTTCTTTCTAGAACACACCTTATCCTAGGATACTAAGGCAAATGTTTTCTTCTCCTCTACACTGGACCATAGCAAGTTTCTCTGAATTTGCTTTACTCTCTCACAAATTTTGGTTGGCATTTTGAATATAGACATGATGTAAATGGATATGTTTTGAAGCGATGACTCGACCAATTGAGATTTACCATACTGTCTAAGTAAGGAACACCTCCAACCTATTTTTTTCTGTTAAATGCTCCACCACTGGGTTTTTGAGAGGTACCTTCATCCTCCATTTAAATATTGGTATTCCTACATAGATGGCTGGAAGGTCTCTAATGCTACAACCAAAAGGATGGGCTAACTTAACTTGTCTAGATCCAAGAGTGTTAAAAAATAAATTTTGCTCTTATCATTGTTAACATTTTGACCCATAGCCTGCTCATACTGATCCAGGAATAGCTTTATATGTTTTACCTATGGAATAGAGTATTTTAAGGAGATAAGTATATCATCCACAAATTACTAGTGGGACACTGGTTATAAATTAGTAGATGGGATGACCCCACCCTACCAACTATTGATATTATTGGGATTGTCCTCCCCAAATACTTAGAAAATATAATAAAGAGATAGGAAGATAAGGGATATATCTATCTCAACGTCCTCTTACTTGGAAAATACCCTACTAGAGATCCATTCACTAGGATAGAAAAAAATGCAGAAGAAAAGCATCTCTTGTTAAGAACTACCCATTCTTGGTAAAAACTAAACCTACTTAAAACCTTAATTAGGAAGTCCTAGGAGAATCTATCATATGCATTGTTCATATTTAGCTTTAGTAGAATTCCTACATTTCCACTCTTATCAATAGAATGAATTATCTCATGAATGGTAATAATTCCATGTAAAATTTTATACCCCTTCACAAAATCTCATTGTTGAGAATTGTTAGAAAATATATATGGCATTACTTGGTTCACCTTGGTTACATCATTAGAATAGGAGTTTATCTTAGGCTAAGTAGTTACTTGGGGAAGAATCAATAAATGTGCAAGTGTTAGAATGTGCAATAATGTAAATGTGAATGCAGTCCACATGTGCATGAGTCATTAGAATAGAAGTTACAAGTGTTATTAGTTAGTTGTGCATGTATACAAGTTTCTATGATGTAGAATGTATATGTATCTCTAGAATAGGATATTAAAGAGTCACATACTAGTATATATATATGACCAAGCATTGTAATAAGGTGTGAGAGTTAAGCATGCATGAACCATAGCTTGCACTAGTAGAGTAGTAGAATAATATTGTATATAGTTTAAAATTTTTGTGAGCATTCGTTAATGGTTGTTGCATGAGTTTTTTCAAAATATTTTCATATTATTTTCATGCTTATTACTTAGCCATTATCATAGCTATAACATTCCTTTCTTATTTCATTACTTGTGGCTACATTTCCTTCATTATATGCCTATCAAAAGCTAATAGTGGTATCAGAGCCACAAGGAAGTTTGATAGGAGAGACAAAGCTATCCTTTATAGAGAATTCAGAGAATATGAATAAGGCTAGAGAAATACTCATTATAGAATTGAAGGAGTTTCCATTGGAAGAGAGTTGAAGAAGATTCGTGATATGAGAGGACAAGCAAGAGAAGATCCTGATAATTTTTTTTTTGGGATAATCATTCCCATATGACGATATGACCATTTTAGGTGTTGAAGACAAGAAAGAAAATTTTAAAAGGTGCAAAAATTAGGACTTCTTAGGAGGTCACCCATATGAGAATCAATATATAGTTTATGGGTCAAGATGAGAGATATCTTTTATACCTACCGTTTTAGCCATATTGTTCACATTATACATTGCAAGTTTTGGAAACCACACACAAGGGTGAATATTATTATATCACCTATTTTGACTAAGTTTTATGAGCTATTGTTGATTGAATCCTATGCATGGTGTGCACCTTGGAGACTATGTGATTAGGTGTGGTGAAGATAGATAAAGTCATCCACTCTATTTATTTTTGGATACCACATCATGATGATGTAGGCCATCCCAAGGATATTTTTATTTCGAAGATATGCCTACAAATTTATCCACCCATGCACAACATTGAACAAGGTCGTATTATAGATTTAGAATGAATAAATTTGATAAAAACTATCTTTCCATGGATGATGAGTAGCTTGAGGGTGGTTTGTACCTGCATAAAGTGGATAAATTCAAAGGGAATACAAGGAGAACAAGCTAAAAAAAATTGATTTCAAACATCTAGAGCCATTACATAACTTATGTAGTCTATGAAAAGAGAGAGTCATGTTGGTTTACATTGGAGGAATCAATTGTTGCATGCTAGAACAAAATAAGGTAACAAAAGGAAGAGTTAAGTGGCAATGAAGGAGAAGTCATTGCGTAACAATCACTAAAAACATTTTGTTAGAACATAGTAGAATTCAGGTAAGATTAATAGATGTTACAAGAGAAAATAATTTGTATTCTCCTCCAAAATGTGCCTTCTACAGGGTGAAATAGTACATCTTATCCACGTGGTCAAAAATAAAAGGAGGGTCCTAAAGATTCACATCAAAGAATGTAGCAAAATACTTTACCGAACTTCCGGTGGAGGTAAATTGAAATCACCTTGATTTATTTGAGATTAATATTTTTAGGAGTGATAAACACTTAATGAAAATACTAGTATTAAATTGGAGAGTTAGTGAAAGTTTATTAGAATTGGAGAGATAAGGATTATTTAAGTGATGATTATTTAAATTTTGTAAAGCTTTAAAACCTTTAAACATTAAAATTTTGAAATTTATATTTTGCAAATTAAATATTGGAGAAGTAAGGTCTTCTATACCAAATTGCAGTCATATAAATTTCAAGTTGACATTCTTCAGAACCAATAACTTAGAAAAGTCAATCTTACCTTGGAAAACTTTATTTCAAAATCTAAAGAGAAGTAAATATTTATAGAATTTGAATTGAAGAAAATGGATTATTGGTATATTGATTCAGGAGCAAGCAAACATATGACTAGAAATAAAACTTGGTTTAACTCACTACAAGAAAAGAATGAGAAACCAGTTACCATTGCAGATAGCAAAATATATGAAGTAAAAGGAATTGGAAATATTTTGATCAATTTAAAGGATGGAAAAAGGATAATTAAAGATTTTTTTATGTCCTTGGAATTACCACCAATCTTCTTTCAGTTTCACAACTTATGGATCAAAAATTGATAGTAGAATTCAAAGTGATTAATGGTAGAAAACAATGTCATATTATTAGACAAGGAAAAAAGGTTACCACAGGGTCTTATAAAATTGGTCTATTTGTCTTATATACTAAAACACATTCAACACTCTCAGTCCAAATTTTAGATATATGGCACAAAAATTTGGGTCATACTGGTATATCATCCATAAATAAAATGTGCAAATATAAAATGGTATATGGAATGCCAAACCTATCCTTGGAGTCTACTATTTGTCTAGAATGCATAGAAGTAAAACAACATAGAAAACCCTTTGAAATTCATCAAAAAATAACTCAAAAACCACTAGAATTAATTTATACAAATCTATGTGGCCTAATGAATGTTGATAGTATCGGAGGACACAAGTATTTTTAATTATTCATTGATGATCACACTAGGAAAATGTGGGTATACTTCATGAAATACAAATTAGAGGTATTCAATCACTTTAAATAGTTTAAACTCCATGTAGAAAAAGAATCAAGAAGGACTATCAAAAACCTTCATTTAGATAGAGGAATTTGTATCAAAAGAATTCAATTTATTTCTAGAAGAAAATGGAATCAAAAGATAACTCACTACAACATACTCACCTCAACAAAATGGAATTGTAGAAATAAGGAATATGTCCATAATTAAAATGGTAAGATGCATGTTAAAAGAAGCAAATCTTGATCATCAATATTGGGTAGAAGTAGTCAAAATATAAGTATATATACAAAATAGACTACCTACTAGAATACTCAAACATATTACACCAGAAGAAGCATGGTCGGAAGTAAATGTTGATGATATAGTGATCATTGGTAGCTACGAAAAACTAATAGATGAGATAAAAATAGATCTAGAGAAAGTATTTGAGATGACATATATTGGTCTAATGAATTATTGTATTGGTCTAGAGATTCAACAAGGTGAAGACAAGATTACTATTACACAATCAAAATATGCAAATACTTTACTTGAGAAATATAAAATGAATGAGTGTAAACCCAAGGACACACCCATGGATCAAGGAATTCAACTATCTAAAAATGATGTATCACCTTTAGTTTTAGCAACTGGGTATCTATAATTGATTTGAAGTCTTCTATATTTAACAAACATTTGACCAAATCTAGTCTTTGATGTAAATTATCTTTCAAGATTTATGCAAAATCCAAGAGAGTCATTGAAAAGCTACAAAAATAATATTACAATATGTTATAAATACTATAGATTATGGACTAACCTATATGAAGTATGTTAAGGATGTTTTTCTACAGGGTTATTTAGATTTTTATTATGCAAGTTCTATTGATGATAGGAAATCTACTTTAGGATATATCTTCTATCTTGGATCAAGTCCAATATCATGGCATAGTAAGAAATAACATGTAGTTACTCAATCCTCCATTGGAGCAGAATACCATACAACCAAACATACAACTTATGAAACATTATGGTTGTAGTACATATTATCTGACATGGGATTCAAATGAGAATAAAATCTAATACATTGTGACAATCAAGGATCTATCAATCTAATAAAAAATCTAATTGTACATGAATGGACCAAGCATATTGAATTACAATGTCATTTTATTCAAGATCATTTTAAGAATAATCATATCAAATTAAAATATGTATCTACATAGGAACAACTACCAAATATATTTAAAAAAGTATTGGGCACAAAACAAATTTTAGATCTTCAGAGAGTGTCTATGTAGATCAAGAGAAAGATAAACCAATTAATGTAATACAAGGGGGTGTTAGAAAATACATATTATATAACATGGTTCACCTTGGTTACATCATTAGAATAATATTTTATCTTAGACTAAGTAGTTACTTGGGAAATAAGCAATAAATGCACATGTGTTAGAATGTGCAATAATATAAATGTGCATGTAGTCCTTATGTGCATGAGTCTTTAGAATAGGAATTACAAGTGAAATTATTTAGTTGTGCATGTATACATGTGTCTATCATGTTGAATGTATATGTGTCTTTAGAATATGATATTGAAGAGTCACATACTAGTATATATGACCAAGAATTGTAATAAGGTGTGAGAGTAAAGCATGCATGACCCATAGTATGCATTAGTAGAATAGTAGAATGATATTGTATCCAGTTTCAAATTTTTATGAGCATTCATTAATGGTTTTTGTATGAAGTGTTTCATAAGTTTTCATATTATTTTCATGTTTATTACTTAGCCATTACCATAGCTATAATATTCCATGCTTATTTTAGTACTTTTGGTTGTATTTCCTTCATTATATGCCCATGAAAAGCTAACAATAATCAATTATAAATGGTAATATATTTTTTAATATATTGGTATGAACTTTTGAAATAATTTTGTAGATAATACAGCAAATACTAATTGATCGAAAGATATAAAATGACTTGTCTCTAGCTACTTTTGGTATTAATGCTAAAACTGTTGAGTTGACATCTCTTGGAATAAACCGATTCTTTTGAAAATCCTTAACTATTGGAGTGACATCCCCTCCAACAGTGTGCTAAAAATGATGGAAAATATAGTTGGAAAACCATTAGATCCTAGAGCCTTGTCTCCATGCATCCCAAAGATAGATTTCTGAATTTCCTCTTCTTTGAAAGGGTTGAGCAAGTAATTATTTAATTATTCTATTACTAGGTAAGGAATGTTCTAAAGCATTGTATTTGAACCAACTCCATTTATTTGACCTTTCATACCTATGAGGTTGAAGAAGAAATTAACAACATCTTATATTTTTTGTATGGGGTCAAAAGTTATTCATCCATCAAGTTTAACCACTTCTTTAATTTTAATATAACTCTTGTATCTCAAAGTAGAGACATGATTTTTTTTTTTTGTATTTCTATCACCTTCTCTTAGCCATGTTACTTTGGATTTTTACCTCCAAAAGGTTTCTTCATAAGCTAAAACATTTTGAAATTTGCACAAAAGATCTTTTTCTTTTACCCTCAAATCACAAGATAGATTTTTGGACAAAAGGGTTGACTCTAAATCATTTAGCTATTTTTTCAAATCTTTCATTATCTTTTGAAGATCACCAAAAACCTTCCTATTCCACACCTTAAGATTTTTCTTTATAAACCTTAGTTTTTTAACCACTTGGGTTAACTTACTTCCAAAAAAATCCTTCTACCACCAATCCTCAATATTATTTTCCAAATCCTTATGTTGGAACCACATCTTCTCAAAATAAAAAGAGCTCTTGAAGTTTTTTTTAGACCTTTGACTCCCAAATTAGAGGACTATGACCAGATCCAATATTTGGTGTGGTTGTTAGGGTTGAATGCCCAAAAAGGAGAAGAATATCTTGTGATAGAAAAAAATGTTCCAAGAAAATTTGAATTAATTGATCTCCTAGTCATCTATTACTCCAAGTATAATTTGCTCTTTGAAGCTCTTGATCCATAAGTTCATTCTCATTTACAAAAATTTTAAAATCTATCATACCTTCAATAATGGACTGACTCCCTCCCTTTTTATTCGAAGGGTAAAAGGGAGAGTTAAAGGCCCTTATCAAAACCCATGGAAGATCCATAAAGAAACTCCGTAACTGGATTAGATCATTCCATAATTGTTTCCTTCCTATAACTAAAATTGGAGCATAAACATTAGTAATTATCCATGATGGTTTCCTCCATATAAAAATATGGATTGTCATGAAGCTTCAGTTCAAAACTATTAATCTTCCTTCAAATCTATTCTGATTCCATATACTTTAAAATACCTCATGAGTCCCATACTCAACTAGTTTTATAATTACAACTAAATATATTTTTTTTACTTATTGATTATGAAATACATAGATCAAAGCAAATAAAATTTTATTTTTGGAAACATACAAAAATTTAAAGATCTAAACGATTATAAATACATATCCTTGGCTTAGATCTAAGTTCACATTCATTTTATTTAAAATTTATAAAGCATATTAATGTAAAATAATAACATATAAAATCATAAAAATCTATAAAATATTTTATTTTTCCTATTTTAAAAATAATAATAAATAAAATATTTTTTAAATGAGGTAAATATTTATTATGTGGTCACAATATAAGAGCATATCTCCAACATGTGAGGGGGAGATTTGAATTTGGGCCTCTCGATTTCAACTGGAGATTTTTAACTACCCACTTGTTCTCCATCTACATGAGCCGATAAATATTTTTTAAATTATTAAAATTATATATTTTTCTAACACTTCTATAAAATATTGCATCAAACATATCATATTACATAAAATTGGATTGGAATAACATTTAGTTTTTTATTATTAAAATTGTAAAAGAAAGACAACCTCCATCCATAATATATTATAGAATAAATAAAAAACACTCTTTAAGAATACTATGAATCCTTATTTTTAGTACTTAAACTCGTATATTTTAATATAAAATTAAAATTTTATTCATGAAAATATATATTATAAAACACTTTAATTTACATGTATTTTTGTTATATACAAATTCACAACAATTATTTATCAAATATCTAAATTAAACTTTTAAAATTAAAATTATATGTTATTAATAATCTTAATAATATTAATGATCCTAATTAAAATAAAAACTAATTATATAGACTGGGTAGCTCTCTTTCTTACTCGGATTATGTTGTAAGTTCCAGTCTAGAATCAACGTATATGCTTGGATATCGACCTTTGTTTAAAGAGTAATGCTTATTATCGAAGACATGCACATGATCAAATTTATTTGCGTTTGTCCTCGACGTATAAACTATTACTTGGATAAATTATGTCTATAATCGACATGATATAATTTAGAAAATAAAATGTACTCCGCTATAGTGAAAAGAATAAATTAAATAATAATAATTAAATGAAATTATATAAGCGTTCAAGACTTTAGAAACACGAATTTTTACAGTACAATGGTGATAAATAAAATGTACTCCACTATAGGAAAAAGATGAAATTAAATAATAATAACAAAATGAAATTATATAAGCGTTCAAGACTTTAGAAACAAAAATTTGTACAGTACACTGGTGATCAGAGGAGCCGTATCTGAAGGAAACTTTTAATTTTCGTACCCGTCAGGTGTCGAATCTCAGACTGCGCCGGGTGCAGGAGGGAAAACGGATGTCGCGGGCGAAGTCCGCACAGCGCAGGAACTTCGACTGTCGCGGGCGAAGTCCGCATTACGCGCAACGAAGTGCAGACTGGGGACAGCGGGCTTCGCTTGCGCACTCGGGCTGCGCTCGGATCTCGGGCGCAGTCGGATTGCGGCAGCGAAGTCGGAAGGCTGCTTCAGACTTGGCCAACTTTGGCCTTGAAGACTTTCTTTGTCTTCTTCGTCTTGCGCGGTTGCCGCTGGGTTTGCCTGGCTTGGCAAGACCTGTATGAGAGGAGAGAAACGTCGGAACAGAGAACAATAAACTTTAGCACAATAAAACTGTAAACCCTAAAGATGCTTGAAACGATTGCAAACTTTATTCATATGAAACTAGATTTACAAAAATCCTCAACTGAGGAATTTACAACATCTGCAAGCTACGCTGTAGGATAAACTAAACAAGGAGAAATGTCGAGTCTGCTGCTCGGACATTAATCAGCTGAGCCACACTACTCACTGAATCGCTCTCCTTTCTTTCTTTGCTCTATTTGTTGACAATTTTGGGTACTTTGGGTACATTGCCTTTGCTCAAGTGTATAAGTTGTCATTGATGTCAAGAAGCTTTTGAAGGAATTTGATTTGATGTCAAATAATTTGTTTTGATGAAGGTTACGACATGACAGTTTCAAAGGACTTTTGCAAACCCCATGTTGACAGAAAAAGGCAAGTGGAAAAACTGTCGCGATTTCGTGACATGTTGGAAGAAAAAGAGAAAGTAGGAAGAAGTGTCACGATTTCGCGACAAGTTCGAAGAAAGAGAACAAGTTGGAAAAGTGTCGCGATTTCGCGACATGTCGCATTTTCGCGACATATTGCAAAGAAGGTTGTACGGACGAAAAAGTGTCACGATTTCATGACATATTGCAAGGAAGGTTGTACGGAAGAAAAAGTGTCACGATTTCATGACATAATGCAGGAGAGAGAGTCCGATAGAAAAAGTGTCGCGATATCGCGACATGTCAGGTTTTCGCGACCCGAAGAACAGAAAAGAGCTAAGGAGGAAAAGTGTCGCGATATCGCGACATGTCGCATTTTCGTGACTTAAGCAGGAGAGAGAAAACAAGTCAGAAGACAAAGTGGAAGCAAGATAAACTGTCACGATTTCGTGACATGTTGCAAAAGTCGAAGTGAGAACTGTTGCAATTTCGTGACATGCTACAGAACTCGAAGTGAGAACTATCACGATTTCATGACATGCAGCAAAGGGAAGAGTTTGAAATGAGAACTGTCATGATTTCATGACGGGTTGCAAAGAAAGCATACGGAAGCTGAAAGCGTCGCGATTTCGTGATGGGTTGCAAAGAAAGCGTATGGATGCAAAAAGTGTCACGATTTCACGACAGGTTGAAGAGAAAGCGTACGGATGCAGAAAGTGTCACGATTTCATGATAGGCAGAAAAGAAAGCACATGGATGTAGAAAGTGTCATGATTTCATGATAGATTGAGATGGTAGCGTACGGTTGGAGAAAGTGTCACGATTTCACGATAGAAGCAGAAAGGAGGTCGATGAAGGGAGAAGTGTCACGATATCGCGACAAAAGCAAAGTTGATGCTGATAAAGATAGAAGTGTCATGATATCACGACAAGAGCTTAGTTGAAGTCGACAAAAGCCAAAAGAAAGTGTACGGTTGCAAAGGTGTCGCGATATCGTGACATGTTGTAGTTTCACGGCAAAAGCTACAGAAGAGTTACAGAGGCAGTTGAAGCCGACAAAGTTAAATGTGAGCCGACGAAGTTTAGGGTTGTGTAGCCGACTAAAGATCAGGGTTACAACTGACTAAGATTAAGGTTTTGATCTTGAAAGTGTTATTATAAAAGGCAGGCTATTTTGAAGAGTTGGGAGTATCATTTTTGTGAGGTTCGAAGATAGAGCGCAGAGTGAGAAGTTCGATCATCGAGAGCAGAGTGCAAAATTCGATCGAAGTGTGCAGAGTGAGCGAAGAGTCATGGTGAATTGTTCTAAGTGTCGCTGTGATAGCGCAGAGAGTGCAAAGGTTGAAGTTCGACCAAGTGTGGCTATGATTGCGCAAAGAGAGCAGAGGGCGTAGAGAGCACAAAGGGCAAAGACGAATGCGGAGTGCTGTTGTATGAGGACAGAGGTGCATTGGTTCTATGAGAAGAACCTGAGGATAGTTGGCAAGTCTTTGAGAAGGCTTGTATGCAGAGGATTGATTTGTTCAAGAGTTGGATAGATCTGATAGACAGAGGAAGACTTGTACTAGATCGACTGACTGTGTTTGGTACAGGTTGTTGAGCTGCTATGGACGTGATCATAGAAGGCAGAGGTCTCTTAGGCTAAGCATTGAGGACAGGAGGTCTTCGATGGAAAGGAGTTCCACGTGCTGGCAAGAGGTAGAGGCAGTTGATCTTCTGAGGGATCATTTCCAGAGCAGAGGGGAAGGTATCTCCTTTGAGCAGAGGCTCATAAATTTAGATTGGGGAAGGTATCTCCTTTGAGCAGAGGCTCATAAATTCTGATTGGGGGAAGGTATCTCCTTTGGGCCGAGGCTCATAAACATTGTAATTGGGAAGGATTCCCAAAGAACTTTGAGATAACTTTTAGAGAAAAGTTTTGTGGACGTAGCCCAACCATTCTGGGTGAACCACGTTAAAATTGGTGTCACTTTGTGGATGATATTGTGCATTGCTTTGATATTGCTTTGGGTATATTGCTTTACTATTTTGAAGTATGATGAAAAAGTAAAAAGAGGTCTTATACTGTTCACCCCCCTCTCAGTATAAGCTTGTGTTCTTCAATTGGTATCGGAGCGGGTGCCTTCGAAAAGTTTAACAACTTGAAGGAAAAGCTAGTAAAGAACACAATGGATTATTCAAGTAGCAATGCAACACCTATTCTTGATGGGTCAGATTTTGGTCTTTGGAGTGCAAGGATGAAGGTTCATCTAATGGCACTTGGTAATGAGGTATGGGAAGTGATTGAAGATGAGTACACTATTCCTGTACATGGTCCTAATACTAAAGAAGAAAGGCTCCTACATCATAGCAATTCAAAAGCAATGAATGCAATCCTGAAAGGCTTATAGAAAGCAGATCTCACCAAAGTGATTCACTACAAGACAACTAGTGAAATGTGGAAACAATTGAAGGTGGTTCATACAGGTGATACAAATGTCAGAAAGGCCAAGTTGAGACACTTCAAAGGTATGTTTGAACAACTCAAGATGAATGATGATGAAAATATTAGTGACTACATGCTTCGTATGGATGAGGTTGTTAACTCCATGAAAGACTTAGGTCTTGAGCTTGCTGAAAATGATGTTTGTGATAAGATTTTAAGATCTCTTCCTAATAGATTTAGTGAAAATATTTCTGCTATTGAGGAAGCTAAAGATTTGGATAAGTTGAAAAAGGATGAGCTCCATAGTATACTTGCAGCATTTGAGTTGAGAACTCAAGTGAAGGTTGATGTCAAGAAAGAGGCAGCTTTCAAGGCTACCAAGAAATCCAAGGGTAAACAGCTTCAAGAGAGTGATGAGTCTTCTAGTGATGAAGAGGCATATTACAACAAGAAAGGCAAGTTCTCTAGAAAGCACAAAAGCGTGAAAAATATAAGATGTTTCAATTGTGGAAAGTTTGGTCATTATGCTACCGATCGTACTGTTCCCAAGAATGAAAGTGATGAAGATAAACAGGATTCTAAGAGCAAGGATTCTGAAAAGCACAAGCATCACAAGAAGAACAAAGATGAGCACAACAATCAAGGAAAGAGGTATTCTCACAAGCACAAGAAGAGTTTCTACCTAGACAAAGCAAGTAAGTGTTCTAGTAGTGATAGTGAAAGTTCTTCAAGTGATGATGAAAATGAGATGTTGTTCATATCAGAAAAAGAGGAAGAACCGAAACATAGATTCATTATCATGAAATGTCTTAGATGTGGAAATTTTGGTCACCTTGAGGATGATTGTACAAATAATGATTTGGTTTCTAGTATGTATGAGGATGCTTCAGAAAACTATAAGGAAGATGCTTGTATGGTTTTTGAAAAAGGTAGCACCTCTAGTGATAAGAAATCTGAAAAAGGCTTTGATGATTCGGAAAGCAAACAAATAAAGGATCTTGAAAGTGAACTTATTAATGCTCTTAGTGCTTTGAAAAAGGAAAGAAAGAAGAATGCTAGACTCAAGGATAAGTTAGATGAATGTTGTATGGAGAGAGATGATCTTATAGAAAATCTTGATTTCTCTATAGCTAAGACACAAGAACTCAAGGATGAGTTAGAGTCTAAGGTTCTTGAGTATAGTGAGTTAGAACAGAAAATGGCTTCTTTGAAAGAGGAAACTAAAGAGTACAAGGATAAGCTTTACAGGTTTCAAGATAGCTCCAAAAAGGTTAAGTCACTCATCAAAGGTCAAAGAAAGACAATAGATAAAACAAGCCTTGGTTTTGTTAAGCCACACAAGGAACAAGTTGGAGAGTCTAGTAAGAGACTCCAAAAGGAAGAGAGTTCTGATGAGGAAAGTATTTCAGATCATGAGTCCTTGAATGATAGATGCGCAGAAATAGAAAACAGAATTCAGAATGAGAAGAAGAAGTTTTCAGGACCCAAGAGGTCAAATAAAGGAAAATTTCAAGGCAGATGTTTTGCGTGTCACAGGTTTGGTCACATGGCTTCACATTGCATGGCTCAAATGAAGAAGGTAAACGACAATTTCAGAAGTGCTAGTTTCTTTCAAGGGTATTGCTACTCTTGTAAACAGTTTGGGCACAAGGCAGTTTATTGCAAGGCACATAACAGGAACAGGTTTGGTCAGAATAGGTTTGGTCAAAACAGGTTTGGTCAGAATAGGTTTGGTCAAAATTGGTGGATTCAAAGATCAAGTTTACCTCAGAGAAACAACATCGTCAAGTGTTTCAAGTGCAACAATGAAGGTCACATAATCAGACAGTGTAGAGCTGAAATTCTAGATTACAGGTCCAAGGATCAAGGCATGGACAAGAACAGGGATGAGAACAAGAACAAGAACAATGACAAGAACAAGAATATGGACAAAGAGTTCAAGAGAAGGCCCGACAAGGAAGTTATAGACGCTGATGATGATCAGTGCCTAATGGGAGTTTTACTCCCACCCCAGAATTAATCACCTCATCAAGAGGTGGGGGAGGGACTAAGCTAAGAGGCTCATTCTTAGTCCCGAGCCCCAAAGGTGACCCTTTGCCATTGATGACAAAGGGGGAGAGATATGAGTAAGGGGGAGAGCTTCAAAGTGAAGAGGAAAGCTTCAAGTCAAGGGGAGCAAAACTTCAAAGGAAGATTCTTAGTCAGTTGTTAGCACAATTGGTTTCAGTTTTGGCTCTTGAGAAGTGTTTTCAGTAAAAGGTTTGCCATCAATGACAAAGGGGGAGATTGTTGGCAATTTTGGGTACTTTGGGTACATTGCCTTTGCTCAAGTGTATAAGTTGTCATTGATGTCAAGAAGCTTTTGAAGGAATTTGATTTGATGTCAAATAATTTGTTTTGATGAAGGTTACGGCATGACAGTTTCAAAGGACTTTTGCAAACCCCATGTTGACAAAGAAAAAGGCAAGTGGAAAAACTGTCACGATTTCGTGACATGTTGGAAGAAAAAGAGAAAGCAGAAGAAGTGTCACGATTTTGTGACAAGTTCAAAGAAAGAGAACAAGTTGGAAAAGTGTCGCGATATCGCGACATGTCGCATTTTCATGACTCGAAAAGTGTAGGAAGGCAAAGAAGGAAAAGTGTCACGATTTCACGACATATTGCAAAGAAGGTTGTACGGACGAAAAAGTGTCACGATTTCATGACATATTGCAAGGAAGGTTGTACGAAAGAAAAAGTGTCACGATTTCATGACATAATGCAGGAGAGAGAGTCCGATAGAAAAAGTGTCGCGATATCACGACATGTCAGGTTTTCATGACCCAAAGAACAGAAAAGAGCTAAGGAGGAAAAGTGTCGCGATATCGTGACATGTCACATTTTCATGACTTAAGTAGGAGAGAGAAAACAAGTCAGAAGACAAAGTGGAAGCAAGATAAACTGTCATGATTTCGTGACATGCTACAAAAGTCGAAGTGAGAACTGTCACGATTTCGTGACATGCTATAGAACTCAAAGTGAGAACTGTCATGATTTCATGACATGCAACAAAGGGAAGAGTTTGAAATGAGAACTGTCATGATTTCACGACGGGTTGCAAAGAAAGCATACGAAAGCTGAAAGCGTCACGATTTCATGATAGGTTGCAAAGAAAGCGTACGGATGCAGAAAGTGTCACGATTTCATGACAAGTTGAAGAGAAAGCGTACGGATGCAGAAAGTGTCACGATTTCATGACAAAAAGAAAGCACACGGATGTAGAAAGTGTCATGATTTCATGACAGATTGAGATGGCAATGTACGGTTGGAGAAAGTGTCACGATTTCATGACAGAAGCAAAAAGGAGGTCGACGAAGGGAGAAGTGTCACGATATCGTGACAAAAGCAAAGTTGATGCTGATAAAGACAAAGTGTCTGATATCATGACAAGAGCTTAGTTGAAGTCAACAAAGGTGAAGTGTCACGATATCATGACAAAAGCCAAAAGAAAGTGTACGGTTGCAAAGGTGTCGTGATATCATGACATGTTGTAGTTTCACGGCAAAAGCTATCAGAAGAGTTACGGAGGCGATTGAAGCCGACAAAGTTAAATGTGAGCCGACGAAGTTTAGGGTTGTACAGTTGACTAAAGATTAGGTTGTTACAACCGACTAAGATTAAGGTTTTGATCTTGAAAGTGTTATTATAAAAGGCAGGCTATTTTGAAGAGTTGGGTGCATCATTTTTGCGACGTTCACAGATAGAGCGCAGAGTGAGAAGTTCGATCATCGAGAGCAGAGTGTGAAATTCGATCGAAGTGTGCAGAGTGAGCGAAGAGTCATGGTGAATTGTTCTAAGTGCCGCTGTGATAGCGCAGAGAGTGCAAAGGTTGAAGTTCGACCAAGTGCGGCTGTGATTACGCAAAGAGAGCAGAGGGCGTAGAGAGCACAAAGGGCAAAGACGAACGCGGAGTGCTGCTGTATGAGGACAGAGGTGCATTGGTTCTATGAGAAGAACCTAAGGATAGTTGGCAAGTCTTTGAGAAGGCTTGTATGCAGAGGATTGATTTGTTCAAGAGTTGGACAGATCTGACAGACAGAGGAAGACTTGTACTAGACCGACTGACTGTGTTTGGTTCAGGTTGTCGAGCTGCTGTGGACGTGATCATAGAAGGCATAGGTCTCTTAGGCTAAGCATTGAGGACAGGAATTCTTCGGTGGAAAGGATTTCCACGTGCTGGCAAGAGGTAGAGGCAGTTGATCTTCTGAGGGATCATTTCTAGAGCAGAGGGGAAGGTATCTCCTTTGAGCAGAGGCTCATAAATTCTGATTGGGGGAAGGTATCTCCTTTGGGCCGAGGCTCATAAACATTGTAATTGGGAAGGATTCCCAAAGAACTTTGAGATAACTTTTAGAGAAAAGTTTTGTGGACGTAGCCCAGCCATTCTGGGTGAACCACGTTAAAATTGGTGTCACTTTGTGGATGATATTGTGCATTGCTTTGATATTGCTTTGGGTATATTGCTTTACTATTTTGAAGTATGATGAAAAAGTAAAAAGAGGTCTTATATTGTTCACCCCCCTCTCAGTATAAGCTTGTGTTCTTCAATTGGTATCAGAGCGGGTGCCTTCGAAAAGTTTAATAGCTTGAAGGAAAAGCTAGTAAAGAACACAATGGATTATTCAAGTGGCAATGCAACACCTATTCTTGATGGGTCAGATTTTGGTCTTTGGAGTGCAAGGATGAAGGTTCATCTAATGGCACTTGGTAATGAGGTATGGGAAGTGATTGAAGATGAGTACACTATTCCTGTACATGGTCCTAATACTAAAGAAGAAAGGCTCCTACATCACAGCAATTCAAAAGCAATGAATGCAATCCTGAAAGGCTTATAGAAAGTAGATCTCACCAAAGTGATTCACTACAAGACAGCTAGTGAAATGTGGAAATAGTTGAAGGTGGTTCATACAGGTGATACAAATGTTAGAAAGGCCAAGTTGAGACACTTCAAAGGTATGTTTGAACAACTCAAGATGAATGATGATGAAAATATTAGTGACTACATGCTTCGTATGGATGAGGTTGTTAACTCCATGAAAGACTTAGGTCTTGAGCTTGCTGAAAAATGATGTTTGTGATAAGATTTTAAGATCTCTTCCTAATAGATTTAGTGAAAATATTTCTGCTATTGAGGAAGCTAAAGATTTGGATAAGTTGAAAAAGGATGAGCTCCATAGTATACTTGCAGCATTTGAGTTGAGAACTCAAGTGAAGGTTGATGTCAAGAAAGAGGCAGCTTTCAAGGCTACCAAGAAATCCAAGGGTAAACAACTTCAAGAGAGTGATGAGTCTTCTAGTGATGAAGAGGCATATTACAGCAAGAAAGGCAAGTTCTCTAGAAAGCACAAAAGCATGAAAAATATAAGATGTTTCAATTGTGGAAAGTTTGGTCATTATGCTACTGACTGGTATCTGTTCCCAAGAATGAAAGTGATGAAGATAAACAGGATTCTAAGAGCAAGGATTCTGAAAAGCACAAGCATCACAGGAAGAACAAAGATGAGCACAACAATCAAGGAAAGAGGTATTCTCACAAGCACAAGAAGAGTTTCTACCTAGACAAAGCAAGTAAGTGTTCTAGTAGTGATAGTGAAAGTTCTTCAAGTGATGATGAAAATGAGATGTTGTTCATATCAAAAAAAGAGGAAGAACCGAAACATAGATTCATTATCATGAAATGTCTTAGATGTGGAAATTTTGGTCACCTTGAGGATGATTGTACAAATAATGATTTGGTTTCTAGTATGTATGAGGATGCTTCAGAAAACTATAAGGAAGATGCTTGTATGGTTTTTGAAAAAGGTAGCACCTCTAGTGATAAGAAATCTGAAAAAGGCTTTGATGATTCAGAAAGCAAACAAATAAAGGATCTTGAAAGTGAACTTATTAATGCTCTTAGTGCTTTGAAAAAGGAAAGAAAGAAGAATGCTAGACTCAAGGATAAGTTAGATGAATGTTGTATGGAGAGAGATGATCTTATAGAAAATCTTGATTTCTCTATAGCTAAGACACAAGAACTCAAGGATGAGTTAGAGTCTAAGGTTCTTGAGTATAGTGAGTTAGAACAGAAAATGGCTTCTTTGAAAGAGGAAACTAAAGAGTACAAGGATAAGCTTTATAGGTTTCAAGATAGCTCCAAAAAGGTTAAGTCACTCATCAAAGGTCAAAGAAAGACAATAGATAAAACAGGCCTTGGTTTTGTTAAGCCACACAAGGAACAAGTTGGAGAGTCTAGTAAGAGACTCCAAAAGGAAGAGAGTTCTGATGAGGAAAGTATTTCAGATCATGAGTCCTTGAATGATAGATGCATAAAAACAGAAAACAAAATTCAGAATGAGAAGAAGTTTTCAGGACCCAAGAGGTCAAATAAAGGAAAATTTCAAGGCAGATGTTTTGCGTGTCACAGGTTTGGTCACATGGCTTCACATTGCATGGCTCAAGTGAAGAAGGTAAATGACAATTTCAGAAGTGCTAGTTTCTTTCAAGGGTATTGCTACTCTTGTCAACAGTTTGGGCACAAGGCAGTTTATTGCAAGGCAAATAACAGAAACAGGTTTGGTCAGAACAGGTTTGGTCAGAATAGGTTTGGTCAGAACAGGTGGATTCAAAGATTAGGTTTACCTCAGAGAAACAACATCGTCAAGTGTTTCAAGTGCAACAATGAAGGTCACATAATCAGACAGTGTAGAGCTGAAATTCCAGATTACAGGTCCAAGGATCAAGGCATGGACAAGAACAGGGATGAGAACAAGAACAAGAACAAGTGACAAGAACAAGAATATGGACAAAGAGTTCAAGAGAAGGCCCGACAAGGAAGTTATAGACGCTGATGATGATCAGTGCCTAATGGGAGTTTTACTCCCACCCCAAAATTAATCACCTCATCAAGAGGTGGGGGAGGGACTAAGCTAAGAGGCTCATTCTTAGTCCCGAGCCCCAAAGGTGACCCTTTGCCATTGATGACAAAGGGGGAGAGATATGAGTAAGGGGGAGAGCTTCAAAGTGAAGAGGAGAGCTTCAAGTCGGGGGAGCAAAACTTCAAAGGAAGATTCTCAGCTGTTAGCACAATTGGTTTCAGTTTTGGCTCTTGAGAAGTGTTTTCGATAAAGGTTTGCCATCAATGACAAAGGGGGAGATTGTTGGCAATTTTGGGTACTTTGGGTACATTGCCTTTGCTCAAGTGTATAAGTTGTCATTGATGTCAAGAAGCTTTTGAAGGAATTTGATTTGATGTCAAATAATTTGTTTTGATGAAGGTTACGACATGACAGTTTCAAAGGACTTTTGCAAACCCCATGTTGACAGAGAAAAAGACAAGTGAAAAAACGGTCATGATTTCGCGACATGTTGGAAGAAAAAGAGAAAGAAGGAAGAAGTGTCACGATTTTGCGACAAGTTCGAAGAAAGAGAACAAGTTGAAAAAGTTTCGCAATTTCGTGACATGTCATATTTTCGCGACTCAAAAAGTGCAAGAAGGCAAAGAAGGTTGTACGGATGAAAAAGTGTCATGATTTCATGACATATTGCAAGGAAGGTTGTATGGAAGAAAAAGTGTCACGATTTCACGATATTGCGACATGTCGGGTTTTCGCGACCCAAAGAATAGAAAAGAGCTAAGGAGGAAAAGTGTCGGGATATCGCGACATGTCACATTTTTGCGACTTAAGTAGGAGAGAGAAAATAAGTCAGAAGACAAAGTGGAAGCAAGATAAACTGTCATGATTTCATGACATGCTCAAAAGTCGAAGTGAGACACTCACAATTTTGTGACATGCTTGAAAAATCGAAGTGAGAACTATCATGATTTCATGACATGCAGAAAGGGAAGAGTTTGAAATGAGAACCATAAGAAAGAAAAAACGTCATGATTTCGTGACGGGTTGCAAAGAAAGCGTACGGATGCAAAAGTGTCACGATTTTCATGACATGTTGAAGAGAAAGCGTACGGATCGAAAGTGTCATGATTTCACAACAGGTAGAAAAGAAAGCACACGATGTAGAAAGTGTCATGATTTCATGACAGATTGAGATGACGTACGGTTGGAGAAAGTGTCACGATTTTATGACAGAAGCAGAAAGGAGGTCGATGAAGGGAGAAGTGTCATGATATCGTGACAAAAGCAAAGTTGATGTTGATAAAGAAAAAAGTGTCACGATATCGCGATAAGAGCTTAGTTGAAGTCGACAAAGGTTGAAGTGTAGCGATATCATGACAAAAGCCAAAATAAAGTGTACGATAGCAAAGGTGTCACGATATCATGACATGTAGTTTCACGGCAAAAGCTACGAAGAGTTACAGAGGCAATTGAAGCCGACAAAGTTAAATGTGAGCCGACGAAGATTAGGGTTGTGTAGCCGACTAAAGATTAGGGTTTGCATTGGTTATAGCCGACTAAGATTAAGGTTTTGATCTTGAAAGTGTTATTATAAAATGTAGGCTATTTTGTAGAGTTGGGAGTATCATTTTTGTGAGGTTCAAAGATAGAGCACAGAGTGAGAAGTTCGATCGTCGAGAGTAGAGTGCGAAATTCGATCGAAGTGTGCAGAGTGAGCGAAGAGTCATGGTGAATTATTCTAAGTGCCGCTGTGATAGTGCAGAGAGTGCAAAGGTTGAAGTTCGACCAAGTGCGGCTGTGATTGCACAAAGAGAGAAGAGGGCGTAGAGAGCACAAAGGGCAAAGACGAACGCGGAGTGTTGTTGTATGAGGACAGAGGTGCATTGGTTCTTTGAGAAGAACCTAAGGATAGTTGGCAAGTCTTTGAGAAGGCTTGTGTGTAGAGGATTGATTTGTTCAAGAGTTGGACAGATCTGACAGATAGAGGAAGACTTGTACTAGACCGATCGACTGTGTTTGGTACAGGTTGTTGAGCTGTTGTGGACGTGATCATAGAAGGCAGAGGTCTCTTAGGCTAAGCATTGAGGACAGGAGGTCTTCGGTGGAAAGGAGTTCCACGTGCTGGCAAGAGGTAGAGGCAGTTGATCTTCTGAGGGATCATTTCCAGAGTAGAGGGGAAGGTATCTCCTTTGAGCAGAGACTCATAAATTCAGATTGGGGGAAGGTATCTCCTTTGAGCAGAGGCTCATAAATTTTGATTGGGGGAAGGTATCTCCTTTGGGCCGAGGCTCATAAACATTGTAATTGGGAAGGATTCCCAAAGAACTTTGAGATAACTTTTAGAGAAAAGTTTTGTGGACGTAGCCCAACCATTCTGGGTGAACCACGTTAAAATTGGTGTCACTTTGTGGATGATATTGTGCATTGCTTTGATATTGCTTTGGGTATATTGCTTTACTATTTTGAAGTATGAAAGGAAAAAGTAAAAAGAGGTCTTATACTTGTTCACCCCCCCTCTTAGTATAAGCTTGTGTTCTTCAATTGGTATCAGAGTGGGTGCCTTCATAAAGTTTAACAACTTGAAGGAAAAGCTAGTAAAGAACACAATGGATTATTCAAGTGGCAATGCAACACCTATTCTTGATGGGTCAGATTTTGGTCTTTGGAGTGCAAGGATGAAGGTTCATCTAATGGCACTTGGTAATGAGGTATGGGAAGTGATTGAAGATGAGTACACTATTCCTGTACATGGTCCTAATACTAAAGAAGAAAGGCTCCTACATCACAACAATTCAAAAGCAATGAATGCAATCCTGAAAGGCTTATAGAAAGCAGATCTCACCAAAGTGATTCACTGCAAGACAGCTAGTGAAATGTGGAAACAGTTGAAGGTGGTTCATACAGGTGATACAAATGTTAGAAAGGCCAAGTTGAGACACTTCAAAGGTATGTTTGAACAACTCAAGATGAATGATGATGAAAATATTAGTGACTACATGCTTCGTATGGATGAGGTTGTTAACTCCATGAAAGACTTAGGTCTTGAGCTTGCTGAAAATGATGTTTGTGATAAGATTTTAAGATCTCTTCCTAATAGATTTAGTGAAAATATTTCTTCTATTGAGGAAGCTAAAGATTTGGATAAGTTGAAAAAGGATGAGCTCCATAGTATACTTGCAGCATTTGAGTTGAGAACTCAAGTGAAGGTTGATGTCAAGAAAGAGGCAGCTTTCAAGGCTACCAAGAAATCCAAGGGTAAACAGCTTCAAGAGAGTGATGAGTCTTCTAGTGATGAAGAGGCATATTACAACAAGAAAGGCAAGTTCTCTAGAAAGCACAAAAGCATGAAAAATATAAGATGTTTCAATTGTGGAAAGTTTGGTCATTATGCTATTGACTGTATTGTTCCCAAGAATGAAAGTGATGAAGATAAACAGGATTCTAAGAGCAAGGATTCTGAAAAGCACAAGCATCACAAGAAGAACAAAGATGAGCACAGCAATCAAGGAAAGAGGTATTCTCACAAGCACAAGAAGAGTTTCTACCTAGACAAAGCAAGTAAGTGTTCTAGTAGTGATAGTGAAAGTTCTTCAAGTGATGATGAAAATGAGATGTTGTTCATATCAAAAAAAGAGGAAGAACCGAAACATAGATTCATTATCATGAAATGTCTTAGATGTGGAAATTTTGGTCACCTTGAGGATGATTGTACAAATAATGATTTGGTTTCTAGTATGTATGAGGATGCTTCAAAAAACTATAAGGAAGATGCTTGTATGGTTTTTGAAAAAGGTAGCACCTCTAGTGATAAGAAATCTGAAAAAGGCTTTGATGATTCAGAAAGCAAACAAATAAAGGATCTTGAAAGTGAACTTATTAATGCTCTTAGTGCTTTGAAAAAGGAAAGAAAGAAGAATGCTAGACTCAAGGATAAGTTAGATGAATGTTGTATGGAGAGAGATGATCTTATAGAAAATCTTGATTTCTCTATAGCTAAGACACAAGAACTCAAGGATGAGTTAGAGTCTAAGGTTCTTGAGTATAGTGAGTTAGAACAGAAAATGGCTTCTTTGAAAGAGGAAACTAAAGAGTACAAGGATAAGCTTTACAGGTTTCAAGATAGCTCCAAAAAGGTTAAGTCACTCATCAAAGGTCAAAGAAAGACAACAGATAAAACAGGCCTTGGTTTTGTTAAGCCACACAAGGAACAAGTTGGAGAGTCTAGTAAGAGACTCCAAAAGGAAGAGAGTTCTGATGAGGAAAGTATTTCAGATCATGAGTCCTTGAATGATAGATGCGCAGAAATAGAAAACAAAATTCAGAATGAGAAGAAGAAGTTTTCAGGACCCAAGAGGTCAAATAAAGGAAAATTTCAAGGCAGATGTTTTGCGTGTCACAGGTTTGGTCACATGGCTTCACATTGCATGGCTCAAGTGAAGAAGGTAAACGACAATTTTAGAAGTGCTAGTTTCTTTCAAGGGTATTGCTACTCTTGTCAATAGTTTGGGCATAAGGCAATTTATTGCAAGGCAAATAACAGGAACAGGTTTGGTCAGAACAGGTTTGGCCAAAACAGGTTTGGTCAGAATAGGTTTGGTCAGAACAGGTGGATTCAAAGATCAGGTTTACCTCAGAGAAACAACATCGTCAAGTGTTTCAAGTGCAACAATGAAGGTCACATAATCAGAAAGTGTAGAGCTGAAATTCCAGATTACAGGTCCAAGGATCAAGGCATGGACAAGAACAGGGATGAGAACAAGAACAAGAACAATGACAAGAATAGAAATATGGACAAAGAGTTCAAGAGAAGGCCCGGAAAGGAAGTTATAGACGTTGATGATGATCAGTGCCTAATGGGAGTTTTACTCCCACCCTAGAATTAATCACCTCATCAGGAGGTGGGGGAGGGACTAAGCTAAGAGGCTCATTCTTAGTCCCGAGCCCCAAAGGTGACCCTTTGCCATTGATGACAAAGGGGGAGAGATATGAGTAAGGGGGAGAGCTTCAAAGTGAAGAGGAGAGCTTCAAGTCATGGGGAGAAAAACTTCAAAGGAAGATTCTCGGCTGTTAGCACAGTTGGTTTTAGTTTTGGCTCTTGAGAAGTGTTTTCAGTAAAGGTTTGCCATCAATGACAAAGGGGGAGATTGTTGGCAATTTTGGGTACTTTGGGTACATTGCCTTTGCTCAAGTGTATAAGTTGTCATTGATGTCAAGAAGCTTTTGAAGGAATTTGATTTGATGTCAAATAATTTGTTTTGATGAAGGTTACGGCATGACAGTTTCAAAGGACTTTTGCAAACCCCATGTTGACAGAGAAAAAGGCAAGTGGAAAAACTATCACGATTTCGCGACATGTTGGAAGAAAAAGAGAAAGCAAGAAGAAGTGTCACGATTTCATGACAAGTTCGAAGAAAGAGAACAAGTTGGAAAAGTGTCACGATTTCATGACATGTCGCATTTTCGTGACTCGAAAAGTGCAGGAAGGCAAAGAAGGAAAAGTGTCACGATTTCATGACATATTGCAAAGAAGGTTGTACGGACGAAAAAGTGTCATGATTTCATGACATATTGCAAGGAAGGTTGTACGGAAGAAAAAGTGTCATGATTTCATGACATAATGCAGGAGAGAGAGTCCGATAGAAAAAGTGTCATGATATCGTGACATGTCGGGTTTTCATGACCCGAAGAACAGAAAAGAGCTAAGGAGGAAAAGTGTCACGATATCGCGACATGTCACATTTTCATGACTTAAGTAGGAGAGAGAAAACAAGTTAGAAGACAAAGTGGAAGCAAGATAAACTGTCACGATTTCATGACATGCTGCAAAAGTCAAAGTGAGAACTATCACGATTTCATGACATGCTGTAGAACTCGAAGTGAGAACTGTCATGATTTCATGACATGCAGCAAAGGGAAGAGTTTGAAATGAGAACTGTCATGATTTCGTGATGAGTTGCAAAGAAAGCATACGAAAGCTAAAAGCGTCATGATTTCACGATGGGTTGCAAAGAAAGCGTACGAATGCAGAAAGTGTCACGATTTCATGATAAGTTGAAGAGAAAGCGTACGGATGCAGAAAGTGTCATGATTTCATGACAGGTAGAAAAGAAAGCACACGGATGCAGAAAGTGTCATGATTTCATGATAGATTGAGATGGAAGCATACGGTTGGAGAAAGTGTCATGATTTCATGACAGAAGCAAAAAGGAGGTCGACGAAGGGAGAAGTGTCACGATATCGTGACAAAAGCAAAGTTGATGCTGATAAAGACAGAAGTGTCACGATATCATGACAAGAGCTTAGTTGAAGTCGACAAAGGCTGAAGTGTCACGATATCATGACAAAAGCCAAAAGAAAGTGTACGGTTGCAAAGGTGTCACGATATCATGACATGTTGTAGTTTCATGACAAAAGCTACAGAAGAGTTACAGAGGCAGTTGAAGCCGACAAAGTTAAATGTGAGCCGACAAAGTTTAGGGTTGTGTAGCTGACTAAAGATTAGGGTTACAGTCGACTAAGATTAAGGTTTTGATCTTGAAAGTGTTATTATAAAAGGCAGGCTATTTTGAAGAGTTGGGTGCATCATTTTTGTGATGTTCGTAGATAGAGCGCAGAGTGAGAAGTTCGATCATCGAGAGCAGAGTGCAAAATTCGATCGAAGTGTGTAGAGTGAGCGAAGAGTCATGGTGAATTGTTCTAAGTGCCACTGTGATAGCGTAGAGAGTGCAAAGGTTGAAGTTCGACCAAGTGCGGCTATGATTGCGCAAAGAGAGCAGAGGGCGTAGAGAGCACAAAGGGCAAAGACGAACGCGGAGTGCTATTGTATGAGGATAGAGGTGCATTGGTTCTATGAGAAGAACCTGAGGATAGTTGGCAAGTCTTTGAGAAGGCTTGTATGTAGAGGATTGATTTGTTCAAGAGTTGGATAGATCTGAGAGACAGAGGAAGACTTGTACTAGACCGATTGATTATGTTTGGTACAGGTTGTTGAGCTGCTGTGGACGTGATCATAGAAGGTAGAGGTCTCTTAGGCTAAGCATTGAGGATAGGAGGTCTTCAATGGAAAGGAGTTCCACGTGTCTGGCAAGAGGTAGAGGCGATTGATCTTCCGAGGGATCATTTCCAGAGCAGAGGGGAAGGTATCTCCTTTGAGCAGAGGCTCATAAATTCAGATTGGGGAAGGTATCTCCTTTGAGCAGAGGCTCATAAATTCTGATTGGGGGAAGGTATCTCCTTTGGGCCGAGGCTCATAAACATTGTAATTGGGAAGGATTCCCAAAGAACTTTGAGATAACTTTTAGAGAAAAGTTTTGTGGACGTAGCCCAGCCATTCTGGGTGAACCACGTTAAAATTGGTGTCACTTTGTGGATGATATTGTGCATTGCTTTGATATTGCTTTGGGTATATTGCTTTACTATTTTGAAGTATGATGAAAAAGTAAAAAGAGGTCTTATACTGTTCACCCCCCCTCTCAGTATAAGCTTGTGTTCTTCAATTGGTATCAGAGCGGGTGCCTTCGAAAAGTTTAACAGCTTGAAGGAAAAGCTAGTAAAGAACACAATGGATCATTCAAGTAGCAATGCAACACCTATTCTTGATGGGTCAGATTTTGGTCTTTGGAGTGCAAGGATGAAGGTTCATCTAATGGCACTTGGTAATGAGGTATGGGAAGTGATTGAAGATGAGTACACTATTCCTGTACATGGTCCTAATACTAAAGAAGAAAGGCTCCTACATCACAACAATTCAAAAGCAATGAATGCAATCTTGAAAGGCTTACAGAAAGCAGATCTCACCAAAGTGATTCACTGCAAGACAGCTAGTGAAATGTGGAAACAGTTGAAGGTGGTTCATACAGGTGATACAAATGTCAGAAAGGCCAAGTTGAGACACTTCAAAGGTATGTTTGAACAACTCCAGATGAATGATGATGAAAATATTAGTGACTACATGCTTCGTATGGATGAGGTTGTTAACTCCATGAAAGACTTAGGTCTTGAGCTTGCTGAAAATGATGTTTGTGATAAGATTTTAAGATCTCTTCCTAATAGATTTAGTGAAAATATTTCTGCTATTGAGGAAGCTAAAGATTTGGATAAGTTGAAAAAGGATGAGCTCCATAGTATACTTGCAGCATTTGAGTTGAGAACTCAAGTGAAGGTTGATGTCAAGAAAGAGGCAGCTTTCAAGGCTACCAAGAAATCCAAGGGTAAACAACTTCAAGAGAGTGATGAGTCTTCTAGTGATGAAGAGGCATATTACAGAAAGAAAGGCAAGTTCTCTAGAAAGCACAAAAGCATGAAAAATATAAGATGTTTCAATTGTGGAAAGTTTGGTCATTATGCTACCGATTGTACTGTTCCCAAGAATGAAAGTGATGAAGATAAACAAGATTCTAAGAGCAAGGATTCGAAAAGCACAAGCATCACAGGAAGAACAAAGATGAGCACAACAATCAAGGAAAGAGGTATTCTCACAAGCACAAGAAGAGTTTCTACCTAGACAAAGCAAGTAAGTGTTCTAGTAGTGATAGTGAAAGTTCTTCAAGTGATGATGAAAATGAGATGTTGTTCATATCGAAAAAAGAGGAAGAACCGAAACATAGATTCATTATCATGAAATGTCTTAGATGTGGAAATTTTGGTCACCTTGAGGATGATTGTACAAATAATGATTTGGTTTCTAGTATGTATGAGGATGCTTCAGAAAACTATAAGGAAGATGCTTGTATGGTTTTTGAAAAAGGTAGCACCTCTAGTGATAAGAAATCTGAAAAAGGCTTTGATGATTCAGAAAGCAAACAAATAAAGGATCTTGAAAGTGAACTTATTAATGCTCTTAGTGCTTTGAAAAAGGAAAGAAAGAAGAATGCTAGACTCAAGGATAAGTTAGATGAATGTTGTATGGAGAGAGATGATCTTATAGAAAATCTTGATTTCTCTATAGCTAAGACACAAGAACTCAAGGATGAGTTAGAGTCTAAGGTTCTTGAGTATAGTGAGTTAGAACAGAAAATGGCTTCTTTGAAAGAGGAAACTAAAGAGTACAAGGATAAGCTTTACAGGTTTCAAGATAGCTCCAAAAAGGTTAAGTCACTCATCAAAGGTCAAAGAAAGACAACGAGATAAAATAGGCCTTGGTTTTGTTAAGCCACACAAGGAACAAGTTGGAGAGTCTAGTAAGAGACTCCAAAAGGAAGAGAGTTCCGATGAGGAAAGTATTTCAGATCATGAGTCCTTGAATGATAGATGCGCAAAAATAGAAAACAGAATTCAGAATGAGAAGAAGTTTTCAGGACCCAAGAGGTCAAATAAAGGAAAATTTCAAGGCAGATGTTTTGCGTGTCACAGGTTTGGTCACATGGCTTCACATTGCATGGCTCAAATGAAGAAGGTAAATGACAATTTCAGAAGTGCTAGTTTCTTTCAAGGGTATTGCTACTCTTGTAAATAGTTTGGGCACAAGGCAGTTTATTGCAAGGCACATAACAGGAACAGGTTTGGTCAGAACAGGTTTGGCCAGAATAGGTTTGGTCAGAACAGGTTTGGCTAGAATAGGTTTGGTCAGAACTGGTGGATTCAAAGATCAGGTTTACCTCAGAGAAACAACATCGTCAAGTGTTTCAAGTGCAACAATGAAGGTCACATAATCAGACAGTGTAGAGCTGAAATTCTAGATTACAGGTCCAAGGATCAAGGCATGGACAAGAACAGGGATGAGAACAAGAACAAGAACAGTGACAAGAACAGGAATATGGACAAAGAGTTCAAGAGAAGGCCCGACAAGGAAGTTATAGACGCTGATGATGATCGGTGCCTAATGGGAGTTTTACTCCCACCCCAGAATTAATCACCTCATCAGGAGGTGGGGGAGGGACTAAGCTAAGAGGCTCATTCTTAGTCCCGAGCCCCAAAGGTGACCCTTTGCCATTGATGACAAAGGGGGAGAGATATGAGTAAGGGGGAGAGCTTCAAGTGAAGAGGAAAGCTTCAAGTCGGGGGGAGCAAAACTTCAAAGGGAGATTCTCAGCTATTAGCATAGTTGGTTTCAATTTTGGCTCTTGAGAAGTGTTTTCGGTAAAGGTTTGCCATCAATGACAAAGGGGGAGATTGTTGGCAATTTTGGGTACTTTGGGTACATTGCCTTTGCTCAAGTGTATAAGTTGTCATTGATGTCAAGAAGCTTTTGAAGGAATTTGATTTGATGTCAAATAATTTGTTTTGATGAAGGTTACGGCATGACAATTTCAAAGGACTTTTGCAAACCCCATGTTGACAGAGAAAAAGGCAAGTGGAAAAACTGTCGCGATTTCATGACATGTTGGAAGAAAAAGAGAAAGCAGGAAGAAGTGTCGCGATTTCGTGACAAGTTCGAAGAAAGAGAACAAGTTGGAAAAGTGTCATGATTTCATGACATGTCGCATTTTCGTGACTCAAAAAGTGCAGGAAGGCAAAGAAGGAAAAGTGTCGCGATTTCATGACATATTGCAAAGAAGGTTGTACGGACGAAAAAGTGTCACGATTTCATGACATATTGCAAGGAAGGTTGTACGGAAGAAAAAGTGTCATGATTTCATGACATAATGCAGGAGAGAGAGTCCGATAGAAAAAGTGTCGTGATATCGTGACATGTCGGGTTTTCATGACCCGAAGAACAGAAAAGAGCTAAGGAGGAAAAGTGTCGTGATATCGCGACATGTCGCATTTTCGTGACTTAAGCAGGAGAGAGAAAACAAGTCAGAAGACAAAGTGGAAGCAAGATAAACTATCATGATTTCGTGACATGCTGCAAAAGTCGAAGTGAGAACTGTCACGATTTTGCGACATGCTGCAGAACTCGAAGTGAGAACTGTCATGATTTCATGACATGCAGCAAAGGGAAGAGTTTGAAATGAGAACTATCATGATTTCGTGATGGGTTGCAAAGAAAGCATACGAAAGTTGAAAGCATTGCAATTTCATGATGGGTTGCAAAGAAAGCGTACGGATGCAGAAAGTGTCACGATTTTATGATAGGTTGAAGAGAAAGCGTATGGATGTAGAAAGTGTCATGATTTCATGACAGGAAGAAAAGAAAGCACACGGATGCAGAAAGTGTCATGATTTCATGATAGATTGAGATGGCAGCGTATGGTTGGAGAAAGTGTCATGATTTCATGACAAAAGCAGAAAGGAGGTCGACGAAGGGAGAAGTGTCACGATATCACGACAAAAGCAAAGTTGATGCTGATAAAGATAGAAGTGTCACGATATCACGACAAGAGCTTAGTTGAAGTCGACAAAGGCTGAAGTGTCGCGATATCATGACAAAAGCCAAAAGAAAGTGTACGGTTGCAAAGGTGTCACGATATCGCGACATGTTGTAGTTTCACGACAAAAGCTACAGAAGAGTTATAGAGGCAGTTGAAGCCGACAAAGTTAAATGTGAGCCGACGAAGTTTAGGGTTGTGCAACCGACTAAAGATCAGGGTTACAGCCGACTAAGATTAAGGTTTTGATCTTGAAAGTGTTATTATAAAAGGCAGGCTGTTTTGAAGAGTTGGGAGCATCATTTTTGCGACGTTCACAGATAGAGCGCAGAGTGAGAAGTTCGATCGTCGAGAGCAGAGTGCAAAATTCGATCGAAGTGTGCAGAGTGAGCGAAGAGTCATGGTGAATTGTTCTAAGTGCCACTGTGATAGCGCAGAGAGTGCAAAGGTTGAAGTTCGACCAAGTGCGGCTGTGATTGCGCAAAGAGAGCAGAGGGCGTAGAGAGCACAAAGGGCAAAGACGAACGTGGAGTGCTGTTGTATGAGGACAGAGGTGCATTGGTTCTATGAGAAGAACCTGAGGACAGTTGGCAAGTCTTTGAGAAGGCTTGTATGCAGAGGATTGATTTGTTCAAGAGTTGGACAGATCTGATAGACAGAGGAAGACTTGTACTAGACCGACTGACTGTGTTTGGTATAGGTTGTTGAGCTACTGTGGACGTGATCATAGAAGGCAGAGGTCTCTTAGGCTAAGCATTGAGGACAGGAGGTCTTCGGTGGAAAGGAGTTCCACGTGCTGGCAAGAGGTAGAGGCAGTTGATCTTCTGAGGGATCATTTCCAGAGTAGAGGGGAAGGTATCTCCTTTGAGTAGAGGCTCATAAATTCAGATTGGGGAAGGTATCTCCTTTGAGCAGAGGCTCATAAATTCTGATTGGGGGAAGGTATCTCCTTTGGGCCGAGGCTCATAAACATTGTAATTGGGAAGGATTCCCAAAGAACTTTGAGATAACTTTTAGAGAAAAGTTTTGTGGACGTAGCCCATCCATTCTGGGTGAACCACGTTAAAATTGGTGTCACTTTGTGGATGATATTGTGCATTGCTTTGATATTGCTTTGGGTATATTGCTTTACTATTTTGAAGTATGATGAAAAAGTAAAAAGAGGTCTTATACTGTTCACCCCCCTCTCAGTATAAGCTTGTGTTCTTCACTATTCTTCGTTTCCTCTTTCATGAACTTCTCTTTTTCATCCTCACTTTGTCTGAAGACCTGAAATGCCTTTTATAGCCGCAGGGAGAGGAGGATAAGGGTTATCCTCTGACAGGTTTGGATAATGGTTATCCTCTGACATTTTTGGATAAGGGTTATCCTCTAACAAGCCCTCAACTAGGGTTTATGACTAATCACCGACTTGGCATTAACTCCTGCGAAGATCGGATCTGTCAGGTGTCAAATTTGTCAGAATGTAGGTGCGACGTCATGTCACACTTTTGCCGAGATCCTGGACTATGGGAGCATAGTATGACTTCGCCCATGTCTGGAGTGCAATCTGGTTTTGCCCAAGGTTTGGAGTGCAGTTGGGCACAGGCATGAAATCTGGGTTAATTTTTCTAACACCCTCTTTTAAACCTAATTTCATGATTGCTTTGACTCCAAGATGCTCTCGTAATCTACTGAAGTCTTCCTCCTTCAAAGGCTTTGTGAAAATATCTGCCAACTGCTCCTTGGATCTTCAAAACTATAGATGAATTTCTTCGTACTTCACCAACTCTCTGATGAAGTGATAACGAATATCAATGTGCTTCGTCCGGCCATGGAACATAGGATCCTTTGAGAGTGCAATGGCTGAATTGTTATCATAGAAAATTATTGTCGCACCTTCCGAAGGATTGTGTAGTTCACTCAGAAATCTTCGCAGCCATACTGCCTGGCATGCGGCTGTCATGGCGACGACATATTCTGCTTCGGCTGTGGACAACACAACAATGGGTTGCTTCTTGGATGCCCATGAGACTGCCCCTGATCCAAGATGGAAATCATACCTAGAGGTCCTCTTTTGATCATCGTTACTGCCAGCCCAGTCACTATTTTTATAGCCAACCAGTTCCAACTGGTCCCGTCTAGTGTAAAATAGGCCATGGTTTCGCGTCTCGCTGACAGAGCGAAAGATCCTCTTGCCTACTTGCCAATGTGTGTCCGTCAGAGTCTCCATGAAATGGCTGATGAGACTGACTTTGAACATCATATCTAGTCGAGTTGCAGTCAAATACATAAGACTGCCAACTAGACTTTTGAACAAGGTTGGATCTACATTCCTCCCTATATCCAACTTGCTCAGCTTCAAACCTGTGGCTATAGGTGTGATGGCAGGTTTGCTGTCCTCCATCTTGAAATGCTTCAGGACATCCTTTGCGTACTTGCCTTGAGAAATGAAGATGCCATCTACAGATTGATCAACTTCAATGCCAAGAAAAAATTTCATCAGCCCCATGTTAGTCATTTCAAACTCGAACTTCATGGATGTTCTAAACTGTGTAAATAGGCTGCTGCTATTGCCAGTATATATTAGATCGTCTACATACAGACAGACGATGATGAGCTCACCTACTGCATTTGTCTTCATGTACAGGGAGTGCTCATATGGGCATTTATGAAAACCATTCTCTTGAAAATAGTCGTCAATACGGCTATACCATGCCCGGGGTGCTTGCTTCAACCCATACAGGGCCTTCTTCAGTTTTAGGACTTTGCCTTCTTGCCCTTGTATTTCATAACCGGGTGGCTGGTCTATGTAGACCTCTTCTTCCAACACTCCGTTGAGGAAGGTAGACTTGACATCCATCTGGTACACGCTCCATCCTTTCTGAGCTGCCAATGCCAGAATCATTCTAACTGTGTCAAGTCGGGCTACAGGTGCATACACCTCATGATAGTCAAATCCTGACTTCTGCTTGTAGCCTTTCGCCACTAATTTGGCCTTATGCCTGTCAACTTCTCCTTGGGCATTAAAATTCATTTTATATACCCACTTGACCCCAATGGTCTTATTTCATGCTGGAAGATGTTGTATGTTGATGATTTGCTTCTCACCGGCAGCTCCCTTTCTCACATGTTAGCTGCCATGTATCATTCTTCTCAATGGCTGCTATCTCCTCATCCATCGCATTCAACCATTTACGATTCTGACTTGCCTCTTCAAACTCCACTGGATCACATTCAGTAAATAGAGAAAAATAAGAATAATCTTCATCTAACTAATTTTGAGTTACCTCATAAATGTCTTGCAAGCTCCGAGTCTTCGCAGGAGTCCTCAGGTTTTGAATTTTGCTTGCAAGTGGAGGATACCGGGATGATGAGGCTGTGTTGCTGCTGGCACCACTGTTGCTGCTTGAAGGCACAGGTGGTTGGACACTGTCTTCCTCCAAGTCTACAGATTCAACAGTTATTGGTTCAGACTGACCAGTATTTGAATTCCAGTTCTATGCTTCATCCTCCAGGAACTTCACATCTCGACTGATGACAAGTTTCTTCGTCATAGAATTGTACAACATGTATGCCTTTGCTAGTTCGTTGTACCCTGTGAAGATGCACTTTTTAGCTTTGTCATCCAATGTATACATTTTATCATCTGGAACATATGCATATGTTATGCACCCAAAAACTCGCAAATGAGCCACACTTGGCTTCAACTTGCTCCAGGCTTCCTTTGGAATTTTGTCCCTCACACTCTTGGTGGGACACCGGTTCAACAGATAAACTCCACATGACACAGCTTCTGCCTAGAACTCATGTGGTAAACTTTTCACCTTTAGCATACTCCGTGCCATCTCCATGATTGTTCTGTTCTTCCTCTCAGCTACACCATTCTGCTATGGTGTATATCTGGCAGTGAACTGCCTTTGAATTCCATGTTGTTTGCAAAAGTTGTGGAATTCGTTGGAGATGTATTCTCCACCTCCATCAGTTCTGAGAGTCTTCACATAATGACCGCTCTATTTCTCAACTAGAGCCTTGAACTCCTTAAACCTTGCAAACGCCTCTGACTTCAACTTGATTGGATAAATCCAAGTCTTTTGGCTAAAGTCATCAATGAAGGTCAGGAAGAACTTGTTGCCGACAAGTGTGGTGGTCTACATGGGACTACAAATGTCTGAGTGCACCAGATCTAATGGATGTGATGCTCTCCAAGATTGTCCTATAGGGAATGCATCCCTGTGCTGCTTGCCAACCAGGCAACCTTCACAAACTTGGTTCAGTTGCTCAATAAGGGGTAAACCCTTCACCATCTGCTTCTTGTGCAGTAGATTTAGGCCACTGAAACTCAGGTGACCGAATCTGAGATGCCACATCCAGGTAGCATCCTTCTCAACTGCACTCAGAGACATCAAAGATTCATTCTGAATCTACAGCGAAAACATTTTGTTTTTCGTCATGGACACTGTTGCAATTTGTCCATGGACTTTGTCTCTGATGGAACAGACACCATATTTGAACAGTACAGTGTGCCCCTTCTGCACAAGCTGTCCAACACTTAGTAGATTGTGCTTCAACCCAGGCACATAAAAAACATCTTGAATTTTTTTTCTTTCATCGTGCCAGGTTTGGATGAGGATCTTTCCTTTCCCCATCATAGGAACTTTGCAGTTGTTCTCCATCTTGACTTCGGACTGGACTGTTTCATCCAGTTGTGAGAACATCTCCCTATTCCCAGTCATATGGTTGCTACAACCATTGTCAAGATACCAGATGTTTTTCTTGCTCTCCTCTTCAATACTGCAAGTTAGCAGCACATTTCCTCCTACCGCATTTTTGGGTTCCTTCGTATAATGGGCTTTCTACTGATTCTCATTCACCATCTTCTTCCTACACTGTGAGGCATAATGGTCGAACTTGCTGCAGTAGTAGCATTGGACCTTTGACATGTCCTTCTTCTGCTGAGAGCTTCCTTGCTGATTTTTGCCAGTGCCTCTTCCTCCTTGTTGATGAAAGTTGTAACTTGGCTTAGCATCATGAGGGTTTGATCTCCCTCCTTACTTGTTACTTCTCCCACGCCTGCTTCTGCCTCTTCCTCCTTGAGAACTAGAAGCGTTGTGGTGGGAGTCTTGTCTGTCACTGTCTCGGACTGAGACTTGTGCTTTGAAGACTTGCTCCAAAGAAGACTGAGTTGAGCGGCTCAGCCTCTATTCATGGGTCTGTAGGGAACCCATGAGTTCATCTATCGAGAGGGTTGTCAAATCCCTCGACTCTTCGATTGCTATCACAACCGAGTCGAACTTGGCAGGCAGACTTCTGAGAATATTCTCCATGATCCTTTGGCTCTGCACATTTTCTCCGTTCAACCGCATCTGGTTGATAATGTCAGTCATCCGGGTGAAGAAGTCGCTCATCGACTCGGACTCGCTCATCTGCAGGTTCTCAAACTCTCTCATGAGCATCTGTAGTTTCACCAACTTCACTTTTTTGGTGCCCTGATACGAACTTTCCAGGGTTTCCTAGGCCTACTTGGCCTTGGTGGCTGATGCAATCCATAAGAAGATGGTCTCCTCAACCGCTTGCATGATGTAGAAGAGGTCCTTCTGGTCCTTCTTGTGCTCTTTCAATAGATCCTTGTATGCTTGAGAGAGGACGGCCAATGCTGCTGCATCTGTCAGTTCTAGGTAGCCGTTCTTGACTAACTCCCATAGCTCCTGAGATTCGAACAGGATCCTCATTTGGATGCTCTAGTAATCGTAGTTCTTGCCATTAAATCGTGGGATCTACAATTGTAGGTAATTCTTTCCAGAATCCATCTTCTACCTCCGCGTCACGACTTAATCAACTCTAATACCAATTTGAAGGAAATTTTTAATTTTCGTACCTGTCAGGTGCTGAATCTCAGACTGCGTCGGGCGCAGGAGGGAAGACGGATGTCGCTGGTGAAGTTCACACAACATCAAAACTTCGGTTGTTGCGGGCGAAGTCTGCATAGCGCAGGAAGTTTGGCTATCATGGGCGAAGTCCGCACAACGTCGGAAGTTCAGGTGTCACGGGCGAAGTCCGCACAGCGCCGAAAATTCAACTGTCGCGGGCGAAGTTTGCACTACGCAGGAAGTTCGGCTATCATGGGCAAAGTTCAAACAGCACCAAAACTTTGACTGTCGCGAGCGAAGTTTGCACTGCACAGGAAGTTCGGTTGTCGCAGGCGAAGTCCGTATAGCGCTGAAACTTTGACTGTCGCGGGTGAAGTTTGCACTGCACGCAACAGAGTGCAGACTGGGGACAGCAGGCTTCGCTTGCGCACTCGGGCTACGCTCGGATCTCAAGCGCAGTCAGATTGCGGTAGCGAAGTCAGAAGGCTGCTTCAGACTTGGCCAACTTTGGCCTTGAAGACTTTCTTTGTCTTCTTCGTCTTGCCCGGCTGCTGCTGGGTTTGCCTGGCTTGGCAAGACCCATATGAGAGGAGAGAAATGCCGGAACAGAGAACAATAAACTTTAGCACAATAAAACTGTAAACCCTAAAGATGCTTGAAACGATTGCAAACTTTATTCATATGAAACTAGATTTACAGAAATCCTCAACCGAGGAATTAACAACATCTGTAGGCTACGCTGCAGGATAAACTAAACAAGGAGAAATGTCGAGTCTGCTGCTCGGACATTAATCAGCTGAGCCACACTGCTCACTGAATCGCTCTCCTTTCTTTCTCTGCTCTATTCTCCGCTTCCTCTTTCACGAACTTCTCTCTTTCATCCTCTCTTTGTCTGAAGACCCGAACTGCCTTTTATAGCCGCGGGGAGAGGAGGATAAGGGTTATCCTTTGACAGGTTCGGATAAGGGTTATCCTCTGACAGACCCTCAACTAGGGTTTCTGACTAATCGCCGACTTGGCATTAACTCCTGCGGAGATCGGATCTGTCAGGTGTCAAATCTGTCAGAAGGTAGGTGCGACGTCATGTCACACTTTTGCCGGGATCCCGGACTGCGGGAGCGCAGTCCGACTTCGCCCATGTCTGGAGCACAATCCGGTTTCGCCCAAGGTTCGGAGCGCAGTTGGGCACAGGCGTGAAATCTGGATTAATTTTTCTAACAGTATCGTCGCCGGGAGTGCATTCAACAACATATTTCAGCATACTGCACTCCCAACTTCAGAATCCTCTACTTTCTGGAATATTCTAGTATGATAGATATCAGAAAAAGTCAGGCGGCAATGGATATGATCCCTTAGGGGTAGCAGTAATAGTACTAGCAGGGCTGCTTATGGTCATGTCTAGTATAGATGAAGCATTTGGAAACAAATCAGAATCGTTGAACATACTGGGAGAGGATGTGGACGATGTAAATTCCGGTAAAGCCTCTAAATAGCTATTAGAAAATTCATCAGGAACCAAACTAAGTTGATTATCGATCATAAAGGCAGATTGAGGATCATTATTATTGGTTTGGTTTTCTAATTGTGTATTTACGTCATACAGGGAGGAAAAATGCTGCATATGTTCTATGATTTGATGTTGGGATTGCAACTGTCCCTGACCCTGGAACAAGAGTTCGTTGTGATGTGGATAACCTAGCCCAGACTCAATATTTTGAGCCCAATTTTGAGGCATGGCATAATTAGTGGTAAAATCTGAGCTAGATAAAGAATTCTCAACCTGGGATGTTGGGAGAAGCTTGGCGACATTGATTGCGCCGGAGTTTTGAGTATACTGATCAGTCTGTAGCTGCTGTTGCTGCTGGTGTAGCATGGCTAGTGCGACAATTTTCATATATTCTCTCATGGTGACATCCTGAAGCAGAGCAGTCACGTGTCCCAGAGCAGAAGATCTTAGGAATTTCGCTATGTTGTCTGTCACGGGGTCCATTCTCTTATGGATTAGTTTTTTCTTGATATGGGTGTGCCAGTAGTTCTTTATCTCGTTGTCGGTCCTCCCAGGGAGATGTGTGGCCATGGCAGACCATCTGCACATATCACTTCCCTTAGCTCAAAACTATATGAAAAAAAAATAACGTTTCTAAGGAAGAGCCAATGTTCGCAAAGACTTACTTGTCACCCATTTTCCGATGGAGTTGAATTATGGTCTGTTTTTCTTCCAGGGAAAAGTTTCCTCGTTTTATTCCAGGCCTAAGGTAATTAGTCCATCGCAGCCTGCAGCTCCTCCCGCACCTCAGCACTCCTGCAAAGATCAAAGAAAACAATGAAATAACTCGTCGTCTCCCAATTTAGTTGTAAAGTTACTCCTTTAACGCATAAACATTTTGCCATACACGTCCATTTTACTTTGTTATCCTATGACCAAACCACGATGCTGTTGTGACATGTAAGAAATCTTGAAAACTTTGTTGGAACAATTAATGTGAACAAGCACTTAAAATGTTTTTATTAAGAAGAAGAATATAAGTTTGAAAATAGAAAACTAATTCTCATATAGAAAGTTATATGATAAAATAAAAATGGTGAATGGGTAGAAAACTGAAAAAAATATTTGGAAAGTTATTATTAGTATGGTAATAATTTTATAGTATTGTGATAATTTTATATATTGATTATTCTAATTAATTGATTTATTCATCTATATTTTAGTAGATCATTTAACTTATACATAATTGGATTAATTGTATGGAGTAGTGATTATGATTTCGAAAGTGGTGCAACAACATCAAAAAATAAGGTTTGAAATATCATTATGTATTAAAGAATATTGTATTGAAGGGACTGAATCAATAAATAATATTATATGTAGTGTAGTAGCAATTTATATCTTTTACATGAAAAATGTGTATTTTATCTTTTCTATTTTGTGTTTGTTGTGTATAATTTTTTCCTTATTTTCAAACAAGCGTTTGATTTAAGAGCTCAATTTCTACAATTGGTATGAGAGTTAGTGTTAAAGCTCAAAGTTTGTGTTGAAGCTGGGAGTCTCAAGCATTCACAAAGTGGCTTAGGGAGATGATGAACAATGAGTAGAAGCAATCCAAATCATAGGTTGATTCAAGGAGAAGCTAAAATTTCATATGCTAAGCAACCTCAATACCATTAACAAGGTATGAGAACCAATGTAATCAAACTCAATAATAAAAGTGGAAGCACAAGCTATGTTGAAAAAAAAGGAGAAACAACATAAGTATTTCCAAAGGAGAAATGAGAGTGATGAGAATCATTGAATAAAGGTTATGTGTGATAGAAACAAGGTCCCAAAAATGAGAGAAGAAAGATGAACATGTGATAGGAAAATAACAAAGTGGACTTTGTATGTAGTGGTCTACTATATTACACGTGCTAGTTGCAATAATTGGTTATTTTATACAGAAGGTTATTCCTGGTTAGGTCATGAGATCAAACCCACTTTAAAGAAGAAATGAAAGTCACCAGTAGGATGTTCAAAAATATGTGAATGTGAATGCAAAACTATAGAGGTGCATGTGTAATAGCAAATTGAAGAGAAAGCTTTCTTCAAGAAATTGAAGTTCATAACATCAAACATTAAGGGAGGATTGTTGAAGCAAATCTTGAAAAAAAAATAATTTAAAAAATAGAAAAATAATTATGATATAATAATTATATATATATATATATATATATATATAGTTTGATAGTAGTATATCTTCATCAATTGATTTATCTATTATCTTTGGGTGAATCATCCATATTTGATGGATCATGCAGTTATGCATATCGTTTATGTATAATTGAATTAAATTGTATGAAGAATTATTGTTTTCAAAATGATAGGAGAAGAAATGAGATTTAAAAGATAAAATATATTAAAAAATAAATACAAATTCTATGTATTAAAGTAACAATTTAGGTCGAGCAATTTGTATTTTATCTTTTTTATTAGTGCACATTTTTTTTCAAATCTTCTCTGCAGACCAATTGGTATGAGAGCAATCAATTTCTACAAAAGTTACCTGCACGTATAGGAAGTTTACTCCAGTTTCCATAGCCATTATGGTTGATGTAATCGATAAGTTTCTGGTCTTCTTCGGGTGCCCAAGGACCTTTCTTGAGACCTTCCATATCACAAGAGGGTTCACCAGCCATGCTCATAAAATACCGCCTTCACTTCACTGCAAAACAGTCCATTAACACAGAAAAAACAAAGAACGAAACAGACAGACACACACAACGATTCAGTAGCATATGGAATATACAACAACCATTGAAAACCACAGTTTGTTCGAGGGGCCGATTAGATTACCGAGAAAAAGATTGTTACAGAGGACAAGCTGATGATGAGAGATTGTTAGCATGAAATAGAATTCCAGGGAGCACTCGTTATAGAGGCATCTATCTATAAATTTTCAAACAAGTAATATTATGGTGACAGGGCGAGGTGTAAGTCCTGTCCACTGCTAGAAATTGCCACCACAGACAACTGTGTACGCCATGTTGAACAACTATGCTCCGGGTAAGGTGGCCATCCGCTGCCTTCATATTTAAAGGATTTCCTTGTAATAATGCATGGATGAAAATGAAAGGAAGGTAAACCACGTTCCACGCAAAGTCCACCACATTGCCATGACGTTACGAGTATGTTCATCACCGGGTGTATAAGCTCAAATCGAAGACCAAAGACTCATTTGAAGTTATTTTTATTCATGTTCGGTGTGGGATGCACGAAAATGTCTTCTATAACGTCACATGTTGCAAATTGCAAATTGATTGATTTTTTTCACATAGTTTTTTTTTTCAAAGGAGTTGGTTATAGGTTTTTTTTTTTTTTTAAAGGAATTGGTTATAGGTTTTTTTATTTTTTTAAAGGGTAGTTGGTAATAGGTAATCGCAAATTCATTGTTGTTGATTAAGTTAATTGTATTATATAAATTCTATTACTAAACCTAATTTGACTTAGTTATGTATTTCCCATTTATTAGTTGAGCGCAACTTCCTCGGTATCATAAGAATCTTCCGTATCTGCAAATTGCAAATTGATTGCTGTTGATTAAGTTAATTGTATTATATAAATTCTGTCAAGAAACGTAATTTGACTTACTAAAATTTTTATATTTAATTGATGGATTACCTGCAACTCATATTGGGATTACTATTATTGATTGGTTAATTGAAGATGTCCTTCTGGGTAAGAAAATAATAGAATTTAAATAAATAACGGAAAACCTGATTGTGACATTCATCACTTTTTAATTGTCTTAAAATATTACTAGTCAATAAGGTTACATAAATGACTTTTATAAGATATTCTTGAAAATCAAGCTGACTCTTCTTATATTAGTTCAAAATATAATATGAGTTATTTAATGGTACTGAGATTTTAGAAATCTTAATAAAAGTTTAAAATTTGAGTAGTAGGGTTGTACATTATGTTTGGGTTAAGTGGTCAAATAATTAGATTTTGGATTAACAATAGCTTCCATCAAGGCCATCTCGTATGGCCTATGATCTCATAAACATTAAAAGGGTTGTCTTATATGGTCCATGGCCTCACAAACATTCACAAACATTAAAAAACTAAATGTAATTATTAGTAAATATTTAATATAATTATTATATTTAATGGTGGATTATCTAGATCAACTTTAACTTTTAAAAGTAATTGATTACTTTTTTAAATGAGGATTTAATATTTATAAAAAATGAAAATAGTTCACATAAGCTTTTAATTCATAAGTAGTAAAATTAGTATTATCAATAGCAAAAGTGAATATGACAAGATAAATTCAATATGTATATAATAAGTAGTAAGATAATGTTTTGAGGATTATTTTTCAATCATAAAAAAACATTATCAAATTATTAATGAAAAGGTTATAATGGATTTCCATTCACTTATAAATTATTGATGCATATAAAATTAATTAATGTTTATTTTTTACTATTTGAAGGTGGATCATTTTATGTGTGCTATGAAAATCCATATAATCTCACCTACACATATTATCAATAAAAGATATATGTTTGGTCTTATTTGGCATAAATTAAAGTCAAAAGTTTATTTTTCAAACTCTAAATCACACCTCATCAAAACTAATAATGCTAATCTTATAAATTTATCATTAATTGGTGCAAAAGAATTATTATCCATAATTGCAAGGTTCAAAGATATCCATCTCATCTCCAATTAGGTGGAAAAATGGTACAATCCTATATCATGTATTTAAAAATAACAATGATGAAATAACACTTAAATGTTGGTCATGAAAGCATGTAATCATAGTACAAAAAAAGAGAAAGATAATAAAATATGAAAGAAACAACAAGTATAAAAATTGGAGGCATTAAACTCTCCAAATGATGCTTGATCTTTTACGACAAATATTTTATCTTCTATTATTGCTCCTTTAACACTTCTTTTTTCATGATGGAGACTTAAACTATTTTGGCACCCTAACATGAGCCTCAAGTGTTTTTCTTGGATTATGCATGAAGTAATAATGTGTAGCTCTCTTATTACCTCCTTTAGTATGCTACGGTGAACACAAATGAATATTAGAAGGAATGGTGGGCTTTAATGAAAAGGATATTGATTTTAATTTTGTTGGGTAATTTAGAGGAGAAAGCACAAATATATTTTTTTGTATGATGAAAGAAAAATAGAAAATAAAAAATACAATTAAAAAATAACCAAAATAATTTTTTAATAAGAAATATGCACTTCACTACAAGAATGAAATGTATGCAAGTGTTATCTTTATGATAAAGATGTTTATCTTTTGAACTATCTTATTACATTCAAATCCACTAAATCATAGAATTTTCCAAGTAAGAGATGAAGGGTTGCTATTAGGATATGTGACAAATATTTAAAAATTGTTATTGCCTCCAAGATGAAAAGTTGCTATTGTGACATTAAAAAACATTTTAAAAATAATTAATGCCTAAAAATGCATAGGATAAAAAATAATTAATGCTTTAAAAGTTTGAGTTTTTATGGAATAGACTATTTTTGTATCACTCCTACTTAAGAGCTAATGGCCCCTATTGCATCCATATATAGAAACAAATGAGGAAGATAATTGTTATTTTGGTGCTAGTAAACCACTTTTCTTTGTGCATCACTTGCCCTACCTTGACCACCTAGAATAGAGAAATTTGCTATTGCATAGTCTACTTGACATTTGTGTTAGTGATTTAATATATAGAAAAGGAAAAGGATGTGATAGATTTAGGATTTATCTCATTATTGTATAATTATTTTTCCATATTAAATATATCCAACAATGAAGGAAAATATGTTTAAATAATTAGATTTGGTAACTACAACAACTGTCAAATGATGATATTAAAGTGTTAATAATCCTTCTATGAAAAGAGTTGGTAGAGAATGAGGTTTAGGCCTATGAGCAACAAGATACACAAATATGAGATTTATTCATCTACTACATCCAAAATGAATGTCCAAATATCTATGACGATAGAGGTTGAGGTTAGATCTACCGAATATTATATAACCATTTAGGTGCAATAGAAAGATACTTTGTTCTTCTAAATTTTTGTTATTACACTTTAAGACATATAGGGATAATTTTATAATTCATTTAGAATGAACATCTAAATGAAAAAAAAATATGAGAAGCAAGGTCAACTTTAGGTAAATATTGGACCAAATTTTTTATCAAACAATGTGATGCTTTATTAATCCAAAATTCATGTTGTACTAAGATATGAGTGGTCTAAGTAGTTGACAAAAGCTAGTAACAATTAGAACTATATCTTTATTAGTAAAAAATGGTATGATATATTATGTAGGAGCTATTGCCTGAACATGATATTAGGCACTAACATCTAATGCAAATTTACATGTTGATAATATAAGAGACCATAATATTGAAGCTATAGTTGGTGTTATAGAAAGGTATTTCACTATAGGTTGTTATGGCATTAGCCAATTCACTCAAGAGTTATGATGGGTTTCAAATCCTATGGTTAGTGCAAGGCTTGTAGTTATAGGTATCATTCTATGTTCAATAAGGAAATATTATAACTTCTTATATAAAGTGGATCTATGCTGATTTAAAACATATCAAATCATATTCTTGATATTCTAGATTCTAGTCATGGGTTGAAATGTTAACTGTACCATTATTTTTGGTTCATTTGTGTAGATAGTGTACTTCATGGTACTTGAATGAAAAACATGATGTGATGAATTGATTTTTGCTCCAATAATGTACGTGTATGGGCATCAACATACATTCTTGGTAAAAAACACAATTAATACATGTGGATGAGCATCCAATAATGAAACATAATGTAAGGTTCTACATTTGGCAAGGATATCTATAAATAGTATGAGAGAGATATAAATGCAATTATGAATTATAGTGAATGTGTGTTGGTAGAAATGATGAACTTAATTTAACAAAGGAAATCATCCCATCCAATATTCATCTATATTGGATTTATTGTTTGAATTTACATCTTTTTTCAAAAAATGAATAGAAATAATTCATCCACTCAAATCTTATATAAATAATATGAAAGAAAAAAAAGGAAATGTATAGTATTGGTGATTACATTCAAAACCATAAATAATTTCTATATTAAATTTATTTTAAAATAGTAATAATTTTAAATGACTTTTCTATATCTTTATTTACTCAATGATTAAGCTAGAATTATAATTTCTTATTTATATGAGTAGTAAAATAAATAAAGAGAGCACCCAAGTGTTGTAGGTGAGTTGGAGAGGTGAGGGAAATCCTCCATGGGAGGTCCCAGGTTAAAATATCCACCCTACCAAAAAGCTGAATTGGGTATACAAAATCCAATTGATAATGTTGGTGCGGGCAGGGTCGGGTGCGACTCTCGGGTGACTTTGATGGTGTATAACCCCCTGTTCATGGTCTCTCAGACCAAGGCAGCCTCGCAAGGGGTTTTTCGCTAAAAAATAATAATAATAATAAATAATAATAAATAAATATAGTAGGGTCAACATTAGGAATATGAAGTACCTCATTGAAAGAAGAATATCCAATGTGATATTTCTACATTATGCAACCTACAAAGAATAATCATATCTGATAATGAAAAACTCATCTAAATTAAATTTTGTGTACCCTTATAGGAAATATTTGTACTTTTTCATGTTCCTTGTTGCCCCTAAATCTCCAACCCACTCATTAGAAGCAAATGTTCAATATGTTTAATGAAAAACTACATGTGTTCATCAGGTCTAACCATAAAAATTGTCCTCAACTTGTCCATAGAAGAGTACAACATCAACAATCCTCATTTTCGTTGTTTCTCAAGCTTCTTGATATGGATTTGAAAAAATTATGGTTTATGTCCTTCCTTATTGCAATACTCATGTGTTAAATTTTTAGAGGTCTACTTAAGATTCATTTCATTATATTTTGACTTCTTATCACTTTAAGATTTTGTGATAGATCATTTTGGATGGTCTTGATTGGATAACCAAATTACTCTTATGTCTTTTCTTCTAGCCTAATGATGTAAGAAGTACTTAAAAAACCCATCAATTCATGGTGTGAGAGAATTAGGAAATTATATTTGAAGCTTATTAAAAAAATAACTATCTCATTTATTTATAAAATATTATTGAAGACTTTATTAAGCAATTCAATTTTCTTCTTCTTATTCACAACTTCTTACGATTTTTTTGTTACATTAGGTATTCCTCTTATATATGGATATCACATTACAATTCCTTAAAGTGACTAGTGTACTCATCAATAGTATCATAAGAGTACATAGTCAAAGAAGTAATATTGATCTCATAATTACTAATCTATGTATAATCAATTCAATCATATAGCCCCTCATAATTAGTAAGCAACTCCTTGGGATACATGGTGTTGCTAACATGGGTGTCATAGATCTTATCAACATGAAGATATATAACACCAAGAGCCTCATTCCTTTTATGCCAGTAAACCTACATCCATTCTTCATAATCAATAGCATGAGATTACTCATTCACATGTTTGAGTAGCCACTTACTGTAATAAAAGCTTCAATATTAATTTTCTAAGTAGCATATTTTATACTATTTAGCAAGGGAGCATACTAATATGACTATCCTACCATAAAATAAAATATTACATATATTTGTGATGAGAAATAAAACCACCAATGCAATGATCTAAAATAACCATGCAATTCGAAAACATGGGTTCAAAATACTTTGATATACATAAGTTATGGTCCCTCAAAATTTGGCTCTAAAATAATACAAAATACCTCTAAAAACTTTGAAAAATATAAATTATTTTTTAGTACCTATAGAAAATGATAAATCACCATGAGTTTCTACATGAGTCATTGAGTGGGTTTCAACTATGAACTAAGTGGGAAACCTTTTAATGAATCATGTGATGCCACTTGTCAAAGTAGGGTACTACCACTTATGCATTGACTATGTAGGCTACTAGGCAAGGTACCAAGAAACTAGATTGTGTCATTTGTCATGCTCTAATTTATTATATAATCAGTGAACTAGAATGCACCACTTATTATTGTTTGATTCATTCTAAAATCAAATCTTTTCCAAGTTTTTTGATGAGATACAACTTACTCGAATTAATAATTTTTAAGTTGGGCTAATAGACGTTATTGTAACCAATCATCTACTTGGGCTACCTTAGAAGTTTTGGGAACATAGTCTATGATTGTTGGAGGCTTTTGACCATACAAGTCTTGGAATAGAGACATCTTAATGGGAAATTTATTGTATCTAGTGATATTGCTTATCTTGAGAAAATAAATGAAGGTAAGTACCCACACATTTGTTAACAATATTTGTTTGACTGTTCTACTAGGGGTAATTAGCGAAAGATATACTCAACTTGGTACAACTAAGGCAAAATAGTTATTTCCAAAAGATACTAGTGAATATAGGATCAATGATCACTCATAATAATTTTGGGTATACCATGTATTTTGAAAATAGAATCAAGGAATACCTTGGTCACCTTACTTGTGGAATATGGATTTTGTAGGGTATAAAAGTGGGCATATTTGAAAATATGATCTACTACCACCGATATTATTGTTTTACCTTCTAATTTGGGAATCCCCTCAATGAAGTCCATAGAATTATGCTCCCACTAGTAGTTAGGGATAGGTAAGGGTTGTAACTATAAACCAAAAATAAACAACACCAATCACCACAGAATGCACAAAATGAATAATATTTTATTAATATGGGTATATATCTTAGTTGTACAATTAATATGTCCTAATATGGGGGTTACAAATACTTTTTAATACAGATATTACAAATAACAGGGTTTCAAAACCCTGGTTCAATGAACAGTTGGTTTCTTCTAGCTCATCCTTGATCCAAACAAGAGTGTGGGTGGGCTTGTGTATCCTTATGGGACCACCCTATCTTCAACATATTCCAAAAATATGATTCTTGTACCTAAAAATAAAAAATAACATAAAGGAGGTTAAAAGCACTTGTGAGGGCTCCACTGTGTGAGGCCCTCTAAAAGATAAAACTAATAAACTCTAGATGTTGTAGAATAAAACTATAAATATAAATGCAAGAATGTAAATAAATGATGCAAAAAAATTGTACCTTGTCAATGCTAATCTTTATGCTTGCTTTTATTGTCGATGGTCGTGTGAACGCTTGAAAGCTTCTAAGGGCTTACGAACTGTAAAATCTACTACAAGAAACACCTAGAAGTGTTTGATGATGATTGTGAATACCTATAAACATTCCAAAAATGCTCATTAGTGTTTTTCAAACTCTAGGAGGTAGTCAAGGGTGGATGGGGATGAAGCATAACCAAATCTGGTTTGTGAGATTTTGGTGATGGATTCGATGGTGATGGTAAGGGAAGAAGATGATAGCGAAAGAGATAGGGAAAATATTCAAATTTGGGATCTTCTAAGAATTTTCTTGAACAATGTTCATGGACCTTGATTAATAAAAATGAATCACCTTTTATAATCTACCCTTGAACATGTTAGGGTTTTGACGACACAAAATCAACGATCAAGATTAAAACATGAGGAAGGGTGGATATTAAGCTTGGGCAAGTGACATGGATTGATATGGATAGATGGTTGATATTAAAAATGTGATGGATGGCTAGGATTTTATATAAATACATATAATTATTAAATATATATAAATAAAAATATAAAATATTTATATTTATATATATATATATAATAAACATACACACACACACATATATAGATATAAATAATGAACGACTATATTTGAAAGATATAGATGGATGAGAAGTGGCTATATTTTTGTGTCTACAGATGCTCCTTTTTGTATCGCATTGCGTGAAACACAATGCAGTGCAAAAATATGAGACACCTTGTTTAACATGATGAAGCAGCTTTCTTTTCTTGGAATGTAAAGATGATTTTGAAGATAAATTATTTGTATGTGTAGCTTACCCCCTCAATTGGTGAATGAGTAAAAAACAAATCTCTTCAGCCAATTCATACAATTGCAAGTGAAAATATAGTTGAAAGATGTAAGTGCAAGTGTATGATGTAAATGTAGATGATTTGAATGATGTAAATACGAATGATAGGAATGATGTAAATTGACACCATTTTTTTGCCCCAATGAATTAAATGGGTTTTTTCCAAGTGTATATGCCATGATAATGTAATATGTGTCCCATTGTGGAAAATAAAAATCAGTTTTTTTAACCCAAATTTGGGGTGATTCCATGCTATTGAAGAAAGTGCCTTTTGGCATAATTGAAATGCAAAGTGATGAAAATGCATAATATCAGAAACCAATCATCCTAGGATTAGGTGATTGCTAGGAGACCCCTCCTAGTGACTATGCACAATTCCTAAATGTTAAAGAGAATGATATAGTATGAATTGTCCATGTTTCAAACCCCATGGATAATGCCATTAATGACAACTTTTGAGAAAATTAATCTGAGCATAGTTGCACTCAAAATATGATAGACCAAAAGTGATTTTATTTTTGAATAAGAATATATTGTATGTTGAAAATAGCCAAGCATACTTATGGTGATTTATTCATCTTACCGAATTGCATGGACAACCAATAGTTGCAATCACCAAGGAGATAGAATAGACCACTAGATACGGGGTTCACTTGAAATTTTATGTGAATTTGGTAAATGTTTGATCCAAATTCAAATTTTAGTGGATTTTTTTGATTTTGAAATGAATATGTGATGATTAAAAATGAATTTATGTATGAATTGCATGATTTTGTGAAATTTTACATTGGTTTTAGAGTTTTTTTAGTACAATTTTGGATAATTTTATGATTTTTGGTTGTAAATAAAATTTAACCACCCAAATCAATTCATGTTATCATAAATATGGATGAAAGGATGAGGTGGATGATTATAATGATGAATATGGTTGATTTGTGAAATTTTAAACCATTTTTGGGATGTTTTGAAGTGTGTGAGGCAATTTTATGATATTTGGTCACAAGCAAAAATTAAGTGCCCAAATCAAATTTTTGTTTCACAAAACATATTATGATGATAAAATGAATGTATGGATGCAATGTGGAGTGATTTTGTGAAGGTAAGCTATATTTTTGGAGCATTTTTGTATTTTTGCAAAATTTGAGGCCAAGTGTCGGCTAGTATTCACATCATGCGTAGACATTGGCAAGTGTTTACCACTCTACATATGCTGGTCAGCATTTCAATGTACTTTTGAATATCCATGGGTATTTTAATGCACCAAAATAGTTATAAATAGTTTGTAGAGGTGTAACCAGATTCATTATTACGTTCACAAGTTTCAAAAATTACATCTGAAGGAGAGTGAGTGAGTGTGAAATGAAGGCTATGGTGATGGAGGGTGAGAATGTGGTAATAGGAGCAAAGGTACATGTTTTCGAGGTAAGTGTCCTTGGAACTCTTGTTTGAACTTGTGAATTTTTTTTTAAATAATGAAATGAATGTTATATTAATGTGTTTGTATTGTATATGTGTTATGCTATAGTTGAGGATATTGGAGGCTCGATATCGAGTCTCATCCCTTATATTTGGGGTGAGAAAGGTACTTTGGAAGGAGAACTAGGATTGGATGGAGGATGTAGGGTTTGCTGGGGTAGTCCAAATTGATGTGGTGAGGGAAGATGAGAGGTATCTCTCTACCTTGGTAAAGAGATGAGATCTAGATAGGGGGACCTTTCAACTCCCTATAGGAGAGGTGATAATGATACTTGAGGATGTATACCATATCCTTTGAGTGTTGATGGAGGAATTACATGCTGAGGTTGGACACAATAAGAAGTATGATATGAGCTAGATCTTTGGATATCGATGGTAGTATATGAGTGTTGATAATGTATGTTCGTAAGAATTTGGAGGTATTACCCACCTTGATCATGTTCTTGTTGGCCAACATGGTGGCATCAAACAACACTGGTTTTTAGTTTCCATGGAACATGATCAGGTTGGTATAAGATATGATTGATGAGCCTTGGGTATATGCATGTGCACCTTCTCTTCTACCTCAGTTGTACCAAGAACTGTATGAGGTAAGTGGATGGAATAAAAATGGATTAGGGTGTAGTTTACTACTACAATATTGGGACTAGGAGCACTTCAGTGTGGCTTATCCTGTGGGCTTGCCTATTGAAGCGTGGGATATAAAGCATTCCTATGCTTTGATATGGTGAGTGACAAAGGAGGTGTACCTGAGTCATCCTAGATAGACTGGCTAGGAGTATAGAAATCTATGGGTAGGGATGAAACCTACTCAGGTGTAGTGGAGACCATGGCATAGTAGCACTTAGACTAGTGATGGGGAGCAACTACAGAGAGTTTGATAGGCTATATGGGTGGTTGGGTGATATAGGAGTGAGGTGGAGTTGATCTAGTTCTCATAGGTGTTATAGTAGTTTGGACTATGATAGAGGATTCCTGAGGCACTAGTGTTGTATAGGTTTCATTGGAATGAGATAGGTCTACCCTATTCTGAGGTATGGTAGCTGATATATGAGGATGATGAGGAGATAGATCTTCTTGATGTGGATGATGCAAGGACTACTACTGAGTATTATGTATGGTTCACTTCATAACCACTATGGGTATTGATTCCAAAATTGGATGATGGAAATGGGGATGAGGATGAGAAAGAGGTCAATGTGGAGGAGGTAGATGAGTCTCCTAAATTTCAGAGACATCTTTGATCTAGTAGTCAAGGGATATGAGTAAGGGATGTAGAAGAGAAGCCTCCAAATATTGGAGGTGATGGTGATGGTGATGATAATATGGAGGAGGTTTTGAAGAGACATCCAAGATAGAGTGAGTAGGAGTGGATGAGGATCAAACAGATCATGGTGTAGTGAGATGTAGAGATAGCAACTCAGGATGTAAATATAGTTTGGTTGTAGGTAGAGCTAAAGGTATATATGACTACAGGTGGAGGTGAGGATATTATCATGAGTCTCTAGGAATATCTAGCATAAAAGGACCATCATTAGAGGTAGGATGTACTGCGTCTTTGATCCCAAGATGGATATATCTAGGATTTGGAGGGGTAACATAAAAAAAGAACACCATTGAAATAAATATTACATATTATATTATATTTTGAAAATTCCCTTTTGATACACTTTGACCCTTTTAGGGTGCATTTTACAAAGATATGTGCCAAAAGGGGAATCCCTTTTACAAATCAAGGATGGTGTCTTTCACTTCTTCTATGCCACAATCAATGTTGGAGGTGGGTTTATTGTGACCATCGTGATTACCTTGAGCTTTTTGAATCCTGAACCTAGAATCTACACACATGTAAATAGATAAGGGTTTAGTAGTACCTATCACAATGAATATGATAAATTTAATGAAATACCTAATGTAAATTACATAAAATAACAACTATTATGATTATTGCTTACATGAGTTATGATTTTAGCATCATAACATTAGCATTCCCCTCCTTCCTTTTTCTTGGTCATATTATGGTGCATTTATAGGCCTTTGAGGGTTTTGGAGGGAATGATAGGTGGTAAGCTAGGGCTACCAAGTGTTAGGGACTGGGCAACCACCTATCCTGGGTAGTTACAGTGAGTCACTAGAAGTGTCTCACTTAACTAGGGAGATGTGGCAAGTGGGTAGGTGGAAGTGAAGTGATCTATGGAGTGAGGTGTGATATGTAGCAATTGGGTAGGTCAAAGTGGATTGATGTGTGGAGTGAGATGTGAGATGTGGCAAGTGTGTAGGTTAAAGTGGAGTGAAGTGTGGGGTGAGGTGTGAAATATGGCAAGTGGGTAGGTTCAAGTGGATTTATGTGTGGAGTGATGTGTAAGATGTTGCAAGGTGAGGGGTAGTGATGTAGCCCGGACATATGTCAAGTGGGGAGATTGGGTATCTTATACTAATTTTCTAGATTTAATAAATCTAGAAAATATAAATTAATGTGCAAGAAAATACACCTAAGTTTAGACTTAGGTATATTATTTTATTATGCAAAATTGGAATGTGCAATGTGAATGAATGATGTGTAGGAATTATATGCCTAATTTTAGACTTAGGCATATATTATTATGCAAAATTATGATGTGCAATGTGGGTGAAATGTACATTAATTGATATGCCTAAGTTTAGACCTAGGCATATAATTTAATATGCAAAATTATGTGATGATATGCAAATACCTAGATTTTTGTGTCTACATGAGGATCTATTGATGCAGCACCACATTGGGATGCCAAACCAACACTCCTCCGTATCTAGAACTGTTAGGTATATTGTGTCTAGACATATTGGCTCTATGTCTAGGGCTCCTTTGGGATCATAGGGGTCCTCCTATTGGTGTTAGCTAGTGCTTAGATGTACTTTTTGTATATGAGCCTTAGTGATCCATTGTATATAGACTTCGGGTATTCATTCTACATGTGATATATATATACACACACACATGGATTTTACATTTGTGTCAAGATTTTTTGTGGAAGTTTTTTGTGTGAATGCATGTGTATATGTGTGATGCAATGATAATGCAATGATAATTTTTATGAATTAAAATGAATTAATGCTCTAATAATAATTAATAGTTTAGATTTTACTTGACCATGTATAGCATTTTTGTTTAATTAGGGGTACCAAAATGGTGGCATGTGAAATGGAAGACTCATGTAATTATATGGATGTTGATATGGAAGAAGATATGGATGTTGATAAAGAAAACTGATTGTTTTGTAGGGACTCAGACATACTAGTGATATTAAACAAACTCACTAAATATTACCTAGTTTCCTAGGACCAAATATGTGTGCAATGAATTCATTTTTCGAATCATGAGTTTGGTAATGACTTGAGGTAATAAAGAACCAATGTGTGTGCAAGTGATTTCATTAACCTATCTTGAGTAAATTGAGATAAAACCTGTCATGGAGGAGACCAATAAGGTAGTTTATCGTCATGTGCAGTCAGAGGTCTCTTCAAGAGATATGTTTCACCACACATGAGCGTACTCCACTGCCATTTAAGCATCTATAGCACCAGTTGATATTAGATCCATAGTCCAATAATATGATCTCTAATCTTTTGGGATTTAGACTGGAAATGTCGATCTATCCTTATAACTTGAGGATTTATGGTGTATGATGTGTAAAATATTTAGATACTTGGGAAATAAAATTCTCAACTGAAGTGTAATGAGAATGTAACCCTATCTTTACTACTCATTGCTTTGTTTGGAAATGATTGTGATAGTGGTGAAGACCACTAGTTTTTATTTTTGGACTATGTGCATAATGGGACAAGCAAGGGGTACCCTATTCACTTTTAGGTTCAACCCAATCATGGTATTATCCCTCTTTGACACAAGATATTATTAATATGTATGATTGTGGTTGGTTCAAGAGTGTTAAATTCAATTCCCAGAACAATATTTTCTTAGTGAAAATGTTTTTTGGTCCTAAAGAAATCTCGACATGTATTAGAGGTTGCTAGAAACACTAGAAGTGGTTGAGTGATTGAAAATACCTAGGGATGTGGAAATGTGGTTTGCAAATGATAATTTTACTTTATGGAATGGTGCAATAAAATGGATAATGGTTTGAAGGTACCCCTAATTAAGGCAACAAAACTTTATTGGATCAATTATTATCTAAACTGAATAAATGACCCCTAATATGAAATGTGAAATGTGTGAATGTGGTTGTGAATGTAATGTATAAAATACCATTTGTGAAATGTAATTTTTGCAATGTAATGTGTGAAATGCAATGTGCAAAATACAATGTGTAAAAATGTAATGTGTGAAATGTAATGTGAGAAATGCAATGTTTTTTTTGTGTATTATCCATGTATATATACATATATGAATCACATTAAGCATAGAATGATATCAAGTGAATGACGTTAAGTGGTTCAGGCTCTTCGACTCCACCTAGAATTGAAACCCTATAATTTCCCTGGAAACCCAGATAGCAACAAGCAACACAAATAAATGCAACATGCAAAAAATCATGCACATGCAATGCAATGATGATTTTTTTATTTTTTGTTTTATGTTTTTTTTTAATTATGTACATATATTACAATAAAATATCAAGTGAGGTGAATTACTTAAATGGAGGTGGTTCACCGGTTGATTTAGATTGCTCTTATGGAATAAGCGAGTAAAATATAGGATGATGGATGGGGAAATTCTGAGGTAATACTCATCCTGTTTTGTGAATGAAATGATGGGTGCCGATTCCTCATTAGATTCATCAGAAGCTATCAACATAATATCATATTCTTCATAGATTTCATCTTCAAAGTTATCGGGGTGATGGCTTTCTTCTTCTAAACTCAAATGGATATTTTGAAAAGTGTGTTCAAAGGAAGAGGTGAAAGAATAAGGGTGATAGCCTTAACCTAAATGGTCATGCATTGCTCGATATGGAGTATCAATGAGCTCATGCATTCCCTATTCATGTCATCGTAGGCCATATCCTTTTCAATTGACTCGATGAAAGTATCAAGATGGAAAATGCAACATGTGCTATATGTTGGAAGGTGTTGGCTGCTTGGGTTCATCTAAAGAAATTGGATAGGATGATGAATCAATCTCCGCATACACAAAATTAATGTTATTGGGTATTGAACCCATGTTGTATACCACTCCTATGGACAAGGGTGGGTCATGTGGGTGACCACAATACCTAGCAATTTTGATGTTAAGCAATGTGATAGTGATGCCTTGGACCACGTATTAACCAATACCAATATTAGTGAGGTGGACCGCAACTTGGGATGATGTGGAGGCAGATGTGAAAGTGGATGTGGAAGGCTCAATATTGTTTTGGGGATTTGATAATGAGAGATATGAATTGGAATGGCATCTCACAATACATTAATTTGAATTATGATATATCAATTGATGTGGATGAACGTGGATTTGGTTGAGGTATTTGATGAATGGGTAATTATGTGGAGGGAGTGATGGTGGAGGATAATGATGATGATGATGTGGCTATTATGGAGTGATTTTGATCACATGTACATGTAGTCAACGATGATGAAGATGAGGGTATGGAAGTGGAAGGGGTAGAAGCTTGATGTGGGGTAGTTATAAGGAGCTCATTAGGAATAGGAGTTTTGGATGAAGAAGTGGATGATGTGGTGGATGGGGTCAAGAAAAGGTGAGTGGATGGAAGGGTGGACTTGTAGGGATTTGAAATGAAGTTGCAATAATGGTTTGATGTCCACTGGTATGCAATTAATTTTTCCCTCATGTACATATTTTAAACATTAATGGAGTATAGAGGGGACACATCTGATTTCCCTAATCCAAGGATGTCCAAGAAGTACATTAAACACCATTGACCCTTCCAATATGTGAAATATTGTATGAAATATTTTTACCCCTAATTCAATGGGTAAAACTATAGTGCCAACTATGGAACAAAGAGCATCATTAAATGCTTTCAAGGTGAAGGTGAATTTGATGATGATATTTATGGAGGATATGTTATCAATAAAAACTTATTTGAATGGATTCCTATCAATTTGAGCCATGATATGCAATGGAGGACCACCAATCCTAACAATATTGGTTTGATTTCAAAATCATAGAATTTAATGGTAGGCTTCACACATGTTCAAATACTTCCCACAAATTTGCGAAAGGCATTAGTATCCTGTGATTGGAGCTCAATGGATTTTAGAATCTCTATTAATGACCCATGATTTTGTGAAGATTATTGAATTAGCTCACAAATAGACAGTTTAGTTAAATTCATTTTAAGGCTGGTGGTTAACCAACTACTCAGAGAGATAATTTGACTTGATGGATGATTGGGAGGATGAGTTCATGGAGATGGATGGCTTGGAATATAAATTGGTTGGGAAGAATTTGTGAAGAAGTGAATGGAATATGGAGAAGTGGTAGGTTGAGAAGACACACTTTCATGAGGAGCTATGGGAGGCTGAACAGTCTACTTTTGTGCATTTTGTTGATTTATACATTTTTGACCTCGGGGGACTATATTAATAGCACCCACAAAACCTTGATATTATTGAACATGGTTAACTTGATTAGGAGGAGTCTTGGTGTTTGAACCTCTTATTTTTTATTGTGCTTCCTCATGATGGGGAGTGGTGTTTGATAGATACCAAGGTTTTTATTTTGTTGAGCTAAGGGACTATCAACCTTGATGACCCCAAATTCAATTAATTCTTGCACTATATATTTAAATGTTTAGTAGTCATTAATTTTGTGCCCATTATATCGATGATAAGGGTAAAATAAATGATCTTGATAGTTTTTACCATGCTTATTAGGATCATCAAGCTTAACCTTAGGTAAGTAAAGTTGGTTTGTATCGTACCTATAAAATATGGAGGTATATGACTTGGATAAGTGGGTGTAGTGGTGGTTTTTTCAAACATATTGTCAATATTGGCAATTGTCCACAATTTTTAATGTTTTGTGAACTTGTGGTGGTGAGGGGACCACTAAAAAATTTGTTATGGTTTTTTTTGCATTGGTTTTTTTTTTTTATCCATTATCGATTGGCTCATGACCACTTGATTCGCTTGATTGGCTTGATGAGCATGATTTATCTTGGATCAGCCAGAATAACTTCCTTTTGGTTGGCCCTTATTCCACCATTATTCCTTTTTAGCCTTTAGCATACCTTATTGGATTTTTATTTCCTTAATTATGATATCCTAGGAAAGAGCTTCTTCCAATAATCTATACTATTGTAATTACAGTAACCAAGAGATGGATTTTAAGTAACTCTTGGTGAAAAATCAAGTGAGATCTTCCATTGGTAGGAAGAATGGTAGTTTTGTGATAACAACCCTCCAAAGATTGCCAAAATCATAGACTCTCATCATCAAATTGCTTAATATTATATAAGTTATTCAGTGAAATTTTCTTTCAAACATTGAGGGAAAATCCTTTGATAAATTGGTCTACCAACTATTTAAAACTATAAATACTATGACGAGGTAGATTGTTATAGCACTCTATGATATCTCCCCCCATTTTCTGAGGAAAGGTTATGAGCATTAAATAATCTTAATTTTAAATTTTGAAACATGAGTGAATGAATGTGCTCATATGCTCGCTGGGGTCCTCAGCCCCTTTAAAGTTATCAAATTTTAGCACTGTAAAATATTTCATATATGAGAGTGATGGTATCAAAAATTAAATTGGTTTATTGATAAGCAATCTTAAATTTAGCATCAAATTCATCATACTAGGAGAGTGTTGCATCAAGCTATCAATCTGATGTTGCATTGATTGAATTCTAGGGTCTTCCCTAGGTATGTGGAAGCCTTAAATTACTTGGTGGTTATGTGGAGATGAAGTGGTGAAATATTGATGTGTGATGAGATGTTGATGATTTGATGGATTTAATTGAATGTGATGATATTGGGCTTGATGGAGAAATTATTATGGATAATAAAATTAGGATGAGGTTTGAGGACTATGAATGTGTTGATTCATCATAATGGAATTAGTGTGGATTGATAGAGGTGTATGGATGTAAACTGAAGAAGGTTGCAATACCCATGATGGATTTATAATGAAGAAGGTAGACTAGATGGAATTGGGTTGGGGCTTGAGATCTATCAACTGTATTTGTTGTTAGGGATAAGAATGATTATTTTATCGATCCTTGAGAAATTTATTGAGGTGTTACCATGCTTCTTGTATGGAAATATTTGAGTTATATGGTGTGGGTGTGGTGGTAATGGATGAAGTAGGTGGAAGATAAGTTTCAATAGGGATTGCAACTGAATTGAGTGTAGTGGATGCAGTGGAAGCTGATATTTGTGAAGCAAAATTGACATGTGATTCGTACAATGGATTGTCATATGTGGTGGTGTAATAATATGGAATGGAAGTACTTTGGATACATGACTATTATGAAATATACCAATTATGGGAAGGTGTATATGGCACCTCAAAAAGATATTTTTAATACCTGGATAAAACTGGAAGGATACGAGTTTGCAAGTTCTTGCTAAGAAGAAGGATCATGATTGGGTGGGTTATTTATTTGTTCTATAACATAGTTAACTGATCTTCTAAAAGCTTACACTTTGGCCATGTGTATGTGGATGATGTTATGATTGGTGGGATATGATGGCTCAATTTATGGAATGGGGATGTTGGTAGCTCTATGTAATATATCAGTGTTTGAGTTATACAGTATGTGATGGTTTCACAGATAAACTAGAATAGCTTATCTATATCACACTGATAAGGTTAACCATAGAAGAGGTAGAGGAGGATGTAGAACAGTCTATGAATGAAGTGTTCTGGATGAAGGAGGTTTTACTCAAAATATTTTCTTGGCTTTGAGTTGAAATCATAAGCTAATGAGTCAGCTAGGAATGGTGAGTGTGGAATGTGTAGAAATAAAATACAAATGGAAATCATACATAATCAAACAAGCAATTCAATCCTATATTTTGTAATAGATATTTTTTTGTGGGGTTTGTGTGTTGCAGATGTGTTAAAATAAACTATTATGCAAGGTGGAATAGAAGATTGGATGGCAAATGAGATTATTTCTGGTGATGAAATCTAAATTTTTTTCTCATGGGTGACTAAGGTTTCTACATGTGAGATGATGAATGGAGATGAATCTCACCATCGCCAATATCAAAAAATGGTTTGTGATGAAATACAACTCACTGTTGTTTAGTCCATGACATGCAAAGTGTGTGATTAATTTTAAGATTTATGTTATATAGTGTGTTCACACAATGTTTAAAACACACATATTTCACTTGTCTAAGCTATAATCCAAGAACATTAACACTAAACTCCTCAAAAGAAATTAGGGTTTCACCACTTAAGACCCACCCTAAATCATCAAGTGATTCCAATAATGGAGGTTTCGCCCAATTCTTTTACCCTAAATCATCAAGTGTTTCCAATAGCGGGAGTATAATTAGGTATTACAATATTTTTCCAAATTAGAAAAGTAAAAATGGAAGCTTTCAACCCTAACATGAAGCTATTTATACTTTTTTAACTGCAAATGCAAACAACATATAGAATAGTGAATGAATACACTATAAAGCAAGATAAATCTAACTTAAATGTGATCTACACCGAATGCATGAATGCAATTCTACTCTATATGCTATCTATATGAATGATGTAGATGCCTAAAATGGAAATGAAAATGTAACTACTTTTAAAAAGAAATGAATGATTTTATTTTATTAGTTTCACTGTTAAAAGTAGGAAAATAAAAATGGAAACTAGATAGGATTTGAACCAGGATTACCAGGAAGCCTACATATTTCTTTCCCACTCTATTAAACATCGTCTAGAGTCTTTATAATGTTGTATAGGGTTTCTTGAACGCTGCAGGGCATCCCTTAAACACTATAGGGTGTCTGAAAAACCTCTAATAAAAATCTGCAACTTTCCAAAAACCCTCATTTTTACGATTTTTGCACGATCAAATTTTTGGATCCTACAAGATAGAAATAGAAAAAAAAATAGTGATGAGATAAATCAAAATGAAGACCCCTTTGGGGCCACCATGACAACCTTTTTGTAAACCAAAAAAAAACAACACCAATACAAAACAAAGGTACAAAATTACAATAAGACCACAAAATGAACAAAATGAGTAATATTTTATTAATATGGGTAGATATTTGAGTTGTACAATGAATTTTCCTTAATATGGGGGTTAAAAATTCTTTTTCATATAGATATTACAAATAATCTGGTTTAAAAATCCTAGTTCAATGAACAAATGGTGTCTTCTAGCTCATCCTTGATATAAACAAGAGTGTGAGTGGGCATGTGTATCCCTACGGGACCACCCTAACTTCAATAGAATCGATAAAGATGATTCTTGCACCTACAAACAACAAAAAACATAAAAGGGGTTAAAATCACTTGTGAGGGCTCCATTGTATGAGGCCCTTTAAAAGATAAAACTAATAAACCCTAGATGTTGTAGAATGGAACTTTAAAATGAAATGTAAGCATGTAAATAAATTATACAATGAATATTTTACCTTATCAATGCTAATATATGCTCCTATTTCTATTTTCGATGGTCACATGAACACCCAAAAGCATGCGAGGGCTTACAAACTATAAAATATGCTACAAGAAATGCCCAAAAACATTCAATTATGGTTGTGAATGCCCAATAGTGTTAAAAAATTCTTAGTAGTATTCTACAAACTCTAGGCGGTGTTTAAGGGTGGATAGGGGTGAATCATAACCAGATATGGTTCATGAAGGTTTGGCGATAGATGTGATGGTGATGGTGAGGGAAGAATATTATAGTGAAGGGGCTAGGGCAAATATTCAAATTTGGAACCTTCTAAGATTTTTTTTGGATAATGTTTTTGGACCTTGATTCATAAAAATGAATCACTTTTTATAATCTACCCTTGAACATGTTAGGGTTTTGACAATACAAAATGAGTGGTCGAGATTAAAACATGAGGAAGGGTAGAGATTAAGCTTGGGAAAGTGATATGGATTGAGATGGATGGATGGCTAAGGTTAAAAATATGATGGATGACTAGGATTTATTTATATAAATATATATAAATAAAAATATAAAATATTAATATTTATGTATATATTAAATAAACATACACATATATAAATAACGGATGGCTATGATTGGAGGATACATATAGATTAAAAGTGGCTCTATTTTGGCATCTATAGTAACAATCCAGGATATTTAACTGTTTCCCCTTTGTTACATTGACATACCTCACAATCAGCCACAAATGTCTTAACATTTGATTTTAAGCCTTACCAAAAAAATTATTGCTTCACCCATTGGTATGTTTTCAAGAATCTGAAATATCTTATACTAGGAGATGCATGCAGTTCTTGTAGAACCATTTATTTAATAGTAGAATACTGAGGAAGGTAAATACAATATTTCTTGCAAAGTACTCCATAAAAATAAGAGAAGTAAGAATACAGGGATGATCTTATTTCTATATCTTGAATGATTTGAGCAATCTCTAAATTAGCCATTCATTCTTCTTGAAGTTGGAAAATCCATTGGGGATAAGGACCTGAGATGGTATTGGTGGTCATATAATTTTTGTATTTTTGAGACAAAGCATCAGCTGCCACATTTTATTTACCTTTCTTATACTCAATGATGAAATCATAACGCAAGAGTTTGGTCGGCCATTTATTTTGTTCAGGATATGAAAGACGTTGTTCTAACAAATGCTTAAGGCTACTATGGTCAGTTTTGATGATGAAATGACTACTTAATAAATAATGTCTTCATTTATCTATAGCATGTAAAATAGCTAGCATTTCCTTTTCATAAGTAGATCATCCCAAATTCTTCCTTGAAATTTTCTTACTTTCAAAATTCAATGGATGTCCTTCTTGCATTAAAACAACTCCAATACCTATTCCAGAAGCATCACACTTAATGATAAAAGGCTTGCTAGAATTAGGAGTGGAACACATAGCCTCTTTGAGGGCTTATAAGGTCTAAGAAGTAGCTTCATTTCAAATAAAAGCATCCTTTTTAGTAATATTAGTGAGAGGTGTTGCAATATTACCATAGGTGTAGATAAATTTCTTATAATAGCTTGTGAGTCCTAGAAAACCATGAAGTTGTTGGAACAATTTTGGTAGAGGCCAATATTGAATAGCTTTTATTTCATAAGGATCTACTTTGACTCTTTCATGAGATACTATATGTCTGATATTTCCACCTCTTAGACTCCAAATGCATATTTGGATATTTTAATGAAGAATTTTTCTTTTTGCAATAGACAAAAGACTTTATCAACATGATCTAGGTGATCCAATATTTGATGTAAATTAAAATATCATCAAAGAAAACTAATATGAACTTACGAATATAGGGCCTAAAGACATGGTTCATGAGGCTTTGAAAATTCGATGGAGTATTAGTGAGACCTAAGATCATGACTAGGAACTCATAATGATTGTCATGAGTACAAAAAGTAGTTTAAGGTATATCCTTTTCTCTAACCCTAATTTGGTGAAAGCCTGAGTGTAGGTCTAGTTTGGTGAAATATCTAGCACCATGTAACTCATCCAAAAAGTGATTGATGACTAGGATAGGAAGCTTATCCTTGATGGTAATATTGTTAAGAGTATGAAAAATATACACATGCACCATGATTTATCCTTACAAAATACCATAACCATGGGGGATGAATGAGAACCGATGCAAGAATGAATAATTCCATGCTCTAACATTTCTTAGACAAGTTTCTTAATTTCTATTTTTTTGGGTTTTGGATAGTGATAAGGACACATATTAGGAGGTAGACTACTCGAAATTAGATGAATGGCATGATCATGTGATCTCTTAGGAGGTAGTCTTATTCACAATTATCCACAATATCTTGAAGGTCCCTTATAAGAGTTGTAGGATAATATTCCAAGGATTGAGCCTTGATGGAATTTATTTGGGCAAGAAAATCACAGCCACATTTCTTCAATATATTCTCCATGCTATTTAAACTCACTATCCTGGAAGGATAAGGTTGAATCCCTTTAAGACAAATGATCCTTCCATTCTCTATCCACTTTATGTATAATTTTTGGAGATTAATAGTAACATCACCCAACTGAGATAACCATTGTGCTCCCAAAATAACATTTGAGATCCTTACGTTCATAAAAAATAGAGTACTTTTCCATGTATAATTTCCCATTTGGATTGTGATTTTAAATTTTTGACCCACACATTGAGAATTAGCTTCATTTTCAAAAGGACTTGAAATTTATCTTGATTAGTAGAATGTATATACAAGTTCAAGGATTTGGTTGTTTTACAATCTATGTATTACTTCCTGAATCAATCAACACATTAACATAATGGTGTTTAATGAATCCTTGTACCTTGATAGTATGATGAGATTAGATACCCATAAGTGCATGTACTAAAAGAGCCACTATATCATCCTCTTGTGTTTCATCATTTGCTGGTTTTGTATATTGCTCAGGTTGAGGTAAATCTTCTTTCTTAGCAACTAATGCATCATTATATTCTAAGTGAATTGTTTGATGTTGCACACAAGCTTGATGTATTAGGTGATGTGAATGACATTTAGAGGAGAAAAATCTTGTGGAATGATCAACATTGTAATAAGAATGATGAGAGTTGAAATCTTGGTGATATGGAGGGCCGAAATATTAGAGTTTTTATTCTACTACTTGAGCTATACATTGTGCATCATCTAGGGTATAGGGATCATGCATGTCAACTTCCTTGCAAATATTATCCTTAATACCATAGCAAAAAGTAGAAACCACCACTACTAGACTTAATTCCTGGGGATAGGTAAGTAGACTAGTAAATTAAGAGATATAGTTGTCTACTAACCCTATTTGCTTAATTTTCATAAGAAAAACAATGTATGATGTGGAAAATAACTTATCGCATCTTCTAAGAAAGTTTTTATTAAATTGAGGCCATAAAAGAGGACACTAGTTTTTGTGGATTTGCCATAACAACCACTGATACACTTGTGTACCCATCTTAGAAGCTATAAAAGCAACACATATTGTTTTTTAAATATGGTGCAATCAGATAAGGCCTTCCATTTTTGCCAACCATCCTTGAGGGTTAGCTCCTTCAAATGTGGGCATGTCAATTTAAGTAACTTGAACATCATGAGGCTATTAGAAATAATTCTAAGTACCACCTACTTGTGGGTTTAATTCATTGGTAAAGCCTTGGTTAGAAGCAACCACTTATCTTTGATGAATGTTTAAAGGTTTAGGATTGAGAGTATCTTGTGACTTGGGGGTATGAGGAGGTGTAGCAGTAGCTATTTTGTCTTCAATGGCTCTTAGCATAGTACGAATGTCATTCATTGTTGTTTCTTTTTTAGTAATATATTAATGTAAGTGGGTATCAACACTATTAAAAATTGGGATAAATGGGTTAGTAGGAGGATTAATGAGAGTTAGGTATAAAGGATTGACATTGTCTGAAGAAGGTGAAGCTATGGAATTTAGTGAAGAATAAATTTGTTGGTCAAAAGTATTAATATTAATAGAGGTATTATGATGTGAACCTTTATTTTGATGAGGGTGCTTCTTTCTACTCATAAACACATGATTTGGCAAGAAATTACATTGTAATATTTCATCTATTCATTGATTCCAATTAGTAGGATCACTCATGTATTTTTTGGCACAAAAATTTATTTGAAATTAAAAATGACAAGAAAACAAATAGTGTGTTATCGCAACATATGTTTTCAATAGTTATTTCTTCCAATTTCCAAATTTCCAGCTCTCCAATATCAAAATTTGGAATACAATTCCTACAATGGTCAAATGTCACCTCGTATCTTTAATGCACCAATTTCAAAACTTGGTGAATAACATTTACGCTCTATTTCCTAAATGAATAACACATTTGTGTTGATGAGGAAAAAATTGAGATATATATCCTACTAAATTTAAATGATGCCACCAATGTTGGAACCCAATGCCACTGAGACATATGCATTTATAAAAAAAAATTAAACATTGTCAAACCCTAACACTATAAAAAAATAAAATAAGTCAAAACTCATGACAATTCATGACTCCTCAAACACCACATTTCAGGATTAAATGGATAGATATTTAGGGTTGTAATTACACGCGATATAACCTTAGTAATTTATGTAATTTTTGATCCTACAAAATTTCTTCACTTTTGATGAATGACGATGCAATGAGTAGGGATAGCTTTTGTCTTCTCCAATTTCAATCCATGATATGGCATATGCTTTTTCTAATTGCTATGTCTGAATGGACTTATGTCTAATATTATGATGTATATATGGTAATGCTCAACTAATATACTTTAATCCTCCTATTGTTAGGTACTGTGATGATGCAATGTAATGTGTGATCTTCATGTGATATTGTTATGTTGGTGTGTTAAATTAAAAAAATAGTTTACGCTCTTCTATATCATTAGCTCTAATACCACTTGATGCGACATAGCTTACTAATATTAATAGTCATTAATAAATTCAATGAGAAACAACAAATGAAATATATAACTAATAATGTACCATAGGATAACAACCACTTAGAGAGGGTGGAGTCTTGTAGCCACATAGAGAGGGAAAATTCTCTTGTGATAAACAAAATTCAAATTTATAATCAATGATGCAAATTTAGTGAATCATTCTACATATTAATAGATGAAAATAATCAATGAACCTACATGACTAATCAATGAACCAACATGACTAATGGGGGATCGTTATATTTTATATTGATCATATCATTGTAAGGTCACTATGGCTAGTGATATGGAAAATTATAATTGGTTAAACCCCTTCTCATGCATTCCAACTAGCCATTTACCTACCACATTGGTTGACACATTATACAATACATGTTGGTTACTACCTCAATCACTACATCATGTATAATATTAGCTATATGGACTGACATATCAACAATACAGACTATCTCATCATGTACCACATTAGTTCCCATATCACTAATATGGATAGTATGACCTTCCACATCATCATTATAACTTGGCATGTTATCAAGTGTAACATTAATAGTCATCAGCATAAAAATGGTGATGTCACCATGTGTCATGTCATCTTTGTCTTTGTTGATATCATCCTTCATAAAATATTTTAGTAGTGGAGAAGGTTTAAACTCATGATATACTCTATGAAAAATACCTTAACCCAACCTCTACTAATCACCTAGGTGGAGGTTACTTCGAGATATTTAAGGGCGCTACAATATTTTGAGGTTAACCCCTATGTAAATTACCTACATTGAATTATATATATGACATAATGGCATTGCATGCATACACTCTTTTTCCTTCCACCCTTTCCAAGGAATATTTTCTCTTTAAAAAAAAAATAACTTCTAAAAGAAAATTGAAAAAACATATCAAGGCACAAAAAATATTACTCGGAGGTAACCCAAGAAAGAGTTATAAATTGGGATAACCCTTAATTTTTAATAAATAATCTAATTATATGATATTTTTTAAGGTGAATATGTGAGGGTTTCATCTATAGGTCGAGCGTAGGTGATGATAGAGGTTTTTTTTAGGGCCTATAGGTCTTAGCAGTAAATTTTTTTTATTATTATTTTTGCCCAAGATAAATGTTGGATATATTGAAGGAGACCCACGATGGATTAGTAATATATCATTCAAAATATTTTCATGCTACAAACTTTATTAAAACCTACTTCCATTTTGTTACCCAAGGAAAAAGTGAAAATCACACCTCTCCTTGGCATCGAAGACATGGATTAAAGAGACCTATAAACAAGTTTCAATTTATAGATTAAATAAAAGAAGAATCCCTAGTAAAATAAAAAATGATTCAAAACTCAAGAAATATTAATGCTAAGGAACACCCCAAAAATAGATCCACTATGGAAACCCCTCTCAAGGGTAAATATTTTAGGGATTCTGTCCCATAAATGAATTTTAGTGATGCCCTCTATGGTAGATAGTCCCAGACTAATGCTAACATTAATCTTAAGGCTTCTTGTAGACCTCTATGAATCCCTAATATTGATCCCTAAAAAATAGAGTTAGGATGTCTATGATAATTTGATGGAACCCCATTTGTTAAGCTAAAAATGGATGACATTCAGGATGGTATAGAAGATCTTAAGAGAAGAATATTGGTTTGTTTTTTTTTTTTTTTTCATTTGAGCCTATCTGCTTTCAATGTGTTGGCTATAAAATACTAGAAAACATAAGATGATTCACAAATATCTATTTATCCCAATGGTTATTTTCTTTTTACTTTTACTAAAGATGAAGATAGAGAGAAAATATTTCAAGGGGGTCCCTAGTTCTTTGGATGGAATGGGCTTTTCATGAAGCCTTGGAAAACTAAATTTAAATTCAAAGAATATATCCTTCTATAGTACATGTGTGGGTTAGAATATTTGACCTCCTAGATGAATTTTGGAATTCAATTGTAGTTTCTACAATAAATAACTCACTCAAAACATTCATGATGACTGGTAATTGTACGCTCAAATTTTTGTCTTAATGGATTTCAACAAACCCCTTCCACAAAATATCTCATTACAATTTGTAGAGGACACTTAAAAGCAGGTGGTGGACTATGAGAACATTCCTTTATATTATAGAATATACCATGAATATGGTCATTTGGCTAGTATCTATCCAAATTAGATTCTATATCAAAATAGAGAGAACATAAACTTATAAGATTTCCAAATTCCTAAGAATAACACAAAAATAACCAGTTATTAAGGATCAAGAGATGTTCGCTAATATATTTAGACTTATTTCCACAATTAAACTCTTGGGTGAGGAAAAGGACATAATGGAAACATAAATCTTAGAAACATAGTTTAAATAGGCAGGGAAATACTCAGAGACAAACCAATAAATCAAAGGTTTTCAACAAAAAATAAGCTAGAAAATATAGACAATAAGAACAATATTTTAGTTTCTAAAACTTCAAATTATTCAAACCCCAAGATATACTTTGTTTAATGTTCCAATAATACTTTGGTTGCATATACACATACTTCAATCTTAGAATCTATCATAGTTTCAATTGGGCTAGACAAGAAATAGAAAAACAATGAATATGGACATTAACAAAAATGTAGGCCATAAGACTAAACAACATCATATTGTAAAATAAGGTGAAAAACTTGTAGAGGAAGGAAATATTAACACCCTTACAAATATATTTAACCTTGTTATTAATAAATATCATCCTTGGAATATTAGAGGACTCAAATGGAGTCTTTCAATAAAAAATGAAATTAGAAGAATGATTCAAAGAAACCAACCACACTTGGTTTTCCTTTAGGAAATGAAGATGTCTATAGGAGAAATGGAGTCAATTGCAAGTAAAATCTAGCCAGCTAGGAAAGTGTCTTCCTTCAACTCCCATGGAGCTTATGGCAGAATTTATTACCACTAAGATCCAAAAGAGATCATTATTCACAATATTGTTAGTAATTGGGGTATCTCGGTTGTGGCTACACAAAGTAGACAATATAACCAAATTATACTCTACTTAACTATTTACACTCCAATTACTTTGGAGGAAAATAAAATATAATAAAAGGATATAAATTATATTATCTACAATTTTCCTAAAGCTTGGGTCTTGATCAAAGGATAATTTAATACCATCCTCTCTTTTTATGAGAAGCGGGGGGGGAAATAGGAATTTTGATGGAATATCAAACCTCATGAGTGACTATATTGTAAACCTTCACCTTGTGGACATCCAACCAGATAATGGCCTCATGAATTGGTCTAACAAAAGGTAAGGCTCAACGTGTATCATGCAAATATTGGATATGTTCTTGTTCTATAACAATTTCTTAATAAATGAAAACATTCCTAAGGTGAAAATTCTAAACAATGTTGGTTTGGATCATTGGCCAATCATGGTTAAAATACAGAAATCCAACGTCAAATTTTTACCCTTTGAATTTTAGTTAATGTGGCTTAGAGATAGTTCGTTCAAATCTTGAGTGTGGCAATGGTGGTAGGAAGGTAAGTCAATTTATGGAACTAAGATGTTTTGTTTCTCCAAAAGGTTACAATACATCAAATTCAAAATTAAAATTTGGAATTGGAAGGAGTTTGGAGACATTAGGCAAAAGAAACAAGAAGTGATTGCCCATATTGAATATATGAATGATCAAATCCATTTAGATTTACTCAATGAGAGTATAAGTATAGATGAAATTAGACTCATTGTGTAGTTGGAATAATATGAAAAAAGAGAACAACTCTTATAGAAGCAGAAATCTAGGATCTAATGGCTTAAAGAAGGAGATTGATACACAAATTCTTCCACAAATATATTATAGCCCATGAATAACATAATATTATATCGATATGGGGGTGAAAATTATAAGACCACTTATAATCAAAGCAATGTACACAATATCACGCAAAGTAGAGATGCATTAATTTACATGGTTCACCCAACTTGGGCTATATCCATAGAGAAAATATTTTACTAAAACTTTCTCAATCAATCTCTTGGGAATTCTTTCCTAATTACAATGTTTATGGACCACAGTCTAATGGAGATACTTATCCCCTAATCTCAATTTCATGTATTTCTTCCATAGGATAACTCTTTCCCCTTTAGATCTATCTAGTGATATTCTATAAGACTCTCTCTATATGTTGCACTGACTGGTGGATCTCTCTCCACTTGAAAACTCCTCACTCAAAAGACCTATCTTCAATTATCCTGATTGTTGGATCTCTATCTACTCGGACTTTTTCCTCTATACTCAGTCACCTCCAAATATCTATCAAAAATCTCACACAAAACTTGCTCAATCTATGTCTTACAAGCTCACTCAGAAATTGTCCAATCTCTATTCAGCAAGCTCACCAAGAACCTGCTCAAAATATTCTTAGCAAGCTCACCAAGAACCTACTCAAAATATGCTTCAGCAAGCTCACCAAAAACCTACTCAAATTTTTCTTTAGCAAGCTCACGAAGAACTTGCTCAAATTTTCTCAAAATGATTTCACGACAGGTCATATTTTTACAGCTGGGGCAGCAAGAAAGCAATGCAGTAGGCTATTTCCTGTGCTCTAAGGTGGTTGTAAATATGTGTAAGGGGATGTGCTCTTTCTTGGTAGGGTGGCCTCAGAAGGGTACTAGTAGCAAAGGACATACTGTCCCTATTGATTTTTTGATCCGTAATAGCATAGCGTTGATTTTTGTGAAAGGTTTTGGGTCAATTTCGAAAACCCGAATGTAATGAATTTGAACCTTAATTACCAAAAAAAAAATTAACTTGCTCAAATTTGCTTAGGAATGTCACCAAGAAATTGCTCAAATCTGCTTAGCAAGCTCACCAAGAACTTGCTCAAATCTTCTCAACAAGCTCACATAGAACTTGTCCAAATTTGCTCAATAACTTTCTCAACTCAAATCAATCTCATAGAAACATAAAGAGAATTTTTAGAGACTCAATATGTTCTATACTCAATATTCAATCACTTTCTCAACTCAATCTCATAGAAGCATAAAGAGAATTGTTAGAGACTCAATATGTTCTATACTCAATACTCAATCACATTCTCAAATCAATCTCATAGAATCATAAAGAGAATTTTTAGAGACTCTATATATTCTATTCTCACAGCTCAATCACTTTCTCAATTCAGAATATAGAATAGTTTTTTATGGAACTTGAACAATCACTTCATACATCCACTTGAATAGGCTTAATCAACTCACTCAACTAATAACTTAAGAACCAACTCTTGCTCACAAACCCTAGTCCAAGCATATGAACACTCACTCAAAATATTTCCAACAATGCTCAACAACAAATCTCACATAACAATGATACTCATGATCCTTCAAGTTTTTCAAAATTGTTTTGCCAAAAATTCTAATCACATAACAATGATACCCATGATATATTCAATATTTTGCACAAGATTCTCAGCCCAAATATTTTGCAATTATACTCAAGTCTTGGCACAATAAAACTCAACCACAATGCACATAAAAAAAAATTTGAAGTCACTCCACTAATCCAGAAAACCTTGTACCAATAACTTCAAAATTTACTAGGCAATATCACAAAATTCACTTTCCAGAAATCCTTATTCAACAAGAAACTTTCTAAAAAGGAAACCACAATTAATCCTTTTCTCTCCAATTATATTTTCATAAATCAATCACCCAATCAAGTCAATGGAGAATATTACCCATACCTTTTTGATGCCAAGGAGTTGTCCACAAAATCTGTCAAACTCAAAATACTTTTAAATATTTCCTTTTCAATCACAAATAGGTTAGAGGACTTGAGTAATATCACAACAATAAAAATAATATCCCAATAACACCTTATTACTCCTACTAAATAAATTTCACCATGTCCTCTCATGAAAGAAATAATCCCTTTGAAAAAAAATAAATCAAACTCACTTTGAACACCTTTACAAAAACAAAAATATCTCTTTACACACACCTTATTTCTCCTTCTAAGCATGTTAATCAAATAGCCCTTGAAAAATTATTTCCAATGATATATAATATCCTACCATTCCAAAAATAAAACCATCAAAAATATCTCAATTTTCTTAGGCATAGCCTAACCCTTATTTCTCCCTTAAGGCTATTTTAATAAAAAATAGAATATAAAAAAAAATAACTTGCCTTGCCTCTCAGAGGGATTTGATCCCTCGAAATTCTCCTTCCCAATACCTTAATTGTGTCCAAGCCGTCATTGGCCCACGTACCCACATGTGCCTAAAGAGGCACAAATTGCACCAAAAACCTCACAAACTTACACCTTTCAAAACGATCAAAATGCACTTCGAACACTTTGACTAAGCAAGAAAACTCCAAGCAAATCGAACACATGACCTCTTGTGTCTTGCCAAGCCAATGCACCGCTAGGCCAAGCTGGCCTATGTGCTCCACAAATCCAAATGTTCCCTGCTTCAACATTTTTGCAATTCGCAAAGTCTTTTAAACATGAGCCTTAATTCGCATGTACTCCAAAAATGAATTAGCAAGGATGTCTTATTCTAAGGTTTGAGATAGAATTAAATATGAAATATTACACCACCTTTTCAAACGTCGGCACTTTTGAATATGAATGAGAAAATAATATAAAACCTTTACAAAGCCTTTAATTAATTATTTTAAAAACCACTTTGGGTTATTTTAAAATAATTAATAATAACTTGCCTTCTTTACACCTTGATGAACCCATCCTTTGGGTTATTGAATTATTTCTCACTTGCCTTCTTGAAACTTGATGAACCCAACATTTGGGTTATTAATATTTTAAACATTTGCCTTCTTGAAACCTTGATAAACCCAACCTTTGGAGTTCATTATTTTTGCACCGGATGCTCGAATTAAACCCAAATTTTTGTATTTATTCCCAATAAAATAATTGCAACCTTATGACTAAAAATATTATAATTAAAATTACAATATTGACTTTTGGATTTCTCCTTCAACCTGGAGTAATATTATAACAATTATAATATTATGTTCTCCTATTACTCTTGAAATTTTTTTTGCCATGGTGGATTTAAATCAAACTCTGACTCACTTACTTGAGTGCACTGATGAAGAAATTTTACCTTAACACCAAAAATATTTCCCTTTCACTTGAACTAGTGAAGGATGATCACTGACATCTTACTAACAACATGACATCAATGACAACTCACTTTGGACATTTGGTGATAACTGCTCAAAATTTCCAACAATATCCCCTTTTGTCATTTATTGCAATCCAAATTCTCATGCTAAAAATTTAACTCACTTATGCTCTGATCCCCCTGGGACATTTCTCCCCCTAGGTCAAATCTCTCCCCAATATCTCCCCTTTTCCTTTTACTTATCAATATGCCCCCCCTTAATCTAATCTCTCTTCCTTTTAAATCAATGGCAAAGGGTCACCTTTGGGGCTCGGGGCTAAGAATGAGACTCTTAGCTTAGTCCCTCCCCCACCTCCTGATGAGGTGTTTAATTCTAGGGTGGGAGTATCTCTACTTTCAGAAAGCATTGTTCTTTCCCTTTGTCATATTTCCTTCTTGCCTGATTCTTTCGATTTCTCTAACCAAATTCCATATCCATATCTTCATTTCTATATTTATTCCTGTTCCTATTCCCATCAAAGTTCTTGTTCACGTTCTTATTATTTTCTGAGTCTCTATTCCTGTTCATATTTTTGTTCTTTTTTGAGTCTTTATTTATGTTCCTATTCTTATTCAAATTCTTCTTGTTCTAGGTTATGCTTGATTTAGTTGTCTACTCTACACCACTTTGCTATGTGACCATAATTATTGCATCTATAGCACTAAACACTATTGTTATTCCTTGGATGAACTAATTACTTTGGAATCCTCCTAGTGAATCCATATCGTCTTCTATCTTGAACCCTACAATTCAATACCTTGTGATCGAAATGATTACTTGAGTAGCAATAGCCATCAAAGCGTTGTATACTTACATATTCCTATCTTCCCTATTATCTACACTGTGAAGCCATGAGCCCAAACCTGTAATAAGAAAATCATCTTCCATTGAAACCAATTTGTCTTGGTCTCATTGGTCTTCTAGTCTCTCTTGACCTATTATGATTGTTGTTCCGTCTGAATCTTCTTTGCCCATTGTTCTTATTCTTGTTGGACTCACTAAAATTTGAATCATACTTAGAAGTTTCACTTTCACTTCCAATCTCATCTAAGAATACCTCTTCTGAAGTATCCTTGGAACTGGTAGTTAACTTAAGAAACTCTTTGTTGTCCACTCTTGAAATTATCCATGTTATTAGAACTATTTGTGAACCCTTTTATCATGATCTTAGATTCTTCTAGATCCTTATTTAGTAGTGTCACTTCTTGTGCTAGCTGTTCACATTCTTATATCTTAGCTTCCAGCTTGTCCTTGGACCTATTTGCCTTAACCTTGGATTTCTCTAAATCCTCTATGAGTGCTCTTATTTCATCATCACATTCTTGCAACTGAATTTCAATCTTATAATTCTACTTTCTCACCTTCTTTAATATTTTAAGAGCATATATGAGTTCTCCCTTGATATCATATCCATTCTCTTCTGAATATTCCTTTATTTGATTACCTTTGTCTAAATTTTTACTTCCTTTAGACTTATCTTCTACATAATCATCCTCTTTATCTTCCAATGCCATTAGAATATTTTCATCTGGTCCTTCCACTGTGTCTTCATACTCATCATCACTAAAACTATAACCATTCTTTGTACAACTATATTCAAGATGTCCAAAGTCACCACATCTATAGCATTTGAGAATAACTAGAGTTCTACTCTTAACTAGTTTTTCTTGAATCATAAATATAATTTCATCTCTATCATTATCTGAAGAACTGACATCACTATGACTTGAGCACTTACTTTCCTTATCTGCATAGTAGCTCCTCTTTTATCTTTGGAAGAACTTATTTCCTGATTTGCTTTCACCTTTGCCTTTCTTTTGGTACCTGTGTTTGTTCGAGTCTTTGTCCCTGTGATATTGTCTTTCTTCATCACTATTATTTTTGGTTTATTTACAATTTGTAGTAAATTCCATAGTTGAATCATTTAACCGACCTTAGATCCAAAAATTTCTTGTAGTCTTTAATCCTTCTACCATAGTTAGTTTTTTCCTCATAGGATGACTTACTGCTTGACTCTTGTTGTTTTTCATTTTCTTTGATTGATTTGAATTTTGCTTCCTTATGAGATATAGGTTCTTTTGTTATTATCTTGAATGTAGTAATTATTCCAAGTATGGTTAGATCATCACTGTCAATTGAAATTTCTATAGCAAAGACCTTCTCATTGTACCTTTTTGGAAGAGTTATCAATATTTTATCACAAGAATTATATTCATCTACTTTCATTCCAAATCCTCTCATCTCATGTACTAGCTCATCTATATTATGAAGATAGTCATGAATATTCTCATCTTCTCGTATTCTTAGATTCTCAAATTTTCCTTTGAGATTTTTGATTTTAGCTTTCCTAACACCTTTGTATCCTTCATGTATCTCATGCAATAGTTCCCACATTTATTTTGTTATTTTATAATCCATAATCTTCAAATATTATGATCTATGCACTCCTTTGATAATTGCATTCATAGCTCTAGAATTTACATGTATTCAGATATTACCTTATTTTTCTGTAGGAGGATTTATCATTGCATCATATCCATTTTCAACTACATCCCATACATTATTTCCACGTGCCTTTAGCTGTAATTTCATCAACACACACCAGAACAAGAATTCACTTCCATTGAAGATTTGTGGTTTGCTATCTGAAGATCGTTCTTCTTTTGGAGCCATTGTGTTCTTGATCGCTTTTCCTTCAATTTTTCAAATTCTTCTGAAGGAACCCACTTTGATGCCAATTGAAGAACACAAGCTTATACTGAGAGGGGGGGTGAACAAAATAAGACCACTTTTTACTTTTATTTTCAAACCACTATATGCAATGTAGAGATAGCAATATCAACAACAATAATCAAAGCAATGTACACAACATCACACAAAGTAGAGACACCAAAATTTACGTGGTTCACCCAACTTGGGCTACGTCCATAGAGAAAATATTTTACTAAAACTTTCTAAATCAATCTCTTGGAAATTATTTTTTGATTACAATGTTTATGAACCAGAGTCCAATGGAGATATTGATCCCCTAATCTCAATTTCTTGGATCTCTTCCATAGGAGAACTCTTTCCCCTTCAACTCTGGCTAGTGATATTCTAGAAGACTCTGTCTCTATGCTGCATTGACTGATGGATCTCTCTCCACTTAAAGACTCCTCACTCAGAAGACCTATCTTCAATTGTCCTAGATGCTAGATCTTTATCCACTGAGACATTGTACTCTATACTTTGTCATATCCAAAGCTGTATCAGAAATCTCACACAAAAATTACTCAATATTTTTCTTACAAGCTCACTCGAAATTTGTCCAATATCTGTTAAACAAGCTCACCAAGAACCTAATTAAAATATTCTCAACAAGATCACCAAGAACCTACTCAAAATATACTTCAACAAGCTCACCAAGAACCTGCTCAAAATCTGCTTCAGCAAGCTCACCAAGAACTTGCTCAAATTTTCTCAACAAGCTCACCAAGAACCTGCTCAAATCTTCTCAACAAGTTCACCAATAACTTGCTCAAATATTCTTAGCAATCTCACCAAGAACTTGCTCAAATTTTCTCAACAAGCTCACATAGAACTTGTCCAAATCTACTCAATAACTTTATCAACTCAAATCAATCTCATAGAAACATAAAGAGAATTGTTAGAGACTCAATATGTTCTATACTCAATATTCAATCACTTTCTCAACTCAATCTCATATAATCATAAAGATAATTTTTAGAGACTCAATATGTTATATACTCAATACTAAATCACTTTCTCAATTCAATATCATAAAAGCATAAAGAGAATTTTTAGAGACTCAATATGTTCTATTCTCACAACTCAATAACTTTCTCAATTCATAATATAGAATAGTTTGTTTTATGGAACTTGAAAAATCACTTCATACATCCACTTGACTAGGCTTAATCAACTCACTCAACCAATCACTCAAGAAACAAATCTTGCTCACAAACCCTAGTCCAAGCATATGAACACTCACTCAAAATGTTTCCAACAATGCTCAACAACAAATCTCACATAACAATGATACTCATGATCCTTCAAGCTTCTCAAAATAGTTTTGCCAATAATTCTAATCACATAACAATGATACTCATGATCTCTTCAATATTTTGCACAATATTCTCAACCCAAAGCTTTTGTAATCATACTCAAGTTTTGACACAACCAATCTCAACCACAATGCTCATCACAAAAAATTTGAAGTCACTCCACTAATCTAAAAAACCTTGTACCAACAACTTCAAAATTCACTAGGAAATATGGCAAAAGTCACTTTCCAGAAAACCTTATTCAACAAGCAACTTTTGAAAAAGGAAACCAAAATTAATCCTTTTCTCTCCAATGATATTATTAGAAATAAATCATCCAATCAAGTCAATGGATAATATTGCCCATACCTTTTTGATGCCAAGGAGTTGTCCATAAAATCTGTCAAACTCAACACACTTTCAAATATTTCCTTTTCAATCACAAAGAGGTTAGAGGACTTGAGCAATATCACAACAATAAAAATAATATCCCAATAACACCTTATTACTCCTACTCAATAAATTTCACCATGTCCTCTCATGAAAGAAATAATCCCCTTTGAAAAAGAATAAATCAAACTCACTTTGAACCCCTTTACAAAAACAAAAATATCTCTTTACACACACCTTATTTCTCCTTCTTAGAAATTTAATCAAATATCCCTTGAAAACTTCTTTCCAATGATATATAATAGGCTACCCTTCCAAAAATAAAACCATCAAAAATCTCTCAATTTTCTAAGGCATAGCCTAACCCTTATTCTCCCTTAAGGTTGTTTTAATAAAAATTAGAATATAAAAAAAAATAACTTGCCTCACCTCTCAGAAGGATTCCATCCCCCGAAGTCCTTCCTAACGCCTTAACTATGGCCAAGACACCGTTGGGCCACGCACCCACACGTGCCTAAAGAGGCATGAACTACATCAAAAACCTCACAAAATCATGCATTTTGAAATGATAAAAATGTGCTTCAAGCACTTTGACTAAGCAAGAAAACTCCAAGTGAATCGAATGTGGGACCTCCTATGTCTCGCCAAGCCAATGCACTACTAGGCCAAGCTGGCCTATGTGCTCCACAAATCCAAACATTCCCTACTTCAACCTTTTCGCAATTCACAGTCTTTTAAACATGAGCCTTAATTCACATGCGCTCCAAAAATGAATTAGCAAGGATGTCTTCTTCTAAGGTTTGAGAGGGCATTAAATAGGAAATATTACACCACATTTTCAAATGTCGGCACTTTCGAATTTGAATGAGCATATTAGATAAAACCTTTACAAAGCCTTTAATCAATTATTTTAAAAACCACTTTGGGTTTTTTTAAAATAATTAATAATAACTTGCCTTATTTACACCTTGATGAACCCATCCTTTGGGTTATTGAATTATTTCTCACTTGCCTTCTTGAAACTTGATGAACCCAACCTTTGGGTTATTAATATTTTAAACATTTGCCTTCTTGAAACCTTGATAAACCCAACCTTTGGAGTTTATTATTTTTGCATCGGATGCTCGAATTAAATCCAACTTTTTGGATTTATTCCTAATAAAATAATTGTAACATTATGACCCAAAATATTATAATTAAAATTATAATATTGATTTTTGGGTTTCTCCTTCAACCTGGAATAATATTATAAGAATTATAATATTATGTGCTCCTCTTACTATTGAACAATTTGCTACCATGGTGGAATTAAATCAAACTCTGACTCACTTCCTTGAGTGCACTGATGAAGACATTTTACCTTAACACCGAAACTATTTCCCTTTCACTTGAACTAATGAAGGATGATCACTGGCATCTTATTAACATCATGACATCAATGACAACTCACTTTTGACATTTGGTGATAACTGCTCAAAATGTCCAACATCTCGCATACCACACAACTTTATTTCATCCCTGAAATTAGATTTTGGAGACTCTATCCACACTTAAGATGACATTAAGTTTATCACAATCAACTACTTTTCCATGTTGTTCACTATTACATCTCTTGACTCAAATTTTAATATAATGTCCTTCAAGTGATCTCTACTCTTATCACTTATAAGGATAACTCTATTTTGACTGCTCCAATTACTATCAATTAGCTTCAACAAGTGGTGTTTAAAATGCAAGAAGGGAAGAGCCTAGGGATTTATGGTTTTCCCATTAAATGTTACAAATAATTCATGGATATTCTTCTTGTTGATTTATTAGAGGTGGTGGAATAAGCCATGACGGATAAATATATTTTGAAGGTAATAAATAAAACTTATATAGCTCTTGTCTCAAAGGCTCAATATGTAAAACATATCTCAACTTATATTAGTGTATTGACACTTCCTCATTAAATTTATGAGGTAATTTATATTCTTTTAGGATTGTACATATTGGATTATGTGATGTATGTCTTTGGTGTCCTACTTAGTTCTTATCAATGGATTTTCTTCATAGTTATTCCTAGCTTCCAAAGGTATTAGGCAAGGTGATCTCCTCTCTCCTTATTTATTCGTCATTCTTGCTAAATGCTTGGGTAGTACTATGACCAAAAATAGAGAAGTTACCATTGCTCATGGATCCAAGCTTATATCTCATATTTAGTTTATTGATGACTCTACTCTATTTGGTAAAGCTACGATTAAGGAAGCCTTTATAATTAAACAAATCATTTATTGTTTCTCTAATGCTATGGGGTAAATTATCAATGAAGATAAATCAAAAGTTATTTTGTTTTATTGATCTCCTAGATAGGAATTTACGGTTCTATATAGACTAATATATAATAATACCTCCCTTTTGATCATTTATTTAGGCATTCCTATCAACATCCAGAGATAGAAAACAAATATTGGAATTGGTTGTTGGACAGAGTAAAGAAGAAAATTGGAAAATGGACCAACAAATGGCTTTCATCTAGGAGCATAATTACCTTGGTAAAATTAGTCCTTTAAGCTATATCTATTTATGGTTCTACCATGTTGAATATCCCAAATATAGTTCTTTGAGAACTAGATCAAATCAATAAATGGTTCTTCTAGAGTAGTATTAAGGAGATAAGAAAATGGACCTTGGTCAAATGGAATAATTTATGCCTTCCCAAGCATGAATGGGGGTTAGTATTTTGATCTGCTATAAAAAATAATAAGGCTTTAGCTACAAAGTTGTATTGGAGGATTTTGAATAACCCCAATGCCCTATAGGCAAATAATATTCATGCTAAATATGCTAAAAACAAAAGGCCTGAAGACCTTATTCATTATCAATGGCCTAATAGAGTTTCTTCGATTTTAGTGGTTCTTAGGATTAGTGAGGATTTGGGAAAGAAGAATATTTTGGATCATTCATAATGGCCAATAAAAAAATTTCTTGATAGGTTCATGGGATGATCACCAACCTTTGATAACTCAGTTATTTAATTAGAGGACATGGATGGAGAAGCTACACCAAGCTATCTAGATAAAGGTAGGTAATTATTTTCAGTACCATACTGGTAATTTAAAGGTTGATATATATTGGATCCCTATTGAGTACTGGCCTATTCAAATTATAGAAATACAAAGGAAAGATATCCAACACAACCTTCATATGATATCTCTCTCTTGTTCCCATGATAAGGACTATTTTTGATGAAACAACACTACTAAGGGTGAGTATATTGTTGTTCAAGGTTATTTGATTTTAGGCCACAATAATCCCAACCAGTCCTATGATATATTTACACTTTTATAGTATCAAAATCTCTAGCCTAATGTGAGTTTTTTATTTATCTTTTATTGCATCGAAGGGTGCTCATTGGTGAGCAATTTATGAAACATGTCTTTCATGGCCTATTTAGATGTGAAATGTGTGGAATGAATACTTAGCCATATTTTTATTGAGTGTCCCTTAGTATTTGAACTATGTAAGAGAATGACTATCTTACTTGTTTTACAATGTTAAAAATTTTCTACTCTTGAGCATCTATGAAGGTATTGGTCTAAACATGAGGTTGATGATCATTTTGTTAGGTAGTTAGTTTGTATGGGAACAAGCATCCTACCTTGGAATATCTGGAAGGGAAGAAACAAGAAAATTTTCAAAAATGAAAGAAAGGATATTCATTATATTTGGTAAAATGCCATTGCCAATTTAGCTAAATCAATCCAACAACTCTTTAATCACCCCTAGGACTCCCATCAATGATGGGATCGAGTTATACAAAGATTAAATATTCACTCTAATATTGGAAACCAACTTAAAGGGAATGTGAGTAATCTAAATATAGATAGAAAAATGAAATTGTAGCCTCCTCCAAAGGATTTTAGATAATTTAATATGGATGAAGCCTTCAAGAGGAACCCTAAAAATTCCAGTGCAGGAGGAATTGGTAGAATTTCATATGGTTCCCTGGTTAAAAATTTAGGTATATTTTCCAATAATATTCTAAGGGGTATGGTATCCTTAAAGGCATTTTTTAGGTTTCTAAGGTTGTATGGCAAAAAGTGTTGGTTGAATTTTACTCACATGTCATGATTAATATATTGAATATTCCTTCTAAGAATCATAAGGTTGATTGGAGAATTAAACAAATTTTTGAGAAAATTCAATTAATCTAGATGGTATTTTTGAAAGTTGAATACAATCATGTGGTCAAATAATATAATAGGATTGTGGATGCTTTAGCTAATTGGGCATTGGAAAAAGATGATCTTACTTGCTATGGTCACCCTCCTATATGGTGGACTTTGCAAAATAGGGATCCTCTTCTATCTACACTTTTTGATGGATGGCTCTAGTACGAAAAGTACATGGTTCCTTTTTATATGTATTAACTTCTCTTTGGTTTAGTCAGGGTATTTCAGTTACCCATTTTAGAAATATTATTCTTATTTTTCTTGTGTTGATTCTTGGTTAAAAGGCATGCTGACTTAGAAAGGCTAATGATGTAATTTATTTTTTCCATCAATTTATTTTTTTAGTGTGTATTTTTGTGTTGTTTTTGTATTTTTTTTTTTGTGTTGTTTTTTGTGTTTTGTATTTTTTTTGTGTTTTTGTTTGGTTTTGTTGTTATTGTTTGTTATTTTTTGTGTTTTTTTGTAGTTTTTGTATTTTATTTTTTTTTGTTTTTGTGTTTGTGTTGTTTATGTTTTTATTATTTTGGGCATGCTCCTTGAGTGTGTCAAATGGGGTGGACCAGGTGCAAGCCTTGGGTTATTTTTGTAGAAAATATACATCTACATCCTTTGGTTTTAACCTAAAGTGGCACCCTAAAAGGGGTGTTTTCCATGAATAAAAAAATAATCTAGAAATGTTTATGATTCATTTATATCTATTACAATTTTCCTTACATAATCATTTTGATGAATGTAACCAGACATAATAGCATGAGACCTCCACAATTTTCCTCTTGTGCCTATGTAGCCAAAATATTGCTAGACCCTTTTAATAAAATTTTCAAGTGGATTTAAGGTCTTTAACATGAACAAAACACTATACTTAATTTCTATTCCACTAGGGTCTATAAAAAAATATTCAACTTCTTATTTTTGATAAGCAAGTAGTTTGTCCTCTTATTTTTGTTGTTATTAAAATTTAAATGTCAAAAGAGAAAAGGAAATGATTTTTTTGAAAAATTAGGAACAATGAATAAGATTTTTTTAAAACCTTGAAAAATATTATCCTTAAACTAGGGCATCCATCTAGTCATAAATAAAAATAAATAAAGAAAGGTTTGAGGGCTAATGAAAGGAACAAAAGAGTCTGCATGTGAATTTTTCTCTTTGATAAAATATGGTGAACCTAGTGAGATCCTTGCAATCTAGGTCCACCTTAAATTTCATTACAAAGCCCTCTTTCCAATTCCATGGTTAGCTTACAAAATATCTACTTTCCTACTCCAAACATATGTTTCCTTGGAAAATGCACTAGAATACAATGTGATGACAATAGGAAATCGAGTAACAAAGATTCATGATTACTATAATACCATAATTTTTTTCTAAAAATGAATGAAATAAATATATTACTCAATATTGTAGAAAAATAAATACAAGATAAGTAATGCACATAATATATGACAATTTTCATGAACATAAATTTATCAAAAAATATAATTACACTCCAAATAATGAAGAATTGGTTTCTATGATAAGCTATATATACCCAGATACAAGTTACCTTTAGTTCAAGGTTAATTCCATAAACTTTAGGATTAAAATAATAAAATGTTATCGTTATATCTTTGTAAGGTTTACAACGGATAAAAGGGCTTATTTATATAATACAATACAAAATTTGGTTGTGTAGACACCTAAAATGCGTCATGTTGAGGGCGACTACTCATATGGACATGCTACAAGACTATATGGAGGATATTGGATAGACTCCAAGATAGAGTAGTGGTTCTAACCACTCAATTTAGGCATTTTAGCCTAAGCAGTCTGAATCGTAGCCCAAACCTGCTGTCTCTAGTATAAATTATGGTTGACACCTTTGATCTACAATCTGGACCGCAACTATGACCTGCGATCTTAACTGAAGTTCAATTAGGCCTTCCATCTAAGTCAAATCAGTTGGAACGGACAAGATATCTAGAAGGAGGTAGTTGAAGGACGAAAGATTCCAGAGGCTTCCATCCCAACTATCCTAACCAACATTCTTGGTCTTGGCTTCTCCATGAAACCACCCCTATCCCTAGGGGTATTCTATAAATACCCCCTCTGAATGGGGAGAAAAAGGAGAGCAATCATTAGATATTTGAGCAGTGAAGCCCTAGCGAATTGTATACTCAAACTAAGCATACTAAGAGATAGAGCTATTGCACTTAATTCCCGACCCTTTTGCCACCATTCATGATGAATAGCATTATGGATTCCCTAGGTTCTTAGGAGGATCAAAAAATGCAAATATGGGAAAATGAAGACCCTTCACATCGAATTGATCGCAAAATCAGTCTAAGGACAATGAAGGTGACCCTTGAACATCAATTTGGACAAGGAGATTGAGCCCACTGCCCCTGATTTTGAGGGTAAACTCATCAAAGGTCAAACCGTGGCTATGAGTCACGGTTCACAGTGCAGACCGCTCACCAGAGCTATGGTTTGCAATAGGTGATAGATCACCTTATTATTTTCTTTTATGTCTATCTAGTTAGGTTATATTAGCCATTTTTTTGATTTAATAGCATTTTAGAAGACTTTTGATAGTAGAACTAGGCTAGATTCACATTTTATGCTTATGTTTCAATTAGTATTAGAATGCTTTCTTTATGCATATTTATGCTTCATTTCCTATATTTGATCCATGCATAGTGTAGATGTTATTTTAATTTATGCTATTAGATGAATCTTGATTTGCTTTGCATAGTTTAGCAACTTTCTTTAAGCTTTATTGATTATGCATGTTAATGGTGTCATTATACATTTTACCTAAAAGGGCCTCATCATGAGAGGTTGCCTATCTTTTTGACATTCTTGTTGTTTCTTGACCACAGGAAATAGTTCTAAAGGAGAGATAAAGCATCCAACCCCTTCCCCATTGTGAAGAAGAGGGTCATCGACACCCTAGAGTAGTTCATGTCACCCTGAGGGGCATTTTGATCACACCTACCATTGATAGGGATTAAACATTATTGTAATTAATGTATCAAATGGGTATCCCTAAGAGGGACGAATCTGTAATTTGATTTAATCAAAAATAATAAAGAATTCCTTATATTAACTTTATTTCTTGTTATCAAATTATGCATGCCTATTTCTATGTTTCCCTTCGATTGTGATAGTTAGAGCGGGTGTGATATTCCTTGGTGGTCATAGATGGCGATCACGACAAAAATCTGTATTTCTAGCCCCTAAGTACTAACATTTTTGGTTTTTTTATCTCAGGTGCTAACCGTAGCTAACAACTATGGTTATTTTTTGGCCTATGGCTATCACCTATGGTTTACACTGTAGCCCGCATACCAAAGCTATGATTTACAACAGAAGCAGCAGATAATAGAGAAACCACTTGGCAGTAGAGTAGGAGTTGAGGTAGGTTCTATTCCCATCCTCTGTTATGCATTTTCTCCTTTGTATTCTTATAGTAAGTGGTAAATTAATGGCAAATTACGAACATTAAAGGAAAAGGATCAATGAACAAGTCCTAATTTGATTTCGCATTCTTTCCATTAGAAAGGTGCTCCTAGGAACAATAAACCTCTTATTGCAGTCCACCCTAGAATATAGTGAGCTTAATAAAAATTGTGTGGGTGTTTGCATGTGTGAGATCCAATTAGAGGCCATATCATCATAATTGCATTGTCATAACGTCATGTAGGACATAACATGCATACCATTGTGAATTTGAAATATTTCTTATTATGCATATCATGTAGGAATGATTATATGAATGCTATTTTATGCATTTTTCTCTATGCAAAGTAAAACGAACCATACACACCACTTTTCATTGTAAAAATTAGTGGCATTGGCCTCTCACATCCAACACATTTGAATGAGACCAAAAGTGGATGTCATTATCGCTTGGTTGGCTCATTTGAAATTGTATTATCGGGACCCACTCATTGCCAAGGCCGACCCAAGAACTATCCTATCCATGCAAAGTAGCATGCACTCATCTTCATAAGGATGTATCACTACGCACGGTGTGCTGGGTGAGGGTTGGTAGTACCTATGCTACTTCGTTGAGTATGGACTTCATTACCATATTCAGTTTGTGCGAGTATATGGGTGAAAGCCAATTAAACTGATAATAAAATCCAAATATTTTGCAAAAAACATGAGAGTTTATCATACTGATACAACACATCTTGTAACAACTTCAAACAGTTTAGGGCATTTTGTAAAATTTAAAAATAAGATAAACATCATTGTATACCTTGTTTGATAATAAAAGATACATATAGATGTTAGGTACACTATGGTGGATACACGGGGTGGTCAAAAAAGGTGCAATCATGAGGCCAATGACCAAGACCTAATCGATTCACAATTACACGTGTCTAGTCCTCAACCACATGAGCAAACTAAATGATATTCGATGAGCATTAGAGAAGACAAGTTGACACGAGGGGATCCCATTGAGCGTACCCCTGATAGACTAGCATTAGTGCATACTGTTAGATGTAGATTAGAGCATGGGGCTTCTCATCCTTAGGGTGCTCCACTTGAAAGCCATTACTGAGACCACAGTGCATGTGCATCCATGGTATCGATAGAAGAGTATGTTGTGCAGGGGACCAGATACCCATACGCACTAAGCCTATACGGTGTACTATACCCCCACATTTTGAGTATAGAAGGAATAGAGGTCTGCCCATTTAGGGGTAAGTAGACGGGCTCCCTATTGAGCGCAAGTCTACCCATACTCCCATGTGTACTATAGAATGCAATATCACCATCGATATGTCAAATGTGAGAGCTAATGGAACACCACCCCACAAGAGATGGAGGTCTAGACAATTAGATGTTCTAGGTAGTGTGCTAGAGTATCTAGGTTTCAATTCTTTGGCTCTACCCACTCATGCTCTGAGTGAGCATAGCAGGAGCACCATTAGAACTACTAGAGAGCATGGAGAGGCTTCCAAGAACCCTCATGTATCGCATCCACCATCCATGTATGGTGGCACGTAGCACAAGACACAGTATGATGCCGATGTCATATTCACAGATAGGTAAAAGCATAGCACATCAGTTCGATGGTTATAGAATCCACAAGGTTGGTCATACAGAGCAAGCATATCAAAGGCCTTCGACAGCTGACTAAGTTGAAATATCATATCAACTAGTCTTTGAGAAAAAATGCCAACTCCTCCAAGATCAATTGGAGGATGCTCTCCTAGAGAGTCATCACATCGGAGATGAAGATCTTTAGGCATAGAGGCTTACTAGACAAAGGTTGTATGAGCAACGCTTGCATGAGGAGAGCATCCTCATCCAGAAGGAGAATGTAGAGCAGGAAGATAGGTTGGCTAGGGCCGGACTATACTCTCAAGATGAGCACAAAGAGCAAGTGCATAGGAAAGATTTTTTGCAAGCCGACATTTACCATGAGTGCCCAAGTGTTCATACTCATATCACTACCAATCACAGAGAGTAAACGCCCTCGATCGACAATTAAAAGCAACAACATTATGAGGAGCAAGAGGGGAACAAATGCAACCAAGAATATCCTAAGAGTTCCTAAGTTGAGGAGGAAGAGCAACATCCTCCACCTTGATAGAAGAGGAATGTACCTCCCAAACCACCTTCATGCTCACTTAGGGAGGAGTACTTTCTGTCTTTTGAGGCTTACAAAGCTTTTTTTGAGAAGGTCAAGGAAATTGAGAGACAAGGCACGACTGTCCAAAATTTGACACTAAGGAAGATTCACAATGAACCTTTAGATCCCTTAGTACCTACGTCCCCATACATAAAGTATTTTGATATGCCCAAGTTGGACAAATTTAAGGGTGCTGAAGAGGCGCAAGAACATGTCATGGGCTTTCTAGATGCTTGCTTCTAGATAGAGAACAATGATGCATTGTTGTTGCACATGTTTGTCATGAAACTTGTTAGGCCGACCCCAGAGTGGTTTAATCAGATAAAGAAGCACAATATAACAAATTTTGAGCAATTATATGATGCCTTTCTTGAATGTTATTCCTTCGATATCAAAAAATAGGCCAACCATTTTTATTTGGTTGTGCTAACTTAGCGTAAAAATGAGCTAATAGAAAGGTAAGGGAAGAGGTGGAGGAGATTAATGGAAAATTTGCCATTCCTAGTCCCTGCCATAGAATTAACCCAAATTTTTACAAAGATCTATGCCAAGAACATCTCGCTACTATTGCAGCTACAACAGTACGCCACATTCAAAGAAGCTTGGACACAATCCAAGGTAATTGAGGATATCAAGTTGCAGGAAGGCAACTTGAAGCTAAAAACCAGGAAAGAGGGATATAAGAAGAGTACCTCAAAGGAACAGGACAAGCAGGCCCATGTGAATCAAGTGGTACTGAATCTCCAAAATGAGGATAAGGGGCAAAAGAAACAGAATTATCAAGCCCATCTCCCTCTTGTACAATACGACCAGTGCAAAAAAACTATAAGGTAAATAACAAAGAGCAATACCCACCTCACATATTTATGCCACTGACAGAATCAATGACATCGATATTTCATCAGATCTATGAGGCCAAGGCAATAAGATTACCCAAAGTCAAAATGGTTGATCCAAATTAGCCCAAGCCCAAATACTATTAGGAAGAGTTGTTTTGCATATTTCATAGAGTGAAAGTCCATGACATCGAGGTGTGTTGGTCCTTCAAACACATTGTACAAAATATGATAGACAAGGGAGAGCTTGTAGTACCAAGAAATCCCTAGGTGCCAAACAACCAAAACATGGGGATTTTCAAAAATTTGTTACCAAACCATGAGGCGCCCCGTGACCACGCTGGCTACGTCAATCAAGTACGAATCGAACCACCTACCTAGGGGTTCATAAAAATGGTCAATGTTATTACAAGACATGGGAGGTACAAATGGCTGAATTAACCTTGTGCTCCCATTCAAATACAGGCCATGCCCCAGCAGTGATAGACACAAAATATTCTAGGCCCACCAATGAGACTGGTGGTGACCATTAAGAGCAGGTTGGTTCAAAACCTGTAGATGACTCCTACGAAGTTGTCAATTTATGAACTTATACATAAGTCCCCTAGGCACAAGGAGACTCTTATGGACATTCTGAGGTCCATTAAGGTATAGTCCTAGGATGCACAGGCATTCATGAACTTCGTGGGGCACATACAATAGTATTAGGAACCAATGATCCAATTCTATGATCACAAAGTGAAGGTGGTTTCTACAAGCATGGCTGACTTGCCACTACATATCATTACATGTGTTAACCATGTACCGTTCAAAAGGGTCTTGATTGACACTGGGTCGTCGATTAATATAATGACTAAGGCACTACACCATTTGAAATTGCCTAAATCACTCATCATACCAACCACCTTTACATTGCAAACATTTAACGACGCACTATTCTCTACGGTTGGCATGATTGTCCTACCTATTTAGGTGGGACTAAAGACCTGTTGGTCACGAATCTGCCACAGGAAAGGATTTTACGCTAAATGCACCCTAGACCTGGCCAACATTGAAAGGCTGGGAGAAAGAAATGTCTCCCAGACCAATCTCCAGAGAGGGCTGGTTCCCTTACTAATCTAAGCTTGATGAAGACTAAAGTTGCAAGAAAGGAATTATAAATGTGCAGAAAGAAATGGGAAATATAGCCGTAGGCCGAATTTATCAAATCGGGAAAGAATAACAGCAGATAACTTCAAGTACGATAACAACATATAATAGAAGATATCAACGTAATCAACTTACAACCTTGCACAGAAAACCTCCAAGATCACATTCCAGAACTCACTTCCTCACTAGCAATATTTAAACTCAAATGCAGAATTCAAATTAAGCAGCAGATAAAGAATACGAGCGTAAATTAGGAATGTATAAGACAGAAGAATAAACTACACAGATAGTTGCTTGCAAAACTAGAGGCCAAATATCTTTCATTCATGCAAAGAACTTCAAAGTTTTCAACAAAATTCTCTCTCTCGATCCCTCTTTCTGAGAGCTACATTGATTTATATAGAAGTCTTGCTTCTTTACAACATTAAAAATATGCAATGAACTTCCTCGAGATCTAAAAAATGTGCAACAGAAACAAGGAAATGATCCCCTTAACCCAGCCTCGGAGAAACCAAAAATTGAATGATACAAGGAATCGTTCGTCTTCATTAAATGGTCATTCTTGAAACATGCTTGGACCGTTAGAAAAATCACGAACAACAGCTTTGGATACTTGAGCGTCTTTAATTCTGGTGGCTTGGACACATTCTTCTACCTTTTTCGCATTGGAAAGCAGCAAAACATTTAATTCTAGAGTGCTTTTAATTATTGGAAATCACAAAACTTCATCGGGCTATTTGAACTGTTTTCTAGCATGAAACTGTAACAGGTCATGAAAACGTGACATGTCGTGAAATCATGACACATCTCTGCCTTTTGTCACTTTCGAACCGTGAAAATCAACCATGTCATGAAATTGCTACAATTTTGGCTCCCTTGTCTCTTTTGCTACCTTAGCTTGCGAAAATGCGACACATCATGAAATCATGACGTTGCATACTATTATGCTCTTTCTCCACTCTGTTCCCATGAAAATGCGACAAGGCACGATTTCGCTACGTTCTTCCATCAGCATCTTTGTTTCATCTCTAGGTCACAAAAACCATACAAGTCACGAAATCGCTACACTATCTCCCCGCTGCTCAGTCTTTGCTTCTATGTCACAAAAATCTGACATGTCGCGATATCGCGACAATTTTCATCCACCCTGTATGGTCCTGCTTCTAACCCGCGAAAACATGACAAGCTTGCCTCAAGGGGTTCTTCAATCTCCATCATGTCACAAAATCACGATAGGTTCTATTTCCTTGGACTTTACTGCTCTTAGACCATGAAAATTTGTCATGTCGTGAAATCGTGACATTCCGTACCATTTGGCTATCTTCTTCCTTCCTCGCGAAAACAAGACAAGGTGCAAAATCGCTACAATTTTTTGCACTTGGTCCTTCAGCCCCAATATGTCACAAAATTGTGACGATTCTATGTTGCTAGACTGCACCTCCACAAATGTCACGAAATCGTGATGCCAACTTCTTTCTTGCCCTCATCTTCAAAAATGTCATGAAATCATGACGGTTTTCATGCCTTATGACTTCCCTTTCAACTTTGTCGTTACCATGCAACACGTCGCGATTACGCAACGTCTTTCACCTTTTGTGCCTTGTTCAATATTATGTCGCGATATCACTACAGAGTTTATTGTCATCACCCTTTTCTTGGTTATGTCACAATTTCGTGACCTTTTCTCTGCTCTGCTTCATGGCCATTGTAAGTCGCAAAAACGTGACATGTCGTGATTTCACAACAATTTCACTGTGCTGCCCCCGTTGACCATTTTGATCGCGAAACTCCAACACATCGCAATATTGCGACAACCTTGCTGCTTTTGCTGTCGTTGACTGTGTTGACCACGATTTTGGAACACGTCGAGAAATCGTGACATTTTTTGACTTTGCTTCTCTCTCCTCAAAAGACCCGCGATAACGCGACATGTCGCGATATCGTGACAATTTTGAAACTGTGCCCTCCATGCTACTTTTTGTCACGAAATCGTGACAGTCTTTGGACTTAGCCTTTTTTACATCAAAACCTATATAGGAGTGATAATTTCAACATCTTATGCATGAATAATCAAAAATCAACACAATGTGGAAAAAATGCCAATATTCTTGGCGGCTCACGGGGTATACAGTTCTGCTGTATGCATGAATCCCAGGCCTGAATCCATTGGGAAACAAAGTCAAGAAAAATTGAGAACAGAAAGCTGGCTGATGGGGTACATCTCGACGAACTGCTGCAACAACTCTTGCTGAATGACTGAAAACTCAAGGAATCTGTATTTGGCTTAGCTGACCAGGTGCTGTAAAAGAATCTCCATGAAAGCACCAAGGGTTGCAAAATGAAAATGAATGGAATAAGTGGAGTGAGGACTATGGAATGGAAATAGTAAATGATGGAATAATGGAATGAAAGGAGTGATGCGGTAGATACAGTAACAGAGTGCTTCTGTGCTACCAACTGCTATGAAATGGAAATGGAAGTGAATGGAATAATGGAATGGAAGTGGAAGAGATGACAAATGCAAGATAAATTATGGATAAATGCTAAAATAACAAAGAAATTAGAAGGAAATGGAAAGAAGAAATGGGAATAGTAGAAAGGGAAAAATGAACAACATCAGTGGCTTGATTACTTGCAGAAGAAAAAGGAGTAGGAGAAGAAAGGAATAAAGAAGGGTAGGAAGAAATAGAAAGGAGGGGGAAGGAAGAAATTGAGAGGAAGCCACGAACTGCTGGGAAGGAAGAAGAAAAAAGAAATAAATACACATACCTACGGGTTCGTATGCAAAAAGAGCCGAAGTTGACAGAGGAAAACAATACTTTTTTTTTTTTTTTTGCTTTTTTCTTTTACTATATACAAGGTAAGACTAGACTCATCTTCATGTAGTATAGGCTTTCAGATGAAATCCGTTCACTGAAATAGGAAGTGGGCTGCCATCCAAATCTTCTAGATGAAACGAATTTGCTGCACCAGCACTGACAATGCGGAACGGACCCTCCCACAGAGAATCAAACTTCTTGTGCATCCCTGGCTTAGCTTTCTTTTCATTCCATTTCAGGACCAAATCACCCACCTTAAGAAGACGATCAGTAGAATTTTTATGGAACCACTTTGAAATAACCTATGTATGCTTAGAAAACTCCTCATAGGCCAAAGAATGTTGCTATTCCAACTGTAACAACTGAGCCAACCGCATATCCATGGAATCTACATCTGCTTCATCATCCTAAAATTCCTGCAACTACTGCAATACTGGAAATTCTAGATGAACAGGCAACCTTGCCTCTTTTCCATATACCAAGGCATACGATGAAGTCTTGATATACTTCTTGATTGAGATTCTATCTGCCCATAAAGCTTGATTTAACAGAAGGTGCCATGATCTCTTGTTATCCCCAAAATATCTCTTTAAAATCTGTAGCAAATTCTTGTTTGTGGACTCTGCAAAGCCATTTCCCTGAGGATAATAGTTAGAGGATGTCTTCAGGAAAATACCATACTTGTTTACAAATTCAGCTAGCTCAGCTCCAATAAATGGAGTCCCATTATCTGTAATAATAGCATCAGGAATGCCAAAGTGTGTAATCAGCCCTTCAATGAAAGAAATCACCACTCCTTGATTTGTGACCTTGGTTGGAATAGCTTCAGACCATCTCATAAAATAATATGTAGCAGTTAAAATATACTTGTGTCCAGCTGAAGAATTCGGATCAATAATCCCAATAAAGTCCAATCCCCACTACTAAAAAGGTGCTTCAACCTAAATTGGATGCAAGGGCAATGATGCATTTCTAACCCTTCATGTATACCTCTAACATTTTTCACATGTTTGGGCAATCCTGAAAGCATATGTGAACAAATTTGGCCAATAGTAACCAGCCTGAATAATTTTTAAAGCCATCAGTCTACCTGCATAGTGTCCTCCTGATATGCCAGAATGAAACTCCTCCAGGAGTCTAACCTTCTTTGATTCCTTGACACACCTTAAAAGAATGCCATCAATGTTCTTAAAAAACAATCCTTTGGGCAGTAACACATACCTAAGAGCTTGTAGACGAAACCTTCTTCGTTGTGAGGCATTCAACTATGAAGGGCATTTACCAGTTGTAAAATAGGTAACGAGGTCATCTGCCCAATCTTGTTCTTGAACTAAGAGGTTCATCAGATTGTCATCTCCAGCAAGATCATCTGCTTGATACTCAACTATACCATATGCTATAATATTTGCTAAGTGTTGGCATAAAGCCTTACCCCGCACTAGCTTGGTCGGATGAATCTCAACATCAAATTCTTGAATTTTGGTGACCCAACCAGCGCGTTTATCACCCATATCTCCCTGAATGATGAAATTCCTTACATCATGATGTATAACATAGACGACTGTCTTACTCTGAGATATGAAGTGCTTGAATTTTTTAAGAGACTTCATGACAGCATACACCTGTTTTTCAATGAAATTATATTTTGCCTCATGAGGTAAAATAACCTGACTAAGGAAAGCAATGGGCCTTTTATTCCCATCGTCTCCTTTTTGTGTGAGTACTGCGGCATAGCTTTCATATTTCTCCACTACATACAGAATGAAATCTTTTGAATAATCTGGATTAATTAATACAGGAGCCTGCACTATTATGTCCTTAATTTCCTGGAATACCTCCTTCCTCTGATTTGTCCATTTGAAGTCTGCATCCTTCTTCAACAACTCGGTCATGGGCTTGAAAACCTGGCAAAATCAGAAATGAACTTCCTGATAAAATTAATCTGTCCAAAGAAATACTGCAACTCCTTTTTATTGGCAGGGAGCGATAGTTTATTCAATGCTTCGATTCGAGATGGATCAATTGCCAAACCATCTTCTGAAATGACATGCCCCAAGATTTTACCTTCCTTTACTGCAAAAACTGACTTCTTTGGATTAATGTAAATACCAAACTCTACATTTTCCAAATATTTGCCTAAGATGAGAACAATTATCTTCCCGTTTATGTGAAAATATAGTCATATCATCAAGATAAATAACAATAATCTTGTTCAAAATCTTCTCAAATGCAATGTCCATGGCTCTCTGGAATGTGGCCCCAGCATTTGATAATTCGAAAGGCATTCACTGATAAGCAAAAGTGCCCCACTTAGTTGTAAATGCTATCTTGTACTGGTCCTCATCCCTAACCCAAATCTGGTTATATCCATAGAATCCGTCCTGCAGTGAAAAATGCTGAGCCCCAGCAACAACATGCAGTATTTGATCAATGCGAGGCAAGGGATAATGATCTTTCAGAGATGCACGATTTAGATTCCAAAAATCCACACACAGTCGTATGTCTCCATTTTTCTTTCGAATTGGAACCAGATTAGCAACCCAAGTCGAGTGCTTAACCGGGTATATAATCTTGGCTTGTAGCATTTTCACAAGTTCGGCCCTCATGAGAGTCTCAATATTTGGATTCACTGGTCATTGCTTTTTCCTGAAGGGTCTGACTCCTTCCAACTCAATAGTATGCTAAACAATCTGTTTATCATATCTCTTTAGATCTTCATAACTCCAGGCCATAATATCAGAAAATTCTTGACACAGTTGTCTGATTTCTTGCAGTTCATCAAGAGTAGAATCAATTCCAATCTTAATGACCTTATTGGGTTCTAATTGCATCTCCATATACTCTTTCTTGTCAATCTCAATCCGATGTTTCTTGGACCGATCATGCTGATCAAACAAACTTTCTAGAGTGATAAGACCCTTCGAAATGTGATTATTTCGTAACTAAATCAGACCATCAGTCTCTTCGTGCTCCAAAGTTCTTCCTTTGATAGTGGTAACTTATTGAATCAAAAAGTTAACAATTTGCTCATCACTCTCGAAGACTTGCCAAAAAGTATCCTTGTATGGGACACTAGGCCTGTACACCATCCTTACTATCTTTGGTTTCTTCACTACCTGCTCGATGGGAGAAAAATTTGCTCTAAGAGATGCTAGAAGATCTGCATGCTTGTTCAGGTCTCGAGAAATAGCTTGAACATTCAGAGCTGTGAAAGACTCAAACAGGTCCCAAAATTGGTTGCGGTATGCTTTAAGATAATGCTATTTGGAAATACACCTGTTTGTTACTTGGTTTACAATAAGCTCAGAATCACCAAAAATTTGTAATTGTTCGATTCCCAACTTTCTTGCCTTTTTCAAGCCTAGGCATAATGCTTTGTACTCGGCAGCATTGTTAGTACAATTCCAAGTAAGACGGTATGAATATGTTCTTTGTAAACCAGAAGGAGAAATCAAAACAATACCTGCTGCACTATTTTTGCATCTTGACCCATCAAAATATAACTTCCATAGTTGATCCATGACAGAGCTCTGATCATCTTGGTTAGGGACCACCTGCATTGCGCCATCCTTGGGATTTGTGATAGAATAACAACCGATTTTGGTTTCCAGCATAGCATTGAAATCAAGCATGGAAAACACATATTCCAACTGAAGCTCATCTAAAACCTCGTTCATCAAATCAGAACCCTCTAACTCTTCGGTTAGCATGTTGACAGACTACATGGTTTTTCTTGCTTCATCCAACTTTTCAATATGAAAGGAGGAAGGTTTTTCATTATGAATCCAAAGTCTCTTTCCTTTGAAAGGGATCTCCAAGTGGGAATAATCCAGTGCAAGGTAACCTCCCAACTTTGCAATAAATTCTTTGGATAAGCACATACTGAAATACGGTTCTAGATCGGCCACAACTATCTCTTGAATGACTGTAATCTGAGGCATAGTGTGTAAAACAATCAGGACATCCTTTATTACACCCACCATTTTCATAGGAGTGCCATCTAACTGCAAGACTCCAGGGCTACTTCATGTATATTCCATACCCATAACTTTGCAATTTGCCTTTGGCATGACAGTTGTAGCGGCTCTAGATTTGATCATGCAGGTATGCACGATCCAACCCTCTATTTGCAGTGATAGATAAAATGGGGGTGGTCTATTTTTACCAGTGACAGAAGTGGTTAAAGCTTGAGCATAAATTGTCTGGGTAGGACCTTTCTCACTATCCTTCATAGATTTTAAATATTCTTGCAATAAATCTACCTGCCTAGGCAACTGCAATGCATCGTAAAGACTAACCTTAGCTGGGGTCTTCTTTAGTTCTTCGACAATGTTGTATGCAACCGCAGTCGATTCCTTCTTTTCAACGGGATGTTCATATCTACTTCGATACTGTTGAGTGGCTTCCACTCTTAGCCTCTTCATCAATGAAGGATACTTCAACTTTTCTCTAGCTTGCTCCTCTGCTTCTGATCTTTCCTGTGCATTTGCAGCCTTTTCTTGTACCCTGTGTGGAACTGGATCTTTCGGTAAAATAGGCACATCTAGCTTTGATGCTGGCACAAGAGTCTTCACTGGTTTCTTCAAATCATCTAGCACTTTTAATGGCTCTAACTCAACAGGATCTACTATAACAGGATTCTTTCCAGTCCTTGTGAGAACCGAAACTTGCTCTTCAGATGGAACCATTAAGCTATGGCCTACCTCAGAGATAATATTGACCTGTCCTCCTGAAGAACTAGCAGCCAATGTCTACACATAATTCAAATGAACCATGCAAGTTTCTTCTCCATGTGGATCATTGCATGTCAAACACCAATATGTTCTTTCAGCAAGGACTGCATCTTCATTCGCCAAAATAGTCAAGTTCTTCTTGGGTGCTTTGCTTGTTGAAGTAGCTTGTTCTCTAGTAATTGGTGAGGGTTGAAATCTCCTAGGCTGGAAATCTCGCTCAACTTGCTTCCTTTCAATAAGCATGATCTTATTACCCATTGCTCTTATTGTAGAATTGGCAAATTTTACCTCTTGCAAAAGTGTTGTATAAGGATCAAGGTTTACAGGTGCAGGAGGTGCTGGTAAGGGCAAAGGTGTTGGTGGTGCCGGTAATGCTGGAAATGAAGTGGAAGCAAAGAATGGCAGAATGCTAGGTGCAGGAAGCTGGGGATTTATTGAAGAAGAGAGCTGAGGAACTAGGATAGGTGCAATTTGAGGTGCACTGGAATTCCATGATGGTATTGGGTACATAGAAGACATAGATTGCAAAAAAGAACTAGGATATAAATGATGTGGAATATCAGGTAGAATGGGCATTGCTACCTTTGGGGGAAGCCTGTCGATTGCAATCAAGTCTGCCTCTACATTTTGTGCTTGCTCGAACAGTTTCAGGAAGGTCATCACATTGGACTTCCTGATCGCCAAACCAATGTATGTATTGAATGCTTAGAGGTAGTAGAATGTAGCTTGCTCAGGGGTAGGGCAAAGTCCTTTAGGCAATCGCTGCCAGCTTCTGGTGAAACAAACATTAAAATCTACTATTGCCTCCTGCGGGTGCCTCTGGATTGCATTAAACTGATGCAACAATGAAAATGGGTTAGCCTTTTCATGGAAATTCTTAACTAATAATTCTCCTAGCTGATCCCAGGACGCAATAGTGCCTGGTTGCAGAGATCGATACCAGTACAACAATTTTCCTCTCAAGGATAACACTAATAACTTCACCATTACATCTTCGTCTGTTATATCGTGAATGGCTGCCAGAGAAGCTACATCATGAATATGTTCGTATGTAGTCTTTCCTGTACCATCATAGGTTGGCAAGGCTTTCAAAGCAGCCTAGGGAACTAGATTTTGAGCCTGCAAATTCAAGGCCCCTGAGCTGTTCCAAGCTGAAAACTGTTGGGGTGGAGGATACTGGGCCATTGGGACTAGTGTATGTAACTGAGAAGATGGAAAACTAGTAACAATACCAGGGATTTGTGTGGATATGGCAGATGATGCAAGTGATGGGGAAACCAACCTAGAATGCTCACCTCTTTTTGTGCTATCAAGTTCAAAAAACTCAACAAGATCTTCAACTTTTTTGGACTTTGATCTCGTGATCATGAAGTATAGCTTTCACTGCATCCATGTTCAGAGATTTTTGGGTACTCCAGAGTCACCAAATTTTCTAACTATACGGCATGAAGGCAAACATTAAACCCTCAACACTATGGGATCTTTCTAAGATAGAAACAGTCTGTCCCACCTGGTGTGCCAAAAATTGTTGGTCACGAATTTACCACAGAAAAGGATTTTACGCTAAATGCACCCTAGAACCGACAAAAATTGAAAGGCTAGGAGAAAGAAATGTCTCCCAGACCAATCTCTAGAGAGGGTTGGTTCCCTTACTAATCTAAGCTTGATGAAGACTAAAGTTGCAGGAAAGGAATTATAAATGTGCTGAAAGAAATGGGAAATATAGCCATAGACCAAATTTATCAGATCAAGAAAGATTAATAGCAGATAACTTCAAGTACGGTAACAGCATATAACAAAAGATATCAACGTAATCAACTTACAACCTTGCGCAGAAAACCTCCAAGATCACATTCCAGAACTCACTTCCTCACTAGCAATATTTAAACTCAAATGCAGAATTCAAATTAAGCAGCAGATAAAGAATATGAGCATAAATTAGGAATGTATAAGACAGAAGAATAAACTACACAGACAGTTGCTTGCAAAACCAGAGGCCAAATATATTTCATTCATGCAAAGAACTTCAAAGCTTTCAGCAAAAGTCTCTCTCTCAATCCCTCTTTCTGAGATCTACATTGATTTATATAGAACTCTTTCTTCTTTACAACATTAAAAATATGCAACGAACTTCCTCGAGATCTACAAAATGTGCAACAGAAACAAGGAAATGATCCCCTTAACCCAGCCTTGGAGAAACCAAAAATTGAATTAGACAAGGAGTCGATCGTATTCATTAAATGGTCGTTCTTGAAACATGCTTGGACCGTTAGAAAAATCACGAACAACAGCTTTGGATACTTGAGCGTCTTTAATTCTCTTTAATTCTGGTGGCTTGGACACGTTCTTCTACTTTGTTCGCATTGGAAAGTAGCAAAACATTTAATTCTGGAGTGCCTTTAATCATTGGAAATTGCAAAACTTCATCGGGCCATTTGAACTACTTTCTAGCATGAAATTGTAACAGGTCGTGAAAACGTGACATGTCACGAAATCGCGACGCATCTCTGCTCCATACACTTTTGTCACTTTTGGACCGCGAAAATCAACCATGTCGTGAAATCGCTACAAGTTTGGCTCCCTTGTCTCTTTCGCTACCTTAGCTCGCGAAAATGCGACGCGTCGCGAAATCATGACGTTCCATACTATTATGCTCTTTCTTCGCTTTGTTCCTGCAAAAATGCGACAAGGCACGATTTCGCTACGTTCTTCCATCGACATCTTTGTTTCATCTCTGGGTCACAAAAACCATACAATTCATGAAATTGCTACACTATCTCCCCACTGCTCAGTCTTTGCTTCTATGTCATGAAAATCTAACATGTCGCGATATCGCGACAATTTTCATCCACCCTGTACGGTCCTGCTTCTAACCTACAAAAACATGACAAGCTTGCCTCAAGGGGTTCTTCAATCTCCATCATGTCATGAAATCGTGACAGGTTCTATCTCCTTGGACTTTACTGCTCTTAGACCGCAAAAATTTGTCATGTCACGAAATCACGACATTCCGTACCATTTGGATGTCTTCTTCCTTCCTCCTTGCGAAAACAAGACAAGGCACAAAATCACTACAATTTTTTGCACTTGGTCCTTCAGCCCCAATATGTCGCAAAATTGTGATGATTCTATGTTTCTAGACTGCAACTCCATAAATGTCATGAAATCAAGACGCCAACTTCTTTCTTTCCCTCATCTTCAAAAATGTCATGAAATCGCGACGGTTTTCATGCCTTATGACTTCCCTTTCAACTTTGCCGCAACCACACAACACGTCGTGATTACGCGACGTCTTTCGCCTTTTGTGCCTTGTTCAATATTCTATCGCAATATCGCTACAGATTTTATTGACATCGCCCTTTGCTTGGTTATGTCATGATTTTGTGACCTTTTCTCTACTCTGCTCCATGGCCATTGTAAGTCGCAAAAACGCGACATGTCATGATTTCGTGATAATTTCACTGCACTGCCCCCATTGACCATTTTGACCGTGAAACTCTAACACGTCATGATATTGTGAAAACCTTGATACTTTTACTGTCGTTGACTGCGTTGACCGTGATTTTGGAACTCGTCATGAAATCGCGGCATTTTTTGACTTTGCTTCTCTCTCCTCGAAAGACCTGCGATAACGCGACATGTCTTGATATCGCGACAGTTTTGAAACTGTGCCCTCCATGCTACTTTTTGTCGCAAAATCATGACAGTCTTCGGAATTAGCCTTTTTTGCATCAAAACCTGTATAGGAGTGAGAATTTCAACATCTTATGCATGAATAATCAACAATCAACACAATGTGGCAAAAATGCCAACAAGACCATTCTCATAATGTGTCACATGATAGAGGGTGCCTTATAGTATAACATCCTACTGGGGATGCCTTGGATTTGTGAAATGCATTATGTTCCCTCTATATTGCATCAGTGTGTCAAGTATGTACACGAGTGACAAGTTCACATGGTTACATCAGATGAAGAACCATTCAAGTTCTTGAACTTAGCATATTTGCCAAGGGGTTTTGTGATCCCATCAATGCACTTGGACATACGGTCCACATCGTCGATGAGGGTTCCAAGAGGTAAACAAGAGGTGCATGTTCAACCATTGGTATCTATATCAAATAGATCTAAACATACCACTACCACTTCTTTGAGACTGAGTGCATCGGTAATGCGTCAGAACGACAAGAAATTAAAGGTGAAATTAGGAAGGAAAGAAGCAAAGAGTGTGCCTAAACCAGTCGCCACTGAGGCTACCACTCCCATAGAGGTGGAGGAATCCCAGGATCAAGTCGAGGAGGCACCTTAGCCTACTTTGCCTACTTTGTCAGTAGGGTCATCTACACCCAGGTGACTATTCACCTAGCCAGCACATGTCTAGGTGAATATCTTATGCAAAATGTAACCTTCGGTCCTATTTTAGAGACTACAGTAGATATGGGCCGACTGATAGCCCATCGATACCCAGTTGTATCTATAGTACCATTGGGCAATCCACCCAACCAAAAAAACTTTATTTATGTCAGGTTGAATCAAGTTCCAATGCAGGCACCCATGGAGGTGGATGATGATGAACAGTTCGAGGTGAACGTTCGGTATTTGTCCAATCCAAAGTATGCCATGCATAATTTTGAGCTTTATAATTGGCATGGACATGACCTAGGTCTTTTCAAACAAGGACAAAGAACCCATCTTGAACCACGTTATCATTTGAAAACTGATAGGTTCATATTGGTATTGCAGATTCAGGGACATGATGACTTACTCATTGCGTCATTGGATTGTTTGTACCTGGGTCTAGGGGACGACGTGGATTTTAATCCGTATCATCCTAACATGTCTAGACTTTGGGAAAACAACCCAATGGTGTCAATCATCATCATTGGGAGACCAGATATTTAACATGAAGAGTTATCGAAGAAGAACCCCAGAGGCAGCCTAGGTCATCAAAATCGTATCACAACCAATGATATCGGTATGCAGGGGCACAAACCCATAATTCTAGGAAATATCAATTCAAGAGATATTTACAGTGAATATGTGGAGGAGTCCACCTCTAAAATGAGTTTACAAAGTTATGATGCAGATGGCGAGTCCTTAAATGATGATCAATCCAAAGAGAGAATTGACTAAGCCTTTGTGGTTTCGACATTTCTATGCCATTTGCTGCCTAGAGAGAAATTAGATGAGATACAAGAGCATTTCATGGTCGATAGTGACTATGAATATGAGATAGATCAGGCCTACTTAAGGCCTCATCCAGATAATCTCCCAATATTTATGGATACGATAGAGTGCCTTGCTCATAGTAGCAATCATAGAGATGAGGTTGAGATGACCTATCTGAGGCTAGTATATCCTCTACATATATTATCTATGACGTCATAGTATGTTATAGAAGAGGGTCCTCATAACACAGATCACTTTGAAGAGGAAGCAAAACTAGTTTTTGCATCGGTGTTGTATAGACAATTGTTTTATCAAGTCTATCTAGATATTGATGATAGCAATCATAGAATCAGGTACATGGGGCCACATCTGGAAGATTTTCCATTGCATATGGGGGGAAGTGAAAGATTATATATTTATAGTGATGATAAGTATTCATTGGAGATGGCCTATTTGGGGCCTCATCACTTGCGTAATCAAAATCCACCTCGGGTTTCACCCCCTGTTACAGCTACAGGTTTACATCGAGAGATAAATCTCTAGCACCACCTCAAGGAAAGAATAAATTTGGAAGAGGAATATCAAAGGCTATTTCCCCAACCACATACTTATGCCAAGCTACTTGAGCTGAGATATCCCATTTTTTAGTTAGTGTACAAAGAGGATCCATGTCCAAGAATCCCATAGGGAGGACCCTTTCGTCCCCGTGCCATCCGATCCAAATATTGGGTACAAAAGCTACACATATGATGTAGATTTCAGTCCGTGTGGTCCTACGGATCAATTTCATTCCATCAGTATGGTCTCCATTGATTTGACCACTCCATTCCACAATCCAACAGATTTTTCCAAGCCATTGCATCTAAACATGGATGCTATCGATAGGGATCATGCTAATTCACCAGTAGAGCCTGAAGATTTCTTCTCGAATGAAGAGATGCTACAACCATTTCATTTTGGACCAGGCTACACTTATGATGTCTATCATGCTAAAAATTCTTCCAAAGAAGAACCTATAAATCCAACTGATGACATCCATTTTATCCCTACGCCTCATCAGCTTGAGGAGGGATCCCATATGTCAGTAGAATAAACCTTCAAAGTGGATATCGATAATGACCCCACCAATCCAAATAAGGTCAAATTTATAATGAGTCTCACTCCAGATGAGTGTGCTAGCATCATCCCTCTGTTGAAAGAGAGACTTGAACTTTTTGCTTGGACATTCAAATATATGCCCGGTCTAGACCCAAAGTTGGTTACTCATAACCTTTCGCTAGACCCGTCCAAGAATCCCATCAAGAAAAAGATCAAAAAGATACATCCAACAATAGCATTAATGGTGAAAGACAAATTGCAAAAAAATTTGGATGTAGAATTTTTCATTTCCATCGACTATCTAGAATGGGTGTCCAACATGGTGCCTATAGGAAAACCAGATGGAAGGATCCATATTTGTATAGATTTTAGAGATCTCAACAAGGCAACACCCAAAGATTCATTTCCATTTCCCAATATCAATGCTCTAGTAGATTATACTACTGGTCATTAAATGCTCTCCCTAATGGACAATTTTTTTGGTTATAATCAAATTCGGATAAAGCCTGAAGACTAGCACAAAATTGTATTTATAACGCCATGGGGAACATTTTTCTACAAAGTTATGCCATTTGGTATCAAAAATGCTAGTGCTACATACCATCGGGCCATGACATACATTTTTCATGACTATATGCGCAAAATTCTAGAATATTATATCGATGATTTGCTAGCCAAGTCGGTTCTACGAGAAGAGTATGCGGAGGTCTTAAGAAAAGTCTTTGATCGCCTAATAGAGCACAACATCAGGTTGAATACTAAGAAGTGTGTATTTGGTGTAACTTCTAGAAATTTTTTAGGGTTCATTATCTCCAAGAGAGGCATCGACGTAGACCTAGCGAAGATCAAGGCCATTTTGGAAATGCATCCTCTCACCAATATTAAGGAATTAATGAGCCTCCAAGGCAAGGTAGCTTCAATAAAGTGATTTATCACCCAACTATCGGATAAATTTTTACCCATGAATCAAATACTACATAAGGGTGTCCCCTTCAACTGGGACGAGAACTACAAGATAGCCTTCGCTAAGATAAAGCAATACCCGGTAACACCGCCAATGTTATCTCCATAAAGGCCAAAAGAGCCTTTTCTGCCATATATATTGGCAACAGACTTTGCATTAGGGACCATGTTGGCCCAAAATAATGTACAAGTCAAAGAACAAGCCATATATTACATTAGCCAAACCTTGGTGAGTTACGAGCTAGGATATGCATATGTGGAAAAGCTATGTTTAGCAGTAGTGTTCACTACCAAGAAATTTTGGCACTACATGTTAAGTCACATGATATATGTGATATCAAAACAAAATCCTCTACAGTATATGATGAGCAAGACATATCATAATACACGTACTACAAAGTGGATCATGCTATTGATAGAATTCAACCTAGAATTTGTAAGCTATAAGTCCATTACGGGACAGGTCATACTAGATCAGTTAGCTAAGGTGCCACTATCCAACAGTAGACATCTGATAATCGAGCTTTCTGATAATGCAATTTTTGTAATATCCAAAGCTCTTGAACCCAAAGAACTAGAGAATAATGCTGATATGAATCTATTCTTTTACGGTTCAAAGTGCAAGCAAGGATCTGGCATAGGGATAGTGTTTTTCATGCCACGAGGAGCTCCAATACCCTTGTCATTCAAACTAGACTTCTCATGCACCAAAAATAATGTTGAATATGAAGCCCTAATTTTGGGCCTTCATACAGTCGTCGCCATGAATATCAAGAGACTAAACATCTTTGGTGATTCCCCGCTCATAATTAGCCAAGTCAAGGTACTATTTTAGTGTCAATTTCTAGTACTAAAAGCCTATAAAGATCTTGTTGCCACATATTTGGATAAACTAGAATGGTATGACATCGAAGCAATCCCTCATTCATCAAATAGATTTGCGGACACCATGGCCTCTTTGGGATCTTTAATCCCTTAGAATTCATCTGCTGACTTCACTACCATCCATGTCAAGATGTTCTCATGTCCTGCAGCAGAGCGTGTAGCCTTTGATAACAAAGAATCAGTCAACATGATTAGTATGGAACCAAAAGCTGATTGGTTCTGCAAAGTTGAATACTTTCTCAAGAAAGCACCTTGGGGGTCTTTAAACTCCCAAAGTCCTGCGGGAGTGGCACCACAATTCACCACAAGGCTATCTCCTAGTCTAAATTTGCAAAAGTAAATACATAGAGGGTACAGGTTATCTTAGCGGTCGAATCTGAGGCTCATCATAATTGGATGTCATAGATTCAAGACTTCCTAAGACTTGGTTTTGTCCTGAAGGGGCTATCGCATGTCGTAAGATGCACATTTAAATATAAAGTGACTAAATTTATCTTGATGGGAGACATTTTATATCGTCAAAGTTACGATGGAGTTCTCCTTCATTTTCCTAAGCCTCAAGAGTCATCTTGGGTAATTTTAGAAGCTCATGACGGTACGTGTGGTGGCCATTTCAGCGGCATGGCCATTGTCAAGCGCATCCTTTGAATGGATTATTATTGGCCTACTATGAAGAAGGATTGCAATGTGTATGTCAAGAAGTGTGTCAAATGTCAGCATCATGCTAATATTACGTACCTACCATCATAGGCCTTACAGACCATCCAAGTGGCTTGGCCATTTGCATAGTGGGGGTTTGATCTAATTGGCAAGATCTCTCCTTCGTCAGGCCAACATACATTCATCATTACGACTACTAAGTATTTTACAAAGTGGGTGGAATCCATTCCCTTAACAATGACCATGGGAGCTCGCATAGCTGAGTTCATAATGGAGCATATCATAAGTCATTTTGGGGTACCATCCAAAATAGTTTTGGATAATGGAACTTCTTTTAAGAACAAAACTATGCGAGCCTTAACTTCTAAGTACCACATCAAACATATTTTTGCATCTCCATATTATCCGCAAGAAAATGGGAAAGCTGAGGCCTCAAACAAGACTGTGGTAGCCATCTTGAAAAAGACAGTGTAAGAACACCACAAGGATTGGCATACACAACTACCCCTTGCATTATGGGCTTATAGAACTAGCATTCGAACTCCCACTGGGGCAACTCCATTTTCACTAGTATATGGCACTGAGGCCATTATACCCTTAGAGTTGGAAATTCCAACGCTATGCATCACATTGAAAGATTTCATCGATTACGAGATCACGTGACAAGCTCACCTAGATCAACTAACGTTGCTTGATGAACGTTGTGTGAATGCCCTTTAGCATCTCTGCATTTATTAGGAGTGACTCAAATGAGCTTACAATATCAAATTCCACTAGAGATACTTTGAATTTGGGGATCTTGTGCTAAAATAAAACCAACAGAACTTGAATTTACCGCTCGATATGCAAGACAAATTTATGGCTAATTGGTTAGGACCCTATATCATATCTAAAAATATTGGTCCAAGTACCTATCGCTTGATGTCGCTAAGGGTTGTTGAAGAGTCAGAGCCTCTCAAAATCATCCATATTAAGGTTTTCTATGCTTAGAGAGCATATCAAAAAAATCTCCAAAGGCATCTGTAAGCCCTTTTTTTAGTCAAAAGGCTCCAAGGATTTCTAAAAATCACTTGGTCAACCCAAAGGCTTCGAGAGTTCTTATAACTACTCGGTCATCCCAAGAGGCTTCAAGCTCTCATTTGAGTGATTTTTTCATGTCATAAAAAGCTCAAAAGGCATATGTAAGACCTTTGGTCTCCAAAAAGGCACCAAGGATTTCTAAAAATCACTTGGTCAACCCAAAGGCTCCGAGGGTTGATTAAAGCCACCCGGTCATCCCAAAAAGGAACCAAGGATTTCTAAAAAAAAATTGGCCAACCCAAAGGCTCCGAGGGCTTCTTAAAGCCACTAGGTCATCCCAAAAGGCACCAAGGATTTCTAAAAATTTCTTGGTCAACCCAAAGGCTACGAGAGTTCCTATAGCTTATCGGTCATCCTAAAAGGCTCCACACCCTCTTTCTGAGAGTTTGGTCAACTAAAAGGTTCCAAAGGTGGTTGTAAGACCTTTGGTCAATTCAAAAGGCTTCAAGGATTTCTAAAAATCACTTGGTCAACCCTACAAATCTCCAAAGGCTTATATACTCATCGTTTGGTCAAATATGAAAGCTAAAAAATGTATAAAAATTTAGAAATATATAAAATTCCAAAAAAATTGGTAAAGCATAAAATCCAAAAACATTTGCTTTTGCAGTTTGCATTTTCATACATGCATTCACATCATCATATTGCATTTAGGTATTTGTCATCCGTTGCATTCCACAATAGAGTGTAGTGTGTCAATCAAAATCTTACAAATGATCACACGTTTGTGTTTCAATAATGCACCCTTGCATTTATCATAATTCATTACATTCATACACAATACTTGTTGCGAAGAAACACATATGTATATTAAGTTTTCTAGTCACTCACCCATACCTAGTGGGTTCTTCAGATATTATAGAAATCTTGCTTTGTAGTTATAGACAAGTTCATTAGTTGGGATAGTGCTTCAACATATCGGAATCCCATCACTAAGAAAAATAATATAAAATCCTGCTAAGACAAGAGATGATGAAAGTTGCAAAAGAAATCTTAAGTATTTAAGAGAGATGGGTTTCACAACCTGCTTATATTATAAATAGTTGGTTTTGAAAGGTGTACTTTGGCAAAAGGACAATAATTTCCCCTATAAATCCCAAGTTCACAAAGTTTAAATCCCAAGTTACAAAGTGCAAAAGTACAAATTTCAAGTTTAAAATGTAAAGTGACATAGTGAATCAAAGCACTATAAAAATACCTTGCTCAAATAAAATGGTAACATGTGGAATAATAGTGATTTTCATCACTACATATGAGCAAGTAAGAAGGGTGAGAACTTAAATCCCTAGATTGTCCACATTTTGAAAGCCATCAAGTGATCCCCAATCGCAACAATGGGTTGGAAGAGTCCCGCCTACAATTGGAGGGGTAGTTCTATTGGATGATACCCAAACATAGCAATGGGTTGAAAGAGTCCCTCCTACATTTGGAGGGGTAGCCCTGATCAATTTGCAAGATGAGCTAGCTCTAGGTACTTAGGATTGTCTAGGTTTATAAGTTTAATCAAAGCTAAAACAAGGATGGTACGATCGTATGAGGAACCCTATCTCACATATGGGCTAAAAGAGTCATGACTGACATACGGGGTATGCTTATGATATATTTGAAAATACTCACATGCACACACAGGGATGATGAATAGTTAGGTTTGTCACGACAAAATCCTTGTCTAATAAAAGCCTTGTATAGTTAGTATGTGATTTTTGAAGAGGTCTACTAGGGTGTTTGAGTCTCATGGAAAACCTCAAAAAAAAAAAATTCTCCAATAGCAACAAGATACCAAATATCATTAAACATAAAAAATACTAGTCATTCATTCATCAGAATGCATTTTACAAAGCACAATCAAACATATAGGATAGATACCGCATGAATATCAAAAATGATGTTTAGACGACCACTGACTATATAGTGCAGCAAAGAAATATACATAATGGCATATTCATTCATTAGCATTATACCAATCCATTTCACTGCATTTCATATATGGGTGATTAATTGATTAAGTTCTTGTAACAATAATTATCAATTATCTTGCATGATTGTCATACATTATGTCATGTCACAATTTAAAATTGATAGACACAGTTACATTCATTCTTTATGTTTTAAGTGATTAAAGCATACAGGTTCAATCCCATTAGATTACAATTATGTACATAATGCATTACCATACATTGCATAGCATGCCATAGCTTCAAAAAAATAAATGCATGCCCACAAAGAAAAAATAAATATGCGTTCAAAATAAATACTAAAACCAATTACATCTAGTATATATAGCACATCTAATCATATAGATCATTGCATAACATCATCATCATAAAACATATAGCTATCTAGTGCATGTCATCCATACATTTCATCATATCAACATAGCATCACATAAGTATTGCATCCATGTGCATAAAATAAACATAAAATAAAAAATTAAACATCAGATATGCATAATGAGCCAAAATGATCAAGTCATATATATATATGTGTGTGTGTGTGTGTGTGTGTGTGTGTGTGTGTGTGTGTCCAATAGAGTACATAGGTAGTGCATCAATATACCCATAGGCTAAAAAGTGTGTAGGTCCTCAACCTTACACTCAAAATGAGTACAACATAGCAAAATTATAGTTTACATCTAGCAGAGCTCAGGTCTAGGCTGCTCCCTCTTTACCATAACTCTTGTTACCTCCCTCAACACTGTTATCTAGAGCCTACTCTCATGTTTGTGCTGGCACCTATTGTGGGTCCTGCTATGGGTCCTACCTACCTTCAAATCCTAAGGCACCTAGCACACAAGAAAATGGTAACTACATTAGGCTAATCCCTTGGTCGGAGGTCCCTAAAGTCTGCCCTGCATCCCTAGGCCTGGCATGTGATGTCACCCCATGTGTGCTAAAGGACCTATGTGTCCTCTCAATCCTATGAATTCTATGACCTAAGCTCACCATAGACTACCCTGAGGTCCTAGACCTGGTACTCTATGACTCTGAGGAGAAAGGATCCTCAAGAACCTATAGCCTATGCATCTCTATATAATCAACTATCTGATCAATGTAAGCAAGTCAAGCTACGTGCATCTCATTGGTCCTCATGACCATATCACGCAGTCGCTCTACCTTAGTTGTCAAATCTTGTGCAGTTGTTGGTGCTACCGAAGGCCTCATAGTAGCTTAAGGAGGTGGTATACCCCCCATCGATACTTGGAGGAGATTCCTCTCTACCTCTACTATAGTCTGTTGTGCCTATGCTAACTCTAGAGCAGTTTGAAATCTCGGAGCCTAGGCCTCTACATCTATTGCCCACATAGTCAGACCCTATATCTGATATTGCACCTCAGTAAGGTGCTTATCCATATCAACTACTCTTACCTCTAGAGTGGTGATAGTAGTGTCTCTCTCTACCTGCTATGTGTGGAATCACCCTAGCTGACTCTACAAGTTAGCCACCTAAGCTAAGAGTTGACCCTCTATGCTATCGAGAGGTACCTCACCCTCCTCTGGAGCCTCCTTATCAGGGTTAACCTTAGGAGCCTCCTCGATGGTGGTTGCTACACCCCAGCCACCCTCTATCTACTAGCATACCCTATGCCCATCAGGATCCACCTCTACATTTGCCTAGTCTGGCTCCTGGTCCAGAGACCCTGTGCCATACCATCTAAACATGGACCACCATATATCATAATCTATAGTGGTCCCAATAGTATCGACTCCACTCTCCTGGTAGTTATTAACAACATCTCCCAGAGGCTCCAAAATTATCCATTGTAGATCATGCTCTACAACCAAGCATCGGTACCAGAGGGGGATATCTGGAATATCCTGAATGAGCCCAAACTTCCATAAGACTCAAGAGTAGAACTGGTACTCTTGAATCTCAGACTTACGATTGATCAACCATCTATCATGGCGTGCCTATCTCAGCCATTGGCCCTCCTATGGCCACACTGGAAAATACATATAGGGCCACCACTAAACATCGTTTGGGTCAAGTGCCATGAACTGAGTAATGCAGTGCTGGACTTCACCAGCATCAATAATTTTGTGGGTACCCTCCTCCTCATGATGCAAGTAGGTGGTATAGCACTAATGATCATTAGTAATAGCAGTAATCCGTAGGGGCATATCTAAAGGATGCTCGATCTAAATGTGCTTCCACTTGTAGATCTAAGGCCCTTATGGCTACGTTTTATAATCTAGTACAACTCCCTATAGATCTGACATAGTAGGATGCTCCCCTAAGCTAGAATTAGAGATGCCTTTTTAGAGCTCGACAACACCCTCTAGGCGGTGGACAGAAGGTTCAGGGAATCCTCATGTTTGAGGAGTCTAGAAGCACAATCTAAACTATGAGGTGAATAAAGAGGGATTCTTGTGTAGATAAGAAATCCTTGTGGTACCACTTGCCAATGTGTACCCCACCATGGTCTATTGCGTCCTAAGCATCCTCACTCTGGTCATCGAAGATAGTGTCAAAAATAGCCTCCTTTACCTTGGAGGTAGAGGAGATGATGGCCTCACCATCAATAGGGATCTTGAAGATCCTATAAACATCCTCTAGAGTCACAGTCATTTCACCTGTAGGCAGGTGAAATGTGTTGGTCTATGCATTCCAGTGCCGGTCCAACATAGTCAGGTTGGCTTGATCTACCCTAATAGTGGGTATATCCATGATGTATCCAAACTTGACAGCTCAAAACCAATCCCGATCAACATCGGATAAAGCCTCATGGAGAGTGTTCAGAATATCTGGCTCTCGGGCTCGAAGTCAATCTCTATAATAACAAGTACAATTTAAGACAAAATCTAGCTAACTAGAGCTTAAAAAAAAATTAGCAACATCAAACCATAGCTGAAACCTACGATCCCCACTTTACAAATTGGGAACCGCAACTGAATCCTGTAGTCCCCAATTTCCCAACTAGGAACCGCAACTACCAGCTATGATTTACCCATTTCGGATACCCTCCTACACCACTAAGTCATAAAATTAAAATCCTAAAGATAGCCTAAACTAGTGGGGTTCATTACTAGTATTTTAGTGAGGTTCATTTTCTATATTACTTAATGTAGTTCATTTTATTGGTATTGAGTGTGTGGTCTCGATATCGAGTTACCTTGCCCTCACCCTATCCCCAACTAGTAGATGGCTAATCAGGATCCACCATCAAGGTCAAGGAGTGTAATCAAGGTAGAGTGTGGTAGCATTTTTGATTAGGAAGGGTCTTATCACTCTCAGAGCTCTCATATTGCTAGTTTTTGCCAAGAAATAATGCAAATTTTCAAATGAGAATTCAATTTATAGGTTTTCATAGTCTCGGAAAACCGGAGCTGACACCTGTGGTTCCGAAACAAGGGTTTTCCACCCACAGGTCTGACCTGCGGTTCCCAAAATTTGGAAATATAAACCGTAGACCATACCTGCAATCCGTAACTAGCATTAAATGCACTCAAAACCCATCGTGGGAAGGTTTAAAAGAGCAAATTACTGACTTCCACTAGACAAAAATTCAAAATCAATGATTAAAATTGTAAATTTGGTGATGTTAAAAGCACCAGGATCAATCAAATAAATGCAAAATTAAAAAATAAAAAATAAAAAATAAAATAATTAAAAAACCAAATGCACCTCGTATTCAATGAATTATCCTATACACTTGGTGGTTGCAGCGAGTTGCGATCCATGCAATCCTACAAGATGAGTAAATCACCATAAGGACATTTGGGGCAAAATTGTCATTTCTTTAATGAAATATTTCAACAAATCATCGACAAATATGATTCAACACAAGTCTAATTGCATTTGTATCATTTTGATTCCTTAATATGGTTATTGTATCCTGATTACTCCAGGGGATATAAATGTGCCAATACTACTAAGAGTTGCTATCATAAGCTAAACTAGGCCTAGCCAAGGCATTAAAAGGCTCGAATCTTAATTTTTTCAGGATCACTCATTATGGTCAAGTGATTTCATCGCTTCATACATTATTATTACCCTTATTGAATCATTGCTTGAGGGGGTAGTCATAATTTCATAATCATAATCAAAGTCAGTAGAAGATCCCTGAGATTGTAGATCCCTTGATCTTGTCAAAATTGCGTTCGTTCTTGTGAATCATTGTCAAAACTATCATAAGCTTCCCCCTTTGCTTGGGGTAAATAGCAAATATGATAATTGGTTTGCAACTCTCACCCTTCAGATTTATCGGTTAGAAGATACCCATACTTGGCATTGGTTTTATCTGAATGCCTAATGACGAGGGCAGACTTGTTAAAATGTAAGCCTTTCACAAGCTGGAAGCAATGAATCCAAGATGCACATCCTTTTGTTGGACCTAGGGTATATAATGTTGATCTGACTAATGATCATCATAGAAAATTAGACATCGTTTTAGGATGTATATTTTTGCTCAGCGTTGTTCAATCTCACAACGCATATCAAAAGGGGCATCTATAGACACCTAAAATGCTTCATGTCAAGGGTGACTACTCATATGGACATGCTAAAAGATCATATAGAGGATCTTGGATAGAATCCAAGATAGAGCAATGGTTCTAACCACTCAATTTAGGCATTTTGTCCTAAGAAGTCTGAATCGCAGCTTAGACCTATGGCCTCCAGTCTAAACCATGGTTGACACATGTGGTCTACAGTCTAGACCGCAATTGTGACCTGTAGTCTTAACTGAAGTTCAATTAGGTCTTCCATCTGATCCAAATCAGTTGGAATTGCCAAGAGATCTAGAAGGAGGTAGTTGAAGGATAGAATATTCCAAAGGCTTCCATACCAACCATCCTAACCAACCTTCTTGGTCTTGGCTTCTCCATGAAGCCACCCCTAGCCCTAGGGGCATGCTATAAATACCCATTGCAAATGGGGAGAAAAATGAGAGCAAGCATTGGAGATTTGAGCAGTGAAGCCCCAGTGAATTGTATACTCAAACTAAGCATACTAAGAGATAGAGCTATTGCACTTAATTCCTGACCCTTTTGCCACAATTCATGATGAATTGCATTATGGATGCCCTAGGTGCTTAGGAGGATCAAGAAACACAAATCTAGGTAAATGAAGACCCTTCACATCGAATTGAACACCAAATAAGTATGAGGACAATGAAGGTGACCCTTGAAAATTAATTTGGATAAGGAGATTGAGCCCACTTCCCCTTATTTTGAGGGTAAACTCATCATAGGTTAAATAGCGGTTGTCAGCCATGGTTCACAATGCAGACCGCTCACCAGAGCTGCAGTTTTCAATAGTTGACATATCACCTTACTCTTTTCTTTTATGTCCAACTAGTTAGGTTAGATTAGCCATTTTGTTGATTTAATAGCGTTTTAGAATACTTTTGACTGTAGAACTAGGCTAGATTCACATTTTATGCTTATGTTTCAATTAGTATTAGAATTCTTTCTTTATGCATGTTTATGTTTCATTTCCTATATTTGATCCATGCATAGTGTAGATGTTGTTTTACTTTATGTTATTACATGAATCTTGATTCGCTTTTCATAGTTTAATAGCTTTCTTTATGTTTTATTGATTATGCATGTTAATGGTGTCATTATAAATTTTACCTAAAAGGGCCTCATCACGAGAGGCTGCCTATATTTTTGAAATTCTTGTTGTTTCTTGACTGCAAGAAATAGTTCTAGAGGAGAGATAAAGCATCCAACCCCTTCCCCATTGCGAAGAAGAGGGTCATCGACACCATAGAGAAGTTCGTGTCACCTTGAGGGGCATTTTTATCACACCTACACTTGATAGGTATTAAAAACTATTGTAATTAATGTATCAAATGGGTATCCCTAAGAGGGACAAATCTGTAATTTTATTTCATCAAAAATAATAAAGAACTCCTTATATTCACTTTACTTCTTGTTATCAAATTATGCATGCCTATTTGTGTGTTTCCCTTCGATTTCGATAGTTAGAGTGGGTGTGAGCTTCCTTGGTGGTCATAGGTTGCTATCTCAAGAGAAGCTTTAGTACCATATATTCCAATGTGTATCAATGAGAATGGCTAATTAATATTTTTTTAAGTATCCCTAGACTTTCATAGTTTGAAGTATTGTAATCCCTACTAAGGCATGAGATATATTTTTGGAGTAGATTCATTAGTTGTATTGGCCTATTTCTAATTTTCTATTTCCTTCTATCCTCTCAGTTATCCACTTCATAATGAGCAAAGGGAAACCTTGCATCTAGTAGGTGTAGTTTTTATTTATTTTATTTATTTCTTGGGTTGTATTTTTCATCACAATTATATCATAATAATTTTTCTATATGGGCTTGCATTTTTGTCTCACTTAGCATTAGATCAGTATATTAATAACCATAAATTTGTCAATACTAGGGAATATGGTGTATCTCTAAGTTGTGATGGTTGATATGTTTGGACTTGGGCTACAATAACCTACTTAACCTAGTGGATTCCATAATATTTTAGGTTTTAAATATTTTTAACTCAGTCCTCATTTTATACCTTTAAGTCATCGATCAAAATATTTGTGTTACAACTCAATGCTTTGATAATTTTACTATGGAAATGAAGGGTGTTTAAGTACATAGGATGCCAATTTTAGGTATAACAAACCTTCAAAAAAATTTGTAAGTACCTTGTTATATACTACATGCATGTACCTTATGAGGGATGGTTATACTACTTGACTCCTCACATGGTCTATGATGTAATAAATCCTAACATACTTTGTTATTACATCATTTTCCAAATCTCAATTTTTTTATGACCAAAGAATAAAGTCTAGGGTGATGTTGAAATGGGCCTTGGTGAAATGGGATACTTTATGTCTTCCTAAGAGTGAAGGGGGGTTAGGATTCTGGTCTTCAATTAATAACAACAAAGCTTTAGCTGCTAAATTATATTGGAGGATGTTGCATAACCCCAATGCTATTTGGGCCAATAATCTCTGTGCTAAATATGTCGAGAACAAAAGTCCTGAAGACCTTGTTCGCTATCAACTTCCTACCAAAGGTTCTCCCATTTTAGCAATTCTTAATACTGGTGAGGATTTGATAAAGAAAAAATTATTTTGTATCATTCATAATGGTCAACATGCAAATTTTTGGACAGATTCTTGGGATGGTCACAAGCCTTTGATAATCCGGTTTCCCGATTGGAGGCCTTGGATGGAGGAGCTTCACCGATCTAGTTGGATAAAGGTGGCTAATTACTGTCGATACCATACTGGTAATTCAAAGGTTGGTAGATATTAGATCCCTATTGAGGACTGGCCTATTCAAATCCCAGAAAGGCAAAGACAAGATATCCAAGGCATCCTTCATATGAGATCCCTCTCTTGGTCCCATGAAAAAGATTGTTTTGGATGGAACAACACTACTAAGGGTGAGTATTCAGTTGCTCAAGGTTATTTGACCTTATGCCATAATAATCCCAACCATTATTTTGACATATTTTCTCAATTGTGGGCTCAAAAGCTCTGGCCTAAGGTGAGGTTCTTTAATTGGCTTTTATTGCATCGTAGGGTTCTTACTGGTGAGCAGCTTATGAAGCATGGTTTTCATGGCCCTTTTAGATGTGAAATGTGTGAAAAGAATGTAGAAAATATCAACCATATTTTTATTGAGTGTACTTTAGCCTCTGAGCTATGGAGGAGAATGGCAACTTTACTTGGCTTCAGTGGTCCAATTTTTTCACTTTTGAACAGCTTTGGAGGGATTGGCCTAATCAAGAGGATGTTGATCATTTTATTAGGCAATTAGTTTGGATGGGTTCTACCATTCTTCTTTGGAATATTTGGAATGAAAGGAACATCCAAATTTTTAATCAATATAGGAAGGATATTCACTATATTTGGCAAAAGACCATAGCCAACTTAGTTGAATCAGTCCATCAACTCCTTAATCACCCCCAAAACTCCCACCAAATATGGGATCAAGTGACGCAAATATTGAATACTAAACCTTCTAAGGGAAACCAACTTAAAGGGAATGTGAGTATTAGTAAGATGGATAGGAATAGAAATTAGCAACCTCCTCCTAAGGATTTTGGAAAAGTCAATACTGATGGAGCCTCTAGAGGGAACCCTGGAAAAGCCAGTGTGGGAGGAATTGGTAGACTTTCATATGGCTCCCTGGTTTTTACTTTTTTTGAGAATTTGGGTATTCTTTCCAATAACCTTGTTGAGGGGTATGGTATCCTTAGAGGCCTTCGGGAGGCTACTAAGGTTGGATGGGAAAAGGTGTTAGTTGAGTCTGACTCTCAACTTATGATTAATCTCTTGAAGACTCCTAAGAATCATAAGGTGGATTCGAGAATAAAAATAATTATTGAGAAGATTCAGTTAATCCAGATGGGATTTTTGAAAGTTGATTACAATCATGTGGTCGGAGATCAAAACAAGAGTTCCGATGCTTTAGCTAATTGGGCTTTGGACAAAGGTGATCTTACTTGTTATGGCCACCCTCCTATATGGTGGGCTTCTCAAATTAGGGAAGCTCTTCTTTCTATCATTTCTTTGGATGGCTCCAGTTCTGAAGGTACCTAGTTTCTTCTTGTTTATTTTTATTTTTTGTTTTTTGTTTCTCTTTGGTTCATTCAGTTTTTTTAGTTCCCTAGCTCATTCTATTCTTTATTTTGTTTCCTCTGTTGATTCTTGCATTAATAGTCTTCTGGTCTAGATAGGTCATTGTTTTGTTCATTTTTTTTTCTCTTTTGTCTTCTTTGTTTTTTTGTTTAGTTTTTTAAGGTGGGTGGGTTCTTTTGTTTTGTTTTGTTTTTGTGTTCTTTGTGTTGTTTTTTGTTGTTCTTGTGTTCCCGTTGTTTTGTTTGTTTTTATGTTTTTTGTTATTGTTCTTGTGTTTTTTTCCGTTCTTGTTCTTTGGTTTCTCTTTGTTTGTGTTATTTCATTTTTTTATGTGTGAGTGTTTTCTATGTTTTTTGTTTTTGTTTATTGTCTGTTGTTGGTTGTTTTTATTTTTATTTTTATTTTTATCTTATTTATTTTATTTTTTAGGTTTTGGTTGTGTTTATTTTTCATGTTTTTTTGGGTTATGTCTTTGTAGTGTGTTGTTGTTTTTGTCTTGTTTGTGTTTTGTTATGTGGTTCTTGTGTTTTTCTATGTGGTTTGTGTTGTGGTTTCTTTTATCTTATTGTGCGTGTTTGGTTGTGATTTTGGTTTTGACACACTCAAGGAGCATGTTTTTTATTTTATTTTATTATTTTTGTTGTTATTTACTTTTTTTAATTTTGTTTTGTGTGTTTGTTTGCTCCTTGAGTATGTCAAAGGTGGTAGGCCAGGTCCGAGTCCTGGGAATTTTTGGCGGAATTGATACCGCTGCCTCCTTGGGTCTTACCCAAAAGTGGCATCCCTTTTGGGATGTTTTCCACAAATAAAAAAAAAAAGGTGATGTTGAAATTTAAGAGAGAAATCCCTCCTCCCGTTAATATAGACTTTCTACTTTTGATACTTAGGAGCTTCAGGTTGTATTGATCATTCACTCCAAAATACATTTATTATAAAATACTTATTCAATGCTTGTAGATATGCATTAGTTGTGTTTCTTTAATATCTTTAAGTAAAATAGTGTTATCATGCATTCAACATCACTTGTTGAATTGATTAACCACCAATTTTAGCTTGCATATATTGGAATGAAAGTTGTGTATAGCTTCTTTTATTACTTTCTCTTTCTTTGATTTTTATTATGATCAAGTCATGGATTCCTCATAAGTATTAATTTTATCATTAGTTCTATGATATGACAAATGAGATGTATATTTTGAATGCAATATATAGCAATAATGTGTACTTGGTTTAGCCCTTTGAATTGTTCTGTATCTTCCATAGTTCTATTTGAATAAGAATGTAGCAACTCATCAAGTTCTCTATAGGTTTTAGAGTTGAACCATCAAGACCTAATAACTACTAATGTTATCTAAAAAATATTCCTTTATTTTGTCTTATGTTGTTAATATTGATGATGAAACAATGTATCTTATCATTCAATATAATAATTGCTTTTAATGCCCATACACTCCTTGAAAAATATCATATGAGATCCTATGCTCCGATAATGATGTATGGATATCTTGCTTGAGTTGGAAAAATAGATGATATTTTTCAATAATATCTAGTTTGCAAGATATCCCATGCTTCTCCAAATAAATCTTCATATTAGGTCATTCATCCTACAAAGGATTTTCTATGTACTTTGGAAAATGAGTAGAAAAGGAGTTTAATTTGAATTTACCATCTTCATTCTAGAATGTAATGAACTTCTTGGACTTAAAGATGTCCCATGGATTGTACTTGTAATAGTTACCTTTGCATCTAGATAGTGATATCTCCTATTGGTTCCTTGTCTTGAAGTGATCAATCAATGGAACTCTTCTTGTATGATGATTTGGATGCTTCTAAGTTTCTCGACCTATCATATATTTAGATTCATACCAAACATTACTATGATGTCTTCTCTTTGCTTATGTAACAAACACATTTTCTTTATTTTCTTCTTTTTTTTTGCCTTATTTAGATTATCTTTGGTTGCATTAATTTTATGTGCTTTTATCCAATTTTATTTTTGTTGTTTTAAAAATGATCTATCTTATTGTTGGTTCATCTCTCAATAATGGGATCCATTATTAATGGGTTATGCCAACATTATCTCATGGTGTGACCATTTCAACCACAATGTTCTCACATTTTTTGTGTGTGGAAAGTATTCCTTTAATATTCATTTATGTAATTAAGTCCATGTATTTATTTAATACTGTATCATGAGTTAATTCTTCTAGGTAGCATACTTTATTTCCCTCAATAAATAGAAATTTGGCAACAAAACATTCGATGCTCTACTAGTCATAGTAAACCTTTACAAAATTTGGATATTCTTATTTTACTAAATTTACCTAAAACAAATACTTTATGACAACTATATATATAAATATATATGTGTGTGTGTGTGTGTGTTTGTGTGTGCCTATACTTGGATTTTATATGATGTTTCAAAAATTAGAGAGAGTAGTCTCTTCAAATAAAGGAGTGTTCTTCCTTCCCTTTTGTAAATTTCTTTCTCTTTTATTTTTAAATATTTATTTTTAAAATATTAAAGGTGCCTATTTTCTGAATGTTGTCTTTTTCCACTTTTAAACACTTTCTACTTAATGTGTGTGCTATTAATAACTTGCATTGATAGGAGTGCTCCCTTTGTGTGCTGAATATTTTTCTTTGGACGATATTAAATTACCATTTTGACCATATATTCCAATGTGTATCAATGAGAATGGCTAATTAATATTTTTTTAAGTATACCTAGAATTTCATAGTTTGAAGTATTGTAATCCCTACTAAGGCATGAGATATATTTTTGGAGTAGATTCATTAGTTGTATTGGCCTATTTCTAATTTTCTATTTCCTTCTATCCTCTCAGTTATCCACTTCATAATGAGCAAAGGGAAACCTTGCATCTAGTAGGTGTAGTTTTTATTTATTTTGTTTATGTCTTGGGTTGTATTTTTCATCACAATTATATCATAATAATTTTTCTATATGGGCTTGCATTTTTGTCTCACTTAGCATTAGATTAGTATATTAATAACCATAAATTTTTCAATACTAGGTAATATGGTGTATCTCTAAGTTGTGATGGTTGATATGTTTGGACTTGGGCTAAAATAACCTACTTAACCTAGTGGATTCCATAATATTTTAGGTTTTAAATATTTTTAACTCAGTCCTCATTTTATACCTTTAAGTCATCGATCAAAATATTTGTGTTACAACTCAATGCTTTGATAATTTTACTATGGAAATGAAGGGTGTTTAAGTACATGGGATGCCAATTTTAGGTATAACAAACCTTCAAAAAAAATTGTAAGTACCTTGTTATATACTACATGCATGTACCTTATGAGGGATGGTTATACTACTTGAATCCTCACATGGTCTATGATGTAATAAATCCTAACATACTTTTTTATTACGTCATTCTCCAAATCTAAATTTTTTTATGACCAAAGAATAAAGTCTAGGGTGATGTTGAAATTTAAGAGAGAAATCCCTCCTCCCGTTAATATAGACTTTCTACTTTTGATACTTAGGAGCTTCAAGTTGTATTGATCATTCACTCCAAAATACATTTATTATAAAATACTTATTCAATGCTTGTAGATATGCAATATTTGTGTTTCTTTAATATCTTTAAGTAAAATAGTGTTATCATGCATTCAACATCACTTGTTGAATTGATTAACCACCAATTTTAGCTTGCATATATTGGAATGAAAGTTGTGTATAGCTTCTTTTATTACTTTCTCTTTCTTTGATTTTTATTATGATCAAGTCATGGATTCCTCATAAGTATTAATTTTATCATTAGTTCTATGATATGACAAATGAGATGTATATTTTGAATGTAATATATAGCAATAATGTGTACTTGGTTTAGCCCTTTGAATTGTTCCGTATCTTCCATAGTTCTATTTGAATAAGAATGTAGCAACTCATCAAGTTATCTATAGGTTTTAGATTTGAACCATCAAGACCTAATAACTACTAATGTTATCTAAAAAATATTCCTTTATTTTGTCTTATGTTGTTAATCTTTATGATGACACAATGTATCTTATCATTCAATATAATAATTGCTTTTAATGCCCATACACTCCTTGAAAAATATCGTATGAGATCCTATGCTCCGATAATTATGTATGGATCTCTTGCTTGAGTTGGAAAAATAGATGATATTTTTCAATAATATCTAGTTTGCAAGATATCCCATGCCTCTCCAAATAAATCTTCATAGTAGGTCATTCATCCTATAAAGGATTTTCTATGTCGTTGGGAAAATGAGTAGAAAAGGAGTTTACTTTGAATGTACCATCTTCATTCTAGAATGTAATGAACTTCTTGGACTTAAAGGTGTCCCATGGATTGTACTTATAATAGTTACCTTTGCATCTAGATAGTGATATCTCCTATTGGTTCCTTGTCTTGAAGTGATCAATCAATGGAACTCTTCTTGTATGATGATTTGAATGCTTCTAAGTTTCTTGACCTATCATATATTTAGATTCATACCAAACATTACTATGTTGTCTTCTCTTTTCTTATGTAACAAACACATGTTCTTTATTTTCTTCATTTTTTTGCCTTATTTAACTTGATTATCTTTGGTTGCATTAATTTTATGTGCTTTTATCCAAATTTATTTTTTTTGTTTTAAAAATGATCTATCTTAATGTTGGTTCATCTCTCAATAATGGGATCCATTATTAATGGGTTATGCCAACATTATCTCATGGTGTGACCATTTCAACCACAATGTTCTCACATTTTTTGTGTGTGGAAAGTATTCCTTTAATATTCATTTATCTAATTAAGTCCATGTATTTATTTAATACTGTATCATGAGTTAATTCTTCTAGGTAGCATACTTTATTTCCCTCAATAAATAGAAATTTGGCAACAAAACATTCGATGCTCTACTAGTCATAGTAAACCTTTACAAAATTTGGATATTCTTATTTTACTAAATTTACCTAAAACAAATACTTTATGACAACTATATATATAAATATATATGTGTGTGTGTGTGTGTGTGTGTGTTTGTGTGTGCCTATACTTGGATTTAATATGATGTTTCAAAAATTAGAGAGAGTAGTCTCTTCAAATAAAGGAGTGTTCTTCCTTCCCTTTTGGAAATTTCTTTCTCTTTTATTTTTAAATATTTCTTTTTAAAATATTAAAGGTGCCTATTTTCTGAATGTTGTATTTTTCCACTTTTAAACACTTTCTACTTAATGTGTGTGCTATTAATAACTTGCATTGATAGGAGTTCTCCCTTTGTGTGCTGAATATTTTTCTTTGGACGATATTAAATTACCATTTTGACCAAATCACACTATATTTTCTTTACTGCAGTTGATTACACTCATTCTAAATTTGAATACCCATAATAAAGCTTATGATTTAGGATATTTTAAATTTATTCAACTAGAATAATTCCCTCTTCCTTAGATGACTTTTATATTGGAATAATTGCTATTTTGATTTTATACTTAATATTTGTTGGTTAGATTTACCTAGAACCTAGGAGTTTTACATGTCTCTTTTCACTCATTCCTTTCTCTATCATTTGAACCTTTAAGTGTCTTCTACTTTCACTATTTTGATAAATCACAAGGATCATTGGAATTTTAGCATATTCCACCAACATATTTAATATGGATGACGTTATTTTCTCAAATGGGCTACTACTTTAACTTTCATACATTTTTGTGTCATCTAGGTGTTATACTTTCTTGGATTTTATGATCTCTTCCACTAGAATATTTGTATTTTCTTTCTTGTTATCTATACTAGATATAATTGTATTTTATAGGTGCTTTCACATAGCTTCCTAATCAATGTTAGGTTTACCATTTGAGCTAGATAAATTGACATCTAGGTAAGCATCTCGATCATTATTTAGGTAGAGTGTTTGAATGTATGACAGTTATTATAGTAGTGTTAAGACACTTGTTTCTTCCTAAATCAAAATTTTCATCTTATTTTATTATTTTTTAATGTGTCTTTTATAGCTATATGCATTTTAATTTCTAAAACCATTAGATAATGAGTTTCTTTCTATTCCAACTAAATCTTTTCTTTTCTTGTTATAATTGTAGTTCATAGGGCATTTCCTTCTTTATTTTTATGATTTCAAGCTATACTTACATGGTATTTTTTAGATATTCTAGCTATGAGGTGACTTATGTGCCTTTTATTCTATTATGTTTGTAGGCTTCTTACCTCTTGCACAATATTCATTTAGCTTAAAAATGTGTGACAACCCGATCTAACACACTGGTTGTAACAACCTTATTTAGTTCAAATGTTTTACAAACAAGGGAAGAGATATATATTTTTTTGTTTATTGATTTTAATTTTTCACCCATGGAATAATTAGTACATAGCATCAAACCACTTTTGGATTGTAGAAATTGCAGATGACCCCCAAGTGGACAAGATTGGCCAAATCTCATAAGAAGCACCTTTAGTGGTTCTATCCCCTCTTACACTTTATCCCAACATGAGAACCTAGAAACTTGGCTTGGGGTTACCCTCTAAGTCCCATAAAACTTAGAGTGTGGATGCATAACTCCCTTTCCTTAATATGTTATTAAAATAGGTATTTCTTGGTTTAATTTTCCTCATCTAATATGAAAATAGCATGTAAGGGTAATTAGCATAGATTATATATTGTTTAATTGTTAATCACCTCATTGTGGGTAATTAAGGTCATGCCAATCACTTGACACTGACATGGTTACTCTTGTCATGTCATATATTACGATGAGTCATCCCATACCAACCATTGTGGATCCATCTAGCCCTTTTACTTACTAGATTTCTCCTTATTCAAATTTTTTTCAAGGGCCATCACTTGTAATTCTCATATAGTGGCCTAGATGGACATCCTACACCTCCCATCCTTACCTCTTGTGCTAACATTTTTTCTAGGAATCACCACTTCCAAAAATACTATTGAATGCCCTCGTGCATTCAATTCGAATGGGTGATTTGCTATTCTTGTTTAATCATCCTCCTGATGATTTAATCAATGATATTTTTAGGTTATGATTTTTCTAAGGTTGTTCTATTTCAATAAATCCTCAATTTTAAATAGAGAAATCTATCTATTCAAAATATTTCTATAATTAAATTTAAAAGAAAATATATTATAATAAAAAAAAGACTAATTACTTTTTTTTTTAAATGCTTTTAAAAAAAAACTAATTATTTAAATAACTATCTAAAAGCATTTGTATCCTTTTATATTACCGAAAAAAACATGACTTTAAAAAACTCTCTTAAAACTTCTTTGTAGTTACTTCAAGAAATTAAAACATAACGATTTTTTTTAAGTCTAAAACATACTGACTTTTATAAGTTGGAAAGCTAATGTTGAATAAACAACCGCCAAAGCTTAAAATAAATATTTATGCCAACTAATTAAGCTAATACTAGAGCTCTTATTTCTTTCATAATAAATATTACCCTTTTTTATTTCAAAATATGTTTTCCTCATTTACGCAATTCCTTAAAATAATAGCTATTATAAAAGCTTTAAAATGTTATTAATGATATGTTGTTCTAAAAATAAAAAGAGTATAAGCATCGCATCATTCTCTTTTTTGGGGTAAATTTAAAATACATACTACCATTCAAATCTAATATATTCCATAATTTACAAGTTTCTAAAGTAGATTCACGCTGCACATAACACAAAATTGATGTTTAGCTTCCTCATCAGGTACCTTGCAAATATCGAGATATTCTTTTACAAGGGATCATAATGGCTCTTCCTTTGATTAAAGTGATAAATGCACCTATTCTTAAATTATGTGCAATAGCTAAATTATATATATCCAGAAGAGAGTGTATCTTCTATAAAGAGTGTAATTTAGACATCTTTAACAATATACACATACATTAATCACCTTAAGGAAGTATGTAAAAGTTTAAGTATCATAAAATCAATAAGGGATTCTAATAAAAATAGTACAAATGGTAGAACATAGCCATCCATGACACCTCACACAGAAAAACTTATTGTATATCCTAGGCAGGTTATAAGACACCAAAAAATTAGTAAGTTATATTTTAAATGGAAGTATACTTGATGAATAAAGATATACAAAACTAAGAATTCTTTTCAATGCTCTTATTCAATATTGCCTATCGAATGAAGGCTATAGGATAAAACAAACACAGGAAATTATTCAAATTGAAATAACTGAACTAGATAAAGTCAAAATAACAAGGGCATACAATTTTAAAATTCTATATAATGATTTTAGCCTATCGCATGTTTTCTAGATAATGATTATAGGGTAAATTATACCCAAGAAGATGTTTGAATTATAATGACTTGAGAAGTTTATAAGCCCATGTATCTTGGCCATAATTGACTTAGATTTAAAAGCTTCAACATTTGAATTACAAGACTTTTTAGGATATTAAAATATGAGCATATAAAAGTTAAAATGAATTAATAAGAGAAAAGAAAATAAATAGCCATTTTGTTGATTTAATAACGTTTTAGAATACTTTTGACTATAGAACTAGGCTAGATTCACATTTTATGCTTATGTTTCAATTAGGATTAGAATTCTTTCTTTATGCATGTTTATGTTTCATTTCCTATATTTGATCCTTGCATAGTGTAGATGTTATTTTACTTTATGTTATTACATGAATCTTGATTCGCTTTTCATAGTTTAATAGCTTTCTTTATGTTTTCTTGATTATGCATGTTAATGGTGTCATTATACATTTTACCTAAAAGGGCCTCATCACGAGAGGCTGCCTATATTTTTGAAATTCTTGTTGTTTCTTGACTACAAGAAATAGTTCTAGAGGAGAGATAAAGCATCCAACCCCTTCCCCATTGCGAAGAAGAGGTTCATCGACACCATAGAGCAATTCGTGTCACCTTGAGGGGCATTTTTATCACACCTACACTTGATAGGTATTAAACACTATTGTAATTAATGTATCAAATGGGTATCTCTAAGAGGGACGAATCTGTAATTTTATTTCATCAAAAATAATAAAGAACTCCTTATATTCACTTTACTTCTTGTTATCAAATTATGCATGCCTATTTGTGTGTTTCCATTCGATTGCGATAAGTAGAGTGGGTGTGAGCTTCTCATAGGTTGCTATCTCAAGAGAAGATTTAGTACCATATATTCCAATGTGTATCAATGAGAATGGCTAATTAATATTTTTTTAAGTATACCTAGAATTTCATAGTTTGAAGTATTGTAATACCTACTAAGGCATGAGATATATTTTTGGAGTAGATTCATTAGTTGTATTGGCCTATTTCTAATTTTCTATTTCCTTCTATCCTCTCAGTTATCCACTTCATAATGAGAAAATGGAAACCTTGCATCTAGTAGGTGTAGTTTTTATTTATTTTGTTTATGTCTTGGGTTGTATTTTTCATCACAATTATATCATAATAATTTTTCTATATGGGCTTGCATTTTTGTCTCACTTAGCATTAGATTAGTATATTAATAACCATAAATTTTTCAATACTAGGTAATATGGTGTATCTCTAAGTTGTGATGGTTGATATGTTTGGACTTGGGCTAAAATAACCTACTTAACCTAGTGGATTCCATAATATTTTAGGTTTTAAATATTTTTAACTCAGTCCTCATTTTATATCTTTAAGTCATCGATCAAAATATTTGTGTTACAACTCAATGCTTTGATAATTTTACTATGGAAATGAAGGGTGTTTAAGTACATGGGATGCCAATTTTAGGTATAACAAACCTTCAAAAAAAATTGTAAGTACCTTGTTATATACTACATGCATGTACCTTATGAGGGATGGTTATACTACTTGAATCCTCACATGGTCTATGATGTAATAAATCCTAACATACTTTTTTATTACGTCATTCTCCAAATCTAAATTTTTTTATGACCAAAGAATAAAGTCTAGGGTGATATTGAAATTTAAGAGAGAAATCCCTCCTCCCGTTAATATAGACTTTCTACTTTTGATACTTAGGAGCTTCAAGTTGTATTGATCATTCACTCCAAAATACATTTATTATAAAATACTTATTCAATGCTTGTAGATATGCATTAGTTGTGTTTCTTTAATATCTTTAAGTAAAATAGTGTTATCATGCATTCAACATCACTTGTTGAATTGATTAACCACCAATTTTAGCTTGCATATATTGGAATGAAAGTTGTGTATAGCTTCTTTTATTACTTTCTCTTTCTTTGATTTTTATTATGATCAAGTCATGGATTCCTCATAAGTATTAATTTTATCATTAGTTCTATGATATGACAAATGAGATGTATATTTTGAATGTAATATATAGCAATAATGTGTACTTGGTTTAGCCCTTTGAATTGTTCCGTATCTTCCATAGTTCTATTTGAATAAGAATGTAGCAACTCATCAAGTTATCTATAGGTTTTAGAGTTGAACCATCAAGACCTAATAACTACTAATGTTATCTAAAAAATATTCCTTTATTTTGTCTTATGTTGTTAATCTTTATGATGACACAATGTATCTTATCATTCAATATAATAATTGCTTTTAATGCCCATACACTCCTTGAAAAATATCGTATGAGATCCTATGCTCCGATAATGATGTATGGATCTCTTGCTTGAGTTGGAAAAATAGATGATATTTTTCAATAATATCTAGTTTGCAAGATATCCCATGCCTCTCCAAATAAATCTTCATAGTAGGTCATTCATCCTATAAAGGATTTTCTATGTCTTTGGGAAAATGAGTAGAAAAGGAGTTTACTTTGAATGTACCATCTTCATTCTAGAATGTAATGAACTTCTTGGACTTAAAGGTGTCCCATGGATTGTACTTATAATAGTTACCTTTGCATCTAGATAGTGATATCTCCTATTGGTTCCTTGTCTTGAAGTGATCAATCAATGGAACTCTTCTTGTATGATGATTTGAATGCTTCTAAGTTTCTTGACCTATCATATATTTAGATTCATACCAAACATTACTATGTTGTCTTCTCTTTGCTTATGTAACAAACACATTTTCTTTATTTTCTTCTTTTTTTTTGCCTTATTTAGATTATCTTTGGTTGCATTAATTTTATGTGCTTTTATCCAATTTTATTTTTGTTGTTTTAAAAATGATCTATCTTATTGTTGGTTCATCTCTCAATAATGGGATCCATTATTAATGGGTTATGCCAACATTATCTCATGGTGTGACCATTTCAACCACAATGTTCTCACATTTTTTGTGTGTGGAAAGTATTCCTTTAATATTCATTTATGTAATTAAGTCCATGTATTTATTTAATACTATATCATGAGTTAAGTTTTCTAGGTAGCATACTTTCTTTCCCTCAATAAATAGAAATTTGGCAACAAAACATTTGATGCTCTACTAGTCATAGTAAACCTTTACAAAATTTGGATATTCTTATTTTACTAAATTTACCTAAAACAAATACTTTATGACAACTATATATATAAATATATGTGTGTGAACGCACGCGTATGTGTGTGTGTGTGTGCTTATACTTGGATTTTATATGATGTTTCAAAAATTAGAGAGAGTAGTCTCTTCAAATAAAGGAGTGTTCTTCCTTCCCTTTTGGAAATTTCTTTCTCTTTTATTTTTAAATATATTTTTTTTAATATTAAAGGTGCCTATTTTTTGAATGTTGTCTTTTTCCACTTTTAAACACTTTCTACTTAATGTGTGTGCTATTAATAACTTGCATTGATAGGAGTGCTCCCTTTGTTTGCTGAATATTTTCCTTTGGGCGATATTAAATTACCATTTTGACCAAATCACACTATATTTTCTTTATTGCAGTTGATTACACTCATTCTAAATTTGAATACCCATAATAAAGCTTATGATTTAGGATATTTTAAATTTATTCAACTAGAATAATTCCCTCTTCCTTAGATGACTTTTATATTGGAATAATTGCTATTTTGATTTTATACTTAATATTTGTTGGTTAGATTTACCTAGAACCTAGGAGTTTTACATGTCTCTTTTCACTCATTCCTTTCTCTATCATTTGAACCTTTAAGTGTCTTCTACTTTCACTATTTTGATAAATCACAAGGATCATTGGAATTTTAGCATATTCCACCAACATATTTAATATGGATGATGTTATTTTCTCAAATGAGCTACTACTTTAACTTTCATACATTTTTGTGTCATCTAGGTGTTATACTTTCTTGGATTTTGTGATCTCATCCACTAGAATATTTGTATTTTCTTTCATGTTCTCTATTTTAGATATAATTCTATTTTATAGGTGCTTTCACATAGCTTCCTAATCAATGTTAGGGTTACCATTTGAGCTGGATAAATTGACATCTAGGTAAGCATATCGATCATTATTTAGGTAGAGTGTTTGAATGTACGACAGTTATTATAGTAGTATTAAGACACTTGTTGCTTCCTGAATCAAATTTGTCATCTTATTTTATTCTTTTTGGATGTGTCTTTTATAGCTATATGCATTTTAATTTCTAAAACCATTAGATAATGAGTTTCTTTCTATTCCAACTAAATATTTTCTTTTCTGGTTATAATTGTAGTTCATTGGGCATTTCCTTCTTTATTTTTATGATGTCAAGCTATACTTACATTGTATTTTTTAGATATTCTATCTATGAGGTGACTTATTTTCCTTTTATTCTATTATGTTTGTAGGCTTATTACCTCTTGCACAATATTCATTTAGTTTAAAAATTTGTGACAGCCTGATCTAACACACTGGTTGTAACAACCTGATTTAGTTCAAATGTTTTACAAACAAGGGAAGAGATATTTTTTTTTTTGTTTATTGATTTTAATTTTTCACCCATGTAATAATTAGTACATAGCATCAAACCACTTTTGGATTGTAGAAATTGCAGATGACCCCCAAGTGGACAATATTGGCCAAATCTCATAAGAAGCACCTTTAGTGGTTCTATCCCCTCTCAAACTTTATCCCAACATGAGAACCTAGAAAATTGGATTGGGGTTACCCTCTAAGTCCCATAAAACTTAGAGTGTGGATGCATAACTCCTTTTCCTTAATATGTTATTAAAATAGGTATTTCTTGGTTTAATTTTTCTCATCTAATATGAAAATAGCATGTAAGGGTAATTAGCATAGATTATATATTGTTTAATTGTTAATCACCTCATTGTGGGTAATTAATATCATGCCAATCACTTGACACTGACATGGTTACTCTTGTCATGTCATATATTATAATGAGTCGTCCCATACTAACCATTGTGGATCCATCTAGCCCTTTTAATTACTAGATTTCTCCTTATTCAAAAAATTTTCAAGGACCATCACTTGTAATGCTCATATAGTGGCCTAGATGGACATCCCACACCTCCCATCCTTACCTCTTGTGCTAACATTTTTTCTAGGAATCACCACTTCCAAAAATACTATTGAATGCCCTCGTGCATTCAATTGGAATGGGTGATTTGCTATTCTTGTTTAATCATCCTCCTGATAATTTAATCAATGATATTTTTAGGTTATGATTTTTCTAAGGTTTTTCTATTTCAATAAATCCTCAATTTTAAATAGAGAAATCTATCTATTCAAAATATTTCTATAAATAAATTTAAAAGAAAAGATATTATAATAAAAAAAGACTAATTACTTTTTTTTTTAAATGCTTTTAAAAAAAACTAATTATTTAAATAACTATCTAAAAGCATTTATATCCTTTTATATTACCGAAAAAAACATGACTTTAAAAAACTCTCTTAAAACTTCTTTGTAGTTACTTCAAGAAATTAAAACATAACGATTTTTTTTAAGTCTAAAACATACTTACTTTTATAAGTTGGAAAGCTAATGTTGAATAAACAACCGACAAAGCTTAAAGGAAATATTTATGCCAACTAATTAAGCTAATACTGGAGCTCTTATTTCTTTCGTAATAAATATTACCCTTTTTTATTTCAAAATATGTTTTCCTCATTTACACAATTCCTTAAAATAATAGCTATTATAAAAGCTTTAAAATGTTATTCATGATATGTTGTTCTAAAAATAAAAAGAGTATAAGCATCACATAATTCTCTTGTTTGGGGTAAATTTAAAATACATACTACCATTCAAATCTAATATATTCCATAATTTACAAGTTTCTAAAGTAGATTCACGCTGCACATAACAAAAAATTGATGTTTAGCTTCCTCATCAGGTACATTGCAAATATCGAGATATTCTTTTACAAGGGATCATAATGGCTCTTCCTTTGATTAAAGTGATAAATGCACCTATTCTTAAATTATGTGCAATAGCTAAATTATATATATCCAGAAGAGAGTGTAATTTAGACATATTTAACAATATACACATACATTAATCACCTGAAGGAAGTATGTACAAGGTTAAGTATCATAAAATCAATAAGGGATTCTAATAAAAATAGTACAAATGGTAGAACATAGCCATCCATGACACCTCACATAGAAAAACTTATTGTATATCCTAGGCAGGTTATAAGACACCAAAAAATTAGTAAGTTATATTTTAAATGGAAGTATACTTGATGAATAAAGATATACAAAACTAAGAATTCTTTTCAATGCTCTTATTCAATATTGCCTATCGAATGAAGGCTACAGGATAAAACAAACATATGAAATTATTCAAATTGAAATAACTGAACTAGATAAAGTCAAAATAACAAGGGCATACAGTTTTAAAATTCTATATAATGATTTTAGCCTATCACATGTTTTCCAGATAATTATTATAGGGTAAATTATACCCAAGAAGATGTTTGAATTATAATGACTTGAGAAGTTTATAAGCCCATGTATCTTGGCCATAATTGACTTAGATTTAAAAGCTTCAACATTTGAATTACAAGACTTTTTAGGATATTAAAATATGAGCATATAAAAGTTAAAATGAATTAATAAGAGGAAAAAAAATAAATCAATAAGAGGAATAAACGACTCAGAAGTAAACAAATTTACTTCTCGTCCTTCTATTGAAATAAGCTAAGTTGAAAGAGAATTATATTTAACTACCAAGGCATTCAAGACTTAGACACAAAAATTTCTAAACTATATACAACATAACATTAGTGATAATTAATTTAACTAGCTAAGATAAAAAATGGACATAGTTAATGGATGAAGAGTATGGACCTAAAAATGTGTGAACTACCTTTACACTTACTCCTCTTCTATATTTCTCCTCACTCTTTCACTAACCTTCCTTTCCTAAATTCCCATTCCTCCCTTCTCATCTCTAATCAATCTTCATTTAATATAGAGCTTAGGAGAAAATGGTTAGGCATGTGTTGCCATGAAATCAACTATCTTAAATCATAATGGTTTTTGAAGAACACAAGATTATATTGAGAGGGGGGGTGAACAGTATAAGACCAATTTTTACTTTTCTTCTCAAATCAACATTATGTAGTGTATGGATAGCAGTATCAATAGCAGTAACTAAAGCAATGCATAAAACACCACACACAATAGAGACACATATTTAACGTGGCTCACCCAATATGGGCTACCTCCATAGAGAAAATATTTCTTCTAAATATTTTTCAAATGATCTCTTGGGAATCCTTTCCAAATTACAATGTTTATGGACCTCGGTCCAAAGGAGATTCTGATCCCCTAATCTCAAGTTTGTGGATCTCTTCCACAATATAACTCTTTCCCCTTCTACTCTGGGTAGTGATCTTCTAGAAGATTTTGTCTCTATGCTACACTAATTGGTGGATCTCTCTCCACTTAAAGACTTCTCACTCAGATCGTGTCTTCAATTGTCCTGGTTACTGGATCTCTATGCACTGAGACTCTATCCTCTATACTCTGTCACCTCTAAAGCTCTATCTCAATACTGTACCAAACACATTTCATTTGGTCTAGCACAGTTCTGTTCAATATCTTGCAATAAACACAATACAGTCAATATAGTACAATTCTACTCAATAGGTTCACTCAGAACCTACTCAAATATGCTCAATAGGTTCACACAAAAACCTATCTAAATCTACTCTACAAGTTCACACAAAAACTTGTCTAAATATGTTCAATAGGTTCACACAAACCCTGTCTAAATTTTCTCAACAAATCCTCTCTAGGACTTGCTCAAATTTGCTAAATAAGTCCTCTCTTGGACTTGCTCAAATCTTCTCAATAAGTCATCTCTTGGAATTTCTCAAATCTGCTTAGCAAGCTTTCACAAAAGCTTAACTCAAAATAGTCCATAAGCCTTCTCAAAGACTTGTCTCAAATCTACTTAAGAAGCTCACACAAAACTTGTTCAATCTCATAGAATCATAAAGAGAATTGTTAGAGACTTTATATGTTCTATACTCAAAGTACAATCAATATCTCAATTCAATATCATATAAAGCATAAATATTATTGTTAGATACTCTATATGTTCTATACTCAAATCTCAATCTCAACTTAATAGAAGCATAAAGAGAATTGTTAGAGACTCAATATGTCCTATTCTTAAATCTCAATCTCAACTCAAATCAATCTCATAGAAGCATAAAGAAAATTGTTAGAGACTCTATATATTCTATACTCAAATCCCAATATCAACTCAATAGAAGCATAAAGAGAATTGTTAGAGACTCAATATGTCCTATTCTTCAATCTCAATCTCAACTCAAATCAGAATATAGAATATTTTTTTTTATGTAACTTGAACAACCATTTCACACATCCACTTGACTAGGCTTAACCAACTCAACTCAACCAATCACATCAAGCAACAATCCTTTATCACAAACCCTAGTCCAAGCATGTATCAACCAACTCAAAATGTTTCCAACAATGCTTTATCTCAAGTCTCACATAACAATGATACTCATGTTATTTTCTAGATCATGTTCAAGTTCATTTCATCATCAATGGGCTTCAACAACAATCCTAATGAAACAAGGTTTAAATACAACTCACAAATCAGAAAAACTTTAAGCATTCAACCAATCATCTTCACAAAGGAAACTTCAATTAATCCTTTTCACTCCAATGATATTTTAGAAATCAACCACCACAAAAAATCAATAGGAGAATGTGCCCATACCTTTTTGATGCCAATAAGTTATCCACAAAATCTGCCACACTTAATCACAACTTTCCTTTTCAATATTAATAAGGGTTAGTGGTCTTTAAATAATCACAATAAAATCATAACTTAATTTACACCCTTTTCACTCCAACTTCATAAACACATCCACCAAAGTCTATTTTAATAAAAACCCTTATTAAAAATAACCCATAATAAATATTTCAAAATCACTTTAACAACAACTCCTTATTTTTCTTAAAATTAATTCTCCATTTCCATAAAAATAAAATTTAAATCAAATATGCTTTTGTAATAATAATCACAATCCTAATGATAAAATTTAATTCCCATTAAATACCTTATAACTCCAAAATTTAGGGCTGATAAAAATTATTAAAGGAAAAAACATAAATACCTCTCAAGGGGATTCGAACCCCCATCTGCCACACATCACGAGCGTCTTAGTCACGGCTAATATTCCAACCGATCCAAAGTGCTCATTGAAAAAGCAAAAGCCAAAAAGACTTTTAATCTTCCTATGCCTACTGCAAAGGATAAAGTGCCAAAGTGCTTCACACACGCTACCATCAAGGGGATTCGATCCCTGATATTTGTGCTGCCCACAGTCTTAGCAAAATCGATACGCCAATGTGCCATAACTCATACCATGTTTAAGATTTCCAAATCGCTACACTTTCTTCGCTGCTTCCTTTTCAACAATTTGCACGAGCTCTTTCGAATTCCAAGGCAATTAACACATGAGAGCAAGGATGATTATTTGGTTTAATTGCCACCCATTTATATAGTGTTTAATAACACTTTGAAGAAGTCGACAGAAATATTAAAATTGTATTTGCATGATGACGTCGATGGGAAACTTTCCATTTAAATTTGAATTTAAATTTTAAATAATTAAAATTTAAACCAAACATTAAAACTCAAATAAATCCATCACCGGGGCACCTTTTTCGACGAAACAAAATACCAACGTGGGTTTTAAGAAAAACCCAGATAAAATCTGTTGTCCATGATTTTAAATAAAACCTTTTATATTCCCTGCCTTGGTTTTCACAAAAAACCTTCATAGATCCTTTTGACATTTATTTCTCTATTGACATCAATGACAACATTTCAGCGTAGGGACTCAAAATGTCCAACACTTTTGGCCAAGTGGATTTTATGGTTTAATTAATGAAAAAAATTCAAACATAATATTTCATCGATATGTATATATAAAAAATCCCATTTTAATTAATTTATTTTATTAATAATAATTTCTTTATTAATAAATTTAGAACTAAGCAATTGAATAAATTAATTAATTAAATAAATAAATAAACACTCAAATAAACCATCACATATGTCTATACCTCCAATTAATTCTTCTCATACAGGCAACTTAATGATAAAATATGCTATCATCTACCTAAAAATAATAGCTCCTATGCTTGTGGAACTTTCCTTGTTCTTGGAGGGTTTTAAATGTAAACATTTATTCTTTATAATAATATAAAACTTGCATATATAATGTTGCTAAATGAATGCATCTACTTGGGCTTTCATGTACCCTTGATCCATTGGTGTATGTTTAGTTGCCAAGGCTAATTTGCCCTTTAGAAAAGTGAATATCTTACCATGGTGAGAATTTACACCACCATCATTTCCTTTTTCATATTTTGAGGACTTGTACCTGCAACATAGCATTTATCAGCAATACCTTGTCCATAATGTTAAAATTATTCATAATAAAATATCATACTATACATATAAAATAACATCATAAATCATGTTTTGGGAGGATCATGACATTCTTCCCCCTATTTCTAAACATAGTATCATGTATTTTAAAATATATTTTAATCAAAATATGATGAAATTGTTCTCTCATGGAATCTACATCCTCCCATGTAGCATTTCTTTCTAAAAATTGGTCCCATCGAACATTTACATTCATTCAAATTTCTTCATTTTCTTAAACTTTTGGTATAAAAATCTAATATAGAGATCAAGAAAACCTCAATAGTGAGAGGATATATCATCTAAAAATTAGACACATTCCAAACATGTGATGGGTTAGCAACATATTTTTTGAGTAGGGATATATGGAAGACATCATGGATATTTGATAGATTAGGTGGAAGGACAAGTCTATACACCACAAGACTGATAATTTCTATGATCTCAAACGTAGTAACAAATATTAGGTCAATTTAGGTTAATTTAATGGATATTTTGTTATATTTTACCCTTAGGAAGACTTTTTATCCCATAGAGAATTCTCTTGGAGATCTTTTCAAATCAACATATCTCTTTTTTCAATCCATGGCTTCTTTAAGCCTTTGCAAAATCATTCTCAACTATTCCTCCATCTCCTTTATAGTATCTAATCTGATCACTACTCGATCCTCTATATTATCCCAAGATAGAGGAGTTCTACATCATCTCCCATACAGGGCCTCAAAAGGAGCCATTCCCAAGGAAGTATGATGGCTATTATTATAAGAAAAATCTACTAAGTAGAGATATTCCTCCCACTTAGTCTTATGGTCCATACAATACATGTGTAGCATGTTCTCAAGGACTTGATTAGCTATCTTATTTTAGCCATCTATCTCTGGATGATATGTAGAACTAATGTTTAATTGTGTACCCAAGTATTGATGCAAGGTTTGCCAAAATTTTGAGGTGAATTTGGAATATCTAACTGAAATGATGACCTCAAGGAATCTATGTAGTCACACAATTTCTCTAGAAAATATAGCAATAGCAGGTGCATTATCCTTGATGTTTCTTGGAATAAAGTGTGCTACTTTGGTCAATTTATCAACCACTACCAAAATTACATGATGTTGAAACTTGGTTTTTGGTAGACTAACAATGAAATCTATGGAAATGACCTACCATTTTTGTTTTAGTATATTGTGATGATAGATATTTCTAGCTATGTGTAGGTTTTCAACTTTAACTTTGTGGCACTTGAGACATCTAGCTAATATATTATTTCATTCTTCGCTAGTAAAATATTTTCCTCATGTTTTTCCATATTTTAGTCCCTCCTTTATGTGTTGAATAAGGAGTGCATTGAACTTCTTATAGAATGATATTTCTTAATCCACTTGATTCATTAATAACAAGTCGATCTCTAAATAATAAAAAACCATTCCTAATAGTGAAATATTTTCCCTTATTGGGTTCTAAATTAACCCATGCTTAACATTTACTATAGTAACTATCATATTCTTGTTGTTTTTTTATTTAGTCAAACAAATTTATATGGAATTTGGACATGGTTGTTGTGTGCCTCATTTTGCTCAAGGAATATTACTTTAATGTATTCAATTTTAAAGTCATACTCGACTAGGAATTCCATCCATCGATGTTGTCTTGCATTTAAAAGAGGTTGGGTGAAGATATATCTCAAAATTTTATGGTCAATATTTAATTCAAAAGGTTCACCTAGTAAATAGTGCCTCCAAATTTTAAGCACATGGTCAATAGTTGCTAGTTCCAAATCATGAGATGCATAATTTAGTTCAGGATTTTTAAGCTTCGACAATTCATAGTCTATGATTACCTCATTTTGAATTAGAACTCCACCCAATCCTTTAGAAGAGGAATTAGTACAAACTATAAAATTTTCAATGTGTTAGGTATTTTTAAAATTAGGGTAGTTTTTAGCCTTTCCTTTAATATCTCGAAAGCCTCTTCACATTGCTCTATCCATTTGAATACTATTCATTTTTTTTGCAGATTAGTGATTGTACAAACAATTTTTGAGTTCTTCACAAAATGCCAATAATATCCTACCATTCCCATTAAGATGCATACCTCAAAAATATTTGTGGGTGCAGCTCAACTAATCATATCTTCAATTATTTTTGGATTGATGTCAATTCCATCAGTAGATATAATATGCCCTAGGTATTGGACATGTGGGGTATAAAATTCAAAATTAGATAGCTTCTCATAAATTTGATTCTTCATAATTATTTCTAGGATAGTTCTCGTGTTGGTCATGCTCTTACTTAGTTCATGGATAAATCAAGATGTCATCCAAAAATATGAGCATGAAATGGTCTAGATTCCCTCAAAAAATATTGTTCATAAGATACATAAAATTGGTTGAGATGTTTGTTAACCCAAAAGGAAAGACTATGAATTTATAATTTCCATACCTTGTTCTAAAAGTAGTATTGTGAGTATCATCTTCTCTGATCCTTAATTAATGGTATTAGGATCTAAGATCAATTTTTCATAAAATAGTAGCACCTTTTAACTAATCAAATAGATCATCAATTCTTGGTAAGAAATATCTATTCTTGATAGTTACTTTATTATGCATTTTTTAGTCAATACATAGCCTTAAGGATCCATCCTTCATCCTCACAAATAACATAAGGACTCCCCAAGATAACACATTTGGCTTAATAAATTCCTTTTCAAGAAAATATTGGAGATGCATTTTTAGTTCTTCAAGCTCAATCAGAGTTATCTGGTAAGGTGATCTAGCAATGGGTTCAGCTTGAGATAAGAGTTTGATAGAAAAACAAAACTCTCATTGTGGAGGAAGACCAGGAAAATATTTAGGAAATACATTGTTAAACTCCCTTAGCAAAGTAAACTTCTTAAAAAGTTCCAAGTTAGCTTAATTTTCTTAATGCCTATTTATTTTGACTACATATACTATCCCATATCTTTTAATTATCTTCTTTTTTTTTTGGTAAGTAGTGTTTGTATTTACGACGGGTTTTAACAAGGATCCCAAAACCTGATTACATAAGCAATGGGCCTAGGGCATCAATCCCTTGAAACTGAACACCAAAACAGAAATCCCGCCCAGCGGTAACAGTAAGCATGAAACAATCCCTCTCAACGGGAAACAAACAAATAAGAAAGAAAGTAGTTATGGAGATCCCGTCCAACGGGGAGTAGCCAAAAACCACCATCGATAAGATCCTGCCCAGCAGGAAGCAAAGAAAAACCGTTACAATAAAATCCCGCCTCGCGGGAAGCAGTCAAAACCACCACAAACAGTCCCGCCTAGCGGGAAGCAACAGGGAAATCCCGCCATCCGGGAAACCAGCAAAAAAGAAAGGATCCCGCCTCACGGGAAAACCGATGGATTTGGCGGATCCCGCCCTGTGGAGAAACCAGCCGCCCATCGGGAAAACATTCCGTTCAACGAGAGCCATCCTGTAGGAAGCCGACAGCGAGCACAGAGAGGATCCAGCCCATCAGGAAGTGACCAAAGAGTTGTACCACAAGGAACCCGCCCTGGGAAAACAAAAGAGGATCCTAGCAGCAGGGACCAAGAATCCCGTCCAAGCACAGAGCCCGCCGAGGATTCACAAGAAAAAGGGAGAAGCTGTCCAAACCCTAAACCGTCACCTCCACCACACCGAGAAATGCAGGGGACCAGATCCACGCGAATAACCTGCAAAAAACCCTAGGGGGAAGCCTGAGGGAAAAAGGGAAGGGATCCCCAACCAAACAAGGATCCCTGGGAAGCACCAGTCCGAAAAAACAACCAAGGAAACCCTAGCCGGCCGGGAGGGGCGCAGATAGTGGAGAAGGATCTCCCCCTAGGAGATCATCTGCAAACAACCACTCCCCGGGAGGGATGACCTGGGTTGAGCCAGGGACTGGGCAGGAACCAGGATCCATGGGAGGGGGAGCAGGGGAGGGACCAGAGCCCTCCCCTCTCTCCTTTTAATTATCTTCTTAAGTTATAATGCAGATAACAAATAAGGTCAAAAGGAAACTCGATCATAGTGTATTTGTATCCAATGGTTAGGATCTTCATTAAATTCCACTCGCCATTCTCAAAAATTAATAAGGGTTTTATGGGCTTTTAGCCAATCCATTTCAAGGATAATATCAAATTAATGCAAGGGAGCTACATATATATGTCATTCATTTTTACCATTAAGTAGAAATATGTGGGCATTGAGTAGATATTAGTTAACTGAGTAGGTTTATCCTGACTATATCCCTATCTATATTAGATGATGTGAAACTATCTATTGCACCACTTTTAATCAAAATATTCACATTTCTATTAAATAGTTTACCTTTTAGGAGCAAAGGTATAGCTTCACCATTTAAGGTAGAATTACTTGTTATTGTATAAATATGATGGGGTTTATCATTTGAACATTTATTTATATTGGCTCTTTGAGGACATTTATTTGCATAGTGTGGTCCTCCATAGACAAAACTTCCTATTTTTGAAGCCTTAGCATTTGACTTGTTTTCAACATCCCTATTTTCTAGTGTAATTTTGATGTTTGTTTTCTATGTTAGGATTAAATAAGAAAATGCAAGCAATAATTAAATATGGAAATAAAACACAAAATAATGAAACAATACACAAGACACAAATTTACATGGTTCACCCAATGTGGGATATATCCATGAAGAAAATAACCATGCCTTTTATTTCATCTAGAAAAACTTGAAGGGATACAACCTACAACAAATCCATTGTAACTTCCTCTTCGCTCTATCACCATAAATTACAACTATGCACACTACACATTACCATACATATAGCTACCATACATCATCCTCTTATAAAAAATGTGTTACAATTTTAGGGAAAAAATCCTACTTAAAATTCAACATTTGATTTGTGACCTAATAATAAACGGTCTTGGTTTACATAGAGAAAAACATCTATTTTTGGCTTTGGGGGCACTACCCCCAAAACCCCCGCTAGGGTGGGCTCCACAACCAACATGTAGGTGGGGTTTTGCCCCTCCTACACCCCATGGACCCCTCATTATGACACAAGTAGGGGGGTTTTTCCTCCCTACACATCCCTTTGTAGAGTGGGTCCAAGTGTGGTTGAAAATAATGCCTATGAATTAGAGAGCGAATCCGGCCCCATAACCAAAATTCTAAGAAAATGGTCTTTGATTATTATTTCCTAAATACCCTCGCATAGCCTTTCCTAAATATACATTTAGATCCCTACCTATATAGGTTCTATCATTATTTTTTATTTCAGCCTTGGGTTTTCTTTTACCCCTCCTTTGAACTTTTTTTCAGTTCCCTATACCATTTCATGAAACCAACACTCTTTATTTTCCTACGCTCTTATTTATCTTTATCTGATAGTTTTTGGTAACTGAAATAAATTATTTTTTTTGTTGATTAGTTTCATATTTTTGATCTAATTCGTTTTATTTGTGCAAAATTTCAGGGTTGAGTTAGTTTATTATTGTCCTGATTCGAGGGTGAACTCCCAAAATGAATTCTTGCTCTTTTAACTATTTATTGTTTTCGTATTCTAGGACATATTTCAGAAATTTAACAAAACGTTGATAGGAATTTTTGATAGATAAATATTCTTGTTGCAATATAGATAATTCTTCAAACTTTTCAACATAAAACTACGTGGTTAGAAATATTTTCTTAAAATCTTCTACAAAATTTTACCATTTCATATAAGAAGCTTGGATTTTCTTCCCTTCCTTGTAGGTATTTGACCATTCTAAGGCTATGTCAACCAAGTTAGGGTAGCCCAAGTAGTTTGGGACTCAAATAAAAATTCCTTCATAGAAAAATAAGTTTCTATTTCACTTAACCATGTCTCTATGACATCCTCACCTTCCTTTCCATTACATTTTGAAGCTTTTATATTTTTCATATCCTTAGCCAACTCTACCTCTTCTTGACTCCTACCTAGTTCTAATTGTCTGTCAAGACTCATTTCTTGTCTGGATTTAGGATTTTCACCATTGATTTTTTTAAATAAACAGGTAAAAATGTATTGATAAAAATCATGGATTATAGAGTATAACTAAGCTTTCAACCATGACTCAAATAAACAACGAAATAGGATAAAACCACTAGACTATATTGACACCCGAAGAAGACAATAAGAACAAACCACATTAAGTTTGTACATCCTTTTGGATACACTCCCACAAGTGTTGAGATTCCTCAAATGGGAGACTCTCCTATTTATCAATAATCCAAGGATCCAACAGCTTAGAAGCCCTTTTGTCCAAGTAATTAGAAACCACATTTCATTCCATTAGAATGTGCACAAATGATATAAATTCAATCTCTTCACTCATTCTAAGAATCTGAACAACTACAGAGACCAACTACCAATTAAATTCCTCCACCCTTTTACTATTTAAAATATTAACCACAATTTGAGAGTCAGACTCAGATAATCCTATGCCATCCAAGAGAAAACCCCTATGCAAGACCTCAAGAATTGCAAGAGCTTCCATAAAATTTTTGGAGTGAACACCTTTATAAATGGAAAAGAAAAAACTAAAACCACTAGCAAAATATCTTCCAACACCACCAATGCCAACATGTCCAGGATAACCCCTGGACGATCCATCAGTATTAATTTTTAAAAATCCTATAGGGGTGGCCTCCACCTGCCATCTCTCCTAACCTTCTTGCTAAGTTGAGGAACCCTTCTAGGGCTAGAAGAGTTCACACCATACCCAAAGAGACCAAGGGCTTGTTGTACCTTATCCTCCATAGAATCCAAAAGAGAGTCCACATCACATTTACAATGGATGGTTTCCTAAACCATACATAGGATCCTTTTCTAGATTTTTTGAATAGCCAAATGACTATCCTAAAATATGCGATAGTTCCATTTGAGCCAAATCTACAAAATTATGCAAGAAGGGACCAAATTCCAAGCCACCTGAAGGAAGGGGGTCTTGGCCGGAGGTTTTCCTAGACTACTCCAAAACTCCACCAGGGATAGCACATGAAAATATGGATGGTTCCAGGCACTCCACCAACAGTGCCAAATATCTCTAGCAAAGGAGCATTGGAAAAATAAATGAGAATATTCATCCTCATTCTTACTACAAAGGACACAAAAAGAGGGACCCTAAAATCCCCTCTTCCTCATGTTATCCCAAGTGAGGAATTTATTACGAGCTACTAGCCAAAGAAATAAGTTACATTTCGGCCAAGCAAATTTGTTCCACACCATTTTCCACCAAGTGATAGGAAGACTTCCATACTTTTGCTTATCAAGAACCTGATAACCATAGGCTACCGAGTAGGTTTCCTTGGGATCAGGGTTCCAAGACAAAATATATTTACCCCTCAATGAATAGCATGGCCTTACATAAGAATAAAAGCAAGCACATCTATGTCCTTGGCTAGTCCTCCTTGGGGCCATTCCTACAGATCTTTCCACATTTACATCTCCATATTTCTAAAAGATTGATTTTTTTTAAAGTCCTCCACACGAGACCAACTTGCTTCCAAGAAAAAAATGCTTAGGTAATGTAACCTGGGATACAAATTCAATATAGTAAGGTGGCCATCCCAATAATCCTCCCAAAAAAGAGCATCTAATCCCCAATTTCAAATCCGTAAAAAACCCTACTAGATTAGATTAGCTCTTTTTTATAGAGTGTCCCAGATAACTGAACATTTCCCAACCAATATGACTCTAGGGATATCAGGCTCATAAATACCTCTCAAGTATTTACAAGATAATATTCTAGCCCAAATATGATCTTGAGAGGTACACCATCTCCAATAAATTTTTACAGCCAAATCCTTCCCAAAAAGAGTTGTCTATGCAACCCAAGGCCTCCCTCTTGCACCGACCTACATATAGAATTCCACCTAACCAAAATCTATTTAGATTGATCAAGTTTTCTAGACCCTAAAAACTATATTGACAAAGCATCCATGTCCTTGATGAAATGAGAGGGAGTTATTTGTAAAAAACATCTATAAATGGGTAAATCTTGAACAATGAATTTTAAAAGCAACACTCTACCTGTAGTTGATAGCCATATGAAAGTCCAATGATTCACCTTCCTTATAAAATTATCAATCATATACTATCAAAAATATCTAGGTAGATGATGAGATGAAATTGGAATACCAAGATAATTGAAGAGGGGAGTCTCGACCTATAATCATGGAATACAAGAAATCCTGGATTTAATAACAGGAGGGGTATTGGAGAAGAAAATAGAAAACTTTTCCTCATTAATAAACTATCTAGAAGCACTAAGATATATGTCAAGATACTATTTAATATTTCCAGCTTCCCTTATAGTGGTAACTCCCAACAAAGCAGTATCATTAACAAATTGAATGTGAAAAAGAGATGGCAAACTACTATCCTACTTCCACCCCTGAATGATACCTTACCTGACTTGAGACTTGAGAAATCTTCCCAACCCTTTCATCATAATGATAAAAAAACAAGGAGATAAATGATCTCCTTGCTGTAATCCCCTTTAGGCCTCAAAAAACTATGATGGCTCATCATAAACAAGAAAGGATAATTAGGAAGAAGAAACACACCTCATCACCCATCTAATCCATTCCTCCTCAAATACAAAAGCAGCAAGAAATTTCTAAAGAAAGGACCATCTGACCTGATCATAGGATTTGGCCATGTCCAACTTAATGAACATAGTTTTCTCCTTAGAAGTTTCCATCGATTGAATAGATTTTGTAGCAATAACAACCCTATCTAGTATTTTTTGGCTAGAAACAAACCCTCCTTGCTCCTTAGAGATTATTTTGCTCAACCATATCTTCAACCTCTCAGAAATAATTTTTGTGATGATATTATACACAACATTGCAGAGAGCAATAGGCCTGAAAATATCCAAGGAATTTTCTCCCTATTTTTTGGGAATAAGCACCACAAATATAGCATTTAGGGCCCTTAGAATCTGTTTGTTCTTTTGGGACTCATGGACCACCTCCAAAAGATAAAATTTGATTAAATCACAAAACTCTTGATAAAACTCAATCGATAATCCATATAGGTGTAGGGCTTTTCCTTTTTTCATGTTGAATACAACATTTTCCAAATCCTCAAGGGAAATTGGATCCATCAAGTGTTCATTCATCTCTCTAGAAGAAATCTATGGAATATAGTTGAGAATAATCTTTTCATTCTCATCATCTGAGAGGGAGTCCTCCATGAAGAGAGAGGAAAAATACCTCTTAGTCTCTTCTAAAATATCCCTGAAAGAAGAGAGTAGGGCACCCTGAGAATTCACAAGAGAGGTAATCAGGTTACTATTATGGTGAACCTGAACTGAGTTATAAAATAATGTTGTGTTCATATCCCCTTCCTGAATCCAATCTACTCGAAATTTTTGTTTCCAAAATATTTCTTCACCCTATTCCCATTCAGTAAGGTCTTTCATAGCCTCAGATTCCTCAATGAGAAGCTCCTATATGAGTCCCTTATCTCTAATATTCCTTGAAGATTATTCCACCCTCCTAAGAGCTACCATATTAGCTAAGGAAAGGTTCCCAAAATTTAGTTTATTCCATCTCTTCAATTTATGCTTTACAAATTGTAGTTGCTTCATAAAGAAATACATAGCGGTGCCATGAGGAGGTTTTCCAGTGGTCCACCAACCTCACATGAAATCATGAAGCTTAGGATCATGAAGCCATAAAATTTGAAACTTAAATGAAGGATTCTTCTTTAGCCCTAAATCTAGAGTAGAGAGTTTGATAGGCCAATGATCAGATCCCCTACCCTCCATAATCATAGAACTAGAACTTCTTGTATTACCCATCCAATAACTAGATATCAAAAACCTATCCATTCTCTCTAAGATGGAATCTTCCCCACACATTCTATTGTGCCAAGTAAAGATATAATTATCGAGATTTATGTTAACCAGATTCAGGTCTTGGGTATGAGCACTGAAGACAGAAGAAAAATGTTTGATACGGTCAACCCCACCGCATTTCTCATGTAGACAAGTGGTAGAGTTGAAGTATCTAGCCAAAATACATGGGTACATGGGAGCAAAACTTTTCATAAAGAAAATGTGATCCCATAAATTCATTTTACCATTGTGATCAATAGGAGCATACACATTTTTAGGTAGGATTGTTTCACCATATATCATGCCCGATCATCGAAACAAACCATTTGCTTGAAAGCCAAGAGGGGATATCTTAACCAAGCGATGCCACAAGCATGTTCTCATGCATCAATACACTGACATTACCCCATTATCCAAACTTTGGTTGTAATATTGAATATACTATTACTAGCCAATTTAGTCTCCTAAATAAACACCACATCCAGAGAATGTACATGAACCAAATCACAAAAAACTTTTTATCTGGGGATGTTGTTCAACCCCCTTACATTCCATGAAAGGATAATATTTTTTGGGGGTTAGAAAAATGGGAGTCCAATGTTCTCACCAATCCTGAATCCACCAAAGTCTCCCCCATTAAATTAATTTTATCCCAGTCCTTATTTTGACCCACCTATTATCTGAAAAACTTTTTTTTATTATTTTATGCTACAATCCCAACATCGTAGGAGTTTTGCAGTCCAAGGATGACTGCATAAGTTCCTGAGTAGGAGAGGGCATAACTAAATTTGTACCACTTTTCAAAATATTTTCTCTTATAGGAATAGATCCAATCATGTCACTTATACTCAGATCCAAAGCCCTTTTTCCTTCATTTAAACCCCCTAGATATGATTCCTTATGTTCCACATCAAGAAGAGACATATGATTCAGCCCAGTTATATTTGCATCAGGTAGTGACGTTTCATGTATCTACATGCACTAATCAAGATCATCTAATATTTCAAAATAGTTGAGTAGATCATCTGGTTGGCTATCCTTAAGGTCTATGTTTGCCCTTTGTCCTCTGTTTAACTAAAACAAATCCTTACTTATCCCGTTTCCCTTCCTTTATCAGGGATTTTCCTTTATCCAAACTTTGTCTAGATCGAGAGGGCCTAGGATTTGAAGCCATGGGAGGGACAAACTTAGGGAATTTTCTTTGCAGGTTGCCATATTCATGGTAAATCCGACAATAAAATGGAAGAGCTTCATAGTCAAGTTTTTAAACCCATGTAGTCAATCCAAACTGTATTTCAATATAATATAGAATAGGATTATTTAAATCAATTTCAACATAGATACTAGAAATAGATATTACATTTTTATCCATTGTCTGTTGTGATGGTCCAACTGGCTTCCCCAAAATAACGGCAATATTATGCAATATATCACTTCTCCATAATTCCAATGGGAGACACAAAATCCAAACCCATACTGGAACCTGCAATGGATGCTCCTCTGTTGGGTTGAAACCCACATTCTAGGGTTTAAGAAAGAGTCTCGTTTGGTTATAGAAATAAGGACCCCCTTCAAATGCTTTGTAACAATCTACAATACAAGATAAAACCACCATAAAATAGTTTTTCTCAATCGACATAACCTCCACATCACCTTCAAGATTTCAAGTCTTCCTAACCCATGCCTCCACAAAGGGGAGAGAAATTTGAATGCCTAAAAATTTACCAATAAGTGTATTTTTGGCTAGATACTCCACATATTCCACCACTAAGTCTGGTTGAACAACTAGAATTGGCCTGGCTTCACATAATTCCAAACATCCATTATTATTTAACAAGCGGTTCCCAACATGCACTAGGAAATCATGTTCCTTATATTAATTTTCAAATGAAAATATATCACGAGCATGCACTCTCTGTGACGGACACAATGCCATAACAATATTCCTCCAATTTTTTAGACCTCCTCCAGAAGTTGTTGCCATCCCCGCAGAGTAATTTTTCCTCATAAAACCCTAGTAGAATATTTTTTCCTCGTAAAACCCTAGAAGAGTAGTTTTTTATGGACTAGAAGTCAAGTTTATTCTAAATAAATCAAGATTTTTACCCCTGACTTGTTAAACCAAAGTTTTTATCATTTATTTTGTTTGTTTATCATTTCACATTGTTTATTTATTTCTTCCTTTTATTGTTGCATCTATTCATGTAATAGTTGAACTAACATAGTTATGTTCCCTACTTCTTTAGTAGTTTCATTTATCTCATCAATTTATCTCTCCCTTCAAGATCGAATGAGAGCTTATTTTTAATTAGTTGTTGTAGGCTTCTTAGATTATCCTCCTTGAAGAATTGGTGCCATCTCTATTGGGTACAAAAGACCTATGTTAGTTTTAATATTCTTATTTTATCATGGGTATAATGTTAGAGTTCATTTATGGAAGTCCACAGGACCTATAACCAAGGAATATTACAACCTAAGCTCTAATACCAACTATGACAACCTAGTCTAACACACTCTGGTTGTAACAACTTGATTTGGTTTAAAATTTTGACAAACAAGGGAAAAGATTATTATTTTTATTTGCTTGTTGATTTTAATTTTTCACCCATGGAGTAATCAGTACATAGCATCAAAACCACTTCAAGTTTGTGCTCACTACAAATGACCTTCAAGTGGATGATATTGGCCAAATCCCATAAGAATCGCCTTTAATAGTTCTATCCCCTCTCACCCTCTATCCTAGCATGAGAACCTAGAAACTTGGCTAGGGGTTATCCTCTAAGGTCCATAACACTTAGAGGGTGGACGCATAACTCCCCTCCCTTAACATGTTATTAAAATGGGTATTCTTGAGTCTGATTTTACTCATCTAATACCAAAATAACATGTAAGGATGATTAGCATATATGTTATAGTGCATTATTGATAACCATCTCATCGTGGCCAATTAAGGTCATGAAAATAACCTAGCACTGACATGGTTATCCTTTTAAAGTCATGAATATTATGAGTTGTCCCATACCAACCATTGTAGATCCATATAGCCCTTTTACTTACTAAAATTATCCTTATTCAAAAATTGTTCAAGGGATATCACTTGTACTATTTGTATAGTGGCCTAGATGGACATCCCTATAGATACAAAAATAAATCACATTAATCTTAATTAATTAATTACAATTAATTAGAATTTATTATTTTACCTAAGTATTAATTAATTAATTATACCTTGGTTAGCCAAGAATATTCCCATTTCCACATCAACCCAGTTCACTCTAGTTCCACCCCATATTTCCCATCCCTTTTATGTGTAGGAAATTATTACCCTTATCCAAAAATGAATTCCAGACCACTTCACTAGCCATATATCTCAATTCCACCTCCATTCTCACCTCTCCTTGGATATTTCAAACATGCACACATATATGGTGATGATTTTAAGGTGGCACATCTAGTTTAATATGCATACATATCTAGTGATGATTTCAATATCCCACATACAATTCAATATGTACATATATCTGCTAATAATTCCAAAGTACATATCTATTTTAATATGCACACATATTCGATGATGATTCCAAGGCACACAAGATTCAATATGTATACAAACCTTTCATCATAATTCCAAGGTGCACATATGTAGGTGATAACTTCAAGGTAAAAATATATGCTTTCATAGATGCATAAACTTTGTGATAATACCAATGCAAAGGGGAAACTTTAGGTTATACCACTTAACTATTTGAATCACCGCCTTCATTAATTCCCTCTTTAATATTATAAATACACCCCCTCAGTACCCATTAATCATGAATAAGGTATAGGTACACAAAAACTATCAAAATTCTAAGCCCACTTTGCATCCAATCACCTGAGTAATTATTTGCAACCATCCCCATCCTATGGCAAACACTGAGTTACATCATTTTGTAGGTCCATATCTAGCTTTTGGTAATAATAAAATACTGCAACTCTTGATCATTTTATCCTATATGGTCTCCAGTCGTAGTCATCTTACCTCTAGATGGTCCAAAAATAAATTTTATAACCCTCCAAATGGTTGACATCCAGGAAACAACATGCATGTAGATTTTCAAACACGACACAACACAACCCAACAATAGCAACAAGGAAGGTAAGATATATTTATCTTCACTTTATTTTTACAAATCAAAATTAGTTTTCTACATTTATATTTTTAGATCTAGGCCTCGCTTTGGAAGGTCTGACATATATTACTAACAATATATAGTGAACTTGTATGCAGGTACCCAAATCCAACCAATCCAAATCTAGATCTAGAAGATCTAATATAGATCTAGATCTAGATCCAATAAATCTAGCAGATCCAACATAGATCTAGATCCATATCCAATAAATTTAACACATATCCAGATCCAAATCTAGGTAAGCGATGATCATGAAAAAAACAACCATCAAATTTTGTAGCAAAAGAAGACCTAATGCACCATTTTCACTTGTGAAAAGAAATTGATCCCTCAATAATTGTACAACCCCATGAGGATTTTTGTATTGCAATTGAAAAGAGAATAAAAAGCATAAAATGTTACATTTTATTTAATTCATTTTCTATTGTTATGGTGCATATTTTTCTTGTCTACAATATGGTGATCATGGTGGGACCTTTTATTTGACTTTTTCTTGTGCAGATAGTTTAATTGGCCTTTTGTTTTTATGCTTCGTTTAGATATGCTTGTTGTATTCTATAATTTTTGTCTTTTCTATTGTTTATGGTTTTATATAGATCATAGTTAGTACACAAAGACATAGATCATAGTTAGTACACAGAGACAAAACTATCTAATAGAGGACATATTCAGCATGCTACCGTCTAACCTAAGATTATCTTAGAGAAGAAATCGTTTGACCCAGGATGGTTGTAGAGCATAGGTACTGCCAACTGTCAGTATTCAACATAGTGCAGGACCACAAGAAGGATATTTTATCATTCTATCTAGCATTTGAATCAACATTATTTTTAGATAAGTACATTCAAAAATAATTATTCCTTTAGTTATTGCTTTTATTCATTGAGTTCATGGTAGATGATAAAACTTCTTTTTACTTAAGCTAGAATAGTTAATGTCTTTTATTTCATTCGAGTTAGGAAGTTTTTTATTCTTAGTTTAGAAGTAAGTCATTTTTTTTAGGGTAGATCATTTTTATTTATGCTTGATAGCTCTTTACATTTTTCTCTTTGTCTAGTTCCCTTCATTCCATAGGGCTAAATTTTATTTTAGTTTTAGGCAATTGTTGATGTGGAATAACATTGAACTGATATTGTTTTATTTAGTGGGTGCTTAAATAGCACATAAAAATACATAATTAGTACATAAATACATAACCAAATTCCAACTAAAGAAGCTAATTGTAGCTAGATTCCAATTCAGTCCTACAACCATAATGTCTTTTGTGGATGTCCTCATCATTCCTCCCAACCATAGAAGCATTAGACCCCCAATACTTTTACAAGAAAGTGGGAACAAGCATGGGAGTGTATAAGTGCCCAAAATGCAATCCTCAAATTGCTAAAGAAAATGAAGACCCTTTGGAAGGCTATGCTCTATCATAAAGAGCAACCATCACTACCAAGGAATCAATACCACTCCTGCAGAGGGAGTACCCAAGAAAACTATGCTACAAGGGTTAGTTTATTCTTTCTAAAAATGTTACCTACTCCTCACATAAATCATGCTTCTAAAATATGGTGATACAAGTTGTCTTGAAACGAAATCCAATGTATCACCTAGCCATGAAATTTGTGCTTTAGTTGGAAATAACCCGAAACTAAACACTAGGTAGTGCAAACGAAGTTGATCAATTTTTGTCACACATTATTTCTAACCCCGTATGACTCAAAGCATGCTTCTCAACTAGAAACATCTATCCTCATATAAAATAGGAACCTGAGTATTACAATTAAGTTATTGTGAGGTAAATTACAACAAGAGATTAAAATAAAAAGGACACAAATCCTCCAAGTGTCCTTATGGTAATTTTCTCATCTTACCAGATTGCATGTACAACCAATCATTGCAACTACCAAGTAATATAGAGTAGATTAATAGTTATGAGGTTCACTTGTATTGAAGAGTGTTGTGTACCATTGATCATGCACTCCATATTACAAATCCACAAAGAACAATTTATTACAAGGCATACAATTGGCTTTAGCCAAAATAAAGTCCAAAATAGGACTTGATGCACCTTATTACAAATGTTTCAAAAACCCTAAATTGGAGTAAAATTTATCTCCTCAAATATCTCATGGATCTTATTACAAAATCCACAATTGCAAGTGGATACAAATTCTTTTAAAAGCATACAATAGGCTTTTAGCCAAATAAAGTCCAAGTTAGGACTGAATGCACCTTAGTATAAAAGTATGTGAAAATTAATTAATTATTTAAAAATAATTAATTATAAAGGTGCATTGATTAAAAATTATTATTTTAATTAATTTTATTACTTAATTAAATTAATCAAGTTAAAATATACCTTATTCCCAAAATTTATTTATAAATGAAATGGTACCATTGGTCCAAGCAATAGCGCACCCAACACTCAAAACCAATTTGATCTTAATTGGTCCTTGCTAAGGTCCACAAACTATCACACATTGTATTCATATTCATGGTTGTTAACCCATCCATGTCATACCCTCATCCATGGTGGTATCATCCTATCTCCACAACTTGCACTCCATCATGTCATTAGCATGAGTACACAGTTGGCACAACTTCACCAAAACCCATTGCTTCTTTCCAAAAATAAGCAGCAACATCGACAAATCACAATGCTCATCTCACATTCTTTGTGTAAATACCATGTTGCAAAAGTGATTAATATCCTCATAAAAAATAACTATCTATGATCACATAATTAATAGCTAAAATGGCCAATAAGCTAGGAACTCAACATTAAGAGGTGATGAAATATCAAACAACTCCTTGTTTTAATGTTTTGATGAAAAATTTGTGTATCATTGACCAATGATAAAGGATATAGCCCTATGGATGTCAATCATGGGATATGAGAGGGTGTAGAAATCACCATGGGTGCCAATTTAAAATTCACAGGTGCATGATATTACAAACCCTCAGAGTGCTACATTCCTAGTGGGAACGTCATGATCAGTGTGAACAATGCCATTGATCTAGATTGTGTAGTATACAAACATGTATACTAATAGGTGTATGGCCTATGTTGATCCCATGATTATGGATAATGAATCCTACTAGTATTGGCTCTACCAATAAATTAGACTAGATGTTGAATTTCTGGTGCTATCATTAGGGGTGGAAGATATCAAGAGAAAATAGAATGGTTGGAGTGGGATGATCATCTCACATGACTTATAGGTGCTTTGATCCATGTAATTTTATTTGGATGATCAAATTATCGATGGATATTCAATCGGATAACATAGAAATAAGGTCTAAAATAAAGGACCACCAAGATAGAATGCTAAAAAATGACCCACACATCCACCAACTAGAAAGCAGGTCGTGCATCTCAGATTACTCTCACAAATGGTATGGGAGGTATTAATACAAAATTTTTTCTTCATTAAGAGAAAACTACCTCAATTGCATTTCACATATGTACCATACCTCAAAAATTATATTGTGATAGCGCACAACTAGAAAAATAGTGTCAAAGAAGCCCATCAACAAAGCTAGTGATTACAAGAACCACAAAAATAGTTAACTTTCATATTGGATAGAATCCATGATCTAGTTGCTAATATGCAACTCATGAGGATTGAGCTAGTTTTGTGGAAGCTAATGGTGATAATTTTAATAGAGAACTAATTTTAAAGAGGGCATGTGTGGCTCAGGCCCCTTAGATTGGGTCAAGTGTGCTCTATGGATATCAAAGCCTCCATATGGCTAAGAGAGTCTTCAAATAGGAATTTTATGCAACAATTGCCATTGCTTATAAAAGCGACCACTTTGTGGAGGAAAAAACCTCTAGGATAGATGTCATAGGTATAAAAAAATTCATAAGTAGGAACAAAGACTGCATAAGCTTGGTGGACTATGTAAACTCTACCACTATAGGCCATGCATCATGGATCCAAGGAAAATTAAAACTCTATAGCAATGCTTTACTAGTGTGATGATGGCTTGCTTTTCACCAGGTAGTGCCAAATCCAAAGCTTGAGATCTAGAATTGCTATAAAATAGCAATTCTAACTAAATAACCAAATGCCAACTAAAGAAGATAATTGTAACTAGCTTCCAATTCAATCTAACAACCAAAATACCTTTTGTGGATGTCCTCATCAATTTCTTTCTCCTTTTATCTATCAAAGTGGTTTATTGCCAGTCATAGGTTAGTTTATATCATAAAATTTTGTAAGTCATTCTTGTTTTCTTGCTTCAATAGATTAGTTTATCCACAGATTTCCATAGAGTACCTTACCTTTATATATCATAAATTGTTATGATTTTAGTATAATTGCTTGTCTACTTTTAGTGACTTTACATTTCCCACTATTTTGCTCCATTGTAGCCTCTGACTTGTTGTTTTTGAGTCACAAACAATTATATCTATGAGCATATAACCCAATATGGGTTTATAACTATGGCTATCCAAACCTAAATGGTTAAGTTTAAGCTTTCTCCCCTTCTTTTACTTCTAATTTTTGGTTTCTGTTAACTTTGTCTTTTGTCTATTTTTTTCTGCTACTTCTTCTCAAATTAGGTTTTGTTGATTTAGGTTCTTTTTCTTTTCTACTTCTTTTTATTTAGGTTGCATAGCTCTTTAAAATATTTTCTTTCTTTATTTTTTTCAAATAGCATAGTTGCACTGCATATCAAATAGTAAAAAAATATTTATAGAGCTAGCATTTGTTTTCTTTATGTTTAGCCTTTATAAACATTACACTTAGATAAAACTGCATTTCATACTTAGCCATGTTTAAAGCATAAAATAAAAAATAAAAATAAAAGAAAAAACACCAAAAAAAACAAGAAAAAAACCTAAAATAAGAAAAAATAATAATCAATATCACACACTTGCATGATTCACACATATTGATGATGTTGGATTTCAACACCAACCATTGATCAAGAAAAATGACATTGGAATTCACCTTCTTCCATTGGTTGACCCCTTAGACACCATAGAAACCCCCATGAGTGGTTTTATAGACTTCATCATCAAGAAATCCTCCACTCTTGAGAGTATCTTGGAGTGGATTAGGTTAGATACCCCTTTGTTCATGGGATTTAATAATCAGTGGGCTTGCAACTATCTCTATTGTCTGAGCCCAATCGATGGTGAAGTGAAAGTCTAGATAGATAGGTAGTGGGATTAAAACAACATGACCTCTTTCAAGAGGATAATTAATCCCCATAGGATACCTTGAGACACAGACACCATCCTTGAAAGCCATTTCAGTCATTTTTGTACCACTTCTCATAAGAGATGTGTGCGTAGACACACCTACTTAGATTCCATTCCATCATCCTATATTAGTTTTTAGGTTTATATTCATAAAAAACACATAAAAATGTTCAAGAAAAATATCCAAAAAAAACTTAAAAAACACACACACAAAAAAAAGAAAAATAGTTCCAACACATTTCACAAAGACATCAACCTAAATATTAGTACACTAAAACAAAAAAATAGCAAAACTATTGTTTGTATTGGTTGTTTTGTGTAGATAGAAAAATCAACCTTCACCACAACATCACCATCAAACCTCCAATCCATATTCCATACATATCCCACTAATCTTATGGTTCTAACTCTAAGTCATGCCCAATCTTAAACCCAAGCCCAATTTACAATGGACCAATACAATCAAACATTCCATTCATCAACCGCTCCCATGACTCATTAGGAAATAACATCGCAACCACCCCAGGGTAACTTGTCTAGCCACACCCACCATCATGCTCCTAATCCATATAAAACATATAATTTAGGTACTACCTACCACTCCATCCCCACCAGCATTCCCAAATCCATCATTCCAGGGACTCCCATGTCATTGATCAACCCCAACACCACACTCATCAATTTTGATGTTGTACATTCCCTCCATGGTGGCCTCTTTCCCCCATAATATTCACCATGACCATACTTATACCACCATTGATAATTCCACCCTGATTAGTCTCTCCCACTCCCAAAGATAAAACTTATGCTTGATCAACTCATCACAACAATCCACCTCATGAGTATGGCATACCTATAAAATTATTTCTACTTGGGGGATATAATCCCCAACATAATATGACCCACATACCAACATTTATGGATCCAAGTTGACATCATCAAGCCTATGCCAATTTCACCTCCCATTTTTCCACATATACTTTTTCTACTTCATCTCATATTCTCCAACCACCACCTCAGGTGTTGAACCCTCCACCTCCCACATTTGCCCAAGATTCCTTGATAAAATCCTGATTGTGGGACACCTGATCACCTATAATACAGGAATTAAAAACTCTACAGCCACAATACCCCTTTTTTAGCCACTATCAACCACCTACGAGTTACCACCAAACTTCTTCAACCTCCATCCAAAAACCCCTCAATTTCAAAGCCTATAACCAACCTCCAACTCAACAATACCAACAACTACCTACATAGTACCAAACTCCACCTTATTAATACCAATAATGACCTTAGTACTAATAACCTCCACCTAGGTATCAATACCAATAATCACCTTAGTACTAATATCCTCCACCTAGATCTCAATACCAATAGCCACCTTAGTAATATCAGCCTCCACCTTAGCAATACTAGTAACCACATCAATACCAAAAACCTCCATCCATGAATTAGTACCAATAGCATCCACCCAAAAACTACCTATAACTACCTTAGTACCATCATCCTCCACTCACACCACATCATCAACCATCACCTAACTAATACCAACCACCACCTGTTCAATACAAATAAGCCAATTATCAGTAACAACAACCACCCATTAAACACCAACAATAATACCAATGACCACCCTTCACATATCAGTAACACTTCAACCAACACACATCATCCAACCCCACATACACCCACCACCAACCTACTCAACACCATCAATATTTGTCTTTGGATTTCCAAGTTGAGGTACCTCATTCAGCCCCCAGACCGCTTTGGTTGCATTTCAACTGTTGTCCAAAAAGGTCAATAGTTTAGCATTACATGTTTATCAATGCATGCTATCTTATAAAAAAAATTGATCCCCTAATGCTTTGTGCACTTTTACTATCCCTTTGAGGAGGATCTTTAGATTGGTTTAATCACTTGCCCAAGCATAGCCTTTATAATTTCAAATAATTGACCAACTTGTTTCTCGAACATTTTTTCCTGAAAATCAAAAGGAGAATGACACTAACTAATATTTACAATCTTCATAAATTTTATTATGAGCATGTCTTGGATTATGGTGCTTTATGGAGAGTTTTTATAACAAGACTACCATTTTCTCTCCCCACCACTAAACTAATTTTATTATTCAGGAGTTGTTTGAAACATATATCTTTATTTTTACAACTCCAATAATATCGCACACTTGAGGAAGCTTTAGTACAAGCCAAGACCATTGAAGACATAAATATATAATAGGGATAAATAAAGCTTAAAAAGAGTGTCCAAACAAGAATTATAATGGTGCTTCCAACAATCAATCCAAGCCCAATCAAGTCAACCAAATGGTATTGAGTAGCCTAAAAAAGTCCAACCAACAACATCAACAACCTCAACCCCCTCAACAACCCCTAACTCATCCATATCCATATACACCTCAACAACCCACATATCATGCCATACCACATCCAATTCATTATTCAAAACCCCCCACCACAACTAGATAACTGCTCTAGGAGCCCTACTAGGCACCTCACAATTTTGCACTGTTCTTCAAGTCTTATTTGATCATTTTACAAAAATATTATGAGGCACAAGGAATTTTATTGCTAGAAATAAGACCTAAGGACCAAAATAATCCTAAACCTAGATCATATAAATAATATCATTACTATGTTTACCATCAACAAAGGGGTCAAGAAATCAATAATTTTATCAATTCTAAGCATATGGTATAGGAATTTATCAAGGGGTGGACCATTACTATTGATAATCCTCTCGCTCATCCTAATTAGAACACGAACATTTATTATGACCCCCTACTAAAACACATGATAACACAACTAACTCATGAGGCATCAAATTTCACCACCCTTCCCAATCAAGTTAACCATATCAACAACATCCTACATTACCAAACTTTTATGGGGATGATCCATGTTGTTACTCAAAATCAATAGTATACCTTCATCTTCTACTTTACCACCTTCACTAGTGCAAGCCATGCTCTTTTTGCCATGATCCATAATATCTTTAACAAACCACCTCATGCACAACCTCAAGATGGCAATAGCCAAACTCTCAATCTATGTGCTCATTAAAAAATGATCCCCACATCGAGAAGAATCGATGGATATCTTGATGTCCATTGACCTCCAAACTCAAGATCCGAACACCTTTGTACACTTTGTGGGCAACATCCAAACTTGCATGAAACCTTCAATTACCTTCTATGATTATAAAATCAAAACTTTACTAGTATAATTACTTGATCCTACATTACATATTGTGGCTCATATAGATCATAAGCCTTTCAAAAAAGTTTTTGTCAATACCAGATACTCAATCAACATCATCACTTTTTTTTCCCTCCAACATCTCAATATGCCACCTTTCCACATCATTCCATACACCTTCATTCTATGGGATTTCAATGATGCCTTATGCTCAACACTTGGAATGATTGCTCTACCTATTCAAGTAGGTGTAAAAAAATTTATACTTTATATCATATCATTGAATGTGAAATGCAATACAATATGCTACTTAGAATGCTATGGATTTGATATATGATATGCATCCCCTCAAGCTTGCATAATTACCTCAAATATATTCATAGTGGTCACCTACAATGCATTCATACTAATAATGAACCTTTCAAGAATTATCACATGATTTCTAACACATACGAGCCTACTCTACCTTCCACACATTTATACCTTCCCTTGACCTCACTAAAAATAATACATTATCTAATGTCCCTTCATATTACCCCATATCCTCCACCACCAATCACCCATCCACCTACCTATGCTACCTTACCCAATCCATAATTTCTACTCATTTCAACACCCTTACCTCCCATTTGATCACTCCCAACTCACCACCCTAACCCTACCACTTCATACCTTCCTTTTCATCATCAACACATTCACCATATTACCCCTAACCTCCTCCATCCATTCAAGATCCCCACACCTAGCAAAATTATTCCCATCCTAGCCATCTGTCATCTGCACAAAATACCCCTTTTATGTCCTTGTTAGTCTCACAATGACACTGAGAGGGGGGCGAATCAGTGTAGCTCTTTAAAACTTAAATCTTCAACACTCAAATCCAAAACAATGAAAACATAAAACTAAATAAAGGAAGTATAACAAGAGAACATCACACAACACAAGATGTGATGAGGTTCACCGATTTGGCTACATCTCCAAAAATGACTATTTGGACTCTCATACAAATCTAGCCTTTTCAAAGCACCAACTTTACAATAAATTTACCAACACCCACTGGAAGGAGCACCAACCCTTGATTTATCTGCACCAACATAAAGGAGCACCAACCCCTGATTTATCTGCACCAACAGAAAGGAGCACCAAACCCTCTACCAAGCACCCACTTGATTTTGATATTGATAATACAATGACATATATGAATTTCTTCACTGAAACTAGAACCCTATATGGTCTATAAGCTCAAAATCTAAAATTTTCTATTTCACCCAGTATAACATCCCTCTCTCTGCATTACTCAGAATTTGAATCTTCTCTTCACACAAAAAAAATTGATTGTTCTCTTATCTCATTCTATCAATTTCTAAATGCTTTCTGGGTATTGTGTAGCACTTTGTCTTCAAAATCCTCTAAAATTTTCAGCCAAAATAGATATCATATAATAAATTTATGCCCAAAATACTGAAGTGATTTTTTTCACCTCTCTCCAAAAATCATGGATTTTCACTCTTTATTTTTCTCCACACACACTTCTCTCTTCACAAAATAAAGTCCCCACTTTTCAATAAAATACCTTGTCACTTAAAAATAACACACTTGCATTATTTTTACCTTTTAAATTTTAAAAATATTTTCTTTAATGAAGCTTCTTAAAAAAAATATAACTTCCTTTTTTTATTTTGAGAAGGCATTTCATCAAACACGTCACATGCAAAGAATTGACACCTTACTCGTTCTCTTAATTCGGAGCCACGTGACACCTAAAAAAAAAAATGCTCTATTTGATGCCTTGAATGTGTAACAACATTGAAACTGAAACTATGATGACTCTACAAGGTCGAAACGGCCAACTGAAGGATTTTGCACAAGTGGAACAAATTGACATAAAAGTGACATGTACCGTTTTTGCAACAATCATAACTCTCACTTCATAATTTTGTTTTCTATGAAATTTTAAAGGTAGAATATCTATAATATTGTATACATCCATTCCAAATATCACTACGTAACTCCTTACGGTTTTCCTGTACCACCTCCATAAAAATTGCCATTGACAGACTTTTCCAAAAAGAGCGTTTTTGTGACAGTCTTGAAATGCTTGTAACATTTGCCTCGTTTCTTAATTTTAGTGGAAATTTGAAACACATGTTATTTAAGATAATTAACACCTCCAATTCAATTTTTGTCATCAAATTCTTCTCGGTTTGCTTGCAGTGCTTCTGACAAAACTGCCCTTTTTTGGCTTGTACAACCACTTGCCAAATCATCCGCCAAGATACCGAAAACGTCACCGATAAATCCAAACACTGTGATGACACCTAAAATATTATTCTAGACTATTTCCTAACATGCTGGAATGTTCCAAACTGATCCATCCTATCCAATTGCACCCATGATGACTTTTGCAATTTTTTGACAACTTCCTGATGATTTTTTCAACTTTTGCAAATTTGCACGAACAACCTATAACAACTTCACCCAAACATCAAAAACATCCTCATAAGCATTGAAAATCATTGTACATACTCTAAAAAACCTCTAAAAAACTATCCACTGCATCAACCTATCCATCTGAGTGTGTTGACAATAATGACAATATTGTCGTTGCACCTTGCTCAATAATCTCCCTCTTTGGAATTGTTGGCAACACACGCACAATTTCCTGTAATTCTTCTCCCCCTTTGACAACAAGACCAAAGGGCTGTTGCAAAATCCCCCTGATTCAATGCACAACATTCTCAAGAAAAAATTATTACACTTAGCAAAAATCACAAACATGACCAAAATGATAAACAAATACACAAATGCTCCCCTTGAGAATGTGGCCCCAATAGTTAGTCAATCTTGGGAAGTGTGACCACTCTCAATTTCTTGTGAAGGTACTCAAAGACTTCCTTGGGAAATGGTTTGGTGAATATATCCGCTACTTTCTCTATTGTTGGAACAAAATCCAACTTAACCTCACCTTTCGCAACTTTCTCCTTCAAAAAATGATATCGGATAATAATATGTTTTGTACGAGAATGCATAACCAGATTCTTTGAGATGTTAATGGCATTGGTGTTATCGCACTTAACTAAAATTGGCTCACTAAAATTAATGCCAATATCCTTCAGAGTTTGTTTCATCCATAACACCTATGTACAACACGTTGTCATTGCAATGTATTCTACCTCTGTTGTGGATAAGGAGACTGACTCCTATTTCTTATGTGCCACGTGACCAACCTGTCTCCAACATAAAATGCACCTCCACTTGTACTCTTCCTATAATATACACATCCTGCACAATCTACATTTGAATACGCAATAAGGGTGAAGTCCTTACCTTTCGGATACCATAACCCATACTCCATAGTACCCTTGAGGTACCGAAGAATCCTCTTCACTGTTGTCACATGAGTCTCCTTGGGACTAGCCTAAAATTGTGCTACCATGCATACTACCTACAAAATATTTGGTCTGGTAGCTATCAAGTACAATAAGCTCCCAATCTGTTGAGTAAGGTGCAGCAACAATATTGTCATTGTTGTCAACACAGTCAGATAGATCTGTTGATGCAGTGGACAGGAAGGTCAAAATCTATTCAGATGCAGAAGACAAGAGTTCAAAGGTTATTCAGAGTATGTACAATGATTTTCCAAGAAGACCGAAGTGGCCCATATGCAAAAGATCAAAGAAAAATACAAGTAAGAAAAGTGTCGTGATATCGTGACATATACAACAGGCAAGAAAAACTATCATGATTTCATGACATGTTGGAAGAGAGAGAAAAGGCAAGTGGAAAAACTGTCTCGATTTCGCGACATGTTGGAAGAGAAAAAGGCAAGTGGAAAAACTGTCTCGATTTCGCGACATGTTGGAAGAGAGAGAAAAAAAGAAAAATTGTCGCGATTTTGCGACATGTTGGAAGAGAAAAAGGCAAGTGGAAAAATTGTCGCGATTTCGCGACATGTTGGAAGAGAGAGAAAAAGTAGGAAAAACTGTCACGATTTCGTGACATGTTGGAAGAGAAAAAGGCAAGTGGAAAAACTGTCACAATTTCGCGACATGTTGGAAGAGAAAGAGAAAGCAGGAAAAAGTGTCACGATTTCGTGACAAGTTCGAAGAAAGAGAACAAGTAAGAAAAGTGTCACGATTTCGCGACATGTCGCATTTTCACGACTAAAATAGGAGAGAGAAAGTAAGTTGGAAAAGTGTCACGATTTCGTGACATGTCGCATTTTTGTGACTAAAACAGGAGAGAAAAAGTAAGCTGTAAAAGTGTCGCAATTTCACGACATGTCGCATTTTCATGAATAAAATATGAGAGAGAAAGTAAGTTGGAAAAGTGTCACAATTTCGTGACATGTTGCATTTTTGCAAAAAAAGAAAGAGAGGAAGTGTATGGAAGCAAAACTGTCGTGATTTCACAACAAAAGTAGAAAGCAAGACTTCGAAAGCAAAAGTGTCACGATTTCACGACAAAAGTAGAGAAGAAGACTTTGAAGGCAGAAGTGTCATGATTTCATGACAAAAGCAAAGAAGCTAAGTATGGAAGTAGAAGTGTCGCGATTTCATGACAAAAGCTAAGTTGAAGACTACAGAGGCAAAAGTGTCGCGATATCACGACAAAAGCAAAGTCGAAGTCTATGGAAGTAGAAGTGTCGCGATATCATGACAAAAGCAAAGACGAAGTATACTGAGGCAAAAATGTCATGATATTGCGACAAAAGAATAGAGAAAGCATACGGAGGCGAAAGTGTCCCGATATCACATGTATTTTCGCGGGCCAAAGAAAAGAGAAAGAGGAGAGAGAAAAAATGTCACGATATCGCGACATGTATTTTCGTGGGCCAAAGCAAAGAGAAAGAGGAGAGAGAAAAAAGTTTCGCGATATCGCGACATGTTGTATTTTTGCGACAGGTCGTAAATGCGCAAGTCAAGAAGGAGAACCCGATGGAAATGAGAAGGATGACAGCCGACTAAAATTAGGGTTTACAGTTGTTATGAAAGCTGACCAAGATTAGGGTTTATAGCCGACTAAGATTAGGATTTTCATCATGAAAAATATTGTTATAAAAGGAGGGCTATTTGGAGAATTGTGATGTGTTGAATGTATGCGATATACGGTCATTGTGCGCAGAGAGCAAGTCGTATCGAATCATGCTAAGTGCAAAATTCACAAAGAGAGTAGAGTGCGCAAAAGGGAGAAGACGATCATGAAGTTCGACTGTAACGAAGTAGAGTGTGCGAAGTAATTGCACAGAGAGAGCAGAGTGCGTAGAGATCGCAAAGGTGAAGAAGACCAATCAGGGTCTTGCAAAAGTAAAGGTATCTTACTGTAAAACTTATAGATTCAAAATTGAAGTCCAAGTTGCAACTTGGCATCAGGGGTTGGTGCTCCTTCCAGTAGGTGCTAGTAAATTAGGGGTTGGTGCTCCTTTCTATTGGTGCAGATAAATAAGGGGTTGGTGCTCCTTCCAGTGGGTGCTAGTAAATTGATTGTAAAGTTGGTGCTTTGCAAAGGCTAGATTTGGATGGTAGTCCAAGCAGTCAATTTTTGAGGAGTAGCCACATTGGTGAACCTCGTTAAATCTTATGTTATGTGATGCTCTTGTGTTATACTTACTGTATCTAGTAATAAGTTTTAATTGTTGTGATATTAAGAGCTATAAATTCAAGTTTAAAGAGCTACACTGATTCACCCCCCCTCTCAGTGCCATTGTAAGACTAACAATTGGTATCAGAGCTAAGTTCTTGTACAAGCTTAACCGGCTAGGGTGATCTTGGAAGTAACACAATGGCAAGTGGTGAAGGCTTCTCATCAAACAAAGCACCATTGTTTGATGGATCTAATTACGCATTCTGGAGAATCGGGATGCAGGCATATCTCTATTCTTTGGGATACGATGTCTGGGGTTCAGTAGTTAGTGGATACACGATACCCATCACTCTTCTAAAAGAGGCTGATGAAAAGAAACTGTTTGATAATAACTCAAAAGCAACGAATGCTCTCATGAGCGAAATAGCAGACAGTGAACTAGTAAAGATCATGAGCTGTAAAACGACAAAAGAGATATGGGACAAACTGAGTATTCATGAAAGAAATGATAAGATCAAGGAGGCCAAGTTACAGACACATCGAGCTCAGTTCGAAGCATTAAAAATGAATGACGATGAAAACATTGAGGCATATATGCTGAGAGTTAATGGAATCATTAATGCGATCAGAGGACTCGACGAGGATATCGAAGACTCTACCGTCGTGAAAAATGTATTAAGATCTCTTCCTCAAAGGTTTGATTCTAAAGTCTCAACGATAGAAGAAGCTAAAAATCTAAATTATTTTAGTATAGATGAGATGTATGGTTCCTTGACTGCATATGAGATGAGGATAGGAAGATCTAAACCCACAGATAGGGAAGCGGCTTTTAAAGCCCTTAAAAATAAAAATGCAAAACAAGAGTCCGAGGAAGAAGAGACATCAGATGAAATGGAAGCAAACTTTGTTAGAAAACTAAAAAGGGGAAAAGAAAAATACAGAGGAAATCTACCGTTTAAATGTTTCAACTGTGGAGGCGTTGGGCATTTTGCGACTAAATGTCCACTTAATGAGAAGAAAAAAAATGATGAAGGATCGCACCAAGAAAGAAGTGACTGGAAGAAGAAAATGAATTTCAAAAAAGGCAACTTCAAGAAGAAAAGTTTCATCTCCAGGAATGCCAGTTCATCGAAGACAACTTTGGTGAGGATTCTGAAGAGGAAACAAGTGAAGCTCTTTTCATGGCATTTGAAGAAGTAAAATCAGAAAAGGAAGAAGGAGTGAACTCTGAAGTATGTGGTGAAAACCCTGAGGCTGAAGTAGATCTAGAAGGTGAGTTGATATCTGCACTTGAAGAGTGGAAAATAGAGAAGAAAAAGAATAAGAAAATTTCAAAAAGGCTTGAGGATGCAAACGAAATCATAACCAGTCTGAAAGTACAGACAAAAGAATACAAGAAAATATCTGAAGATCTCAAAATACAAATTACCATGAAAATAGATTATTGCTGCAAACTAGAAGAAGAGAATGTTGGTTTATGGACACAGATAGAAGAGATGAATCACAAAATTAGTTGCTATCACAAATGCGAAGAAAGTTCTATGAAGCTGGATAAGATTATAAATGACCAAAGGCCTACAGGCATCAAATTTGGTCTGGGTTTCATCGAAGGAGAATCTTCAAATGGATCAAAGGCCATAAATGTAGAATCCATAAAGAATAAAGATAAGAAACAGGTTGATCAAGGAAAAATGTCTCATGCAAAAGAAAGCAATAATGCCAGGCACAAAAGGAGAACTGACAATGATGGATTCACCAATGTCACACATCAAAGAAGAAGAAGACCTATGGCTACTACGACAACATGGCAAAGACCATCATCCAGGTTCAATTATCCCTTTTCTGGTTTATGTTTTAAATGCAATGGTTATGGACATAAAATCTCAGACTGCAAATATAATGTAAGACCAAGGAATTTCACCAGTAGAAATGCTTTTTCTCCTCTGATGAATTATACAAGTAGAATGTTATAACTGTCATAATTTTGGGCACATTGCAAGAAACCGTAGAAGTACATTTGCATCAAATCAGTTTTAGGGAAGGAAATTTCAACCAAATAAGATGAGACAAAATAGAAAACTTCCCGTAAAACATGCACAAGTTGTTGATAAGGGAAAGGCAAAACAAGAGCCCAAAACTACTATCAAAACGGAGTGGAAAGAAAAGGAGCGACTTAAGGAAGAAAAGGAATCCTTAATCGTACAAACAAAATTTAAAGCATAGAATAAATATGTACCATGGATACTTGATAGTGGATGCTCCAGTCATATGATAGGTAACAAACAAAAATTTGAGAAGTTACAGAAATATGAAGGTGGTTCGAAGAAAGTTTGGAAATAATGATGGAGCTAAGATAGTTGGCAAAGGTTCGAGTTAAAATTATTGATAGAAAAATTAAGTCAGAAGAAGTCTTGTTTGTGGATGGTTTGAAACATAACTTGTTGAGCATAAGTTAGATTTGTGATAAAGGTCATGAAGTAGTTTTTAAGAAGCGAGGTTGTGAAGTCAGAAAAATAAATAGTGGAAAATTGATAGCAACTGGATCAAGGACATTTGGAAACTTGTACACGCTCTCAGAGACTTTAGAAGGAGCTTGTTTTATTGGAAAGGAAGAAGAAATTTGGTTGTGGCACAAGAGACTCGGTCATATCAATTTTGATAATCTAGTAAAAATCAACTCAAAAAGGGCAATGAGAGATATTCCCACCATCAGCAAACCTGCAAACAACATTTGTGCTTCATGCCAAAAGGGGAAGCAAACTAGAGTCACATTCAAAACAAAAGAGTACTACACAAGCAAACCTTTGGAACTAATACACACTGATCTATGTGGACCCATGAGAACACAAAGCATAAATGGTGACAAATATTTTATGTTGTGCATTGATGACTATTCCAAAATGACATGGATATTTTTCTTGAAGCATAAATCAGAAGCTTTTGAAAGGTTCAAGATTTTCAAAAACCAAGTTGAGAATGAAATAGGAAGGAGGATCAAATGTTTAAGATCAGATAGAGGAGGAGAATTCATCTCAGAGGAGTTTGTAGAGTACTGTGAAAAATACGGTATTAGGAGATAGTTTTTAGCAGCCAGGACACCTCAACAGAATGGAGTGGTAGAAAGAAAGAACAGGACAGTGTAAGAAATGGCACGGACTATGTTGGTTGAAAGCAGAGTAGTAGGAAGATTTTGGAGAGAAGCAGTCCATACTGTGGTGTATATCCAAAATAGGTACATGCTGAGAACACATGAAAGAAAAACTCCTTATGAGTTGTGGTTCGATAAAAGGGCAACAACAAAATACCTCAGAGTTTTTGGCAGCAAGTGCTACATCAAAATAACTGAAGATAATCTTGGTAAGTTTGAAGATAGAGCGGATGAAGGTATTTTTGTTGGTTATTCACCAAGAAGCAAAGCTTACAAATGCTACAACAAGAGGCTAAAGAAAATTGTGGATAGTGTCGATGTTAAATTTGATGAAGGTAGAGAACGAGTAATTAGCTATGAAACAAACTACCCAATTTATGAAGAGGTTATTGAAGGAGATGAGGAAAACAAAATGGAAAAGATACAAAAAATTGACTCAGATGATTTAAGTTGTGATTTAGAAGTGGAAGAAAATAAGAAATTCAAAACAGGTAGCTAGCAGAAAAATCATCCTAGAGAGCAAATAATTGGAGACCCCAAAGTTGGTGTTCAGACAAGGAGAAGAGTAGTAAGTAACTACTCTCTATTATCCAGAATTGAGCCCAAAAATGTTGTTGACGCAAGCAAAGATGAAAGTTGGATGAAGGCAATAAATGAAGAATTAGATCAGATCGAGAAAAATGAAACTTGGGAGTTAGTACCTAGACCTGCAAATAAAAATATAATCGGGACTAAATGGATTTTTTGAAACAAATTGAATGAAGACGGATAGGTAGTCAAAAATAAAGCAATATTGGTATGTAAGGGTTATGCACAAGTTGAAGGCATTGAATTTGAGGAAAATTTTGCACCAGTAGCTAGACTAGAGGCAATTAGAATGTTTTTGGCTTTAGCAGTCTACAAGAATTTCAAAGTTTATCAAATGGATGTGAAATCAGCATTTTTGAATGGGAAACTTGAAGAAGAGGTTTATATTGAGCAACCAGATGGTTTCCAACTTGGTGATGATCCCAACTTGGTTTGCAAGTTGAAGAAAGCATTATATGGCTTAAAACAGGCACCCCGAGCATGGTATGCAAGGCTAGACAACTATCTCACTCAACAAAGGTTTAAGAAAGGTATGGTGGATAGTAATTTGTATGTCAAAATAGAAAATGGGCATCTTATTGTTCTTGTTGTATACGTAGATGATATCATATTTGGCAGCAGCAAAGATGAGTCATGTAAATATTTAGAAAATAAGATGCATAAAGAATTTGAAATGTCAATGATTGGTGAACTTTCGTATTTCCTCGGGTTGCAAGTTAATCAATGTAAGAAGGGCATATTTATTTCTCAAGTTAAATATGTAAAAGAGATGTTAAAGAAGTTCACAATGGAGGATTGTAAGCCAGTTAGCACTCCCATGATGACAGGTTGCAAGTTGAGCAAGGATGACAAATCTCCACCTGTTGATCAAACCATGTACAGATCTATGATTGGAAGCTTACTGTACCTGACAGCTACCAGACCAGATATTTTGTAGGTAGTATGCATGGTAGCATGATTTTAGGCTAATCCCAAGGAGACTCATGTGATAGCAATGAAGAGGATTCTTCGGTACCTCAAGGGTACTATGGAGTATGGGTTATGGTATCCAAAAGGTAAAGACTTCACCCTTATTTCGTATTCAGATGCAGATTGGGCAGGATGTGTCGATGACAGAAAGAGTACCAGTGGAGGTGCATTCTATCTTGGAGACAGATTGGTCGCATGGCACAGTAAGAAACAAGAGTCAGTTTCTTTATCGACAATAAAAGTAGAATATATTGCAGCGACAACATGTTGTACGTAGGTATTGTGGATGAAACAAACCCTGAAAGATCTTGGTATTAATTTCAGTGAGCCAATATCAGTTAAGTGTGACAACACCAGTGCCATTAACATCTCCAAGAATCTAGTTATGCATTCACGCACAAAACACATTGCTATCGGGTATCACTTTTTGAAGGAGAAAGTTGCGGAAGGTGAGGTTAAGTTGGATTTTGTTCCAACTACAGAGCAAGTAGCAAGATATCTTCACAAAACCATTGCCCAAGGAAGTTTTTGAGTACCTTCGCAATAAATTGGGAGTGGTCACACTTCCCAAGAATTGACTAGCTACGAGGATCACATTCTCGGGGGGAGCATTTAAGTATTTGATTATCTGTTTTCTCATGTTCATGATTTTTGCTAAATGCAATAAATTATGCCTGAGAATGTTGTGCATGGACTCAGGGGAGTTCGCAGTAGCCCTTTGGTATTATTGTCAAAGGGGGAGAAGAGTTACAGGAAATTGCACATGTGTTGCCAACAATTCCAAAGGGGGAGATTGTTGAGCAAGGTGCAACAACAGATATTGTCATTGTTGTCAACACAGTCAGATAGATCTGTTGATGCAGTGGACAGGAAGTTCAAAAGCTATTCAGATGCGAAAGACAGGAGTTCAAAGGTTATTCAGAGTATGTACAGTGATTTTCCAAGAAGACCGAAGTGGCCCATATGCAAAAGATCAAATAAAAAGACAAGTAAGAAAAGTGTCGCGATATCGTGACATATACAACAGGCAAGAAAAACTGTCGCGATTTCACGACATGTTGGAAGAGAGAGAAAAAGCAGGAAAAATTGTCACGATTTCGTGACATGTTGGAAGAGAAAAAGCAAGTGGAAAAATTGTCACGATTTTGCGACATGTTGGAAGAGAGAGAAAAAGCAAGAAAAATTGTCGTGATTTCGTGACATGTTGGAAGAGAAAAAGGCAAGTGGAAAAACTGTCACGATTTCGTGACATGTTGGAAGAGAGAGAAAAAGTAGGAAAAACTGTCATGATTTCACGACATGTTGGAAGAGAAAAAGGCAAGTGGAAAAATTGTCATGATTTCGTGACATGTTGGAAGAGAAAGAGAAAGCAGGAAAAAGTGTCGCGATTTCGCGACAAGTTCAAAGAAAGAGAACAAGTAAGAAAAGTGTCGCGATTTCGCGACATGTCGCATTTTCATGACTAAAATAGGAGAGAGAAAGTAAGTTGGAAAAGTGTCACGATTTCGTGACATGTCGCATTTTCGTGACTAAAATAGGAGAGAGAAAGTAAGTTGGAAAAGTGTCACGATTTCGTGACATGTCGCATTTTCGTGACTAAAAGAGGAGAGAGAAAGTAAGTTGGAAAAGTGTCATGATTTCGTGACATGTCGCATTTTCATGACAAAATAAAGAGAGGAAGCGTACGGAAGCAGAAAGTGTCATGATTTCGTGACAAAAGCAAAGAAGAAGACTTTAGAAGGCAGAAGTGTCACGATTTCATGACAAAAGCAGAGAAGAAGACTTTGAAGGCAGAAGTGTCGTGATTTCATGACAAAAGCAAAGAAGCTAAGTACAGAAGTAGAAGTGTCATGATTTTGTGACAAAAGCTAATTTGAAGAATATGGAGGCAAAAGTGTCACGATATCGTGACAAAAGCAAAGTCAAAGTCTATGGAAGCAGAAGTGTCATGATATCATGACAAAAGCAAAGACGAAGTATACTGAGGCAGAAATGTCGTGATATCGCGACAAAAGAATAGAGAAAGAGTACGGAGGCAAAAGTGTCACGATATCGTGACATGTATTTTCGCGGGCCAAAGCAAAGAGAAAGAGGAGAGAGAAAAAGTGTCGCGATATCGCGACATGTTGCATTTTCGTGGGCCAAAGCAAAGAGAAAGAGGAGAGAGAAAAAAGTGTCGTGATATCGCGACATGTATTTTTGCGACAGGTCGTAAATGTGCAAGTCAAGAAGGAGAACTCGACGAAAATGAGAAGGATGACAGCAGACTAAAATTAGGGTTTACAATTGTTATGAAAGTTGACCAATATTAGGGTTTACAATCGACTAAGATTAGGATTTTCATCATGAAAAATATTGTTATAAAAGGAGGGTTGTTTGGAGAATTGTGATGTGTTGAATGTATGTGATATATGGTCATTGTGCACAGAGAGCAAGTCGTATCAAATTATGCTAAGTGCAAAATTTGCAAAGAGAGCAGAGTGCACAAAAGGGAGAAGATGATCGTGAAGTTCGACTGTAATGAAGTAGAGTGTGCGAAGTAATTGCATAGAGAGAGCAGAGTGTGCAGAGATCGCAAAGGTGAAGAAGACCAATCAGGGTCTTGCAAAAGCAAAGGTATCTTACTATAAAACTTATAGATTCAAAATTGAAGTCCAGGTTGTAGCTTGGCATCAGGGGTTGGTGCTCCTTCCAGTAGGTGCTGGTAAATTAGGGGTTGGTGCTCCTTTCTATTGGTGCAGATAAATAAGGGGTTGGTGCTCCTTCTAGTGGGTGTTGGTAAATTGATTGTAAAGTTGGTGCTTTGCAAAGGCTGGATTTGGATGGTAGTCCAAGTAGTCAATTTTTGAGGAGTAGCCACATTGGTGAACCTCGTTAAATCTTGTGTTATGTGATGCTCTTGTGTTATACTTGTTGTATCTAGTAATAAGTTTTAATTGTTGTGATATTAAGAGCTATAAATTCAAGTTTAAAGAGCTACACTGATTCACCCCCCCTCTCAGTGCCATTGTAAGACTAACACAATCATAGATCTATACATAGTTTGATCAACATATGGATATTTGTCATCCTTGCTCAAATTCCAACCTGTCGTCATGGGAGTGCTAACTGGATTACAATCCTCTATTGTGAACTTTTTCAGCATCTCTTTCACATATGTAATTTGAGAAATAAGTATGCCCTTCTCATTTTAATTAACTTGCAATCTAAAGAAATACAAAAGTTCACCAATCACTGACATTTCAAATTATTTCTGCATCTTATTTTCTAAATCTTTACACAACTCATCTTTGTTGCTACCAAATATGATATCATCTACATATACAACAAGAACAATATGATGACCATTTTTTGTTTTGACATACAAATTACTATCCACCATACCTTTCTTGAACCCTTGATGAGTAAGATAATTGTCTAGCCTTGCATACCATGCTCGGGGTGCCTGTTTTAAGCCATATAACACTTTCTTCAACTTGCAAACCAAGTTGGGATCATCACCAAGTTGGAAACCATATGGTTGCTCAATATAAACCTCTTCTTCAAGTTTCCCATTAAAAAATGCTGATTTCACATCCATTTGATAAACTTTGAAATTCTTGTAAACTGCTAAAGCTATAAATATTCTAATTGCCTCTAGTCTGGCCACAGGTGCAAATGTTTTCTCAAAGTCAATACCTTCAACTTGTGCATAGCCTTTGCATACCAATATTTCTTTGTTCCTGAATACCTATTCGTATTCATTCAATTTTTTTTGAAAGACCCATTTAGTATCGATTACATTTTTATTTGCGGGTCTTGGTACTAACTCCCAAGTCTTGTTTTTCTCGATATGATCTAATTCTTCATTTATTACCTTTACCCAACTTTCATATTTGCTTGTTTCAGCAACATTTTTGGGCTCAATGTTGGATAATAAAGAGTAGTTACTTACTAATCTTCTTCTTGTCTAAACACCAACTGTGGGGTCTCCAATTATTTGCTCTCTAGGATGATATTTTTGCCAGTTGCTTGTTTTGAATTTCTTGTTTTCTTCCACTTTTGAATCACTGTTTGAATCCTCTGAGTCAATTTTTGGTTTCTTTTCCATTTCCTTTTCCTCATCTCCTTTAATGACCTCTTCATAAATTAGGTAGTTCTCTTCATAGCTAATTACTCGTTCCATTCCTTCATCAACTTTAACATCGACACTATCCACAATTTTCCTTATCATCTTGTTGTAGTATTTGTAAGCTTTGCTTTTTGACGAATAACCAAGAAAAATACCTTCATCCGCTCTATCTTCAAACTTACCAAGGTTTTCTTCAGTTCTTTTGATGTAACACTTGCTGCCAAAAAATTTAAAGTATCTTGTTGTTGCCTTTTTACCGAACCACAACTCACAAGGAGTTTTTCTTTCATGCATCCTCAACATGCACCTATTTTGGATGTATACCGCAGTATGGATTGCCTCTTTCCAAAATTTATTTTCTACTTTGCTCTCAGTCAACATAGTCCATGCCATTTCTTACATTGTCCTATTCTTTATTTCTACCACACCATTCTGCTGAGGTGTCTTGGCTGCTGAAAATTGTCTCCTAATACAATACTTTTCACAATACTCTATGAAATCCTCTGAAATGAACTCTCCTCCTCTGTCTGACCTTAAACATTTAATCATTTTTCCTATTTTATTCTCAACTAAATTTTGAAAAACTTGAACATCTCATAAGCTTTTGATTTATGCTTCAAAAATAGTACCCATGTCATCCTAGAATAGTCATCTATACACAACATGAAATATTTTTCACCGTTTATGCTTTGTATTCTCATGGGTCCACATAAATCAGTATGTACTAGTTCCAAAGGTTTGCTTGTGTAGTACTCTTTTGTTTTAAATGAGACTCTAGTTTGCTTATCCTTTTGACATGAAGCACAAATGCTATTTGATGGTTTTCCAATGGTGGGAATATCTCTCATTGCTTTCTTTGAGTTGATTTTTACTAGATTTTCAAAATTGATATGACCGAGCCTCTTGTACCACAATCAATTCTCTTCTTCCTATCCAATCAAGCAAGCTCCTTCTAAAGTCTTTGATAGAGTGTACAGGTTTCCAGATGTCCTTGATCTAGATGCTATCAACTTCCCATTGTTTATCTTTTTGACTTCAAACCCCTGCATCTTAGAGATCTCTTCATGACCTCTATCATAAATCTGACTTACGCTCAACAAGTTTTGCTTCAGACCAACCACAAACAAGACTTATTTTGACCTAATTTTTTTGTCACTAATCTTAACTAAACCTCTACCAACTATCTTAGCTCCATCATTGTTTCCAAACTTTACTGAACCACCTTCATATTGTTGCAACTTCTCAAATTTTTGTTTGTCACCTGTCATATGACTGGAGCATCCACTATCGAGTATCCATGGTGCAGATTTATTCTACGCTTTAAATGTCGTCTATACGATCAAGGATTCATTTTCTTCCATAGGTTTCTCTTATTCATTACACTCAGGTTTGATTACAATTTTGAACTCTTGATTTGGCTTTTCTTTTTTAGTAGCTTGTGCATGTTTTTCGAGAAATTTTCTATTTTGTCTTATTCCATTTGGCTGAAATTTTCTTCCTTGAAATTGATTTTATGCAAATGTACTTCGACAATTTCTTGCAATATGCCCAAAATTATGACAGTTATAACATTCTATTGCATAATCCATCAAAGGTGAAAAAGCATTTCTATTGGTAAAATTATTTGGTCCTACATTATACTTGCAATCTGAGATCTTATGTCCATAACCATTGCATTTAAAATAGTAACCAGAAAAGAGATGATTGAACCTGGGTGGTGGTCTTTGCCATGTTGTCGTAGGAGCCATAAATATTCTTCTTCTTTGATGTGTGACATTGGTGAATCCATCATTGTTAATTCTCCTTTCGTGCCTTGCATTATTGCTTTCCTTTGCATGATTCATTTTTTCTTGATCAACCTATTTCTTCTCTTCATTCTTTGTGGATTCTTCATTTATGGCCTTTGATCCATTCGACGATTCTCCTTCATAAAAACACAAACCAAATGGGATGTCTATGGTATTTTGGTTATTTATGATCTTATCTAGCTTCATAGAACTTTCTTCACGTTTGTGATAACAACTAATTTTTTGATTCATCTCTTCTAGCTGCATTCTTAAACCAAAAATCTCTTCTTCTAGCTTGCTACAATAATCTATTTTCATGGTTATTTGCACTTCAATATCTTCAAATATTTTCTTGGATTATTCTATCTTAAATTTTAAATTTGTTATGATTTCATTTGCATCCTCAAGCTTTCTTGAAATTTTCTTATTTTGTTTTCTTTTTATCTTCAATTCATCTAGAGCTACAATTAGTTCCTCTTCAAAATACACTTCTACATCAATTTCTTCTTCATCACATTCCTATTATTTTTTTGGTTTTTCTTCTTTGAGTGCCATGAAAAGAGATTCACCTATTTCCTTTTTAGAATCCTCACTGGAGCTATCTTCTGATGAATTGACATTCTTGGAGATGAAACTTTTCTTCTTGAAGTTGCCTTTTCTAAAATTTATTTTTTTCTTCCAGTCACTTATTTCTTTGTGTGATCCTTCATCACTTTTGTTCTTCTCATTAAGTGGATATTTAGCTACAAAATGCCCAATGCCTCCACATTTGAAACATTTAAATGGTAACTTTCCTCTATATTTTCCTTTTCCCCTTTTTAGTTTTTGAACAAATTTTTCTTGCATTTTATCTGATGTCTCTTCCTCCTTGGATTCTTGTTTTGCTTTCATATTTTTATGGGCTTTAAAAACAACTTCTCTATCTATGGGTTTATATTTTCCCATTCTCATCTCATATGTAGTCAAAGAACCATGCATCTCATCCATACTAAAAGAATTGAGATCTTTAGATTCTTCTATAGTTGAAAATTTAGAATCAAATCTTTGGGGAAGGGATCTTAATACCCTTTTCACGATCATAGAATATTTAATTTCCTTGCTAAGTCCTCTAATCGCATTAATAACTTCATTAACTCTCAGTATATATGCCTCTATATTTTCATCGTCATTCATATTTAATACTTCAAACTGAGCTCAATGTGTTTGTAACTTGGCCTCCTTGATCTTAACGTCTCCTTCATGAATGCTCTTCAATTTGTCCCATATTTCCTTTGTCATTTTACAACCCATAATATTTACCAGTTCGTTGTCCACTAATACACACATGATAGCATTCTTTGCTTTTGAGTCATTCTCAAACAATTTCTTACCGACAACATCGGTTGGAGAAGTGGGTATTATGTATCCACTATCTACTGAATCTCAAATGTCATATCCTAAAGCACAAAGATATGTCTGCATCCTGAGTCTCCAAAATATGTAATTAGTTCTATCAAATAATGGTGCTTTGTTTGATGAGAAGCATTCACCACCTGCCATTGTGTCACTTCCAAGATCACCCTAGCCGGTTAAGCCTATTCAGGAAACTTGCTCTAATACCAATTTCTAGTCCCATAATGACACTGAGAGGGGGGGTGAATCAGTGTAGCTCTTTAAAACTTAAATATTCAACACTAAAAGCCAAAATAATGAAAACATAAAACCAAATAAAGAAAGTATAACAATAGAACATCACACAACACAAGATGTACTGAGGTTCACCAATTTGGCTACAACCCCAAAAATGACTGTTTGGACTCCCATAAAAATCTAGCCTTTGCAAAGTACCAACTTGCAAGAAACTGTCATAATTTTGGGCACATTGCAAGAAACTATAGAAGTACATTTGCATCAAATCAGTTTCAAGGAAGAAAATTTCAACCAAATAGGATGAGACAAAATAGAAAACTTCCCAAAAAACATGCACAAGCTATTGATAAGGGAAAGGCAAAATAAGAGCCCAAAACTACTATCAAAATAGAGTGGAAAGAAAAAGAGTGACTTAAGGAAGAAAATGAATCCTTAATCGTACAAACAACATTTAAAGCACAGAGTAAATATGTACCATGGATACTTGATAGTGGATGCTCCAGTCATATGACAGGTGACAAACAAAAATTTGAGAAGTTACAAAAATATGAATTTGGTTTAGTAAAGTTTGGAAATAATGATGGAGCTAATATAGTTGGCAAAGGTTCAGTTAAATTTAGTGACAGAAAAATTAAGTCAGAAGAAGTAGTTTTTGTGGATGGTTTGAAACATAACTTGTTGAGCGTAAGTCAGATTTGTGATAAAGATCATGAAGTAGTTTTTAAGAAGCAGGGTTGTGAAGTTAGAAAAATAAATAGTGGAAAATTGATAGCAACTAGATCAAGGACATATGGCAACCTGTACATGCTCTCAGAGAATTCATAAGGAGCTTGTTTTATTGGATAGGAAGAAGAAAGTTGGTTGTGGCACAAGAGACTTGTCATATCAATTTTGATAATATAGTAAAAATCAACTCAAAAAGGGCAGTGAGAGATTCCCACCATCAGCAAACCTACAAACAACATTTGTGCTTCATGCCAAAAGGGGAAGCAAACTAGAGTCACATTCAAAACAAAAGAGTACTACATAAGAAAACCTTTGGAACTAATACACACTGATTTATGTGGACCCATGAGAACACAAAGCATAAATGGTGACAAATATTTTATGTTGTGCATTGATGACTATTCCAGAATGACATGGATATTTTTCTTGAAGCATAAATCAGAAGCTTTTGAAAGGTTTAAAATTTTCAAAAACCAAGTTGAGAATGAAACAAGAAGGAGGATCAAATTTTTAAGATCAGATAGAGGAGGAGAATTTATTTTAGAGGAGTTTACAGAGTACTATGAAAAATACGGTATTAGGAGATAGTTTTCAGTAGCCAGGACACCTCAACAGAATGGAGTGGTAGAAAGAAAGAATAGGACAGTGCAGGAAATGGCATGGACTATGTTGGCTGAAAGTAGAGTAGCAGACAGATTTTGGAGAGAAGCAATTCATACTATGGTGTATATCCAAAATAGGTACATGCTGAGAACACATGAAAGCAAAACTCCTTATGAGTTGTGGTTCGATAAAAGGGAAACAAAAAAATACCTCAAAGTTTTTGGCAGCAAGTGTTACATCAAAAGAACTGAAGATAATATTGGTAAGTTTGAAGATAGAGCGGATGAAGGTATTTTTATTGGTTATTCACCAAGAATCAAAGCTTACAAATGCTACAACAAGGGGCTAAAGAAAATTGTGGACGGTGCCAATGTTAAATTTGAAGAAGGTAGAGAACGAGTAATTAGCTATGAAAAGAACTACCCAATTTATGAAGAGGTTATTGAAGGAGATGAGAAAAATGAAACAAAAAAGATACAGAAAATTGACTTAGATGATTTAAGTTGTGATTCAGAAGTGGAAGAAAATAAGAAATTCAAAACAGGCAGCTGGCTAAAAAATCATCCTAGAGAGCAAATAATTGGAGACCCCGAAGTTGGTGTTCAGACAAAAGAAGAGTAGTAAGTTACTACTCTCTATTATCCAGCATTAAGCCCAAAAATGTTGCTGACGCAAGCAAAGATGAAATTTGGATGAAGTAAATAAATGAAGAATTAGATCAGATCGATAAAAATGAAACTTGGGAGTTAGTACCTAGACCTGCAAATAAAAATATAATCGGGACTAAATGGATTTTTCGAAACAAATTGAATGAAGACGGACAGGTAGTTAGAAATAAAGCAAGATTGGTATGTAAGGGTTATGCACAAGTTGAAGGCATTGACTTTGAGGAAAATTTTGCACCAGTAGCTAGACTAGAGGCAATTAGAATGTTTCTAGCTTTAGCAGTCTACAAGAATTTCAAATTTTATCAAATGGATGTGAAATCAGCATTTTTGAATGGGAAACTTGAAGAAGAGGTTTATATTGAGCAACTAGATGGTTTCCAACTTGGTGATGATCCCAACTTGGTTTGCAAGTTGAAGAAAGCATTATATGGCTTAAAACAGACACCCCGAGCATGGTATGCAAGGCTAGACAACTATCTCACTCAACAAGGGTTTAAGAAATGTATGGTGGATAGTAATTTGTATGTCAAAACAAAAAATGGGAATCTTATTGTTCTTGTTGTATACGTAGATGATATCATATTTGGTAGCAACAAATATGAGTCTTGTAAAGATTTATCAAATAAGATGCAAAAAGAATTTGAAATTTCAATGATTGGTGAACTTTCGTATTTCCTCGGGTTGCAAGTTAATCAAAATAAGAAGGGCATATTTATTTCTCAAGTTAAATATGTGAAAGAGATGTTAAAAATTTTCACAATGGAGGATTGTAAGCCAGTTAGCACTCCCATGACGACAGGTTGCAAGTTGAGCAAGGATGAAAAATCTCCACCTATTGATCAAACCATGTACAAATCTATGATTGGTAGCTTACTGTATCTGACAGCTACCAGACCATATATTTTGTAGGAAGTATGCATGGTAGCATGATTTCAAGCTAATCCCAAGGAGACTCATGTGACAGCAGTGAAGAGGATTCTTCGGTACCTCAAGGGTACTATGGAGTATGGGTTATGGTATCCGAAAGGTAAATACTTCACCCTTATTTTGTATTCAGATGCAAATTGGGTAGGATGTGTCGATGATAGAAAGAGTACTAGTAGAGGTGCATTCTATCTTGGAGATAGATTGGTCACGTGGCACAGTAAGAAACAAGAGTCAGTTTCTTTATCAACAACAGAGGCAGAATATATTACAGTGAAAACATGTTGTACATAGGTATTGTGGATGAAACAAACCCTAAAAGATCTTGGTATTAGCTTCAGTGAGCCAATATCAGTTAAGTGTGATAACACCAGTGCCATTAACATCTCCAAGAATTTTGTTATGCATTCATGCACAAAACAAATTGCTATCAGGTATCACTTTTTGAAGGAGAAAGTTGCGGAGGGTGAGGTTAAGTTGGATTTTGTTCCAACTACAGAGCAAGTAGCAGATATCTTCACAAAACTATTACCCAAGGATGTTTTTGAGTACCTTCACAATAAATTGGGAGTGGTCACACTTCCCAAGAATTGACTAGCTATAGGGATTACATTCTCAGGGGGAGCATTTAAGTATTTGATTATCTTTTTGCTCATGTTCATGATTTTTACTAAGTGTAATAAATTTTGCCTGATAATGTTGTGCATGGACTCAGGGGTAGTCTGCAGTAGCCCTTTGGTATTATTGTCAAAAGGGGAGAAGAGTTACAGGAAATTGCACATTTGTTGCCAATAATTCCAAATGGGGAGATTGTTGAGCAAGGTGCAACAACAGTATTGTCATTATTGTCAACACAGATAGATTTGTTGATGCGGTGGACAGGAAGTTCAAAAGCTATTCAGATGTAGAAGACAGGAGTTCAAAGGTTATTCAGAGTATGTACAGTGATTTTCCAAGAAGACCAAAGTGGCCCATATGTAAAAGATCAAAGAAAAAGACAAGTAAGAAAAGTGTCACGATTTCGAGACATGTTGGAAGAGAGAGAAAAAGCAAGAAAAATTGTCGTGATTTTGCAACATGTTGGAAGAGAGAAAAAGCAGGAAAAACTGTCACAATTTCATGACATGTTGGAAGAGAAAAAGGCAAGTGGAAAAACTATCGTGATTTAGCAACATGTTGGAAGAGAGAGAAAAATAGGAAAAACTATCGCGATTTCACGACATGTTGGAAGAGAAAAAGGCAAGTGGAAAAACTGTCATGATTTCACGACATGTTGGAAGAGAAAGAGAAAGCAGGAAAAAGTGTCGCGATTTCACGATGAGTTCAAAGAAAGAGAACAAGTAAGAAAAGTGTCACGATTTCCTGACATGTATTTTCATGACTAAAATAGGAGAGAGAAAGTAAGTTGGAAAAGTGTCACGATTTCGTGACATGTCGCATTTTCACGACTAAAATAGGAGAGAGAAAGTAAGTTTGAAAAGTGTCACGATTTCGTGACATGTCGCATTTTTGCGACTAAAATAGGAGAGAGAAATTAAGTTTGAAAAGTGTCGCGATATCACGACATGTCACATTTTCATGACAAAAGAAAGAGAGGAAGCGTACGAAAGCAGAACTATCACGATTTCACGACAAAAGCAGAAAGCAAGACTTTGAAATTAGAAGTGTCACGATTTCATGACAAAAGTGTCACGATTTCAAAGGCAGAAGGCAGAAGTGTCATGATTTTGTGACAAAATCAAAGAAGCTAAGTACGGAAGCAGAAGTGTCGCAATTTCATGACAAAAGCTAAGTTGAAGACTACGGAGGCAAGTGTCGTGATATCATGACAAAAGCAAAGTCAAAGTCTATGGAAGCAAAAGTGTCACGATATCGTGACAAAAGCAAAGACGAAGTATACAGAGGCGAAAGTGTCACGATATCACGACATGTATTTTTGTGGGCCTAAGCAAAGAAAAAGAGGAGAGAGAAAAAAGTGTCGCGATATCGCGACATGTTGCATTTTTGCGAGCCAAAGCAAAGAGAAAGAGGAGAGAGAAAAAAGTGTCGCGATATCGTGACATGTTATATTTTTATGGAAACAACAACAAAAGAAGCTACAGAGGCAAAAATGTCATGATTTTGTGATAGGTCGTAAATGCGCAAGTCAAGAAGGAGAACCCGACTGAAATGAGAAGTATGACAACCGACTAAAATTAGGGTTTACAATTGTTATGAAAGCTGACCAAGATTAGGGTTTACAGTCGACTAAGATTAGGATCTTCATCATAAAAAATATTGTTATAAAAGGAGGGCTGTTTGGAGAATTGAGATGATGTTGAATGTGTGCAAAATACGGTCGTTGTGCGCAGAGAGCAAGTCATGTTGAATCGTGCTAAGTGCAAAATTTTCAAAGAGATCAGAGTGCACAAAAGGGAGAAGATGATCATTAAGTTTGACTGTAACAAAGTAGAGTGTGTGAAGTGATTGCACAAAGAGAGTAGAGTGCACAGAGAACACAAATGTGAAGAAGACCAGTCAGGGTTGTGCAAAAGTAAAGGTATCTTACTGTCAAACTTATAGATTCAAATTGAAGTCCAGGTTGTAGCTTGGCATCAGGGGTTGGTGCTCCTTTTTTTTGGTGCAGATAAATAAGGGGTTGGTGCTCCTTCCAATTGGTGCTGGTAAATCAGGGGTTGGTGCTCCTTTCTGTTGTTGCAGATAAATTTGGGGTTGGTGCTCCTTCTAGTTGGTGCTGGTAAATTGATTGTAAAGTTGGTGCTTTGCAAAGGCTAGATTTGGATGGTAGTCCAAGCAATCAATTTTTGAGTAGCCACATTGGTGAACCTCGTTAAAATATTGTGTTGTGTGATGTTATTTTGTTATATTTGCTGTATCTAGTAATAAGTTTTAATTACTACGGTATTAAGAGCTGTAAATTCAAGTTTAAAGAGCTACACTGATTCACCCCCCCCTCTCAGTGTCATTGTAATACTAACACAACCTAACAATTTCATCAATTTAGCATAATCTTTATAAGGTAAATCATCTCATCATCATCATCCATTTTATCCTCTTCCTAGTCACCACTTTAGGAGGTAAACAAAATCCATAACATTTTGTCTCAAACAAAATCAATACCCAAACACCCATTTTTGGAATTGACGTTTGTCCAAGAACCTTGTCTAAGACTATAATTCACATAAAATCATTTTTAGCATAGTTCCCAACATAGTGATCCATTACTAAAATTCCATTGTCACATTAGAACAGTTTCAAGCACAAAGACCCCACAACTAAATGCCTATGTCTTAGTAGTTTAGTTATTATATAACATATTTTTGTACTCATTAATTTATCAATGATAAGGTTCAAAGGTATTTGTCACTTCCATCACTGGGGCATCCTACATTATCCTTGATTTTGGGTAATCAAACTTTAACCTCCTCAAACTAAAAATTATTTTCATTATCCACCCATCCACACAAATATATGTGTCATTTATTTTTCCATCGCATTGTGTTTCACACAACACAATACAAAAAGAAGAATCTATAGACACAAAAAAAAAGAAAATTAATGTTGGTTAATTAATTAAAATTAATTATTATTTATTCATTTAATAATAATTAATTAAAATTTATTAATAATCACCAACCCAAGTATTGATTAATTAATTATACCTAGGTTACCCAATAATGTCCTAATGAGTGGAAATTTTGCCCAATTGAAAAATCACCATCACAGTTAGGATTTTGATTAGAAAACCCTCTCTTGCAAAGAAATAAAATTTATCCAAGGTTCCTTTTACTTAATGTGTGCTTGTAATATTGTGAATATGTATCAAATAAATACTAGGAATACCTTAGTGATTGCAAATAACTGTTAAAAAGGGGCTTGTGTTGGTATTACTTTATTATGCTATGCTATTGATTGTTCATGAAACTTAAAAAGTAATGGAAATGGATTTGGCCCTCATATGACCATGATGTAAATGCCTTAGTTCATTTTATATTGATGTATTTTAGGTAGATTTTATCTTCTTTTGGTTAAGCATATTTTAAACAAGTTTTATCTTCCTTAAATCCTACTTTGAGCATGAAACAAAATATTAAAATCTATCTCTAAATGTGAATCTTAAATTATGAATGGATTCATTTAATGTTGCTTTGAGAATGAAAATAAAATAATCTACATGAATAACTTGATAAATGTAATAGCCTTTGATATACTATATAAATTACCCCTCTTTAATGAAATTGTAATTTTCGTAAAGAGATGTCAATTTGATGCTTTAAAAACAATGGGCTTTGGAATGCCATATAAATTATTCCTCTTTAGTGAAATTGTAAGTTTCACAAAGAGAAGTTAATTTATTGCTTGAGAATGAAATGCAAAGGTTGAAATTTGATTTACCTTCAAAATGTGAAATAATGTCATATTTTGAAATTACAAAATTTCTTATAAAACAGCCTTTGAATAATTTTTATAATTTCAAAATGACTTCAAAATGAAATCAAAATTGTTTTAAATGAAACTTTAAATATTTTTCTTCACATCCATGCATTTATTTTTGGAGTTTTATTTATTTTTATTTTTATTTTATTTGCCAAAGTTTAAAAAAAATTGCAAAAGGGTAAGGTTAGGAAAAATAAAAGAAAATCTAGAGTACAGACCAGAATGCTAAAAATATTGAAAACAAAGTACTATCAGTATGATGCTACCCTATCCTAAAAAACCAGAGATGTGAGAGTATCTAAATGTAACCTATTTCATCTAGAGCTACATTTACACATTTGGAAATGAGTTAGGTGTAATATTTTAGGGAAAACAACATGAACTTCAAATTTATAAATATTCGACAATGTTATCATTAAACTGCATAAAACATTATCTATAAAATGTTATCATTAAATTTCTATTTTTTTTGTTGCTTTTGTCTTTCAATAATATAGGTTCATGCAAAATTTTATGTTTGGGTTTATGTTCACATTTTGCTTCTTCACTTTCATAACATGTTTTGGTTTGTGTTTCTTAGTTGTGGTGTATTATGCAGTTGCAATGGACTCTTGGTCCCTCTGAAATATATGTTTCTTAGTATTGGAAGATGCATTTCCTATTTAAAATTGAAATTAGTGAAATTATATTATTTAGTAATTATTCTTAGATTGTGGATTACAATAGAGGATACTTAAATAATACATCCTACTAAAGCTTCACATGCAACAACATATTTAAGTATTGTTTTCTATCTTGAAGGATAAAATCATTTTGATTTATTCATTAGGTGAATATTTTATACAGTCCATCCTAAGCCTTAGAATATCTAACCCAAGAGGAACATATGATATTTGCAAAGTAATCAAGTTATTATAAAAAAGTTCAAATCATTCAAATGATGGGTGGTTCAGATAATATATGTCGGGGCTATAGACGTATGGTTGGTAGTAGAGCAAGTTCTAGAAGATTTCAAGGTCATCTCCATTGGAGTTATAGATGCTTGACTGGAATTGGAGAAATGTAGAGGTAAAATTTTCAATGAAACATCTTTAAAAAACCTAATTGCAAAACATGTGATAGAGTTTTTATTGAATAAAAAAAATGAATGAATGCACCAAACACACACTAAGCTGAAGTAAATGAAATACTTACTTTCAATTAAAACTAGGAGCCCTATGAGATTTTTTGACTGATAGTGCAGATGTGGAGGTAGCATTAGCAGTCGATGTTGGTGAACAATGAGGTGCACAATGAGTAAAATTTGTAAAGAATGAAGTGAATCTAGTTAAGTCAGTTTGCATCTACAAATAGCTTATCAATACATAGTGTGTATGAAATTCATAGAGGTGGATTGATACCCGTAAACTATTGTAGCTAATAGAAAAATTAAAGGAGTGCATATAATTATAAATCTACAGATGCATGATTGGTAGTATATTATCTATAAATAACACATCATTATAAATTTGTCAAGGAATCATGTAGATATGCCCACTGTGAAGGTAATAAATATGTTTCATTGAAATATTTTTAGCATAAATATGGTGGAAGCGATTTGGTGGAGATAATATCAATACCAGAAAGGATCAAATGGAGTTAAATACACAAATACAATTTTGGTTTTCAAATAATGTAATTTAAAATATTTGATTTAATACACTAGGAATTTATTATTAAGCCAGTAATACAATCATTGAGGTGAATGGTTATAAAATCTATTGCAACAACTTTTGTAAAATAGAAACAATAGAATTTTTATAATTATAAATAGAGATTGAAATCCAAGAATAAGGTATTGGAAGATTTTGAAAGCAGAATATTTTTGGAGAAGAAAAAATTGAAGAACAATATTGCTACATTGAAGGTTTCACCATTGTGCTGTAGAGTGCAGGTTTTCTAAAAAATAAAGTTTATTGAATATATATTTTCCTTAATATATTGATTTTATTTAGTAAGGTTTATGCATGCAAATGGTAGCCTTTCTAATTAATTTAAATATATTATTTTATTGCCTTAAAATATTGCATTTAATCTAGTTTTAATTGTGTGAATTCAGATCAAATTAGATTAGGTTTAAAATTTCACAAAATTAGTTCTATAGATTTAGGGTTAAGTTTCATTTTAATAATTTTCTTTGTTTATGTTCCATTATGTTCTACACACTTTTATTTCTATTTATTTATGTTTATTTCCCCTAAACCTAACTTTTACATTTTTAATTTCAACAAATAAAAAAAATCAAAACCCTAAATGAAATACGTAAGTTTCAAATTTTCATTTTTATGTAAAGTTGCATTTTTATGAACATTTTAAGTGTTAGCTTTGCATAGTTTTTAAAAAATCATTTAATTTTATTTTACGTAAAAAAATTGAAATTTAATTTTTTTTTTTAAAGTGAATAATTAATATGATAATTTAAAGTTTTTTATTGCACATTTTAGAGTTAATCATTTCATTTTTATTATTCTCATGAAATTAATAATATGATATAAAACTTTATTAACAATATGAGATAAAATTTGATTAACAATTTGAGATAAAATCAATTAAAATCAAAATTTCAAAGGTTAAAGTGGAATATTTATCAAATTTTTAAAATAATCAAGTGAAAACATTAACAATTTGAGATAAAATTGATTAAATCATATTTCAAATATTTATGTTTCAAAGCAAGTATTTGATCAATAATTTCACATTTTCTCATAAATTCTATGAACAACAAAATCATTACAAATCAAATAAACCACAACATGCCCCTTGTTAACAGGCATATGGAACAGTGAGGTATCCAACAAAATTTTGGTATTTCACATTTTTCACTAAGCATTGCAAGAAGATAAACACATTAAATAGAACCTTGGTGAAATCACAAATATTTCCTTGCAAGAGATGATATCTGGGCAAAATCATGACTGTGGGTATATTCTTGTGATTGGACAAAAGTATCACTCAACAAAAACCAACAAAAAAGATTGCAAAAGGAGGTGCAAAAAAAAGGTATTCTATTTACAAGTTTATTTACATTATCTTGCACCATAATATTCTATCCTATGTAGGAAAAAGGACAAGGTCTAAGTGTCATAAAGACACATCCTTCACTAGCAAGGATCATCTCAAAGCAACTATAGAAAATATTCATTAAAGAAAGGTCAAAAGAGCATTCAAGTAGCTCCCATAACTTGTAGTTTGGACAACAAAAATAAGCAACTTGCACAACATACATAGCATAGCACAAGGATCCATAATTTACAAAGGGATAAAACACAACTTGAAAGTAGGAAGAAATCAAAGAAAGCAATACCGAAAGCTAGATGTACATCCACAAGGAGCATTCAAAATCACCATTGGAGTGTCACAAAACCTCCACTAAAGCATTGCTCATTATCCTAGATCAAAGTCAAGTATTGCTCAGTTGGTACAAACTCACCTACCAAGCACCATCTAAGCATTGAGAAAAATATACAACAAATAAAGAGCTAGAAATAATACGCTGAATCTTGCAATAATATGTTAAGGAGAAATCTAGAGACATTGAAGAGGAAGGATCATGTAAAAGAGAAAAGGTGTCATTTTTCACCATTGAAGAAACCCTAACGAGTGCTTGAAATAATGATCAATATTGCATTCATGAAAGGAATAATCCAAGGAAGCGTTACATAGGAGAGCATTGGTTGTGTTAGATAAGGGGTGACACTTTTAACCAAGGTATACAAGTGCTCATATAAATATTGTAATGTTTACAACAAATTCTAAGTGTCAAAGAGCATCTATGTTCTTCAAGAATTGAAATAAAATGACCATGACACTTGTCATTCTCTAAAATATCATCTTCCTATTTGAGGCACCAAATACCAAGGGAAGCACATTCAGAGCAGTAAGGAGTTGCAGCGTGTAATAAGGATCTCGATCAAGACATTTTGATCAGGTCAAAGAATCCATATTTAAGGCACCACCATTGAAGGATTGAAGTCAGGGTAGAATCAAAGTCTACCATCAATCATAGTACCTCAGGTAACCACTAAAAGAGTGATGTCATCTACATCCAAATTTTGCACTGAATACTTAAGGGTTTGCAACATTATAAAGGTAAGAATTTACCTTTTATTTAAATTTGCTTTCATTAAAGGGAGTTATAAGGGTATAATATAAGGTTGAAACTATAGGGAAATCAACCATATTTAGAAGAAAAATTAAAGGAAAATTATATAGTAAAAATAACTTAATATTTGCAATTTAAAACATACGAGAAATAAGGATTTCTACTTGGAAAAATTAAATTTCTATTATTGCAAATATTATTGTTTTCTAAAATTTCAAATTAGGGAGTTATAATGAATACTACACCAAAATCAAAATTATTGGAATTTAGAAACATTAAAAGGCTATAAAAGGAAGTTCATTAAGGGACATCAAGGGTTGGAAGTTAATTGGTATACTTATATAAAAATCATATTAAAGGGAAAAAATAAATCCAACCATTAGAACTTCATCAAATTAGCAAGTGCTTAGTTTAATAGGAAAAATAAAAAGTAAATAAATGTTTTTTTTTGCTATTTACAAAATCAACCCTAAATTGAACTACTATTTCCAAAAGCACTTTATCACTCATATAGCATATTCAAAATCACTAGGGAGATATAAGGCATTCTACAAAACTTGATAATAATAGCATCTATCAAGGTTTATCAAACACTCAATCCATTTGGGAGTCATAAGGTTTCTACAAAACCTAAGTTCTATAAAGATTTTATCAAACTAATTCACTAATTTTAACTAGGGAGATACAATTACTCTTCAAAATCCAAGCCTTTAATAGATTTATCAAATTGAATCATTTATTCAATTTACTTGAGAAAGATATAGTATTCTACAGATATTAAGGTAACAAAAAGAATAGTACAATTCATCTACTAGGGATACATAAGGTAGACTACTACAAAAGTTATATCAACTCCATTTCTATGACCCTAAGGAATAGCAAGAAACACTTTCTCAAAAACTATCAAGAAGGACTATGGATGAAATAGTAAGAAATGCCTTTATTAATGAAGAATTATTTCATGAAATGGAATTATATTCTCAAAACCTGGGGGATACCCTTGAAGGGTATGAGAATATATCAACTAGTGATAAGAAGAGATTCTCCTTATTTCTTAAAGAAGAAAAAGAGGGTATATTTGAAGCATTAATTGGTTATATTTATGAAAACCTCTTCAAGGCTTGGTGGAATTCACAAAAGATAGTTATATTCACATCTAGGGAGTGTTTGATAATTTACCTATCATTAATTGTGTTTGTACTCACTCAACACATGAATAAATCTAGCAATCCAAATCAACATTATTGCGATGATAGACTAACTCCTCATGAAGAAAAATTTCCACTAGTATTAATGCATAATTGCAAGAGGAAAAGAAATAAAATACATGCTAGAAGAGATAGTAGCAAATAAGACATGAATAAAAAAAGAACCATAAAGATTGAACTAGACAAGCATTTTCAAAATATAGAAGAACCCATATAACTATAATTCTCTTTGCATCATATGAAGACACTAACTACTTTCTTGATCAAGTTAAAGTAAGCAATGAAAGAGGATACAAGTTACAGTACCCAATAGAAGATGATCCATATTGAAGATTGAAATATTAAATACATAAATAATGTAATACAGAAGGGTGTTAGAGTATATTACATCATTTGGGTCATGTAAATGTACCACCTTTGGTACATAGTTAGAGGAGGATATTACTTTAGGGGGAAGTTAGCTAGTTACTGTTGGAAATTTGAGCATATTAGGTTGTCATTGATGTCAAAATGGCATGGGCTATGAAATCACGATAAGGAAAAGTTTGAAGGCCAAGTTTGAGACTATGTGCAAAAAGAGAGCAAGTGAAAAAGAATAATATTATAATATTTTAATATTATAATATCTGGCCAACAAGGCCTTTCAAAAGGAAAAGAAATCAATTTTAAAAGAAATAATATTATAATGATTTGCATTATAATATATGGGAAAAAGGTTAAAATATTCATTAAATTGTGGAAAAAGGTTATCCTTAAGAAAAGGCTCAAAAAATACTTTTTTATTTAAATTATAATATTTAAATTCATTGAATTTAAATTACTATAATTTAAATCAAAAAATAAATTTTGATTTTAAATGCGTCGATGTTGGAGGTGAATGCCTTCAAAGGTATATTAATAGTGCAAAGACTAAGGTGGAAAGTGTGTTCAATAATTGATATATCATTCACCCTATTCATCGATCGAATCGTGGTAGAGAGAGAAGAGATAAAATTTTGGTTTAATTTTCAAGGTAGGAAAGGGATAAGGACAAGTGGCTTTGCAGTTTGATTTCATCCGAGTAGATAGCCCATACGGTGTTTCCATTGGTGCTAGGTCATAGTAGTAGGGAGGTCTTGGTTTTGAGATGTGGCAGCAACAGAGAGTAAAGTTTTTTTTAAAGAGTTTTGGCACCAATGGAAGGAACAAAGGAGAGTGGGTGCAATAGTGGTCTCATGTGAGCGCTTAGTTCACATGATAGTTAATTTGTGGCTAAGGCACAATGACAGAGGCAACGAGGTTTTGATTCCCATGGGAGGCAGCGTATAAGGCATTAATTTTTTTATTTAATTAAATTGATGCCTAAGGTCCTATGTTACAAGATATATGCCTAGCTTGGTAGGTATAAGGTTTTAAAATTATTTTTATTTTTGTCATCAAAAGGGGTTTGAAATAATTTTTTTTTTGATCTATTGAAGTTGTTAAGTGCCTTGGAATATTATTTTGAATGGTGGTTATATTTATTTTGTAAATGCATTAATGACAAGTAGGAGATATAAGGTGTAAATGGAAAATTATTTGTGTAATTTGTGATCTTGTTGGGTTGATTTAATTTGCAAGATTAGGAGTCATAAGTTGTAAAATCAGTTTGAATTTTACTCTACCTTTTGCATTATGAAGAAGAGTATTTGTGGGATTATGATGAAACTTTAATGAATTTTCCTTGAGATCAAAAGAATGGTTCTAGAGTATATTTTTCAGATTTCACTGAGCACATTTTGGAAGGAATATTTTGTGGATGTTTTGAAATAGATTGTTGCTATATAACCCTTGGAGTGGCACAAGGAGGATTGGTTGGTTATAAGACAGGTTTTGAAGATATATCTCCATCAAAGCAAAAATGTATGGGCACATCATCCTTTGTTTGAAGTGTTTGTTGGATTGAATGTTGTGAAACATAAGGTGGAGTGAAAAGGATTGTTTGATGAGCATTTTTGGAAATATTTGAGTGAGTTCTATATTCTCCATGGTTGAATTTTTAGAGAATATTTGAGATAGTGATTTGTAATTATTTGAGTTAGGGTTTGATACCTACATTGTACCTTTTGTTTGAATAATTATGAAAATACTTGTTTAGGATTTGTGAGAAAGTTGTGTTTCATTGGTTGAATGAGTGAGCATATTTTGTGAGTTGTTTTGAGCATGTGTTAGAGCAGGTTTGAGCATGTGCTAGAGCATATTTGAGCAAGTATTTGTGAAGAATTGATATTATATTGAGCAAGTTCTTGAGAGGACTTGAATGTAGATTTTAGAAATTCTTGGGAAGACTTGAAATAACATTAATAGCAGGATTGATTTATTCAATATTTATGTTAAGGCTTAGGGATAGATTTGAGATAGAGTTTAGTACAGATTTGAGATAGAGATTAGAATTTTTTTTGGAGGTGATAGAGTAGAGGACAGTAGTCTCCAGTGGATAGAGATCCATTAGTCAGGTCAGTGAGGACAAAGGTCTTATTTTGAGAGAGATCAACAAGATAGAGCAACGGGGGTAGAAGTATTCTAAAATATCATCAACCAAAGTAGAGGGAATAGAGTTATCATGTGGATAGAGATCCACAAGTCAAATTAAAGGGATTTGTGTCTCCTTTGAATATAAATCCATAAAAATTGCAATAGGGAATTGATTCCCAAAATAACTCATTGAGAAACTTTATAAGGAATATTTTCTTCATGGAGTAGCCCACTTTGCGTGAACCACGTTAAATCATGCCTCTCATGTGTGTGATAATGTGTGCAATGTTTACTACTTTTATTTTATTGATGTTATCATATGGATTGAAAAGTAAAAAGTTCTATATTATACTTTTCACCCCCCCTCTTAGTATAATCTTATGTTCTTCAGTTACTTCAAGCAATGTAATAAATGCACAAAGTGTCAATCTGCAAGTTATAATGTGCAAGGTGTCCGCTTGTACAGCTAGGTAGAATGTTGGTCAAGAAATCTATCTTCCTATATAAAGGGCCTCATAGTGAGACATTATATCAAGGGCATCAAGTCATATAGTGGTGAGTAGTAGATAGTGGTCGAAATCCTTGATTGAGTACAATGTAGTTCTTTAGATTATATAAATGGAGTGACCATCACCTCCATACTACATTGTATTTTTACCACTTTCTATTTATAGTATATTTCATTCATATTGCAAAATTCTATTCTTTCATATTTTTTGCATCTTATTAGGACCTATGATAGATATCTCTCATTGCATATATCCTCAAATGCTAACATAATCATATGGCATTATTCTTAAAGGTCTTCTTAATGGAAAATATATATCTTAAATCTTAATTCATAGGGATATATTTGTTATCATAAAAAAATACTAATGTTTAAGGAAATGCTCCTCTTTACAACAATATAGCTAAAATGAGCAAGTGAAGCAAGAAACTATATAGGTTCTAGTAGTAGCAATATCACTGATATGTGGGAGAAAACACTCAAGCAGCTCTGATTGGTCACAAGTACCACTAATTACCTTTTTATATAGTCTAATATAGACTGTAGTATGTGTTCTCTATGCAAATGGAGGTTGGTGTGACAATGGTCATAGTTTTAGGCTTTTAGCTTCTTTTCAACTTACTAGAATAGGATCCAACTAGTTTAATCTATTATTGATTTCTATTTATTAGCATATTTGGAATTCTTTAAATAATCTAGTTTCAAAATCCTATTAACTTATTTTATATGACAAACAACTTCCTCCCCAAGGTTTCTAAAACTACTAAGGAGACCTTTGAATCCAATAGTTTGTTGATTTCCTAGTAATACATTATTGTGACAGAGAATACATAAAGACTAAAAAATGAGTATGAATCAAAGCAGAGTTAATAATAAATGAGCATCAATAAGCAAAAAAAAAACTTTTCCACATTATTGAAGGAAGGATACACTAGTAGATGCATCTTGTAATAATTGACCTATCAATCTCATTACGAGTCAGGGAAATGGATTGAAATAAAAGGCCTTTTTTCATATGAAATCTCTCCTACTTCTTGTAACCTACCAAGGCACTAGAGGTTCTCTTATTTACAAAATTTATGTTAAGTCTTATTATCTAATGAGTTAACTACTATGTTATTATGTCCATAGCAATTATCGAAACATATGAATGTGGAGGAGCTCTTGAGCCAACCAACTTCCTTAGTGATAATGTGTACAATTTTATTTTATGTGTGTTATGGATAGGTTGTTACCTATAATTCCATATTTACCTTTACCTTAATCAACCAAGATATATCATGTGATAAAGTACATTGGGATGCTTAATTTCATAATAGATATTATCAGCAAAATATTAGGATTTACTTTGGATAGCATATTAGCATAAAACTATGCAAATTGGCAAGAACTTACTTCTATGGAACAAGTGTAAACTTATGAGTGTTGCATTAAGATATATTTGTTAATAAGGGAGTTAGGTTTTTTTTTTATGTCACCTCAAATATTGAGATGAGACCATCAATGACTACTTTTTTGTAGATACCAAATTTTAGTCATTTGCAGTTAAATTTCCACAAAACCACCAAAACATCCCTCAAATCATTGCAAATTCACCAAAACCCCCAAATTGTCACAAAATAATTGCTAGGTGCCCAATTTTGGTCAATTTTCCCTAAATTCCTCTAAGTCTCCTTGTTTTCCAATTTCTCCAAATTCTTCTTAATTTCCCTATTTTCCTCAAATTCTTCTAATTTCCTCTTGTCCCTTCTAATTCCTCCAAAATTCTTCCAATTTCTCCTCTTTCCCTCTTATTCCTCTTAATTGACCTAATTTATTCTAAATTTCCTCTTGAATTCCTAATTCTTTTTCTTTCCTCTAAATTTCTTCTAAAATTCTTCTAAGGTTTCCCTAAGGCTCTTTTCCTCTAAATTTCCTATTTTCCCCTGATTTTCTAAATCCTTCCAATTTCCTATAATTTCCCCCTAATTTTCTCCTACCTTGCTTAAATCCACTAATTTCATCTTAGCATCATAATCTCTTAATTTATACCTAATTCCCCCTCATTTATTCCTCCCTCCCCCCTCAAAATTCTCATAACCCTTCTTATTCACTTAATTCTTCCAATAAGTCTTTCATTAGCCTCTCATTAATTCTTAATCCTATCTTAAGTCATGGTAAAATCCCTAGAGAATGTGCACATTAATTTAAAAATGCCCCTTAAATCCCTAGTACTATACAAAATATCTATTTGAAGCCCTCATTCATTTAACTTTATCCTCTCACCCATCTTTCCCTCCAAATTTGAGCAATTTAAAAATGCAAGAAAAGACTCCAAGTTAAAGGGGATTAATTTGGAAAATTTAATGGGCAGTCCTCCTCACCTTCCATGTCATATTTTTAGTAATTTAAAAATATCATGATCATCCTCCAAAGGTACACATGTCCCCATTCCCCTCACTCTCCCCTAGGCCAATTTATGGTATTTGTGTGGGTGAGAGCTCATTCCACCCAAAGCCATTTAATTTGGAAGGTGCACACTCACCTAAGTAGAATCCCCTAAATTTTCCTTGGCCTCTACACACCCACATGGATGCCAGCTAGACTCCACCTCACCTCCATGACACCAAATTATTATAAATATCTCCACATTTCCATCATTTGCATAGAAGATGAAAGTGCTATTGTTATGCTACCAAAATTTGGCCAGATTTTATTATTACCTTGAAGACCCCATCTGCCACCACCATAGGCTTTGGTACATCTAGCCATGGTAGCCATGGAATATTTATTGGAGGAATCATATCACCTTTGACCAATAGCTATACTCAAACTAGTCAACACCCTACCATGATACCTACATCATAAGATTTCTAGACACTCCTAGGACCCTCTAATAGAGGTACCTTTTCCCACATGCCATCCTAATCTCTATCAGCCCCAATTACATAGTACGAATAATAATTGATGGTTACACAAATATAACCATCATTTAAAATTACCTAGAGACCCATCATACATAACATATAGATAGTAGACAGGTGAATGAAGGTAAAAGGTATTGCATATTCATGTTTTATGAACTTCTATTTTGTTTTTGTGAATATTTAAATGTGTTGTAACACTTTCTCACATTTTCTTTGATAAGAGTCTCATATTAGGTATTCCCTTCAGATATTACTAATCCTATTTGGTTTTCATGTGTGTAGGTGAGAAGTGGTTGGCAGAGCACCAAGGTGGTCCGAGCAACACACATCAAAAACCCACCCACAACCCTGTTGTGACATGAAAAGGGGTTGCACCAAGTTTACTTGATTTTCAAGAGGGGTCCTACCCTTATTATCAATACCATTATACATTTTAAATTACATTTGGTAGGGCTATTGTACTCAAAATACTCTTTGTTTATTAATACATGCTTGATCATTTCTATTTTCTTTTACTTGCATGGTTCATTTTCATGCTAACAAGATGGTACTCCCAATCGGATCCTTATATTTATCTCATTAGGAATTTTTATCTCATATAGGAGTATAAATATAGAAATTGTTTTTATTCCTAGTATCTTTTATTTAGTCAACTATATTTTGGGGTCTTTAATTGTTGATTTATGTCTTCATTCATCTATTTTACTAATGCTTTATTGTTTATTTTGAGTGCAGATCTATTGCAATCATAAAGGGTAGTTGTGGTAAAACATTTACACTCAAAACTTAGTCCTACCTAACCATCATTTATGGTTCTATAGAACCAATCATTAGTGATAGTTCCCAATCAGAGTCGATGGTTACTCAAGAAAGCATCTAACTCAGAAACTAGTCTAGAAAGTGGATGGCTCACAAATAAGTCTCTTTCAATTAGTTAGAGATATTTTGTTTTTTTTGCATTTATCCCCCCAATCTATCTTATTATTTACTATATATAAAGTCTTATTTTTAAATTGCTTTAGGACCTTTATCCCATAGATTAGTTCTAGGTCTCCCTAGTCATTGTAGGATTTCTTATTTATCATAAAAAGAAAAAGAAAAAAAAAAGAATTATTTTATATTAGTTTACTTTTATTGCATTGTTTCTATCAAAATGAAAAGGAGAATGTTAGCCTAGGTTTTCCCCTCTTTTTTTTGGACATTAAAAATAAAAATATTTTCTTTACTTGCATAAGCTCCAAAAAGAAAAAGAATCAAAATCTTGTTTAATAGAGTAGTTGCTTTTATTGTATTTTCATCTTGTTTATGTCATCCTTAGCTTAAATAGTTTAGTGTGGAATAGTTAATTTAGTGTCCCATATAATTTATAAGCATTATATATTTGATACTAAGTATTTTTTCATTTATATAGTTCAACTACATTATATATATATATCCCTTAAGATATCTTGCATAGGTTGCATTCATAGCATCCCTAAAGCAGGTTAGTTTCATTTGTCCTAGGGTAGATTTTTTCTTGTCATCATCCTCAAGAGTAGATCCCTCTATCTCTATTGGATAGCTACCCTTGAAATATTTTGTATTTATGAAAGTTGCACCTTTTCTATCCATATACTTTGTCTAGGACATAGGTCTAACCATCACCGATGATTGAGACTATGTAATTATCACTAGTGGTTGCTAACTATCAGTTATGGTTAGGTTTGTGTAACTATCATCTATAGTTGTCCTCGTGACTTAGACCCATTCTAGATATCTTGGAGAAAAATATTTTCCATATTTTGTTATAGGACAGGTAGCCTCTATTTTGTGAGTGCTTTGCACCTGATCCAAAATAAACATTTTAGGTTTTAGTTTCATCTTGCATTTTAGGATAGTTTCATCCAAATATTGAACCATACCTAAATATTTTTTCATATTAGTTGCATTTAGTCCCATTGCACCAAAAATAAGAAGAAAGAAAACAAACACCAAAACTAAACCCCCCCCCAAAAAAAAGAAGAAGAAACACACCATCATAAAAAAAAAATTGTACAGACTTATGCACTTCTTGGTTCTACACTTTTGCATATATATAGTGAGGAAAACTAGTGAGTTGTACTCCATACCCAACCATCGATCAAGCTTTTAGAATAAACTATAGTTAGTATGCATAGCTTCTCCAACTTCATCATCGAGAATCTAGTTACCCTTGGGGATAGCCTGGGGTTATATTCTAGTTATATGCCTTTTAACAATGGGGATTAACAATTAGTGTATCATAGCTATAATTTTTGTCCAATATTTACCAAGGGTGAAGTGAAAGTATGGGTAGATTGGTAGTAGGACTTAGATAGTGCAACCTCTTTTGGGAGGTATTTTTTGTCCCTTAGAATACCCATTGCTAATCCTCCATCCTAGGAATCCACATCTATCGTTTGTGTATCATCCCTCAAAATGAAAGTGGGTATGAACACACTCCCTTTTATATTTCACTTCACCACCCATCCTTTTTCATTTATTATGCATAAGGACACAAAATGCATGAACACAAATCTAATAAAAACAAAACAAAAAATTCAAAAAAAAAAACAAAACAAAAGGCATGCAAAAATAAAATTTCAAAACCTTTAAAAAAAAAGACCTTCAAAACCATTTTCCACTTTTTTCCCAATGCCTTACCAAAACACCATAAAAAAATCTAAAAAATTCAAAAAATAAAAGAGAAAAAAGAGCCACAAAATCCAAAACACTTTGTTTGTTTGCTTTGTTTGCTTGGTTAGGTAGTGCATCATTTTATTTTTTGTCAAAACCACCAAGACTTACCCATATATTCATATTTCATAAGCCTACCATGATCATAATCCATCCCTATTTCAATAGCCCATGGTTTTGACTTATAGTCAAGCCCAAGTCCAAGTCTCCATAGATATGTGGGTGATTTTTAGGTTTGCCCAACCTACCTAACTCTTTTTTGTAACAAGATGATAAAGAGTTATGAACAATAATATTTAGACAAGTATGGTAGTAGCTATATGTGCTTTGCTTAAGTGGCAAAAGGAGAATAAAGCAATTTTTAAATAAGTGTGAGAAGTAAGGTAAGAGTTACTCAAAATTTATAAACCTGCTTGAGGGTTAAACCAACATGATATCATGACATATCTCTAGATTGTGTTCATGAAAGCTCAAGAGGATCTAAGAAAGAAATCAAGTGCAACATTATGACATGTCTTCATGGCATGATTGGAAGAGCTTAGAAGGATATAATACAAAAAAAAAGTGTGACATCATGATATATCTCTACATCATGGTCATGAGAGATCATCAACATGAAGGAAAAAGAGAAGTACAACATCGCAACATGTCCCATCATCATGGTCATGAGATCTCGGGAGGCTCGAAGGGAGAAAGTAAGAATGACATCATGATATGTCTCCACATCATGGTTGTGAGAGCTCATCAGCACAAAGGAAAAAGACAAGTGTGACATCACAACATGTTCCCATGTCACGGTCATGAGAGCTCATGAGGCTATAAGGCAGAAATCAAGCTCAATATTGTGACATATCTCCACATCATGGTCACAAGAGCTTAGGGAAGCTCTAAGGTATAAATAAAGCATGACATCATAACATATCTCCATATTATGGTCATGAGAGCTCATTAGCATGAAATAAAAATAGAGGTGCAACATCACAATATGTCTTCACATCATGGTCATGATAGCTTATAAAATGTAAACTTTTTAGAAGAAAATCAGCCCATCATGTCCGTTATATATCAATCATGGAGTATCATTTCAAGAATGAGGAATGGACTAGAATTAATCTCATTCCCACTACTCTCCTATGTGTAGGTGATAGTTGATCTACAGTCAAAAATTAAACATATTTTCTTATTTTAGATCAGAAAAGTTGCATGGCATTCTTCCAGCCTAATCCTCCAACATTTTATGTAATGGTTTTTGAACCTATAACTTTAGTATTATTCTAAAAGGTTATAAATAATAGCAATGGTATCTTTTTGAAGGGTTGGCTCTTAGGTTTTTACAAGTTGCATGTATAAAATATTTGAAGAGAATAATACAAAGGGGAAATTTGTTTGGCATCTCGTTCATCATTTTATAGAACATGTATGTATGAGTGATTGATTATTTTTGTTTTAGCTAGAAAAATGTGCATGGCATTAATTCTCTTTTTTAGATTTTTGCATATGCTCATTTTCTAGTTTTGGAATTTACAATTTGTTGGACCATAAATTGAATGAATATATTATTGTATATTTCATAAAACTAGTTGGTCTATTGGGAAGTTTGGATTTCATGATCTTCATATACTTCTTGATGTTTATTAATATGTATCATCTTAAGTTATAACTTCAGATACATTTACTTATTTATACATGCTTCCCCACCATAATAGATTTTAGCTATTTAGAACCCTACAGGAGCCAACCTTCTCTAGATATTTACTCTATTAAGATCTATAGCTTGACTGGTCATTCAATGTTGGCCAAGTCAATGGGTGCATATTTTACCTTGGGTAGATTTTGGACCAATAATTTTGGCATGCTCGGTGGGACGCTAGTCTCACTATCTAAATAAATTAGATTTTTGGTGATACTCTATTTTATTAGTATTTATTTCAATCACCTAGCGACTCTTCTACAAGTGTAATCCAACTCTATGATAGGTTGCCTTTGAAACCCTATTCAGTTTTTACTCTTCCTAGAGGGTTCAATATTTTATGAGTAGTCTTAACCTCATTAGTGGAGAAATTATGTTAATCTAGTGACTCCCACCTGAAAAGGGAATCCAACTAGTTTGAAAATATTGATATCAAGGATTTATGGCTCAAAAATATTATCCCTTTTCAAATGATATAGGTTCCCTAATATCCCACATCTGGACAACATTCCCAATGCTACTTTAAGAAATTTACCAGGCTTTTATGGCATACAAAAATTTATTTGAACATTTTCAAGATGTGGATTCATCGACTACTATGCATAATATTACATATGAGGATGTGATGATCAAGTTTATTTTTCTCTCTCTCAAAGGAAAATAATTTTTGTGGTGTAGATCCTTGGAGGATCAAAGCATCTACACATGGTTCAATTTGGTGGAAGCTCTTATTGATACATTTGATGACTTTGGAGACCTCTTCTCACTACTTAATCAAATCTTATTTATTAAACAAGAACATCATGAAAATATTTTTTAAATTTAATGTTCAATTTAAAAGAATATGGAGAAATATTCTTCATGAATTTCAATCATCCCCTACTCAAGCATACCTATATTATATCTATGCTTTCCACTATGATATAAGCATTTTTATCCAATATTTTAGAGAAAATAGATTTGTACAAATTGTCAAATAGGTCATCCATGCTAAAATTGTATTGATCCAAGTAGGAAAAGTACCACCTAGAGAAGTTACTCATCCTCTCCAACCTTCTATGAGTTCATTTCATATATATTTTCCTAAGGATTTCAGGCCATGCCCATATCAAATAACAAAGGATGACATTCTCACCATTCCCCATGTGAATAGGTACCAAACTGAATAGAAGTTAAAGGTAAATATTCAAAGATTAGTTGAAGAGGTTAAAATATGGAAAGATAGCTCTCAAAATACAAAATACAAGACCTCAATAACAATGGGCCGATAACACAACAACTTCATCAACTCAACTATTTTCAATGAAAAATAGATACAAGGATAAGTTCAAAAAAAAGGGCATAGTAGGGTTATGATAGAGGATAGAAAAATGATCAAACTTTGATCTCGATTACACTTCTATTCCATAATAAAATCTGAATCAAGGAATATAAGAACCACTATGAGCAAATAAGACTATTCTTGTTGATGGATAATGCAATGGCTTGTAATTCAGAACAAGATTATAAACACTGTAAAGATATAGGTCTGGTAGCATCTCAGATTGGAGAATGTGAATATGTTGGCACCTTGTTCCCACCAAGATAAAAAATCAATGCAGGTTTATGCGTAAGGAGTCAGCCCCAAAATATATTTATAAAAATTTGGCAAATCAGTTTCAAAATTTAGGTGAATATTTTCGAAAAACATGTAGAAGGTTCACTATTATTAGGAGCAATGTTGAAATTTTAAACTTAAAATGGTCAAATTATTATAAAAATGGGGCGAATCGACCCAAAAAAAATTGCACCTAAAAATTTTTGGCTAGTGAACCTTGGTCATGGGTCCCAAATATTAGCCAATTACAAGTTTTAAAAATCCTAATTTTAACCAATTTTGTGAAAATAGCCACTATGCATAACCCTGCATCAATGCAAGGGACCAAACACTTATACAAATTCCCTCATTACAAAGTCAACCAATAGATCAGAGAAGGGTGGAGGCATATAAAAGGATGTATTTCATGGCTATAATAAATGAGCAGAGAATAGAAATGGTGACACAATTTCATAGCCTTTTCAAGAATGCTACCCGAATATTTATAGGATTAAGGAGAGAGCTATTGGTATCTAAAAAAGTAGATTTAATTGATATTTCCATAAAAAAATCACCAAAGGTCAATGATGCACTTAAATAAGGTCCCTCCTCCATTATCTCGAAAATCCATCCTTCTCCTCTCTACTTATATTTTTTTTTAGAAACACATGTTGCACAATTGTGTGGTGGATCTAAAGTCCCAAGCCTTAATTATTCCAATAGAATTATATAGAATTTTGAGTATAAACCCAGATGCACCACAACCAAAAGTATTGCATTTTTAAAGGAAAACCTTTAAGAAGGGTGGGACACTGCACAATATCCTAATGTTAATATGTGGGAATCCAAACTTAGTTGTGATCCAAGATATAGAAATAGTTGATGCACCCCCATTGTTTGGGATATGTTTATCCTAGGATTTCTTAAAGTAGACGGAAGGATGCATAAGTTAGAATTGAGATTAGATGCTAATCCCATTTTCCAACAAAGTCATCATGATATAGAATTAGTGTTTGCACCCTTTATGCATTGATGGTTATGAATAGTAAAATACAAGCCCTATTAAAGAGCCCATATGTGAAATAAGGTTAGATTCAGGTGAAACATCAAAGGTGTGGGAAAGTCAACCTAGATAAAATTGTCCATCCTTTGACTATATATCTCATGATAACCCAATGTTTAGTTTTCAAACCCAATGGAATGTAGAAATTGGTAATTGTTACCATTTTTAGGTAATGGATCTAAACATAAGGGTAGAAGAAGTAAAAATATGGATGACAAATTAGATGGAATTTTAGGAGAGGAAATACTTGTAATTGTAATCAAAAAAATTGAAGTCCAGTTACAAGGCTAGAAAAACAATACTTGATTTCTCATTGACCACTCAGGACCAAAGTACAAAAATTCTAGAGCAAGAAGCAAAACTAGAATGGGCTTTCTCTAGAGTTAGTAATAATCGATATCCATGGAATATTGATCACAAGGAATAGCTCAAATTTAGCACCACATGGTTAGGACATTGTAGGTTCATTGGATAAGCTCAATTTTTTTTTAAATATAGACATTTGCATACACGTGATATTTTTGTGTACATAGCCAAGTAAATAAAGTGGTTGACAACAATCATGATGAATAAGTGGGGCAAGTTCATGGTGATCATATGCCTTATATCACCCTGTACATAGACTTAATATGAATAGGAAGAGGTTCAGAGGGTAGGCCAATCACATCATTGGATTCTCTAAAGGGTCAAATTTTGGGTGGGTCAAATGTATTATCTAACATAGAAATCAAAACATATCACAAGCATTATCTTCTACAATTTTATTTTCCTTCTTTGCTAAGTTCTTTAATTACTTCATTCATGTTTTCTTCTTCCATTATTATTTTCTTAAATATTTAGCCCAATGGAAAATGGTAAATTATGTATACATGTTTGTCTAATATGGCATAAACAAAGGCCTAAAACTTGTATAAGCAATGGAAAACATCATCCAATATGCATTATGATACTAGTTGAATATAGAGTAACATGAATATGAAACTCATTTGGCATGTGAACAGACAACCAAAGAAGAGCTAAGGATTCATGAGATCGAGGAGGAGTAAGTCAACAAACATCAACCAATGAAGTACCCCCTAGCTCGACTCCATTAAGAATGAACATATGTTGAAAAGAAAAAGTTAAAAGTTGTTTTTGGGGTATAAGAATGGGTTTCAATGTAGGAACAAAGGTTTTGAGAGAAATATATGAAAAGTAAAAAATGTTCTTTCTTACTCACATGAAGGGACATGAAAAGCATAAGTGAAAGAAATGATGGCCCATAAACGATTGGTTTGATAACCTTTGGCAATCTTTTTTTCTATTGAAGCACCCTTGAGTGGCAATGGAATATACGCATGGAGGTATGTTTTGGATGGGTTTTTCCATTATTTGTATTTTTCCTATCTCCATATTATTTTCACTTTTCTTTTCCCCCAATTATATTTTATTTTCTCCTTACATTCACCTGTGTACCCATCCCTTCCACCCTCATTTTTATGGATTTTCATACAATGTTTTGTCCCTATCCTTTTCATCTCTATTTGTTTTTACTTAATTTCCAATAACACCTTTTGTGAGCACATGTACCCCAATCCCACTCCATCATTTATCCTATGATTATTATCATTTTCAATTCCTTGTATCAGCTCCCCCTTCACTTAACTTAACTTTTTTTCCTTTGTTCTCAATAGTTTTTTCCTATGTTTTTTTCAAAATAAGTCTATCTAAGTCCTTCAATTTTGCAAGTAAAATTTCCCTATGAGTCACCAAGAACGTAGATGAATTTTAGATTTTTTTGACCTACCTAACTCTTTTTTGTAACAATGTGATCAAGACTCATGAATATTAATGTTTAGACAAGTATGGTGGTAGTTGTATGTGCTTTGCTTAAGTGGTAAAAGGAGAATAGATCCATTTGTAGAAAAGTGTGAGAAGTGAGGCTAGAGTTGGTCAAAAATTAGAAACCTGCATTAGGGTTAAACTAGTGCATCACAACGTGTCTCTAGGTCATGATCCCAAGATCTTAGAAGGCTCTAAGGTATAAATCAAGTGTTAAATTGCAATATGTCTCGACGTCATGGTCGTGAGATCTTGGTAGGCTCTAAGGTACAAAAAAAGCATGTCATCACAACATGTCTTCATGTCATAGTCGTGATAACTTGGGAGGCTCTAAGGTAGAAAGTAAGTGTGACATTATGATATATCCCCACATCGTGGTCATGAGAGCTTGTCAACATGAAGGAAAAATAGAAGTGTGACATCATGGCATGTCTCCATATCATGATCATGAGAGCTTGAGAGGCTCTAAGGAAGAATGCAAGCACAATATTGTGACATGTCTCTGTGTCGTGGTTATAAAAGCTAGTCAGCCCAAAGGAAAAAGATAAGCATGACATCATGATATATCTGCACATTATGGGCACAAGAGATTGCAAAGCTCTAAGGAAAAAATAAAGCATGACATAACAACATGTCTCCATATCATGTTCATGAGAGCTTAGGTAGGCTCTAACGAAGAACAAAAGCATGACATATTGACATGTATCCATATCACAGTCATGGCAGCTCATCAATACAAAAGAAAAAGTGTGGTATGACATCACAATGTGTCTTCATGTCACATTCATGATAACTTATAGAAAGCATAATTTTTAGAAGAAACATAGCTTATCACATCCATTATAGATATATGATGGAATATTGTTTTAAGAATAAGAAAAAAACCAAAATTAAGCTCATTCCCATTACTCTCCCTTGTGTAGGTGATAGTTGATCTATTATTAGAAATCAAACATATTTTCCTATTTTAGATCAGTGATGTTGCTTGGCATTCTACCAGCTTGATCCTCTAACATTTTTTATAATATTTTTTAAACCTATAACTTCTGTATTATGCTATAACATTATAAATAAGAGCAATGGTCTCTTTTGGAAGGTTCGACTCTTAGGTGTTTACAAGTTGCATGTATAAAATATTTGAAGAGAATAATACAAAGGGGACTTATGTTTAGCCTTTGGTTCATCATTGTGTAGAACATGTGTGTATGAGTGATTGATTATTTCTACTTTATCAAGACAAATATGCATGGCATTAATTATTTAATTTGGATTTTTGCATATGCTCATTTTCTAATTCTGGAATTTACAATTTGTTAGACCATAAATTGATTGAATATGTTATATCGTATTTCATAAAACTAGTTGGTTTGTTAGGAAGTTTGAATGTTTACTCTATTTCATGATCTTTATATGCTTCTTGATGTTGCTTAATTTGTACCATATTAAGTTTTAGCTTTAGTTGCATTTACTTCTTTCTACACCCTTTTCCCCCATAATAGATTTTAGCTAGTTAGAACCCTAATAGAGCCAACCTTCTTTGGATATTGATCTTGCTAAGCTATACTACTTGATTTGTCATTCAATATTGGTCAAATCTATGGGTTCATATTATACCTTAGGCAAATTTTATACCAACATGACCATTTTTACCAAACATACCATGCCTTGAATACTCTTTTGACTTATCAAGGGGATGCATCATAAATCGGTCACGGTAACTTGTCCAATGACTCCTATCATCACATTCCATACCCACGTAAGGAGCACCATACTGGGTATGATATAGGTATGATGCATCATGTCATCCATGCAACCATTCTTGAATCATTGAGTCAAGCGACACCCTTGTCTCCCACTCATCCCCTCATCACCTTCATTGACATGGATGTCTTGAATAACCTTTACAATAGCTCCTTTCACCCACTAAACATCACATCCATAATTACCCCCTCTTAAAATATTTGTTCATATTGGTCTCCCTCTCTATTAATAATAAACCTATATGCTATATTATTAGCCATCCAAATTGTATATGAGCACATTGCTCCTCAAGACACCTGTTACTTCAGTCGAGGTTCATTGACATGGAGTCATTAATATTACATAGATCCATCAATTGCATTATATTATTATATTATTAAAACCATGCCAATTGAATTACATGACCCACCTCTACATATTATGGCTTATATAGATCATAATACTTTTAAATAGGTGTTGGTCAATAGTAGCTCCTCCATCAATATCATCACCTATATCATCCTTCAACACCTAAATCTTCCACCTTCCCATGTAGCCACATCCACCTTCATCCTTCAGACCTTCAATGATGCCATATGTTCAATGCTTTGCATAGTTGTTTTACCCATTCAAGTTAGTGTGAAAATCATGCATACACTACCACATCCTAGAGGGAGAGATGCAATATAATATGCTTCTTGGTAGACCATGTATTATGGATATATGATGTGTCCCCTTAACCTTATACCATTACATCGAATATGAACCTTAGGATCACATCCATTGCATCCCCAATGATTATGAACCATTTAAATATTACAATATGATCTCCAACCCATATGGTCCCCCCTTGCCCTCCACTTATTTATCTGTAATCCCCATGAATTGTCAACCAACTCCCTATCATATAACTCAATCCACCCATACTTCATCAAACCTAGCACATCAAGCTCATGTTATTCCCTCAAATTCATAATTTGCTTCCTCTTTACTTTCACTCCATGCTTCACTCCATCATCCTCCATTGCATCCTCATGCCCTTCCAATTTAGCCTCTCCATCCTACTCAACCTCATATTTCCTTCACCCTCGTTGTGGCTATTTGAACCTCATGTTCTATCCCCCTCTTTTACCTACACCCTCTTATCTTCCATCACACCCTTCCACATTCCTTACTTCCTATAACCATAAATCAACTACCCTCATCACTCGACACCCTAGACCCATCACTTTAGTCTCGATGCCATAACTCTTGGTTATCGATGACATGACATCGCCTTCTTCTTCTGAATCTCTCTCCAACCAAATCACACTTCATATGACTAATCATGGTATCAATGAGTATTTAATTCAAAAAAACACCTTTACATAATCGATTATAGATTCCATTAGGGACTATAGTCATCCATGAGACCCTCTTATCATCATAGGCATGGTTTATTGTCATGACCCTCCCTTCGTAGATTTTTTTGAATAAGTTCACTTTCATATGAATGATTATATGTTTTAATTATGGTTTTTTTCAATGAAAGGTTTGGGTAATTCATGATTTATTATGCAAGAATGTAATTTGTAGAAATAAATATGTCTTGTAATGGAAATTATGGATTATTTCATGCTTAGTTCCTGGTTAATTAACTACACTTTTATGGAAGAATATGATATTGCTAATATAAGATGTATTTTTATAGGAATATATTCCTTGTGGTGGTAGAAAGAACAAACCCATCGAGAAAGGGATACCTTAAGGGAAGTGATGTGATGGGTAATTTTATGGAAAAATATGGGATCAAGTTACTTGGATGCTCTTTTCATTAGTGATGCATAACATGGTTGAACATAATTGATGCATAATGATCTTTCCTCCATTATAGTCTTAGTTGTGTGGAATTTTTTCTTACACTAGAGATGATTGTTTGATTTTAGTAATCTTGCTTTGAAAAGAAATTTAAATGAGGTGGAAATTTCCTTGGCTAATAGAAATACTAAAGAAATATTATATTAAGAGAACTATTAATCTTGGTAAAACAACATTGGAATGACCACCTATCCTTTTATTTTTTATGATTATTTTTTTTGAATGGTTCAAGAGTGATTAATGCATCTCTGAGAACCATATTATTTTGGTGAATGGCAGTAGTTGTTGGTTGTTATTTTTTGTCCCATGTGTGTATGTTTGAGTTCTTTTTTTGACCTCCCAAGGATGTTCTAAATTGAAGTAAAATATTACTCTTTTGGATGGGCTTCAAAATGGTTTCCCTAGATAGAAGGGGAATGAGGAGAAGCTATGGGGGATGATGCCATAAGAAAAAGGAAGGATAACCAAGAAATAACATTATTGGAAGACCGAGCAAAGGAGAAAATAAGAGGAATTTAGAAGCAATTGGACTCCTACATGAGACAATGACACAGGTAAACTAGGTTCATCTCCAAGAAAAAGGTTGGTTTTTTTCATGGTAGAATCGATTGAAATATTTTTATTGGATGTCATGTTTTTTTGTTCCTATTGTGTATGCTTGCAAGTTGGGTTTTCAAACCAAGTTTTAGCTATGAGTAGCTTGCATTTGTTAAACTCAAAGCAAGTTGTAGTAATCCTTTTTCTTTGATTTGGTTGGGTAGTAAAGCCTCACCTTCTTTACCTTTTAATGGATGTACCTATCTAACCAATTTTAATTCTTGAGAAGTTCACCAATCCTATAGGATGCTAGATTAAGAGAATGCTAGTAGGTTTCTCTCTATTTACATCCTTTTGTACTGTTTCCACTAACTATCTAGTGAGAGCAACCCGATGTACGCATGAGTGTTGGCTCATCACTGTAGAGTGTAGAGGTGGTGATGTTCTAGAGGTTGAAAACCATAAGTTTTATATGTCTTATTTGATCAAGGAGGAGAGTGTTTAGAGTTTGTATGCAGTATTGTTTAAGTTAGACTTATATTTATTACTGGGTAGAACATTTAGAAGATATGGATATGGTTGGAACTAGATCTTCTTGTTGGTATTGAATTGAAAATTTTAGGATGGTATAATGGTTAAGAAATTGTCTTTCATGTTGTAATTAGGAAGGCGATTAATGATGCATGATTTAAATACATCCTTGTAAACCTAGCCTATATTTATGTACATCAAAAATTTAAAAAACACATGCTATTCTTAAAGAAAATGAGTTCAAAATTTTAAGAAATTCATTTATTATATTTTATGAAATATTGAGCTCTAGTAATGAAAAATGATTGCTATTCTTAAAGGAAAAAAAAGTTCTAAATTTAGGATTTTTTTTGGTTATCTTTATGTAAAGATTGATCTCTAGATGAAAATAGACTATTGTTATTCTTATGAGAGATTGAGCTCTAAAAATTAAGAAATTAGTTAGTTATAATTTATGTGAGAATGATCTTTGGTTATAGATGAATGAATGATTTAATTTTTATGAGAAGGAAATCTGAATAATTTTTTGATCAGTTAAATAATTTGTATTAAGAACGGGTTTTAGCAGGGACCCAAAACCTAATTACAAATAGGTTGTAACAACCAAACTCCTAGATCAGGACTACATAGGACTCAACCCTTTACAACTAAGAAGAAACAAAGTTTGTCCATGGAAACCAACCAATAGAACAAAGCAAAGACAAAGGGAAACCTTAACAAACAAAAATCAATAGGGATTATTCTAGAAACAAGGATGAAGCATCAGTCAAAACTGTGTAGAAGGATATCCTTACGAATTTTGGGCTTCATCATATGGTTTTTCTCTAGCCTCTTGAATTTCATCATTCACCATATCCATTTCAACATCTTTGTTCTTGTCATGAATTTCCATAGAAGCCACATCAGCCTTGATGTCCTCAGTTAGAACTTGAGCAAGGGTTTTAGCTGAAGTGTTAACAACATCCTCAAAAAAGGTCTTCTTGATGAAAAATAAATTTAGGGCATTGCGTAAATCATTCAATTGTGACAGACAGTTAGAGACAAAGTTAATAATAAACTTTTGCATGCAATGGTCAGGGTTATCCTTCTCATAATCCTCTAACTCAATGACCAAGGATTCCTTCTTTTGGTCTAATTTATTTATATGGATAGAGGATATCATCATATTTAGAAGGAAATTTGAATAAGATAAACCTATGTAAGGCTGAATTATGTTGCTTATGAGAAATTTTATTCATGTTGATTGAATATTGTTTGAAAACGGAGTAATATTTTAGATATAAAGACATATTTTATTACCTTTTCTTAGCAAGTAGATTCGACTATTGTAGTAATGAATCATATTGAAGAAGTGTGTTTTTTTCTCTGAGTGTTAAAATAATTTTACTTCGATGGTCTTGGTGTGCAATTGAATTTAGAATGGGCTTTCCAATTGTATGTTCTTGTAAAGGAAACACATCTAGTGAAACTCTTAGTGAGATGTTTTGGATCCATATCTAATCCTATTAGTAGGGTATCTCTTTCTCAGTAGATGTTTGGTTGTAACCAAAAGTGTTTGAAACCAGATGATAGTTTGCATCAGTCTAGAAGTAGCATTGTTCCAGAATGATTCCAATAGAACTAGAATGTGAAGCAATGACTTGTGCTTGAGATATTGTCATAGTGAATGCAATATCATTATGATGGAGTTAAATTGAGATTTTTGAGCTATTGAAATATTTTGGCTCACTATTGTAACTTCATCATTGTAACTAAGCATTAGTTGCTTTGGTATTTGTGTAAAATATGTATCCAATGGATGATGCTTATTGAATTAAAAATGTTCTTGCTCTTGGTATATGTTGTTGTCATTGTGATTGATATACGTCTGTAAAGAAATTTGCTTATTTAAAATTAATGATAAAAGTATTTATCTTCATTATTGTAGAGTGATCAAGTAATGAAGAAAATAGATTATCGAATCCTTAATAATTTTTGGTTGGAAAATGATGTTAAAGAAAGACTTGAGACTTCTCATTTAAGCCCTAGGAGAATTAAAAAAATATCAAGAGACCGACATTGAAATTTAACTTGAAGCAATATGAGACTTCCTCAAAGTGGGTATTTTATGGTTTTACTATGTTTTATGAAGGCTAACATTGCTTATTAGGATTTATTAGAGATTTTTTAAATGTAAGTGAGGCAAGTATCTTGACATCCATTCAACTCGACTAGTGATTACATGGTTTTGGGCTATGGGAGTAAGATACGAAGAAATTTAGGATTCTATATTATTAAGCCCTCAAGGCCTTAGGCCTAGTGGAAGATGACTAGGTTTGTTGGAAATCTAGTTTAATAGTTTATGACTTCTTCTCAATGAATATAGTATTTCGATAAACTCATGTAAGAAATTTTAGGTGTAGCTAATCCTTCTTCTAAGGAAGTTGTTAATATTTATTTAGGTTTAATAGAGGAGAGACCTAGATTCCAGGGGAAGTTTAATATATCCATAAAGGAATTAGCTAGCTCGCAATATAGTGAGATAGATGGTTAATTCATGTCATGCTTAGTAAATTTACGTAGATAGGTCTAAGTAGAGTGTAAGGATGAGCATACCTCTTTTCTATAGATGGAAAAATGGATTAAGCTACATATATAGTCTTATGTAGCATAGAGTTTAAGGGCAGCATTTCAAAGGATAGAAATAAAATAGAGAAATCCTACTCATATGATATGTGGATGGTATCCTAGACTAGGCTTTAATTTAAAAGCAATTTCATAGATAGTATTCTGTAAGTGTTGGAGGGGTTTTTGATAGGGGGTATATAGCTTAAATAATTAGTTGAGCATGACATCCACTACATTGGATGAGTCTTACTATGAGGAAAAATAGTGTGATGAAAATTGGGTTATAACATTTGGTATCAGAGTCTAGGTTTGTAGTGGAATAGGCTCACTATGTAAGGCTAGATATGGTGTGTGATAGGAAATATACCTAAGTAGGGATTACAACTCTTCAAAATATAATGACTAATAATATAGTTATCACAATGAATGGACTCCTAATGACTCTTTTGTGTGTGGGTAGGGATAATAACACCAAAGAGGAGGAGAGGAAGTGTTGCCCCAATGACAAGGCATACACGATAGACCAATGTAGAGGGTGGAATATCGAATGTAGGTTTAGAGAACCCTAGTGATTAAAGAGAGCATCTCACAATAATAGTATCCTAAATTTATGAATAGGTAGAAACACATAGAAAATTTTCGGATTCCATGTTGAACCAGGATGCACCGACTAGAAAATCTAGAACAGATCAGAAAAATAAACCTCTTACAGAAGCACAATAGGTTAGGGTTCATTTGGAGGCTGAATTGGGTAAGGAAATAAAGTATTTAAAGTCTTTCAATTTTAATAGAGAGGTATATGGTGAAAAGTATAAATATTGGATAAATGAAATAGAAATCGATTATAACATGAATAATTACTCCTCTGGAACTTGTACGTCCTATGACACTTTACATCTTCAATGTGTTGGCCTATATTTGGTAGGAGACACTTAGTACATGACTAGATTTTATTGTAGTAATGGATTTGAGTCATATTGTGTTTGAAAGGCTTTTAAGAATAGATTCCTCATTAAACACTTCTACTCCCATAAGTTTGAAGATTCCACTAAACTTTGGTAGTGAAATAGGACAGTGAAAAACTATTAACAGATATTTTTTAAGTGTCTAAAGTATGTGTTAGAATATAATGAGAAAATAAATATCCATAAGTTTATACTAGAAGCAGATCCTAGAATAGGATAGGAGGTGGACATATGCAAACATGTTACTCTTCAAAAGGCCTATGATTTTTCCATAAAGGTTGAAACCTATGTCAAAATCTATTTTGACTATGATGGGTTAGACAAACAAGGCAAAGAGGCTCTAAGAAAAAGAAAAGTGTTGGATTTTTTAAGTGGGAAGAATAATAGGCTAGTAAGAACTTCCCTAAGTAGGACTAAAGGAATGACAAGAAGCAAGGGAGGTTCAAAAAATGATTTCAAGGAAATAACTACAACTCCAACAATAAAAATAATGGTAATAATAGATCAACTCAAGGGTAGGATAGTCCTCCCATCATAGTAGAGAAATTAGTTGAGAGGCAAAGACAAAAAACACATCCATGACCCAAAACCATATGTTTTTATTGTGGTGGACCATATTACACTAACAACTATCGACATAGGGAATGATTGATTTCGAAGGGAAAGGAACCAATGTACAAGGAACCTAAAAGCAAGGAACTGGCACACAAGATCTATGTGGTAATGGGAAAATAGGACCTAGAATGGCAAGCCACTCCATTGCTAATAAGAACTAAGGTATTTGGTAGGAATTTTAAATTTTTTTTTGAGAGTGGTGCTACGAACAGTTTTGTTTCCACTAATTTAATTAAATATATATCCGAAAGACCTATAATGTTGGCACAAGAGTGGAAGGTTGAGTATTGCTTAGGAAAAACCTACTCTATGACTCAGTTCTACCCTATGGTAGAGATTTTCTTACCTAGTGGGATGACCATAGTATATCTCTATGTTGCACCATTACATGCATTCAATGTAATCCTAGTAATGGGTTGGTTGTAGACACATAGGGTTGTAGTCAACTTTCAATATAGATGAATAGAGTACTTGGAAGGTAGTGGGAAAGTGCAAAGGGTGTATAGATTGCAAGGGGTTTTCCAACCCAAAATTTTATCAATAATGCAACTCAATAAAACCATGAAGAAATAGGGAATGGTATATGTTGTTAAGATAAGTGAGTTATATGATGAAAAGAAGGAAGAGGTGTTTGGAAGATACCTACTTCTGCAAGATTTTAGGGATGTATTCCTAAAATATTTACCTGGATTATCACCTAAACATGAATTTGACTTCACAATTAAGCTCTAACCTAGAGTTGAAACCATAAATAGAGCTCCTTACAGAATGAACCCTATAGAAATAAAAGAGCTGAAATTGCAGCTACATGGGTTACTAGAGAAAGGACTAATCAAACCAAGTGTATCACCTTAAGATGTACCATTGATATTTATGAAGAAAAATGATGGATTCTTGAGATTATGTATAGACTATAAGATGTTAAACAAGGAAACTATCAAGAATAAATATCCCCTACCTAGGATCGAAGACCTATTTGATTAGTTAAAATATGCCACAATATTTTCAAATATTAATTTGAAATTTGGATACCATCAACTAAGGATCTAGGAGGAGTATACTCACAAAACAACCTTTAAAACTCACTATGGACATTATGAGTTCACTATTTTACCTTTTGGTTTTAAAAATCCTCTAGTTGCATATATGAATTTGCTGAACAATATCTTTAGAAAGCACTTGGAAAAATTTGTGTTGGTATTATTGGATGATATCTTGATTTATTCCTAGAATAATATAGAGCATGATAAACAACTTAGGGTTGTGCTCAAACTACTAAGGAAAAATTAATTGTATGAAAATTTATCCAAGTATGATTTTTATGTGTTAGAATTGCAATATCTAGGATACATTATTTCGATAGAAGGGATCACAATAGACCCTAAGAAAATAGAGTCTATTTTGAATTGGCCACCACCCAAAAATGTGATAGAGATATGAAGTTTCTTGGGGTTAGGGTTATGCGTAAGGAGTCAGCCCTAAAATGTATTTATAAAAATTTGGCGAATCAGTTTTGAAATCTAGGTAAATAGTGTCCAAACGCATATAGAAAGTTCACTATTATTAGAAGCAATGTTGAAAATTTAAACTTAAAATGGTCAAATTATTATAAAATCGGGGTGAATTGACCGAAAAACAATTTGCACCCAAAATTTTTTGGCTAATGGGCTCTAGTCAAGGGTCCCAAATATTAGCCAATTCTAAATTTAGAAAATCCTAATTTTAGCTAATTTAGTGATAAATAGCCACTATGCATAACCCTACTTGGGGTTGATTGGATACTATAGTATTTATCTAAAATACTACACAAATATTACCTCTCCAATAACTAACCTAAAAAGGAAAGGGAAGGAATTCAAGTGTTCAAAAAAATATGAGTCAACTTTTAAATTGCTTAAGAAAAAGCTTACTGTGCCCCTTGTGTTAAAGGTACCTGATACTCAAGGGAGTTTTTATATTTTTATGTATGCATCTTTGGAAGGTTTTTTAGGAGTGATATCTAAGTAAGAAGTAGTAATAGCCGTTAGGTCAAGGAAAATTAAGTGACACAACATCAATTATGTGATCCATGATCTAGAGCTCACAGTGATGGTGTTTGCTCTCAAGCGTTGGTGACACTATTTGGTAGGTAGACATTTTGAGCTAAGGATAGACCATCAGAGTCTAAAATACATATTTACCCAACCACTACTTTATGCTAAATAGAGAATATGGATGGAATTTCTCGTAGAATATGATTTTAGCATTGAAAATATTAAAGGAAAGGAGAATAAAATTGTTGATGCACTCAGTAGAAGGAGAAACATAGCTCTCTTGTCTCATGTATATGTATGCTTGATGGAACATGTCAGGAATATGAAAACTCAAGTTGCATATTGCAGCCAAGTTTTTGAAAATATGAGAAAAAATCTAGAATATATCAAACATTTTAGCTTCAAAGATGATTTTCTATGTTTTAAGGATAGGGTAGTCATTCTTAAAATAGATGATTTAAGAAATATATTCTTGAATGAAGCACATAGATCATAATATTTTTATCACCCAAGGAGATCAAATATGAGAGATAATATGAAGAAAACTTTATTTTTTCTTGGGATGAAGAGGGAGACAACTAAATTTATCGCTCACTATCATGAATTCTAGAAAGTTAAAGCAGAATGTAAACATCCTATGAAACTGTTGTATTTGCATGATGTACCTATGCCAAAATGGTAGGAAATTTGAATGAATTTTATTGTAGGGCTACCTAAAAACTAATTCTAACATGATGTATTCTTAGTGGTGGTTGACAGATTGACCAGGGTTGTGTATTTGATACCTAGAAACACTAAATATGACATCATGGTTGTGGCTAATAGATTTTCCAAAGAGATATTTTGGCTTCATGATTTTCTAGAAGTAATTATATCATATAGGGAATCGAGATTTACATCCAAGTTTTGGTAAGCTTTACATCATGCCATAGGTACCATATTGAATATAAGTTTTTCTTATGACTTGAAAATTGACGGATAGACTGAAAGAGTGAACCAGGTGTTAGAGGATATGCTTCGCATGTACTGTATGGATCAAAAGACCTGTTGGGAAGATTACTTACATCTGATGGATTTTTACTACAATAACAGTTACCATTCAACTTTAGGTATAGCTCCTTTTTAAAAACTACATGGTAGGAGATGTAGGACACCCTTATCGTGGGACAACTAAGAATACTAAATTGTACTTATTCTAGATATTATAAAATATATGGAGGAACAGTTAAGGACAATTAGGCAACGATTGAAAAAAGTCATAGATCGACACAAGAGTTATGTCAATTTAAAGATATCACCACATGAGTTTGTTGTTGGTGATAGAGTGTTTTTAAGGGTGAGACCTATGAAGAGTGCTATTAATTCCATAAAACTAATCCCCCACTTTTTTGGACCATTTGAAATTACAAAGAAGATTAGTCCTGTGCAATATCAACTTGCCTTACCACCCAATTTGTCTAGGATTCATGACACCTTTCACATATCTTTGCTTAAAAAATATGTAGCTAATCCTAATCATGTGTGGGATTTTTCTAATTTGTAGATGGTGAACCTAGAGGCCATAGAGGTTTGACCAATAAATATCCTTGAATTTTGGTCAAAATCAATGAGGAAAGAGACTCTGGAGCAATGCAGGGTCCAATGGTACCTCTACTAAAAAAGAAACTCTACTTGGGAAAAATTAGAAGATATGCAAAAACATTTTCCATTTCTATTTTAAAGTTCTATGTAATTATGGTTGTTTATATTTCTTACTTTATGCAAATTTTATGGACTCACAAAGGACTATGTTGAGCCTAAGGGGGGAGGATGTCCTAAACCTCCTTTGGTAGATTTTTTTTTGGATAAATTCACTTTCATATGAATGATTATATATTTTCATTATGGTGTTTTTATATGAAGGGTTTGGCTAATTCATGATTCATTATGCAAGCATGTAATTTGTAGAAACAAATATGTCTTGTAATGGAAATGATGGGTTAATTCATGTTTAGTTCCTGGCTAATTAATTCCACATTTATGGAAGAATATGATACTGCTAATATAAGATGCATTTTTACTGGAATAGATTCCTTGTTGTGGTAGAAAGAATAAACCCACATTTTTTAAAGTCAAAGTAAGTTGCACTAAATCCTTCTTGTTTGAGTTGGTTGGGTAGTAGAGATTCACCTTCTTTACTTTATGGATGTGACTCTCTAACTTGTTTTTATTCCTAAGAAGTTCATAAATCCTATAGGATGCTAGGTTAAGAGAATAGTAATCGATTTCTCTCTATTTACATTCTTTGGTAGTGTTTCACTAACTATATAGTGAGGGTAACCCAATGTAGGCATGGGTTTTGGATCAGTGTTGTAGAGTGTAGAGATGGTGATGTTCTGGAAATTGCAAACCATAAGTTTTGTATGTCTTGTTTGACTGAGAAGGAGAGCATTTATAGTTTACATGCAGTCTTATTTAAGTTAGACTTATTTCAATTACTAGATAGAACCTATAGAGGATATGGAGATAGTTGAAACCATATCTTATTGTTGGTATTGAATTGAAAATTTTAGGTTGGTAGAATGGTTAAGACACTATCTTTCATGTTGGTATTAGGAAGGAAATTAATGATGCATTATTCGAAGATGTCCTTGTAAAACTAGCCTATATTTTATGTACATAAAAAATTTAAATAAAAAATGCTATCCTTAAAGAAAATGAATTCAAAATTTTAAGAAATTTATTGATTATCTTTTATGAAATATTGAGCTCTGGTAACAAAAATGGTTGTTTTTCTTAAAGAAAAAATGAGTTCTAAAATTAGGGAATTTGTTGGTTATTTTTATGTAAATATTGACCTCTAGATAAAGCAAGACTATTATTGTTCTTAAGAGAGAATTAGTTCTAAAAATTAAGAAATTAGTTGGTTATCCTTTTTGTGAGAATGATATCTAGCTATAGATGAATGAATGATTTAATATTTATGAGAATCAAATCTAAATATGATAAACCTTTGTAAGGCTGAATTATGTTGCTTATGAGAAAGGTTCTTCTTATTGATTGAATCTTATTTGAAAAAGAGGGAAGCTTTTAGAGAGAAATACATATTTTCTTACCTTTTTGTAGCAAGTAGATTTGACTATTGCAATAATGAATCATATTCAATAAGTGTGTTGTTTCCTTTGAGTGTTAGAATAATTTTTACTTTTATGGTCTTGGTCTACAATTGAAGTTAGAATAGAGATTTCCAATTGTATGTGCTTGTAACGGAAATGTATCTAGTGAAACTCTTAGTGAAATTTTTTGGAGCCATATTTTATCATGTTAGTAGGGTATCTCTTTATTTATTGATGTTTGTTTGTAACTAGAAGTTTTTGGAACCAAATGATAGTTTGGATCAGCCTAGGAGTAACATTGTCCTTGAATGAGTCCAACATAACTAGAATACGAAGCAATTACTGTTGCTTGAGAGACTACACAGTGAATGTGAAATCATTATGATAGAGTTAAATTAATATGTTTGATTTGTTGAAATATTTGGGCTCACTACTGTAACTTCACAATTGTAATTGAGTATTAGTTGCGATAAATTTTGTGTAAATTATGTAACCAATGGATGATGCTTATTGAATTAAAAATAATATTGCTCTTGTTATATGCTATTGTCATTCTGATTTATATATTTCTATGAAGAAATTTGCTTATTTAAAATGAATGTTAGAAGTATTTATCTTCACTACTATAGAGTGAGAAAGTAATGAAGGAAATAGATTATCGAATCCTTAATAATTTTTGGCTAGAAAAACAATGTTAAGGAAATACTTGAGACTTCTCATTTAAGCCCTAAGAGAATTCAAAAAAACTTAAGAGATCCATGTTGAAATTTAAATCGAAGTGATTTGAGAATTTCTCTAAGTAGGTATCCAATGATTTTATTATGTTTGTTGAAGGTGAACTTTACTGATTAGGATGTATTAGAGATTTTATAAATGCAAGCAAGGTGAGTAGCTTGACATCTAGTCAACTTAGTTAGGGAGTATGTGATGTCAATCCATGGGAGTAAGATAATAATCCATTTGGAATTATGTCTTATTAACCCCTCGAGGCCTTAGACCTAGTGGAAGAAGACTAGGTTTATTAAATTTTTAGGTTTATTGGAAACCTAGTTTGAAAGTTTACAAATTCTCATCGGTGAATATAGTCTTCGAATAAAATCATGTAAGAAATATTAGGCATAGCTAATCCTTATTCTAAGTAAGTTTCTACTATTTATTTAGGTTTAATAGAGGAGAGACCTAGATGCCAAGGGAAGTTTAATATGTCCATAAAAGAATTATCTAGCTTACAAGATAGTGAGAGAGATAGTAATTCATGTCGTGCTTAGTACATTTTATTAGATAAACCTAAGTAGAGTGTAAGGATGAGCATACCTCTTTTTGACATATGGAAAAAGGGGATTAAGCTACATAGATATACTTATGTAGCATATATTTTAAGGGCATCCTTTCGAAGGATAGGAAATAGAGAAATTATATTCATGTGATAAATGGATGGTATCCTAGACTAGGATTTACTTCCAAAGCACTTTCATAGATAGGCTTATGTAAGTGTTGGAGGAGGTTTTAGATAAGGGGTCTAGCAGATTAAATAATTAGTTAAATGTGGCATCCACTAGATTGGATGAGTCTTCCTATTAGTAAAAAAAAGTGTTATGAAAATTGGATTGTGATATTTGGTATTAGATCCTAGGTTCACGGTGGAATAGGCTCACTATGCAAGGTTGGTTATGGTGTGTTATAGGATATATACCTAAGTAGGGATTACAAATCTACTAATTAGAACGACTAAGAATATAGTTATTATAATGAATTTTCTCCTACTGACTCTTTTGTGTGTTTCCAGATACAATACCATCAAAGAGAAGGACAGGAAGTGCTACCCCAATGATGAGGTAGACACGATAGACCAATGTAGAGGGAAAAACCTTATATGTAGGTTCAGATAAACTTAGTAATGAAAGAGAGGATCTCATAGAAATAGCATCCCAACTTTGTGAAAATGTAGAAACATAGAGATAAATGTTGGATTCCATTTTGAACCAAGAAGCACTGGCTAGAAACTCTAGAATAGAATAGGAAAATGAACCCCTTACAGAAGCATAACAATCTAGGATTTTTCTATAGGCCAAATTGGGTAAGGATATAATTTTTTTAAAGTATTTTAAGTTTAATGGAGAGGAATATGGTGATAAATATGAATCTTGGCTGAAGGAAATGGAAATATATTGTAATATAAATAATTAATTCTTTGGAACTCGTACATCATATGCCACTTTACATCTTCAAGATGTTGGTCTAGATTAGTGGGAGACACTTAGTATAGGACTGGATCTTGCAATAGCAGTGGATTTGAGTTGTAACATGTTTGTAAATATTTTTAAGGATAGATTCCTCACAGAACACTTCTACTCCCAAAATTTTAAAGAGTTCACTAAACTTTGGTAGGGAATTAGAATAATGAAAAATTATTATCAAATATTTGTCAAGATTCTGAAGTATGTTTCAGCATACAATGAGAAAATAAAGATCCATAAGTTCATACTATGAGTGGATCCTAGAATAGGATAGGATGTGGACATGCATGAACCTGTTACTCTTTAAAATACCTACAATTTGGATAGAAATACTGTAACCTACCTCAAACCCTATTTTAACTGGGATGAGTTAGATGAACAAAGCAAAGAGGCTCTAAGAAAAAGAAATAGTGTTGAATTTTTTAAGTGGGAAGGATAATAGGCTAGTAAGAAATTCCCTAAGAAGGATCGAAGGAATGATAAGAATCAAGTGAGGTTCAAAAAAAAATTCAAGGAAAGAACCGCAACTCCAAAAATAACAATAATGGTAATAACATATAAAATTAAGGGTAGGCTAGTCCTCCTATCATAAAAAAAAAAAAATGTTGAGAGGCAGAGATAGAAAACATATCCATGACCCAAAATTGGATGTTTTGATTGTGGTGGACTACATTACACTAAAAAATATCCACATAGAGCAAGATTGAGTTTGAAGGGAAAGGAACCAATGTAAAAGGAACCTACAATAAAGGAACCAATGCACAAGATATATTTCACAACGGGTAAAGATGACCTAGAAAGTTAAGCCACTCTATTGCTGATAATGGGTAAGGTATTTGGTAGAAATGTTAAAATTTTGATTGATAGTGGTGCTACAGATAGTTTTGTTTCCACTAATTTAATTAAATATATATCCAAAAGACTTGGAATCTTGGAACAAGGGTGGAAGGTTGACTATGGCTCAGGATAAACCTACTATGTGAGTCAGTGCTACCCTATGGTAGAGATTGCCTTACGTAGTGGGATGACCATAGGATATCTCTACGTTGCACCATTGCATACCTTTGATGTAATCCTAGTAATGGGTTGGTTGCATGCACATAGGGTTGTAGTCAAATTTCAATATAGATGGATAGAGTACTTGGAAGGTAGCGGTAAAGTGCAAAGTGTGTAAAATCTACAAGGGAATTTCCAACCCCAAATATTATTAGCAATGCAACTCAAAAATTCCATGAAGAAATGGGGAATGGTATATGTTTTTAAGAAAAATCAGTTAGATGATGTAGTGATGGAAGAGGTGTTTGGAAGATACCCACTTCTACAATATTTTAGGGATGTCACAATACTAAAGTATACATCAGTTCATCCATTGGTCATGTTCATTCATTGATTATTTCATCTATTTATATGTAGATAGGTTTATTGAATTAATATCAACAATTATCTTATATCCAATTTTGATCCTTCACAAGAGACTTTGCCCTCTAAGTGGCTACAAGACTCTACCCTCCTTAAGTTGCTATAGAAATCTACCATTCTTAATTGGCTTATATATTAAATTATTTAATTTATAGTAAGTGTTACACTTCAAGTGGTATAAGAGCTAGATTTTGAGTAGAATCATGGGAAGTCACTGTCATAGGTAGTAGCAAAAAAAAATCACATTAAGGAAGAGTAACATCAACATTAATTATGAGGTAGAAGAAACATCCATGAAGAACTACAAAAATGACATAAGATAAATATCCCCACCCAAAAATCAAATAAACCTATAGAGAACTTCTATACAGCTATCTAGGTCACCCAGGATGCAACACCAAGAAGGATAGCATAGCCAGCTATAGGCTGACTATTCCACGAAGTAGCATCCACTACTAGGCATCTCGAAGTTACTTAAAATAAGCAACAATAAAATTTAGTTTGTAAAACAATGCGCATAAGTGTATATAAAGACTAGAGTAAGCCATTAAAATTTTACTAGGTCGTAGAAGGCATAATCAAAATTTAAACCAAGGATAATGATGATAGGTTGATTTTACTAGTGTTGTTAACTGGTTTATATCCATGGTAATTGCATGAACTGCAAAAAATTATAGTAATAGTAGGATATTAAATACGAACTAACACTCCCATTTAAAATACAACCAATTTTGATCTTGGAGCACTTATTTGGATAATATTTGGTAAATAAGGATTTTCCATCATACAAAATAGATCACAGACACAAGCAACTAAAAAGACAAAAAATTAACATGTTCCTCCCTTCCATGAAACACACAAAGTTTTTTTTACCATTACTAGGGAAAGTTATTTTAAACAATGTATCTCCTAATTTTGGTGAGATTGAAACATTTTTGTATACTAACCTATGAAATAATAGCCCACATTTTTTTAAATATGCTCAAATACTTCTAGTGATTCCACACCAAATACTTCTAGTAGTTTCGATGCATCTCAAGATCTGGTGATAGATTCTATAATCGAATAGTATTTAGCATACTATACAATACACCATAATAATTAGTAGTTTCACAGGTATATTTTCCATTGCATAGGTGCAATCTCATCAACAAAAGATCAATTTGTGGTTAAATAATGATAAACATTCTAATTAGCAGTGTGGATATTCATAGTAAATGGTGATGAAGGTTGTTTCTTGTAGATCGTATGTGTCTCTTTCTAGTAAAGTTTGATCATTGTAGATGTTAATATACTAACTGTGGAGAATATGATAGGGTTTCAACAATGATTCCAGCACAAGAAAAAACAAATTCTATGACCTAATTACTTTTTCTAATGATTTCAGATGATAATCAATTCTAGAAGAGAAGATGTGGGTAGTCATTGGTGAAATTGTAGATTTTGGTGTGAAATAATTTTTTCTTGGTTATCTAGATCTACATCTCCCTTGCTTGTGGTCCTCATTTGTTAGCTACTGATAGAAACTTGAAGTAGTATGATATAAATAGCTTACGACTGATTATATCTAGAAGAAAGGAATACTCATCAATTAGTGTAGACAGATAAAATTGTAGGCTTTGGGGGAATTCGTAGTTAGGAAGACAATAGCAGTTGTAGGTGTAGAAAAAACAAAAAAAAATAGAAAAGTAAATAAAATAATTAAAAAAAATTCTAAGGTGTAAGCTAACTTATCGTAGTCATGATTGCAACGTTATCCAATCAAATCTCACCATGCAAAACCCTAATATTTTACCTCAATTAACATTTGACATGTTGTAACTTCACATTTTTGGCGAGAATTAGAGGCATTTCCTTATTTTTCAAGCAATTCCATTTTTCAGGAAACATTCATCCCATAATTATTTCCAATAGTCACAATTCCTTTTCGATCAGTTTTCGTTGGTTTTTTAGAATATGCAATTCACATTAAAAATTTTATTTGCAATTGGATCTCCATTGAAGAAAAATTTAATTAAATTATTTGGTAAATTGAGAGTATTAATTAGCAAAGTTTTTTTGGAATTACCAGCAAATTTGTCTTGTTACCGGTATTGAAAATTGTCTACCTTCTCTCATTTCTCTAGCGAATAAAATCAGTTTTACATTTCAATTCAGTGGTGATGTAGGATAATATTTTGGTTTAATATATTCCATTTGTGATGGTCAAGTTATGCTAAAGGAATTGTAAGCACCAAGTATTAATTTAAATTATTTTGAAGTCTTATTAATATACATTAATAGGATCCAATCATATGCAACCTATCATATCACACTTTTTTTTTTTTTTTGGTAAGTAAGAGAATATTATAATTAACACCGGGTTTTAACTGGTTGACCCAAAACCATTTTACAAAATAGGGTCCACTGACCAACTGGACAAAGGCCAAGCCCTAAAAGTTTAAACTGACAACAAAAATGGCCAAGACCTACTCTTCCATTAGAATACAACCAAACTAAACTATGGAAGCCTAATATTATGGCCATCAGAAAAGAAAGACGCAAAAAGAACTAACAAAGACAAAAACTAATCATGCAAGCACCATGCAGAGTAGCTTGTGCCCATATAAAAATAATAGAATATGGTCAAAAAAAAAAAAAAAAACATCCCATAGAATGGACAACCAAGAGGCCAAGCAGTCTTCCTTGTAGTCCTCATCTAACTTCTTATCATCGTTCTTGCCATCATATTTAGATTTTGCCTTTGACTCCTTGTGCCCCTGGAACTGGCTGGCTATAAAACAGAAGATTTAAGGAATCACACAAATCAACAACCTGCACCGATGAGGCCGATAGACTCTTCAATCGGTTGATACCGTTGGAGGTCGATGAAATTGTCATCTTCTCCAAGACTATTATGGTGGGGTCTGGTGCCTCATTGTCAGGGATCTCCAACACTTTGTTATTTATTGCTAGGGACTTTTTGCGACATCGAATCCAAACACACCTTGGGAAATACTTGAGGCCAAAGCAGATTTTTCCCATGCATGAATTTGTAGATAAAAAACCTATATCAGTGCCCCACCAGCTGCAAAAAACACTAGTCACATGAACAAAAAAAACAAATATGACAAAATCCATTATAAGGTTCAAAATTTTTTTTTTAAAAAATGCCCCCATTTTCTGTCATTGATCCACTTTGAGCCTTCCAATCTAAAGTTTTTCATTATCTATCACCATTGAGACTGCATGAGGAAGATTTTCAGTCCACGTGATCAAATTTGTCTGCTACAATGCCTTCATTTTCCAGCCTTATCACTGCCATGTTTGCTTCCGGAAGGTATGCAAAATTATGGCCTCGAGTCGATCATGAATTAGAGCCCTTGCTTCATGGATGTAGTCATAAAATCTCCAAGGAGCTCTCTTAGTGTTCTTTAGAAGATTTATAATAATAAGAGAATCACCTTCCACCAACAGCTTCCGGATAATTCTCTCGCCACCTTGAGGCTCCTCCAAACTGCCCTTGCTTCAGCCACATTGTTAGTTTGAGCTCCAAGATGTTCTCGCAAAAGCTACAAGCACCTCACCCTTGTGGTCTCTAAGTAAGCCACCAGCCTCTAGCTTCACTGGGTTGCCCCTAGATGCCCCATCAAAATTTAACTTAATCCACCCTAGGGGGGGTGGGGTCCATGTGATCATGGTTCTAGGACAGACTTGAGGATGATTGAGGCCATCAGTGAGAGGTAAGTTTAATGACTGGCCTAATGAAGCTTCAAAAGGATTTAGAGGTCTAGATGTTGCAGGCACTAAACAAGTATTCTCATTAGCATATGCTAAAATTTTTGACAGGACAGAGGATGACTGAGAAACCTTATCCAAGAAGGCCCGACGATTCCTTTCCAACCATATCTCCCACAAGTAGTGATGAAGGCAGATCTTCCACATATACCTAAGACGCCTATTCAAAAATGGGGAAGGCCACTGGACAAATAAGTCAAAAATGGACTGAGGATGGACCCAATAAATATGAAACACTTGTAACAGACCTAACAAGATTGAGACAGAAAAATTACAATACAGAAACAAATGATCAATAGACTCCCACTCAGACATACAAAGATAAAACCTATTAACAACAATCACACCTCTTTTTATTAAGTTATCCATGGTGAGGATCTTATTTTGGATGGCCACCATGCAAAAAACCCAACCTTCGGAACAATGCTTTTGGGCCAAACTTCCAAGTGAGGGAAAGTAGGTTCATCATTATCAATAAGCATCAGATAAGCAGTCTTGACAGAAAATTCCCCATTGTCTGAAGCTTCCCAGATAAGCTGGTCCTCAAGAATGCCAATTGGAGTAAAGACTGTTTTAATTCATTCTCCAGTATTATTGATGCCCCTGGTAGATCATTATTCATTATTGGCTTCCATACCCTTCTATTGTTTGACAAAGTAATAAAATCTACAACTTTGGTACCAAAAAATTCAATTGTCCAAGCTCTAAGGGTTGAAATGATGGGGTCTGCAGAGAGGGGATAGTCCTTTAACCATTTGTGGTCCCAAAAATCAATGTTTCTTCCATTTCCCGCTTCCAACGTAGCCCTTTTCTTAGCAAGTTTTTAGTTTGAAGGATTGATTTCCAAAAAATTTATCCCCTGGGAGGAAAGGAATAACTTAAGAATTCAATTTCTTGCAAATACTTTCTTCGATTATAGTAATCCATTCTCGCATTTGCATTTGTCAAAAGACGCCATGCTTGTTTGGCCGGGAGGGCCATGTTTAAATGTTGTATTCTCCTTAGCCCAATACCTCCAAACTCCCTTGGTTTGCAAACCCTATCCCAGGACACCAAGTGAAAGCGCTCGCTTAGATTCGTAACCACCCATAGGAACCTCTTTTGGATCTCTGTTCAATTTTAGTGTAGACACTTGTAGGAGCTTTAAAAATAGAGAGAAAGTAGACAGGGGATGCTTTGAATGGAAAACTTGGTGAGAACTCGCCTTGCCACCTTGAGATAACAAATTCCCTTTCCATCCAACCAGCCTTCCTCTCGAATTCTTTCAATTACATTAGTCCACATGGAATCGTAGGCTCGCTCGTAAATAAAGGAAGGCCTAGGTATGTGGATGGAAGAGTAGACACCGAGCATCCAAGAATCCTAGCAATCTTAATCGCTCTCGAATGGGAGTGTTAAAGAAATAAATTTTACTCTTTGAAAAATTTACCTTTTGCCCCGCAAAGATCCTCATATAGCTCTAGAATATGTTTTATGACCTTAGCCTCAAAACCGATGCAAGAGTTAACAACAAAGTATCATCCACAAACTGTTCATGTGTAATCGCTCGTGTTTGTGATGATGCTTTAATTCCCGAAATAAGACCAATATTACAGCGACTTTGATTGTCCTCCCAAGGGCTTCACCACAATGATAAACAACATGGGAGAGATAGGGTCACCTTGCCTTAGGCCCCTTTTACTTTGAAAGTATCCAACAGGAGCACCATTAACAAGGACTAAAAACCAAGGTTTCATAAAACATCCTTCCAAAAGCTTGATCCATTCATGATGAAAACCAAATTTCTGAAGAATGGCAGAGACAAAACTCCAGTTTATGCGGTCATAAGCCTTGTTCATATCCAACTTGAGAGCAAAAGCAGTTTTTTAGTCCGGACTACCGAATGGAGGGCTTCATGAACTCGTTATGACCCCATCAAGGATGGACCTTCCAGTGACTCGAATCGCCTTGACAAACATCAATAAACATAGGAAGGATCTTCCTCATTCTATTTGCAATTGCCTTGGTCAAAATTTTATAAACAACATTACAAAGGCTAATAGGTCTAAAATCCATCATAGATCTAGGAGTAGGAATCTTTGGGATTAAAGCAATAAAAGTGGATTTAAAACTTCTTGGAATATGCTTTGTGGACTGAAATTCCTTGATAGTAGCACATACATCAAAACCTACAATATCCCAAAAATCTTGAAAAAAATGAGGTGAAAACCCGTCTGGACCTGGAGATTTATCAGGGTTCATTGAGAAGAGGGCCTCTTTGATTTCTTCATCCGTGAAAGGCTTAATTAACTTCCCATTCAAGTCATCAAAAATTAAATGAGGAATATGGTAAAGCATTGATTCTGAAGCTAAGGCAGAACTGAAATGTTCTTCTCCTAAAAGATTCTGAAAATAGGAAACTGCTTCATTTCTGATTTCATTAGGACTAGAAAGGAGTGATCCATCATCTCTAACAAGTTCTTTAATTCTATTGTGGCTTCTGTTCCTTAAGGTAGATGCATGAAAAAATCTTGTATTGGCATCACCTTCTTTTAGCCAGGTAGCTCTAGACTTTTGCCGCCAAAAATTCTCCTCGCAGCTAGAACATTATGGTACTCAAAGAAGGGATTTCTTTTCATCTCGCTCGTAGGGAAGGGTCCGGCAATCCCTCTTCAAGTTTTTTCTCAATGGTTGATAACCTTTCGAGAGATGGCTTTCTTGTTTTCAAAAATATTTCCAAAAATTTCCTTATTCCAGATCCTTAGATTTTCTTTCACCACTTTAATTTTCTGTGCTAATCTGAATGAAGGCTCGCCATGACAAGAATGCTCGCCACCACTGAGAAATTTTGTCTCTGAGATCAGGGTGGTGCATCCACATAGATTCAAACCTAAAAGGCCTTTTGAATTTTGGAGTCTCTTCAATTTCTAGTAAAATCGGGTTGTGGTCAGACCCAATGCAAGGCAAGGACAACAGATTTGCATCCCCAAAAGATTGTATTTCTTCCTGTGACAAAAAAAACCTATCAATCTTTTCCATTATAAGTTGATTTCCAAACCTCCTATTGCTCCAAGTAAATTTAGCATTTTTTAATTTGACATCCAATAAATTGTTGTTGTTGATGAAATCTTGAAAGTCCTCCATACTTCTTGCTGGAATTCCTACTCCCCCTTTTTTATCAGAGGGGTAAAGAGGGGTATTAAAGTCCCCCGCCACTATCCATGGGATATCCCGAAAATCTTCCTTGAAATGACTGAGTAAATTCCATATATCAGCTCTCCCAGATATAGAATTAGGGGCGTACACATTTGTTAATATCCAAGAAAGGTCATTAACCTTATCCTTAAAAATAATGCTCATTACCCTTTCCCCCAATTGAATAACCTTGCATTCCACCTTCCCTGGATTCCAGATACAAAGAAGACCACCTGAGGTTCCATTGGCTTTGCAAAAAATTGCTTCTCCATTTTTCCAGATATTGAGGGCAATTTTTCTAGACAAAACTTCATCGACTTTAGTTTCTTGCAAAATAAGAATAGTGGGATCAAAATATCTTCTTAAATATTTGACTAACCGCTGTTTAGGAAGGCCATTGAGCCCCCTTACATTCCAGGATATGATCTTCATTTGGAACTTTTAAAGTTTTTTTCCTCTTCCCCTGCCTTGGACTTGAGGGGGCTTAAGAATTTTGTTTTCTTCAAAGGGAAGATTTCCAGTTGGTGGAAACAGAGTAGTCTGAATTCCATTAGCTATCTCATCTTGGACCTCTTCTTTCCATTGCTGGGGCATTTGACTTTCTTCCCTTTTTTTTCTCACCTCCACAGTCAATCATGGGGGATTTCATTGAGCTTCTAGTCCGTTTCGGGCTAAATTTGGTTTGGGTGACCCGTTGGATAACAAGATCGGAAACCCCTTCTCTGGATTGGGACAAAGACAAAGGTGAAAAATTTCGCTTGGAAGGGCTGATTAACTCTGAAAGCACTTTTTCTCTTTCTCGGACAGAAAAGGACTCATCATTAGGGCATTCTTTATGGCCAACAGGAGGAGGATTGGAAGGTCCAGATTTGGTTGGGGTGTCAAGGTAAGCAGGGAGACCAAGAATTATATCCTCAACATTAGACCCTTCATTCCGATTTTCCTCTGTAATTATTTGGTTTTCAGCCAAAATGTTAAATTTATTTAGATTCTCGAAAGGAGAGCATACCTTTTGTTGGTCAGTTTGTGATGTAGAAATTTGCTTGTCCTTACCATTTTCCATGTGAAGCTCAGCCTCATTCTCCATTTTTCCCAAACCAGAGACCTTTGCCTTTTCAACATTTGGATCTTTAACCCTGTACATTCCTGTGTATTTGCCATTATTTCTGAAAGACTGCCACTTGGAATCATTATTCCTAGGAAGGGTTTGCTGGCTTCTCAAAAAAGAGCATTGTCCTTTGAGATGGACTTGAATATTACAGTCAGAGCAAAATTCTGGTCTATTTTCATATTCGATGACCTGTAATCTTGTTATATTTCCATATTCTAACTCCACATGAGTAGGAAGCTCAGATTCTAGGTTTGCATTTACACAAATCCTAGCATGTGTCATTCTGGTGTGTGCAAGGGTTGGATTATCAATGGCCACCAATTCCCCTATGGTCTTGGCAATACCCCCGAAGAAAATACTCATGCCACCAATGAAACGGGAGATTTGGGAGACTGACCCAAATGGGGGCAAAGTTTATGCTCTGCTTTTCTGGGTAAAAATCCTCAGCCCATCTCCTAAGAAAAAGACTTCTTCGGCCCAAGAACCAGGGTCCTCCTGTTAGGATACGACTAGCATCTTCACTATTGTTAAGGCGTACCGCAAAAAACCCCCTTGATAATGCAATAATCTCCATGTGTCCAGAAGTCTTCCACTTCAAGGATGCCCATCGTCGAATCGTTTCAATATCCGACCTGCCCCCTATGAATTTGCCTACCAGAGAAAAATTTTCCATCGATATAAAGTCTGCCATTACGCTTTCAAGCACGGATACCTTCTGCCCATTGGGAGTGAGAGGTGGTAAAGAATGTAAGGAAACCCTATTGCCACCTTTAAGGGCCTGTGCAAAAGACTTATTGCCCTCAGAATTCTTGATGTGGGCCTTCTTATCAAAAATAATATCAGGGGGTTCGTGTCCCTCTAATTTTTTAAAACCCTCAGTGTCCTTGTCATTGTCCACCTGCTCTTCCTCACTGTTTCGAGCCTTGCTTGTTCCCTCCTTGAGCCTCACAGCTTCCAGGGGTTTGGAAACCCTGTTTCCCACCTCCAACAGAATGAAAAACATGTTTGCAAAAATTGCACCTGCATCTGCTCCCGCTTTGCTCCATTCCTGCCTCCGCTCCTATCATATCACACTTTTTACTTAAAATTGATTTTCAATTAAAATTTATCATGCATAATATTATAGAAAATCCTCAGACATAAGGAACCTAGTAACTATTGGAAAGAATCTGCAAGTAGCTGTTGAAAAGGAATTGAAAGGAAGAAACACATTTGTGAAGCTACAAGTTAAAGTCAAAATTTGATCCGTAACTTTTGCAAAACAAAATTTTGCAACTTTTACAACAATATTCATGAGCAACTTTTGTGACAACTTTTGTAACAACTTTTGTTATAACTTTTGCAGCAATTTCTACAATTTCTGCAGCAATTTTTTTCGACAACTTTTGCACCAACTTTTGTGATAATTTTACAAATTTTCACCTATGATTTCAAATATTTTGATTGTTGAAATTTGAGAGGATTTGACACATACCTCTAGCAATGCTACAATCCAAAGTACACCATCATACACCAGGCCAAATTCGTCAGTTCCAAATTCAATGGCAGGGCCTTCTAGAAGACGATGCTACATGGTAGTAAGAAAGTATTTTTCAATCCTTCGTAGCTTTGAGGATAAATATTTTAAGGGATACAGCCATGTAACGATACAAAAGTATACGTAGGTTCATCCATTGGTCATGTCCATTCATTGATTATTTCATCTATTTATATGTAGATAGGTTTATTGAATTAATATCATCAATCATCTTATATCCAATTGTGATCCTTCATAAGAGACTTCGCCCTCTCTAAGTGGCTACATGTTTTTGCCCTCCTTAAGTGGCTTATAAATAAAATTATTTGATTTAAAGTAAGTGTTACACTTCAAGGGATGTATTCCCAGAATATTTACCTAGATTACCACCTAAATGGGAATTTGACTTCACAATTGAGCTCTAAACTAGAGTTGAACCCATACATAGAGCTCCTTACAAAATTAATCCCATATAAATGCAAGAGCTAAAAGTGTAGTTACATGGATTACTAGAAAAAGGACTAATCAAACCAAGTGTGTCACCTTGGGGTGCACCAGTGTTATTTGGTAAGAAAAATGATGGATCCTTGAGATTATGTATACATTATAGGATGTTAAACTAGGAAAATGTCAAGAACATATATCCCCTACCCAGGATCGAAGACCTATTTGATCAACTAAAATATGCCACTATATTTTCAAATATTGATTTAAAATTTGGATACCACCAATTGAGGATCCGGGAGGAAGATACTCATAAAATAGCCTTTAAAACTTACTATGGACATTACGAGTTCACTTCTTTTACCTTTTTGTTTAACAAATTCTCTAGTTGTATTTATGAATTTGATGAACAATATCATTAGGAAGCATTTGGATAAATTTATGTTGGTATTCTTGGATGATATCTTAATTTATTCCCAAAATACGATAGAGCATGATAAACACCTTAAGGTTATGCTAGAACTAGTAAGGAAAAATCAAGCGTATGAAAATTTATCCAAGTGTGATTTTTATGTTTTAGAAGTGCAATATCTAGGATACATATTTTTGGTAGAAGGGATCACAATAGATCCTAAGAAAATAGATGCTATTTTGAATCAGCCACCACCCAAAAATGTGATAGAGGTCTGAATTTTCTTGGGTTTGACTGGATACTATAGACATTATGTAAAATACTACACCAATATTACCACTTCAATGACTAACCTCTAGAGGAAAGGGAAGGAATTCAAGTGGTCAAATAAATGTGAGTCAAATTTTGAACTACTTAAGAAAAATATTACTATACCCCCTATGTTAAAGGTACTATTGGATTAATATTCACTTGAAAAACAAGCAATAGGAGCAGTGAGAAAATTAAAATGAGCAGTAAACCAAATTTTCAAAATTTTGGAGCTGGAAAGGATGGGATCAAGGCTGGTGTGTAGGGTGGTAGTAAGGATCAATATGGAAGTAAGGATTATGGTGTTTATGTAGAGGATGGACAGTTGGAAACCACCAAGTTTCTTGAATAGTTTTAAGTTATTTGGGAGGAAGAACCACCCGACACTAGGCCCCTTTCCCAACACCCAAAGGGACCCACTATTGATCCCACCAAGGAAATATCCTTTGCAAGTGTTGTGTCCAAAGGAGGAAGTCATGGTCATGAGCTTCCCTTATCAACCCTTATTCCATATGGGAAGGACATTATCATCCCTGATTGTGTAGCTGACAACTATCTTTCAATGGAAAAGTATGCATTGGTGGGTAAGTTTGTTGGGGGAAGGCCAGATATGGAAACCATCCATAGATGGGCCTTCTCCAAATGGAAAACCCTAGGAAGTATGGAAATCATAGCTCTGTCTAGAGGGTTCTTTGCAATAATATTGAGCAACCATGATGACACCAGTTGCATCCTCACTAGAGGTCCATGGTTCCTTGGTCGCAAGAGCCTGTTTCTTTGAAGGTGGGCTGTAGATTTTGATCTTGAAACTTAGGATATCAACTATGCCCCCATTTGGTTTCGTATTCATAATATCCATTTTCACCTTTGGCACGATGATATCCTCTAAGAAATTGTAAGATTCATAGATGATCTAGTGGCAATCAACCCTATTATGCTTGCTCAAAAATGTATGAATATCACCAGAATATGTGTCAATGCAAATCTGGCTTATGAACTCCCCACCTATGTCAATATCAAGTATAAGTCCTACTATAGGAAACAACCTCTGGAATATGAGAATAAGCCTACCTTTTGTGTGGAATGTCAAACCAAGGGTATCTCAGGATCCAGTGCCCTAATCTTAGACCTCAAATCATCAAGGAAAAGGACCAAAGGTGGGAAGAAGGTGATCCTCTCCACCAAAAGGCCCATGGCATAGAACAAAGGAAACAAAAACCTACCAAACAACTATTACTTTAAACAACAAAAAAAATGGTAGAACCAAAACCAGTCAGGGAAAGGATCCTATCAACAGCAAAGGTTGTTAGAAGCTCAAGGAATCCCATCTCCTTGCAAGGGAAAGGAAATCACCACTTCAACAATGAATCCAATGCAAGAAAAAGTAAGTTTCCTTCTGACTATTTCCAATAAGTTTGGTATCCTAGGTGAATCTAATCTCATGCAAGAGGGAGGTGAGAGTGTTTCGGTTCCAAATCTACCTTCTGATAAAATCCAAAACCAAGTTATTCCTTCTTCCATATCTGGCCCATCCTTTCCCCCCAAATATTTGAACATTGATCTTAGCTTTGTTGATTCCCCCTCTAAGTCAGGACCCTCTCATAGTCCTATTGATAACCCCAAGAGTCTCCATCTTGGTAGCCCTACTAAGAAAGTCCCCCTTCCTAAAAACTTAGTGTCAGATATGATGACTTCTACTCAGAATCAGGATAATGCCAGACCCTCAAGCCCTGTCATTGAACAAATAATCCCTTACAAGTTTAGTCCCAAGCAAACCCAAAGCTCCACAAAGTCACCCATTGACTGTGGTAGTGACAAAAAAAGGGAAGGGTTTCAGCCAACGAGCAATGGAAGAGAGGCATCAAGGATGACATTGCCAATGGCATTCAGAAAACTCTTTTTCCTAATGTTGTTTGTCAACCCAGAGAGGAGAGCAAAAGTTCCAAACCCCCCAACCACAAAGTAGGGGAGGCAGAAAGGCATCCAAACCTTCTAAATGAATATCCTCTCATGGAATGTGAGAGGCCTAAATGGGCCTGCCAAGCAAAGACTTGTCAAATCAATGAGAAGAGACTTAAAGCCCTCAATTTTCATCATGCAGGAAACCAAAATTGATGCAAATAGCTCCTTAACCATAGCAAATAAAATTTGGAAAAAGGTAGATGTAGTGTTCAGTCATGCCAGAGGATCCTCAAGGGGTCTCATGTGTTTGTGGGATACACAAAAATTTGAAGGTAGATTAATCCACTCTAGCGATAGGATCCTAAGTGTGTTATTCCATGATAGTAGCAACAACATGTCTTGGATCCTCACCAATATTTATGCTCCAAACACTCTAACCGAAAGAGCACAATTGTGGGATTCCTTGAGCAGGATAAAGGATTCTTTCCAAAACATCCCCTAGATTGTAGTCGGGGATTTCAACACTCCCCTCTACCCCTCAGACAAAAAAGGAGGGACTGAGGCCCCAATAAAAAGCATGGAAGATTTCAATGACTTCGTCAACTCAAATAATCTCATGGATGTAAAACTCAAAAATGCAAAGTTCACTTGGAGCAATAGAAGAATAGGGAATCAACACATTCAAGTCAAACTAGATAGAGTTTTCCTCTCCCAAGAAGTCGTCCAAATGTTTGGTGATGCTTGTCTTCATTCTTTACCTAAAATAGGATCTAATCATAGTCCTCTCATGTTAGAAATTGACAAGTCCAACCCTTACAAAAGACCTTTTAGGTTCGAGGCAATGTGGATACATCATCCAGATCTTAGGCACAGGGTCTCTCAATGTTGGCAACAAGAAGTTCAAGGATGGCCTTCCTTCAAACTTGCCCAAAAGCTCAGAATCCTTAAAGAAGACCTAAAAATATGGAACAAATAAGTCTTTGGCAACCTTTTTTCCAACAAGCAATCTCTCAAAGATAGACTTGAAAGGATAGAGAATAAAATTCAAAATGGGCAGATTGATGAACATACAAGAGCAGAAGAAAAATTAATCCTTTTTGAATTCCACAATGTCCTTGCCTATGAAGAATCCTTCTGGTAGAAAAAATCTAGAGCCTTATGGCTCAAAGAGGGAGATTCAAACACAATTTTTTTTCATGTATCTACTCTAAGGAACAGAAGCAACAATAGAATCAAAGAACTGGTAAAAAGTGATGGCACTTCCACTACGGATATTGAGGAAATCAAAGATGAGGTAGTTTCGTATTTTAGTTCTCTCCTTGAAGATGATAATTCTTGTTCTACCTCTTCTCAAGCTTCCATGCTCCATCATATCCCCCAATCCATCCCTGAGAATGTCAATTCTAGCTTAATTGCACCTTTCCAAGATGAGGAAATTAAAACTACCCTTTTCTCCATGCATCCTGACAAAGCTCCAGGACCTGATGGCTTTCCTCCTCATTTTTTCCAAACCTTCTGGGACATAGTTGGTCTTGATGTGTGTGCAGCTATAAGAGAATTCCAATCCTCCAAAATAATTCCATGAAGCTTTAATTCCACCTTCATTGCCCTTATTCCTAAAAATCCCACTGCTAAATATTTGTCTGACTTCAGACCCATTAGCCTTTGCAATGTTGCATATAAAATCCTAACCAAAATCATTGCTAATAGGATGAAAAGCATCATGCCAAATCTCATTGATCCCTACCAAGGAAGTTCTGTCCAAGGTAGATCAATTCTAGATGGTGTCATTTCCATCCATGAAGCTCTGCATTCTGTATCTCAAACCAAAAAATATGCCTTTGTTCTCAAACTTGACATGAATAAGGCCTATGATAGAGTCAACTGGGACTTTCTTTTAGCCATCCTACTCAAGTTTAGATTCCATCCTGATTGGATTGAATTAATCAAATCCTGCATTTCTTCACCCTGGTTTTCAATCCTCATCAATGGATCCATAGTTGGTTACTTTCAGAGTAGCAGAGGGCTAAGATAGGGGGATCCCATTTCCCCCTTGTTATTCATCATTGTGGCAGAAGCCCTAGGAAATACTATCAAAGTAGCTTGTAGAATAGGCCTCCTTTCAGGAATTAAAGCTTCATCCTAGACCAATCCTATTTCTCATCAATAATTCATGGATGACACTATCCTTTCTACTAATGCTTTTGTGTTTGAGGCGTAGGTTATCAAGTACATTCTCCATATTTATGAGGAAGCTATTGGGTAGAAAGTAAATTTCAACAAGAGCAAGTTGTATTTCCTCAATACCCCTATTCAAAGATAGAATAATATCACCAGAATTCTTGAATGTTCTGTGGCAGTCCTCCCCACCACCTACCTGGGCCTCCCACTTTTCACTGGCCAACCCTCTACTTCTATGTGGAACAATTTCATCGAAAGGATCCAGAAGAAACTAGTTGTATGGAAGGGTAACCTATTATCCCAAGTAGCTAAAAGTACCCTCACTTTAGCCTCCCTTCAAAGTATTCCTGTGTACTTCCTCTCTATTTTCAAAGCCCCTATTGTAGTATACCACATAATTGAACAAATTCAAAAAAAAATTGTGGTTAGGGACTAAGAACAAGCATCGGTTGCATCTTGTCACTTGGGATAAAGTGTGCAGACCTAAGGACAAAGGGGGAATTGGGATCCAAATAATTCACTCCCTAAACATAGCTTTGATGGCTAAACAAGCCTGGCGTCTGGTCACAAACATCAAAAATGAGTGGACATCCATAGTCCAAAGGAAATATCTACAAGAAGCAAATTTCCTTAGTGATACTACCCCCATAGGAGGATCCACTTTTTGGAAGTCCATCATTAGCACCAGGATGCTCTTGAAGAAATGCCTAAGATGGAGATTTGGGTATGGGAGCAATATAGACTTTTGGAATGACAAATGGATCACTGAAAAACCACTCATTGAAGATCCTCTTCTGTCCAGATTAAAAGCCTATACAAACCTCATGATAGGGCACAAAGTCTCAGATTTCTTAAGGAGTCAGAATGATAGAGCTAGATGGAAAATTATCAGATGCACTTCTCATCCTACTGAGTCCAATAGCATGAATTCCCTTCTGCACTCCATCATCATTCCTCCAAGCAATTCCAAAGATCATCTTATTTGGGAACCCTCTGAGGAAGGAGAATTCATAGTCAAGTCTGCTTACCAACTTCTTCTTGAGACTGAGGATATTTTGTTCCCCTGTAACCTGGTGTGGATCAAATCCCTCATTCCTAAGGTGTATTTTTTTCCTGGATCACCATTCAAGAAAGGATCCTTACCATTGACAATCTGCTCAAAAAAGGTTTTACCATTCCTAATAGGTGTCCTCTTTGCTTGGCTACCTGGGAATCCCCCCTCACATCTTCCTCCACTACCCCTATTCCTCATCCATCCTCGACTCCATATTTCAAACCTTCCATATCTCTTGGGCCATACCTTGCTCAATAGTCGATCTCTTCCTCCAATGGCCCAATCCTTTCCACAACCCTCACCTCAAGTTCCTCTGGAAAACCTATCTTCACCATTTCCTCTGGCAATTTTGGCTTGAAAGAAATCATAGAATATTTTCCCAGCGTCCTTCTATCCTAGAGCTGATTTCCAATAAAATCCTAGCCTATGCCAAGGAAAATGCAACCCTCATTCCCCCTTCCCCTAGCCCTACCTCCAGATCTGAGATCACCTTAGGAATATCCTTAAACTTGTCCTTGGAGGATTTTCATCCTTCAATTAACCCTAGAATTGATTCTAAATGGATTCCTCCACCAATAGGATGGTTCAAATTGAATTTTTATGGGGCTGCAAAAGGGAACCCCAAAAAGCGGGAGTGGGAGGTATTCTCAGAAATCATCATGGAGAAGTCATCCTCACCTTTTCTTGAAGGGTTAGGAGTTCAGACCAATCATGTTGCTGAGGCCAAAAGCATGTGGAGAGGTCTCTCCCTTGCCAAAAACTTTCCCAATAGATTAATTATCGAAGGAGACTCCCTGAATATAATCAGTTATCTCAAAAATAATAACAATCCTTCTTGGAGGGTCAAATATTACATTGAGGATGCCAGGAGTTTAATCCTCGATATGGAAGAAGTCATCTTCCAACATGCTTTCAGAGAGGCCAATGGTGCTTGCAGACAGTTTGGCCAACCTTGGAGTTCATGTGGCTAATATTCTTACATGGATAGATGACATCCCAAATGATATTCGTACCATCATGGATCAAGAAAAACCTCAGGTCGATAGTCCTAATGGCCTTTCCCATTAGGATGAGGTTCTTCAGCATCCTCATCCTTCATCAGTGGCATAACTTTGGTGCCACCGCTAGCATATTCTCCACATGGACCAGCAATATTCCCCAAAAAGTCAACATGTAGACTAACTCCCACCACAATAAGGTCATGCCCGATTGGACCGATTTTTTGAAAAAGAACATTAATTTTTCTGTCATTATCTAGCATTTTTATCTTGTGTGTAGTAATGTAGGTGGCACTCCAAGTTCCAACAATGAGCTGATTCATGAAGACCTCCTTTTCAAGAACCTCAATTCATTCGTGCCTCGATGTTGCACCAACATCAGACCAATAAATAGTCAAGTCCAAGACAAGGCAAACCAGGAGGTCATGGTCTTCAATGGTCATATTCCCGATGGCAACCTTGCTCGAACGTGGTTTATCCTCATGAGATGGGGGAATGGTATTATTCTCAAAATCATGCATTGGATTCTGAAGCATATCCTCCTGAGGGCTATTGGTTATACCAATGTTGATTGTCATCATGCCAGAATCAGTGACCCAACGCCCAATCAGTGCGAAGGACAAAGGATTATCATCATAATGCCAACTTGGGGACTTGGTTATCCTCTCGGGGACTTTTCCTCTCTGAGAAATTATTACCAAAAAAGCAATGGAAATCCAAAAGCCATAATGCCAACTTCGAAGTGCCTTGAAGATCTCAATAATGGCATGTCTTGGAAAGTGAGGTGGTTCCTACGGGTTTTTACCCATAAATCCAACATAGGCATCCCAATTTTCCCCATTGCCTACCTTTTCATTTAACCTCCTTTGCTTTTTTCCCCCCTCCTCACTAGTGTAGAGTTTTACCTACCCTGTTGTCCTCATTTCTCATCATAATTTTTATTGTTTCTTTCCCTATCCCCAATCCTCTACCCAACATGAGCTTCATTGAGCCCAATAAACTTGAATGTGATATTCTGGCCGAGAGAATCCTAACTAAAAGAAATTTTTTCCTTTCCTCCACCTATTCACCGATGATGAAATTGACATTACCATGGCTTTCCTGGAGTCTTGGGAGAATGGATGCATCATAGTTTGAGGGAGAAGCTTTTGTGTTGATGCCAACCTCTTATCAATCATAACTAGTCAACCAGCGAAGGGGTGCTCAATTCATCGGGAGAAGCACAATTGGGAGGTCAAACTGAAAGAGTTTAAAGACAATGATAGGATCTTCAAAGGAGTGAAATAGGGGATCTATAGGAGGGATATCCTCACACCTTGGAATGACGTGATGAAACCCATAATGGAATTCATCATGGTCGACGATCCTGAGAAAGTCCTATGCAACTTCCATTTATCCTTCATCAACCACTTTTGTGATGTAAATCCTATCAACATTCCCTAGTTCCTCATAAACTCCATGAATTATTCCATCACCTCCTATAGAAAAAATAAAGGCATGGACCTCCCATCCCACCAAGGTTTGTTCAAATTCATTTATAGCCACATCCTAGCCCATAGCCCTTAGGCCCAACCGAGAAAACCCAACCCAATCGTAAAACCTGTTGGGCCTCCTGCCCTCTTGTCCCTTGCAAAAAAAAGAGAAAGTCTATTGAATTGGTTCATGAGATGAAGGCTAGGAAAAGTATTAAATTTGAAAAACCTGAAGGGCTTGTTAGGAAATCAACCGCCTTCAGGATCAGTCTACGAAAGGTGGTAAAAAGGTGATAGATATCAAGGCATATGATGAGGAAGTGGAAGATGAAGTTAGGAAACTGAAAGAGTTCATCATTTCCATGATGACAAGCATGATGAATGCTATGGTAAACTCTATCATTGACCTCAGGGAAGCCCTCCATACACTTTTCTTTGGTGTGCAGATGGGACAAGAAGATGAAGGCTATTATGAAGTGGAGGATGTGGTTGTTGTCAAGGAGGAGCCCAAGGATCCTACGAAGGACGAGACCAAGGATGAGGATGATGAAGACACTGAGGAATGATTTCCTTAGAAATATCTATTTTTGTCCTATGGCTACCCTACATGGAGCCTATTTTTTGTTTTATCTGTAGCCTGTTATGCTAGGGAAAAGTCCCCTTCTTCTCCTCTCTCTTTTTTCTCGAGGTTGCATCCTCTAGTTTCTCCTTTTTGCTATGTTGGGCTCGGGGTTGCGTCCCCTATTGATATTCGTTTTTGCTTACAACAACTAGTGTTGTTTTTGTACTAAGGTTTTGGGATCCTTAAAACCCGTTTCGTAATGAAATATTTTAATTTACCAAAAAAAAAGGTACTACTAGATCCTCATAATCCAACTTGAGTTTACCCCATTTTTCTTTTTGGTGTCCTATGGTATTTTAAAATTTGCAATACCCCCATGAGTCATTTTTAATTATTGCAAATATTTGGTACTTTTCTTGTTTTTCCCTCCAAGAAAAATGAAAATTTTTATTTCACCAAGGTTAGACCATTGTTTTGGTTTTCCTAAGGTCTTTTTGTAAGTAAATTTTTGGCCTAAATAAGGTTTTTGCAGGAGCCAATCTTCCATAGAGCATAACTTTTGATCTTATTGTTGGATGAAATTGAAATTTTATAGGGAGTTATATGAAGATGTGGATAACATCATGGTAAATGTTCTCCAAAAGCCTTGAATATTTTTATTTTTATCAGGAACTAATTCCTTCATCTAGTGCCCCAAAAATGGATTTTAGTGTTTTTTTAGAAAATTAGAAGAAAAATTATTTGCAATTTAATGACGTCTTAGACATGAGTACATGTTATTATTTTCTAGAAGGATTAATATGGGTTATCCAATAATGTGTATTAATTTTGAGGCCCATCCGAGCACTTTTGGCAAATTACTAAAAATAGGGTTATTTTTGGCCAAAAATGGTAAATCATCCAAAAATAGTAATTTCTTATATTTAGTGCTTTAAGATGTCGGGTTTTGTTTTAGGGTTTCTCGCATTGTAAAAAGGGAAGAAAACCCTAAACCCTAAACCTCAAGAAAAAACCCTAAACCCTAAACTCAAAATCCTAAACCCTAAACCTAAAAAAAAAACCTAAACCCTAAACTTCAAAACAAAAAACCCTAAACCCTAAACCCTAATCCCCAAAAAAAAGAAGAAAAAAAGAAAAGAAAAATAAAATGAAGGAAATGGAGATAGTGGCTATTATGGATAATTTCAAATTATGGGCCATCATCGAGGTAGTTATAGTTTTCATAATTATGGACCAAGTGATCAAACTATTTAAGAGAGTTGCTACAATAGGAAACATCATCAAGTTTTTGCACAGTAATTTTGCAAGAGGTATACCAAAGTGTCCATCCTTTTTGGTTGTATTTTCCTTTGTGTTTCTTGTCTAGTTATCTCTTTTTCTTATCCATTATTATGTAGGAATTTTCTAATAAGGTGTCTATTTTACTGAGTTCAGTTGTAGTGGTTGAGGCCATAAGCCAGTAGGCTCTTTCTTATGTTATTTGAACGAAGATTTGCAGTTCTCTCTTACATTATTTAAATGGATAACTCATTTATATTTGCATAGTGAGATATTATTATACTGATTAGACTCCCATTGTAATGATTTATTGGATAATACAATCCTACTTACTCCTTTCAGTAGTTCCATGTATAGTTTTGCTTTTTTTCCTATATACATGTTACATCATTTGAATGTGTAAATAGCATATGTTTTCACTAGCATGCTTAATCATATTTGTTGAATTATTTTAATGAATGTGTTTGGCTTATTTTTATCTTCTCCCCCCTTCTATTTTCACCATATGTTAATTATGGCTACAATTTCCCAATGGATAAGAAACCAATCTACTTTTAGAAGCACTTGCTGGGAGTTACTTCAAAGCTTGGTCAACTTTTATGTTCCAGTTTTATTTTATTTTTTTGCAATATGGATGAGCATGAGCATATAATAAATATTGTAGTCTCACCTCTAGTGTTTCCTTACCTTACTCAGTCTATTTGGAGTCTTAAGATAATGTATTCCTAAGTTAAATAGGTGGATCCACCAGAATCCATAGTGTTGATTGGATTAGAGAAGTCTTACAACATGATAAATCTATTAAGGGTGTAGGAATTTCCTCCAAAAGGTACCTGATCCTAAAGAGAGATTTTCTATTTGTACGAATGCATGTTTGGAAGGTTTGGAAGGAGTGCTCTCTCAAAAATAATTAGTAGTAGCCTTCAGGTCAAGGAAACTAAAGTGACATGAGGTTAATTATGTGATCCATGATCTAGAGCTATAATCAGTGGTGTTTTCTCTCAAGATTTGGTTATACTATTTGGTAGGCAGATCTTTTGAGCTAAGGAAAGACCATTAGAATCTACAATACATATTAATCCAATATCTACTTAATGCTAGACATAGAATATGGATGGAATTTCTTGCAGAATATAATTTTGGCATTGAGTATATTACAGGAAAGGAGAATAAAGTTATTGATACATTGAGTAGGAGACACATAGTTGTCTTGTATCGCATCCATGTAGAATTTTTGGAACAAATCAGGAATATGTAAAATTAGGATGCATACTACAACCAAATTTTTGAAAATATGAGAAGAAATCCAAAATATAACAAAGATTTTAGCTTCAAATATGGTTTCATATGCTTTAAGGATAGGGTAGTCATTCTTGAAATGGGTGATTTAAGAAATATGGTCTTGAATTAAGTGCATAGATCACCATATTCTGATCACCCTAGGGGAGCAAATATGAGAGAGAATATGAAGAAAACTTTCTTTTGGCCTAGGATGAAGAGGAACACATTGAATTTATCGCTCACTACCTTGAATACCAGAAAGTTAAAGCAGAATGCAAACATCTTGTGGTACTATTGTATATGTATGATGTACCTATGCAAAAATGGTAGGTAATTGCAATGGATTTTATTATAGGGCTACCTAAAAACTGATTTCATTATGACCCAATCCTAGTGGTGGTTGACATATTGATCAAGATTGTACATTTTATACTTGGAAACACTAAATATGAAATTGTGGTTGTGGCTAATAGATTTACCAAAGAGGTATTTTTACTTCATGGTTTTTTGGAAATAATTATATCGGATAGAGACTCAAGATTTACATCCAAGTTTTGGTAATCTTTGCATCGTGCCATAGGTACCAAATTGAATATAAGTTCTGCTTATCACCCAAAAACTAATGGATAGACTAAAAGAGTTAACCAAGTGTAAGACAAGATGCTTTGAATGTACCATATATTGGAAATATGTTGAATATTTTCCATGTTATTCTAGTGGGGCTAACACTAAAAGGTATTGGACACTATGTACCTATACTCGTTGAGGTTTAGGGCTAGTTCAGGCCTCGAACAGGGGTTTGGAGGTGGTAGCTCTTCAAAAAGTAAGGGTCCAAGGATGGTATTTCACGACCAAAATTTTTAGGGTTTAACTTATTTTTAGACCCATATGGGATTTATAGTTACTATATTTGAACCCATGCTTTTTTGTCCATGATATTGTAAAAATATATGCATGTGCCTTTGTTATATATATCATACTTGCATTAGGGTTTGAAGAGACAGAAGAGGAATATTATTTATTGGATATGATCAAGTTAATGCAATAATAAGATAATACTATGTTTGTTTTATTCCTGATTAAGGATTTCCAAGATAAATATTGTGTAATGTGTGAATCTGTGATCTTCTTTTTATTTTGTTATTACTACTTTCTATTTTAGTTTATTAGGGCTCTTTATTTTTCTTCATTTGGTATCAGAGATAGTTTTATCTTTTTTCAAGGAGTAAGGGTTTCAACCCAGTGATAAATTAATTCTTGAGTGGAAGCCGTACATGAAAGGATCTAGGAAAAGGAGAAATATGGAAAGCACATGAATAGAGATTAAAAAATTTAATGGAAAATATTTTTGAGTTGTGTAAACTCAATATGGAGGATTTGTTGGTTGATAGAGATCCATGTATTACGGTCTCGAGAACAAAACCAACATCGATGGCAGATAAGGATTGGTTAAAAATTGATAGTAAGTTAAGGAGCTCTATCAGAGTGTGCTTATTTGATTTAGTATTATTGGATGTATCTACAAAGACCATGAAAAATTTGTTATGGGAGAAGTTGGAAATATTGTATCAAACAAAATCACTGGTAAGATCTTTCTTCAAAAGAAGTTATATTCACTTTAGATTAATGATGGTGACTCTGTGGTTGAACATATGAATTATTTTAACACTATGGTAAGTCAATGAACCTCTGTAGAAGTAAAAATGGATGAAGAGAAAAAATGTATTACTTTATATTTTTATTACCTAATTCATGGGATAACCTTGTTATGGCTATCACCAATACTACATCTACATTGAAAGTAGAGGATATAGTAGGAACTTTGTTATCTAAGGAGATGATATGAAAATGTTCTAAGGATTATCATTAAAAGGAAGCCTTGATTGTGAGTGGTCATTCTCAAGAAAGAAGCAAAAATAAATCAGGATAAAAGAAATCAAAATCTAGGGGTAAATCAGTTGCCCCAGAAAAGAGGAAATTTTGAAATTGTGGTAAATAAGGGCATTATAAAAGATATTGTAGATCCAAAAATGCTAATAATAATTGATCATCTTATGAAGAAACTACAAAAACAAAGACCACAAATGAAGATTCAGGGGATTTATTCTTAGCTGCAGCATGCTCAAGTGAATGTGATAATGCATGGTTGATTGAATCAGGTGCTTCTTTTCATATGAATCCTCATAGGGAGGGGTTATATGAATATGAAAAGATAGAGGTAAAGTATTATTGGGAGATAATTCGACATATAAAATAATAGGTTGAGGAAGAGCCAAGTTAATGCTAAAATATGGAAGAATTAAAACTCTTCCTAGTGTGTTGCATATTCCAGGTTTGGCAAGGAATCTGATATCCGTGAGTAAGATGAATGATGCAGGTGTGAATGTGGTATTCAATAAGGATAGCTACAAGATAGTCTATGGATTCTTGGTTTTGGTAAGAGCAGTTCACAAAGGAACTTTGTTTAGAATTGAGGCTAGAACTATAAGTATTAATTGTAATAACTCTTCTGTTGTACAAGAAAATAATATGGCTATAATGGCTCCGAGTATTCCTACAACAAATATAATGTTGTGGAATAAATTCATGGGGCATATTGGTGAGAAAGGACTTAAAACATTGAAAATTAAAGGTATGGCTAAGGGATTTTCTGATTGCCCATTAAATTTTAATTTTTGTGAACATGTATTTTTGGAAAAAAAACTAGAGTCAAGTTTCCAAGTAGTGCTACAAGGTTTGAATGAATTCCACATCTAGTTCATAGTGATGTGTTTGGACCTGAAAAAGTACTATCATTAGTTAAATATATATATTTTGTTACATTTATAGATTACTTCTCAATAAATACTTGGGTATATTTTCTACGGAATAAATCTGAGGTTTTTAACAAATTTAAAGAGTTTAAGGCTCTTGTGGAAAATCATATAGAGAAAAAGATAAAGGTTTTGATAAGTGGTAATGGTGGTGAGTGTTGCTCTAATGAATTTGAGCAGTTTTGCAAGGACTGTGGAATAGAAATATAGAGAACAACTCCATATAATATATAATAGAATGGGGTTGTAGAATGGATGAACATGATATTGATGGATAAGGATAGAAGCATGCTAAGTGGTGTAGGGTTAGAAAAGAGATTTTGGGTAGAAGCTATGTTAATAGCATGTTATCTCATCAATAGATCTCCTACCTCAGCTTTGGTGGATAAGACTCCATAGGAAGTATGGACTAGTAAGAAACACTCTCGTAGACATATAAGGGTTAGAAAAGATATTTTGCATAAAAGCTATGTTAATAGCATGTTATATCATAAATAGATCTTCTACCTCAGCTTTGATGGATAAGACTCCATAGGAAGTATGGACTGGTAAGAAACCCTCTCTTAGACATCTAAGGGTTTTTGGTTGTGATGCTTAAATGTATGTCCCAAAAGAGAAAAGGACTAAGCTAGACTATGAATTTGAAAAATATATATTTGTGGTTTATAGTACTAGTGTTAAAGGATATAAGTCGTGGAATCTAGAAACACAAAAGGTTGTTTACAGTTGTAATGTGATTGTTAGAGAAACAAAAGGAGTTTTAAAATAGTAAATGCAACCAAGCAAAGAACCAAAAATAGTGCAGGTAAATTGGAACAGGATGAAGAACCTATGATAGAACCTGAATTACAGAGAGAGCCTGAAGAGGAATATTTAGGGGAAGAAGGTGAGGAGGAATCTGAAGATGCAAAACCTAGAACTCCAATTTTGAGGAGATCAAATCGAGAGATAAGACTTCCAAATAGGTATAGTCTTTCAAATTTTATTATGCATTTAATTTATCACTTACTGATGAAGAACTAATACTATAAAGGATGCACTTCAGTCAAGTGAGAATAAGTCTTGGAAAAGGGCTATGGAAGAAGAAATGAAGTCTTTGGATAAAATAAGATATGGGAATTGGTGAAATTACCTCCTGGTAGAAAACCTATTGGTTGTAAGTGGTTATTCAAGAATAAGTACAATGTAGAAGGAAAGTTGGAGAAGTAAAAGGCTCGTTTGGTAACAAAAGGATTTTTGGGGTTGAGGGAATTAACTTTGGTGAGATTTTCTCTCTTGTGGCTAAACTAACTTCAATCATATTTTTGTTGGCTATTTCTGTTACTTTTGATTTTGAAATAGAAAATGTGGATGTAAAGACAACTTTTCTACATGGTGAACTTGATGAAGATATATATATATATCACAACCAAAATGTTTTAAGGTAAAAGATAAGGAGTACATGGTATGCAAGCTAAAGAAGTCTCTTTATAGATTGAAGTGGCCTCCAAGGATGTGGAACCAAATATTTGATAGGTTTGTCTTGATACTTGGGTTTGGAAAAATAAAAGTATATCCATGTGTATATTTCAAAAAGGAAGATGAAAATTTTGTTATCATTGTATTGTATGTTGATGACATATTGTTAATTGGTAATAGTAAGGAGATGATAAAGTTACTAAAATCTCAATTATCTTCTGAGTTTGACATGAAGGATTTGGGTGCCACAAAATTTAATTTGGGTATGGAAATAATAAGGGATCATGCAAATATAAATTTGTGGTTAAATCAAAGGAAATATGTTGATTTGATACTATAGAAGCTTAGGATGCATGATTGTAAATCTGTATGTACTCCATATCCTGTTGGTCAAAAGTTATCTGTTGAATAATGTCCTAAAATTGATGAGGAAATTTAAAAAATGCATCATGTTCCTTATGCTAGTGTTGTGGATAGTATATTTATGCAATGGTCTATACTAGACCTGATATTGCACATGCAGTGGGAGTAGTTAACAGATATATGTCAAACCTAAGAAAGGAATATTGGACTGCTCTGAAGAGGATCTTCAAATACTTGTGTGGAACTACAAATTATGTTGTGTTATGGAGAAAATTCTAGAGGTAATGATATTGTAAATATACAAGGGTTTGTGGGTTCTGACTGGGATGGAGATCTTAACAAGATAATATCCACTAGTACTTATATGTTCAAGATATTTGGAAGGGTAGTAAGTTGGATGAGTAAAAAGCAATCAGTTCTTGCTTTATCCACTACAGAAGAAGAATACATTGCAGTAAATTATACCTATAAAGAAGCAGTATGGCTACAGAGGTTGTGTTCAATAGTTGGTATTAAATAGAAGTCTATGAGAATTAACAATGATAGTCAAAGTACAATATTTTTGGCCAATAATCTTGGTTTTTAGGATCAATCAAAACATATTAATATCAAGTACCATTTTATGAGAGAGATGGTTGAAGAGAACCAGGTGATATTGGAGAAAGTTGATACAAAGAAGAATACTATTGATTCATTAAAAAAGGTTATACCTGCTAAAAAAAATTCTTGGTGTAGAAGATCTATGGGCATGGTTGCCCTTGATAGTTGATAATGGAAGTAATTTGGCCCCTATGGAAAGTATTCAACAAGTGGGAGAATGTTGGAAATATGTTGAAAATTTTACATGTTATTCTGATGTGGCTAACACTAAAATGTATTAGACACTCTATACCTATACTCAACAGGGTTCAGGGTCGATCTGAGCTCCAAATAGGGGTTTGGGGGTTGTAGACCTCAAAAAATCAAGGACCTGGGGGTGATAGCCCCAGACCAAATTTTTTACAATTTAAGTTATTTTTAGACCCATATGGGATTTTAGGGTTACTATATTTGAACCCATGCATTTTTACCAATGTATTTGAAGATATATAAGGATAAAATTCTTGTATTGGATATGGTCAAGTTAATGTAATAATAAGATAATACTATGCTAGTTTGTTACCCAGTTGAGGGTTTCCAAGATAAATATTGTGTAATGTGTAAATCCGTGATCTTCATATTTTGATTCTATTATTACTGATTTTATATTTTAGTTTATTGAGGCTCTTTATTTATCTTAATTGTATGGATTAGAAGATCCATTAGGAGGATTACTTGCATCTGGTGGAGTTTGCTACAATAATGGTTACCATTCTAATTTAGGTATGGCTCATTTTGAAGCAATGTATGGTAGGAGATGTAGGACACCCTTTTTGTGGGACAATCTAGAAGACCATATTGTACTTGGTATAAACATGGTCAAAGACATGGAGGAATAATTAAGGACAATCAATGAATGGTTGAAAGAAGTCATAGATAGACAAAAGAGTTATTTTGAATTAAAGAGATCACCACATGAGTTTGTTTTTGGTGACAGAGTGTTTTTAAGGGTGAGACCTATAAAGAGTAGTACTAAGTCCATAAAACTAGACCTCCACTTTATTGGACCCTTTGAAATTATAAAGAATATTAGTCCTATGGCATATCGACTTACCTTGCCACCCAGTTTATCCAAGATTCATGACACCCTTCACATCTCTTTGCTTAAAAAATATGTAGTTAATCCTGATCATGTGTGGGATTTTTATAATTTGCATATGGTGAACCTAGAGGTCATAGAGATTCAACTAGTAAAATATTTGAGTTTTAGTCCAAATAAATGAGTAAATGGACTTTTGGAGCAATGTAGGGTCTAGTGAGACCGCTACTCAGAACAAAAATCTACTTGGGAAAAAGTAGTAGATATGCATAAACACTTTCTATTTCTATTTGAATGTTTTATGTAATGATGGTTGTTTATCTTCCTTACTTTATGCAATTTGATGGACTCACAAAGGACTATATTTATCCTAAAGGAGGGAGGATGTCATGACCCTCCCTTGGCAAACTATTTTCTAGATAAATTTCCTTTTCATATGAATGATTATATGTTTTCATTATGGTGTTTTTATATGAAAGGTTTGGCTAATTCATGATTTATTATGCAAGCATGTAATTTATAGAAATAATATGTATTGTAATGGAAATTATGGATTAATTCATATTTAGTTCTTAGTTAATTAACTACACATTTAAGGAAGAATGTGATACTGCTAATATAAGATGCATTTTTATAGGAACAAATTCCTTTCGATGGAAACAAGAACAAACCCACTAAGAAAGGGATACCTTAAGAGAAGTTATGTGATGGGTAATTTGATGGAAACATATGAGAGCAAGTTACTTTTAATTAGTGATGCATAGCATGGTTGAACATAATTGTTGCATAATTATCTTTCCTCCATGATAGTCTTAGTTATGCAGAAGTTTTTCTTACACCACAGATGATTATTTTTTTTAGTAATTGAAAATAAATTTAAATGAGGTGGAAATTTCCTTGGCCAATAGAAATACTAAATAAATATTATATTAAAATAACTATTAATCTTGTTAAAGCAACTTTGGAGTGACCACCTATCTTTTTATAATTTATGATTATTGCTTTTGTTTAAGGGTTCAAGAGTAGTTAACGTATCTTGTAGAACCATATTGTTTTGGTGAATGGCAGTAGTTGTTGGTTGTTGTTTTTATTCCCATGTGTGTATATTTAAGTGCTTTTTTATTTTTTATATATGGAAAAAAGGGATTAAGCTACATAGATAGGCTTATGTAGCATAGAGTTTAAGGGTAACCTTTTGAAGGGTAGAAAGGAAATAGAGAAAACCTACACATGTGATATGTGGATGGTATTCAAGACTAGGATTTACTTTTGAAGAACTTTCATAGATATGCTTATGTAAGCATTGGAGGGTTTTTTATATAGGGGGTATAGTAGCTTAAATAATTAGTTGAGCATGGCATACACTAGATTGGATGAGTATTTCTATGAGGAAAAACAAAAAGTGTGATGAAAATTGGGTTGTGATATTTATCCTATGGGTTCTTCCCCCAATCACATAAATTTTATATATGGGGGAATGGATAGTACTTCTAATCCATCTCCTCATAGAGAACCCACAATACCATTTTGTGGTAATATAGGACTTGTGTTGAACTCATCCTTTTCCATGAGATATTTTTAGTATTTCAGTTGGAAAGGATCTGGTATTGGTCACTATGAGCAAGGCACTCGTGGCATTCTTGAGCCTTTTTTGCCACATTATTTTTGTTGTTACTATTCATGTAAAAGAATGCACAGATTGTAGAGATACTAATTCTTCTGTTTGTCCCTACAAGCCCTTTGAAAGGAAAAATGTAAAAATCTCTGCAAGTTTTGTGTTAGAACAAAGAAAATGAAACTGTCGCGATATCGCGACATATTGTAGTTTTGTGGCATCAGATGTAGAAATCGGCTAAGTATAGAAAATGTCACGATTTCGCGACATGTCGCATTTTCACGACCTGTCGTGTTTTTGCGGTCAATGCAGTCAAAGGTAGAAAGGAGGTCAAACTATCGCGATATCGCGACATGTCACGTTTTTGCGACTTGCGGTGGCCACAGAGCAGAGTGATAGAAAATGTCGTGATATCATGACATAAAGTAGCCAAGGGCAATGTCAATGAAAAATTTTGAGATATCATGACAGAAAAGCAAAAAAGGAGCAAACGAAGAAAATGTCACGATATCGCGACATGTTGCGTTATCACGGGAAGGACTGATAGATAAACATAAGGCATGAAAGATGTCATGATTTTGTGAAATTTTTGGAGATGAAGTCAAGCAAGAGGGACTTGTTGTGATTTCATGACAGAAAGCAAAAATGAAGGCGAAGACATGAAAGTGTCACGATTTCATGACACATTGGGCGAAAGGGCCAAGTGTGGAGAATTGTCGTGATATCGCGACATGTCACGTTTTCACGAGGATGGAGCAAGGAGGCAGCCATATTGTACGAAATGTCGTGATTTCAATACATGTCAAATTTTCATGGCCTACAAGCATCAAAGTGAAAGAAGATAGAAAATGTCACGATTTCGTGACATATTGTGAAGATCAAGCCAAACGGAGAAACATGTCACGATTTCGTGACTTGTTGCAGATGAAAGAGCCAAATGGAAAAACATCGCGATATCACATGTCACATTTTCACGACCTGTCACGTTTTCACGGAAGGAAAGCTGACAAGTACAAGGCAAATAGAAATTGTCATGATATCGTGACATGTCGCATTTTCGTGATGAAGGAGCCTGAAAGACAATGCTAAGTACAGACTATCACGATTTCATGACATGTCCCATTTTCGCTACTTGCAGGAAGATGAAGGCCAAGGAAGAGAAAGATGTCACGATTTTGTGACATGTTGCAGTTTCATGGGTATACAAAATAAAAGGACACAGAAGGAAGAAGATGTCACGATTTCACGACATGGTGAGTTTTCGCAACTTGGAGTAGTGAAGAAGGCAGATGAAGAGAAGACGTCGCGATATCGTGACATGTCACATTTTCATGACCTGGTGGTGGAAGAGAAGGCAGTATGGTAAAAGTGTCATGATTTCGTGACATGTCGCATTTTCGTGACTTGTCTCATTTTTGCGACAGAGGCAATAACAAAGGCCCGATACAGTTCTGTTTGCATTTTCCTTCAGAATTGCATAGGAGAACATGCGGAGAAGATAAGATCAAATGCAATAATGTTTTAATAGTTCTCCAATGGATTTTGATATCGTGGTCAAAGAAGCTCAAGGATTAAATGTTGTTGATTATCGATGTGCGCTAGATAGAAGAACCTGAAGCAGTTTTCGAAGCCACCAGAATTAAAGACACCTCCAGCATTCAAGGCTCCTGTTCATGATCTTTTAACAACTCCTGGATTGCTCTAATAATGGTCATTAAATGAAGAAATATGGTCCCTTGTTTCCGTTTATCTTCAGTTGTAATTCATTTAAGACAGGGACTATCATTTCTCCGAGGCATATCAAGGGGATCGTTTCTTCAAAACTTGTTTCATGTTTTAAATGTTGTAATACGAAAGAAAGAGGCAGGCACCTCTATAAATACCAATGTAAAATCTCAAGCAAAGGAGGAAGACCTTTTTGCAAAAATTGAAGTAGAAATCCTAGATGCAGTCTCGCTCTATTCTTAGCATCTTTTGAGTTTGAGATCCAAACTATTGTTTATGTTTTGTTTTCTATTTGATCTACTTCTATTTCGTCCAGTGTTAATATAAGTTGAATTCTACTATCCTGAATTTAGCTGTATTTTTTTTGAATGTTTGAAGTATAATTGAAGACGAATCTACGGCTAGTTTCGATCCGATTTTCGTATACGCTTAAGAATCTGTTGTTGCTTAAGTTTCAGGATCTGGTTTAAGAATATTTGCTATCTAAGGTTGTTCCCCATTAACTATCGGCTTCGGCCATATTTCCATTCCTTTCTGTTATTTCCCTCTCTTTCAGCATTTTCCCATTTCTTTCCTGCATCCTTATCTTCAAAACCAGTTTAGAGTAGTTTGGGAGCCAGCCCTCTCTGGAGATTGGCCCGGGAGACTTCTCTTTCTCTCAACCTTTCAATGTTGGCCAAGTCTAGGGTGCGTATATGTATAAAATCCTTTCCTATGGTAGATTTGTGACCAATAGTTTTTGGCATGCCCGATGGGACAGACTGTTTCTGTCTCCCAAAGACCCATAATCGGTGAGACTGATTGTTCCATTGTTTAACACCCGGAGGAATCAAGATATTGATGAACTGTCTTGACCTCAAAAGCGGCGATTATAAGTTCATCTGGTGACTCTGCTGAAGGCGATTCTTAAGTACCCAAAAATCCTAATCCTGAAGCTGGTGAGAATCTTCGCTTCATGATCACGAGATCAAGTGCCAAAGAATCAGAAGATCCAGTCAAATTCTTCGAGATTGATGTTCAAAACTAGAGGGAGCGCTCAAGAGTGGTAAGACCTATGAACCCATTGTTTGTTGTTTCTTCGTAGGCAACAGGTCAGTTTGTGCCATCTCCGACTCCTCCCAGTACTGCTATGATCCTACCACTAGATCCAAATCCTATGGTTCAAATGGCTAGTCAACAACCTCCTCCACAACGAGTTCTTGCTTGGAACTATTTGGGAGCATTGGATCTACCTCTTTAGAATCCAGTTCCTGCCACAGCAATAAAAGTCTTGCCTACAAACGATGGGACTGGAAAGACAATGTACGAGCATGTGTCAGATGTGGCAACCTTGGCTTCAATTCATAACATCACAGACGAAGATGTCATGATCAAATTGCTCGTCCTGTCACTCCGAGGTAAGTTTTTGTGCTGGTATAGATCCTTGCCTCCCAACTCCATAACTTCATGGGATCAATTAGCAGAGATGTTAATCCAAGGGTTCAATGAGCAAGCAGATCCATTTTCTTTAGTGCATCAATTTAATAATATCAAGAGGCATCCTCAAGAGGAGATAGTGGATTTCAATGTTAGGTTTTCCCGAACTTGGTAGAGAGTTCCTGAGGGTCTTCGCCCTACTCATGAACAAGCAACATTGTACTTTCTTAGGGCTTTTCATTTTGATATTGGTATGAATATTAGGATGTCCAGTGTTCAAACCTTTCCTGCACTGTATGCTCAGGCACAGAAGGCTGAGGCTGATCTGATTGCCATTGGGAAGTTGCCTCCAAAAATAACTATGCCTATTTTTCTTGAGCTTCCACAATACCAGCATACAGGTGCAGTTCCTACATCTTACACTGCTCCATCCATATATCCTTCATCTTCCTAGAATCCTCCCATACCTTCAGTACCTATGATTCCCATTCCACAGATAACCTCTCCACTTCCAACTCCTGCATTACCTTCTCCACCAGTTCCATTACCTTTACCTACCCCGCCTGTGTCCACAAGCCCAGATCCTCAATTGGCTATTTTGAAAGAAATGCAGTCGGCCATGAGAGCTCTTACCAACAAGATGACATCTATGGAGTAGAGAGAGGTGAAAAGGAACTATCAGCCATGAAGGTTCATTCCTGTAGTAACCAGAGAGCAAGTTACTCCTAGCAAGGCTATAGAGAAGGTACCTGAGAGGAACTCAGCGATCCTGGTAAGTGAAGAGGCTGGCCCTTCTAAAGTTACACATGAGCTATCATACTGGTGTTCTTCATGCAACGACCCACATGATGAGTCCACTTGCATGGTTCACCAAAATTATTTGCAAGTTCTTGCGGGAAGCCATGTAAACATGATTCGAGAGGTGGATCAGAGTTCCATGGAGTCTTCTAAGGAATACATGGCGGTTTTGACATGCAGCGACAAGAAACCAATGTTGGTAGATCCGGATAATATGGAGCCATTGAAAGTGCCTCCTATGCAAGCAACAAAGCAGCAAATACCTGTAAAGACTCATGATTCTCCAGCTCCACAACAACCACCTATTTTTTTGAAGGATCCACTTCCACCACAAGCAAAAGAGAAGGAACAAGATTCTATCTCTCAGCCACAAACAGAAACAAAAGAACAAGCTAGAGCGACATTGCAGTATCCTTCATTGACTAAACGACAATGAGTGGAGGCCACCCAGTAGTATAGAAGTAGATTTGAATTTGCCAGTGGAGGGAAAGAGCTGATCTCACCGAAGTACAACATCATTGAGGAACTCAAAAGGATACCAGCTAAGGTAAGTCTGTATGACACTTTGTAGCTACCTGGACAGGTAAATATCTTACAAGAATCCCTGAAGAGCACACAAAGTAAGGGGAAGGCTCCAGCCTAGGTAGTTCTGTCTCAAACTCTGACTTCTTCAGTTTTAGGGAAAAATAGGCCACCACCTTTTTATCTTTCATTGAGAATGGAGGGACATGTGGTGCATAATTGTCTTATTGACTCAGGAGCAGCTACTACTGTTATGCCAAAGGCAGTATGTGATGTCATAGGCATGGAATATACAAGAACTAGCATGGGAGTTTTGTAGCTAGATGGTACCTCGGTAAAAATAGTGGGCATGATTAAGGATGTCCCCATCTCCCTGCATGCCATGCCCCATATTACTGTGATCTAGGAGATCATAGTGGTGGACCTGGAGCCATGCTTTGGTATGTGTCTCTCCCAAGAATTCACGGCTAAACTTGAGGGTTACCTTTCTTTGGATTTTACTCATTTGGAGGTACTCCATAAAGGGAAAAAGGTGAATATTTTCAATGAAAAGCCTTCCACATTTCATGTGGAGAGAATAGATGAAGTGGACAGATTAGCAAATTCAGTGCACATGATGTCTGAAGAATTTGGCAAGTTTGACTTAATGGAAGAAGCTTTAGAAGAGCTCCACCCAGAAAATGAATTTTCTATGGCCAATTTCAATGCCATGCTGGAAACTGACTTGGGATGTTATTTTGTTCTTAAGACAGAAATAGCTCAAGAGAAGAGTGATGGAAGTCAATATCAGCTCTGGAAACTCTATTTTGATGGAGCACGATGCAGAAATGGTGTTGGAGCTGGGATTGTTTTAATATTACCTTATGGGATTCAACGATCCCATTCATATCGGTTGACTTGGAGCTGCACAAATAATGCAGCAGAATACGAGGCTTTATGCCTAGGTCTCAAGAAGGCTAAAAAAATTGGAGTGAAACAATTGCAAATTTTTGGTGACTCTGAGTTAATTGTCAATCGGGTGACCAATAAGTGTGTTTCCAAGCACCATTATCTCAAGAACTATCACAACAAGGTCTAGGACTTGTTTGAATTGTTCTCTACTCTCAGCATACATTCCATTCCATGAGAACAAAATAAATATGCTAACCTGTTGGCTTCCATGGGAGAAAATTTTTCACCAACTGAGCAGGTGGTTAGAAAGCCAAAAATAATGAGAATGGTGTATAGGCCCTCTGTTCCAGATAAGGACACATTTTGGCAAGTCTTAGATAGCGATGAGAAAATTGTTAATTTTTTGGTTCGAGAAGCTGCTACCATCAAGGGAAGGACCTTGGAGCATGAAGAAACTGAAGGGTTGATTCAGTTGTGAAATAACCACATTCCTAGAGGTCTCATTACTCTATAAATCTTGTTTGATCAGAATGATTGGTCCAAAAATCATCAGATCAAAGTTGATAAAAAAGAATACATGGAGCTTCAGTTAGAGGCTGATAAGGTCATTAAGATTGGAACTGATTCCACTCCTGCTAAATTGCAAGAGATTAGGCAATTGTGTTAGGAGTTTTTTGATATTGTGTCCTGGAGCTATGAAGATCTGAGGGGATACGATAAAAAGATCATTCAGCACACTATCGAGCTGGAGGATGGAGTTAAACCTTTCAGGCAAAAGCAAAGATCGGTGAATCCAAAGATTGAAGCCCTCATGAAGGCAGAACTTGCAAAGATGTTGCAGGCCCAGATTATAGATCCGATCAAGCACTCAACTTCGGTTGCTAATTTGGTTCCAGTTCGTAAGAAGAACGGTGATATATGGCTGTGTGTATATTTTCAAAACTTGAACCGAGCATCCTTAAAAGATCACTACCCATTTCCTCGCATTGATCAGATCCTTCATGTTGTTGCTGGAGCTCAGCATTTTTCATTGCTAATTGCTAGATGGATTCTCTGGATATAATCAAATTTGGGTCAGGGATGAGGATCAGCACAAAAATGCATTCACAACTAAGTGGGGTACCTTTACCTATCAACGCATGCCCTTCAGATTTTCCAATGCTAGGGCTACATTTCAAAGGGCCATGGACATCGTGTTTGGGGAGCTCTTAAAAAATATTATTGTCATCTATCTCAATGATATGACTGTCTTTTCGCACAAATGAGAAGAACACTATTTTCATTTGAGGCAGATATTTGAGAAATGTCAGGAGTTTGGTGTTTCTATCAACCTGAAGAAATACATCTTTGCAATAAAGGAAGGTAAGCTATTGGAAAATCAATTTTGTCAGAAAATTGATATTCGTATAGAGTTCTGTCGAATTCTACCCGAAATATAGGCTAGAATATCGCATCCGTTATCCAAACGGACGCGAAACATACCGTTGGAAAGTGATTCAGTAACTAAACCTTCCGCATTGATCAAATTGGAATCCTTCTTCATAGTAAGTAAGGTCTTAGTGATAATTTCATTATAGAATTACTTCATTATGGATAAGTGGGAATAAGCATCATCTCCAGAGATGAGGATAGTATTTTTTTTTTTTTTTTCACTTGTTTTACTGCCTTTTCATATCTTACAGAATCACTTGTTTTACACAAAATTTAAATGAATTACCATACATAACATAATATTTCTCCACCAATTTTTTTTTGGCGAGCTTCTCGATCGGTCATAATTCCTTGGGAAGTAGAAAGGATTACGATCCCCATTCCACCTAGAACTTTAGGGATCTCCCGAGAATTGGAATAGATTCTCAGACCAGGTTTGCTAGTACGCTTTGAAGTGGTTATGTATGTCTTCTAATGTTTGTAAAAAAACATTTCCAGTAGTTAGCCTGGGACAATTAATTTGTGAAAGTGAATATATATCCGAAGATGAGCCATTCCCCAAATCTGGTCAAATTCTAGTCGTTCATGAGGAATCTTTAGTCATGATATTGGCTAAACCCTATTTGGGTACTGGAGGAGCAACTGTTCATAGTCATTATGGGGAGATTATTTACGAAGGAGATACATTGATAACTTTGTTAAATGAAAGATTAACAACCGATGATATAATTCAAGGTCTTCCTAGAATTGAAAAATTGTCAGAAGCCCGTTCGACTAATTCAATATCAAAAAATCTCAAAAAAAATGTTAATCGTCTGTATTTGCATTAATTGCAATTTCATTTCTCCTAGTGATTGGTGTACCTGTCGCACTTGCCTCTCCTATAGTTATTATGGAGTGGATGAGTTGGTATCAAGACAGAGGTATCTGATTATTTTTTTGATACTTGCATCAGCGATGGAAGAGAGCGACTTTCTTACACATCCACCCCGGGCAGATTTTTATCTGCCGAAATGATTCGCCAAAAATTGGCGTTTTTCGTCAGGCGTTCAGGATCAGTTTCAGGATCAGAAATTTATTCTTCTAATCAAGATCAATTTTCTAAATGGATTGTGGCAAAAAAAATAAGAAGGGATTACTTAGGCAGAGAGCTCGAACACCGAGTAAAAGCTCTAAGCAAAGGATCCCCTATTCTAGATGTGATAGACAAAAGAGTTAAATTCTGCACGGAAAGTGGAATGTGCCTTCCTGAAATAGAAGATCCTTTCCTAAGTGGGCCTTTTCGGGGAATAATGCAGCAATTGAGATCCGCATGGATCCCTTTATGTATATCTAAGAAGATATTACTACCACCTACACCTTTATCTTTTGAGGATAAATTAGCTCAAGAGATATCTAAAGAGCTTCAGAAAAAGAAGGATAGATTAGCTCAAGAGATGGCTGAACAGCTTCAGAAAAGGGCTTCTGCTCCAAAAGAAGAAGAGACAGAATTTACTTATAAAGAAGAAGAAGAGACAGAATTTACTTATAAAGAAGAAGAAGAGACAGAATTTACTTATAAAGAAGAAGAAGAGACAGAATTTACTTATAAAGAAGAAGAAGAGACAGAACTTCCTTCTAAAGAAGAAGAAGAGACAGAATTTACTTCTAAAGAAGAAGAAGAGACAGAACTTCCTTCGGAAGGTAAATCAATTTTGTCAAAAAATTTGTTTTCGACTTCATCCGAGTAGTTAAGCCTATGACTGAGCTATTAAATAAAGATGCGGAGTTCAAGTGGACAACTCAAAGGAAGAACGCATTTCAAGAGATTAAATATAGAATTGTAAAAGCCCTTGTGTTGATCAATCTGGATTATTCTAAGGACTTCATTCTATATGCAGTTGGGGAGGATGAAATTTATGCTATAGTACTTACACAGGAATGAGACGATGGGGATGAAAGACCCATTGCTTTCCTTAGCCAGGTTATCTTACCCCATGAAGAGAGATACAATTTCATTGAGAAGCAGGTCTATGCTGTCATGAAGTCTCTAAAAAAATTCCACCATTTTGTATCCCATAGCAAGACGATCATCTATGTCGTTCACCCCGATGTAAGTAATTTTATCATTCAGGGCGAGATGGGTGATAAGCATGCTGGTTGGGTCACTAAAATTCAAGAGTTCAATTATGAGATCCATCCAACCAAGTTGGTGCGTGGTAGAGCCTTATGTCAGCAACTAGCAAAAACTGCGGCCTCTGAGATGGTTGATTATCAAGTGAGCGACCCTGTTGAAGAAAGGAATCTAAGGAATACCTTTTCACAAAGCCAAGGTTGGGTAGAAGACCTTGTGGATTACTTTTTAACCGGTATATTTCCCCCATAATTAAGTGCTTCACAAAGGAGAAGGTTTCGCTTACAAGATCTTAGGTATGTATTGTTTCCCGAGGGATTGTTCTTCAAAAATATTGATGGAGTTCTCCTAAGGTGTGTAAAGGAACATGAGAAGACTAGACTCCTAGAGGAATTTCATTCTGGCATGTCGAGAGGACATTACGCTAGTAGGCCCATGGCATTAAAGATTATTTTGGTTGGTTACTATTGGCCAACTTTGTTCATGGATACCTTCAAGATTGCTCAAGCTTGCGATAAATGCCAAAGGTATACGAGACGGATCAGAAATGCATCATTGCCCCTACATCCAATTCAAGTTGAAGCACCTTTCTAGCAATGGGGGTTGGACTTTATTGGGATCATTGATTCGAACTCTTCAGTAGGACATAGGTATATCCTAACGGCTACTGATTACTTTACAAGATGGTCTGAGGCTATTCCAACCAAGGCTACGAATCAGGAAATGGTAATTACTTTCATTGAAGGACTGATTACGTGTTTTGGCATTCCTGATGCCATTATCACAGAAAATGGAACTCCATTCATCAGAGCCAAGTTAGGTGAATTTGCAAACAAATATGGTATTTTTTTGAAGACATCCTCCAATTATTACCCTCAGGGTAATGGCTTGGCAGAGTCCACAAACAAGAACTTGTTGAAGATTTTAAAGATGTCATTGGGGGATAATAAGAGGTCCTGGCACTTGCTGCTGAACCAGGCATTATGGGAAGATAGAATTTCAATCAAGAAGTCTATCAAGACTTCACCATATGCCCTGGTATATGGGAAAGAGGCAATATTGCATGTTCATTTAGAATTGCCTACATTGCAGCAATTGAAGGAATTCTCAGACGATGAGGAAAATATGGATCCCATGAGCATATGATTGGGTCAGTTGTTGTAGCTAGAAGAGCAATGTTCCTTGGCCTATGATGAGTTTGCTAAGCATTCACAGGCAGTATAAAATTGGTTTCATAAAGGTTCTACTAACCGCACATTCAAAATAGGTGACTTAGTCTTAAAGTGGAACGAAAGGAAGGCCAAGCCAGGGATGCACCAGAAATTTGATGCTCTGTGGGAGGGCCCATTCCAGATTGTCCATGTAGGTTCGGAAAATTCATTTTATCTGGATTACTTGGATGGTAATTCACTTCCCATTTTAGTGAACGACTTTCATTTGAAAGCCTACATTTCTTGATAGCATCAAAAAAAAAATCTCTTGTGAACTTCGGCTCTTTTTGCACGTGAGCCCATAGGTATGTTTATTTCTTTTTTCCTTTTCCTTCCCAGCAACTAGTGGCTTTTCCTCTACTTCTTCTTTCCACTTCCTTACTTCATTCTCTTCCTCTCCTATTCCTTCTTTTTCTACAATTACTCAAGCCACTACTGTTGTTTCTACTCCCCTCTCTAATATTCCCGTTTCTTCTTTCCCCATTCTTCTAATTCTTTGCTTTTAAACACTTCTTTTCACAGTTCACACCACCTTCTCCAATCCATCCACTTCCATTTCAATTTTTTTTGTACAGTAGCTGGTAGCATAGTAGCACCCTGTTGCTATACCTACCCCTTCCACTCCTCCATTTTCCACCATTCCATTATTCACCATTTCCATTCCACGTCCTGTGCATCCACTGGTCATTATATCATTCATTTCCATTTTTGCAACTCAGGTGCTTTTCACTACTGCCATGGAGATCCTTGCACAACACCTGGTGATTACACAGTTCAACCGAGCTAGGAAAAATGCAGTCATTCAAGAAATAGAGGAAGTTCTACTCTTCTATAAATTTCTGTTGCAGGTCCTATTTTGAGTGCCGAGTGCTAGTAAAAGCTTATTGCAGCTGCCTATAGAGATGACCAGCACTTACTTCTTCTATCCCTTCAACTTTTTGACTATGTTGCCCAATGGATAAAGGCCTGAGGTTCATGCATATAGCAGAACTGTATACCCCGAAAGCCGCCAAGAATGTTGGCATTTTTGCCACATTATTTTTGTTGTTACTATTCATGTAAAAGAATGCATAGATTGTAGAGATAATAATTCTTTTGTTTGTCCCTACAAGCCATTTGAAATGAAAAATGTAAAAATATCTACAATTTTTGTGTTAGAACAAAGAAAATGAAACTGTCGCGATATCGCAACATGTTGCAGTTTCACGGCGTTAGATGCAGAAATCAGCTAAGTACAAAAAATTTGACGATTTCGTGACATGTCGCATTTTTGTGACCTGTCGCATTTTTGCAGTCAATGCAGTCAAAGGTAGCAAGGAGGTCAAACTGTCGTGATATCGTGACATGTCGCATTTTCGCGACTTGTGGTGGCCACGGAGCTGAGTGATAGAAAATGTCACGATATCGTGACATAAAGCAGCCAAGGGCAATGTCAATGAAAAATGTTGCGATATCGCGATAGAAAAGCAAGAAAGGAGCAAACGGAGAAAACGTCGTGATATCATGACATGTTGCGTTATCACGGGAAGGACTGATAGATAAACACAAGGCATGAAATATGTCACGATTTTGCGACATTTTTGGAGATGAAGTCAAGCAAGAGGGACTTGTCGCGATTTCGCGACAAAAAGTGGCAATGAAGGCAGAGACAGGAAAGTGTCAAAATTTTGTGACACATTGGGGTGGAAGGGCCAAGTGTAGAGAATTGTCATGATATCGTGACATGTCGTGTTTTTGCGAGGATGAAGCAAGGAGGCATCCAGATTGTACGAAATGTCACGATTTCGTGACATGTCAAATTTTTGCGGCCTACAAGCATCAAAGTGAAAGAAGATAGAAAATGTCATGATTTTGCGACATATTGTGAAGATCAAGCCAAACAGAGAAACATGTCATGATTTCACAACTTGTTGTAGATGAAAGAGCCAAATGGAAAAAACGTCGCGATATCGTGACATGTCGCATTTTCATGACCTGTCACATTTTTGCGAAAGGAAAGCTAACAAGTACAAGGCAAACAAAAATTGTTGCAATATCACGACATGTCACGTTTTCGCGATGAAGGAGCTCGAAAGACAATGCTAAGTATGGACTGTCATGATTTCGCAACATGTCCCATTTTTGCTACTTGTAGGAAGATGAATGCCAAGGAAGAGAAAGATGTCGCGATTTCGTGACATGTTGCAGTTTCATGGGTATACAAAAGAAAAGGACACATAAGGAAGAAGATGTCGCGATTTTGTGACATGGTGAGTTTTCGTGACTTGGAGTAGCGAAGAAGGTAGACGAAGAGAAGACATCGTGATATCGTGACATGTCACATTTTTGTGACCTGGTGGCGGAAGAGAAGGCAGTATGGTAAAAGGGTTGTGATTTCATGACATGTCGCATTTTCGTGACCTATCTCATTTTCGCAACAGAGGCAATAACAAAGGCCCGATACAATTATGTTTGCATTTTCCTTCAGAATTGCATAGGAGAACGTGCAGAGAAGATAAGATCAAACGCAGTAATGTTTTAATAGTTCTCCAATGGATTTTGAGATCATGGTCAAAGAAGCTCAAGGATTAAATGTTGTTGATTACCGATGTGCGCTAGATAGAAGAACCTGAAGCAGTTTTTGAAGCCACCAAAATTAAAGACGCCTCCAACATTCAAGGCTCCTATTCATGATCTTTTAAAAACTCTCGTCTTGCTCCAATAATGTTCATTAAATGAAGAAATATGGTCCCTTGTTTCCTTTTATCTTTAGTTGTAATTCATTTAAGACAAGGACTATCATTTCTCCAAGGCAGATCAAGGGGATCATTTCTTCAAAACCTGTTTCATGTTTTAAATGCTGTAATACGAAAGAAAGAGGCAGGCACCTCTATAAATACCAATGTAAAATCTCAAGCAAAGGAGGAAGACCTTTTGCAAAAATTGAAGCAGAAATCCTAGATGCAGTCTCGCTCTATTCTTAGCATCTTTTGAGTTTGAGATCCAAACTATTGTTTATGTTTTGTTTTCTGTCTGATCTACTTCTGTTTCATCCAGTGTTAATATAAGTTGAATTTTGTTGTCCTGAATTTAGCTGTATTTTTTTTTAATGTTTGAAGTATAATTGAAGACGAATCTACGGCTAGTTTCGATCTGATTTCCGTATACGCTTAAGAATCTGTTACTGCTTAAGTTTCTAGATCTGATTTAATATATTTTCTATCTAAGGTTGTTCCCCATTAACTATCGGCTTTGGCCATATTTCCATTCCTTTCCGTTATTTCCCTCTCTTTCAGCATTTTCCCATTTCTTTCCTGCATCCTTATCCTCAAAACTAGTTTAGAGTAGTTTGGGAGCCAGCCCTCTCTGGAGATTGGCCCGAGAGACTTCTCTTTCTCTCGGCCTTTCAATGTTGGCCAAGTCTAGGGCGCGTATATGTATAAAATCCTTTCTTGTGGCAGATTTGTGACCAACAGAGCCCTACTACCAATTTCCTACTAATATATCTAGCCTATTGTATGACCATTTATCTTCACCTAATACCCTCATAGATAATAATCAATGCATCACTCTTGGTATCAAGGAGGATAGTGATGATTAGTGCACCAATTTTGAACCTATGCACCATTTTCTCGATGATCTTCCTCAAGTTTCTACCATTGATGCTTTCCCACTAGAATATTTGAGTGATGAACTCAATGAACTATTTGAGAAACTCTCGATTAATTTTGATAGCTCTAGAGAGGATTCATCCCTCATTGTTTCTACCATAGATCCCATAGAAAATGATAATTTTTACCTATATATATTCCTCATAGCTCACCTCATTATTCCTATACTCCTCTCTTTAGAGCACACTGATCATCCCATTCACCCACCATTAGCCCAACTACCTCCTCAACCTCCTATCATAGTCCAACTTCTCCCTTGTGAGCATGGGAACCTAGATTCTATTCCCCCCCATTGCCTGCTCCCTTAGGTTAACATGATTTCCATTGATCTTTCTGCCTCACTTCATGTTGGAATATATATTACATTATTTGATACATGCCAATGTACCACCTATGGTACATTATTAGATTAGGAGAAAATCTTAGATTAAGGTTTGAGTAGTTACTCCATGCAATGTATTAAATGCACAAATATTAGAATGTGTAATAATGTAATGTGCATGTAGTCCATATGTACATGAGTCATAGGATAAATAGTTGAAGATTCATGGACCAAGGGATATATCTCCTTATATATACCTTTGACATAGATAGGTAGTGAGAAAGGAAGTATAGTGATTAAGGTATCTTATCTTAATCACTACAAAATTATTTATATTCAATGATTACATCATACTTGTGTTGTCCAACATAGGTAGAGTGTCTTAAGATACTAAAATATCAATTTGATTAGAATCACCAAGTGGTTGTATCATAAAGCTCAAAGATCAAAATATGAAATGGAGGGAAAGAGCCAACTAAGGGCTCAAGAGCATAGTTTTCAAGGTGTCTAAAGACACCAGATTCAACATCATAGATATCATATGAGAAATGATCAAAGTGAAATAGGGGCATGTAATATAAAGAGATAAAATAAGGGTATAATAATGATTTTAGCAAGGGAAACATAATTCAACTCAAGTGCAAGTTGCAAGAGGAACAACACAAATAGCAAAGACAAGGTGTAAGTTGGACTACCCAAGAAGATAAGGATAAAATATTGGACAAAAAACCATGTAGATAATAACATTGAAACACCTTAGCACCACCTTCATTGTAGTAGAGCCACATTTTTTGGAGATAAACCACCTTCATTGGAAAGAAGCACCACTATTCATTGGAGAAATCATGCTTCTATTGCAAGCCAAAATAAATTACAAAAGTTGGCAAGAGTGTTAAAGAAATAAGGGATGTTGAGAGTGTAGTTACATGCAAGGGAGAGAGCTTCCACTTGCCACCCTAAGTGAAGGAATCTCATGCCACTTGGCACAAAGGAGAAGAACAAGAAGAGCACCTACAAATTCTTTGTAACAACTCTGAATTATAATGCTTGCACAAGTAGAAGAGTGATCAAGTAACACTCCATTCAAACTGATAGGGATCAACCATCATTTATTCAATGCTTAGAAGCTATTCTAATACCTACATTACCAAAATCAACATTGCCTAACATTTACAACTCACTTGCAGCACTTAGAAATAAAACTCATGTTCAAAGGGAACATAAATACCATTTGGTATACATTTCAAAGGTAGATAGAGGTGTATTAATAGATAGAGGTGTATTAATACATATGTCCAAGAGAGCACATAAACTATTACTCACATAGGTCAAATAACAGATAAGAGAAAGTAAATATATTCATAAGCATGGTAGATAATGAAGAACATTTATTGCATATTATCATACCTTGAATACTAAAGAAGATACAATATTCAAAGACTTGAAAGTGTAGTCAAGGTCGAACCCAATCAAAACAAAGCACATTACAAAGAGGTGTAGTTGCATTACTTTAATATTTGCTTACTATAAAGTGCAAGGAGTTATAAGGTTCATATCTAAGGTTTTTTAATTAATTTCAAGCATATATAAGGAGCAAAAATCTTAGATATATTATTAATTATTTAGAAAGCCAATTAAAGAAAGGAGTTTATATCATTAAGAGTTATTTCAATTTGTATTACTTGAGATTCTAATATCATAATATTTGCAAATAATTAAACTAGGATATATAAGGGTTTCTACCTTTAAAAAATTGAAATATTATTTTGCAAATAATATCATTTTATAAATTTCCAAATTAGGGAGATATAAGGAGTACTACACCAAAATTTAGAACATTGGAATTTAGAAAACTAAACCATTGAGAATTAAAAAATTGAAAATATTTCTCATTGAATTGCTTAAAAGTTGGGAATTATTATACTAGTATCTTATACAAATTGAAGGGCCAAAAGAAATCCAACTATAGAGTCATGGAAAATAGAGAACATCATAATATTGAAAGTGTATTAAAATTATTTCTAGCTTTCACAAATAGGGAGAAATAAGGTGAAAATTAGAAGTTTAACATTAGGGATTCAACTCAAAATAAATCTAAAAAAATCTAAGCACTTTTCCAAAACTATAGTACACTCAAAACACTAGGGATATATAAGGGGTTCTACAAAACTTGAGATTAGACAAGATTTTATCAAGTTCAAAACATTCAGTAAAGACAAGGTCTTCCACAAAACTCAAGAATTGAAAGGTAGTATTTGATCATACTCTAAACTAGGGATACATAAGGTAGAAAAACTCAAAGTTTTAAAAATTTTATAAATTGTACGAAGAAAAATTATTTAATAAAAAAACTATAGAAAATCTTATTAAGTATACAAGATTCAAGGAATCAAAATGGTTCAGAGACATACTTGATTCTAGAAATGATAGTAGAGAAAATACAAGTAGAAGAGAAGAACCAATATGGCATAGAAAGAGTTTTGAGAACTCACAAGCTAATAATTCATCAAAATTAGATTCTATAGAAAGAACTTCCAATTATATGAGGAAAGGAACTAATGACAAAATCAAGAACCATACACAAAATATAGATAAGGATATTGATCAGAAAAATATCCTATAGACTTATGAAAGAATAGCTTCAATTGTGCATAGATGGTTTGACCATTTCATCAAGGAAATAGATGAACTTGATTCTCCTAAGACCAGTAATGAAGAAGTTAGGATATCTTCACAATGCACCTATTGCAACAAATTTGGTCATGAGAAATAAAACTCTTGGAGTTTCCATCCATGTAATTATTGTGGAGGAAAATCTCATTTATATTTCTTCTGTTACTATAAAGACAAGCACTATAAAATATTTGAATAAAAACTAACATTCAAATTATATTATATCTTTCAAGTTCTTATTTTAGAATCATCTACTAACAATAAATTCAAGTTTAAAATTTTTTAAGAACAAGGAGATAGGTCATTCAGAGAATCAAAGGAAAGAAAATGGATCAATTTTTATCCACATATAACTAGAAAAGTTATAAGATCTCTAGTTCATCAAGGATACTTAGAAGACTTCAAGGACAAATATCCTACCAAACACTTTGAAATACCAAAAAGTAGTGGAATGAAGAAGACAAGGAAGGACAACATAAAGACTAAACCAGTAGAAAAATAAGGATCTATTCAAGCTAAATACCATTTAAAATATGAATACCATATATCCAAACAATGTAATATAGCGGGGCATTAGAATATAAATTATATTATGTGGTCCATGCCAATGTACCACCTTGGAAACATTATTATATTAGGAGAATATCTTAGATTAAGGTTTGAGTAGTTACTCCATGCAATGTAATAAATGCACAAGTGCTAGAATGTGCAATGATGTAAATGTGCATGTAGTCCACATGTACATGATTCATAGGATAGGTAGTTTAAGATCCATGGGCTAAATTATATATCTCCCTATATATATTCCTTTGAAATAGAGAGGTAGTGAAAGATAAAGTATAGTGATTTTAGCAGGTACAATGTAGATCATGCATTATTTATGGAGTGATCAAGTCCTCCATTATATTATAATGTACTATTTTTTTGAGCTTACATTAATGAATGTTTTTTGAGTTATTACATAAGTCTCTCATATAATTTTCATGCATATTATATTACCATTATCATATAGTTAATATTGCTTGCTCATTTTAAATCTTGTGGTTGCATTTACTTTAATATAGATCATTAAAATCTAACACTTCATGATACCAATCACTCTTCCAACCTCATTTACATTGACCCCAATCTCATAAAATTTGATCACCTTTCTTATTTGTATTCCCATTTCAATTGTATTCCCTATGACTAGCTCCTTTGTGAGGCTAGTCAGTATATTTCACCCCTAACCATTGCTCACCTTTTTATCAAGTCGACCTTAGACTCAGATCCTTCGATCACTATGAACCTTGCTAATGATATACACCTTATTATCACTCTACATTAGTTAGAAGAGGGTTCCCATATGCTCATTTAGGACACCATAAATGTAGACCTTAGTACTGACCTATAAAATCCCTATATCGTTAAGCTTGGAAAAGGCCTTTCACTTAATGAAAGAGGACAATTTACCGTCCTTATTACCAAATATAAGAAATTATTTGATTGGTTCTTCAAGGACATGCCTGGATTGGACCCCAGTTTAATTATTCATAATATTACCTTGTGACCTAACGCTAAGCCAATTAAGCAAAAATTATGAAAAATTCACCCCACCATACCCTTCATGGTCAAAGAAGAATTACAAAACCTTTTGGATGTGGGTTTCATTTGTTGGACATTTTGAGTAGATGAGTTGTCATTGATGTCAAGAGTGAATGATCATTGATGTCAAAAGTCAGTTTTAGTGAGCAGTGCAAGGAGAAGCAGTTTCATAATCAGTAAAGTCCACTTTCAGGTGGTCAATATGAGTTTCAAGAGCAATGAAGATGTCCAAGCAAAATAATATTATAATATTAAAAGGGAAGATTTAAATTAATTTAAATAATTTCATTCTAAATTTATTTATTAATAAATTTAATTAACTTTAAAATTTATTAAGTTAATTATAGATTACTTATAATATAATTATTAAATAAATTTATAACCCTAAGGTTGGGTTATAATAAAATTAATTTATTAACCCTAAGGTTGGGTTATAAAGTTTATTCGAATTCAAATTTGAAATTTGAATCATCCGTCGACGTCTCTCAAAGTGTGGACTATGCATATAAGAAGGGGGGCAAAACATTGTTTAAAACTATGATTATGCAATTTGATATATGCTAAGTTTTCGACCATCATGTGTAAAAAGGAAGACAAGGTTTTCAATATTTCAATGTTTTTTGTGGAAGAGGATAGGATAAAGTGCAGTGAAGACTTTGTTTTCATTTCATAGGACCATGTAGCATAGCTAGAAATCGAGTAAGGTGTAGAGGGTTGGCAGGATCGAGGTGCAAGGTTTGAAACCTGTCGGTTTTGATTTTGCAAGGTGAAAGATTGGTTTTTGGGTACCGTATTGATCGAAGATAAACAAGAGGAAGGCTTTTGCCTTCCCCATTGTGTGGGAGCTAGTAGCCCACATGGTGGGCTAGCACCTTGGTAAGGTGCTTGGTGGAGGAGTGGTCACGTGTTCGAAACATGCGGTGATGTTTTGCTTGCAAGGTATGCATCATGTATTTTGTGCTAAGGTTGTGTGCTTTCAAAGATGCTTGGTTGTGATAAATAAATATTAGATAAGGTTTCTAATGGAGATATACAAGTTTTAATATTAAATATTTTACTTTAATTTTGAAAGGTTTGAGTTATAATGTTGGAGTAATAAGGAATAAATAAAATATTTTTTATTTCTTATGTGTATTGATGAATATTTCTCTAAATTTGGAACAATAAGGTGTATGCAAGGAATTATATATATATATATATATATATATATATAAAGTGAAAAACCCCTTGCGGGGCTGCCTTGGTCTGAGAGACCACAAACAGGGGGTTCTACACTGTGAAAGTCACTCGGGAGTCGCACCCGACCCTGCCCGCACCAACATTATCAATTGCATTTTGGATACCCAATTCAGATTTTTAGTAGGGTGGATATTTGAACCTGGGACCTCTCTTGGAGGATTTCCCTCTCCTCTCCAACTCACCTACAACACCTGGGTAGGAATTATCTTTTTATGAATGTGTGTTGGTGAATGCTTATTTCAAAGGAGTAATAAGGTGTAATTGAGTTTGATTATTTTTGTAATTGGGAAATATTTTGAGAGAGTGTTAGTGTGATATTTTGTCATCTAACTATTGAAATTGGCAAAGGAGAAAATTATGTTCAAAACAAGTTTTAAGGGCACTTCTACATCAAACAAAAAGGTATGGGTACATTCTTCTTTGGTTGAAGTGATTGATTGAGGTTTTCTAAAAACAATATTGGAGTGAAAAGGCCTTAGTTAATTTTTTCTTTGTTGGTTTGTTGAGTTGATGAGTTTTCTAAAATGGAAGTAAATGCTATAAATATTGTTTGATAAGAATTGTTGGATATTTTGAGTGAGTGAATGCATGCTTCATATTTGGGTGATTGAGATCTCTTGTTGTTGAGTTTGAATATTGGATTAGGGTTTGTGAAAGAACATGAGTATCATTCTTATGTGAGATTTTTTGGAAATAATTAAGTGAGTGTTCATATGATTAGACTAGGGTTTGTGAGCAAATATTATTTCATTGAGTGATTGGTTGAGCCTAGTCAAGTGAATGTGTTGAAGTGATATTTTAATTTTTGTGAAATAAATTTTTCCATATTCTAAATTGATTTGAGAGAGAGGTTTAGTGTTTGTGAATGTGAAATATATTGAGTTTCTAACAATTCTCTATATGTTTATATGGTAAAAATAGAGGTTGAAGGTGATTGAGCATTGTTATGAATGTGAAGCATATTGAGTCTCTAACAATTCTCTATATGTTTCTATGGTAAAAAGAGAGATTGAAAGTGATTGAGCATTGTGATGAATGTGAAGCATATTGAGTCTCTAAAAATTATCTATATGTTTTTGTGGTAAAAAGAGAGATTGAAAGTGATTAAGCATTGTGGTGAATGTGAAACATATTGAGTCTCTAAAAATTCTTTATATGTTTCTATGAGATTTGAGATAAGTTCTAGTGAGGACTTGTTGAATAGATTTGGACAAGCTCTGGAGAGATCTTGTGGATAGATTAGTGTGAGATTTTGTGGAATATTACAAGGTATATTTGATATGTATTTGAGAGGGCTTGTGAGCAGAGTTGGTTGATTTATTTGTTCAAACCTTGAGTTAAGATTTGGGGTAGATATTGGAGATTTTATTTGAGATTAAGTAAATTTTTGTGTTAATTCTTGAGGATAAATTTAAGAATATATTTTGGTGCAGATTTGAGGATAGGTTTGTTCCAGACTGGAGACAAATATTGAGTAAATTTGAGGTAGATCGAAGGATTGTGTTTATTGTAGATTAGAGGATAGAGATTGAGCAGATTGGTGCTAGACCAAAGGACTATGTTGAGTGCATATAAAAGGACAAATATTGTGTAGATTTATACTAGACCAAAGGAATGTGTTTAGTACTAATATTTAGCTTTGGAGGTGACATAGGATAGAGTATGGCAATATCCAACAGATAGAGATGCATTAGATAGGGTAGTGATGACAAGTATTCTAAGTTAGGACAAGAGTATTTAGTGGATAGATATCCATAAGATAGTGCAGTGGAGAAAGCAATTCTTGTAGAATATCACCAGCCAGAGCTAAGGAGAAATGAGTTATCCTATGGATAGAGATCCATGAACCAGCTTAGGAGATTGGTCTCATGTGGATAGAGATCCATGAACTTGATTAAGGGATTGGTGTCTCCTTTCTATAGAGGTTCATAAACATTGTAATAGGAAAAGGATTCCCAATGTATTGATTGAGAAAATATTAGTGAAATATTTTATCCATGGAGTAGCCCAAATTGGGTGAACCACATTAAATTGGTGTCTCTATTGTGTGTGATGATTTGTGCATTTGTTTGGTTACTACTATTGATATTGCCATTGATTTTATTGGATAATATTGATTGGAAAATAAAAGTAAAAAGTGGTCTTATACTATTCACCCCCCTCTTAGTATAATCTTGTGTTCTTCAATTGGTATCAGAGCTAGTTCCTTCGAAAAATGTTTAACATCTTGAAGGAAGATCTTGCAAGAACACAAATGGTAAAGAAAAACAAAAGTAGAACCATGAGACACAAGAAGAAAATAACACACATGGTAATGAAATAAAAGGAAGATGAATTAAGTGTTGTATTTTTGGAGGAAGAATGTAAATAGACTCAATAGATGAATCAAGCAGTGGAGAAAATACCAGATTAATAAAGTTTTGTACCAGATGTAGGAAGACAGGTCACCTTGCAGCTTATTGTTCACAAGAAGGTGAATATTTTTTTGTTTGTGGTCAACTGTATCATGATGTAGGTTATTGCAATGGGTTTAGTAACAGTGAAGATGAAGATGATACTTTCATAATTGAAGTCCTAGAGAATGGTTCAAAAAAGGATAACAAGGATAGTCAAAATAGGTATAAAGTAAATGGCTCTAAGCATAAGCTACACAAGTTTGATAAAAAAACAAAGTCTTTGAATAGGATTATCAATGTAGAAAGATCATCAGTCATCAAAATAGGACTTAGTTTTGAATAAGAACAAGGAAACATGAAGCAAAAATAGGAGATTCAAGCTCAAGCACCAAAGAATAAAAAGCTTCAATATAAGAGAGTAAAAGAAAGAGTGATACTTCTAAGGATATCTTGGACTATAGAAAGTTTAACAAGGAACAGAACAATACAAAAATAAGGGACAGATAGAACAGGAAACATGATATGGTAGAAGAGACTAAGAGACCAATGGGATCAAGGCAAGGTTTCTTCAATGGATGATGCTTCTCAAGGTTTGGGCACAAGGCTTCACAGTGTAGGACACATGAAATACAGGAATGTGGAAATTTTATAAATAGGTAGATTTTTCATGGGTATTGCTACTCTTGTAATCAGTATGGTCACAAGGTAGTAAATTAGAGGGTTTATGGCAAGAATGGATATGGATTAACTAGGAGTAACTACAAGATATTTGCACCTTCAAGGAATCACAAAATTAAGTGCTACAAGTGCAATAATGTTGGTCATGTAGCAAGGTGGTGCAAAAAATAATTTCCAGACCTTCCAATGACATGCAAGAAAGAGGATTCTCAAAAGGTTCAAAAGGGTATGACTTCAAAGGTATGGAAAAAGAATATGGACAAAGATAAATATCAGTGCATGTTGGGAGTAGAAATACTCCCACCCTAGAATTAACCACCTCAAGAGGAGGTGGGTGAGGGACTAATCTAAGATACTCATTATTAGACCCAAGCCCCAAATGTGAGCCTTTGCCATTGATTTCAAATGGGTATATATTTGAGTAAGGGGGAGAGATTTTATTTAAGAAGGAAGCATTAAGTCAGGGGGAGGAGTTTCCCAAGGGGATTAGAACAGAAATAGGCTAAGGAAATGTGAAAATATAATTGGGTTACCATCAACGAAAAAGGGGGATATTGTTGGATATTTTGAGTAGATGAGTTGTCATTGATTTCAATAGTGAATGGTCATTGATGTCAAAAGTCAGTTTCAGTGAGCAATGCAAGGAGAAGCAATTCCGCAATTAGTGCAAAAATGAAATTCCGCTTCTAGGTGGTCAAGATGAGTTTCAAGAGCAATGAAGAGGCCCAAGAAAAATAATATTATAATATTAAAAGGGAAGATTTAAATTAATTTAAATAATTTCATTATAAATTAATTTAATTAACTTTAAAAGTTATTAAGTTAATTATAGATTAATTATAATTTAATTATTAAATTAATTTATAACCCTAAGGTTGGGTTATAATAAAATTAATTTATTAACCCTAAGGTTGGGTTATAAAGTTTATTCAAATTTGAATTTGAAATTTGAATCATCAGCCAACGTATCTCAAAGCGTGGACTATGCATATAAGAAGGGGGGCAAAACATTGTTTAAAACTATGATTATGCAATTTGATATATGCTAAGTTTTTGACCATCGTGCGCAAAAGGGAAGACAAGGTTTTCATGATTCCAAAGTTTTTAGCAGTAGAGGATAGGATAAATCATAGTGGAGGCTTCGTTTTCATCACTTAGCACCATGTAGTGTATCTAGAAATTGAGGAATGCATGAAAGGTTTGCAAGCTCTATGTGCAAGGTTCAAAACCTATCAGTTTTGGTTTTGTAAGGCAGAGTTTTAGTTTTTGGGTGTCGTAACGATCGAAGATAAACAAGAGGAAATTTTTCCATTCCCCATCATGTGGGATCTAGTAGCCCATGTGGTGGGCTAGCACCTTGGTAAGGTGCTTGGTGAAGGAGTGGTCAAGCATTCGAAACCCACGGTGACGTTTTGCTTGCAAGGTATGCACCGTGTATTTTGTGCTAAGGTTGTGTGATTTCGAAGATTCTTGGTTTGTGATAAATATAAATTGGCTAAGGTTTCTAAGGGAGATAGAAGGGTTTTAAATATTAAATATTTTACTTTAATTTTTGAAGGTTTGAGTTATAAATTTGGAGTAATGAGGAATAAATAACGTCTTTTTTAGTTCATGTGTATTGATGAATATTGCTCTAAAGTTGGAACAATAAGGTTTATTCAAGGAATTATATTTTTATGAATGTGTGTTGGTGAATGCTTATTTTAAAGGAGTAGTAAGGTGTAATTAATTTTTATTATTTTTGTAATTGGAAAATATTTTGAGAGAGTGTTAGAGTGATAATTTGTCATCTAACTATTGAAATTGGCAAAGGAGAAAATTGTGTTCAAAGCAGGTTTTAAGGGCACTTCTACATCAAACAAAAAGGTATTGGTACATTCTTATTTACTTGAAGTGATTTATTGACGTTTTTTGAAAATAATATTTGAGTGAAAAGGACTTAGTTAAGTTTTCATTTATTGGTTTTTTGATTTTATGAGTTTTCTAAAGTGGAAGTAAATGCTATAAACTTTTTCTGATAAGCATTTTTGGAGATTTTAAGTGAGTGAATGCATGCTTCATAGTTGGGTGATTGATATTCCTTGTTGTTGAGTTTAAATATTGGATTAGGGTCTATGAAAGAACATGAGTATCATTGTTATGTGATATTTGTTGGAAATAATTAAGTGAGTGTTCATATGCTTGGACTAGGGTTTATGAGTAAGGATTATTTCATTGAGTGATTGTTTGAGTAGAGTTCGTTGAGCCTAGTCAAGTAGATGTGTTGAAGTGAGTTCAATTTCTATGAAACAAATTGTTCCATATTCTAAATTGATTTGAGAGAGATATTGAGTGTTTATGAATGTGAAACATATTGAGTCTCTAACAATTCTCTATATATTTATGTGGTAAAAAGAGATATTGAAAGTGATTGAGCATTGTGATGAATGTGAAGCATACTGAGTCTCTAACAATTCTCTATATATTTTTGTGGTAAAAATAGAAGTTGAAAGTGATTGAGCATTGTGATGAATGTGAAGTATATTGAGTCTCTAAAAATTCTCTATATATTTTTGTGGTAAAAAGAGAGATTGAAAGTGATTGAGCATTATGGTGAATGTGAAGCATATTGAGTCTTTAACAATTATCTATATGTTTCTATGAGATTTAAGATAAGTTATAGTGAGGACTTATTGAGAATATTTGGACAAGTTCTAGAGATGACTAATGGAAATATTAGTGTGAGATTTTGTGGAATCTTACAAGGCAGATTTGAGACAAGTCTTTGAGAAGACTTGTGAGCAGATTTGGTTTATTGATTTGTTCAAACCTTGAGGGAAGTTTTTGGGTGAATATAGAAGAGTTGATTTGAGATTAAGTCAAGCTTTATGTTAAGGCTTGAGTATAGATTTAATGATAGAGTTTGATCCATATTTGAGGATAGGTTTGTGCTATACCAAAGATAAATATTGAGCAGATTTGAGCTAGACTGAAGGACTATGTTTAGTGTAGATCAGAGGATAGAGATTGAGCAGATTGGTGCTATACTGAAGGATTTTATTTAGTATAGATAAAAGGACAAAGATTGAGTATATTGGTGCTATACTAAAGAAATGTGTTTAGTACTGAGAGCTAGCTTTGGAGGTGGCAGAGTATAGAGAATGACAGTATTTGGTGGATAAAGATACATTAGACATGGTAATGAGGACAAGTCTTATGAGTGAGGAAAAGAGTCTTCAGTGGATAGATATCCATAATCCAGTGTAGTGGAGGCAACAATGCTTCTAGAAAATCATAAGCTAGAGCTGAGGAGAAATAAGTTCTCCTATGGATAGAAATCCATGAACCAATCTAGGAGATTGGTACCTCCTATGGATAGATATCCATGAGCATGATTAGGGGATTGGTGTCTCCTTTGGACAAAGGTCCATAAATATTGTAATAGGGAAAGGATTACCAAGATATTGATTGATAAAATATTAGTGAAATATTTTCTTTGTGGAGTAGACCACATTGGGTGAACCATGTTAAATTGGTGTCTCTATTGTGTGTGATGATTTATGCACTACTTTGGTTACTACTATTGATATTGCCATTGATTTTATTGGATAATATTATTTGGAAAAGAAAATTAAAAGGTGGTCTTATAATGTTCACCCCTCCCTCTTAGTATAAGATTGTGTTCTTCAATTGGTATCATAGATGGTTCCTTTGAAAAAGGTTTAACAACTTGAAGGAATATCTTACAATAACATAAATGGCAAAGAAATGCAAAAGTAGAACCATGAGACACAAGAAGAAAATAACACACATAGTATTGAAATAAAAGGAATATGAATTCAGTGTTATTATTTTGGGAGGAATAATGGAAATAGATTCAATATATGAATCAAGTAGTGGAGAAAATTCCAGATTAATAATATTTTGTACCAGACGTAAGAAGACAGGTCACCTTGCAGCTTATTGTTCACAAGAAGATGAAGACTATTTTGTTTATGGTCAACTTAATCATGATGCAGGTTATTGCAATGTGTTTAGTAATGATGAATATGAATATTATACTTTTATAATTGAAGTCCTAGAGGATGGTTCAAAAAAGGATAACAGGGACTTTCAAAACAGGTATAAAGAAGAAACTCTACTTTGAACAATAGAAGAAATTGAAGACCAAAAAAAAAAGAAAATTCAGAAAGATAAAAGGAGGAAGCCACTCTTAAGGAACTTGTTGATTTAAAAATTGAGAACTTAGAATTAAAATATCAAATACAAGAGAATGAGAAATGTAATAAAAATCTTCTATAAGGTCTCCCTGACTTGAAATATAATGTTGAAAAGGCAAGCAAAGTTGAAAAATGAATGGTTGAAAAGTCAAAGGTAAAAGAGCTAGAATATGAAAAAATTATTATTGATCTCAAATAATTAAAAAGCGAGAACTCACAATTAAGGGTTCAAGCTCAAGAAGATGATAAAGCAAAACCAAATTTTCTACAAGAGCTCACTAACTTCAAAATTAGGGTTGAAGAGGTAAGGAAAATGGAAGAAGGTATGGATGACGAATTAAATTTAAAAGATATAGAGTGTAAAAAATTAGAACATGAGATAGTTTCACTAAGGATGGAATTAAAAGGTCCTAAGAAAAAGCTACACAAGTTTGAGAAAAATTCAAAGAATTTGGACAGGATAATCAATGTAGAAATATAAACAGTCACCAAAACAAGACTTAGTTTTGAAGAACAAGAGAAATAGGAAGCAAAAATAGGATAGTCAAGATCAGGCACCAAAGAAGAATAAGATTCAATACAATAGAGTAAAATAAAAAGTGAGACTTCTAAGGATAGGTTGGACAGTAGAAAGTTCAACAAGGAAAGTAACAATACACAAATAAGAGATGGATGGAACATGAAATATGATAGGGTAGAAGAGACTAAGATACCAATGGGGTCAAGGCACGGTTTATTCAATGGATGATGCTTCTCATATCATAGGTTTAGGCACAAGGCTTCATAGTGCAGGACACATGAAAGACATGAATATAGAAATTTCAAAAATAGGTAGATTTTTCATGGGTATTGCTACTCTTGTAATCAGTTTGGTCACAAGGTAGTAAATTACAGGATTCATGACAAGAATGGATATGGCTTCACTAGGAGCAACTACAAGATATTTACACCTTCAAGGAATCACAAAATTAAGTGCTACAAGTGCAATAATGTTGGGTATATAGCAAGGTGGTGCAAAACAGAATTTCCAGATCTTCCCAGGACATGCAAAAAATAGGATTCTCAAAATGCTCAAAAGGGTATGACTTCAAAGGTATCAAAAAATAATATGGACAAATTGGAAGTATAAATACTCCTACCCCAAGATTAACCACCTCAAGAGGAGTTGGGGAAGGTCTAAGCTAAGAGACTTATTCTTAGACCCAAGCCCCAAAGGTGACCCTTTTCCATTGATGTCAAAGGGGGAGAGATTTGATTTAATAAGAGAGCATTGAGTTAGGGGAAGTAATTTCCTAGGGGGAGAAGAACAAAAATAGGTTAAGGAAATTTGAAAAGATAATTGGGTTGTCATAAATGACAAAGGGCGAGATTGTTGGACATTTTGAGTAGATGAGTTGTCATTGATGTCAAGAGTGAATGGTCATTGATGTCAAAAGTTAGTTTTAGTGAGCAGTGCAAGGAGAAGTAGTTCCGCAATTAGTGCAAAAAGGAAAGTCCTCTTCCAGGTGGTCAATATGAGTTTCAAGAGCAATGAAGAGGCCCAAGTAAAATAATATTATAATATTAAAAGGGAAGATTTAAATTAATTTAAATATTTTCATTATAAATTAATTTATTAATTAATTTAATTAAATTTAAAAGTTATTAAGTTAATTATAGATTAATTATAATTTAATTATTAAATTAATTTATAACCCTAAGGTTGGGTTATAAATTTTATTTGAATTTGAAATTCGAATCATCCACCGACGTCTCTCAAAGCATGGACTATGCATATAAGAAGGGGGCAAAACATTGTTTAAAACTATGATTATGCAATTTGATATATGCTAAGTTTTTGACCATCGTGCGCAAAAGGGAAGACAAGGTTTTCATGATTCTAAAGTTTCTGGTGGTAGAGGATAGGATAAAGTGGAGTGGAGGCTCTGTTTTCATCGTATAGTGTCATGTAGCACAACTGGAAATTGAGGATGGCGTGAAGGGTTGGAAGGCTCGAGGTGGAAGGTTTGAAACCTGCCAGTTTTGGTTTTACAAGGTGAAGGATTAATTTTTGGGTGTCGTGCTAATTGAAGATAAACAAGAGGAAGGATTTTGCCATCCCCATAATTTGGGAGCTAGTAGCCCACATGGTGGGATAGCGCCTTGGTAAGGCTCTTGGCGGAGGAGTGGTCAAACATTCGAAACCCGTAGTGACGTTTTGCTTGCAAGGTATGTGTCGTGTATTTTGTGCTAAGGTTGTGTGATTTCGGAGATGCTTGGTTTGTGATAAATAAATATTGGCTAAGGTTTCTAAGGGAGATATAAGGGTTTTAAATATTAAATATTTTACTTTAATTTTGGAAGGTTTGAGTTATAAAGTTGGAGTAATAAGGAATAAATAAAGTCTTTTTTATTTCTTATGTGTATTGATGAATATTGCTCTAAAGTTGGAACAATAAGGTGTATGCAAGGAATTATATTTTTATGAATGTGTGTTGGTGAATGCTTATTTACAAGAAGGAGTAATAAGGTGTAATTGATTTTGATTATTTTTGTAATTGGGAAATATTTTGAGAGAGTGTTAGTGTGCTATTTTTTCATCTAACTATTGAAATTGGCAAAGGAGAAAATTATGTTCAAAGCAAGTTTTAAGGGCACTTCTACGTCAAAAAAAAAGGTATCGGTACATTCTTATTTGGTTGAAGTGATTTATTGAGGTTTTCTAAAAATAATATTGGAGTGAAAATGCCTTTTTTAATTTTTCCTTTGTTGGTTTGTTGAGTTGAAGAGTTTTCTAAAATATAAGTAAATGCTATAAATATTGTTTGATAGGTATTGTTGGATATTTTGAGTGAGTGAATGCATAATTCATAGTTGGGTTATTTAGATCTCTTGTTGTTGAGTTTGAATATTGGATTAGGTTTTATGAAAGAACATGAGTATCATTGTTATGTGATATTTATTGGAAATAATTAAGTGAGTGTTCATATGCTTTGACTAGGGTTTGTGAGCAAGTATTATTTCACTGAGTGATTGGTTGAGTAGAGTTGGTTGATCCTAGTCAAGTGGATGTGTTGAAGTGATATTTCAAGTTTTGTGAAACAAATTGTTCCATATTCTAAATTGATTTGAGAAAGAGGTTGAGTGTTTGTGAATGTGAAGCATATTGAGTCTCTAAAAATTCTCTATATATTTCTATGGTAAAAAGAGAGATTGAAAGTGATTGAGCATTGTGATGAATGTGAAGCATATTGAGTCTCTAAAAATTCTCTATATGTTTTTGTGGTAAAAATAGAGATTGAAAGTGATTGATAATTGTGATGAATGTGAAGCATATTGAGTCTCTAACAATTCTCTATATGTTTTGTGGTAAAAAGAGATATTGAAAGTGATTGAGCATTGTGGTGAATGTGAAGCATATTGAGTCTAACAATTCTCTATATGTTTCTGTGAGATTTGAGATAAGTTCTGGTGAGGACTTGTTGAGCATATTTGGACAAGTTCTAGAGAGGACTTGTGGATAGATTAGTGTGAGCTTTTGTGGAAGCTTATAAGGCAGATTTGAGAAAAGTCTTTGAGAAGACTTGTGAGTAGATTTGGTTTATTGATTTGTTCAAACCTTGAGTTAAGGTTTGGGGCAGATCTACCATAGTTGATTTGATATTAAGTGAAGCTTTGTGTCAAGGCTTGAGGATATATTTGAGGACAAATTTTGGTGTAGATTTTAGGATAGGTTTGTGCTATACTAGAGATAAATATTATGTAGATTTGAGCTAGACCGAAGGACCATGTTAAGTGCAGATCAGAGGATAGATATTGAGTAGATTGGTACTAGACCGAAGGACTATATTTAGTGTAAATTAGAGGACAAATATTGAGAAGATTGGTTCTAGATCAAAGGACCATGTTTAGTACTGAGAGATAGCTTTGGAGGTGATAAGAGTATAGAGGATGACAATCTCTAGTGGATAGAGATCCATTAGCCAAGGTAGTGAGGATAGGTATTTTGAGTGGGGATAGGAGTCTTTAGTGGATAGAGATCCATAATCAAGTGCAGTGGAGGTAGCATTTCTTCTAGAAGATCACCAACCATATCTGAGGAGAAAGGAGTTCTCCTATGGATAGAGATCCATAAACCAACTAAGGATATTGGTGTCTCCTATGGATAGATATCCATGAACTTGATTAAGGGATTGGTGTCTCCTTTTGATAGACATCCATAAATATTGTAATAGGGAAAAGATTCCCAAGTGATTGATTGAGAAAATATTAGTGAAAATTTTTCTCTGTGGAGTAGCCCACATTGGGTGAACCACATTAAATTGGTGTCTCTATTGTGTGTGATGATTTGTGCATTTCTTTGGTTACTGCTATTGATATTTCCATTGATTATATTGGATAATACTATTTGGAAAAGAAAAGTAAAAAGTGGTCTTATAACTGTTCACCCCCCTCTTAGTATAATATTGTTTTTTTCAATTGGTATCAAGTTAGTTCCTTCGAAAAATATTTAACATCTTGAAGAAATATCTTGCAAGAACATAAATGGCAAAGAAATTCAAAAGTAGAACCATGAGACACAAGAATAAAAGAACACACATGGTCATGAAAGAAAAGGAAAATGAATTCAGTGTTGTTGTTTTGGGAGGAAGAATAGAAATAGATTCAAGAGATGAATATAGGAGTGGAGAAAAGGCTATATTAATAAATTTTTGTACCAAAAGTAGGAAGATGGGTCACCTTGTAGCTTATTGTTGACAAGAAGGTGAAGAATATTTTGTTTGTGGTCAACTCAATCATGATGCAGGTTATTTCAATGGGTTTAGTAATAGTGAAGATGAAGATGATACTTTTAGAATTGAAGTCCTAGATAATAGTTCAAAAAAGGATAACATGGATAGTCAAAACAAGTATAAATAAGAAAATCTACTTTGAAAAATATAAGAAATTGAAGATCAAAGAAAAAATAAAAATTCAAAAAGAGAAAAGGAGGAAGTCACTCTTAAGGAACTTGTTGAGTTGAAAAGGGAGAACTTAGAATTAAAAGCTCAAATACAAGAGGATGAGAAATGTAAGGCAAATTTTCTACAAGATATCTTTGACTTGAAATATAAGGTTGAAAGGCAAGGAGAGTTGAAAATGGTATGGTTGAAAAGTTAAGGTAAAAGAGCTAGAATATGAAAAAAATATTATTGATCTCAAAGAATTAAAAAGGGAGAACTCGGGATTAAGGGTTCAAGCTCAAGAATATGAGAAAACAAAATCAAGTTTCTACAAGATCTCACTAACTTCAAAATTAAGGTTGAAGAGGTAAGGAAAATGGAAGAAGGTATGGCTGAATAATTAAAGACAAAATATCTAGAGTGTGAAAAATTAGAACATGATATATTTTCACTAAGGATGGAGGTAAAATGCTCTAAGGATAAGATACACAAGTTTGAGAAAACTTCAAAGACTTTGGACACGATTATCAATGCAAAAATATCATCAGTCATGAAAACAAGACGTAGTTTTGAAGAAGAAAAAGGGAAACAATAAGCAAAAATAGGAGAGTCAAGCTCAAGCACCAAAGAAGAAGAAGTTTCAATACAAGTGAGTAAAATAAAAGTGAGACTTCTAAGGATAAGTTGAATAATAGAAAGTTCAACAAGGAAAGGTACAATGCAAAAATAAGGGATAGATGGAACAAGAAACAAGATAGGATAGAAGAGACTAAAAGATCAATGGGATTAAGGCAAGGTTTCTTCAATGGAAAATTTTTCTCATGTCACAAGTTTTGGCACAAGGCTTCATAGTGCAAGACACATGAAAGACATGAACATGGAAATTTTAGAAATATGCAACATTTTCATGGGTATTGATACTCTTGTAATCATTTTGGTCACAAGGTATTAAATTATAGTGTTCATGACAGGAATGGATATGGCTTAACTAGGAGTAACTACAAGATATTTGCACCTTTAAGGAATCACAACATTAAGTGCTACAAGTGTAATAGTATTGGGCATATAGAAAGGTAGTGTAGAATAAAATTTCTAGATCTTCCAAGGACATGCAAGAAAGAGGATTCTCAAAAGGTTAAACATGGTACGACTTCAAAGCTATGGAAAAAGAAGATAGAAAAAGATAAAGATCAGTGAATGCTAGGAGTAGAAATACTCCCACCCCATAATTAACCACCTCAAGAGGAGATGTGGGAGGGATAAGCTAAGAGAATCATTTTTAGCCCCGAGCCCCAAAGGTGACCCTTTGACATTGATGTCAAAGGGGGAGAGATTTGAGTAAGGGGAGAGAGATTTGATTTAATAAGGGAGCATTGAGTTAGGGGGAGAAGTTTCCTAGGGGGAGCAGAATAGAAATAGGTTAAGGAAATGTGAAAATATAATTGGGGTGCCATCAATGAAAAAGGGGGATATTGTTGGACATTTTGAGTAGATGATTTCTCATTGATGTCAAGAGTGAATGGTCATTGATGTCAAAAGTCAGTTTTAGTGAGCAGTGCAAGGAGAAGCAGTTCCACAATCAATGCAAAAAGGAAATTCATCTTCCAAGTGGTTAAGATGAGTTTCAATAGAAATGAAGAGACCCAAGAAAAATAATATTATAATATTTTATTATAATATTAAAAGGGAAGATTTCAATTAATTTAAATAATTTCATTATAAATTAATTTATTAATTAATTCAATTAACTTTAAAAGTTATTAAGTTAGTTATAGTTTAATTATAATTTAATTATTAAATTAATTTATAACCCTAAGGTTGGGTTATAAAGTTTATTTGAATTTGAATTTGAAATTCAAATCATCCACCGATGTCTCTCAAAGCATGGACTATGCATATAAGAAGGGGGAAAACATTGTTTAAAACTATGATTATGCAATTTGATATATGCTAAGTTTTCAACCATCGTGCACAAAAGGGAAGACAAGGTTTTCGTGATTCCAAAGTTTTTGGTGGTAGAGGATAGGATAAAGTGCAACGAAGGCTCTATTTTCATCGCATAGCACCGTGTAGCACAACTAGCAATCGAGGAAGGCGTGAAGGGATTTTAGGCTCGAGATGCAAGGTTCAAAACCCACTATTTTTGGTTTTGCAAGGTGGAGTGTTAGTTTTTGGGTGCCGCACCAATCAAATATAAACAAGAGGAAGGCTTTTGCCTTCCCCATAGTGTGGGAGCTAGTAGCCCACATGGTGGTCTAACGCCTTGGTAAGGTACTTGGTGGAGGATTGGACAAGCATTCAAAACCTGCGGTGACGTTTGGCTTATAAGGTATGTGCCATGTATTTTGTGCTAAGGTTGTGTGATTTTGGAGATGCTTGGTTTGTGATAAATAAATATTGGTTAAGGTTTCTAAGGGAGATATAAGGGTTTTAAAGATTAAATATTTTACTTTAATTTTGGAAGGTTTGAGTTATAAAGTTGAAGTAATAAGGAATAAATATAATATTTTTTATTTCGTATGTGTATTGATGAATATTTCTCTAAAGTTGGAACAATAAGGTGTATACAAGGAATTATGTTTTTATGAATGTGTGTTGAGGAGTAATAAGGTGTAATTGAGTTTTATTATTTTTGTAATTGGGAAATATTTTGAGTGTTAGTGTGATATTTTATCATCTAACTATTGAAATTGGCAAAATGAGAAAATTATGTTTAAAACAGGTTTTAAGGGCACATCTACATCAAACAAAAAGGTATGGGTACATTCTTCTTTGGTTGAAGTTATTGATTGAGGTTTTATAAAACAATATTGGAGTGAAAAGGACTTAGTTAAGTTTTCCTTTATTGGTTTGTTGAGTTGATGAGTTTTTTGAAATGGAAGTAAATGCTATAAACTTTATTTGATAAGCATTGTTGGAGATTTTGAGTGAGTGAATGCATGCTTCATATTTCGGTGATTGAGATTCCTTGTTGAGTTTGAATATTGGATTAGGGTTTGTGAAATAACATGAGTATCATTGTTATGTGAGATATTTTGGAAATAATTAAGTGAATTTTCATATGCTTGGACTAGGGTTTGTGAGCAAGGATTATTTCATTGAGTGATTGGTTGAGTAGAGTCGGTTGAGCCTAGTCAAGTGGATGTGTTGAAGTGATAGTTTAAGTTCTGTGAAACAAATTGTTCCATATTATAAATTTATTTGATATAGAGGTTGAGTTTTTGTGAATGTGAAACATATTGAGTCTCTAAAAATTATCTATATGTTCCTATGGTAAAAGGAGAGATTGAAAGTGATTGAGCATTGTGATGAATGTGAAGCATATTGAGTCTCTAATAATTCTCTATATATTTTTGTGGTAAAAAGAGAGATTGAAATTGATTGAGCATTGTGATGAATGTGAAGCATATTGAGTCTCTAACAATTCTCTAATTGAGCATTGTGATGAATGTGAAGCATATTGAGTCTCTAACAATTCTCTATATATTTTTGTGAGATTTGAGATAAGTTCTAGTGAGGACTTGTTGAGAAGATTTGGACAAGTTCTAGATAGGACTTGTGGAAAAATTAGTGTGAGATTTTATGAAAGCTTACAAGGTAGATTTGAGACAAGCATTGGAGAATAATTATGAGTAGAGTTGTTTGATTGATTTGTTCAAACCTTTAGTTAAGGTTTAGGGTAGATCTAGTAGATTTGATTTGATATTAAGTCAAGCTTTGTGTTAAGGCTAGAGGACATATTTGAGGACAAACTTTGGTGCAGATTTGAGGATAGGTTTGTGCCAAACCAAAGATAGAGATTGAGAAAATTTGAGCTATACTGAAGGACTACGTTTAGTGTAGATCGAAGGATAGATATTGAGTGGATTGGTGCTAGACCAAAGGAATGTTTTTAGTGTAGATTATAGGATATAGATTGAGTAGATTGATGCTATATTAAAGGACTATGTTTAGTAGTGAGAGCTATCTTTGGAGGTGATAAAGTATAGAGGAAAACAGTCTCTAGTGGATAGAGATCCATTAGCCAAGGAAGTGAGGATAGGTATTTTTAGTGAGGACAAGAGTCTTCAGTGGATAAAGATCCATAAGCTAGTTTAGTGGAGGCAACGATTCTTTTATAAGATCACCAGCCAGAGCTAAGGAGAAAGGAGTTATCCTATGGATAGAGATCCATGAACGAACTAAGGATATTGGTGTTTCTTATGGATAGATATCAAAAAAATTGATCAGGGTATTTGTTTCTCCTTTAGATATAGGTCCGTAAACATTGTAATAGGGAAAGGATTCCCAAGAGATTGATTGAGAAAATATTAGTGAAATATTTTCTCTATGGAGTAGCCAACATTGGGTGAATCACGTTAAATTGGTGTCTCTATTGTGTGTGATGATTTGTGCATTTATTTGATTACTGATATTGATATTGCCATTGATTTTATTGGATAATACTATTTGGAAAAGAAAAGTAAAAAGTGATCTTATAATGTTCACCGTCCCCTCTTAGTATAAGCTTGTTTTCTTCATCATTCAACTCATTGACTGCCTCGAGTGGCTATCAAACATGGTACCTATGAGTAAACCCAATAGTGAAATTTATGTATACATTAACTTTTAATATTTGAGCAAAGCATACCCTAAAAATGTGAAATGAAGAAAAAGATGTTGTGTTTCATTGATTTTTTAAAATGTGTTACAAAGTTTTTAGGATGTGATACTTTTACATCATGCCCTGAGGGCTACAAAAGAGGGACTCCATTAGGAGGGGACCTGGCATTAAATGTATTTGTGGAACCATAGGTGTATTAATTTATATCCTTAGAATTATAGTGGTCTTATGATGTGTGCCACCATGAGCTACACCAATCCTTAATCCTACGTAACCCTATAAAAGGGTGTTAGACCATTTAGAGGTTTATCTCAATTAATTCTTCTACAAATATAGACATTGAAAAAATATGAATACAAATTCATCAAGGAGATATCAAAACATGTTAAAACTAATAGGGGATAAAGGGGTTACCTATAAATTTGGTGTGGCAACCTAAAACCAGAAAATGTACTTGTCCATATGTTTTCTAGGTGAGGACGGACCTATCCATACATTTTGAAATTTCTAACTTGTATTGGTCCCTCTATCAGTCCTAGAAGCCATTGATGGATTTTGGCATCGATATATAAGGTGTTGGTGCATGTTATGCCATAAAAATTACCAACAAATTATAAATAAACTTGATGGAAGGAGTGCTAGCTATCTAGAAATCTTGTGCATGATTCAAGGTGCAATTTAGATGCACAATGGTGCATAGAATTCTCCTTCTAAAACCATAGGCATCATGGTCTATTTATAGAAACTCTGGGAAGGAAAAGAGGTACATGATGTGGCAAGAGAATAGAGAGGAGAGAGATAATATTTTTAATGTGTTAGGTAGATGGGTTAGGCTTACCTCCTATGGGTGATGGGTTTTTCATACCTCTTAATCACCTAAAGAATAGAAGAGAGCCTAAGGAAGTGAAAAAACCCTTTTTAATTAATTTTCATTAATTTTTTTAAAGGGGGGAAAATGGTGGATGTTATAGGAAGGGATGGTTGTTTTGGAAAGTGCGTAGAGTGGTGTGAGTGGGGAATGAGGTGGACCCCACCTAGGTATTATGGTATCCTAGGGTTTATGTTAGCTTTACCTAGGGTTTAGGGCAATCAAAATAATTTTTGAATATTTTGTTTCTTGCTCATTAGATATTGTTGCAAGAGGTTGGTTGAGACATTTTTAGGTGTCTATATTTTACCCATTTTTGTACTACAATGTGTGAAGACACGATGTAGTGTAAACGCTTATGATACTTGTTTTGTGGATTGTGAAAGAACATAAATTGGTGGTTAATGACAAGCGATTGTTTTGCGAGTATATGTAAGATCATCTTGATTCATGATCGATGTAAGATATCCCAATTATGGAAAGAATGCATGTTCTTGAAACTTTACCTTTGATATATTTATGAGATCAAAGAAGATTGGCATTTTGTTGAGAAGAGGATTGGAGTTCTTTTTGAGAAGAGAATTAAAATTTTGTTGAGAAGAGAATTAGAATTATTTTGGGAAGAAAATTAGAATTCTATTGAGAAGAGAATTAGAATTTTTTTGATAAAAGAATTAGAATTTTGTTGAGAAGAGAAGTTTCATTTTTTTCCCCCAAAAAATGAGGGCTTATGATAATATCTAGAAAATGTTTTTAGACAAACATGATTTCCAAGATTGGGTGTTTGAGTGTTGATCATGCACAAGGTGGCTTTTGTGTATGATATCTACCCCATAAAGCAATAACTTGATGGGTGAATAATGTGAAGAAAATGATGAATCGATTGATAAGGGTATATTTTATGATCTCGTAGAGTCATGAAAAACATAAATTTGGATGTGTTGCATGAATTGGAAGCTTAGATTTCAAATGTAACAATAGGTGCACCCTAATTTGAATATTTTGTATGATTTTGTCAATGTATTTTGATTTGTTTTTTTTTTTTTGCATGTTTTGGGGAAAAAGGTATCTAAAAATACCTTTTTTTTGGAAATCTTATGGATAGGTACATTCTCCATATGTATACATACAAACAGGTATGTTTTCCATACGAAAATGTACAGATCTGTATGTTTCCTTGATATATACCCTCTTGTATTTTTTTGTGGTTTGGGAGACCAAACAATGTCAGAATTGGATAAAACTTATACCATTGTAAAGATATTTCTAAGTATAATCCAATGGTTATAGTTTTGGGAAATTTTTAGAATAATAGATAGAAAAAATTTGGATCAAATATGACCCTAATTTTTGAAACGATGAATTCTTAATTTTGGGTTTTTGAAGCGAAAATTGTTGCCTCATTTCTTAGAGGACCAAGGTTTGATGGTGAATTGATGATGGCTGATACAAAGTGGTTCAAATTGAAGTGTTCACAAATATGGTGGATATAATATAATTTGATAGATTTCCATGGATTAGCAATGGTGCATAATGTATGTATTGTAGCAATTATTTTTGTTATGGTGGGTATGCCACAATTTTTATAGTATTATTTTTATTAGATGAGGATGATGTATACATGATTTATTGTGTTGTGTACCTTTTATGATATAAATTATAGGATGTATTTTATTTTATATAGATGTGATGTAATGTTTATTATTAATTTGATAATTTTGATTTTATGAATGAGATTGTATGATTGTGTAAAATGTATTTTGAAAATTCTAATGTCCATATGTAATCAAATAATTTTTGATGTGTATTTGATTTGTGCAATCATTTATGGTATAAGTAATCAATGACAACTTGAAAATCACGTTCTCATATGAAAATAGATAATTGGACATGAAAACATGCAATTTTTGTGATGAATGCAAATATATGATGACCATATGTAGGTGCTTACAATGATGTTTAGATGATTGACCTAAGGATAATGCATGTTGATACTAATGATGGATTGTTGTGCAACTAGACATGACATGTGTTATTTCCTTTTACTAATGTGTTTTAGTTGGTAGAAGGTATTTCTAGAGACTCAAACATCTAAGTTTAATCATCAAACCATTTATTAGTCAAGTGATATTCTATTGAAACCTAGACCATCCTGACTAAGTTTGAATCTATCATGGATCTGTGTGTATATACAGTGATTAGCATATTTATCAATTTTGAGTGAGTTTGCACTAACTAATTGTAAACTTAGATAGGTAAGCTAGCTCATCCACAAGTACGCATTGGTTTGTACAATAGAAGTTTTCTAATGTGATAAACATGTCACCACTTGTAAGGCACACTCCACTAGTAGTAAGGTGTCTATAACCTCAATCGAGATTAGCCCTATGATATATGAACTTAAGGAGGTCAAGGATTTTATCTTTTGTGATTATGGTCTTTTATTTTCTCTTTGCTTCACTTTTTTTGTAGATTGTCCTTTTGTTGAACCTTAGGATTTTTAATCATGCAAATGATAAGATGAGCAAGGGAAACCTTTTGCTTGATGGCCAGTCTATGCAAGGTGTTGTCTTCTCTAGACTCAAAATTTTCTTAAATTTGCACATTTTTTTGATCCATGAAAGAACTCTAGTCAGTTAGGGGAAGTCTAAAATTACATTAGAATCCAATGATGTTTGATAAATATTGATAAGATCAACTAAAGTGGTTGACTAATAGAAAAGACTTCCATTACTAATAAACCTATGAATAATATTGGATATGACATCAAGGTATTCATGATAACTAGTAAATGTTGTTATATGTCATGGAAAATTCATGTGTAAGCGAATGAACATAATGATGTGAGAATGCAGACATTGGAAAAATACATTATAATGTGATGTTTATTTATAGTAGCCTGTGCAACGAACCATGCCATTGATTAAGTGAACCAAGCATGATTGGTTAATGCATATGTACATATCCAAAATTGAGATAATGATAACATAGATGTATCATGCAATGATATATGCATGGATGATATAGATGATGAATTGTGAATGTTTAGAGGTGTCAACATGAGTGATTGGTCAAATGCCATGAAGGAAGAAAAATAAACTATACAAGGTATGTAGCCTCTCTAAGCATGATCATACAATAGATATAGGGAAATGAGAAGGAGAAGAAGAAGAATAAAGAAGAAATAAGAGGAACAAAAACCCATCCTAGGTATGTAGACTCTCTAAGTGTGACCATACAATAAAGGTAGGAGAAAGAAGAAATATAGAAAAAAAAAAAAGGAAACCTATCGTAGGTATGTAGCCACTCTAAGAATTACCATACAACAAGGAGAGGAAGAAAATATAGAGGTGATGTAGGAGAAATATGATTAGAGGAGTGACTATTTTTGTATTTTGTTTGTTTTTGTATTTTTATTGTTTTTGTATTATTTTTGGATTTTTGTTGCTTTTGTTGTTTTTGTATTTTTGTTGCTTTTGTATTATTTTTGTATTTTTGTTGCTTTTTATATATAATGTATAAGAATGTGCAAATATTATTCTAGTAGTAGTGTTGGATTTGATGTGATGAGCGGTACTGGCACCCCCAATCCAGATATTAAATAGATGAGAAGGGGTATTGACACATGTTGAGTGAAAATTATGCCCAATTACAAATTTTTCACCACAATAAGGATTTTGGAACAAAATACTCTCTTTCAAAGAAGTTAGGACAACTTCTCCAAGGTTCCTTTTAGCTTGAAAGCATGTACAAGTATATTTGAAAACATATAAATGAAATACCAAGTTCTAGAGCACCTTAGTGGTTTGCAAGTGATTGTAAACAAGGGGTATGTGGTGTTTTTTATTTATGATTACCTTACTTGAATTATTTGAATGCATTGAAATGCAAGTGCTCTTATTTTTTATTTTTTCTTAATATGACATACCCTGAATCCATATTAGTGTGTTCATTTTATCTTCAAATTGTAGTTGCAAAGTTAGAAAGTGTTGTGGATTTTCCACTTCATTTTAAGCATCCATGCCTTTAATGTGATATTGAAATTAGTGATTGTCGTTAGTAGGTTCAATTTTATCTTCAGATTTAATGACCTACTGACTACAATGTTAGAAAGTTAAAATGTTATAAAGTTAGAATGTTAGAAAATTAGAATGTTAGATAGTTAGCATTCCTTCATTTTATCTGCACTTAATCTGAGATTGAGGGTTAGTGGAGTCAACAATTTCTTTTATCTCAATTATTAATAAAAATATGAAGGTAGGAAGTGTTGTGGATTTTCCGCTTCATTTTTTATATTGACTTATCTAAAATTTATAGGTTAGTAACCCTCCCTCCCAGGTTAATTTTATTTTCTTATGCAAATAAAATTTTATGCATAAAATAAAAAGCAACTGAGCTAAAAAAAAGGAAAAATGGAACATTAATGCAAAAAACCTAGCATAATGCTACCCTACATAGAAAAACCATAGATAATGAGAAATTTCAATAAGGGTAACCCAACCTAATCAAACCTGCAAAAGCAAAATTTGAGTTAAATCAAGTGTTAGCCTCTAAGAAATATAAATGAAATCTACACCCCATAGATCTTCATGTAGTGCAACCTTTTTGCAGCATTAAATACCAAATAGAAATGTAGGAAAGTATAGAGAAAGATAGATAGTAAAATACTACCCTCTAAAATTATCTCATCCAATATTGCTCACAAAGTGTAAGTTTATGGATTTTTTTACATTAAACAGAATAATGGTCTCTTTTGTTACAAAAATTCCAGCCCTCTAAAAATGGACCTCCATGGGTATTTAAGGGTTTCAAGAGCCTTTTTGTTTTAAATTTCTTCACAAAAATTAGAAGCATAAGGTGAAACAACACCCAAAAAATTATTAGCCCTTTCAAACTCTTGAAATAAAAGTAAAAAAATAAAATTTAAAAACAATGTTCCTATCCTTTGCTCATATCTCCTTCTTGATTTAAGCTCACATTTTGTCCCTATTCACATATATTTTAATGTTAAAAAATAACCCTATGATGGAATAAATTTTAACTAACCCTTATGATAGGATATATGAGCATAGAGGACTATGAAGGCATTAAATATTTACAAAATACACATAAAAATATTATACATGATACCTTAGGCGCTTACACTCGATATAACACAACAAAAATAAAAATCCCTTATTTTATTCCTTTGGGCGATGTCGATGCAACTTGAACAAAGGTCGATAAGACACAAACCCTATCTAGATTGTGCTTACCACAATAACCAAGTCTTGGGTTGAAACCAAACCTCCATGATGCCATTTTTATTTCCTTCTTCTTGCAGTTAACTCCCATCAAAAATGGCTTTGTCCTACGATGAGACCATAACTTGGTCACTCCCTGTGTCATGCACCATATACTCCTCCCTTCTATAATAAGTTTGGGCTTGCACTCAACCTTATAAAACACTACAAAACGTTATTGGATTTCAACACTACTCTCTCATTTTTGGGCATTCGATGATAAATGATGCATTTAGGTTAGGATTTCCTAGCACTCAATTGGAGTTAACCCTATCTCCCACTATCACACTAAGACCTCCTATGCCATAGACCTACGATAAAAATACCTCTATCACCCTGGCCACTTGATATCCTATAATAGTTTTTAGGTAGGGCATTATCCCATATTTTTATGGCAATGAATCCCTACGCATATTAAATTGACTACCTTTGCCATTCCAATCATGGTCAATGTTTACCACATAGCCTACCCTGCAAGCCTAAACAATTGGTATGCCACGTGAGAGCCATCAATGGGTGAAGTTTGTTTTAATTTGAAATGGGAATATCAACTATCTCATATTCATGGTGTTTAATTGTTCGAGCACTTCATACGACATGTTTTACCTTAACTTAGTTGACTTTCTTCAGCTGGTCTCTCCCATTTTCCATGCAGTATAAAGGCCCCTTCGATAACTTGCCCCATCACCAACTCTTATCAGTCACCTTGTGATGTCACATCCCGAGTCTTGGCTCATGTCATGTCTGTGTTCCACATTATTACCTTGGATCATGTTCTGATTGTGCTCCATGTCCTTGCCTTGGCTCCTGTCCTATCCACATTCCATAGGATTTTCTCCCTATGAAACATAGAAAAACATATTTTAAACACCAATAATAACTTTGTGATCATGATTAAAACATAGTATAAAGGGGGACTGTAACTAAAAAATTATGAAAATATCCTCATGGTATATTAAGACCATTTATTAAGTAAAATAAAATAATAAATAATAAAAACTTAAAATAACATAACTCTAACACCCAAAATAAAGTAAATGAAGGACCAAATAAAAGAAAACACACATAAACTATTAACACAAAAAAAATACAACAAATTAACAACAATAAAATAAATAAACTATAAAAAGAAAAATAAAGACAATAAAACCAACAACATATAGAAGAATCAATACCACCAAACAAAAAGAAACACTCATTTTTCTTAGCCAAAATGACACATTTATTTTGATATCTAAGAATAAACATCATGGGTCAATAGTGAGGAAAAAAAATGCATCATGATATCCCATCAGTCCAATTTACTAAAAATTTCAAGTGGGTTCCACAAAATTGGGGTTAGTTGTGATATAGTCACAACAAATGGCAACTATGTTGTGAAATGCTTTCAAGCATTTCTGGTAAAGAACCTAGTTCTAAAATTAACCAAAGGTTATAAAAGTATACACCATACAACAATATTCAAGGAAAGTGATATCAATAGCTTCATATGAGAACAAATGGATTACTTGCTTCCCCATAATGTGTGGAATGTGGTTCATTTTACCTCTTTGGGACCATCCTAACTCCATCATCCAGTTTACCTTTAGGCTATGAAATGTTGTTCATTAAACTTTATTTTTGCATAAGATTTTGCAAAGTCTCTTTTGAGCATAATTTATTTAGATAGAGCCCCACTGTCGATTAGGCGTCCATAGCCCCAATGAGGTTTATCCAAATTTGGTGACTGATTTGATACAACTTTTCAATGCTCATTTTTTTATTATTATCAAGCTTTTCACTAAATAGAGCACCATTTCCAATCAGGCATCTCTAGCCCCGATGGAGTTATTTAAACTTGGTTACTGATTTATCAATCTCTGCATTGCTTTTATTCTTATTTTATGGATAACTTTTTAAACCTATGTGTAATGTTTAAATATGAGCATGTTAGAAGTTAGCCTTAATTAGTTTACCAAAATAATTTCATCCTTCAAAATCCCAAGAAGTGCCTCTTCATGTGATTTATTATAGTGAAGCTTTGGCATAGTATTCCATTGTTTCATACTCCACCATCTTAGTACACTTAACCAAGAATAATCACTACATAACTTCATTTTATTCCCCCCAGTTCCTTTTGATTCTTGGGTTGCTCCATTTTCTTAAAATATGCTATTTTGTTAGTAACCATCACAAAACCAAAATCACAATAAAGGGGACTACTCAAAATGCAAATATATGGGAGCATGAACATGACTTAAACACATAGGAATAAAGCCTCCTAAACACTCTAATAAAAAAAATAAAATCCAAAATTTCTAAAATGAAACTAACACACAAAACCAAAAGCAAAATCACGTCTATGTATATATGATACACAATATCACATATTTCATGGGTTGAAATAATGCTTCAAATGCAGGCCCATTAATAGGTAAATATAAGTCCACTTCATCCAATGTTTTTAATCTGAAAGTGTTTTCACCTAGGATTTCAAAAATATGATAAGTTCCTAACCACAAGCAATCAAATTTGTCATGAACCCTCTTTTTTTGTGTGTTTAAAGTCCCACAATAAAACTAGGTAAAAAATATTGAATTTTTTAATTGTAGCTCTCCCATAAAACCACCTTTTTACTACATCTTGATGTTTACTAAAGTGAAGCATGGCTTCTTCTCTTTTATCATGAAGATGCATCAAGTGGGTAAATCAAGCTTCAATGTGATTATTTATTTCAATATATTCTTTCATATAGTGAAGAGTTTGCAATTTTAGATTAGTGGGAAAAATAGGGTCTTTCCCATAAACTAGATGATATGGAGATGTGCCAATTAATTATTTTCTTCTAATTCTATAAGCCCAAAGAGCAAACTTTAATTTACCATGCCAATATCTAGGATTCTTCTCAAGCAATTTTTTTATGATAAAAAATAAATTTTTGTTAGAATATTCTGCCAAACCATTACCTTTTGGATAATAATTGGAAGAAAATTTCAATCTTACATTGTTATCATATGCCAAATTTGCAAATTGAATAGAATAAAAAATAGAACCATTATCAATTGCTATTGCATTAGGCATTCCAAAATGAGTTACAATGCCATCCTCTAAAAAATTAATGACAACATTAGTAGTAGCATGTTTTGTAGGGATTACTTATGTCCACCTAGTGTAGTAATCTATAGCTGTGAGGATGAATTTATAAGAATCAAAAGAATTGGGATTGATAACCCCAAAAAATCCAAACCCCATTGTGTAAAATGCCTCATTTCCACTACAAGTTTTAATGGTATGGTTGTGTTTCTATCTCTATTGGTTGCCATATGACATGTATGGCAAGATGACACATGAGCATGTGCATATTTAAAATTATGAGGTAAATAGTATTTAGCTTTGATAATATGGTGTGTTGTTGCATTAGTTGAACCATGTCCAGTTCCATACTTACCATGGAATTCAATGAACACTTGGGTTGCTTCTTCTTGGTTCACACAACGAACGTAAATCTCTTTGTGGTTTTGCCTATACAAAATACCATATTTAATCAAAAAATTTATAGATTTTAGATGTAAAGCTCTTATTTGAGTAGTCATGAGATATAACAAACACTTACCATTCAATAAAAAATATACAATATATACATACCATTCATCTTTAGTAATATCTTCTACAGTCTAATATTGGCATGATATTAGAGGATCAATTTTAGTAATTTATTTTACCAATTATTATCCATGAACTAGCTTCATAGGTTGGATTTCAAGATCAAATTATTGGAGTGTAGAAATCCATTTTCCTCTTCTCTCTCCTATTCAGTATGCAGAAACATAGTTTTGACAGCAGGTCCAAGCACAGTAGCAAAAATCCTACTATGTATAACGTAATATATGGGGAAGGGAATAGATGGAGGAGCATCGACAAAGCAAGGGAGGTGCAGTGGTGGTAGGTAGGAATAGTGAGCAAGGGATAGACGAGGATCTAGAGGGGGATTCTGAGGTAGAGGACAAACATGATGTAATATTTGAGCAAGTAGGCATGGCCAAAGGGCCCGACCCTTCCAAACAAAGATCCTAACAAAGGGACCTCAAAAGGTGTTGTGGGGCCCAAAAATGTTTGGATGTTTTCTGAAACCCTAAAAGGTAAAATAGGTGAGTTCTTTAAGGGTTACCCACCCTTGATTCCTGAAAAGAACAGGATTATAGCTCTAGAAAATATTATGGATGGGTTTTTGGCTCTCGAGAAGCACTCTTTGGTAGGGAAATTCCTGGGAGGAAGGCCTAACATTGATACTATATGGGCTTGGGCATGGAAAAAATGGAAAACTATGGGTAATATGGAGATTATGGCTCTCTCAAAGGGGTTTTTCATAATAAAATTTAACAAGGAAGATGTGGAGCGGGTCCTAATGGGAGGGTCGTGGTTCCTAGGTAGGAGTAGCCTCTTCCTCAGACACTAGGGTGAGTATTTTGATCCAAAGAGGCAAAATATTAACATTGCCTCCATCTAGTTCTGCCTTTCAAATTTACCTAATCAATTTCTCAATGACTATTGGCTTTTACGAATAGCAAAAAAAATAGGATAACTAGTGGCTATTGATCATTCCACTCTAGCAAGGATAAGAATGACTAAGGTAAGGATCTGTGTAAATTCAAACCTAGAATTAGAGCTGCCAACCTTTGTTGAGTTGGGCTATGAAAACTACCTAAGGAATCAACTTGTTGAATATGAGAACAAACAAACTTTTTGTACTGAATGCAAAAACCAAGGCCACCTTAGAAATCAATGTCCAAACTTGGCCATAAACAAAGAAGTTCTAAAGAAACCAGATATGATATGGTTGAATGATAGAGGGATCACCAGAAACCAAGGGCCTCAGATCCCACAATGCAAAGGACTTTACAAGAAGGTAAGGAATGATCAAATCCACAGTGAGATTCAAGCCCAAATCAAGCAAAAGGATAAAGTAAATAAACACACCGAAGAGGGAGATAAGGTAAGTCCCAAAACCCTAAGTTACAATAGGTTTGAAGTTTTAGAGGATAGGGCTTTAGATGATGATAATGCGGGGGAGAACGAGAATCAGTTGGAGTGGCCTAAAAGCCTTGAATCTCCTTCAAAAGTAGGGCCATCCAAGGCCATCTCACAAGGTCTAAATAACCCACAAAGTGTGTCTTATAACCCAAGTGAATATAGAATGAATCTAGAGGGATTAGAGTCAATTATTGATATAATAAGTACCAAAAGAAATACTTGGGGTTTCAGCCCCATCCTGCAACAAATCATTCCTCCCAATTTCAGCCCAAAAATAGACTAGAAGTTTAACAAAATCCTCGATTGATTTTGGGAGCGAAAAAAGAGAGGACGAATGTCAAAGGTAAAACATTATAAACTCAATATATAAAATGAAATAGCAAATGGGAAATAGAGGACACTATTACAACAAGTTATCACAAGTTAGGATTATAGTAAAAATAACAAATCTCCCCCCCTCAGGGCAAGGGGAGGGGGGAAAACTCCAAGAAATCTAAATGAATATCTTCTCATGGAATGTGAGAGGCTTAATGGCCTAGTCAAAAAAAGGATGGTAAATTCATTAAGGAAAACAATCAACCCAACAATTATGTTACTTTAAGAGACAAAATAGATGAGGACCAGTCAAAGATTACAACCTAAAGAGTATGGAAGTATGTGGAAATGGCATTCAAGCAAGTGAGAGGAGATTTTGGAGGACTCTTGACTATGTGGGATCCACAAAAAGTGGAAGGAAATGTCATCAAGGTTGAGGATAGGGTCCTAAGCATTCTGGTTCATGATCTAAACAAAAATATGTCCTGGATCACTTCAAATGTTTACACTCTTAATTCCATGCAAGAGAGATTTTCACTTTGGGAATATATGAGCTGCTTGAGTGAATCATTTCATGAAATTCCTTGGGTGATAGTGGGAGATTTTAATACTCTGCTATATCCGTCTGATAAAAAAGGAATATTTGGCCTGCCTTCCAGAAGCATGCATGATTTCAATATGTTTTTCAACTCAAATGAATTAATGGACGTCAAGTTAAGAGAAACCAAGTATACTTGGAGCAACCACTGGGTTGAGAATCATTTGATTTAGTAGAGTCTAGATAGGGTTCTCCTATCTAAAGATGCTATCACAGCTTTTTGGGATTCATCCCTACATTCTCTTCCTAAGATAGCATTTGAACACATTCCTATCATTCTTGAGGTTCCCCAAGATTCATGCCTGAAGAAGCCTTTTTAGTTTGAGGTAATGAAGGACCTCAAGGAAAAAAATAATCAATGGTGGAAGCACAATTTCCAAGGTAGTCCCTCGTTCAAAATTTCCCAAAAAATGAGGATGGTGAGAGATAATCTTAGAATTTGGAACAAGGAAGTGTTTGGAAATTTGTTTGAAAAAAGGAAAGAGGTGAGTGACAAACTGAATGTCATTGAAAACAATGTTGAAATTGGTACTTATGACGAAGCAACCAGAACAGAGGAGAAAAATTTTTTGGTCTATTATCACAATATTTTGGCCTGTGAAGAAATATATTGGAGGTATAAATCAAGAGCATTATGGCTCAAGTAAGGGGATTCTAACTCTAAATTCTTCCATGTGACCACCCTGAGAAATAGAAGCAACAACAAAATTAGAGAATTGATTAAGGAAGATGGATCCACAACTCACGATGTTCATGAAATTAGAGATGAAGCAGTGGCTTACTTCAGCAACCTCCTAGGAGAGGAGGCCCGGTTCTAGGCCAATGCAAGAGACTCCCTCCTGCAAGTTATTCCTCAAGCCATTGACAGTGACATGAATAGAAAACTCATTAATCCTTTTTTAGATGAGGAAATCAAAGAGGTCTTGTTTTCAATGGATCCGAACAAATCCCCAGGTCTTGATGGGTTCTCACCTTGGTTATTTCAAACTTATTGGGGCATTATGGGAGCTGACGTCTGCTTGGATATTAGGGAATTCTAGTCGTCCAAACACATTCCTAAAAGCTAAAAATCCATGTTTATAGCCTTGATTCCTAAAGGATCATCCCCTAAAACTATGGTTGATTTCAGACCGGTGAGCCTTTGTAATGTTTCATACAAAATTCTTACCAAATTGATCTTAAATAGGATGAAAGGTATTCTTCCCCTCATCATTGACCAATTTCAGGGTAGCTCGGTCCAAGGGAGATCCATTATTGATGGGGTATCACAGTCCATGAAGCCCTTCATTCAGCCAAACAAACCAAGAAAGCTTCATTTTCCCTTAAGCTCAATATGAACAAAGCTTTAGACCACATCAATTGGTAATTCCTAGAGGTCTTGTTGATCAAATTTGGATTCCACATTTAGTGGGTCAAGCTTATATGAGGATGCATCCATAAGCCCTAGCTTTCTATTTTGGTTAATGGGTCACCAGCTGGGTACTTTCAAAGTAGAAGGTTCCTTAGACAAGGGGATCCCATAAGCCCCATGGTTTTCATCATAGTGGTCGAAGCCTTGGGAAGGACCATCAAAGTGGTTTTCTCTATAGGCATCATATTTGGTATCAAAGCTACGTCCCAAACCACCCCTATTACCCACCAACAATTTTTGGATGATACGCTTATGCTTTCTTTAGCTTTCGTGGAAGTGGCTAAAAGAATCAAACACATATTAATATTGTATGAGGAGGTGGTTGGTCAGAGGGTAAAATTCAATAAAAGTAAGATATAATTCCTTAAAACCCCTATCCCAAGGCAGAACAATATTGTAGGGATTCTAGGGTGTTCTATATCCTCTTTGCCAACATCTTATCTGGGTCTGCCTCTCTTTACTGGGGTCCCCTTGGAAGTGATGTGGAATAATGTGGTGGAAAGAATCCAAAAAATCTAGCTGGTTGTAAAGGTAACTTTTTGTACCAAGTGGGCAAAGCTACCCTGACCATGGCTTTGCTTTAGAGTATTCCAATTTACTTCTTGTCAGTTTTTAAGGCCCTAGCATGAGTGTTCCAAAAAATTGAGTAGCTAAAAAAAAAAATTTGTGGTCTAGATCGGAAGGCAAGCATAGGATCCACCTAGTTGGTTGGAGTAAGGTGTGTCAAACCAAAGAGGGTGGAGGCTTGGGACTAAGGAAAGTATCCCACCTCAATACAAATCTTCTAGCTAAAAAAGTATGGCGTGTCCTAAAAAATGAGGAGAATGAGTGGATAGATATTGTGAAGAGAAAATACCTTCAAGGAACTGACTTTTTGAACACCTCCATTCCAATAAGAGGATCAGCTTTCTGGATAGCAATTTTGTCAAGAAGAGAGATTTTAAAAAAGGGCATGATATGGATAGTCAAAAATGGCATGAATATTAGGTTTTAGGATGATAGGTGGGCTAGGGAGGAGTCTCTCGCCTTAGACCCCATTTTAGTAAGGCTTAAACTTTTCACCGATAATAACTTTGGACCTCTGGTGGTATATTTTTTGAGACATGAGGCAGGGAACTTGATATGGAATCCTATCAAGGCTCAGGGACTGGAAGGAAAATCCAAGGAACTAGAATTCATTTTATCTCAACATTTCATTTCTATAAGAGCATTATAGGATCACCTAAGGTGGACAACGATTGAAAGTGGGGAATTTTTAGTCAAGTTCATCTATAGGATGCTTTTTGACCTCGAGAATCCATCGTTTCAAACCAATTTGGTGTGGATCAATAAGTTGATTCCAAAACTAGCCCATTTTTCTTGGGTCGTTATACAAGGAAAAATTCTAACAATAGACAACATGATAATAAGAGGTATTATTGTGCCTAACTATTGTTATTTGTGCAAGACTAGCTGGGAATTAATTCACCACACTTTTCTAGAGTGCCCTTGGTCTATCGCCATCCTTAGTGGAGTGTTTCAAATCTTCAATATCTCATGGTCAATCCCAACCATGGTCTATGAGCTATTAGAATAATGACCTAGTTCCTTTGTCAGTTTTCAGCTTAGGTTCCTTTGGAAGATCTGCCTTCATCATTATCTCTAGAAAGTTTGGTTAGAAAGGAACCATAGAGCTTTCAACGATTCCAACCTTGATCTTGTTTCAGTCATGAACAAAAATCTAGTCTTTGCTAGACAAAACCTAAGTATATTTTCCTCGAGGTCCAATCCATTCCTTCTAGTGAGAAAAATCTAGTCCAATCCTTGAATATCACTTTAGATGAAACCCTGGGCATTAGGCAACCTCATCCAAGATTGGAAACCAGGTGGATCGCCTCCCTAGTGGATTGGATCAAAATAAAATTTGATGGGGAAGACAAGGATAATACAGGTAAAGCAGTTGCTGGAGGAGTGGTCAGAGATAATATAGGGTAGGTAGTATTGGCATTCTATGAAAATCTAGAATCCAAGACTAATAATGAGGCTGAAGCTAAGGTGCTATGGAGAGGTCTGCGGTTGTTGTAGGATATCCAAGGAAGATGCATCATGAAAGGGGATTCCATAAATATCATAAACCTAATTAATAACAAAAGGAAAAATCCTTGGAGGATCTAGGCCCTCATCAATGAAGCAAGGATCCTTTTTTATGATAGTGAGATAAAATTGCTCAACACATGATCCGTGAAGCCAACAAGGCAACTGACAGGATGGCTAACATTGGTGTCGAGCCTGACGGGATTGTCAGGTGGACACAAGGGATCCCACATGACATGGAGGATATCATCCAAGGTGAAATACTATGACAAGACACACATGGTTCAATCGAGGTTCTATCACGTGCCCTTTTGGAAATCCCACTGGAGAGTACCAAAGGGCCCAAATCAGAAAGCCTTTCCCATTGGTTGTGGTTAGGTTGGAAATTACAAAGATCAAGCCCAAGGCCAAATGGGTTTTTTAGAAAATTAAGATTCAGAACTATGAGGCAGTGGTTTTTGTCCCTAAAAAAGACAATTATGCAAGGAGGTGGTCTCGAGGAAGGTGGTGGAAGTTTCAAATTATCGGTAGGAGCGGCCATGCTCATCTCAATAGGCATTGGCTTCCTACCAAGAATTTTTTGTTAAACCTTCCCATAATTACTAAGATAACAGATCCTAATAGATGCAATGAGGGATACAACAACATGATACCTATGCTAAAGTGGTAATATTTTCAAGATAAAGGTGTTTGGAGGCATGCTCCTAGACTTGGCATTGGTTTCAAGGACCCAAAAGTGATTGGACGAGGTAACCAAAGGTGCTACCACATTACTATTAATCACTAATGTAGAAGGATGTCAAGAATCATGAGCGTTGAGCCTCCAATTAACCAAGAGATGAATTTGATAGTAAAAAACAAAACCATGATCTATACTGAGCCTAGAATTGTTGTCATGGAGCCGACAACTTAGGATATCCTAACCGATAGGTGTTTTACCAAGTTCTTCGACCTGTTCTCAGGTGTAGAGGAGGATATTATGATGGTAGTGATGGAGACGTGGGAATATGGTAAAGTTGAGATCCTATGAAGAGAAATTATTATTGATGTTAATATTTTGGCTATGATTATTGGTCAAATGGTTAATGGGAGGTCAATTCACAAACATAAACACCACTAGGAGGTGGAGCTAAAAGAGTTTAAGGATAACCAAAAAAATTTCAAGAAGGTGAATAAAAGGCTTACAAGGATGGACCTCCTGACCCCTTGGAACATGGTTATGAATAATGTCCTAGAATTCATCATGGCAGAGGACCCTAGTAAAGTGCTGCTAAGTTTTCATTATACCTTTGTCAACTTTTTTTGATATGTGAACCCAATTAGAATTCCCCAGGTCATGATGAACTCTATGAACCATACCATAATCTCTTACCATAGCAAGGAACGTTTCTCCATGCCTATGCACAAGAGCTTCTCAAGGTAATTTACAAATATGTTCTTAATAATGTTCCCCAAGCCGAACTACCTGTCCCACCTCAAGATGATCCCCTGATAGCGCACAATGATATTCCAAGGGGGAGATACAATCCTAGTTTTCTAAAAGAATAAAGAGGGTGAATAAAGCGATAAGGTAGGTATAAAAAGGAAAAGTTTGAGGATTGAGGTACCAGCCATTAGGTCTTCATTGATACTAAAAAACAAATAGGTTCATGGAAGTCGCAAAACCTTGGAGATTAACTCTAAGGATGAGGGTCCTGATCCTTTAATTATGGAGCTGAAGAGGTTTGTACTGAACATGATAGCCAACATTAATCACTAGATGCAGGAACTTCATCAAGTCTTGACCAAGGTCTTCTTCAATGAGGGTTACTAGAGCAACAAACCTATGGTATACAACCCAGATATGGATGACACCGAGGATGACAAGGATGAGGACTAAGAGGAGGAGGAAGAAGAGGAGGACTAGGGACCTCCTTAATGTTCTACTGCTATGAGATTTTGTGGTGCTGACAATGTTACAGTTCATCTTTGATAAATTTTATTTTTCTCAAGGTAAAGCTTTTGTCTATTTTTGTTGTTGGCTAGTGCTTCGGTAAGCTTCAAGGTTTGGGTTGGATGTCTATGCTTTTTGGGGTCTGTAAGAACCTTGGTTTCATTTCATTATTTGGGTCTTGTCTAGGGTGGGATAATCTGTATGTAGGCTACCAATAAAGGAATACATACTTAGGTAGAGGACAGAGGATCCTCAGTTTGGTTAATTTCTGGTTCCTCAGCTTAAGACTGAATTTTGTAAAAAGGTTTTGGGTCAGCTTGAAAAACCCAGTTTAAATAAAATAGTTTATTTAACAAAAGAAAATAATGTAATAGATGGATTTTTTTATATATTTAAAAATTGCATACATTTGCTTGTCTAAAATAGAATACCTCAACTTCATATCTTTCAAAGGAGAATTTAGGAAAGCGATGGGATTTTCAATATTACTTTCACTCTTTTGAGTTAGAACACTTGGGAATGAATGTTATGAAGCAAAATTATAAATGTAAAAGGGATTTGCATAGTATGGACTTACCAAAACATGTTCCCTAGAAATAACATATTTAATGTTTTGGAAAGCATCCTTACTCTCATTTTTCCATTTAATTGCAACGTTCTTTTTCAGCATATCATTCAATAGTTTGGCAATCTCAACAAATACAACAATGAATTTCCTTACAAAATTGATTTTTCCAAAGAATGACATTAATTCATTCTTTCTATGGGGAGGAAGGATTTATTGGATAGATTCTATTATTTTACGATCAATATAAATTCCTTCTTTTGAAATAATGTGACCCAAAAGCTTATGCTCTATTACTCCAAAAATACGTTTTATTGGATTTAGAGATATACCATGTTTCCTACACCTTTGGAGGACTTTTATCAAATCCTTAACATGGTATTATTTCTTCTTAGATAAGACAGGAATATCATCCACATAAACAATTATTCATTTACCTATGAGCCCATTAAATACATAATCCATGGTGTGATGGAAAGTTGCACCTGCATTCAATAATTTGAAGGGCATTCTCCTATAATAAAATGTTCTCCATTTGGTTGTAAAGGTTGATTTCATCCTATAACTTGGGTGAATGAGAATTTGGTTGTACCCAGAGTAGCCTTTTAGAAATGATATCATTTTTGACCCATTTACCATTTGGAGTATCTCATCAATGGAAGGTAATGGGTAGTTGTCCTTTTGATATGCATTGTTCAAATTTTTGAAATCTATGCATAATATTATTTCTCCAATTTTATTCCTTATAGGAACTAGGTTGGCAACCCATGTAGATTACCTAACAAGAAATATGATCTTTGCTTATGGCAATATTTTAACTTCTTTCTCTATTAAGGGATATAAAAATGGATTGACAAGTATTTATCTCTATCTAAAGGGATTGGAGTCAGGTTTCAATGGAATCATGTGCATCATAACATTCTAATCATATATTTTCAGCTCCTTGTAACTCCAAGCTTTACAATCCACATATTATTTTAGTGCATGAATGATAGATTTTTTTTCTTAACTTGTGCATGCCTTGGCAATGAATACCTATTATGGATTTTATGCACTTCTTAAGTTGATTACATCACATGCTTCCTTAGGGAGTGGTACATTTTTACCTATTTTTGTTTGATATTCAATATCAAATAATTTTTCTAGTGAAATAACCTTTTTCAATATCCTATTCATTTTTTGAGCTACCTCACTACCCTGATGTATTTATTTCTACCACATCTGGTCTTCATATATCACCTAATTTTAAAAATACCAGAGTTAGTGACAAAATAAAAAATATACCTATCGCTCTCAAATACCTGCATATTTGTAATGTTATTTGGTATTGAGGGATAGGAAACTAGTTCAATCAAGAACTTTTTACATTTCTTATTGTCAACCAGTTTGAGCATGCTTGCTGCCACAGCTAAAGAATTGACCTTTCAATTACCTTTTCTAGAGATAAGGGAAATGTTAAACACATCAAGTTTTTCTATCAAATCCATAACTCTAATTATGTAATGGCTCAATATTTTATCATGACACACGTACAACCCTTTAACTTGTCTAACAACTAGCTCAGTGTTTCCTAAGACCTTGAGACACTTGACTTTCTTACTCATATTTAGTTGCAGTCCAAATATAAGTGCTTCATATTATCCCATATTTTTGGTCCATGGAAACTATAATATATAGGCATCAACAAAAGGTTTGCTTCACAGACATGTAAGTTCAATACCCACTCCAGAACCTTGTCTTGATTTGGATCCATCAAATCTAAGAATCCAAACCAGATTATCCTTTTCAGAAGGGCTACAAGAAAGGATTTATTTTTTAGGTTCTTCAGTAGCCTCCTCTATATTCAAGCTATAGAACCCTAAATAAAATTCTTAAAATTGAATTTCATGAGGCCTATTATACTTTGTAGTCATTTCCTTAAGTCTTGGCTCACTATCCACTCAGATTTTGTTTCTTAATCCCCTCTAAGGTAGCCACATGTGGAAAGAATCAGTAATGACTTAACAATTCAGGTTCTTACTCTAATCCCTACCCAACACCATGCCATACTTTATGGGAATATTGACCACAAGAATATTAACATGATATTGAATCATGGGTTCTACATTAGCTTAAATTTGGACATCATAAAGAGTTACGACCACGTCTAATGTAGTTTTGTCTAGTTGTATTACTTTGCTTTTTTAAGGAATTGGCTTTAAACCTAGCCTTTGGAAAATCTCAAGGGGTATAATATTTACTGAGGCACCTGAGTCCACTAAATAATTATGCAATTTTTTTTCCTACGATCCTAATTATATAAAAAGAGGCATTTCTCGTTTCTCCTTTCATAATAAATTTGGGACTCAGCACCTTTGACATCATGGATTTATCTTGGTGGATATAATGCATTTATCAAGGCATCCTTATGACCTAGCAATCTAGTAGCCTCTAATAAAGATACATTAGCTTTAGTCATTTTTAGGTCTTCCACTATGTCATAGGTAGGCTTCATAGAATTATGTACATTTTGCATATGTTTGGATGACTCAATAGTAGGTTGGGGAGGACGATTGTTATCAAATTTGGTATAAGGAGGAAGAAGGGGATTTTTTTGTAGAGTGGAGGAAGTTTTGTAAGTCTTGGATTTAATTCTTGTATAATAACCATGATTTACTCTTCCAAACTGCCTAACATATTGGACTTTCTCTTCTATGATTCCATCATCATCCTCTTCTCATATTTCATTATCCTCTTTTTCTTCATCACTTTCTTGATAATTAACTATTTCAGCTACTAAATTAGCTTCCCTCCCATTAGAAAAGTAAGGTGGACCCTCGATCGACACTATATCTAAGTCATTGACTTGAGCTTGCAAGAAGTTTGTATGTTCAAAAGTTTTTGGACACTTCTCACTATGGTCCTTGGGGTTATGAAACATAATTCCCTTATCTCAGGAAAAATATGAAACATTGATAATGGAATCAGATCTACTAGGGCTTGCAACAATGTTAGCTTGGTTGGCTACAGTGTTAGGTACATCCCTATTGTTAGGCTTGGTATTCCATGACCTCATCTAATTATTGAAATTTTGATTAGAATGAGGAGTGTAGGAATTTTGCTTTTGCATTTGGACAATGTTGTTACTCAACTTGAGACACATTTTCTTTACCTCATCAAATTTATAATTAGATTATTTTGGCTGAGGTGTTATGGTATTAGGTCCAAAATGATTTCCAAAACTAGAAACATCTTGACCTAGCATCAAGGTTTGATACTAAATACTTTGGTTCAAAAAGGATTCACACTTTGAAGTGGTGTGGACATTGGAAATGCTACCAAATCCCGAGTATTGGTCACATTGAATCCTTGTGTATCCATTTGATTATCTAAGAGCAAGGATGTGGTAGATGGGATGGATGTATTTGGATAGCTAGGAATGGATGGATAAGTGGGCATGAATGGATAATATTAATTGTATGGTAGGGTATTCATAATTGGTATTTGAGGTGCCATGACTCGATTCATCATTGTAAACTTACTATAAGGACCAAAATATCCTATAATAGGTGGTTGGGGTATCCCAATATCTTGGGGTGTCATTTTTTGTTCTATGACCATGGCTTCCTCATAGGCTTGGGCTAAAGAAGTAAATTGAGGATTTATCCTAGTGAACACGATAGTCATGCGATCTAACGCCCTAAAGTATATTTGCAACACAAAGGCATAATCTATATTAAAATAGTGAGTCAATCTAGAATAAAGTTTTTAAAATATCTGATTAAACATTCTAATCATATCATTAGGTGTATTTTTGGAATTTACAAATTTATGGTAGATTATAGTGGGATTCAAAGGTGATCTAAATAGATTGACAAAAGCATTTTCAAGTTGAACCCATGAAGTAATGGATCCAGTGGGTAAATTGATGTACCATTCATAAGATATTTGATCTACACTCATAAGAAAGACTCTACAAGTGACATATTCATGTTATACTTGTAGTTTAATTAAAACATCCTTGTAAGATTGAATATGCTCTTTGGCTATCAAATTACTATCATGTTTAAACTTGGATAGGGATTTCTTGATGTTTCTAGGTATCTCATGACCAACCCAACTATGTTTAGGGGAATATTACGTACTCCATACCATGGAGCTAGTGGTGGTTGGGCCATGATGTTTAACAATGTGTCCTTATAGTAGTAGAATAAATAGTAGAGTTAATGGGTGCATATACACTAGATGTAACTGCAACAATATAGACAATACATGTAGATACACTAGATATACTTGACACCAAAAGTAACTTTAGATCATGTATACTAGGTGGGATTTCAACATCTTGAATCTTGTTCCTTGGTTTTGTATAATTAGGATAAAGGCTTTGAAATATGGTTTTCCCAGTGGTTTTAGATCTAGTAGCAATATACTTAGGTTGGGCCATCTTGGGAAGATGCTCACTCTATAAGACCTCTCACAACTCAAAATAACTCAGACAAAAGAACTACAAAATCCTGCAAAATAAAATTCCTCTAACAAAGCATAGTGGAAACAAAACTTCACACATTAGCTATCAGAAAACAAAAGGCTTGTGCAACTAAAAGTACTGTTAGATGAAAATGATATTAAGAAAATAAATCACAAATCTATGAAATCAGAACCTCCTTCTAGCACCATTTATGTTGAGTGAAAATTATGCCCAATTGCAAACTTTTCACCATAGTAAATATTTTGGAACAAAATACTCTCTTGAAAAGAAGTTAGGACAACTTCTCCAAGGTTCCTTTTAGCTTGAAAGCATGCACAAATATATTTGAAATAAATAAATGAAATACCAAGTGCTATAACATCTTAGTGGTTTGCAAGTGATTGTAAATAAGGGGCCTATGGTGTGATTGGTTTGTGATTACCTTGAATAATTTGAATGCATTGAAATGCAAGTGCTCTTATTTATTATCTTTGCTTACTATGACATACCTTGAATCCCTATTAGTGTGTTTATTTTATCTTGATATTGTAGTTGCAATGTTAGAAAGTGTTGTGGATTGTCCACTTCATTTTAAGTATCTGTGCCTTTAATGTGGGATTGAAATTATTGATTTCTGTTAGTAGATTCAATTTTATCTTCAGATTTAATGACCTACTAACTACAATGTTAGAAATTTAAAATGTTATAAAGTTAGAATGTTAGAAAATTAAAATGTTAGACAGTTAGCATTCCTTTGCTTTATCTGCACATAATCTAAGATTGAGGTTTAGTGGAGTCAATAATTCATTTTATCTAAATTATAAATTAAAATATGAAGTTAGGAAGTTTTGTGGATTGTTCACTTCATTTTTCACCTTGAATTATATAAAAATTATAGGTTAGTAACCCTCCATCCTAGGTCAATTTTATCTTCTTATGCAATTGAATTTTTTTGCATAAATTATGAGTGATTATTTGGCATATATTGCTATCATAAATTATTTCATTTTTATACTTAATGTATGATTATAATATATATTAAGTAAGTTGTTTCTATTTATTTATGTGATTTGACGGTTAAAAAGATGAATGCAGTTAATCTGACAAATGTGTGCATTTTATGTAAAATACTTGAGTTGTGAGTAATTATGTAGGAAAATATTGAAGGGTATTCGACATATGCATGATGCAGCATTGCAATCTTTAGGGTACACCTTGGATGAGAGGAGATGGACATAGAGACAAAGTATTAAGAAGAATGTAGGTGTGGTGATAGAAAAATGATTGAAGACTAATACAGAAAATGGTTACTGAAGTATGTTACAGAAGATAGTTACCGAAGTATGTTGTAGAAGGTAGCTACTAAAGACTATTACCGAAGAGAAAATTTTACCAGTAGTTACCGAATAGAGTTTACCAAGTTAGTTGATTGTTGTTGCATGCCACATCAATACAACATGGCACTCTTACATGGCAATAAAGGATTACAATCAGATTAGATTAGTTGACTTGTCATATTTTTCATCAGGATATTGTGATTAACAAAGTTGTTATGACTTTATTCTGTAAACATTGTATAATTGGAATATTATTAGGATGATTAGATTTAGACGCAGGATTATTTGATCCTTTATGAGAATAAAGGACATGTGGTTATGTGTATATCTTGTAAAATGTTTAAGTTAAGTATTACTTTGTTATGTTAGTTCATAAAGTTCCACTTGGACCACTTAGGATGTTTATTGAGTCCAAGTAGAATTAAAAATTGTAGTAGTTTAAGGTTATTCTCGTTAGTGCATAGTTGTCGCATTATCATGTCCACAAATCCACATGGCAAAATACGTGGAAGAATATTACTTAGAATTGTGCAAGTCACAATATATATATTACATAGGGAGACCTTTGAAAAATTTCTAATAGAGAAATTTCTAATGTCCAATTGTCTAAATCTAAATAATTTGACGGAGAACTATATAATTTCTTAGGAAATATGCCAGCATGTACATTTGAATTTCCAGCAAGAAAAGTAGCACTTCTTTCTTCGCATATGGTAACTATGTCATTTGTACTTACTAATTAATTTATTATGTACTTGTAACTATAATGTTCCTGCATTCATAGAACATAATAATGTTACGAATAGTTATGCATTTTAGTTACTGTTGGCATTTTTGCCATATTGTTTTTTTTGTTGTTGTTCATGCAAAAGAATTCTCAGATTGTAAAGATACTCACTCCCCTGTTTGTAAGTGAAGAAGCAAAGGTGTTGCAAAATCGTGACCTATCGTGTTTTCACGACGTCCGTACCTAAAAAAAGCCAAGTCAAGAATATTTCGCGATATCGCGACATGTCACGTTTTCGTGACCTATCATGTTTTCATGGTCAACGCTGTCAAAGGAAGCAAGGAGGTCAAACTGTCACGATATCGTGACATGTTGGAGTTTCGCGACTTGTTGTGGTAAGAGAGAATCAAAATGAAAAACTGTCATGATATCGTGACATGTCGTATTTTCATGACTTGCAGTGGTCACAGAGCAGAGTGATGGAAAGTGTCGCGATATCCTGACATAAAGCAGCAAAGGGCAATGTCAATGAAAAATGTCATGATATCACGACAGAAAAGCAAGCAAGGAGAAAATGGTATGGCATGTCACGATATCATGACATGTTGCGTTATCACGGAAGGGGTGAAGATAAACATAAGGCGGATGAAAAATGTCGCGATATCGTGACATTTTTGAAGATGAAGCCAAGCAAGAGGAAGATGTCATGATATCACGACAGGAAGCGGCAATGAAGGAGAACACAAGAAATGTCATGATTTTGTGACATGTCACGTTTTTGCGAGGAGGAAGCGAGGAGGCAGCCAGATTGTATGGAATGTCACAATTTCATGACATGTCAAATTTTCGTGACCTACAAGCATCAAAGTGAAAGAATAAAGCCAAATGGAGAAACATGTCATGATTTCATGACTTGTTGAAGACAGAAGAGCCAAATAGAGAAAACGTCACGATATCGCGACATGTCGCATTTTCGTGACTTGTCACGTTTTCACGAAATGAAAGCTGACAAGTACAAGGCAAACAGAAGTTGTCGTGATTTCGTGACATGTCACGTTTTCGCGATGCAGGAGCCAGAATGACAATGCCAAGTACAGAATGTCACGATTTCATGACATGTCAAGGAGACGAAGCTAAAGGGAGAAAGATGTCATGATTTCATGACATTTTTGGAAATAGAGACAGGCAGGAGAAAAGTGTCACGATTTCACGACATGTCTTGTTTTCACGATGTGAAAGCGCGAATGAAGAAAAATGGTATGGACGTCACGATTTCGTGACATGTCCCATTTTTGCTACTTGTAGGAAGATGAAGGCCAAGGAAGAGAAAGATGTCACGATTTCGCGACATGTTGCAGTTTCGTGGGTATACAAAATAAAAAGACACAAAAAGAAGAAGATGTCGCGATTTTGCGACATGGTGAGTTTTCATGACTTGGAGTAGCGAAGAAGTTTAGCGAAGGAAAAATGTCGTGATTTCATGACAGGTTGAGGAAAGAAGCCCAAACAAAGGAGAATGTCACGATTTCATGACATGTCATGAAAGGAAAGATAAACAAAGAGAAGACGTTGCGATATCGTGACATGTCACATTTTCATGACTGGTGGCAGAAACAGAAGACAGTAAGGTAAAAGTGTCACAATTTTGTGACATGTCACATTTTTGTGACCTGTCACATTTTTGTGACAGAAGCAACGACAAAAGTCCCAATACAGTTATGTTTGCATTTTCCTTCAAGATTGCATAGGATAATGTGAAGAGAAGATTAGGATTAAGTAAAAGCTCTCCAATTTATTTTCAGATTGTGGTCAAAGAGGCTCCAAGATTAAATGTTGCTGATTATCGATGTGCGCAAGATAGAAGAACATGAGGCAGTTTTCGATGCCACCAACATTAAAGATGCCTCTAGTATTAAAATCTCCTGTTCGTGATCTCCTGCATGCTCTGCGAACAGTCACTTAATGAAGAAATATGGTCCCTTGTTTCTATTTTATTTTCAGTTTTGATCCATAAAAACAGGATCTATCATTTTTTTGAGGTAAATTGAGAGTGATGGTTCTCTCTTTTCAAGTGCATATTTTGCGGACCTCGTCTTTGAAATTTGTTGCATGTTTTAAATGTTGTGATGCAAAAGAGAGAGGGAAGACCTATATAAATATTCATGTATATCTAAAGCAAAAGAGGTTAGACATTTTTACAAGAAAACTCTCTAAGTTCTCTACATCAATAGAAGAGACTCGAATTCTAAAATTTGCAAGCACTCTTATGTGTGTGATGTCCCTCTATTTTACAAGTCATTTTTTTTTATGCTTATGATCTTGCTGTTAGGTTTTGAATTCTACATGTTGAATTCGAACGTTGCTGGTTAGTGAGTATATTTTGAAATGTGATCTGAAGGTTATCTCAACAAATGTGTGAGTTCAATTCTGTTGCTTTTCCTTTATTAGATGTTGTCATAAAATTTGGTGAAATTCTTGCTGTTAGTCTACCCCAAATTACACACTTTGGCATGTGGCCATATTTCCATATCTTTCTTGTTATTTCCATTCCTTTCAACATTTTTCCCATTTCTTTCCTACATCCTTATCTTCAAAACCAGTTTAGAGTAGTTTGGGATCCAGCCCTCTCTGGATATTGGCCCGGGAGACTTCTCTTTCTCTCGGCCTTTCAATTTTGGCCAAGTCTAGGGCACGTATATGTACAAAATCCTTTCCTGTGGCAGATTTGTGACCAACATTTTTTGGCATGCTCGATGGGACCCTGAAAGTTTCACTTCCAATAGTATTTAGGTTTAATGTTCGCATTCATGTTGTATAATTAGAACATTTGGCGACTCAGCACTACCCAGAAGCCTCTGAAAGTGGATATAGTGAGATCTGTACTTCATGATCACAAGATCGAAGGTCGAAAAATCTAAAAATACCATCAAGTTTTTTGAACTTGACAACCAAAAATTAAGCGAACATCCTAAGTTGGTCTCCCCACCACTTATATCCTCTGCAACATCCTAACAAATTGCTGGTGTGTTTTCTGTTCCTTCAAATTCATCTAGTACTGCTACTAGTTTTCCACCTCTACAGCCATACGCACCATTCCAAATGGCCCAACAGCCTCCACCAAGGAAGTTCTCAACATGGAATGATTTGGGAGCCTTGAATTTACCGACACAGAATCAAGTCCCTCAAGCTGCTTTGAAAGCTTTGTCGACATCTGATGGTACTGGTAAGACTGCTTATGATCATATTAACGATGTAGCCTCTTTGGCGGCTATCCATGACATAATGGATGAGGATGTGATGGTAAAATTGTTGGTGTTGTCACTGAGAGGAAAATTGCTATATTGGTACCGAATGTTACAACCAAACACTATTGCATCATGGGATCAATTAAGAGAACTGTTAGTCAAAAATTTTCATGAACAAGTTGATCCATACTCCTTGTTGCATCAATTTAATGCAATCCAAAGGCACCCATAGGAGGAGATAGCTGACCTCAATGTCAGATTTACTAGATGATGGCAGAGAATTCCTGATGGTCTTTAGCCTGCTCATGAACTAGCTGCATTCTACTATCTTAGATCTTTCAACACAGACATTAGCTTGGCTGTTCAACAATCCAATGTGACTACATTTCCAGAGCTGTTCGAACAAGCACAAAATACAAAAGCTGATTTTATGGTTCCATCTGAAGAACAAGTCTCAGTTCTCACAAGAACCAGGAAGAAGCCAGTCACTGTAGATCCAACAGAGATGGAACCTTTGAGGGTACCAGATGATCCTAAGATGTAGAATGAGAAGAAACAAGTACAATTGAAAGCTCATGTTTCAGTACCAAAGCCAAATTCACCTATTCTATTGAAAGATCTTTTGCCACCACGAGCAAAGGAAAGATTGCAAGATAAAGCCTCAGCTTTGTAGGCAAGAGCTGAAATAGAGGACCGAGCCAGAGAAAAGCTCAAGTACCCATCTTTGACTAAAAGGTTGAGGGTAGAAGCCACTCAGCAATATCAGAGCAAATATGAAGACATTAATGAAAAGAGGGAGTCTGGGGCATTTGCATACAAAATTTTTGAAGAATTGAAGAAGATTCCAGCCAAGGTTAGTCTCTATGATGCATTACACTTACATGGTCAAGTTGATCTATTGCAAGAATCATTGAAGTCTGTGAAATATAGTGAGAAGAATCCTACCCAGACAATTTTTGCTCAAACATTAACTACTTTAGCCATTGGAAAAAATAGACCACCTCCATTTTATTTGTCACTCAGGATGGAGGGTTGGATAGTGCACAACTGCATGATTGATTCTGGTGCTACGACAACGGTCATGCCAAAGGTAGTTTGTGAAGTCATGGGTATGGAATATACAATAAGTAGCCTTGGTGTCTTGTAGTTGGACGGGACTCCCATGAAAATAGTGGGTGTAATCAAGGATGTTCCTATGGTTCTACATAGTATGCCTCAGATTATAGTAATTCAGGAGATAGTTGTGGTCGATCTAGAACCATATTTCAGTATGTGTTTGTCAAGAGAATTTACTGCCAAGCTGGGAGGCTACCTTTCTCTGGATTATTCTCACTTGGAAATTCCTTTCAAGGGAAGAAGAATCCAGATCTCCAATGAGAAGCCTTCTACTTTTCATATAGAGAAGATGGGGGAAGAAGAAAATTCCACACCCTCTGTTCACATGATAACTGAAGAATTGGAAGATTCTGATTTGATAGATGAAGTCCTGGATGAGCCTCACTTAGAGGATGAATTTTCAATGCTCGATTTTAATGCCATGGTGGAAACTAAAATTGGTTGTTACTCTATTACAAAGCCTGAAGAGGTTGAAGTAAAACTACCTCCTGATCAAGTTGGTCAAGACTCTATGCCTGATCAATTATGGAAGTTGTATTTTGATGGAGCACGATGCAAAAATGGTGTGGGAGAAAGGATTGTTCTTATTTCTCCCTCTGGCCTACAGAAAACATACTCATATCGATTGAACTGGAGTTGTACTAAAAATGTTGCTGAGTATGAAGCATTGTGCCTAGGCTTGAAGAAGGCAAACAAATTGGGGATTGAACAATTATAGATTTTTGGTGACTCTGAATTGATTGTGAATCAAGTAACAAACAAGTGCATCTCCAAGAAGCATTATCTAAAGGTGTATCGCAACAAATTTTGGGACCTATTTGAATCTTTCATAACATTGAATATTCAATCCATTTCATGAGATATGAATAAGCATGTTGATGTTTTAGCATCTCTTGGAGCAAACTTCTCTCCGATTGAGCATGTAGTGAGGAAACCCAAGACTGTAAGGTTAGTTTACAGACCTTCAGTCCCAGACAAGAACATGTATTGGCAAGTATTCAAAAGTGATGAATAGATTGTAGATTTTTTGATAAGAGAAGCAAGCACTGTGGAAGAGAGAACGCTTCATGAGGAAGAAGCCAAAGGGCTTATTCAATTAAGGAATAATCATATCCCCAAAGGATTTATTACACTTGAAAGCCTTTTTGATCAAAATGATAGGGCAGAGAAGCACAAGATCAAGGTAAATAATAAGGAGTATACTGAACTAGAGATAGGTCCCAAAAAATTGATAAAGGTTGGAATGGATTGCACTCCCGAGGAGTTAGAACAAATCAGAGATTTGTGTCATGAATTTCTTGACATAGTTTCTTGGAGTTACCATGATTTGAAGGGATATAACAAAGATGTAATCTAGCATACTATTGAGTTGCATGATGGGATGAAACCCTTCAGATAAAAGCAGAGACCAGTCAATCCCAAGATTGAGGTACTGATGAAGGCAGAGCTTCTTAAAATGTTGGATTCTAAAATTATTTACCCCATCAAGAATTCAACTTGGGTGGCCAATCTGGTCCTGGTACAGAAAAAGAATGGAGACATTCGCCTATGTGTTGATTTTCAAAATTTGAATCAAGCATCGCTAAAAGATCATTATCCTCTGCCTCAGATTGACCAGATTCTTCACGTGGTTGCGGGAGCTCAGATATTCTCTTTGTTCGATGGATTCTCTGGGTATAACCAGATATGGGTCAGGGATGAGGACCAACACAAAACAACGTTCACCACAAAATGGGGAACCTTTGCTTACCAGCGAATGTCGTTTGGACTCTCAAATGCTAGTGCAAATTTTCAAAGGGTAATTGATGTGGCTTTTGGTGAGTTGTTAAATCACATTATTGTGATTTATTTGGATGATATGACTATTTTTTCTCACAATATGGAGGACCACGGATCTCATTTAAGACAAATATTTGAAAAATGTCAAGAATTTGGCATATCTATCAATCCAAAAAAGTTAATTTTTTTTGTAAAGGAGGGAAATATCCTAGGACATCTAATTTTAGAAAATGGCCTAGCTATTGACCCAACTAGGGCCCAAGATCTTTTAAAGCTCCCATTGCCGGCCAATAAGAAGGATTTGCAATCTTTTTTTGGGAAATTAATTTTTTTCGAAAGTTTATTGCAGATTTCACTCAAGTAATAAAGCCAATGACAGAGCTTTTAAAGAAAAATGCTGAATTCAAATGGAACAAGAAGAGGAAGCAATAATTTGAGGAGATCAAAGAAAGGATCACTCAAGCTCCGGTCCTGGTGAATCCTGATTATTCCAAGGATTTTATCCTTTATGCCATTGGTGAACAAGAATCTTATGCCACGGTGCTTACACAGAAGGGAGATGATGAAGATGAACTCTGATTGCTTTATTAAGCCAAGTCATCCAACCACGTCAAGAGAAGTATAAATTTATTGAGAAACAAGTATATGCAGTAATGAAATCTCTAAAGAAGTTTTGGAACTTTGTTTTACAGAGTAAAACAATAGTTTATGTTGTTCATCCAGATGTCTGAAATTTTATTATACAAGGAGAACTTGGAGATAGGAGAGCTGGTTGGGTTTCTAAAATTCAGAAATTTGATGTTGAGATCCGACCGACCAAGCTTGTTTGAGGTCGAGCATTGTGCCAAGAGCTTGCAAAGAATGCTTCCTCTAGATCCTCAATTCACGAATATGAGGATATAGTAGATAATTGTAATTTTGAAAATCATTTTGTAGTGGATCGAGAATGGATAGAGGAGCTGATGGAATATTTTTATTTTCAAAAATGTCCTTCACATCTGAATGCCTCACAGAGAAGAAGATTTAGACTGTAAGCTCTCAAGTATTTCTTTCTATCAAATGGATTGTTTTATAAGAATATTGATGGGGTTCTTCTTAGATGTGTCAAAGAATCAAAGAAGGAGAAAGTTTTAGAAGAATTCCATTATGGATTATCAGGTGGTCATTATGCAGGTAGATTATGTTGGTCCGGCTTTCATACGCACCCCCGCGAAAGGATGGGCAGGAAGCCGCCGGAGACACCCACGGGATGGATCCCACTCACTTTAGGATCTAGCTGGTTATCCAAGGTGCGAGTTACAGAGTTGGGTCGAATGGCTATTCACTCTTTTCCACTTCTGGAATAGATTTCAATATGGACTACTCTGTTACCTTACAGGGGGTTCCTGAACTTGTTCGATAGTTGCGAAGTTGTTTATCAGATTTAACTTGAATTCTTGATCTAGCTCTCATGGGTCAGCAGATTTAAATAAAAGACAAACAAAGAAAGTAAAAATGGATCATTCATCGAAAACAAAGAGAGGGTAGGGTAGAGAAGAAAGAGAATTTCATCAGACTTTAAACTGTAAAACCCTAACTATCAATCTTATCTATGCTATCAGCTTCACAACATAACAAATCAAAGAAGAAAGTGTCCAGTCAGTCTAAGATCACTTTCAACTAAGAGCACAAGGCAGAGTGAAACAGATCTAGCAGAAAATTATAAATCCAAGGGCAGCTGGTTAAAACTGGTATCTTTCACCGGTAGCCTAGCTCACACAGTGAAGACAGAGCAATTAGAACAAACTTAACCTCAAATCTGTAATTTCCCCTAGCAGAAAATGGAACAACTGAAGTCTAACAGCATATTTAAACTTGATAATACAGATTCACAACATATATCTAACAAACTTTAATGGAACGGATAACAAAAGATGATACACTTATCACACTCTGCAAAATATTAGGCTCCTGGCCATGCTATCACAGAAAAGCTAAAGCACATCAACTCCAAGTCTAGAAACAAAGGATTTCACAAAATTTGTAAGAAATTGCTTATAAGCCTTTTATTTCTAAGTCTCTACCTCCCGCGATTACATTTAGAATCTATATTTATAGACTCAGGATAGACCCTAATCTTTTCAAAATATCTTGCTCAAACCCTAAATATTATCGCACTTAAACCCTAGGACCCGGGTTTTACAATAAAAATCCATTTAAAATCAAAGTCCGGATAGAACTTAACCCTTCTGCAAATCAGTGCAGTTAGCTACCATAAATGGAGAAGATAAAATCTAAAGCCACTTGCATTCATCCGCAACTGTAAATAAATGCCTCCATTAATTCTGCTGGTGAGCCGGATGAGTCACCACTTCTCCAGATTTGATCTCCGTAAAGCCATCCCTGAGTTGAAATTGTCTTCATGCTATCAAGTCTGTAATAAATTTGTCATTGAATGTCCTCACTGGCATCTTCTCCTCTAGCATGGCGGTCCTCGATCAAATCTGCACTTTAACTTTGACTTTATGGCCTTTCCCGGTTGTCCCATAAGTGCCAGATGGATTCATGCATGAAAGACAAAATATTATATTAGCACTTTAATAAACATTAAATCCAAGCTTAAAACATTAAAACAGATTAAAAACCACAAAATAAGCTTTCATGTCGGCTTCTGTTTGTCTGCCTCACGCTTTGACACATGTCGCTACCCCAGGATGCCTTCTGTTTCCCATTGGAATGCACTTCTGGTCAACTTAGGACTTTCTCTCTCCTACCACGATTCTGCGACATGTCACGATTTTGCGACATGTCGCGAAATCGTGACGTCCCCAGCGCTGCGCTGCTTCTTCCCCTGTCGGCCACGAAAATGTGACATGTCACGATTTTGTGACATGTCGCAAAATCGCGCCTCTTCTCCGTCAACTGCAACTTTCTGCTCCAACAGTCGCGATCTCGCGACATGTCACGATTTCGTGACATGTCACAAAATCGCACCTACCCTTGCACTTGGCTTCTTTCTTCGTCTCCTTTCCTTCTCTCTCTAGAAAGTGTCGCGATTTCGCGACATGTCACGAAATCGTGACCATTTTCATACTTAGCCAATTTTTTATTCTGCAGCCCACTTTCTCTCTCCTACCACGAAAATGCGACATGTCACGATTTCGTGACATGTCGCAAAATCACGCCCTTCCGTACGTTTTCTTTCTCTCTCCTCCGACCGACAGCGATTTTGTGACACTTTCCAAAAATGGAAATGTCGCGATATCACGACACTTCCAAAAATGGAAAGTGTCGCGATTTCGCTACACAAAAATGACTTAGCTGCTTTTTGATTTACCTGTCGCGATATCGCGACATTTCCAAAAATGGAAGTGTCGCGATATCGCGACACTACCAAAAATGGAAAGTTTGATTTTTCATGAATTTATGCAACTGTTTTCTGGATTTTTCTCGATACCGGTGCAGGATTTTATTTGTGCATGAATGATTCTAGCATGTAAAATGTGAATTCTTGGATAACACAGCTGGAATGCAAGAAAAAGCACAACTTTAAAAAGGAGGCAAGCAAATTTGGATTTAAAACCTGAAAATTATCAAGAGGGTCCCTACTACAAAAATGAAAGTTCAGGGATTTCTAAGGATGGAATCTCATTTTTCAGTGGGGGTGTGTTGCTTTTCAACAAATGGCGATATCTATGGGTAAAATAGTAGCACTATTTTAGAACCCAGGACTCTGGCTTCAAAACAAAAAGACCATGCATCATGCCTTGCCACAGACATTCTTCACAATAAATTGACTGTCAACTGCTAGCTGTTAAAATTTCCCAAGGACATACTAGGCTGGATTACTTCAAGGAAGATTTCTGATGTGCAATTACAAGGGTATAGAACTTTCTTCAAGGATGACTGAATTGAATGATAACTTGGATTAATCAACTTTTCTAGATTGTAAAAGGGGAAACCGAGTAGAGCTCTGTTTACTAGTTTAGCCTTTTACAGCCTAGACAGAGTTACCCTTTAGATTTACACAACCCAAATTTACAACTGTAGGGCAGAATCTAATATTGGCTGCCTCTTTTAATATATAACTCTTTTTTTTTTTTTTATCTCTCTTTTTGAAATATATCACTATCTGGAAGACCTTAGAGAAATTACAATTTTCTTTTATCATTTGATCAATCTGGAATTGTTTCAGTCTAGGCACTGATAGCCTCTGTGGATACCCAAATAATTGCATGAATCATAGTCCCCTCTTATAACCAGATTTTCTTGGATTCCCCGGGAGTTCCTCCAACTGAACAACATAACAGTTTTTCTATCATTAAAACAACTGTGGCAAGTAAGACACAAGATCCAATCATCTCTCTACCTTTGTCCTGAATAACAAAATAGCTCTACTGTTCAGAGTAAGCAGACTATCTCAATTAGAATAATGAACAGAATGGGGTACTGGATTGTGGATTGATCAGCTCAGAATAAAACAATCTTCAGCAGGCTAACTTTTCATTGATTGCTCAGGCAGAGGTTAAAGGACAGAAACCTTTAGAAGCTAAAGGACTTTGCACAGACTTTCAAGGACAGACAGGCCTTAAAGCAAAACAAAATAAAACTGTACAGACTAAAGCACAGAACTGTACAGGCAAAGGGAATAAAATAAACTGAACAGACAGCAAAGAAAATAACTGAAAGGAAGAAAATAAAAACTGAACAGGCAATAAAAGAAATAAACTAAAAGAACTGAAGCAAAGCAACTAAAATTGCTGAACTGCAGCAAAGCTAAACTGCAACAGCACTGAAATAAACTAAAGCAACTGAAATAAACTAAACTGCAAAGAAAAAGAACTGCAATAAAGAACTAAAGCAAATAAAACTGAAACAAAAGACTGTACAGACTTAAACAGCAAGCTGACATAAAAAGACAAAGAAAGGAAATAAAAAGCACTGACAAAAGAAATAAACTGCACAAGCTAAAACTAAAAAACTTCAAAGCTTACTTACAATGTATACATATGTTACAACTTCCCTTCATACTCAAAAAATGCAGCAGTTGGGAAAGCAGAGAAATGGTGCCTTAAAATTTTTTTGACCATGAGCAAGTAATTTAGAAAAATTACCTTTCAGGTCCTGTTGACGAAATGCACTCCAGACTATGCTTCAAAAATTTGCTATCTGGGAAAGACTCGTGTTTACTGTCTTCCCTGTCCCATTTGAAAAACAAATCTGCAACTCCTTCAAATTAAACAAATCATATGATAACATGTTTATGCTTCTACTTGAAGGGTTTGCAGAATTCTTTCAAAAGGACTGAATGTAAAAAACCCCCAGGATCAAATACCTTAAAATCTTGACAGACCTAGACCACCACATCTTCAAAATTATGTGACAACTGAAAGAAATCATGTTTTATCTGTATGCCCTAGTTCTTAACAACTTAAACATTTTGCGGTTGCTGTACTGCTTCAATATCCAGGACTTCAATTTTTATCCCTCTAGCAGAATGCTTACAATTTTCCTTTTCACCTGAGCCTTGCTTAGATTTAACCTCATCAATGTGTAATATCCAACTGTCACTGTTGTGATGGATTAGAGCTGTAACTGTTCCCACCTTTTTAGTTGCCAAATTATAAACTCCAATATCTGCATCAACATAGTTTATAGCCTTTTCTTTGATATTATGTTGAGAAGTTGCAGGCTTATGTTGAGACAGTTCATCAATTCCAAGTTGGCTGACCACATTCATATTTACTATCTTTTCCTCCTTTTTTGAAATCCAACAGGTGGTCCAGAGTAAGCTTCAATCAAGCTATCCTTCTGTTCAACAATCTGAGGTAGTTCATAGGGGGTGATGTCAGCTTTAAGTTCCCTCATATCCTCAATGATGTTATCCTCCTCAGTTACTTTTGCATAGTGACATTGAATCTCACTTTCATCATCCTCTGATGAGGAAGGATCATTATTAAGTTCTAGACTCTCACATCTCAAATTATAACTTTCCATTTTGAACTGTTGAAAATCTTGCATTTCATCCACAAGAGTCTGTAGAAGACTTTCTGACTCTTCGAGAAAAGTGACAGAATCTGAAACCCTGGTTGTACTATTTTTGGGTGAACTAGAAATATCAATATTTCTTTGATCTCTAGGAAAATCTAACTCACCAGGAAAAACTTCATATTTGGGTGGTGCTAGATCACAACTGTTCAGTTCAAGCACTTCCACTTTGAACTTGTCAGAACTTTTCTGTATATTTTGCACATGCTGAGTGGATGTCACAGTTAACGGAGTCTCCTTGGGTAGAGCATGACATGTTGGCACTAACTCATGATGTGGAATGGGGTCTGAAATAGGCATGTTCTGTGTAACATAGGCTATCAAAGGACTGCTCAGAATTTGAGGCCCTAACTGTCTCTCAAGAATTAAGGCTTCTTTATAAGCCCCTGCCAGGGTTGTAATATTAATGTCTCTCTTGAGAAAAATAGAGGTCATTGAATCCAATGCATTCTTGTAGATTTCTAAGGCCAGATTTGCATTTGGGATGTAATGGCCAGTCATTCTACCGTAAGCTCTTTGAAACCTCATATTGAAAGACCTGACAGTTTCTCCCGACTCTCTCTTGATGCTTGGAAAATTATTGGTATAACACACTCGGGGTCTATCACTTCCCCAAATTGTGATATAAAAGCTTTCTCTAGGTCATCCCAGCCTAGTAATGGAATTGCTTGGTGATGTTTAAAAACCGATCATAAGCTCCCTCCTGGAGAGTGAACGGGAACAATCTGCAGGCAACATCTTCATGCTGTATATTTAACAATTTTAAAGCATTTTTGAAAGCTAGCAGATGTTCTTCTGTAGTTCTTGTCCCATCATGTTTGTACCTGGGGAGGTATCTTTCTGGATTTCTGGGCAAGTCATGGGCTATACCCAGGATATTCAAAGCAGTGGGGCCCAACCAATTTGCCATTAATACTTGGCTGACAGTGATGTTCTGATTTGTGATTGGATAACTGCCAGTGATGATAAAACTGTTCTTAACTTGAGGTCTTCTCTGGCAATTTTTAAAAATTGTACTGATAACTGTACTAACAACACTGCACTGATTTCACTGGGCCAATTTTAAAATTTTGGTGTTAAGTCCTACTGTTTAGGCAAAAACTCTAACCACAAAATTTTAAATCAGCACTCACAAACTTACAGTTCTTAACAGACTACTGAACTTGAACTGAGATGTTCTCGGCCCTCCTTCTAGCGCCAATTAGGTGTTGGTCCGGCTTTCATATGCACCCCCACGAAAGTATGGGCAGGAAGCCGTCGGAGACACCCACGGGACGAATCCCACTCACTTTAGGATCTAGCTGGTTATCTAAGGTGCGAGTTACAAAGTTGGGTCGAATGGATATTCACTCTTTTTCACTTCTAGAATAGATTTCAATATGGACTGCTCTGTTACCTTACAGGGGGTTCCTAAACTTGTTTAGTAGTTGCAGAAATTGTTTATCAGATTTAACTTGAATTCTTGATCTAGCTCTCATGGGTTAGCAGATTTAAATAAAAGACAAACAAAGAAAGTAAAAATGGATCATTCACCAAAAACAAAGAGAGGGTAGGGTAGGTCAGAAAGAGAAGTTCATCAGACTTTAAACTGTAAAACCCTAAACTATCAATCTTATCTATGCTATCAGCTTCACAACAGAACAAATCAAAGAAGAAAGTGTCCAGTCAGTCTAAGATCACTTTCAACTAAGAGCACAAGGTAGAGTGAAACAGATCTAGCAGAAAATTATAAATCCAAGGGTAGCTGGTTAAAACTGGTATCTTTCATCGGTAGCCTAGCTCACACAGTGAATACAAAGCAATTAGAACAAACTTAACCTCAAATCTATAATTTCCCCTAGCAGACAATGGAACAACTGAAGCCTAACAGCATATTTAAACTTGATAATACAGATTCACAGCATATATCTAACAAACTTTAATGGAACGGATAACAAAAGAAGATACACTTATCACACTCTGCAAAAGATTAGGCTCCTGGCCATGCTATCATAGAAAAGCTAAAGCACATCAACTCCAAGTCCAGAAACAAAGGATTTCACAAAATTTGCAAGAAATTGCTTATAAGCCTTTTATTTCTAAGTCTCCGCCTCCCGCGATTACATTTAGAATCTGTATTTATAGACTCAGGACAGACCCTAATCTTTTCAAAATATCTTGCTCAAACCCTAAATCTTATCGCACTTAAACCCTAGGACCCGGGTTTTACAATAAAAATCCATTTAAAATCAAAGTCCAGATAGAACTTAACCCTTCTGCAAATCAGTGCAGTTACCTGCCATAAATGGAGAAGATAAAATCTAAAGCCACTTGCATTCATCCATAGCTGCAAATAAATGCCTCCATTAATTCTGCTGGTGAGCCGGATGAGTCACCACTTCTCCAAATCTGATCTCCGTAAAGCCATCCCTGAGTTGAAATTGTCTTCATGCTATCAAGTCTGCAATAAATTTGTCATTGAATGTCCTCACCGGCATCTTCTCCTCTAGCATGGCGGTCCTCAATCAAATATGCACTTTAACTTTGACTTTATGGCCTTTCCCGGTTGTCCCGTAAGTGCCAGATGGATTCATACATGAAAGACAAAATATTATATTAGCACTTTAATAAACATTAAATCCAATCTTAAAAAATTAAAACAGATTAAAAACCGCAAAATAAGCTTGCATGTCGGCTTCTGTTTGTCTGCCTCACGCTTTGACACATGTCGCTACCCCAGGATGCCTTCTGTTTCCCATTGGAATGCACTTCTGGTCAACTTAGGACTTTCTCTCTCCTTCCATGATTCTGCGACATGTCGTGATTTCGTGACATGTCGTGAAATCGTGACGTCCCCAGCGCTGCGCTGCTTCTTCCCCTATCGGCCGCAAAAATGCGACATGTCGCGATTTTGCGACATGTCACGAAATCACGCCTCTTCTCCATCAACTGCAACTTTCTGCTCCAACATTCGTGATACTGTGACATGTCACGATTTCGCGACATGTCGCAAAATCGCGCCTACCCTTGCACTTGGCTTCTTTCTTCGTCTCCTTTCCTTCTCTCTCCAGAAAGTGTCACGATTTCGCGACATGTCGCGAAATCGCGACCATTTTCATACTTAGCCAATTTTTTTATTTTGCAGCCCACTTTCTCTCTCCTACCGTGAAAATGCGACATGTCGCAAAATCGTGCCCTTCCGTACGTTTTCTTTCTCTCTCCTCCGGCCGGCAGCGATTTTGCGACACTTTCCAAAAATGGAAATGTCGCGATATCGCGACACTTCCAAAAATGGAAATGTCACGATATCGCGACACTTCCAAAAATGGAAATGTCACGATATCGCGACACTTCCAAAAATGGAAAGTGTCGCGATTTCGCTACATAAAAATGACTTAGCTGCTTTTTTATTTACCTGTCGCGATATCGCGACATTTCCAAAAATGGAAGTGTCGCGATATCGCGACACTACCAAAAATGGAAAGTTTGATTTTTCATGAATTTATGCAACTATTTTCTGGATTTTTCTCGGTACCGGTGCAGGATTTTATTTGTGCATGAATTATTCTAGCATGTAAAAAGTGAATTCTTGGATAACACAGGTGGAATGCAAGAAAAAGCACAACTTTAAAAAGGAGGCAAGCAAATTTGGATTTAAAACCTGAAAATTATCAAGAGGGTCCCTGCTGCAAAAATGGAAGTTCAGGGCTTTCTAAGTATGGAATCTCATTTTTCAGTGGGGGTGTGTTGCTTCTCAATAGATTATTCGAGCAGGTTATTTTTGGCAAACTCTTTTTGCAGATGCCTTCAAAGTTAGTCAAAAATGTGATAAGTGCCAAAGATACATCGGTAGAACCAGAAATGCATCATTACCTCTTCACCCGATTCAAGTAGAAGCACCATTTCAACAATGGGGACTAGACTTTATCAAGGTCATTGAGCCTAACTCATCTGCTGGTCACAAGTATATGTTGACTGCAACTGACTATTTCACTAGATGGACTGAAGCAATTCCAACTAAACAGGCAGATCAAGCTACGATCATCACTTTTCTTGAGGGGTTGATCACTCGCTTTGGTATCCTAGATGCGATTCTAACAGATAATGAAACTCCTTTCATAGGGGCCAAAATCAGTGAATTTACGGGTAAGCACATAATTTATTTGAAAACTTCATCTAATTATTATCCATAAGGGAATGGCTTGGCCGAATCCACAAATAAGAATTTGCTTCAGATTTTTAAGAGGACCCTTGGTGACAATAAGCAGAGCTGGCACATACTTTTGAATCAAGCATTGTGGGCTGATCACATCTCTATGAAAAAATCCATCAAGACATCCCCTTATTCATTGGTATATGGAAAAGAAGCAGTTTTTCCCATTCATATTGAATTACCGGCCCTCCAGGCTTGGCATTTGATTGATGATCAGGATGAGGAATCTGATTCAATGAACATGAGATTAGGTCAACTCTTACAGTTGGAAGAAGAACGGGAGAAATCCTACCATACTTTTATAGAACATGCTGGGATGACAAAGAAGTGGTTCAGTAAAAAGGTCTTTGAAAGGACTTTTAAGGTTGGCGATCTTGTATTGAATTGGAATGAAAAAAAATCAAAGCCCGACAAACATCACAAGTTCGAGGCAATATGGGAAGGTCCATTTCAAATCACAGGTGCCAATCAGGTCAATTATTTTTACTTGCAAGATATGGATGGTCATGCAATGTTAATTCCAGTTAATTGTCTTCATTTGAAGGCCTATTATTAGTAAAAGAAAAAAATAAAAAAATAAATAAAATAAAAAAAGACAATTTTTTGTCAACTTCGGCTCCTTTTGCACACAAGCCTGCAGGTATGTTTATTTTTATTTCTCTTTTCCTTTTCCTTCCTAGCAGTTAGTGGCTTTCCTCTACTTCTTTCTCCACTTCCTCATTTTCATTCCCTTCCTCTCCTATTCCTTCTTCTACAATTATTACTCCTTGTTCCTCTGTACATAATTAAGCCACTGTTGTTGTTTCTACTTCCCTCTTTGATGTTCCCATTTCTACTTTCATTTTCTTTTGAATCTTTGTCTTGTGCGTACTTCGTCACAACCATAGTTCCTACTACCATATCCATTCCATTTACTTTCATTTCATTATATTTTTCATAGCATCCCAGAAGCTGGTAGCACAGTAGCACCCTGTTTCTGTATCTACCACCTCTGCTCTGCCATCTTCCACCATTTCATCATTCACCACCCCCATTCCACGGCCTGCACATCCATTGGTCATCATTCCATTCATTTCCATTTTTGTAGTTTAGGTGCGTTTCACTACTGCTATGAAGATCCTTGCACAACACCTGGTGATTACCTGGCTCAACTGAGCTAGGCAAAGTGCAGTAGTTCTAAAGAAATAAGGGAGTTTTGCTCTTCCATAATTTTTGTTGCAGGTCCTATTTTTGAGTGTCGAGTACCAGCAAGAGTTTGTTGCAGCAGCCTGTAGAGATGTCCCGCATCACTCAGAATTCACTTCTTCTGTCTCTCCTATTTCTCGACTCTGTTTCCCAATGGATAAAGGCTTGAGGTTCGTGCACACAACATAACTGTATACCCCACGAGCTACCAATAATGTTGGCATTTTTGCCACATTGTTTTTGTTGTTGCTGTTCATGCAAAATAATGCTTAGATTGTAAAGATACTCACTCCTCTATTTGTAAGTGAAGAAGCAAAGGTGTCACAATATCACTAATTCGTGACCTGTCGCGTTTTCGCGACGTTCGTACCTAAAAAAAGCTAAGTCAAGAAAATGTCGCGATATCATGACATGTTGCATTTTCACGATCAATGCAATCAAAGGCAGCAAGGAGGTCAAACTATCACGATATCGCGACATGTTGGAGTTTCGTGACTTGTTGCGGTAAGAGAGCATCAAAATGAAAAATTGTCGTGATATTGTGACATGTCGCATTTTCGCGACTTGCGGTGGCCACGAAGCAGAGTGATGGAAAGTGTCGTGATATCGCGACATAAAGTAGCAAAGGGCAATGTCAATGAAAAATGTCGTGATATCACGATAGAAAAGCAAGCAAGGAGAAAATGGTACGACATGTCACGATATCGCGACATGTTGCATTATCATAGAGGGGCTAAAGATAAACACAAGGCAGATGAAAAACATCACGATATTGTGACATTTTTGAAGATGAAGCCAAGCAAGAGGAAGACATCGCGATATCGCAACAGGAAGCGACAATAAAGGAAAACACAAGAAATGTCATGATTTCGTGACATGTCATGTTTTCGCGAGGAGGAAGCGAGGAGGTAGCCAGATTGTACGGAATGTCACGATTGCACGACATGTCAAATTTTCATGGCCTACAAGCATCAAAGTGAAAGAATAAATCCAAATGGAGAAACATGTCACGATTTTGTGACTTGTTGAAGACAGAAGAGCCAAACAGAGAAAACGTCGCGATATCGTGACATGTCGCATTTTTGCGACCTGTCTCATTTTTTGCGAAATGAAAGCTGACAAGTACAAGGCAAACATAAGTTGTCACAATTTCATGACATGTCGCGTTTTCGTGATGCAGGAGTCAGAATGACAATGCCAAGTACGAAATGTCACAATTTCATGACATGTCGAGGAGATGAAGCTAAAGGGAGAAAGATGTCACGATTTCACGACATTTTTGGAAACAAAGACAGGTAGGAGAAAAGTGTCATGATTTCATGACGTCCTATTTTCGTGATGCGAAAGCACGAACGGAGAAAAATGGTACGGACGTCGCGATTTCATGACATGTCCCATTTTTGCTACTTGTAGGAAGATGAAGGCCAAGGAAGAGAAATATGTCACGATTTCGTGACATGTTGCAGTTTCGTGGGTATACAAAAGAAAAGGACATAGAAGGAAGAAGATGTCACGATTTCGTGACATGGTGAGTTTTTGTGACTTGGAGTAGCGAAGAAGTTTGGCGAAGGAAAAATGTCATGATTTTGTGACATGTTGAGGAAAGAATCCCAAACAAAGGAGAATGTCACGATTTCGTGACATGTCATGAGGAAAGCTAAACAAAGAGAAGATGTTGTGATATCATGACATGTCACATTTTCGTGACTGGTGGCAGAAATAGAAGACAGTAAGGTAAAAGTGTCACGATTTTGTGACATGTCGCTTTTTTGTGACCTATCACATTTTCACGATAGAAGCAATGACAAAAGGCCCGATACAGTTCTGTTTGCATTTTCCTTCAATATTGCATAGGATAATGTGAAGAGAAAATAAGGATCAAGTAAAAGCTCTCCAATTGATTTTTAGATCATGGTCAAAGAGGCTTCAAGATTAAATGTTGCTGATTACCGATGTGCGCAAGATAGAAGAACATGAGGCATTTTTCAATGCCACCAAAATTAAAGATGCCTCCAGTATTAAAATCTCTTGTTCATGATCTCCTGCATGCTCCGAGAACGGTCACTTAATGAAGAAATATGGTCCCTTGTTTTTGTTTGATTTTTAGTTTTGATCCATAAAAACAGGGACTGTCATTTCTTTGAGGTAGATTAAGGGTGATGGTTCTCTCTTTTCAAGTGCATATTTTGCGGACCTCTTATTTGAAATTTGTTGTATGTTTTAAATGCTATGATGCAAAAGAGAGAGGGAAGACCTCTATAAATATTCATGTATATCTAAAGCAAAAGAGGTTAGACATTTTTACAAGAAAACTCTCTAAGTTCTCTGTATCAATAGAAGAGACTCGGATTCTAAAATTTGCAAGCACTCTTATGTGTGTGATGTCCCTTTGTTTTACAAGTCATTTCTGTTTATGCTTATGATCTTGCTGTTAGGTTTTGAATTCTGCATGTTGAATTCGAACGTTTTTGGTTAGTGAGTATATTTTGAAATGCGATCTGGAGGTTATCTCAACAAAGGTGTGAGTTCAATTCTGTTGCTTTTCCTTTATTAGATGCTGTCATAAAATTTGGTGAAATTCTTGCTGTTAGTCTGCCCAAAATTACACACTTCGGCCTGTGGCCATATTTCCATCTCTTTCCTGTTATTTCGATTCCTTTCAGCAATTTTCCCATTTCTTTCCTGCATCCTTATCTTCAAAACTGGTTTAGAGTAGTTTGGGAGCCAGCCCTCTCTAGCTATTGGCCCGGGAGACTTCTCTTTCTCTCGGCCTTTCAATGTTGGCCAAGTCTAGGGCGCGTATATGTACAAAATCCTTTCCTGTGGCAGATTTGTGACCAACGAGTTACTAAGATAAATGACATTAGGGGAGAAAGACTTACACTATCTCTAGGAGGTAGGGCCTACTCCTATAGCCAATTCCTAAGATATCACTCCTATAATAGGTTAGAAATAGTTAATTAACCTTAGAATATAAAATAAAGTAAATTGCATTTTCTTAAAATGTAAAGTAAAAATAGATAATTAAAACTAACTTCATGAGGATCCTCAACAATAGATTAACTCAAAAATAGATTAACTCAATAATAGATTAACTCAACACTATATTAGCTCATCAATAGATTAAATCACTAATAGGTAATTATCATATTTATTGCATAAATCATAAATTGGATTTTATTTTTATTCCTACACAATTTAATTTTTTATTATTACATTTTTGCAAACACATGAAACTAAAAGAAATATGAACTAAGCTTAGCATTGATACCTACAGTACAATCTATAATGTATTTCTACTCTTTAAATCTAACCTTGATTACCCTCGAATTGATAAATTCAATGTAAGCTATTACAACCAATCATTTTGGTATCATTTTCGGGGAGAGTAGCATCGTAGTGATTAATCAAAAATGTTGTTTGGTAGTGCTAAAAGGTATGGTTTACTTGTATTTGGAAAGAGGTTTGTATGAGTCCTTGGTGTGCATATGAGTCATAGTGGCATGAGATGGTCCCAAAAAGTCCCTTTGTTCGATGATTCCATGTTAATTTTTCTTAAGGAATCAATGTTACTGCTTTCTTAATTAGAATTTTATTTCATGTGAACTTTATTTCTTGCAAATTTTAATTTTTGCAAATTTCAATTTCTGCACATTTCAATTTCTGCACATTTTTCAACTTTGGGTGATTATTATTGCTTAGTTTAAATTAGGACATGTGAGAAATATAGGAAATAGGTATGCCTAAATGAGATAGCCATACTGAAATACCCCTAAACATATCTTAAGACCCTTTCAGAAGCAGGAAATAGGTATTGTTGAGTGACACAACCATAGTAAAAACCTCCTAATAATAAAAGAAGCAGTAATAGTTTACCTTTAATTTCATCAAATTTTATTTCCTACATTTTTTTTGGTTTGGGTGATTAATATTGTTTAGTTTGACTTAGGACCTATGATAAAAATAAGAAGTAGGTATGCCTGAGTGAGACAACCATATAGAAATACCCCTAAACTTATAGGATCCTATCAGAAGTAGGAAGTAGGTATGGATGAGTGACACAACCATAGTGAAAGCCTCTCAAACAATCAAACAAACAGTAATAGTTTAACCTTTTATTTTAAATAAATTTTACTTTTCTAGGAATATTTCATTTTATTCCTAATGTGCTAAGATTGGATGTATAAAGATTTGTAGGAACGCAAGTCACACCTAATTTTAGCAAAACATTAGGATTGTTAAATTTTACTTTTCCAACAATATTTCATATTATTCCTAGTATGCTAAGGTTGGTTGTATAAAGATTCATAGGAACGCGAGTCGCATCTAATTTTAGAAAAACATTAGAATTATAGTGAAATTTTATTTCAATTATTAAGGATAGTTATAAATTCAATTGATGTGATTTGTATCTAAACTTGAAAATAATAAGATAAAATAGAAAATCAAAATAAAAACCCAAACAAAACCAAAACCAAAGAGAGAAAATAAAATGAAATTTAAGTTGCTAGATGGTGGAAAATAGTCTGAATCAGTCTACACTTATAGACCTTAGAGAACTATTTATAAAATAAGAAGTTGACCTTCTTTTTGAACAATGGAATAGAAAATATAGTAAAAAGTGGGAGTGTTTGTATTAATGTATTGACATTATTAAACAAAAATTAGATGAACTAAAGGGAATCAAAATGATTAACATAGAAAAAAAATCTAGGGATGAACTACCATTCATATTACCTGGATCTCAAAAGGAGTTGTGAGCATTGGTTTTGGGATAGAAGAGAAATAGTAAATCCAACAATTTACCTTTGGAATAAATATTTTGAAGAATTCCTCCTCATTCAAAAGTTCCTTGAAGATCTAGAAAAGAAAGAAGTGGCCCTAGAATATAGAAAGAAATATCATAGGATACCTAGATATGTGCACTTTAAGGAGTTGTGTCAAGATTTATGTTGTGAGTTATTATTTGGAGATATTGACCCCAGTCCAACTCATAATTTTATTTTTCAATTGATTCAATTGGTTATAGACCACTTTGATTTTGAAGAAGAAATATTCATGACTCGTGAACAACTTGATACAATCAATGAAATTCATAGACTATTCAAGGAATACTAGATGTGTTGCAAAAAAAAGAAAACTTAGAAAATTTATGAGCAGACCTAGAGACTCTAAGGGAAGATTTATAAAGATTAAAAACATAGAAGAAAATTTCCAAAGAGACTTTAGCAGGTAGCCTGGGATTCATAAGTTAGAAAAATTTGAAACAAAAACATCAACCAATCAAGCTAAAATCCTAGTGTATCGCTCCAAATTTTTCGCACCCTTACCTTCAGGCTATAGGATCCGTGCCCGGAAGGGGGATGTGAAAAGGATGGGACAATACCTCGGACTGAGAGGCCTTGCGAAGGTCCCGCCTCTCGGGGGAGGTGTATTATGGTGATTTTTTGACGGATGGTGGGGTTCACCAGGAAACGTTTAGTGGCAGTTTCCACGCCTAGGTTGGGAATGTGTTTGATGTGTTCAATTTTATCTTTAAACATTCAAATCCTAGGTTTGGCCAAATGAATCTAAGTTGTTCTATATGAAATGCAGATTTAAATGAATAGAAAATAGAATTAATAGAAAACACAGAGAATAAGCTAAATGAGGAAAGCCATACCTGATCCGGATGTCCGATGGAGGTTCTAATTTTTGAAGCAGTCCAGAATCGTCCGGAATTTGACAGGATCGTCTCCTATCTGATTGGATCGTCTGAGATCTGACGAATTCGTCTAGAGACCTGCAAATAGAGAAATAGATACAAAATACCAAAAATGCAACTATTCTGATAAAGGAAAATGATGTAAAATAATGATAAGGATGTTAATAAGATAATCCTGAATGGAAATGCAAGTGAATTGCAACACTTTAATAGCTAATCATGATTTTATTATGCAATTAAACTACATGGGTGAACTCCAAGATGCAAGATAATAAGAAATAATAATAAAACTGACTAAATGCAGAATAAAATGACATCAAGGTATAGGAAAAGCACAAACTCTGGGCACTGATTGCCCCCAATGTAGACTGTAGTCGAAATCGTCTCGGATTGGTACGAAATCGTCTCGAATTGGACAGGATCATCTGCGACGATCTGAGCTTGCTCCGGCTGAAGAATGACAAGGTTCCTGCAAGAAAATTTGGAAAGCACAAGTGCAGATGGTAATCCAGGGTATTCTAATGCATGTAAAAGTCAAGTTATAGGAAAATTCAGCCAGCTAGCCAGGGGGATGTCAAAGGGGGGTCCTAAGGTTTAAATAGGCTTAGGAGGGAGGTTGGGAGGTTGGAGATCATCCTAATTTGGAAGATCTCCAACGGGGGAGGTCTCTAACGATGCAGACACGCTTTTGCCCAACTTAGAGACGTCGTTGAAACAGAAGCTAATTATGAAAAATTAGTTTTGGGACAAGATCGTCTGGACGTCCTAGCCCAGACGAAATCGTCCGATCTGAGGCGATATCGTCTGATCGGCGACGATATCATCAAACGGTCAAAACAAACTCTAAAAATGGCACGGAAAATGAGGAAACGGGTTAAACGGCGGTTTTGGAGCGGTTTTGGGGTTGAATTTGAATTTGAATTATTACTAAGGTAATTTAATTATTGCTAAGTTTTACTGCGCCAATTTTAGGGTGCTACATTTTGCCCCCTCTTTAGCAAATTTTCCAAAGAAAATGCGTTAAATATGAGTTCTTCTCGATCTACGAGAAAGCAAAAATTATTCCCATTTTTAGGCGACGATTCTAGGTCGAATCGTACGACAACTTACTATGGTGCCCCCTCCGTGTTTTTACCCAAATCGAACGTTTGAGGTAAAAACGCGGAAAAGCAAAATTTTAAAAATGTTTTTAATTGTTTTTGAATAAAATTAAGAAAAATAGGGTAAAACCCTAATTCATTGTTACTGTTCATTTTCATTGGTTTTTAGAGCTCTGGAGACAAGATGGTCGAGACAACACACAGATCGACAGAGGTCCGGCGCGGGCTACGGGTAAGGGTCTAAACTTAGTTTAGAATGCTTTAATTTAGAATTTCATGCTTTTTAGATTAGATTTGATTGATTTTTGAGCATCGTGGCCATTTTTGGGCCGTCGACGTCGTCGAGACGAAATCGTCTCGATTTCGCCGAAATCGTCTCGATATCATCGATTTCATCCAAGGGCGAAATCGACGATAGGGGGACGATTTCGTCCAATAAGGGACGATTCCCTCATGCGAAATCGGAGACGAATTTGCTCAAATTTGGGACGATATCGTCCAATAGTGGGCGATATCATCATTTATATGAAATTGCACTTATTTTACTTGCATTTTTAATTAATGTTTGATTAATGATTGTTATTGATGATTTTTATTGTTTTGTTGTTTATGTTGCAGAGAGGATTACTAAAGAGCCGAGAATGGAAATACGGTGGACTAAGGGATGACTTGGCCGCTCTATCTCAGGCAGAGCGAGATCAGCTGGCTCAGGTCGGCTTGCAGCACGTGGCAGATATGCCACAAGTGTCTACAGACATGGGGCTATTGACAGCCCTAGCAGAGAGGTGGTATCCGGGTTCTTCTTGTTTTCGATTACCGACAGGGGAGATGACTCCCACACTGGAGGATGTATGGAGGATTTTGAGGATCCCCATACAAGGACGGCTAATCACTCCCATGGCCAATCAGGGCCACGCGATGATGCGACTATGGGAGAGATGCGAGCTTCCCCCGGGGGGGGGGGAGTGAACATCGAGTCTCTACGCCAGATGCCTGGGGCATCCAGGCTGACATAGGTTTTGGCTGGGGTGGTAGGTGGTCTGCTGCTATGCCATCAGAGTGGATGCAGACTACCATGGCTACTGACAGATGTGGTCTATGACATGAGAGACCACGGATATAGGTTTGCTTGGGGGAGCTTTGTACTATGTCGGTTGTATAGGATCCTTCATGGGGTCGTATACAAGGGCGGTCGATGTCTAGTCATGACATCACTACTGCAGGTTTGGTGCTGGGAGCACATCATGGTGCGAAGGCCGGTAGGGCTCCCACTAATAGGGATTGATGGGGAGAGGCCCCGAGTTTTCTACTGGTGGCTTCGAGAGAGGGTCACAATGGCGGGTAGATCTGCCAGTGTCTCGGAGACTACTTGATGACCTTGTCTCCGACCAGATCACCTGGAGGCCTTGGAGAGATCATCCAGGGTGGGCCGAGGATGGACAGGAGCTGGCTCACATCAGGCGAGTCTACTGGTTGAGGATGGAGAGGGGAGAGGTGGAGCTCCATCGGTATGACCGAGTTTTGAGGCAGTTCGGTCTACAGTAGGGGATCCCATCTCTCAGAGACTACGAGTTTTCCCAGACTATCCGGGATAACACTACAGTTAGCGGGGCTCCAGATATGCAGCGATTCTGGAGTCAGGACGTAGATGATGCCCCCATCCAGCCAGTGGATGGGGATGACGTTGGGGTAGCCGATGGCTATGATGCCTGGTACATAGGCATCCGCCCTCCTCGAATGACGAGGGCTCAGGGTCCGATTCACGTAGTTGTGCATCGGATGGGGAGGCGGCGCCAGGCGGCCATTGAGGTGGCATAGGGTCACGGCGGGAGAGAGCAGAGGAGGCCACAGGCTCGACGAGAGGCCATGACAGCGGGAGAGGAGGGAGGAGAGACCCCCTTCTCCATAGAGAGAGAGGCCACCATCGCCCGATAAGGGCAAGGGTGTGGACATAGGAGAGAGTAGTGAGATGGCTACTCTTCGGGCGGAGACTGTCCGTCTCCAGGCAGAGGTGCAGACTCTACAGGATGAGGCTACATGACACCGAGCTGAGGCCACACAGCTCAGAGATGAGGTCGCATGCCTCAGAGCATGGAGCGGAGGAGCGAGCACTCGGGAGCTAGCATGGTTGATTGCTCAGATCACATTCTATCAGGGTATCTACTTCCAGCTGGTGCCAGAGGGCCAGAGGGTACAGCTACCGGCCGGCATTGTGGATCCGATCAGGATTGGGTCGTCGAGGACATCATCTCGATCGACGACAAGGACTTGCAGTACCACACATACTGAGATGGGGCCACCTCGTCCACCTCAGGGTGGGGGAGGAGATGAGGTTGAGAGCTCGAGGGGTTCTCGAGGCTAGGCTACCGCACCTGCACGATTGGATATATGATTGAGAGGATTGAGTATGCCAAGATGTAGATTGTGGCATACCAATCTAGTTTTGATATGATGTACATATATTGTTGAGATATATATATGAGATATTTTTGATCATATGACTTGTCTTATGTATATTGTTTATATGTTTGTATGATGCTTTAATGTTTTGAGTGTGATTGATTTGATGATTCATGTAATTATGTCGTTTGGAAATATTATGGTTTGAATGTCATGCTTTTAAAATTTAAATGAAATAATCTGATGTAAACAAATTGGTTGTTTGTGATGATAATTTGATAAAAAAAATAAAAGGGACTTCTAACAATAATTTCAAAGGACATTGTCGCTATTATAGACCATTTCATGGAGTCGCCGCTCACTCGGTCGTCAAGCTAATCCCAGTATAGAAATATTGTTAAAAGTAAAAAGAGTGCTTAAGAGACTGTCTTAAGACTTTGTTGTGATGATGCAAATGATGATGATGATGGTGATTTGTTTTCAGATTTTCATAAAAATAGTATGCATGAAATATTTTAAAATGATTTTTGCTAGGCATAAATTCCTAAGTGTGATAAAATTTTTGAATAATTCCTTAGAAATTATACCATGGTTGCAATATTGAATTTGAACATAATGACATGAAATAGAATAAGTTGCATTCTTTGAAAGCATAATTGTGTAACATAATGATTTAAGTCATATGTTTTTATGATGTGAAATAAATGGGAAATAAAATTAAAACAATGGTTTGCGCTAGGCATAGAATATTTAGGTATAGACTTATACCATCATCGCGAAATCCAAAAGAAGAAAATAAATAGTTTTATTGCATGGTTGATTTTTAATTTTTGAAAATAAACAGAAAATATGAAGATGAGGACTTGTGCTAGGCATAAAATTCCACTTTTGGTTTTGGAACTATACCATCATCGCGAAAGTCAAAAGTTATATATAAATGTAACTTTATTGCATGTTTTTGAAAAATGATTTTGATTTTTTGGTAATGCATGTGGTTGTCTTTATACTAAACAATTGTTCTCAGAGAAGAAAATGAAATTATTCCAGACAATTTGCAAAAATATTTCAAAGTATCTTAAAGACAAAAGTTAGATTTATAAGGAATCCCATGTGCGTATGTGAGTTCATTTCCAATCTTGATTTATCATAATGATACACAAAATCTCTCAAATACAAATGTGTGTGCGATTGTATTATTCATTTACCAGGTTTGAGCAAGATACTATGATACAAGTGATTTGAATTAACCAAATAAGTGTTCATTAACCATGATTTAGATGCATATAACCATACCGGACTACTATGTAAGTCGGGTTATCAAGAGCTAGCTAATCCATAAGCAGACATAGGTCTGTACAAAAGAAGGTCGCTAATGTGACAGACATATCACCACGCTAGGAGTTACCCAAGGCCAAGCGGGTTGGGCACAAACCACCTGTTATGGGGCTTACCTCACAGTTTTTGAATAATTGAGAATTCCAGGGATTCAAGCTCATCAACCCTTCTTTTCTTTTCAAAGGGTAGGGAAAGGGATTTTATTGCTTTTGCTTTTGCTCATTTTGCTTTCTTTTCTTTTTTTTTTTTTTTTTTTGTATCTTTTGCTTTGATATTTGAGATAATGCTGAAATAGTGCTAAATGATTTTGCTTGATTTTGCTTGATTTTTCTTTTTCTTTTGCTTCCTATTCTAGGGATACTTGCTCGGATTAGCTGTAGAGCAAGGGATTTTTATTTCGGGTAGGGGTGAGCTTGTCCTTTTGCCAATTCTCAAAGATTCTAGACCATGTGCATGATAGGATAGCAGGGGAAACTTTTCGCTCAAGAAACCACTTCTACTATGTAGCATAGCATGGACATTACAAATATAATCATTTTATTGTGAAAGGATATGCTTGGTTTAAGTAAATAACAAGATCAATTCTCTATGCTCAAACTTTATTTAATTGAATTTTGTGGACTTTGATATAAGAGAGATTAGTAATCATGCCAGATAAAATCAAGATATTTATTCATGTGAATGTGAAAGTGCGGGATTCCAAATAAATGCTAATTTATCCAAAATAATTTGAAAATATAACTGCAATATGTCACAATTTGAGAAGTACAAAAAATAAAAGATGTTTTTGAAGATTTTGAATGTTTTTGGTGTTTTTTTAGATTTTTAAGTTTATAAATTGAAAGAAATACAAGATAGTGGTTTTTGAAATATTTTAAACAAATATATACAATGATGAAATGACCAATTTTTTATGCATAGTAACGTTTAAGATGCATAATATTCATAGGTTCTTTAAGTTCTTTACCATCTAAGGTAGATAATTTGTATGCTCTCGATTCAAATTTAGCAGTGATAATATATGGTCCAAGCCAGTTGGGCTCAAATTTACCTTTAAGGTCTTTAGTTGCATTAGTATTTTTTTGATTTTCTTTTAAAACAAGATCGCCGACCTCAAAGGATCGATGACGAACTTTCTTAGCATATGATCTTTTAAGCTTGTTTTGGTAAGCACGAAGATGCTCCAAAGCATTGATGCACTTTTCATCTAGGAGTTCCAGCTGACTGAGTCTACCAGCTCGATATTCATCTCCTACTTCGGTATCTTGAAGTAGTAGAGCCAAAGAAGGAACTTCTAATTCAAAGGGAAAAATAGCTTCAGCACCATAAACCAAAACAAAAGGTGAAGTTCTAGTGGGGGTTCGAACACTAGTTCGATAAGCCCACAAAGCTGGATATAATTGAATGTGCCAGTCGCGGCTAGATTTATTGACCAATATTTTGAGAATTTTGATTAAGGTTTTTTTAGATGCTTCTGCTTGGCCATTACCCTGAGGATAATAGGGAGTGGACCAACGATGTTGAATCTTATATTTTTGGCATAATTTCTTAACATATTTATTTTTGAAACAAGTTCCATTATCTGAGATGAGATTTGCAGGAATTTTGAACCTACAAATGATTTGATTAAAAATAAATTTAGAGACTTGTGTTCTAGTGCAGGAAGCTAAAGGCATAGCTTCAACCCACTTCGTGAAATACTCAGTGGCGGTTATGATGAATTTGTGTCCATCAGATGACACAGGATTAATTTTGCCAATAATGTCTAAGCCCCATTTTGAAAAGGGCCAAGGAGATGAAATAGCTTGTAGTTCTTGTGAGGGGCATGGACAAGGTCAACATGTTTCGGCACTTGTCCATCATAATCATGTGCATCATTCTCCATAAAAGTATCCTATCCTAAGGAGCTTAAAAAAAAAACAAAAAAATTTAAGCGAATGGCATCACTTTCCAACAAAAGGTACCCCAGGGGGTAATAAAGGTTATTTTAGCCTGATCTTCAAGAGCTATCCTGATCTGATTATAACTAAAGAATCCATCCATTAGGGACATCATCCCACTCCCAGTAGTAAAATCAATGATTTGATCCATGTTTGGAAGAGGAAAATCATCTTTAGGGCATGCAAGGTTAATATCTCTAAAATTTGTGCAAACCCTAACTTTGGTAGCTTCTTTCTTGGTGACTGGAACTACATTCGAGATCCATTCAGCATAATCAATAGCTTGTATAAAAACAACATTCAGGAGTTTTTCTAACTCCCCTTTGACTAGTAAGGCCACTTTGGGATGCATTTTTCTAAGTTTCTGTTTAACAGGTTTAGCATCCGGATGGACTACTAGGTGATGCATGACTACGGAAGGGTCTAAACCTGGCATATCTTCATATGTCCAAGCGAAGACATCTTCATATTCTTTAAGGAATGCAATGTATTGCTCTTGTTTTTCTTGACTTAATTCTGATCCAATATTGATTATGTGGGGATTATCCTCAGTTCCAATGTTAATTTTAATGACGTTTTCTACTTCCATGTGTAGATCTCTTTCAAAATTAGGTGGGGCGGGTGAAACGCCCAATTCTTGTAATTATTTTAAGGTTAACTTGGATAATTCATCTTGAGGAGTCGTGGCCTCAAGCTGGGCTATAGTAGGTATAGAACCATCAAAATAAAAACCATTGTGTAACATCTCTTCAACGGAGACATCATGGAAAATATCTCCTTCCAACTCATCATCGGATTCAGCAATCATTTCAGGATAAGCTATGGATAGCATATTACATGTAAATGGCTGATTTTTTAGAGGCAAATCATCACGCCCATCCAAATAATCTTGATAACATATGAGTTGATCATCATCTTCAAAAGGGAAGGGTTGACCCTTACTAGGAAATAGGCCCACACCACATCGAGGCGGGCCATGGTTCTACCTCGAAAGGTTCTTTCATACCATTTTGGAAAGGTCCCAAGCCTTTCCCTTTATATCCCATTTTAAGCATTATAGGTTTAGCTTTAATATACTCATTAGTAAAATAACATCGAGCATATCCATCATGATGAGTTTTGATATTCCTAGGTATTCTTCCCTAGTCATATCCTTTATAAATGAAGGCACAACTCCCGACTTGGTAAGTACTTCCCATAGGTTGTGGGAGGCCCAAAGTACGAGGAGATGGTGGCAAATTACTTAAGATAATGGAATTTTGCATAGAAGCATTTGTTTTTTCTGATATAAGAATTTTAGATAAATCAGGTAAGAGTTCATCAGAAAGAGCATAAGATGTAGAAGGATCATTCCCTATATCTTTAGATGTGGAAGGTATGATAGATGTAGATAATGTGGAGGTGTTAATAGATGGGTCTATAGGTTTTGAAATTATAGGGATGGAACATGAAGGATTGGTTGTGGATTGAAGATCTTTTTGAGGTTCTAGAGTGGTTTGTTTAGAAGATTGTTGATCTATATATGAGGGTGAAATTAATGGAGGAGAAATAGATGAAGTTATGGGTGTGTGTTTCATAGTTTTAGATGAAAAATAAGAATTAGGATGTGTGGATGACAGAGCGGGGCAAAATTGAACTCCAACAGGTTCCGCCAAAGCACACATATCAAAGGGTCTAGGATCACCATGGATAGTGACCAACTGATTTTTAAATTCGAATTTAACACATTGGTGTAAAGTTGATGGGACAACCCGCATTGCATTGATCCAAGGACGACCCAAGAGTATATTGTATGATGCGGGGCAATGTACAATAAACACGGTCGTATCTAAGGTTCTAGGACCAACTTGCAATGGGATGGTAATAACTCCACACGTTTCTTGTGTTTCGTCATTGAAAGCTTTTATGATCATGTCAGTTTTCTTCATTTCATCACTTCTAAACCCAAATCTCTGGTAGAAGTCAAAAGTGCAAATATTTAGAGATGAACCATTATCAATCAAGACCCTTTTGACTGCTACATCTCCTATTAGGGCAGTAATATATAAGGGGTTATCCTTATGTAAACTATGTTGTGGTATATCTTTATCTCGAAAGTCAATACAATCGACTTCTCTAGTGATGATAGTATTGGCCATGGCTTCAGGTTGAATGTTTTGTGGTACCATCATTTGGCTTAATGTAAGCATTAATTCATCTCTATGGGTAGGAGAAGATCTTAATAAATCCAAAAGGGAAATTTTGGCTGTAGTATTGGATAATTGCTCATTAATATTGTAAGGGGGTTTAGGTTGAACATTAGGAGCATGATTCCCTTTATTGGGATTTTTCAAAACAAATGGAGTTGATCCATCATTCTGATTTGGTTCTTGTTGAGAATTTTGAGCCTGTTGTCTGGTAATGACTCCGATGGTACCTACAATGTTATATTGAGGATGCTTGAATAGGTCTTGGTCTAGCATTTATAGCTTGTTCATTAGAAAGGAACTGATTAGAAGAGGGTCGAGTAGTAACTCTTCTAGGAAATGGTTCTTCTGGAACCATAGCATCTGTGATAGGTTGAATAGGATCTGATTCATTTTTAGAACTATTCGATTGGTTTGAGGTGATGTCTATTTCACTTTCGGTATCTGATTCTACATCACCGAGATCCGGTGTTTGAATATTATGTAGGGGCCTGGTCGTGACCATGGATAAAGTTGTGTCAAATTTTTGTAAATCATGATTAGGTAAATGTCCGCTAATAGTTCCTACATATCGGGTAGGAGGAGGAACATTATGATGCTCAATTTGATTGGCCACCTCTTTACCATGTCTTGGTAAAGGATGTTGAAATATGTCTAATGATTGATTAGCATTTTGATTTTGATTTTGGGGAATGTTCTTTTGAGCATTATTAGGAGCATTTTGTTTAGGTTGGAAGGCTTGCACCTCCATCTCATTATTATCAATCAGATCTTGTATTTTATGTTTTAACCTTTTACAAGAGTTGGTAGAGTGTCCAGGCCCTCTATGGAAATCACGAGTGTAAATCGGCTCCGTATCCGGGTATGGTTGGATTAGGTTCCCGGATAGTCGGTAATTGAATCAAACCTCTTTCGAGTAATTGGGGTAAAATAGTTGATAATGGTTGATTCAATCTAGTAAACTCTCGAGGAGGTTTATCGGGAGGTTTCAATATAAATTTTTTTGTTGTCTTCGTTGCATTGATATTAGCAACATTTACGTTGTCAGTGACTCCGTCACCTACGACTTGTTTGTTTTTATATTGATTTTTGGATGTTTTCTCATCATCTTTCTTCCTAAGTTGGCCTCTCCTAATGAGGGCATCTTCTACTCTTCGAGCTAAATCTATAGCTCTGATCGAAGGTAGTTAAGGTAGCAGTTGATAACTCATAAGATATTTGTTCTTGCAAATTATTAATAAAAATGTCCAACATTTCCCTATAAGGTAGCACAAAGTGCGGTTTTCCTATCAACTGCCTCCATCTAGCTAAGAAATCCGCAAAACATTCATCTTTGTCTTGTTTTAAGTTGTACAAATCTTTAATGGTTACATGCCTCTCGATATAGGCACTAAATTGATGCACAAAAGATTCAGTGGTTTCTTCAAAATTTCTCAAAGAATGAGTGGGCAATTGATAGTACCACTCTAATGCCATTCCTCCTAAACTTTTTGGGAACATTTTTAGTAATAACAAGTCATCATGTGATATATCATGACATGCTATCCTAAACATGCGAAGATGCTCTATGGGATCTTCAGTTCCTTTATATATAGGCAGGACGGGCATGGGAAAATGTTTAGGGTATGGTTGTGCTACAACCATAGGATCTAGAGGTTGACTACACATCTCTCGATAATTGTACGAGGGATGGTAGGGATCTATCTGGTCCATGCGGGAAGCTAACTGTTTCACCATGGCTTCCAGATTACTGGTTTGCCCACCATATTGGTTCGGTAGGGCATTAATATGGGATTGGTGAGCATATGATGGAGGGACATGCATATTAGATGCTATATTACTATTGTGTAAATTGTTGGTAGGAAGGGTGTTATGAAGAAGTTTTGAAGTTGTATTATGTTGTATCCCAGATTGTTGGAAATTGGTGTTTGGCTTCATTTTAGGTTTTTGTCGATTTGAAGCATATTGATTAATAGTTTGGCGAAATAAAGCAGTGAATGAAGGTCTCTTTTGTGTGGGCATGATTTTAGGCTCAATAACAGGTTCCTTAGGAGGTTGGGTAACCTGTTGTTTTTGCATATTCTGAATTATAGCGGCCATATCCATATTGGATGGCCCAGCTTTATCACTTTCTTGATCAATGAAAGACAAGGGATTAGTGTGTATGTCAAACATATGTTCCATGGCTGCTTGAGTGTCACTAATTTGTCCCCTATCAATACGAACTGCCATATTAAGAGCACCAATATTATTATTGAAGAATTTCCAGAAATGATCTAAGTTATCAAAAGCAATAGTTCCATCTGGAGCCATTCTAGGGGATGAGGATCCTTCCTCTCTAACATTTTCTTGTTGTTCATTTTCTTCAACCAGGTCATCTTCTGGCTGTTCTAGAGTTTCTTCTTCTGGAATTGGATCCTCAGGAAGGGTATTTAATTTTTTGTTTTTCTTGCCTAACCAATCTTCTTCTTCTTCTTCAGTTTGTTTACCATTCCTAAGTTTAGTCATTGTGCTTAAACTTAGATTTCAGCAAAATATATATATATATATATATATATATTTTATATATATATATATATATATATGCAACAAGCTTAAGAGGTATATATTTTAATTATATACCTACTATAATATTTAAAATGAAATGTTTTGGTTTTTGTTATGTTTTTTTTTTAGTTTTTCTTGTTTTTTTATAACAATATTATAAAGATAACAAACAACACACAAAATGCAAGAAATAATAATAATGAAAGCAATGATCTAGTTTTCTATAAACAATTTATAAATATCATTAATGGGCTCAAGTTCTTCAGGAGTCATGAAATGTTCTTCTTCAAATTGAAAATTTTCTTTCAAAAATTTGACAAAAAGTGCTATAGTGATATTATCTATCTCAGATTCTGGTTGGTAGAAATAAAGCTCGTGGCAATACTCTCGATATAACATAGCTCTAGGAACTCTATTCCATATTTTCCTATCCATAAGAATGACCTCTTGGCCTTCTACACGACCTAGGAATTGGTGTACCATAGCTGCGTTCTTGAGGTATTCCTCGAAGGTGAACAATTCTGAAGACACAAGAGCTCTCCTATAAGCTAACCACCTATGGCAAGCTCTCTGAAGTTCATGATAAAAAATGAGTTGATGAGGATCCAGGATTCTATCTAGGACAAGCCTCTTGATTTGTTTAAGTTCTGTTGACCTAGATGAAATGACACCTAGTCTTCTATCAAGTTCGTCCCACAAAAGTTGGTTTCTATCTGTTTCAGGCACACTAAGCACATAATTGATTTCTATGGCTGCTAATTGGTTTTCAACATTTATAGTAACTGCTAGTCTTTTCTTAGGAGCTACCATCTAAACATGATATGCAACTTAGTAGTTTTCTAATGATTTTAAATGCATCTATTTTTTTTTGTTTTTGTTTTCAAAAGGTTTTAAATGCATTCACGTCGGGTTCACCAAAATGTATCGCTCCAAATTTTTCGCACCCTTACCTTCAGGCTATAGGATCCGTGCCCGGAAGGGGGATGTGAAAAGGATGGGACAATACCTCGGACTGAGAGGCCTTGCGAAGGTCCCGCCTCTTGGGGGAGGTGTATTATGGTGATTTTTCGATGGATGGTGGGGTTCACCAGGAAACGTTTGAGTGGCAGTTTCCACGCCTAGGTTGGGAATGTGTTTAATGTGTTCAATTTTATCTTTAAACATTCAAATCCTAGGTTTGGCCAAATGAATCTAAGTTGTTCTATATGAAATGCAATTTTAAATACGGAAAATAGAATTAATAGAAAACACAGAGAGTATGCTAAATGAGGAAAGCCATACCCGATCCGGATGTCCGATGGAGGTTCTGATTTTTGAAGCGAGTCTAGAATCGTCTGGAATTTGACGAGATCGTCTCCTATCTCGACAGGATCGTCTGAGATCTGACGAATTCGTCATAGACCTGCAAACAGAGAAATAGATACAAAATACCAAAAATGCAACTATTCTGATAAAGGAAAATGATATAAAATAATGATAAGGATGTTAATAAGATAATCTTGAATGGAAATGCAAGTGAATTGCAACACTTTAATAGCTAATCATGATTTTATTATGCAATTAAACTACATGGGTGAACTCCAAGATGCAAGATAACAAGAAATAATAATAAAACTGACTAAATGCAGAATAAAATGACATCAAGGTATAGGAAAAGTGCAAACTCTGGGCACTGATTGCCCCCAATGCAGACTACAGTCGAAATCATCTCGGATTGGTATGAAATCATCTTGAATTGGACAGGATCATCTGCGACGATCTGAGCTTGCTCCGGCTGAAGAATGACAAGGTTCCTGCAACAAAATTTGGATAGCACAAGTGCAGATGGTAATCCAGGGTATTCTAATGCATGTAAAAGTCAAGTTACAGGAAAATTCAGCCACTAGGGGAATGTCAAGGGGGGGTCCTAAGGTTTAAATAGGCTTAGGAGGGAGGTTAGGAGGTTGGAGATCATCCTAATTTGGAAGATCTCCAACGGGGAGGTCTCTAACGGCGCGGACACGCTTCTGCCCAACTTAGAGACGTCGTTGAAACAGAAGCTAATTATGAAAAATTAGTTTTGGGACAAGATCGTCTGGACGTCCTAGCCCAGACGAAATCGTCCGATCTGAGGCGATATCGTCTGATCGGCGACGATATCATCAAACGGTCACAACAAACTCTAAAAATGGCATGGAAAACGAGGAAACGGGTTAAACGACGGTTTTGGAGCGGTTTTGGGGTTGAAATTTGAATTTGAATTATTACTAAGGTAATTTTAATTATTGCTAAGTTTTACTGCACCAATTTTAGGGTGCTACACCTAGAACAAGATACCAACTCATACTTATTACCGAAACTAGAATTTGATAATCACATAGATCCTCCTTCTATTTTTAGTGAACCCATACCAGGTCCAATTGTTGAAATAATACATTTAGTTATGGATGACCAACAAAGTGGATAGGAAAAAGTAGAAGAGAACCAAAGGGGGAATGAACAAAGAAAAAATGGACAAAGAAAGGCATTTATCTTCCCAATATTACATAAATATGGGACAAAAAGAGAACCTAAGTCAAACTCTATTTTTGTATTGCCAACCTTCCATGGGAAACCACAAAAAGATTCAGATGCTTTTATTTTCAAATTTTAAGTAGTGTGCCAAGATTAATTTACACTACCGATGAACAAAAACTAAGCTTAATTTTAAGTAGTGTGCCAAGGAAAAAATTAGAAACATGTTGGAAGGTTTAAAAATTATTTTGTTAAGTACCTTGACTACATCTTTGGATTTAATGGATAAGAAGCCAAAAGCACAAGACAATGAAGAAATCTATTGTCACAGATGTAGGAAAAATTACAACTTAAGAGAATATTCTCTCAACATTACAAGCATTTCCAATATTGCTACTTGTAAAATTTGTGATAAAAATCACAAAACTAAAAATTGCAAATACATCTCCGCTGTTAAAGCTACCATAAAGGAACCTAAATTAAAAAATGCAGAAGACATTTATTTTGTAGCTCAAATATAGAATGGTCCATTCAATGGACCACCAAATTTTTCAAACCCTAGTTATTCCAACTTGCAAAGGCCTAATCAATCGTCCAATGCACCAAAATAGACAAACTGGAACTCTTATTCAAACAATTAAGATGGGAACATACCCCCATGGGCCCACTTTATGGACAACACTTATGGAAATCCACCATGGAATCAAGGAATTTCAAGTCAAAATAGTTGAAATACTAGTGGCCAATATAACTAGGGAGGATATGGTTGGTCTCAAAATTTGTCGTCACAACAACAAAAATTTCAAAACCAATTTTGGGGACAATCCCCTCAAAATCCACCTCAAAATAGACTTCTTCCACCACAAATTAATAATAATAATTCTCCTAAGCAACCTCGTCTTCTAGCTTAACCAATACCTAACCCTCACAACAACAAGAATATTCAAAAATCCTATGAAACTAGTGAGACATGTTCTATATCTATAGCACCTTATCAAGAGATTCAATTGAGATCAAGAAAAGTATTGGAAAACAATGTAACTCTCACAGAGCTTGAAACCCCACTACATATTTGTTCAAAAAGGAGGATAAAAATGAAAAGGAATTAGAAAGTTCACCAATAAATATTCCAACAAAACAACAAGATATCCAAATTCCTCAAAGGAAGGAAGTGGAGATACCATTTCCTCAAAGACTAGTAATATAAAAATAACCATCTAAGCCAACCTTTAAATTCCTTCAAGAGTTAGAAAATGTTACTATCAAAATTCCCTTTTTACAAGCTATCAGGGATATACCCATCTATTCCAAGCTCATTATAAACATATGTACAAGTTCAAGAAGGAAAAAGAAGAATGAAGCTCAAGATATTCAAGTCATTGGATAAAAGTTTGAGATAATAACAACAAGTAGGTCATTACCAAAATACACAGATCCTAGAATACCTATACTCATGGTACACATCGGTGACATAGCTTTGCAAAATTTTTTGGTCAATTTGGGAGCCGTTATTAATGTCATGACCAACGAAATAGCAAAATATTGGGTACATAAATTGCAATCAATTTATATTGTACTCCAACTCACTATCATCAAGATAGAAGGAAAACTAGAAGATGTTATAGTATCCGTAAGTTCATGGGAATACCCTATAGAATTTATAGTCTTAAAACCCAATAAAAAGTTAGGGGGAAATCCTTTAATTCTAGGGCACCCATGGCTCACAACAAGTGATGCTTACATTAGCTATAGATAAGGAAATATAACTATTTTTTATGGTAAGAATACTAAAGACCTTAGACTATTCCCTGAATCAACAATAGAAGATGAATTTCCAAAGTAATTATTTTATGATTTCCCTCATGAATTTGATGAAATCCAAATGTTATAAATCAATGTTCTGAGTTAACATCTTCAACAAGAGGTTGAGGTACCATTACCATTACTATTAGGAAATAAAAAAGAATATCAAGGTCAAGATAATGGTTTTTCATCTGAATCTACCATGGCTAATAATGATGAAAGCACAAGTCAGTCTCAATAAATGATACCATATGAATATTACTTAAATATCCTTGAACATGAGATAATGGGGATATATGCAAATACAAAAAAATACAAGAAAATTAATATTATACCAGTAAGAACCTTGAATATCAGTGATGAGCTCACAAGCATACAAGAATCACAATGGATAGACATGCTTAATAAATATCTTTCCACATTTGCATGGAACTACGAGGATATGAAAGGTATACATCCAAATGTTTTCACCCATTGATTTTTATCCAAGAAGGATTTTATATAGTAAGACAACCCCAAAGAATTGAATCCAACTATGAAAGACATGGTTTAGGAAGGAATCATTAAACTCTTGAAAGCAAGATTTATATATCCAATTTTTGACATTCAATGGGTGTCACCTCTTGTGATAGTCCCTAAAAAGAATGGAAAATGGAGGATTTGCATGGACTATAGGGAATTAAACAAAGTAACAAAGAAATATTATTCTCCCTTTCTATTCCTTGATCAAGTTCTTGATACATTGACTGGAAAGAAATATTTCTGCTTTTTGGATGGGTTTGGTGGCTATAATCAAGTTTCCATAGTTGAGGAAGATCAAGAAAAGATGACCTTTACATGTCCAGTAAGCACCTATGATTATAAATTCTTACCTTTCAGATTATGCAATGCACCTGCCACTTTTCAAAGAGATGTTTTGGTTATCTTTGTTGATTTAATAAATGATTGTGTGGAAGTCTACATGGATGAATTCACAGTCTATAATAATACCTTTGAAGAAACCTTATAAATCTTACAAAAAGTTTTGATTAGATGCCAAGAGCAAAACCTCTATTTGAGTCATGAAAAGTGCTTCATGATGATGAGAGGAGGTATTTTTCAAGGATGTTACATATCATAAGAATGTGTTAAAGTAGATCCTACAAATATACAAGTTATTAAATCCCTTCAACCTCTAAAAACACAAACAAAGGTGAGAAGTTTCCTATGACATGCAGGATGCTACCGTAGATTCATTGAAGACTTCAATAAAATTAATCCCCCTATGCTTAATCTCTTAACTAAAGAAAGTGAATTCAGCTGGACTGAAGCATGTCAAGAGGTCTTTGAAGTTATAAAAGGTAAATTGAATACTGCTCCAATCCTGAGAGGACCAAATTGGGAATTACCATTCCAAATACATTGTGATTCTTTAGGATACACAATAGGGGTAGTATTACAATAATTTGAGAACAAAATACCTTATGATATCTATTATGTAAGTAAAAATCTGCATGGATCTGAGCTTAATTACATTGTTACTAAAAAATAAATTTTATCTGTAGTCCATGACATCAATAAATTTAAACATTACATAATAGGGTATGAAATATTTGTTCACACTGGTCACTCTGTAATTAAGTACTTAATGAACAAGGTGACAATAGGAGGTAGAGTGGTTAGATGGATTCTTTTTCTATAAGAGTTCAATGTCACAATCATAGATAAGGTAGGAAAGGATATCATCATTGCAGACCACCTATTGTGTATGTATATATTTTATGATTATGAGTTGATTCCTAATAATTTCCCAGACAAACATTTGTTTGCTCTTTCTATTTTTCCTTGGTTTGTTGATATTGTAAATTACTTAGTAATAGGAAAAATACCTTGAGTGTAGAAAATTAATACGTCAAAGCACTCCTTATATGTGGATCCATGGAGTCTTTTTTTTTGGAAATATGATCAAGTTTTGTTGTCATTAATGTCAAGAGTCAATTTTAGTGAGCATCATAAGGTCAAGCATCAGTTATCATGAGTAGTGCAAGAAAAATATTGCTTCTAGGCATAAGGGAAAATAATATTATAATATGATTATTATAATATTCAAGGTGGTCAAAAAAGATCTAAAAGAGCAAATTGGAAGGTCAAGAAAATAATATTATAATTTTATATTATAATATTAAAGGTCTAAAGTATAGACCTAATAATTAAATTAATTATAAATTAGTTATAACAACTTTGTTATAAATTAATTTATAAATTAATTTAAATTAAAATAACCCTAAGGTTAGGGTTACAAAGGGAAAGCAATAAAATTTGAGTGCCAACGTTGACTATTATTTCCACCTGCCAACATGTTGAGGGAGAGTGTTGGTCACAAATCTGCCTAAGTACAAGATTTCATCACATGTGCACCCTAGACTCGGCCAACATTGAAATACCGAGAGAAAGAGAAGTCTCCCAGGCCAATCTCCAGAGAGGGTTGGCTCCCAAACTAATCTAAACTTGATTGAATATAAGGGTGCAGGAAAGAAATGGAAAATTTAGAAAGAAAGGGAAATAACATAAAGAGATTGAAATATGGCCAAAGCCGACAGTGTGTAATTTGGGGTAGACTAACAGTAAAAACTCCACCAAGTTTTATAACAACATATAATAAAAGGAAAGCAACAGAATTTAAATCACACCTTTGTAGAGATAACCTCCAGATCGCATTTCAAAATCTACTCACTAACCAGCAATGTTTGAATTCAGAATGCATAATTCAAAACTTAACAGCAAGAGCATGAGCATAAACATAAATGAATTTTAAAATAGAAGGAAATCACACACATAAGAATACTTTCAAATTTTAGAATCCAAGTCTCTTCGATTGATGCAGAGAACTTAGAGAGCTTTCTTGCAAAATGTCTAACCTTCTTTCTTTAGATATACATGAGTATTTATAGAGGTCTTCCATCTCTCTTTTGCATCACAACATTTAAAACATAAAACATATTTTGAAGAGGCGATCCACAAAATATGCACTTGAAAGGAGAAATAATCCCCCTTAATCTGCCTCGAAGAAATCAGATTCCCTATTTTTATGGATCAAAATTGAAAATCAAACAGAAACAAGGGACCATATTTCTTCATTAAATGGCTATTCTCGAAGCATGCTTGAAGTTGTTAGGAGATCACGAACAGGAGCTTTTAATACTAGAGGCATATTTAATTTTGGTGGCGTTGAAAACTACCTCATGTTCTTCCATCTTATGCACATAGGTAAACAACAACATTTAATCTTGGAGCCTCTTTGACCACAATCTCAAAATCAGTTGGAAAGCTTTTAATTACTTTGTTTGAGCCTTATCTTCTCCTCACGTTCTCCTATGCAATATTGAAAGAAAATGCGGACAAAACTTTATCGGGCCTTTGTTGTTGCTTTTGTCGCGAAAATGTGACAGGTCGCGAAAATGTGACATTTCATGAAATCGTGACACTTTTACCTTACTGCTTTCTCCTATTGCCACCAGTCGCAAAAATGTGACATATCGTGAAATCGTGACATTTTCCTCTCGCTTGGCCTTCTTGTATTTCACTTCCGTGAAACTGCAACATGTCATGAAATCGTGACATCTACCTTCATTTAGCCTTCTTTCCACAACATGTCATGAAATCGTGACATTTTTCTTCACCTTGCTTTGTTTTCATGATATGTCACGAAATCATGACATCTTCCTTCGCCTACCTTCTTCGCTGCTCCAAGTCACGAAAACTCACCATGTCGTGAAATCGCGACAATTTCTTCCTTCTGGCTCCTTTATCTTCTTGCAAGTGGTGAAAATGTAACATGTCACGAAATCATGACAGTCTGTACCATTTTTCTCTTTCCACGCTTTCTCATCACAAAAATAAGACATGTCACGAAATCATGACATGTTTCTGTCTTCTTGCTCCTTCCTGCTTTATCATCGCGAAAGTGTGACAAGTCACGAAATCATGACATGTCACAAAATCATGACACTTTTCTCCTACCTGACTCTATTTCCAAAAATGTCACGAAATCGTGACATCTTTCTCTGTTTTGGCACTTTGCTGCTTTTGGCCGTGAAAAATCAACATATCACAAAATCAGGATAATTTTCATACTATTTGGCTGCTTCCACACTTTTTCCTCGCGAAAACATGACATGTCACGAAATCGCGATATTTCTCTGCGCTTTGCCCTTCCGCCCTGACATGTCATGAAATCACGACAATTTTATGTCTTTTCCTTCATTGCCGCTTCTTGTCGCGATATCGCAACAAGTTTCTCTTGCTTGGCTTCATTCCCAAAAATATCACGATATCGCAATGTTTTTCTCTCGCCTTGTGTTTATCTTTAGCCCTTTCACGAAAACGCGACATGTCGCGATATCGCGACAACTTTTCACTTTTCACTTTCTCACCACAACAAGTCACCAAAATGTGACATGTCATGATGTCGCGAAAACTTTGTCTTTACTGCTACCTTTGCTGTTCCTAGCATGAAAATCCAATATGTCACGATATTGCGATAGTTTTACTCCCTTGCTTCCTTTTGCTTCTTTTAGCCACGAAAATACGACAGGTCACAAAAATGCGACATGTCGCGATTTCGCGACATTTTCTATACTTAGCTCTTTTCTTCATCGAACACCGCAAAACTGCAACATGTCATGAAAATGCGACATGTCACGATATCGCGACATCTTACACTTACTTTGCTTTAACACAAAACTTGTAGAGATTTTTGTATTTTCCCTTTCAAAGTTCTTGGAGGGACAAATAGAGGAGTATCTCTACAATTTGTGCATTCTATTGCATGATTAGTAACAACAAAAACAATGTGGCAAAAATTCCAACAGAGAACAAAATTTAATATATATACTATATGCTTTGGAAAATAAAATTCTATCCATTGAATACCTTAATCTATGTGCATGCAAAATTTGTGAACGTGCAAAAAAAGAGGCAATGGTCTTGTGCTTGTGTGGCGGTCTACCTATGAATAAGAGGGATGAGGTTCTAAGCCTCATAGCCAACCATGGTGGTTGGGCCAATGGTAGGTGGCTGCAGCTTAAGGCACTAGCTAGTGGGAGGTCCCATGATCGAACCCTAGTGGCTGCATTTTGGTGAAGGTTCGAGTGTTTAGTTTTTGGTACCAAGGCAGAGGTTTAAAAGTGCACGAGGTGATTTTGGTTTTAAGGTGAGTGCCTAGCTCACCTAGCACATGGGCCATGGCTAGGGTATTATGGAGGCGCAAGTGGAAGTTAAAATTCCACTAAGGATAGAGGTACTTAAATTTTTGAATATTAAAATTGCTTCTAATATTTAAAATGTGGTATGATAAATTTTTATTAAGGGGGAGTTATAAGGTTTTTAAGGTTAATTGTTTTATTGTGAATTTTGATAAAGTGAATTGATATAGGAGTTATAAGGTTGAAAAGGGGAATTATATTTTTAATTGGGTTGAGCTATGATGTGTTAAAGAGATAAGGGTTTATAAATAAAATTATTGTGATTATTTTCTTTGCACAAATTGTTGGTTTGCATTTTTAAGTGTGGATATTATAATATGTAATAGCTATTTATTTCTATGTATGGTGAAATATTTTGAGGGATCAAACCGAGTGAATGATTAAGAAGATATTTCTACCTAACATTTGAAATTGGCAAAGAGTTGATTGTGATTGATACAGGTGTTTGATGTCAAGTATTCTTCAAAAAAGAGGTAAGGGCATATTTTCCTTGAGAGTGATTGTTGGATGTTATGAATGCCAAATTGGAGTGAAAAGGTTCTTTTTTGATAAATATTTTTGAGTAAACCTTTATATGCATGATTGATGAATGCTTGAGTGAGAACTTGTGAACTATATTGAACTAGGGTTTGTGCAAGATCATGAGTATCATTGTTATGTGAGATTGTTTGATAAGCATTTTTGGAAATAATTGAGTGAGTATTCATATGCTTGAACTAGGGTTTGTGAAAGATCATGAGTATCATTAATATGTGAGGTTTATCTGATAAGCATTGTTGAATAAGCCTTCATTGAGTGATTGGTTGAGTGGAGTTGATTGAGCCTAATTGATTGAAAGTATTGGAGTGATATTCAAGCTTTGTGAAACAAATTGTTCTATATTATGAATTGATTTGAGAAATATAATAGAAGAGATTGAGTTTTTGTGAGTGTGAAACATATTGAGTCTCTAACAATTATCTATATGTTTCTAAGGTTAAACAAGAGAGTGTGAAACATATTGAGTATCTAACCATTATCTATATATTTATGTGATTTAAATAAGATTCTGTGTGAAACTTGTTTGTGTGATTGAAAGAGGTTTTTTGTGATAGAATTAGTTGAGTTGTATAAGGCTTTTGTGAAAGCTAGTGGATAGAATTGAGTAATTCCTAAAGTGGACTTAAGGACTAAGTTGAGTAAGATTTTGTGGAATCTTACAATGCAGATTTGAGACAAGTCTAGTGAGGACTTGTTGAGAAGATTTGAGGTAAGTCTTAGAGAAGATGTGAGAGTAGTTTGGACATGTTCTAGTGAGGACTTATTGAACAGTTTTGAGGAAAGTCTTAGAGAAGACTTGAGAGAAAATTTGACAAGTTCTAGCAGAGTTTATTTGGGATTGGATCAAGCTTTGTGTTAAGGCTTGAGGATAGATTTGAGGATAGAGTTTGGTGTAGATTTTACGATAATTTTATGACAGACCAAAGTAGATATTGAGAATATTTGTGCTATATTAAAGTACTGTGTTCAGTGCATATAAGAGATAGATATTGAGCAAAGTTGTGCTAGACTGAAGGATTGTGTTTAATGCAGATTTGTGATAGAGCTGGGAGTAAGCTTTGGAGGTGATAGAGAAGAGGATAGTAAACTCTAGTGGATAGATATCCATTAGCCAGGGTAGTAAGGATAGGTATTTTGAGTGAGGACAGGAGTCTTTAGTGGAGAGATATCCACAAACTAGTACAATGGAGGCAGTAGTCTTCTGCAGTAGTCTTCTAGAGGATCACCAACTAGAGTAGAGGAGAAGGAGTTATCATGTGGATAGAGATCCATGAACTAGTTGAGCCTATGGATAGATATCCATGAAATTTATTAAGGAATTGGTGTCTCCTTTGGAAAGAGGTCCATAACATTGTAATAGGGAAGGATTCCCAAGAGATTTGTTGAGAAAGTTTTAGTGAAATATTTTCTCCATGGAGTAGCCCACATTGGGTGAACCACGTTAAATTGGCGTCTCTATTGTGTGTGGTTATTTGTGCATTAATTTGATTACTACTATTAATATTATCATTGATATATTGCATAATATTGTTTGGGAAGGAAAATTAAAAAGTGGTCTTATACTATTCACCCCCTCTCACTATAAGCTTGTGTTTTTCATTGTTTAGAAGATGTCCTAACCAAGTAATTAGGAGATTTGTGCAAGAAGAATATGTATATGACATTATACGGGTAGCACATGAAGAAACCTGTGGAGGCCATTATGCCACCTAAATGATAGTTAGTAAAATATTTCAAATTGGTTACTTTTGGCCTACTATGAATAGATATGTCCATAAGTTTATTGATATATGTGATGAATGTCAAAGAGCTAGCAAGCCTATCCCTTCGATGGAAATACCTTTGGTTCCATAGAAAATATTTGAACCATTCGAGAAATGGGAAACTAACTTTATTGGACCAATATACCTTCCAAGTGAAGGTAATAAACACATACTTGTGTGTATAGACTGTGTTACTAAGTTTGTTGAACATAAAGCTTTACCACAAGCACAAGCTAAGCCAATTGCTGATTTTCTATATTAAAACATTATGCAATGCTTTGGAGCACCTAGAGAGTTAGTTTTAGATCAAGGAATCAAATTTATCTCCAAGGTAATTGAAGATTTTGTTGACATATATCAAATAAAACATAGTAAAACCTCACCATATCACCCTTAATCCAATGGAAAATTAGAAGTTATGAATAGAGAACTTGAAAAAATCATTACAAAAACTACAATTTTTAATAGGGGTGACTGGGCTAAGAGATTGAAAGAAGTTGTATGGACATACAATACAACCTAGAAAACTACCACAATATTATCACCTTATTAAATGGTCTATGGAAAACAAGAAATCATGCCCATCGAATTTGAGATAGAGACTCTTCGCATAGTGGTACAACTTGACATGAATTTAGACAAAGCACAAAAAGCTAAATTGGAAAAGTTAAACATTTTGGATGAAAGAAGACTAGAGGCATTACATAGGACTAAAATAACCCAAAAATAATGGAAGAAATGGTATGATAAACACATTGTACCATGTACATTCAAATTAGGATATTGAGCCTTATTGTTTGACTCTTGTTTTTTTTTAATTTACATGGTGGAATTGGTAGCCGCCATGAATCTGGGCAAGTTTTCTAGCTTTTATGGTTGCTACAGTATTCTGCACTGTCCACCACAAAATCGACCACATAGATCTTCGCACAGTCCGCCCCTATAACCACCATGCCACAATCATTTTAAACCTTTTATACCGTTGAAAGCACTAGGAAAGGGGCAAGCGCTCAGGCCAACGAGGCCTGAGATTTGAACCAATTGGTCTACACCTCGGACCCTATTGTTTGACTCTTGTTACCAAGAATTTCAAGGTAAATTGAGGACAATATGGTTAGGACCCTATGAAATTAAAGAGATATTTAGAAATGGTACAATCAAGATTAATCCTGTAGATGATTCAACAAGGAAACTACTAGTAAATGGTTATATGCTTAAAATTTGTAAGAAGCCATTATCTAAGGAAGAATTCATACACCACCTTAAGCAACAAGTAGAATTGTAGTGCATATCTAAACTGCAATCAACCACTATTTAATAATAACTTCTCTCTCACATTAAAAAAAATAGGCTTCCTTTGTTTCATCATGAAGTTTCTATATTTGCAATATTTCTATCTTATTTTCATCAATTTTTAGTCTTAGTGTTTCAAAAATAGCCCAAGAGGATATTTCTTCAAAAATAACTTGTAGGAAAATAGCCATCATATGTTGCATAGTACCTTGTTTGCTAGGTGTTTTTCAATTACTCAAACAACACTAGTGTTTTGAGAAAATTTTCATTGAAAGTCAAGCAATATTTTGATGTTGTGAGTTATTCCTAGTCAGTATTGGACTACACATATTTGAACATATAAAAATATTTTTAGATTTGGAGAGATTAACTCATGTGTTACTATTGCCATAAGTGAATAGTTTCCCTTGATTATCCATCTATGCGCATGGCCTAGAGTACTAATGAATTGGAAAAAGAACAAGCTCACCCTTAATCCCTAAAAAGAAATAAAATGAGAAGAATAGTAAGGATATGATCAAATTCCCACTAGTACTTTAATATAGTGGTTGGGAATCCAAATTCCCAAAGTTCTTACTCCTTCAAAAAAAATCCCTTGATCCTCATCTAATCGAGCAAGTATCCTAAAAAATATCTTCTTGATTTTACCTAAAACTAAGTAAGAATTCTAAAAATCAATAAACATCCCTTTCTCCCTCTCAAAATGAGCAAGTTTCCCAAGAAAAGTCAAATAAGGGTAAAATATCTTGAATCCCTGGAATTCTTAGTATCTCGAAAACCATGGGGTGATCCTTAATACAACAATGGGTTGAATGAAACCCACATGGCAATAAGGTATCCTTAAGCAAGTAACTCTAAGTATGGATAAGACCTATGGATGCTCACAGATAAGCTAGCTTGTTGGCATCCTTATTGTTACTCAATCCTCAATCATAATGGAAAATGAATACTCATTGCACACATAGTTGATCCTTGAGAAAATTGAAAAAATTAGGATAATTCTAACACCACATTGATTTGTGAAATGAATAGATGAGGTTGTTTAAAAGCCACTAGGATGTTTGAAGTCATTGAAAATAACTCTAGAATATCATAAGTAGGCAAAAGTCAAAAATAAATTCTTATGGAAGTACCATAGTTCATTTTCTCCTACACAAATGTGGCTTGTATCTCTCAAAACTTTTTATCTTTTAACAGAAGCCATCATAATATTGGGATATCTATTCCATTTTTCTAAGTGATTGAAAATACCCCAAGCCTTTGATAGATATCTATTTTTGCATACATTGATGACTGGTATCAATATTTATAATCATTATTTTTCCCTCACTTGGATACTCCTTAATGAAAATTAGGAAGCACAATCACAAAAACTATAATAACCCCCCATAGATAAAAATTATTATTATATTATCCACCAATGTAAATAAAACAACCTTCATATTGATTTGGCTATATAGCCAAAATTACAGTTTGGGGGGGAGATAAAATAGAGGTATATAAATTTCACAATATAGTTGGGGGGGAAGAAATAGGTAAAGTATATTCTCAAACTCTATGAACTAAAGTTCCTGTAGGTATCTTTGGTTGACGTATTCCATAGATTTATTCTGTAGAATTCTTCTATAGATGTCTTCCGTAGATGTATTTCGTAGATATCTTCTGTAGATGTCTTCTATAGAGGTCTTCCATAGAGGTCTTACATAGATGTATTCCATAGAGGTCTTCTATAGAGGTCTTATGTAGATGTCTTTTGTAGAGGTATTTCGTAGAGGTCTTCCGTAGATATCTTCTGTAGAGGTCTTTTGTAGATGTATTCTATAGAAGTATTTTGTAGATATATTTTGTAAATATTTTTTTAGGTATCTTCAGTAATAATATTATTTAATAATCTTCTGTAAAAATATTGTCATAATATTCTGTAATAATATTCTGTAGTATTCTTCTTTAAGTACCATCCGTAGACGTTATCCGTAATGCATATCATGAAATGTTCTAAGTATCAAATATTAAACCAGTCGAGATATGAGAGATATGTGGCAATTAAAAAAATGATAAGACAAGTAATGAAGGCACGTCAACAAATATTATAAGGGGAAACATGACACTAATATTTTAAGTAAAATTGAGGGGAACAAAATAACAAAATAAAGAAAAAATTATATGTTAATAAAATATTTTTAAATGTGTACACAAAGGTGGAAATGAGAAGCCTCTTATGATGTGTACACCAAAAATAGAACCACATGCCACCATCTTATGATGAGTATGTACAAAATCGTGCCACATGCCATTAATTTTTAAACCCCTATTAGAAGCACAAATATTCTCGTAGTTGGAAATAAGAGTTCAAAGAACGATGGTTTATTGGAACATGTGCATGCAAAAGTAAATGAGTGAGGATGCGGACCACTATAATTGGTCATAAATTTTAGGCATCAACTATGAGTACCATGTGGATAAAATGTGGAATAAAACATAGCAAAAATATAGGAAAAAGAACATGTGGGCTAGTGACACACTGGAGGACAAAGGAATAAACAAGGAAAATGATTAAAATAATGTTTTTTTAACCTTTAGGTGACAAAAAGTTATTATAATAGTAAGGTAATAAAGTCCACTCTTGCCATGCAAGGTGGTAGGTATTTTTTGTGCTAAGAGGAAACCGACCACCCTAGAACCTATATCGATGAATGACAAGTGGATTCTCTTTCACCAAATATAGGAGACAACATAGATGAAAATACTAGCCATTGATCAAGATTCTAATGGAGGGTTGCGATGGAAGGAAGGAAACCCACGATGAGTCTAGAAGCTTTACCATGATAGTCGTGGGAGGATACAATTATCGATGCATGGCTTTACTGACCAATTGTATATCAGGAAATAGATTTAATTTCTTTATCATTGATTAAATCCAAATTGATGAATTCAAATCTACCGAATGTGATACTTTCTTCACTGTCTATAAGAGTTGGAATGGTCACCATCATAGATGAAAGTTAAACTAGTCACCACTATTGGATAAGAGAAATCATACGGTTAAAAACCTTTGTATGGCTAAAACTCCATGCAGAGGAAAATAAAACCTAGAACCATTTTTTTCCCTTCCATTGAAGACCGTAAAAAAAATTATGGCAAAAAATTATCTGCAATCAAAATAGAGTTGTAACATCGCATATTTATTCTAAAAAAATTATATTTAACCACAAAATTATGAAGAAGAAACATGGGTGAAATATTTCAGATAAATTATGACGTAGGGTGACAGAGTTCTGGCAAGACAAAAAAGCGAAAATTATAGGTAAATATTTTATTGTTTCATTTTTTATTTTAGTCATAGAATTAGATATTTTAAATACCTTAATCATTATACTACAGATGTAATTAAAAAATAATTTTTCTTATGAAGTTATGTAGAAGGTTAGGTCAGAATTAACGTTGTTCATTATGAAGTAATTAACTAATATTTTTAGGAGATATGCAGAAGGATAGTCATAATTAAAACTATCTATATCAATAATAGAACCTATCAGTTTCTATGGATTTTAATGCTAAATAATTTATGAAAATTACTCCTAAAATTCTGTGTTTTTGCTTAGTCCTTTATGAAGATAATGAATTATTTTGAAAAAAATTGTAAGATGTATTTTTTTTTTGTGCAGGTGAAATATTGTTGTAGGTTTCTTAGCTTCTAAAATCTGAAATCCTATCTACACTCTACCCTAAAAGCCATGAATCTTTCCATGTTTAAAAAATGTAGTGAACCCCCATCTGTAAAAACATAGAATCCTAGCGATTATGTATCAAAGTTGTTTCAAAGGGCCAGGTAGTGGTATGCCCTCACAAAATTTAGAGGGCACGACTAAGGGGTGGCCAAATTTTTTTTCCTTAACTGTAACCCTACAAATATGACCACCTGAGTTGAAGACATCCAATTTTACCGTAACCCAAGTATTATTTCTAAAGTGTTAGGTTTACCAAAGGTAGGGCTGCCATATTATAAAAATCCCTCTAAAAGCATCACCCAACTAGTGGTAAAATTTGAAGAAAAATGCACCATTATTTGAGATAAAGAGGGATGGATTAAGGTTGTTTCTACCACCTCACTCCCTCTCATGTGGCAGGAAGCCACCGTCTTAATTATCAAAATTTTCACTCTAAAAGGACATATGTCCACCTGTGCAGCCTACCATATCCGCATGTTGATAAATTTAAAATTCCTAGAGAATAATTACTATGTTATAAACTTACCGTATTTTTTGTTTCAATCCTTAAAGTCTATTGTTGTCCATGTTCAACATAAAAACCTAAAGAAAAACCTAAACTCAATTTACTTGGATAACATGGCCTTATCAAATTGATAGTTTGAAAAAAACACATGAATTTAAAATAGCTTGAAATAGAATAGTCGAGGAATCTAACCTGCCAAAATACTTTGAGTCGACTAAAAATGAGCTTGAAGAAGATATTTCGTATAAGGAAAAGCATGATTCAAATTGTCAGGAGGAGGAACCTAATTACCAAAAATGCAAATGCTAACCTACCAAAACTATTAAACCAGTTTAGCATACATGAAAGGCCTAGTGTTAGAAACACACTATGAAACCACTAAGAAAGGAAATACATCAAGTAATGAATTTGACTTACCTGCACCTAAAATAGGTGCTAAAACCTTGTCTCACCTATGGGCATAGAATACTATTTTGCAAATAAAATTTGATGAATTAAGGGAGGATTTCATAGAACATTCAAAATCGATTCAAAGAGACCTTGACCTCTAGATAGACATGATTAAACAACTCTTAGAGGATAAGATGATGAAACCTGTTGATTTCGTAAATCGATCACCACCTATCGATGCCTCCCCTAACAAAAATTCCACCACTGGTAGGAAGCAAACAAAATATGTTAATTTTAGCAAAGTGACCTATACCAAAAAACCATTTGACTTTTCTAATATTCTTGAGGAAGAAAGTTCCCAACCATTTTACAGCCTGACACAACAGAATCAACCAAAAAATTTTGGTTCCTTCCACCAAAATAGGAACTGCACTTGAGAGTCTTGTCTTAAATGTCAGGATACCTCCAAATATTAACATAGTAATAGATAATATAGTTGCATTTGTTGAGAAATCCTCACCTTCTCAAATGCAAGATGCGGAGAAGAGAGAGGATTCCCTTGAAGTTGAACATATCAAAACTATCATGGTTGACACATCGGTTGGTGAATAGAAGGCCAAAGAGTAGGTAAATAAGGTGAAATGGAAAAACAAATTACCACTAGTAATACCCCCATTGTCAAGTATTTCCACCCGACGAACACAAGTCGGATGAAATGAAAAAAAAATGTTTAAATATTTTATGATTTTTAGACTTAAATATTTGATATGTATATATTATTTTTATTTGTAAAATGTTCAATGTTTTATATCTATCAATATTTTAGAAACATATATATCTCTGAAACAATACTATAAATAGTATTTTATATATGAACCCATACATATATGTAGTGCTTGATGTTTTACGATTACAGTATTAACACTTTATTCTAGTGAAATAATTTGGAGAACTCATTTTTTTTGCTCAAAAAAATTATGTTAATGTGCTCTTGCAGGAACTGTTCTCTAAAAATAATTGTAAACAACATAATTTTCTGTATATGATTAGATGTTCTGCATTTATTGATGAAATTGTTTCTATTACAAGAAATTCCAAAAATCATTATTTTTTGATCTTCTTAAATAGTTTATGAGAATTTGTATTATTATAGGAATGATTTATGACAACCTAGAATATTCTACTTTTAACTACAGATATCAGTAATTTTCAATCTGTTTGATAGATTTTGTAACATCTATTTTGTCATTGAAATGATCTTTAAAAATTTAAAACATTGTATTTTGCTATAGATATCTGATTGAAATTGTGTGCTATATTGTTATATATTAGTTTAGGTTTAATATTATCTCTAAAAATATTTGTTTATCAGTATTTCTACCAATGATATTTGAAGATAATCTCTGATAAACTATTTTATTATTCTTGAAAAATACTTGTGATGTCCTATTTCGTGAAACTTGCAAATGAATTTTTTAAAGAAAACATAAATATTGATTGATTTTAATATTTAATTTATTTGCAAAGATCTAGATGATGACATCTAATATATATGTGATATCTGTAATGTTTTTTTTATCTCATTTTCTCCACATGCATGAGTACATGCATATATTTTAGTTTGGAGGAAATGATGAGTGATTATTTGGCATATATTGCTATAGTAAATTGTCTCATTATTATAATTAATTATATTATTATAATATATATTAAGTTGTTTATGTTTATTTCTAGGATTTGACAGTTAAAATATGAATTAATTTAATCTAACAAATTTTTCCATTTCATATAAAATACATCTGAGTTGTGAGTAATTATGCAAGAAAATATTCAAGGATGTTCCAGAGATGCACGATGCAGTAACACAAGCTTCAAGGTACACCTTGAATGAGAGGATATGGACATAAATACAAAGGATTAAGAAGACTCTAGGCGTGGTGATAGAATAGTGGCTAAATATTGTTACAAAATATGGTAACTAAAGTATGTTGCGGAAGATAGTTACTGAAGTATGTTGTAGAAAGTAGCTACTAAAGACTGTTACCGAAGATAAATTTTTACCAGTATTTATCGAAGAGAGTTGACCAAGTTAGTTGATTGATGTTGTATGTCACATCAGTACAACATGGTACTCTTACATGGCAATAAAGGATTACAACCATATTAGATTAGTTGACTTGTCACATTATTCACGAGGATATTATGATTAATAAAGTTGTTATAACATTATTCCATAAACATTGTATAATTGAAATATTGTTAGGATTATTAGATTTAGATGCAATATTGTTTGGTCCTTTTTGAGAATAAAGGACATGTGGTTATGTGTATATATTACGAAATATTTAAGTTAAATATTATTTTTTTATGTTAGTTCATAAAGTGCCACTTATACCACTTAGGATGTTTACTGAGTCCAAGCAGAATTAGGAATTGTCTTAGTTTAAGGTTATTCTCGTTAGTGCATAGTTGTCACATTATCAATTCCACAACTCTACATAACAAAATATGTGGAAGAATATTACTTAGAATTGTCTAAGTCACAATATATATTACATAAGGAGACATTTGAAAATGTCTAATGGATAAATGTCTAATGTCAAATTGTTTAAAGCTGAATAATTTGAGGGACAACTATACAATTTCTGAGGAAATGCACCAGCATGTACATTTGAATTTCTAGCAATAAAAGTAGCACTTCATTCTTCGCATATGGTAACTGTGTTACTTGTATTTACTGCTTAATTTATTTATGTAGTAATTGTAATCTTCCTGCATTAATAGAACTTAATAATGTTAGGAATAGTTATGCATTTTAGTTACTGAGATAAAGTAGATTAGGGGAGAAAGACTTACATTGTCTTCTAGGAGGTAGGGCCCACTCCTATAACCAATCCCTAAGCTCTCACCCCTACAATAGGTTAAAAATAGTTAATTAACCTTAGAATATAAAATAAAGTAAATTACATTTGCATAAAATATAAAATCAAAATAGATAATTAAAAGTAACTGTACGAGGATTCTCAACAATATATTAATAGATTAACTCAACAATAGATTAGCTCATCAATAGATTAATTCACTAATAGATAATTATCATATTTACTACACAAATAATAAATTGCATTTTATTTTCATTCCTACACAATTTAATTTTTGTTTATTACATTTCTTGGAACACCTAAAACTGAAAGAAATATGAACTAAGCTTATCATTAATCACCACGGTACAATATATACTGGGTTCCTACTCTTTAAATCTAACCTTGATTATAGTCGATCAATAAAATAGAAAGAAACTTAGCCAAACAAGAAAAACTAGGATATTAATACAAAAACACCTAGTATAATGCTACCCTACATAGCAAAACTAGATATAATGAGAATTTTCAACAAGGGTAGCCCAACCTAATAAAACCTGTAAAAGCACAATTTGAGTTAAATCAAGTGCTAGCCTCTAAGGAACATAAATGAAATCTACATCCCATAGATCTTCATGTAGTATAACCTTTTAACAACATTAAACACCATATATAAATCCAGGAAAACATAGAGAAAGATATATAGTAAACCACTACCCTATGAAATTGTATCCTCTAGTCTTGCTCACAAATTACAAGTTTTTGGATTTGTTTGCATTAAACAGAATAATGGTCTCTTTTGTTTCAAAAATTCCAACATGGACCTCCATGGGTATTTACGGGTTTTAGGAGCCTTTTCGTTTCATATTTCTTCACCAAAAACATAAGCATAAGGTGAAACGACACTCACAAAATTATTAGCCCTTTCAAACTCTTTCAAACTCCTAAAACAAAATAATAATAATAACTTTTAAAAACAACATTCCTTTCCTTTCCTTATATCTCCTTCTTGATTTGAGCTCGCCTTTTGTCCCTATTCACACATATTTTAATGTTAAAAAAATAACCCTATGAAGGATAAAATATTAACTAACCCTTACAATAGGACATATGAGCATAGAGCACTACAAAGGCCTTAGATATTCACAAAATACCCATAAAAAATATTATACATGATACCTTAGGTGCTTACACCCGATATAACACAACAAAAATAAAAATCCCCTATTTTAGTTCTTTGGTGATGCTGAATCAACTCGAACCAGGGTCGATAAGATGCAAGCCCTATCTAGCTTACACCTACCATAACACCCAAGGCTTGGGTTGAAACAAAACCTCTACAATGTTGCTTTCATTTCCTTCTTCTTGTGGTTAGCACCCATCAAACATGACTATATCCTATAATGAGACCATAACTTGGTCACTCCCTACATCGTGCACCATCCGATCCTCCCTTCTGCAGTTGGTTTGGGCCTGCACTCGGCCCTTGAAAACACTCCAAAACTTCATTGGGTTTCAACACTACTCTCTTCTTTTCGAGCATTTGAAGATAAATGATACATTTAATTTAGGGTTTCCTAGAACTCTGTTGGAAATTTTGAGCTCATTTAGTTTTCATTTATGTTAAGGTGGAAATTCATCATTGATGCCAAAGTAAACATATGAATACATCATTAATACCATGGATCACACTATCAATAGAACCAGGAACAATGCGAAGAGTTGAATAAAAAGTTGGCAAAATAATGTATTATGAGGATTTATGGTAAACTCATGGTGGAAGATTAAATGGTTTTATTAGAATAATTATGAGGATAAAAAAGTTTCCTCACACATTGATATGACAGTCAAGTTTTTAAAAGACCCACGGTGGGAGAATAATTTAGAAATTAAAGGTTTAAGTTTAAACCCAAGGAAGGCTTTAATCTCCTTAAAGTTAAAGTTTATAAATATAATTTATAAAATTTAAATTCCTTAAAATTTAAATAATTTATAAATTATAAAGGTTGGAAAGTGCCGATGTCATCAAATAAGTGGGAGCACCGACATCTAAGCAACAAAGAGAATTCATGTATAAATTAATGCCAAAGAGGTATTCAAAATTCACCCCTCAATATTTTAATGCATGCGATAAAGTTGGAAATATTTTCGTGCAATTTTTGATCATTGAGGAAGAAGACAAGAGATTCACTTATTTTTAGCGCCAGGTGAAATAAATAAAGGGAAGAGCATATTGGTTGAATCACAAAGGACATGGTGGTCCATTGGCAGTGCACATTTTGCAAAGGCATTGGGAGTTGAGGAGCCCAAAATTAATTCATGTGGAGTGGTGTGTGTCTTGAGCGCCAAGGGAAGTCTTTTGTAAGTGCTTGTTTCGAGTTCTAGCTAGGACAAAGGGGATGAAGAGAATCCAAACTATCAAATGTGCATCTAGTGCACGTAGAGGTCAAAGTCATGGCTAGAGCACTCGCGGAGGCAGAGATTGTGGGTTCAAACCCCACTAGTGGTAAAGGTAATTTTTGATTAAATTTTTATATTACCTAAAGTTTTTCTAAGGTGTGGTTTGGAGTTATAAGGGTTTGTTGAAGAATTATTTTTGGTAATTGATTTGTGTTGTTTGGAGTTATAAGGGTTTGTTGAAGAATTATTTTTGGTAATTGATTTTTGCCATTTGGAGTTAAAAGGGTTTTTGAAATATTGTTTTATTGAGAAGTGATTTATGTTATTTTAAGGAAAGAGGATTTGATTCTTGCCAAAGTCCTTTTTGCCATTAAATTGATTAAAGAGTTTTTGAGTTATTTTTGTGGAAGTTGAATTTATTTCTAGTTGGGAGTTTATAATGTGTTAATGGATAAATATTTTATGTATGTTGATGGTTGTTTTTTGAAAGGTGGAGTGATAAGGTTTAATTGAGTATTTACATTATATTGTGAGAAATATTTATCTGCTAACATCTTTGAGCTTGGCATAGAAGTGTTTGTGGATGTGATGAATTTATGATATCCCTTATCTTCAATAAAAAGGTATGAGCACATTATTCCATAAGTTGAGTTGATTGATTTGTTTTATGGGAAATAAATTTGGAGTGAAAGGACTTGATTAGGGTTTTATTTTGAGAGTGTTTGAGTTAATGCATCAAGGTTTTTTGGAATAAAGAATTATTGTTAAAACCTTGTTTGATAAGCATTGTTGTTGAAGTCATTTTTTGTGTGAAGAACTTGAGTTAGGGTTTTGCAAAGAACATGAGTATCATTATAACATGAATATCTTTTATAATCATTATTGTTGAAGCGAATTGTTGAGAAAAGAACTTGAACTAGGGTTTGAAAAGAACATGAGTATCATTGTTATGTGAGATTAGTTGTTGAGCATTGTTGGAAATATTTTGAGTTTGTGGTTATATTCTTGGACTAGGGTTTGTGAGAAAGGGGTGTTTCATTGAGTGATTGGTTGAGTAGAGTTGATTGAGCCTAGTCAAGTGGATGTGTGAAGTTATTGTTCAAGTTCCATAAAAAAAACTATTCTATATTATGATTTGAGTTGAGAGAGTGATTTAGCATTGAGTGTAGAACATATTGAGTCTCTAACAATTCTCTTTATATTTCTATGAAATTGGACAAGTTCTATGCGGACTTGTTAAGTAGATTTGAGGCAAGTATTTGAGGAGACTTGTGGATTGATTTTGTGTGAAGCTTTTTGTGGAATATTACAATACATATTTGGTTAAAGTTCTAAGTGGACTTATTGAGCATATTGGTTAAGTTATGTGTGGACTTATTGAGTATATTTGAGAAATTTTTGAGTGGACTTGTTGAGAATATTTGAGCAAGTTTTGAGTGGACTTGTTGAGCAGATTTGAGCAAGTTCTAAGTGGACTTGTTGAGCATATTTGAGAAAGTTTTGAGTGGACTTGTTGAGAAAATTTGAGCAAGTTCTAAGTGGAATTGTTGAGTAGATTTGAGCAAGTTTTGAGTGGACTTGTTGAGCAGATTTGAGCAAGTTCTAAGTGGACTTGTTGAGAATATTTTAGCAAGTTCTAAGTGGACTTTTTGAGCATATTTGAGCAAGTTTTGAGTGGACTTGTTGAGAAAATTTGAGCAAGTTTTGAGTGGACTTGTTGAGTAAATTTGAGCAAGTTATGAGTGGACTTGTTGAGCATATTTGAGCAAGTTCTTAGTGGACTTGTTGAGCATAGTTTGGTGCAGATTTGAGGACAAGTTTGTGCCACACCAAATATAGACATTGAAAATATTTGTGCTATATTGAAGGACTATGTTTAGTGTATATTTGAGACAGATATTTGGAGGTGACAAAGCAAATAGGATAGTGGTATCTAGTGGATAGAGATCCATCATCTAGGGTAGTGAGGATAGGTCTTCTGAGTGGGGACAAGAGTCTTAAGTGGAGAGAGATCCACAAGCTAGTGCAGTGGAGGTAGTCGTATTCTAAAGTATCACCATCTAGAGTAGAGGAGAAGGAGTTCTCTTATGGATAGAGATCCATAAATGTTTTTTAGGGGATTGGTATCTCTTTTGGACAGAGGTACATAAAAAATTGTAATAGGGAAAGGATTCCCAAGAGATTGATTGAGAAAATTTTAGTGAAATATTTTCTTCGTGGAGTATCCCATATTGGGTGAACCACATAAATTGTGGTGTCTCTATTATGTGTGGTGATTTATGCATTGCTTTGATTACTATTGTTGATATTTCTATCTATACATTGCATAATATTGATTTGGAAAGAAAAGTAAAAAGTGGTCTTATATTGTTCACCCCCTCTCAGTATAATATTGTGTTCTCCAAACTCAATGGGAGTTAACCCTTTCTACCAATTTTCACACTAAGTCCTCTTGTACCATGGACCTATTATCGAAATGCCTCTATCACTCGTTCCACTTGTTGTCCTCTAATAGTTGTTAGGTGGGGTATTATCCCATATTTTTGTGGAAATGACTCTCTATGCATATTAAATTGGCTACCTCTATCATTATATTCATGGTCAGTGTTTACCGTGTATCCTAACCTATAATCCTAAATAATTGGTATGCCGCGTGTGAACCATCGATGGGTGGAGGTTGTTTTACTTTGGTATGAGGAAATAAATTTTCCCACATTCATGGTGTTTCATCCTTCGAGATCTTCATAAGGTATGTTTCACATTAGCTTATTTGACTACCTTCGATAGGTATCTCCCATTTTCCATGCAATATGAAGGCCCCTTTGATAACTCACCCTATCACCAACTTATGTTTACACACACGGTAAGAACCCACCAGTGTTTGGCATTAAAATTGATAAAATACAAAAAATGATCCAAAAATGTGGCTTAACTCCACAAAATATTTCCAAATTGTATCCATACATCATTTTCATCATCATATCATATTTTGTGAAAACCAAAATTGATTTGGACACATAATTTTTGCTTGCAACAAAAAAGTGCAAAATCACATTACAAGTTACAAAATGCTTCAAAATGGTCAAAATGTTCACAAAATGACTAGTTTAATCATTCTCATATTCAATTCAATAATTGAATTCAATTTCATGATAATATGAATTGATTTGGATTGCTAACTTTTATTTGCACCCAAAAAGCGTAAAATTGTTCAAAATTGCTTCAAAATACCCCAAATCAAGGAAACATTTCACAAAATCATTCAATTCAATCATCATTACATCATCACATATTCATTCATAAATCATTACATTTACACATTTTCCAAGTTCACATACAAATTCAAGTGAACCTTGTATCCAATGGTCAATTCTATCTCCTTGGCGATTGCAGCAATTTACATCCATCCAATTTGGTAAGATGAGTAAATCACCATAAGGATACTTGGTCATATTCATCATCCAATATCTCATTTTTTGCAAAAAAACACTTTTTTTTCCCTCATTTTATGAGTGCAACTATGCCAAGATGAATTTTCTCAATAGTTGTCATTGATGCCCTTGTCAGTGGGCCTTGAAACATGTTAAATCACGATACATAATTCTCCTCAACAATCATGAATTGTGTAGACTCAACTAGGAGTGGCCTCCTATGAATCATCTAATATTAGGGTGATTGGTTCTTAATATTTTCATGTTCATAATTTTGCATTTCAATGATGCTGGAAGGCAATTTCTTCAACAACATGGAATCACCCCCAACTTGGGGAAACCACATTTGATTTTTATTTCCCACAATGGGATACATTTCACATGATCATGGAATTTACACTTGGCAAAAACACTTTCTTTTTTGGGGCTCAAAAAAATCTTCATTTGCATTTATCAATAATTCCCTTTCTCCATTGGGGTAAAAATGGAATCATTTTACATCATTTATATCATCTACATTTACATCATACATCCAAAATTTGCACATTCATTTGCACCAATCTATCAATTGGCTTGTGAGATTCATTCTTCACTCTCCAATTGAGTGGGTAAGTTACACAATCAAAAATTATTTTATCTGTAAGTTCATCTTTGCATCCCAATGAAAGACAACTACTTCTGCATAAGGCCAAACCAGGTGTCTCATATTTTTGCATCGCATTATGTTTCATGCAACGTGATACAAAAAGGAGCACCTATAGACACCAAAATCTATCCACTTATCATCCATATATATTTTCAAATCCCCACCATCGATTAATTATATATATATATATATATATATTTGTTAATATATTGAAATATTAATATTTTATATATTATATTAATATATATTCAATAAATATATATATTTATATGAATTAATCCTAGCCATCCATCATGTTTTAATCTTATCCATTCATCCATCTTAATCCATGCCACTTACCCAGATTTAATCTCTACCCTTCCTCATGTTTTAATCTCGGTCGCTCAAATTGTGTTGTCGAAATAATAACATGTCTAAGGGAAGATTATAAAGAGGAGTCATTTCTATGACTCAAACCCTAACTAAGTCCCCTAACAATTTTGAGTCCGTAATATCCATAAGATAAAATTGGAGGTCTTAAATCCTAAGCCTATAATTTTTATCCTCATGCCCCATCAATATCGTTTGCATCTTCTGCATCCATCGCCACCCACCTTGCATGAACCAGATATGGTTTTGTGACCTTGTACTTAGCCACTGAACATCATCTCGAGCTTCTTGAGCACCCAATAGAGTTTGTAGAGCACCCACCAAAGCCTTTCGAGTGCCTTTGGGTATTTTTGGTCATCATTGAGTACCTATGGGTGTTTCCCATACCAAATCTGTAGCCCTAAGGTCCTCAGGTGCCGTTAGGGCATCCACAACCCTCACTAGTAGTATTTATGTAAGAAGAAAAAAGAGATAGTAGTGTGTTAAAAAGGTAAAAATTCATTGCAATTATTTCATGTTTTTATGCTTTTGTTTACATATTTCATTGCAATATTGAGGGTCTCACATAGTGGAGCCCTCACATATATGATTGATCCTTGTTATTGTTTTTTTTTACAGGTGTAAGAACTACATTATTTGGAACTTGTTGAATCTCGGATGGCATTGCATAGGATATACAAGCCCATCCACCAATTTGTTGGGATCGTATCAAGTGTGACGACACCACCATTATTTTTAACTAGGGTTTTAGATAACTGTAGTACATGCAACAATTGCATCAATAGAAATAAGTATTGTAAAACCCTACATTTGGGGCACACTGATTGTAACACTTGAGATCTACCAACAATAATAAAAGAGTTCATTTGTATTATGCAACCATTGTTTTACTTTGTTTATTTATCATTTCATAGTTTGTATTTGGTGTTGCTTGATTTTGTATTCACAATTATAAGTAGTAATTAGTATCTTAGGTCCCATTTTTTGTGTGGTCTAACCCTTGAGCATTACCATTAGGGTAAATAAGAGTCTATGTAAAGACATGGTTTTGGAGTAGAATGCATCTCGTATTTTTCTCAGTTGTGTCAGATCTCTATGTCCAAGGAGGCTACTCGATCGAAGAGGCCTACAATATGTTTTTTGCTTGATTAATATAAGTTTTCTATAATTTTACCTATTATGTTTATAAGCACTTATATTATTTTATTTTTGCACTTCCATTAATTCCTATATTTCTATTGTGATTATGCTTATTTTTATATGAATATTTCTAACATATCTAGAGCATGCAACCTCCACTTTTGATAGTCCAATGTCAACAACCTCTCCTACAACTAGTTAAAATAATATTTCCGTATTTACGATCCTTCAATCCTACCTTAGACTTAAAATTAGTCTTAACGAGTTAAAAAATTTAAAGCATAATCAAAATATAAAAGTTCCCTTGCATGATGAAAGTGTCACCATATAAGGAACCACTAGGATAGAAAAAAAGCTAATGGTAGGAGCAGCAGCAGGAGCGCAGGTTGGAGAAGAAGCAGATGTGGGGTATTGATCGAATCCCAAGCAGATCGTAGGTTCCTGGGCGGGCCCGGATCCAGGATCAGGTACGTCCGGGCCCGGGCCTGGTCCAGGTGGATCCATGGTGGGATCGAAAAGGGGTTCCTCGCTCGAGCTGAACGATGGGTTTGGTGGGGTCGGGATCCTGGGCCCGCGCCCCCTGCCTGGCCTTGACGCGTCGGATGGCCTTGGGAAGACGCCCCTCGATCCTGGACAAGGGCAGGCCCCGGGAGGGTTTAAACCCTCGTACCAACAGATATTGGCGGGATCCAGGACCCCTGCTCGGGCCTTGGGTGTAGGGCTTTCCCTTCAAGGCACCCACATTTCCATCCAGGATGAGGTTTACACATCCCTGGTTTCTGAATCTTCGTCCTCCTTGGTTGGGAAGTTCCTAGGCGGGCGCCCAGACATGGAGACTATCCGTAGATGGGCGGCTACCAAATGGAAGGTCTCCGGGCATATCCAGTTGGTTGCCCTGTCCAGAGGCTTTTTCATTATCAAACTCAACAACAGCGAGGACGCTGAGAAGATCCTGTCGGGCGGGCCCTGGTTCTTGGGTCGCAAGAGTCTTTTTCTCAGGCGTTATGGTGCAGATTTTCACCCCAGCACCCAAAGCATCAACTTTGCCCCGATCTGGGTTCGCCTCCCGGACCTTCCCTTTCATCTGTGGCATGAAGACGTCCTGAAGCTCATTGCCCAGTCGGTTGGTGACTTGGTGGCCTTTGATCCCGCGACCAAGGCTGGCTCTCGCATGGTGCATGCCAGATTCTGTGCCAACGCCAATCTCGAATCTGAGCTCCCGTCCTCGGTTACCATCTCTTTTGGGTCCTTCTTCTGGCGACAAACCCTTATCTACGAAAACAAACCTACTTTTTGTACCTCCTACAGCTCTCAAGGCCATCTCCCCCACCAATTCCCGACATCTAGGAAGGCTGAAGGCCCTAATCCCAATCGCCCACGTAGCTCTGGTCGGGCCCCATCCCGGGATCCCCCTCGTCCCGATCCTAGCGCTTCCCACAAGGAGGTTTCCCCTTCGGGTCCTCAGGCCCCCCTTGTCGTGCCTTGTTCGGAGGGCGACCTTTCCCAGATTCCCATTCTCAGTGACCCCTCCGTGGTCCCGCTCCCAGATCCCCCCCCGCATCCCGTTCTGGCTCCTTCCCCTCAAGCCCCGGCTGCTACCGGGACCCGATCCTCCCCCCCAACCCCTTCTGGCCCCGGCCTCCCAGGCATCCTTCCCGAAACCTACCCCCTTGATGTGTGGGTCTGAGCGATCCGAATACGAGACCGAAGGCAGCTCTCCGTCCGAGCCCGACGAAGTCAGCCCCAAAATGACCCGGAGTAGGTCCTTTGCCATAGATTTTGGTAGCAAATTTAAACGAGGGCGGCCCACCCTGTGCGATCAACGGACAAGGATCACGGAGGACGACATTGCTAATGGCTCCCAGACTATGCTCTCTGACGTTGGCACGAGCTTTCGCAAGGCGGACGACGCCCGATCCAAACCCCCTGCTCAGGCAGGAAAGGGGGGTAGGCGACCCCACAAGGGTGCCAAATGAAGCTCATCTCCTGGAACATCAGGGGACTCAATGGGGTCCCCAAGAAAAGGATCCTCGGTCAACTCCGTAGGGACCACCACCCATCCTTCATCCTCCTCCAAGAGACCAAGATAGATGACGCCGCTGCCCGGAGAATAGCCCATGCTACCTGGCACAACTGCGAGTTCCTCTCCACCCCCGCGGCTGGCTCAGTCGGGGGCCTTATGTGCATGTGGGACCCTCGATCATACGAGGGAAGGCTCATTTCTTCATCGCCCAGGATTATGAACATTCTGGTCCACTGCCTCAATTCTAAGCGATCGTGGATCCTGTCCAACGTTTACGCTCCCAATAGTCCCGTTGAGAAAGCAAGGCTTTGGCAGGAGATCAGTTCGATGAGAGAAGCTTTTGCTCCCCTACCCTGGATCCTATTCGGGGACTTCAATAGCCCCCTATTTTCCTCTGACAAATGTGGGGGCTCGGAGGCCAGAACCAAAAGCATGGATGACTTTGGGGCCTTTACCGCCCACAACGAGCTCATGGATGTCAGCTTGAAGGGAGCCCGGTTCACGTGGTCCAACAAGAGAGCGGGAACCAATCACATACAGGTCAAATTAGATAGAGTTTTCTTGTCTAAGGAAGCCCTCCCCATTTTTGTCGATGCCTCCTTGTTGGCCCTCCCCAAAATCGGGTCTGACCACAGCCCCCTCCTCCTCGAGACTGATCATCGCCCCCCCAGGAGACCCTTCCGGTTTGAGTCCATGTGGCTTCATCACCCCGACCTCCGGGCCCAGGTCGGCTACTGGTGGGCTCCCCCTGTCCCTGGTCGCCCCGCTGAGCAAGTCTTTCACAAGCTGAGATGCCTCAAAGAGCACCTCAAGACATGGAACAAAGAAGTGTTCGGTAACATCTTCGAAAGCAAGGAGGCTATCAAAAAAAAACTCGAAGAGATTGAGTCCAGATTCCAAGCAGGCTCTCACGAGCCGGGGCTCAGGGAAGAGGAACGCACTGCCCTCAGTGAGTACCACAATATCCTGGCCAGGGAAGAAACCTTTTGGAGGCAGAAGTCACACGCTCTGTGGATCCAAGATGGTGATGCAAATACCAAGTTCTTTCATGCATCGACCCTCCGAAACAGGGGTTCTAACAGAATTGTCGAGCTTGTGGATAGCAATGGCAGTATCATCAACAAGGAAGAGGACATCCGTGCCGAGGCAGTCCACTTCTTCCAAGAGCTCCTGGGCGACGGACCTCCTATGTCCTCGGAGGTGGTCGATTCCCTTCTGGATCACATCCCGACGTCCGTCCCGGCCATGGCTAATGCAAAGCTGGTGCAGGCCCTGTCTGATTCCGAAATCCATGCTGCCACCTTTTCCATGAAGGCTGAGGCGGCCCCGGGCCCGGACGGGTTTCCTCCCTGCTTCTTCCAGTATTTCTGGGACATCGTTGGCCATGATGTGTGCATGGCCATCCGAGACCTACAGTTTGCCAGATCCATCCCCAGAGGCATCAACACCACCTTCATTGCCCTGATCCCGAAGACTCAAGCAGCCAGATCCCTGTTAGACTTCCGCCCCATCAGCTTGTGCAATGTCCTCTATAAAATTTTGACCAAAGCCATGACCACCCGCCTCAAAGACATCCTTCCCCTGATCATTTCCCCCTGTCAGGGAAGCTCAGTCAAAGGCAGGCTGATTACAGACGGGGTCATAATCATGCATGAGGCCATTCACTCAGCTGTCCTGTCCAGAAAGGCCCATTTCCTGCTCAAGCTTGATATGAATAAGGCCTTTGATAGGGTCGATTGGAGCTTCCTGTCCAAAGTCCTCCTCAAATTTGGGTTCCACCCCTCCTGGGTCCAACTCATCAACAAGTGTGTGTCCTCCCCCTGGTTCTCTATCCTTGTCAATGGATCCCCGGTCGGGTTCTTCCCCAGTTCCAGAGGTCTCCGCCAAGGCGATCCCCTATCCCCGATTCTCTTCATCATCCTGGCCGAGGCCCTGGGATGAACCATTTCGAATGCTGTGGCTCACGGTCTCATCTCAGGCATCAGGCCGACGTAGGGCCTCCCCCCCGTGTCCCATCAGTAGTTTGTGGATGACACCATTCTTGCTTCCTCGGCCTCGGTCCCTCAAGCCAAGGCTCTCAAGAACATCCTTTCCCTGTATGAGGAGGCGGCTGGACAGAAAATCAACCTTTGAAAAAGCAAGATTTACTTCATCAACACCCCCCTGGCTAGGCAAATCAGAATCGGGCGGATCCTGGGATGCTCCCCCGGCTCCCTCCCTTCCTCCTACCTCGGGCTTCCCCTGTTCACAGGGGCGTCTTCCAAGGTGCTATGGAATGGGGTGATTGAGCGGATCCAAAGGAAACTCGCCCCCTAGAAAGGCCACCTTCTCTCGCAGGCCGGTAGAGCCACTCTCTTGGCGTCTGTCCTCCAAAGCATCCCGATATACTTCATGTCTGTCTTCAAAATTTTGGCCTCCATCGCTACTCTCATTGAGCAAATTTAGAAGCGCTTTCTTTGGTCGGGCTGCGAAGACAAGAAAAGGATTCCCCTGGTATCCTGGCCCCTGGTCTACCGCCCCAAAGGAGAGGGAGGGATCGGGCTCAGACGGGTGGTTCCCATGAACAAGGCCCTTCTGTCCAAACACGCCTGGAAGGTTCACACCAATACCCCCGATGAATGGGTTTGCATTGTGCATAGGAAGTACTACCACAACCACCCCTTCCTCGGGGACACCTAGCCCCATGACGGATCTGCCTTCTGGAAGGCCCTACTTTCCACCAGAGATATTGTTCAGCAAGGGACCAGATGGATTCTTGGTGACGGTGCCAAGATTGACTTCTGGGAGGACAGATGGACTCTCGACGAGGCCCTGAGCTCGGACAGGGAACTCCTCCTCCTCAAACCTGGGCTTGCGGACCGAGGTCCCAAAGCGTCTGACTACATGACCCAGTTCCAGGGGCGGACCATCTGGAAACCTATCCTGAACCCCAGGTTCCCGCTTCAAGCTGCCAGACTTCAGCGCATCCTCAGTGCGACGGTCATCCCTTCTTTTGGAGACAGTGACAGATGCGTGTGGCATGGCTCTCCCAGTGGCATTTTTTTAGTCAAGTCTGCTTATCATATTCAGAGAACCCCAGGAGCGACCACCTTCCCGACCCAGCTGGTCTGGGCCAAGAATTTGATCCCCAAAATTAGCCATTTCGTTTGGGCGGCCATCCAAAATAGAATCCTCACGATTGAAAATCTAATCAAGAGAGGCTTCCAGATCCCCAACAGATGCTTCCTCTACCGTGCCGCCTGGGAGTCAACCAACCACCTTTTCTTAAACTGTGCCTTCTCCTCCGAAGTTCTGGGCCTCATCCTCTCCCATTTCTCCGTTCAGTGGGTGGCCCCCAATTCCATTTTTGATCTCCTGCCTCAGTGGCCCACCCCCTTTGCCCATCCCTTTCTCCGCTTCCTCTGGAAGGCCTACCTACCTCATATGCTCTGGAAAATTTGGCTCGAGCGTAACAGGCGAGCCTTTTCCTCCCCGGCCTGCTCCCCCCAGTGGTTAGCGACCAAAGCAGTCTCCTTTGCCATCGAGAATTCCCTCTTCATTCCCCTCTCTGTGGTCCCCAGGCGTTCGAGCGAAGCCTCCCTGCTCACCTCCCTCGACATTCAGATCCCCCCCTGCTTCCCCTCTCGCCCCCTCCCGGTGCTCCCTTGCCAGGTGGACTCCCCCCCGGGTGGCTTAAGCTCAATTTTGACGGTGCCTCCAAAGGCAACCCCGGGCCCTCTGGGGCTGGCGGGGTCATCAGGGACTATTTCAGGAATCTGGTCACTGCCTTCGCGGTCCCGCTGGGTAGGCAAACCAACAATTTTGTCGAAGCTGCCGACCTGCTCAGTGGCCTTTCGGCTCTCAGGGGCTCCCCCCAAAAATCATCATCGAAGGAGATTCCCGAGTCATTATCGGAGCCGCCAGCAAGCCTGAGTCCTGCTCCTGGCGATTCCACAATTCCATCCGGGAGGCCCTCTTCATCCTTCAGGGCTTCCCCGACCACACCTTTCAGCATGTTTTCAGAGAAGGCAACAGGGCTGCTGACCTCATGGCAAATCTAGCCATCACCGCTGAAGAATTCACCACCTGGACCTCGCACTTCCCTGCAGGCCTAGTCCAAATTGTGCTGTAGGACCATCCCGACCATGATGTCATCCCTGGCGGCTAGACTTCCCCATGGTAGGGCGACGAAGTCCCCCCGATGTGCGCTTCTACTGATCGGTGCTTCTCGCCCCCGTGTCGACCCGTCGACTGGCCACCCTGTCCGTGAGGGGATCATCCTGGTCCTCCGCGTGGCGGCCCGTGCCCCTTGCCTTGTCAGCTGCAAGCGTTGGCCAGCTGGCAGCTCTGGCTGCCCCATTTTTTTGTGCATGTCGGACCTCCCCGCCCTTCTCGCTTCATTCTCTGCGACACCGGATTCCCATGCCATGCCATCCCGATCGCGGTCCAGTCCGACGCGGTCCTCTCTCGGCGTTCCCCCGCTCAGAGTTAGCCATCTGGCGCTTTGGCAGTGGGCCTTTCCCATCCTCGCGTGTCAGCTATCTGGCATGCCCCCTTAGCCCCTTCCCCGTCGTGTCGCTTCCAGCCGCGTGTGCCCCTTTCCAAAGCTGGCGGCGCTCCCCCTTCTAACACCCCCCCATGGCCTTTTTATTCCCCTCGCTGTCCCATCCCACTGTCGCATTCTCCTTCCCCTGCTCCCTCCCCCCTGGTCCGACACTCTCTGCCCCCTTTGTCCCCACCTTGCCAGCTCGGCCCCTATGGCTTCCAAAGCTGTCTTCCTGGAGCCCCCTGTCCTTGAGTTGAGCGGTCCCGCCCGCTTATTCTCCGATGCTAAGAAATACACCCCATTTTTTAGTAAATTCGTAGGCCATGAGGACGAGATCACCCAGGGTTTCCTGGAGACATGGAACGACGACGAAGTTACAGTCAAGGGGCTCCACTTCAAAGTATCTAAGGATTTCCTCACGGAGGTCACCGGCCTCCACCATGAAGAGAAAGGCCGTGTTGTCAGGCATGACAAACACAACTGGGAAGAGGAGCTCTCCCGCTTCCCAGACCATCAGTGGGACAAAGCTAATCTACTCCGCTCTCACCTCCCGATGCCTTTCGACAAAGCCATCATCTCGATAATGCAATATATTACCTGTGACGATCCAGAGCAGTGACTGTATAGCTTTCATTTAAGCTATTTTAACCATCTTCGTGGAGCTACCCTCATCAGCACTCCGTGCTTCCTCTTCTACTCTCTGGGTTTGACCATTGAGCGTGCTCGCAAGAACCATTCCCGACCACTGCACCAGGGGCTCATGGCGGTCCTCTATAGGCATGCCCTGGCCAACCAACCCCAGCTGCACAACATCCCCCCCTCTCATCTGTCCCGCCCCCTGAAGCTGGCATTTCTCCCTCTGGCTCCCCTGCAGCCAAAGGCTCCCCCACTCCCGTCGATTCCTCTTCCCTGAAGCGCCGCAGGCCTACCCGCAAGTGCAGGGCATCGAGCAAAGGCCCAGTCGGGGCCCTGCCTCCAAGTTCTGGCCGTAAAAGGGCTTCCCCCAGGCCCAGCTGGGCTACGGATAGCCCCAAGAACGTCAAAATAGAGAACCCGGAGCCCACTGCGATCAGCTCCGAGTCCGACGATACATTGCAAAATCTGGCGCTCAAAGGCCTCCTGGATACAGTGATCGGTTCCCTCAACACTGCTGCCCAAGCTGCTTCTCATGCAGCCAAGGCGTTGTCCGAGATCCGTCGCAAGCTGGAGGAAAGCTCTGCCAAGGTTCAGCGGCAGTCTGAGCGGGCTGAGGACGGCTCAGGGCCCAGTTAGCTTGGGCCCTGGCCTTCGTCGTTACAAAGAGTCTTGGTTTTTGAGGTTGCTATTTTTTATGGAGAATATCGGTTTTGTAATGGTTTTTTGTGGCTTTTTGTTTTCTGATGTCTCCAGGGCCCCGGGGCTGGGACGATATTTCTGGTTTCTTTTCCATTGCTTCGGCTACTACTGTAATTAAGGTTTTGGGATCCTATTCAAAAAACCTGCCTGTAAATATTTTGTTACCTATCAAAAAAAAAAAGTGTCACCATATAACATAATCATTGGCCTAGTAATGAAAGCACCATGTAATGATGAAAATACAATCATGGAGTGGTAACACCATTTCTTGAAAAAAAACAAAGCACTAGCATTACCACTACACAATAGTACTACCTATTTGATGTAGGAGCATCCAGTGGTGTAAGAGTGATCTTGCATCACCCGAAAATTGTAATTTTTATTTTATTTTGTAAAACTAGTAAAACTAGTTTAACTTACAGGAGATTTTTGAAGGTCTTAGAGGTCGAATTTGAGGATTTTTGGCTAGAAGTGAGCCTTGGTACAAAGAGCCTAGTGTCTCCCTGCTTATCTTGTTTCATGTCATTTTCGAAAACATGCTGTAATAGTCAATCAGGTCAACAAGTGCGAAGTTATGACCTTGACAAGTTGCCCCCAAAATTCAAATTTCAATTTGAATGGTTTTAGGTGGGAAAAAGGGAAAATAGGGTATTTGAGGGAATTTTTGAAATTGTAAAAGGGCTTCTTCTCTTGTATCATTATTTGTGGCATGAAAGTAATGAAATGTTGTATTCTCTGACTAGTTCAAAGAAAAAATACCTATGTATCATTTGTTTGGTGTTGCTAGTGTAACATGATCTCCACCACTGTTACATTGGGAATTTATATAAAAGTCCATAAGATGAGCTAGTTTCAAGTTATTTGTATCACTATTAGCATCAATCTATCTATAAAATGTGGAGGTACTACCTATTGAGCCATAAAAATTCGTTCTATGACTTTGTGTATAGATCTACCCAATATTGATTATTAGTTGTAAAAATAGTTTTTTTACCTCCTAACCTTTTTACCTTGTCCTACCCTATCTAGTTTTGTTGTTTTATCACAATATTTAATAAATTCATTTGTGTATAATGATCAAGTCAAGTTTCCGTAGTCAAAATTTATTTTCAATACAAATATCAAGGGGAACATTCGGGAATAACAACATTTAATTCTACTATAAAAAAAATTTCAACACAATAACTAATAACTAATAACTAAATAATATTAATCATCTTAAATCATAAATGTTAATGAACATAAAATCTACTTGTGTCAATATTGGCATGCAAGCCATATTTTTAAGGAGAAAATGTAGACACCTAATTTTTATCACATCATTAAATATTCAAAACCTCCCAACATCCACTTCATGTAGGAAATAAAAGAACTTAAGCAAATCTAAAGACCAAACATAGAGGTATTTAATGTCCCAAATAAAAATCATTATATGTAATGTGGTAGTGATAATTATGTTATTGATAATATGGTGAAACATTTTTCAAATATTAAAATTTTGTCTGTATCGATCCAATTGAACCTCGAACAACCATATTTATCATTAGCACCAATAATGCTCTTTCATAAATGCTATTGCCTAATATTAAATCAAATATAAAATAAGTAGTCAACTAATATTAATGACCCATTAAATTTAGAATCTTACCTCTTAAATCTTGTCTAATCTCCATCTAGTGCTAATAACTACTTCTTATTGGATTTTTTTTTCATTCAACCCGTAAGTCAATCAACCAAATGACTAATAATATTTTCTTAACTAGCTATCCTATATTGATATGACTAATTAATATCCCAATCAATCCATGCAACTCCAAATATTAGATTTCTCCCATATTGCCTATATATATATCAAATAATTCAAGGGATACATAGCTTCTATGAAGCCAAGCCTTGGGGGATCCAAAAGGAGCATCCCATAATATTAAAAAATCTATAAAATTACCTCATGGATTCATCTTATATCTTAGAAAAATAAGTTTAAATTAATGGCTCACTTACATCTAATATTGCAAGTCAAAATGTTGCACATTCAAAGCTTGAACTAGGATTAAATGAGGTGTTGTCTTATATGAATTAAAATAATGCTGAACATTTAGAGTACATTTTATTACTACATTAGAGAATGCTTTTAGGATAAATTCTCCATAAAATCATTTAGGCTTTGGCTCTCGAAATTTTTTTCATCCTTTTGTAATAGCTTTTGTTTTCAACTAGCTTGCATTTTTATTCAACATTTTATCATATATGTTTGCAAGGAAAAAATAATTGGTTATAGCTGCAAGAACTATTGACACTATTTTTAGACTCTAGTGCTTTTGTCTTCTCTGCAACATATACTAGTTTCAAATTGTATCATTAAATATTTTTGTGAATAGGGGTCTAATACTATACAAGGAAGTGAAAACCTCCCATTGACTTAGATAGATTCCTCTATATTTGATCAAATATTGTTTTTCCTATTTTTTAGGTATGTGTGGAAGAAGAAGAACATAATCAAAAACATCATCACTAATCATAAGCATTCACAACACTTCTAGAAGAAGTGGAACTAATAACATATGGTAGGACTAGGTTAATTTATTCCTTTTGTATTTATTTTAGATTTAGTGTATTTAATATTTAATGCTTCAATGATTACATTACTAGATTAGGTTACGTTATATAGTAATTAGTATTGCTCAGTATAGCATACACATGCTCCATGTGACGAAAATAACTAAACATAACCAACATAGACATATGATCCTTGTGAGTGGCAGTTGGAACTACTTGTCTACCTCATAAAACTAATAATTTCTAATATTATATTCCCTTAGTACATCATAATTTAGAATTTATTGGAGAGGAAATTGTGAAATATTTCATTGTCTAAATTGCATAATGAATATGGTTGCATATTATTCCTAAGTGGGTCAAAATTTAATATTTGGTTATTGGGTATAAATATTGGTTCTAGATCTTACTATATATGGATCTTGACTCTAGCTTTAGATCTAGTTCTTTCTCTTACTTCTATCTTTGGTTCTTAGTTTTGGTTATTGGTTTTGGATTTGGAACTAGCTATAGTTCTCGGTATGGAGGGAAATTTCCCCCTTAATAAATCATGATATAAAATAGGGATATGATTACTTATAATAGTGGGAATGTCATCACTAATATTTATCCAAGGAAAAGTATAAATTCTTCTATCCATGCTCCATGAATTAGGGTTCATGCACCCAATCATTGATAATAAGTTGAATTATTTTTATCTTATTATAAATAGAGATAAGAAAGTCTTAAATTATTAATTTATGGATTTATTTACTTCTTAAAATATGAGGGTACTTATGCTAATCTTATCATCCTACTATATTTTATGGATAACCATTCACTATAATTTCCAATTTGTGGAAACTAGATTTGAATCCAACCCATGCTTTGGCATAATGGCAATTGATTACAATTTTCTAGTGCATCCAATGCCTATGCCTCACATGGAGCATGTTGTTTTGGAAGTCTATAGAGCATGGGGTATAGATACAAGCATAATCTATGATATTTTTTATGATGTTCATCTCCTTGTTTGAGTTTCTTCTTGGTTCACTTCTTCCTATTATAGCTTAGTCTATTGGGTTTTTTGAGGGAAATGGTTATTTTAGAAAGTAGATAAAACCTATATAGCTTAAAATAAAGGTGGAAATGCATGAATCTACATGGGTTATTTCTCATTGATGGTGCACAATCATAAGGTCTCTATATTTAGATTCATTAGGGATGAGATATTTTTACCCATGATAGAAATCTATAATGATTAGACATAAATATCTCTCACCATTAATGTTGTTAGGTCTATGGTCACTCAATAATTTCTAAGATGATGCCTTGGATACTATACCTCTTTACCTAGGAATATCATAGACCTTAGCATAGTGTACAGGGTTTGAGTTAGCAAAGGTAGCATGTTCAAAATTTGATTATCATCCCTTTACGTGCATATTTTATTTTAGCTCTAGCCAAAGTTTTGATCTTCATATATTATCTATATCCTAGTCTAGTTGTTGTTCCTTGTAGCCAACTTTACATTTAATCATAAATTTGATGGTCCAATTATTACCACTAATAATGAACTCATATTACATAAATAATTATTCACAAAAATAGTTTGTATTGTGGTAATTTTAATCATTCCATTATGAATAGACACCATAACTATTCACAAAGGATAAATTCTTAAATTAATTTAAGAAATATGTCCATCCTTGAAATTTTTCATGAGGAGGATCTTTGTCATATAGTTTGTTTACATCTATTATTGATGAGCCCTTGTGTTGTAATAAGTGTTCTATTGTCATGCACCCTATGAAAATAATCGTAATTGCCTACCTATCATAATTTATTCTATTGAATATTCCTTATTGTAGTAAGTTCAATCATCTTCTATTTTCTCTTTGACATCTTGGTCATGTTCATTTCAATAAGTTATTGCCTATGATGTGTTCACATTTTCTTTTTTGGTGGTGTAATGTGTTGGTAACAAAAATGATCCAATATTGAGTGACTTATGTGCGGACTCTTAGCTCTTATAACTAGCCTCTTTTGGTTGATGGCTTTGATTGAAATAATAACTTGATATTCATATTATTATGGATGAGGATCCACTTATTTTGGAGGTTAAAATTAGTTAATATTTGGTAGAATTTTTTATCCTAATATTGCTACTCCTTTTACTTTGGTCTTTTGCAAGATTGTTTATCCTAAGACATCTTTTAGCAAATACTAGTATTTGGTAGGATTTTTTACCTTGAAATTTTTAGAAGCTTCTCTATGTTGAAGCTTGAGGAAGTGTTTTATCCTCATTGAGGTCTCAAGACTTATTCTAATTTTACCATCCATTTGATTTTCCCATTGGTTCTTTGGTGGCTTATGGCAATTAATTCATACTAATTTGGTATTGATATTATCCCAAGTGGTATATTAAAGAGTTGACCAAGTTTTAACTCTAATACCTCTAGCTGATGCCTTTCCTATTATGAATCTACTATATATAGTAGAGATTTTATTTTTTTTGAGGTGATTGCTCATTTGTTTTATTTCTTAGGATTGGAAGTGGATTTTATTACAATATCCCATGCTTCTATGAACTCTAACTAAATTTTTATTTTGATATTCCTAATCAAATACCTATATCCATAGCTAAAAGTTAAGTGATACAAATTATGGGACACTAATAGGTATATTAAGCCTTCACAAACTAACAAATTCTACTTCCTCTAGATTGGTCTCAAAAAATGCTTTCCAATGAGTATGTTTAATCTTATACTCATAAGCTTATTGATGCCTCATATTAATAGAACTAATGTCTCACTAAGAAAAAACATATAGATGGAGTTTCTCTCTCTAAAGAAAATATTCTTTATAATATTATGATGTATTTAAAATATTATAGGTATCTTTCTTTTTACCTATTGTTGGTATGTGATCGAGACCATAAAACCTACTTCCTAGACTCTAATATTCACAAGATGCACCCTCACCACAAGTTCAAGAGTTTGGCATAGTGGTAGTGTCATGCTATGTCAATAAAATGGAACACCCACTATGACTCAAATACACAATCACTTGGTTAGGAATCATAAATTTTTTGACATGGCATGACGGTAACAATATAGCAAAATCTTGAACTTGTGGTGACAGAACATATGGTGAAGATAAGAGTTCAAGAAATATGGTTGAGTTTCTCGATAATTACCTTTTAAATTTAATTTTTTTTTAATAAAAATCTTATATAATTTCATATGAAATATGTATACTTAGATTATCTTGGGAAGAGAAAACTAGGGCACCAATTTGCTAGCCAAAGATATTTCTGGTTACTTTGGATTTGAAGATAAAATTGTTGTCCCAGGAGGGCCCATTGGGGACACCTTCGAATCCTATTTTAGAGAGATATATTTCTTTTGTAGATTTTTTAAAGGATAAATATCTATCAGAGACTAAAGAAGCATTAAAAACTACATTAAAAATACTATTTACAACTTTTTGAAATAGATCAACACCTCAACAAGTTAATGGATGCTTACCATAGTCAGAATCAAGGCCAAATATTGTCATTGAGCAAAGGATGGCCGAATAAATAGTTTTTTATAGAGATAATCATGATTTGATCTGTAAATTCATGGGTATTCGCCCTACCCTATTTTTTTTGCATTCTTGGATCCGACAAAACTGGGAGCCTCTTGGTGAGTATTATTTGTGGTTTATTAGCAATGGATATTTTATTGTTAGTTTTTCTTCTCTTACCAATAGAAATAGGGCTTTTGAATTAGAAAAGGAGAATCATGATCTGATAGAATTATTTGTTCAACCTTGGAGAGTGGGATTTAATCCTTGAATGGAACCCATTGCTATCCTAGTTTGGATCCATTTGTATGCACTTCCAATGGATTTTTGGAGTGATTAGGTATTGGAAATTATCAGCAATTCCCTTGGAATATATTTGGGTGTTTCCAAAGATACAATTAAACCCAAAGAAACCATGGAAGGAAATACAACTGTTTATGCAAGATTATGTGTGGAAATGGATTGTAGTCAACATTTTCCAATAGAGGTGGAACTCAAACATACAGTACTATATTAGATTCAACAACTAGATTATGAGGCATTGCCCTTCAGATGCATAGTTTACCATAAATATGGGAATTTGGACCAATCTTGCCCAAATAATATGAACATAAAAATGGAGCCTCCTCTAGGAATGTCAAATATTCCTAAGGAGGGTAAGTCAACAATCAATAAAGAAACAACCAATATTTATCAGGGTAAATAAGCACAAGGATATGGTTTTGAACAACTCAAAAGAAGGAGAAGGTAAAAGAAAAAATATGGTAAAGAGCAAACCCAACTCAAGCCCTCCAATAGGTATGTCATCTTTAAGATACTAATGGACCAAAAAGAAGAATAATTCATGGAAGGAGTGGATGGGAATAATAAAAATAATAACAACCATGTTCAAGCCCCTCTTTCATCTCCTCCCATCATAGAGCAGGTAATTGAGTGTAGTGAGTTACCACAATAAGAGAGTGTATGGGCATTGATAGTGCATAACCAAGAGCAACCAATAATTAAGGATGTCATCATGGGAATAGCATAAAATAACAAAGAAATGCCAAATCTAGGGATAACTCAGGTGGAAAAGAGATAAAAAAATAGTAGCTCTCAAGGAGTGGGTGGAAAATCAAATAAGGAATTGATAGGATTTCAAGGAGAGAAACTGATCACTGGAGGATCAGTGATGCCAACAGATTTTTATTGCTCTCAAGGTAACCAATGATTATACAATCATGGAATTTTAGAGGTTTAAATAGTAGAACCCATCAATATATTGTTCGAAGACTCTTAGAAAAACTTAAAACATATTTTTGCTTATGTAGGAGATAAAAATATCATTGGATATTATATGTAAACAATAAATAGACTTTGGAGGGGTGTTGGTCATATGGAAGTGGCTACCCAAGGGGCCTCAGGGAGGACAATTACTCTTTAGAACTCTCTTGAATGTACTGCAATAGAACATATAGCTTGGATGGGTGTTCACACATTATATTTTAGGAACAATGTCACAACTGAACATGTTTTAATCACAAATTTAAATGGGTCTCAAAACCTATATGGTCAAATGCATCAATGGAAAGTTGTGCATAATATGAGAGTCTCAAAGGAAGAGTTAGACTAGATTATTTTTGGGAATTTTAATGCTAAATTATACTCTAGAGATCAGGAAGGAGGAACCCTAATTTTGGACATAGGGGATCGATATATGATTACTCAAGTCCAGACATTACACTTGGTGGATATTAAATGCATGGAAAAAACTATGCTTGGACTAATAAGAGGAGGGAACCACATAGCAGGAAGGTGAAGTTAGACCATTTTTTGGTTTTAGAGGAGGCATTTGTAAAATGGAATATAAAATTTTAGATTTTGGACGGTCCAGTTTCATATCACTTTTACATTTTGTTGGAAGGGGGGATTAAGATAGTGCAACATCACAAACCATTTAAATTAAAAAAAATTGGTTATAAAAGAGGAACTTAAAAATAAAATACCACAGTGGTGGGAAGAAGGCCACCCAAAATATGGGACAACAATTTTTAGATTCCACAAACAACTTCATTATGTCAAATATCAACTGAAATAATGGAGGTGAGCTAACAAGACTGACTTCCAGGTCCAAAGAGCTCCATTGGTGGCCAGATGGGATAAGGTTCAAAAATAATTTAGGGAAGGAACAATTATAGAGAAACTCAAAGAAGATGATGATGCATTGCGTAAAGTAGTTGAGGACATTGACAACCAAGAGGAGGCCTAATGGAAAAAAATATCAAGAACCAGCTGGTTATTAGAAGGTGATAAAAATACTAATTTTTTCCATTAGACTGCCTATTCTAGGAGATAAATGAACAACATGGAAGCTCTTCAAGATGATAATAGACACTCCTTTGATACAATTTCAGGTATGCATTTCCATTCAATGGATTAGTTTTCTAAACTATTTAAGAAAAGTATGGTGCAATATGAAGAGGCTCAAAAATAACTTCTTGCTATCATATCCTCTGTCATATCTAAAGAAGAAAATCAGGCCCTACTTAAACCCATTGATAGAGAGGAACTGACAAATTTATACTTTGGAATGAGCACCAAAAAAACACCAAGTCCATATGGATTTCCAATTGATTTTTTTCAAGCCATCTGGGATAACTTGGAGGATGATGTAATGGTTGTTATAAAGGAGCCCAAAGATAGTAAAATAATGCTTAAAGCATTAAATCATACTTTCATTGCCTTAATTATAAAAGGGGAGGAGGAGGTACATATTTCATATTATAGACCTATTGCCTTATGCAATGTCATATATAAAATAATCACAACTGTAATGGATAAGCATATAAATCCTCTTCTACACAACATTATCTCCTTAGAGCAAGGGGATTTTTTAGAGGGTAGGCAGATCTTGGATTGTGTGCTTCTAGCTCAGGAGGAAATCCATTCAATGTAAACATCTGCTAATAGAGGAATGTTCATAAAATTAGATATTTCAAAGGCTTATGATAGGGTAGAGTGGAGATTCTTGTCAAAGATGATGACAACATTTGGTTACTCTTAGGATTGGATAGAATGGGTCATGAGTTGTGTTTCTACTCTGAAATACTTAGTGTTAATCAAGGGTCTTCCCTCACAACCGTTTAGAGCTACTCGAGGCCTTCATCAAGGAGATCCTTTTTCCCCCTATCTATTTATCATATTGGATAAAGGTTTGGGTAGAATTATATTGAGGAGAAGACAACAAGGTTTGATAACAGGTATCAAGGTGATTAAGGAAGTTTTGACTCACCTATAGTTTGTGGATGACACAAGATTGGTGGGAGTGGCCAGCTTTAGGAAATCAAGAATGATTAGAGATACATCTAATGTCTACCTTATGGCTACAAACCAATTCATCAATGATAAAAAATCCAAAGTGGTATTTTTCAATCTTGATCAAATGCTTTAGGATAGAATTTTAGAGATCTTGGGATTCACAAGGACTTCTCTCCCAATGGTATACTTGGGGGTCCCTTTGCATTTAAAAAAAAAATAGATATCTGGATAATTCTTTTGGATTGTATCAAGGAAATAATTAATCATTGGTATCACAAATGGTTAAGCTATGGGGGTATATTAATGTTTTAACAATCAGTCATTCAGGCCATGCCAATTATAATTTTTCTATCCTTGTTTCCCCACATACCATATGGAAAGAGTTGGACAATATGACTAGAAAAATTTTATGGTAAGGAGTGAAAGGAGAGATTAAATGGGCCTTAGTAGGTTGGGAAAAGGTAAGCCAACCCAAGGTAAAATGAGGTTTTGGATTGAGAAGATCAAAGTTAAATAATAAAGCTTTGGCTAGAAAGATTTACTGGAGGTGGATTTCCCAACCAATTTATTTATTCAATATAATCTTAACTAGTAAATATTTGGGACAGGTAAATCCAAATGAGATGGGTCATTACCATTTGGATGGTAATGGATACTTAGTGTGGTAGGATCTTAAGCTAGGATATTAGGTAGTAAAATATGAATTATTTTAAAAAATGGGGAGAGGGGAGAAGACACGATTTTGAACGGATTCATGGGATCAATACCCACCTATCATTGTTGAATTTCCTGAACTACAACCAATAAAAACAACCATGGAAACAAAAATTGAAAGTTATTTTAACACTATTCAGCTAAGGGATTATAATTTTAAGTATTTTAAGAGGTTGGATGAGTGAAAAATTTTAATCCCTTCAGATTTGACACCCATCATGACTAAAATATTGGTATAAATATTTGTCACAGTTAGAGATGATGAGGATGAATTAGCTTAGGGCTATGGGAGCCTTGGTGTCTATAGAGTGAAGGATGGATATGATAATATCCTTCAAGAGACTCCTCCTCATACATATCAGGTTGAGGATTGGAGAAAGATTTGGCAGTCCAAGGGTTGGCTGAAAGTAAACTTTTTTTCCTGAAGTTCATGAATAATGAAATTCTTACTTTTTATAATCTCAAATATAGGGGAATAATTGGTCCATATCAATGTTTTTTATGCTACAAGAGTGAGGAAACAACTTATCATTTTATGTTTGAGTGCCCATTCATGTGCTAGATCTAGGAGAAATTGTTTTTATATTATAAAATTTATGTTAATGGTGATTTGAATCGGATTAATATTTGGGAAAGATGGAAAAGGGGTAGATTTAAATCTAAATCTCTTTGTATTGGTTGGGATCTTGGATTAAAATTCATTTGGTGGCAAGTGTGGTTGGAGAGAAATGTCAAATATTTTAGAGAAACCTTTTCTTCTTTAGATGGAGTTTGGCAGGTTATTTGGAGCAAAGTCACAAAAATTGTTGAAGTCTATGCTAAAGAGGAAATTGAGGTTGTTATAGGGGAAATGGATAAGGAATTTGAAGTGCAATAGGGGCAGGATAGATCTAGTTGGAAACCACCCCAAAAATATTGGATTAAAATTAATACTAATGGAGGTGTAAAAGGCAATCCAGGTAGAGCTAGAATTGGAGTGGTTTGCCGAAATCATGTTGGAACAGTGCTCTATTGGGAACTGCAAGGCTTGGGAAGAGCCACAAACAATGAAGCAAAATTATTAGCTATAAATTATTCTTCTATTTATAAAATGAAAAAATGTTACAGGAGGATAATACTAGAATAATATTCTTAAATAATTGTTGGAGCTCTAGATTGCATGAGGAACTTTGCTTTGAAGACATGGAGGTTGAGGATTCTTGTCACTAAAATGAAAGAATTATTGAGGGAATGAGATGATGTGATTCAATTTTATGTGAGTAGAGATATAAATAAAGTGGTAGAATTCCTGGCTAATATGGTCACTAAGAAGGAGGTAGGGGTTAAATGACATAGTGACATGGCTATTGAGGATGAGATGATTAGGCAGGTTGGTGAGAAAATCCAGTGTATAGCTAATTTTGAAAACCATTCTAGAAATATGGTTTAGGATATTTGTGCTCCAATGTAAATCTTCTTTTATAGTTTTAAACATGTGAACATCCATTGTAGAAATATGGTTTAAGAGATTTGGCTCCAATGCAAATATTCTTTTACTATTGTAAACATGTGTTATCTTTGGCTAAGGCTGGGAAAAGTCTCATCCCAACTTGTCAATGATCTTTGTTTTAATTTCAAATTATAAAAAAATTCATATGAAATAAACCTTTTGAAAGTTTTTTTTTTTAAGTAGGGTTTTGAAAGGGTTGCCCTTTCTCTTTTACATCAATTTAGTCACTATTGGGCACTGAATTGCACCAAGTTTTACTGGATGCTATGACTATCTATCTTCCTACTTTCTATTTAGGCTTGCACCCGATAACTATAGCTCAACACTCAACATTGGAAGGACCAAAACTAGGGTTTTTGATCCAACCTCCAGAGTAGGTTGGTTCTTTGTCAACTTAGTAGATTGTTGACACAATTATGCTCAATTAGGGCTTGGAGTTTAGAGTAAGAGAAGGTTAGGGTTAGAGAGATGTAGATATCCGTGGATGAATAGGTTAACAACATTTCATCAACATAAAAAGCTCCTAAAAACCATATTAAAGACATACATTCAAATCAACCCTTATCTCAAGATAGCTCATTTCAGATATTAAAGCATAAGAGAAAAATGTTATAGCAAGAAATTTCAATATCCAAGAAACGATAATCCAAATAGCAGAATTCACAAAAACTAGATTTTACAAAAATGTACGTAGAATAAACTTCAAAGCAGATTTCAATTATTCATAATAACTAGTAATCCAAGATAGGCACAAACTAACCATCTAAGTATTCACTGAAAAGAAACTATGAAATTTGAACCTCTGACATCAAGCATGGAAATGCAGCCTTGAGGCGAAGATCAATGTATTACTCCTTTCATTCAGCTCTTTAGAAATATTTACAATGGTACAGGAAAACACACTAGATCCGACCATTCAAAATGAGGGTTTGACCTCTACTTATAGTTTTTCATATTAAAAATCAAGAAACAATACATCAAATATTATTACAACAGCTCAACAAAGAACTTAGCTCGCATTAGCTCATTGGTTAAAACTTCGAGAAATCTGCTAAAATGGAAACTGCCATGGCATCACGAGTTCTTTGCAACTTGTTGGTCACTCATTAGAACTACAATAAATAACATTCCAGATCATGCACTTCCATAGATATTTCTTGGGAGTAGAGCACCACCATTGATCTATAATTATCTCTAGTTTGATCTTCTTGGAAACCCTCGACGCTTCATATTCTAGCAAATCTATTACAGTTCTGGTGTAGGAACATCTTTTAAATATCCCAAATTTAGCAGACTAACCTCCACCATTGATCTTCTTTATCTCATGGTCTAGATTAGATCTGGTATAAGGTGAGATCCCATCTATTGGACGACATCGCTTTAATTAGCAATAAAACATCCAATCTGGATCTTGGAATTCTAGACCTTGAATTCGCTTCAGAGCTTTTATCTTTTCTAATCTGCATTAAAAAATTGATGACATCACCTCTTCTTTATAACTTGTGTGGATTTAATCCCAGATAGAATGAATGTCTTCCTTAGTTTGGATCCGAAGTCAAGTTCTTACCACATACCGCCATTCCGCCTTATCTTTATTCTGGATAGAAAAATAATCGTTTATTCTCCATATTGTTAATCCATACTTTTCATCTGCTTACGTCATCATATCCTTGAGACTTTTATGAATTTGAGAATAACACTAATCTGGGGCAGGGAGAAAAATAGTTTTCAGAATTGGGTATATGCAAAAGGGCCATTCTGTACCTTTTTCTTGCTGACGTCACCACCTTTCACAAAAATTTGCAGATTTTGCAATCCTACTCCAATCCGAACACAAAATAGAGTTCCCTAGAATAATTTTAAACTAGCAAAACTACATGACTGTTGAGCGGATTCGTCTTATCAACTTGTCCTAGAGCGTAATGGTAGTTTTATCACTTAGTAAAAATCACACAAAATTTTACTAAGTATGTGGCCATTTTGGGCCTACATTCTAGCACCTCCCAAGTGGATTTGCTCGCAAAGCCAATCGAATCAAGAGTCTTATCCATTTTTCCTTAGGAGTCAAAAAACACTAATTTTTTGAAGATATGTTTTAAGAAATAACTTCCATACAAACCTTACCCTCTAAAAGCACAAATTCTACGTAGAGGGTAAAGTTTCATATAGAAACGATGCCAAAAACAACATAAAACCCACTTGTTTGTTCATAGAATTGTGTACATAATATCAGTACCATTACGGTCTTCCAAAAATATACACAACTCTACCACATTTATAAGGCTTTATTTCAAAGAATACCTTCACACAAAAATATTGTTCTGTAGACTTCATACCTTTATTGCTTACTTTTGACAATCGTCAGGGTAAAAATAGAAATACAAAACTGATGAATATGTACGAAATAAAAAATGATTTAAGCATGAACCCCTCATGGGCCTGTAAATGCTCAATATTATCCTTATTATTCCACACCCCCTTCATCCTCATCTTTTGGAGTTTGTACTCTCTGATTATTCTCACCGAAGGTGTCCCCCAACAACTTGACCATTGATTCCAAAGACTGGAGGACATGTTTCCAACCTTCCTCAGAGGGATTTGAAGTCTCTTTAAACTGCTTATTAACATATTGTAGCTTCCCAACATCCTCATAATTAGAAGCATCCCCTTTAATCACCATATCTTCCATGAGATATCTTAAACGGGTGTAACTCACAATTAATTTAGAAGCTTGTTTTTGTGGTAGTGGCTCTTCTAGTGAATCAATCTCAGCCTCATCCTGCAAGATATATTTAATGTTTTGCTGAAATTCTTCCATAGATAACAAGTTGTGGTCCTCCTTCTAGAGTCCTTCGAAACCAACATGAATCATCTCCTCATTTATGTCAATGATTTCTTTGATTCATTTGTCCATCCTGTCACACAACAGCCGAACTCTCTAGACTACCCTATGCTTCTTCACTATTATTCTTGAAGTTGCCATGTATATACTCCATTCCTTACTAGAAATTGATTTAGCGGTATCACTGAGCCTACTACCAAACAATATGTATATTTTCTCTATTGAAATCACCTGTATCACTCCAAATTTTTTGCACCCTTACCTTCAGGCTATAGGATCCGTGCTCGAAAGGGGGATGTGAAAAGGATGGGACAATACCTCGGACTGAGAGGCCCTTTCAAGTTCTCACCTCTCGGGGAGGGGTATTAAGGTGATTTTTTGATGGATGGTGGGGTTCACCAGGAAATGTTTAGTGGCAGTCTCCACGCCTAGGTTGGGAATGTGTTTGATGTGTTCAATTTTATCTTTAATCATTCAAATCCTAGGTTTGTCCAAATGAATCTAAACTGTTCTATATGAAATGTAGATTTAAATGAATACAAAAAGCAACAATGAATATCAAGTACAGAGAATATACTAAATAAATACAAGTTAAACCTGATTCCGGATGTTTGATGGAGGTTCTGATTTTTGAAGCAGTCAAGATTGCCTCTGATCTGACAGGATCATCTGAAATCAGACAGGATCGTCTAAGATCTGATGAAGATGAATTCATCAGAGACCTGCAATAAGAGAAACAGACACAAAACATAGAAAATGTAGCAATACTAACAAAGGAAAACAATGTAAAATGATAATATAGATACTAAAACAATAATTACGAATAGAAATTCAAGTAAATTATAGTATTCTAATGACAAATTATGATCTTATCATGCACTTAAGCTATATGGGTGAAATCCAAAATGTAAAATAGCAGAAAATAAAAATAAAATGATCTAAATGCAGAATGAAATAGCAGACGAGAAGAGAAAAGTGCAAACTCTGGGCACTAATTGCCTCCAATGTTGGCTACAGTCGAAATCGTCTGTAGAGTGTGAAATCATATCTTATTGGGGCGTGATATTCCGAGATCATACAGGATCATCTAAGACAATCTGAGCTTGCTCCGACTGAAGAATGACAAAGTTCCTGCAAGAAAATTTGAAAAGGGACAAAAGCAAACAGTCGTCTAAGACATTCTAAGGCAAATAAAACTTGAAGAACAGAAAAATTCAGCTAGGGGAATGTCAAGGGGAGGGCCTAAGATTAAATAGGCATATGAAGGAGGTTGGGAGGTTGGAGATCATCCCAATTTGGGAGATCTCCAATGGGGGAAGTCTCTAACCACGCAGACACACTTTTGCCCAAGTTAGAGACGCCGTTGAAATAGAAGCTAATTATGAAAAATCAGTTTTGGGACGAAATCGTCTGGACGTTCTGCTCCAGAAAAATTCATCCGATATGAGGCGATATCGTCTGATCAGTGATGATATCATCCAACGGTCACAACAAATCCTAAAAATGGCATGGAAAATGAGGAAAGCAGTTTAACAGGCGGTTAACGGGTGGTTCGGAGTTTAAAATTTAAATTTTGAATTATTACTAAGGTAATTTTGAATTATTACTAAGGTAATTTTAATTATTTGCTAAGGTTTACCGTGTCAATTTTAGGGTGCTACATTTTTCCCCCTCTTTAGCAAATTTTTTGAAGAAAATGCGTTAAATATGAGTTCTTCTCGATCTACGAGAAAGCAAAAATTATTCCCAATTTTAGGCGACGATTCTAGGTCGAATCGTACGACAGCTTACTATGGTGCCCCCTCCGTGTTTTTACCCAAATCGAACGTTTGAGGTAAAAACACGAAAAAGTAAAATGTTAAAATGTTGTTAAGTGTTTTTAAATAAAATTAAGAAAAATAGGGTAAAACCCTAATTCATTGTTACTGTTCATTTTCCTGGTTTCTAGAGCTCTACAGACAAGATGGTCGAGACAGCGCACAGATCGACAGAGGTCCGATGCGGGCTACGGGTAAGGGTCCAAACTTAATTTAAAATGCTTTAATTTCATGCTTTTTAGATTAATTTTGAATGATTGTTGAGCATCGTGGCCGTTTTTGGGTCGTCGACGTCGTCGGGACGAAATCGTCTCAATTTTGCCGAAATAGTCTCGATATCGTCGATTTTGTCAAAGGGCAAAATCGACGATATGGGGAAAATTTCATACAATAAGGGACGATTCCCTCTTGTGAAATCAGAGACGAATTTGCTCAAATTTTGGATGAGTATATGATATCATTATTTGTATGAAATTACGCTTGTTTTACTTGCATTTTTAATCACTATTTTATTAATGATTTTTATTGTTTTGTTGTTTATGTTGCAGAGAGGATTACTAAAGATCCAGGAATAGAAATACGGTGGGCTAAAGGATGACTTGGCCACTCTATCTCAGTCAGAGTGAGATCAGTTGGCTCAAGTCAGCTTGCAGCATGTGGTAGATATGCCACAGGTTTCTACAAATATGGGGCTATTGACAGCCCTAGTAGAGTGGTATCCGGGTTCTTCTTGTTTCTGGTTATCGACAGGGGAGATGACTCCTACATTGGAGGATGTATGGAGGATTTTGAGGATCCCCATACAAGGATGGCTAATAAATTCCATGACCAATCGGGGCCACGTGATGATGTGACTGTGCGGAGATCTGAGCTTCACCCTGGAGAAGGGTGGAGTGAACATCGAGTCGCTACACCAGATGCTTGGGGCATCTAGACTGACACAAGTTTTGGTTGGGGTGGTAGGTGGTCTACTGCTATGCCATCAGAGTGGATGTAGACTACCATGGCTACTGATAGATGTGGTCTATGACATGAGATACCATGAGTACAGGTTTTCTTGGGGGAGCTTTGTACTATGCCGATTGTATAGGATCCTGCATGGGGTTGTATACAAGGGCAACCGATGTCTGGTCATGACATCACTGCTGTAGGTTTGGTGGGAGCACATCATGGTGTAGAGGCTAGTAGGGCTCCCACTGATAGGGATTGACAAGGAGAGACCCCGAGTTTTCTATTGGTGGCTCCAGAGAGGGTCACAACGGTGGATAGATTTGCCAATGTCCCGAAGACTACATGATGACCTTGTCTCCAACTAGATCACCTGGAGGCCTTGAAGAGATCATCCAGGGTGGTCTGAGGATGAACAGGAGCTGGATCATGTTAGGTGAACCTGCTGGCTGAGGATGGAGAGGAGAAAGGTGGATCTCCATCGCTATGACCGAGTTTTGAGGCAGTTCAGTCTACAACAGGGGATCTCATCTCTCAAGGACTACGAGTTTTCCCAGACTGTCCAGGATAACACTACAGTCAACGGGGCTCCAAATATGCAATGCTTTTGGAGTGAGGACACGAACGATGCCCCTATCCAGCCAGTGGATGGTGACGATGCTAGGGTTGCTGATGGCTATGATGCCTGGTATGTAGGCATCCACCCTCCTTGGATGACGAGGGCTCAGGGTCCGATTCATGCAATTGTGCATCGGATGGGGAGGCAGCACCAGGCGGCCATTGAGGTGGCACAGGGTCATAGCAGGAGAGAGTAGAGGAGGCCATAGGCTCAGTAGAGGTCATGATAGCAGGAGAGGAGGGAGGAGAGACCCCCTTCTCCATGAAGAGATAGGCCACCATCGCCCGATAAGGGCAAGGGTGTCAAGGTAGGAGAGAGTAGCGAGATGGATACTCTCCAGGAAAAGACTATTTGTCTCCAGGATCAGGTGCAGTCCTTGCAGGATGAGGCTACATGACACTGAGAGGAGGCCATACAGCTCAGAGATGAGGTCGCATGCCTTAGAGCACGAAGGGGAGGGGTGAGCACTCGAGACCTAGCACGGGCTATTGCCCAAATCACATTCTATCAGACGCTATACCACCATATGGTGCCAGATGAGCAGAGGTTACCATTGTCATCCCCCATTGTGAAGCCTATTATGATGAGGTCATCGATGACATCATCATGATCAAAGTCCAAGACTTATAGCACCACACGTACTACGATGGGGCCACCTCGTCCACCTCAAGGTAGGGGAGGAGATGAGGCTGAGAGCTTGAGGGGTTCTCGAGGATAACTACTACAGACTGCACTACACATATTGATACATAGTGTTTATTATTTTTTATAGAGGATTGAGTATGTCGAGGTACAGATTGTGGCATACCGATCCAGTTTTGAGATGATGTATATATTGTTGATATATATATATATATATAGATGAGATATTTTTGATCATATGACTTGTCTTATGTGTTTGTATGATGCTTTAATGTTTTGGTGTGATTGATTTTATGATTCATGTAATTATGTCATTTGGAAATATTATGGTTTGAATGTCATGCTTTTAAAATTTAAATGAAATAATCTGATGTAAACAAATTGGTTGTTTATGGGATAATTTGATAAAAATAAAAGGGACTTCTAACAATAATTTCAAAGGACATTGTCGCTATTATAGACCATTTCATGGAGTCACCGCTCACTCGGTCGTCAAGCTAATCCTAGTATAGAAATATTGTTAAAATTAAAAGAGTGCTTAAGAGACTGTCTTAAGACTTTGTGTGAAGATAGAAATGATGATGGTTTGATGATTTTTTTTCAGATTTTCATAAAATATAATATGCATGAGATACGAAAATATGATTTTGCTAGGCATAAATTCCTAAGTGTGATAAAATTTTGAACAATTCCTTAGAAACTATACCATGGTTGCAATATTGAATTTGAACATAATGTCATGAAATAGAATAAGTGTTTGTTTTTTTGTAAAGCATAATTGTGTAACATAATGATTTAAGTCATATGTTTTTTATGATTTGAAATAAATGGGAAATAAAATTAGTTCGATGGTTTGTGCTAGGCATAGAATTATAGATATAGACTTATACCATCATCGTGAAATCCAAAGAAAAAAATAATAGTTTTATTGCATGGTTGATTTTTAATTTTTTGAAAATAAACAGAAAATATGAAGATGAGGACTTGTGCTAGGCATAAAATTCCAATTTTGGTTTTGGAACTATACCATCGTTGCGAAAGTCAAAAGTTATATATAAATGTAACTTTATTGCATGTTTTTAAAAATGATTTTGATTTTTTTGGTAATGCATGTAGTTGTCTTTATACTAAACAACTGTTCTCAGAGAAGAAAATGAAATTATTCCAGATAATTTGCAAAAATATTTCAAAGTATCTTAAAGACAAAAGTTATATTTACAAGGAATCCCATGTGCATATGTGAGTTTATTTCCGATCTTGATTTATCATAATGATACACAAAATCTCTCAAATACAAATGTGTGTGCAATTGCTTTGTGCATTTACCAGTTTTGAGAAAGATAATTTGATACAAGTTATTTGAATTAACCAAATAAGTGTTCATTAACCATGATTTATATGCATATAACCATACCAGACTACTATGTAAGTCGGGTTATCAAGAGCTAGCTAATCCATAAGCAGACATAGGTCTGTACAAAAGGTGGTCACTAATGTGACAGACATATCACCACGCTAGGAGTTACCCAAGGCCAAACGAGTTGGGCACAAACCACCTGTTATGGGGCTTACCTCACAGTTTTCGAATAATTGAGAATTCCAGGGATTCAAGCTCATCAACCCTTCTTTTATTTTCAATGGGTAGGGAAAGGGATTTTATTGCTTTTGCTTTTGCTTGTTTTGCTTTCTTTGCTTTTTTCTTTCTTTTTCTTTTTTTTTTTTGTATTTTTCATTTTTGTATCTTTTGCTTTGATATTTGAGATAATGCTACAATAGTGCTAAGAGAGTATAAAATGATTCTGAAATAATGCTTCTTTTTCTCATGATTTTTCTTGATTTTTCTTTTTCTTTTGCTTCCTATTCTAGGGATACTTGCTCGGATTAGCTGTAGAGCAAGGGATTTTTATTCCGGGTAGGGGTGAGCTTGTCCTTTTGTCAATTCTCAAATATTCTAGACCATGTGCATGATAGGATAGCAGAGGAAGCTTTTCACTCAAGAAACCACTTCTACAATGTAGCATAGCATGGACGTTACAAATATAATCATTTTATTGTGAAAGGATATGCTTGGTTTAAGTAAATAACAAGATCAATTCTCTGTGCTCAAACTTTATTTAATTGAATTTTGTGGACTTTGATATAAGAGAGATTAGTAATCATGCCAGATAAAATCAAGATATTTATTTTTGTGTTTGCAAAAGTGAGAGATTCCAAATAAATGCTAATTTATCCAAAATAATTTGAAAATATAACTGCAATACTTTAAGAATAAATATATACAACAAATATTTTTGAGGAGTTTGATAATTTTGATTTTTTTCTTTCTTCTTTATTTTTATTTTTATTTTTGGTTTCGAAAGAGTCAATAATATTGTTGTTTTTTTTTGTTTAAACAATTTTATGCATTTTTAAAATGAGACAACATGCAAAATATATACAAATGATGAAATGACCAAATTTTATGCGTAATATCGCTTAATATGCATAATATTCATAGGTTCTTTTAAATCTTTACCATCTAAGGTAGCTAATTTTTATGCTCCCGATTCAAATTTAACAGTGATAATATATGGTCCAAGCCAGTTGGGTTCAAATTTACCTTTATGGTCTTTAGTTGCATTAGTATTTTTTTTATTTTCTTTTAAAACAAGGTCGCCGACCTCAAAGGATCGATGACAAACTTTCTTAGCATATGATCTTTTAAGCTTGTTTTGGTAGGCACGAAGATGCTCCAAAGCATTAATGCATTTTTCATCTAGGAGTTCCAGCTGATTGAGTCTGCCAGCTCGATATTCATCTCCTACTTCGGTATCTTGAAGTAGTAGAGCCAAAGAAGGAACTTCTAATTCAAAGGGAAAAATAGCTTCAACACCATAAACCAAAACAAAAGGTGAAGTACCTATGGGAGTACAAATGCTAGTGTGATATGCCCACAAAGTTGGATATAATTGAATGTGCCAGTCGCGGCCAGATTTATTGACCAATTTTTTGAGAATTTTGATTAAGGTTTTGTTAGAAGCTTCTGCTTGGCCATTACCCTGAGGATAATAGGGAGTGGACCAACGATGTTGAATCTTATATTTTTGGCATAATTTCTTAACATCTTTATTTTTGAAACAAGTTCCATTGTCAGAGATGAGATTTGCAGGAATTCCAAACCTACAAATGATTTGATTAAAAATAAATTTAGAGACTTATGTTCTAGTGCAGGAAGCTAAAGGCATAGCTTCAAACCACTTCGTAAAATACTCAGTGGTGATTATGATGAATTTGTGTCCATCAGATGACACAAGATTAATTTTGCTAATAATGTCTAAGCCCCATTTTGAAAAGGGCTAAGGAGATGAAATAGCCCACAGTTCTTATGCAGGGGCTTGGACAAGGTCAGCATTTTCTGGTACTTGTCGCAATGGTGCACATAATCATGTCCATCATTCTCCATGGTAGGCCAAAAGTATCCTATCCTAAGGATATTTTTAGCAATAACACTACCACTGAAGTGTCCTCCACAAGATCCATCGTGGGCTTCACTCAAAGCTGATCTGGATTCTTCTAAATTCAAACATCTCAATAGGATACCTTCAAAATATCTCCTATATAAAGTATTGCCAATTATTACAAATCAACTTGCTCGTCTACGTAATAACCGATCGTTGGTTTCTATTAGAACTGGCAAGGAAAGTCCCATTGTGAAGAAAATCAAATATACCCGTATACCAAGGTTCAGGAGTAGTTTCATTGATTAGAAACACATCCAAAGGTTCTAAGCATGACTTATTTGAAGCGGGTTCCTGGAGTCGATGAATAATGATGGTGGCATATTCGTCATCTAACTCCAAGGGCAGAAGAGATGCAGTTACGGACATAGCATCAACCGCACGGTTGCTAGTTCGAGGAATAGCTTCCAAGGTAACTTGATCAAATAGAGATATTAATTGTAAAAAATATGCTTCATATGGGCGCAATTTATCATCTCTGGTCTGATAAACTTCATTAATTTGGTTTATAACAAGTTGAGAATCACCAAAAACTAGCAGATGTTTAATTTTTTGTGCCAAGGCAGCTCGTAATCCAAGGATTAGAGCTTCATATTCGATAGTATTATTGGTGCAAGCAAATGTTAATTTAAAGGACAAAGGTATAATGTGTTTTTGTCGAGATATTAAAATAATACCTGCACCATCCCCACTCATGCATCGAGCTCCATCAAAGTATAAGGACCATTGTTCAACATGGTCTACCTCTAATTGAAGGCATTCATAAGGAAACTCAATGATGAGGGGATGGGTAGACTCTAAGTGTGCAGCAGCTAATTGATCTGCTATGATTTGACCCTTAACAGACTTTTATCCTATAAACGTGAGTTCAAACTCGCTTAGAGCAAGAACCCACTTTGTTGTGCGACCCGATAAATAAGGTCGACTCATGAGATACCGCAAGGGATCATATTTAGCAATGACATATGTTTTCTGACCGAGCATATAATGGCATAATTTTTGCGTAGAAAATACGATTGTTAGACATAGTTTTTCTAATGTTTTGTAGCGGGTTTCATAACTAATTAAAGTTTGGCTAATATAATAATTAGCACGTTCTCTTTTCTCGTCATCAAGTTGAGCTAACATAGCTCCTAAAGCAAAATCTGAAGCTAAAATATACAGGATAAATGGGTGATCAGGTCTAGGCAGTGAAAGCACGGGTTGGTTAAGGAGGTATTATTTGAGAAGTTCAAAAGCTTCCTTACATTCATCATCCCAATTAAAAGGGACATCCTTCTTAAGAATCTTAAGAAAGGGATCGGTTTTGTCCGCCAACTTATCGATGAAGTGATAGATAGCTTGAAGCTTACCTTGTAAACTTTGTAACTCAAATATATTGGTAGGTGCGGGCATATCAGTGATACTCACAATCTTGAGAGGGTCGATTTTGATGCCATGTAAAGAAACTATAACCCCTAAGAGTTTACTGGACTTAACTTCGAATATGCATTTAGCAGGATTTAGTCGGATAAGATATTCCCTTAACCGATCAAACACTGTCCTTAAGTCATTTAAATGATCATCTTCTTTGATGGAACGAGCTATGATATCATCTACGTAATCATGTAGGATATCATGCATCATGTCATGAAAAATATAAGTCATAGCTCGTTGATAGGTTGCACCTGCGTTCTTTAGGCCGAATGGCATCACTTTCCAACAAAAGGTACCCTAGGGGGTAATAAAGGCTATTTTAGCCTGATCTTCAGGAGCTATCCTAATCTGATTATAACTAGAAAATTCATCCATTAGGGACATCATTCCACTCCCAACAGTAAAATCAATGATTTGATCCATGTTTGGAAGAGTAAAATCATCTTTAGGGCACGCAATGTTAATATCTCTAAAGTCTATGCAAACCCTAACTTTGGTAGCTTCTTTCTTGGTGACTGGAACTACATTTGAGATCCATTCAGCATAATCAATAGCTTGTATAAAAACAACATTCAGGAGTTTTTCTAACTTCCCTTTGACTAGCAAGGCCACTTTGGGATGCATTTTTCTAAGTTTCTGTTTAACAGGTGATGCAAGAGCATCCGAGGGCAGCAAAGCAATCGAGCATCAACCAAACTTTTGTTGTTATTTCTTTCTAAGTAACAAAGTTATTTTTGCTGTTGTTTTTTTCAAGTGCTTCACAGGGTCACGAAATCGTGACATGTCACGAAATCGCGACCCAAGTCGGAGAAAGCTAAGTCGGGAGCCAAAGGGTCACGAAATCGTGACCCAAGTCGAAGAAGCTAAGTCGGGAGCCAAAGGGGTCACGAAATCGTGACCCAAGTCGGAGAAAGCAAAGTCGGAAGCCAAAGGGGTCACGAAATCGTGACCCAAATGGAGAAGGCAAGGCCGAGGGACACAAAGGTCACGAAATCGTGACATGTCGCGATTTCGTGACATGTCACGAAATCATGGCCACTGCAGCGGAACCAAGGCGCGGGGAAGCAATGGTCGTGAAATCGTGACATGTCATGATTTCGTGATCGAAACGGGAGAACAGAGGCCGATGGGAAAAATGGCGTGATATCGTGACATGTCGCGATATCACGGCCAAAACGGAGAGAGAAGGTGCCGAAGGAAAATGGTCGTGATATCGCGACCAAATAGAAAGACATGCACTTCCAGTTTCATAAAGACGTCCCTTAGTGCGCGGCAAGTTAGAGGCAGTGAAGCAGCAGTTTCAAAGAAGGATTTCAACGGGCATGTTGGCCACTCTCGCATGAGATCTGGAGATGCATTTACAACAACAAACAGTAAGCAACAGATCGAGAAGAAGATTCCATTGAGGTATGGCAGCCAGTCGCGCACCTCAACTCGAGTCTCATCAATGCAAATTGGGAAAATTGCTCCAAGTGGCGATTGTAGATCGTGGAAAGTGGGGGAAAGCACAGAGGATCGGGACCTCGATAAAAACCCATGGATTGTAATGAGAGGGGGTTGGCAAACGGCTGTTATGCTGTATATCCTTGTAAATTCTTCCAAAGTATTGAATACAAAATCTTGGGCTCTTGTTTCTCTGGTTTCTTTCTTGCTTCTCTGGTTTTTCTGTATTATGCAAGATCACTTCTCCACCAAGTGGTATCAGAGCCAGTAGTTCCTGAGCGTGCAGCAGATCGTCGAAGGAGAGGCAGTTGTACCAGGACCTATGGGAGGGCTTGAGATCGGGTGAACAGAATGCCTCCAAGGAGAAATCCTATTGGTGGGAGAGGCATGGCAGCAACAGAAGATGTTCGAGCTTTGCAGCGGCAAATGCAAGCTCTGCAAGAAGAAATGCGCAGAAGATTGGAGCCAAGAAGAGATGAAGGCAGTGAAGAGGAAGATGATGAAGAAGAAGACCAACCTGAGGAAGAAGAAGAAGCAGTAGATCCTGCTCAGGCCAGACTTTACAAGGCCATATCCCAGATTGGGAAGAGGCCAAAAATGGAGGTTTCCACATATTCTGGGAACCTTGATCCAGAAGAATTGATCGACTGGATCAACGACCTGGAAGAGTACTTCGAGTACGAGGAGGTTGAGGATCCTGATAGGGTCAGATTCGCAAAGACCAAACTGAAAGGTCATGCCAGCATTTGGTGGAAGGGAGTGCAGCTGGAGCGAAATAAGAGAGGAAAGGAAAGAATAACAAAGTGGGAAAGGATGGCAGAAAAGCTAAAGAGGCAGTTCATTCCTAGTGATTATGAGCTGGATCTGCTAAAGAAAATGCAAGGATTGAGGCAATCAAGCAAGTCTGTGAAAGAATACACAGAAGAGTTTCATAAAATAATGATTAGAACAGGCCACTCAGAGGCCAACAAGGAGAAGGTAGCCCGTTACATTAATGGGTTACGAGCCAGCATTCAGGAGGAACTAAGTCTAGTCCGGATGACCACCATAGAGGATGCCTACCAATTTGCTTTAAAGGTTGAAGAGAAGCTCAATAGGAGGTTTGAAAACAAGCAAAGAGGAAGAGGTCGAGGCGGAAGGACCGACGGAAGGAACAGTGGAAGAAGAAATGAAGAATCTCAAAAAAATGGAGAAAGTAGCAGCAATCAAGAACAAAGGAGGGAAAATGCAGACCGCCCCCGTAATCAGAATAATGGTTACCGAGGGGGAAGAGGCCGAGCTGGACGAGGTCAAGGAAGAGGGAGATTTCGAGGGACTTGCTTCCAGTGTGGTGAAGAGGGACATCACCAGTATGAGTGCCCACAGCAGCGAGAAAGAAATAATCACAGGCCGAAAGGAAATGCCAGAGTAGCAGTCGTGGATGAAGATGCTGGGTCTGAGCATTCAGAAGAAGCTGAGAGAGGAGAAGTAATGATTGCAAGGAGAGTCCTGCTGAATGAAGAGGGAGCTATAGATCAGAGGAAAAGTTTATTTCGCACAAGGTGCAAGTGCGCTGGTAAGATTTGCAACATTATCATTGACAACGGTAGCACAGATAACCTAGTTTCAGAGGGAATGGTTACAAAGCTACAACTGGAGAGAAAGAAACACCCGCATCCATATCGGATCGCGTGGTTGCAGAAAGACCACAAAGTTTTGGTCAATGAATAGTGCTTGGTGAAGTTCAGTATTGGAAATTACCGTGATGAGGTTCTGTGCGACATTCTGCCCATGGATGCGTGCCACTTGCTACTGGGAAGGCCGTGGCAGTTTGATGAGTGTGCGGTTCATGATGGCCGAGCCAACACCTATTTCGTGACCAAGAATGGAATGCGTCATAAGTTGAAGCCCCTGAAGGAGGTGGAAGAAAAGGTATGTGGCAGTGCAAGAATTTGCTTGGTTGACGGAAGAAAGTTTTTAGATGATTTGAAGCATGAGCATATGTGTTATGCATTAGTTCCTAGAGTCAGGGATGCAAAATGCAAAGATGCACCAGCAGAAGTCCAAGAGCTGTTAAAGGAATTTCCAGATATCATATCTGATAATGTGCCTGAGGGTTTACCCCAAGTAAGAAAAATCAGTCACCATATTGATTTGGTGCCAGGGTCAAGCTTGCCAAATAAGGCTGCACATAGAATGACACCTGTAGAAACTGAAGAACTAAACAGGCAGGTCCAGGAGTTGCTGGAGAAAGGGTTGATTAGGGAGAGTCTTAGCCCGTGTGCAGTACCTACAGTACTAGCACCCAAGAAGGATGGAGAGTGGAGAATGTGCACAGACTCTCGAGCCATCAACAAGATAACAATAAAATATAGATTTCCATTGCCAAGAATGGATGATATCATGGACTGTTTGAGTGGAGCTGAGTACTTCACGAAGATTGACCTGAAAAGTGGTTATCATCAGATCCATATCCGAGAAGGAGATGAGTGGAAGACAACCTTCAAGACAAGAGAGGGCCTGTATGAGTGGTTGGTCATGCCATTTGGGCTGTCCAATGCACCAAGTACCTTCATGCGGCTGATGAATGAGGTACTGAAAGAGTTTCTGGGGAAGTTTGTCATTGTTTATTTAGATGATATATTAATATTCAGCAGAACCCTGGAGGAACACCTGATGCATATCAGGAGGGTTTTTGAAAAGCTGCGGGAGGAGCAGTTATTAATAAATCTGAAAAAGTGTAATTTTGTCAAGAAAGAGTTAGTATACATGGGATTTGTAATCTCAGCAGAAGGTCTAAAAATGGACCCAAAGAAGGTGAGGGCTATCATAGAATGGCCTACCCCAAGAAGCACAATAGAGGTAAGATCATTTCATGGTCTAGCCAGATTTTACAGGAAGTTTATAAGAAACTTCAGCAACATTTGTGCACCCCTCACAGAAACAATGAGAGGGGATAAGAAAGAGTTCAAGTGGACCTTAGGGGCTGAAAGGAGCTTTGATGCATTAAAGAAAAAGGTCATAGAACAACCTGTTTTGGCACTTCCAGACTTTAACAAAGTATTTCAGGTCGACTGTGATGCCAGTGGCAGTGCAATAGGGGCTGTACTGAGCCAAGAAGGCAGACCTGTAGCTTATTTCAGTGAAAAGCTCAATGATGCTCGGAAAAAGTATTCAGTTTATGACCAGGAATTTTATGCCATAGTTCAAGCTCTGAAGAAGTGGAGGCATTATTTGTTGCCAAAAGAGTTTGTTCTATTTACTGATCATCAGGCATTGCAGTACATCAACAGCCAGACAAAACTGAATCAGCGGCACATGAAATGGGTTGAGTTTCTCCAAAGCTATACCTTTGTATTAAAGCACAGGAGCGGGAAATCAAACAGAGTTGCAGATGCTTTAAGCAGAAGGCAGAATCTACTGATTGAAATGACAGTGGAAGTAGTTGGATTCGAAGAGCTGAAGGGTCTTTATCCTGAAGATCCTGATTTTGTAGCAGCCTGGACGGCTTGCTTGGCACCTGTTACTGTGGACAGGACAAAATGGTTGGATTTCCTAATCCAAGATGGAATGTTGTTCAAAGGAAGTAAATTATGCATTCCAAGGAGTTCCATGCGGGAGAACTTAATCAAGGAAAAGCACAGCGGAGGACTGGCTGGGCATTTTGGTCGAGATAAGACCATTGCCCTGGTAAATGAAAATTACTACTGGCCGCAACTTCAGCAAGATGTGAGAAAGTTTGTGCAAAGTTGCAGAATATGCCAGATGGCAAAAGGCGTAAGGCAAAACACAGGATTATACCAGCCGTTACCTGTACCTGAGAGGCCGTGGGAGGACATAAGCATGGATTTTATTCTTGGATTGCCAAGAACACAGAGGGGAAATGACTCTGTATTTGTGGTAGTTGACAGGTTCTCCAAGATGGCACACTTCATTCCCTGCCAGAAAACAAGTGATGCAGTTCACATTGCAGGGTTATTTTTCAAGGAAGTAGTAAGACTGCACGGTCTACCAAGAAGCATAGTTTCTGACAGAGATACCAAATTTGTTGGGTATTTCTGGAGAACATTGTGGAAGAAGCTGAAGATAGATCTGAAGTTCAGTTCTGCATACCACCCACAAACTGATGGACAGACAGAGGTGGTAAATAGAAGTCTGGGAAATTTGCTAAGATGCTTGATAGCAGATAAACCCAAGGGATGGGATTTGGTTTTGCCACAGGCAGAATTTGCATACAACAATTCTGTCAACAAGAGTACAAATAAATCTCCATTCCAAATAATATATGGAAATAGTCCAAGAAACGTTTCTGAGCTGAGGAAATTGGATAAAGGAGAAAAGTGCAGTGCGGAGGCAGAGGAATTTGCAAAACAGATGAAAAGCCTGCATGAAGAAGTGAAGAAACAGATTACAAGAATGAATACTCAATATAAAGCAAGAGCGGACCAAAAGAAGCGGTTCAAGGAGTTCAAAGTGGGAGATGAAGTCATGGTGCATCTCAGAAAAGAAATATTCCCAGCCAAAACTTATAACAAGTTGAAAATGAAGAAGTTTGGGCCATGCAGAATACTGGAAAAACGGGATTCAGGCAATGCATATGAAGTGGAATTGCCAAGTGGACTTGACATTTCACCTATTTTTAACATATCCGATTTAGTAGAATACCATGAAGGAGATAGTACAGAGGCACCAAGCACAGAATTGTGGAACATTCCAGCATCTAGCCCAAACAAAGAAGAGATAGAAGAAATATTAGATACTCGCGAAGGCAGAAGCACAAGGAACAAACAGTATTCTGAGTATTTAATCAAGTGGAAGGGCAGACCTGTAGAAGATGCAACTTGGTTGTCAAAAATAGAGGTTGACCACCTGGGTCTTCCTCCCAAAGATCAGAAGTGAGGATCACTTCTCAATCCACCCCGGGTGTCTGATGCAGGAGCATCCGAGGGCAACAAAGCAATCGAGCATCAACCAAACTTTTGTTGTTATTTCTTTCTAAGTAACAAAGTTATTTTTGTTGTTGTTTTTTTCAAGTGCTACACAGGGTCACGAAATCGTGACCCAAGTCGGAGAAAGCTAAGTCGGGAGCCAAAGGGTCACAAAATATGTCACAAAATCGTGACCCAAGTCGGAGAAGCTAAGTCGGGAGCCAAAGGGTCGCGAAATCATGACATGTCACAAAATCATGACCCAAGTCGGAGAAAGCAAAGTCGAAAGCCAAAGGGTCGCGAAATCATGAAATCATGACCCAAACGGAGAAGGCGAGGCCGAGGGACACAAAGGTCACGAAATCATGGCCACTACAGTAGAACCAAGGCGCGGGGAAGCAATGGTCGCGAAATCGTGACATGTCACGATTTCGCGACCGAAACGGGAGAACAGAGGCCGATGGGAAAAATGGCGCGATATCGCGACATGTCGCGATATCGCGGCCAAAATGGAGAGAGAAGGTGCCGAAGGAAAATGGTCGCGATATCGCGACATGTCGCGATATCGCGACCAAACAGAAAGACACGCACTTCCAGTTTCATAAAGACGTCCCTTAGTGCGCGGCAAGTTAGAGGCAGTGAAACAACAGTTTCAAAGAAGGATTTCAACGGGCATGTTGGCCACTCTCGCATGAGATCTGGAGATGCATTTACAGCAACAAACAGTAAGCAGCAGATCGAGAAGAAGATTTCGTTGAGGTATGGCAGCCAGTCGCGCACCTCAACTCGAGTCTCATCAATGCAAATTGGGAAAATTGCTCCAAGTGGCGATTGTAGATCGTGGAAAGTGGGGGAAAGCACAGAGGATCGGGACCTCGATAAAAACCCATGGATTGTAATGAGATAGGGGTTGGCAAATGGCTGTTATGTTGTATATCCTTGTAAATTCTTCCAAAGTATTGAATACAAAATCTTGGGCTCTTGTTTCTCTGGTTTCTTTCTTGCTTCTCTGGTTTTTCTGTATTATGCAAGATCACTTCTCCACCAACAGGTTTAGCTTCCGGATGGACTACTAGGTGATGCATAACTACAGAAGGGTCTAAACCTGGCATATCTTCATATGTCCAAGTGAAGACATCTTCATATTCTTTAAGGAATGCAATGTATTGCTCTTGTTTTTCTTGACTTAATTCTGATCCAATATTTATTATGTGGGGATTATCCTCATTTCCAATGTTAAATTTAATGACATTTTCTACTTCCATGTGTAGATCTCTTTCAAAATTAGGTGGGGTGGGTGAAACGCCCAATTCTTGTATTATTTTAAGGTTAACTTGGATAATTCATCTTGAGGATTCGTGGCCTCAAGATGGGCTATAGTAGGTATAGAACCATCAAAATAAAAACCATTGTGTAACAACTCTTCAACGGAGACATCATGGAAAATATCTCCTTCCAACTCATCATCGGATTCAGTAATCATTCCAAGATAAGCTATGGATAGCATATTGCATGTAAATGGCTGATTTTTTAGAGGCAAATCATCATGCCCATCCAAATAATCTTGATAACATATGAGTTGATCATCATCTTCAAAAGGGAAGGGTTGAACCTTACTAGGAAATAGGCCCACACCACATCGGGCGGGCCATGGTTCTACCTCAAAGGGTTCTTTCATACCATATTGGAGAGGTCCCAAGACTTTCCCTTTATATCCCATTTTAAGCATTATAGGTTTAGCTTTAATATACTCATTAGTAAAATAACATCGAGCATATCCCTCATGATGAGTTTTGATGTTCCTGGGTATTCTTCCCCATTCATATCCCTTATAAATGAAGGTACAACTCCCGGATTGGTAAGTACTTCCCATAGGTTATGGGAGGCCCAAAGTATGAGGAGATGGCGACAAATTACTTAAGATAATGGAATTTTGCATAGAAGCATTTAATTTTTCTGATATAAGAATTTTAGATAAATTAGGTAAGAGTTCATCAGAAAGAGCATAAGATGTAGAAGGATCATTACCTATATCTTTAGATGTGGAAGGTATGATAGATGTAGATAATGTGGAGGTGTTAATAAATGGGTCTATAGGTTTTGAAATTATAGGGATGGAACATGAAGGATTGGTTGTGGATTTAAGATCTTTTTGAGGTTCTAGTGTGGTTTGTTTAGAAGATTGTTGAGCTATATATGAGGGTGAAATTAATGGAGGAGAAATAGATGAAGTTATGGGTGTGTGTTTCACAGGTTTAGATGAAAAATAAGAATTAGGATGTGTGGATGACAGAGCAGGGAAAAATTGAACTCCAATAGGTTCTGCCAAAGCACACATATCAAAGGGTCTAGGATCACCATGGATAGTGACCAACTGATTTTTAAATTTGAATTGATCCAAGGATGACCCAAGAGTATATTGTATGATGCGGGGCAATATACAATAAACACGGTCATATCTAAGGTTATCAGACCAACTTGCAATGGGATGGTGATAACTCCACACGTTTCTTGTGTTTCATCATTGAAAGATTTTATGATCATGTCAGTTTTCTTCATTTCATCACTTCTAAACCCAAATCTTTGGTAGAAGTCAAAAGTGCAAATATTTAGAGATGAACCATTATCAATCAAGACCCTTTTGACTGCTACATATCCTATTAGGGCAGTAATATATAAGGGGTTATCCTTATGCAAAATATGTTGTGATATATCTTTATCTCGGAAGTCAATACAATCAACTTCTCGAGTTATTATAGTATTGGTCATAGCTTCGGGTTGAATATCTTGTGGTACCATCATTTGGCTTAATGTGAGCATCAATTCATCCCTATGGGTAGGAGAAGATCTTAAAATGTCCAAAAGGGAAATTCTAGTTGTAGTATTTGATAATTGTTCCTTAATATTATAAGGAGGCTTAGGTTGAACATTAGGCACATGATTCCCTTTATTGGGATTTTTCAAAACAAATGGAGCTGACCCATCATTCTGAGTTTGATCCTGTTGAAAATTTTAAGCTTGTTGTCTGGTAATGACTATGATGGTACCTACAATGTTATATTGAGGACGCTGAATTGGTCTCGATCTAGCGTTTATGGCTTGTTCATTAGGAAGGAACTGATTAGAAGAGGGTCGAGTAGTAACTCTTCTAGGAAATGGTTCTTTTGGAACCATAGAATCTGTGATAGGTTGAATAGGATCTGATTCGTTTTCAAAACTATTCGATTGATTTGAGGTGATGTCTATTTCACTTTCAATATTCGATTCTACATCACTGAGATCCAGTGTTTGAATATTATGTAGGGGCCTGGTTGTGACCATGGATAAAGTTGTGTCAAATTTTTGTAAATCATGATTAGGTAAATGTCCACTAATAGTTCCTACATATCGGGTAGGAGGAGGGACATTATGATGCTCAATTTTATTGGCCACCTCTTTACCATGTTTTGGTAAAGGATGTTGAAATATATCTAATGATTGATTAGAATTTTGATTTTGATTTTGGGGAATGTTCTTTTGAGCATTATTAGGAGCATTTTGTTTAGGTTGGAAGGCTTGCACCTCCATCTCATTATTATCAATCAGATCTTGTATTTTATGTTTTAACATTTTACAAGAGTTGGTAGAGTGTCCAGGCCCTCTATGGAAATCACAGTGTAAATCGGCTCTGTATCCGGGTATGGTTGGATCAGGTTCCCGGATATTAGGTAATTGAATCAAACCTCTTTTGAGTAATTGGGGTAGAATAGTTGATAATGGTTGATTCAATCTAGTAAACTCTCGAGGAGGTTTATCAGGAGGTTTCAATATAATTTTTTTTGTTGTCTTCGTTGTATTGATATTAGCAACATTTCTGCTATTAGTGACTCCATCACCTACAACTTGTTTGTTTTTATATTGATTTTTGGATGTTTTCTCATCATATTTCTTCCTAAGCTGGCCTCTCCTAATGAGAGCATATTCTACTCTTCGAGCTAAGTCTATAGCCTGATCGAAGGTGGTTAAGGTAGCAGTTGATAACTCATAAGATATTTTTTCTTGCAAATTATTAATAAAAATGTCCAACATTTCCCTATAAGGTAGCACAAAGTGTAGTTTTCCTGTCAACTGCCTCCATCTAGCTAATAAATCAGCAAAACATTCATCTTTGTCTTGTTTTAAGTTGTACAAATATTTAATGGTTACATGCCTTTCTATATAGGCACTAAATTGATGCACAAAAGATTCAGCGGTCTCTTCAAAATTTCTCAAAGAATGAGTGGGCAATTGATAGTACCACTCTAATGTCGTTCCTCCTAAAATTTTCAGGAACATTTTTAGTAATAACAAGTCATCATGTGATATATCATGACATGCTATCCTAAACATTCGAAGATGCTCTATAAGATCTTCAGTTCCTTTATATATAGGCAAGACAGGCATGGGAAAGTGTTTAGGGTATGGTTGTGCTACAACTATGGGATCCAAAGGCTAACTACACATCTCTCGATAATTGTACGAGGGATGGTAGGGATCTATCTGGTCCATGCGGGAAGCTAACTGTTTCACCATGGCTTCCAGATTACTAGTTTGCCCACCATATTGGTTTGGTAGGGTATTAATATGGGATTGGTGAGCATATGATGGAGGAACATGAAGATTAGATGCTATATTTTTATTGTGTAAATTATTGGTAGAAAGGGTGTTATGAAGAAGTTTTGAAGTTGTATTATGTTGTATCCCAGATTGTTGAAAATTGGTTTTTGGCTTCATTTTAGGTTTTTGTCGATTTGAAGCATATTGATGCATAGTTTGACGAAATAAAGCAGTGAATGAAGGTCTCTTTTGTGTGGGAATGATTTTAGGCTCAATAACAGGTTCCTTAGGAGGTTGGGTAACCTATTTTTTTTGCATGTTCTGAATCATAGTGGCCATATCCATATTGGATGGTCTAGCTTTATCACTTTCTTGATCAACGAAGGACAAGGGATTAGTGTGCATGTTAAATCCTTCTTCTAGGATTGCTTGAGTTTCACTAATTTGTCCCCTATCAAGACGAACTGCCATATTAAGAGCACCAATATTATTATTGAAGAATTTCCAGAAATGATCTATGTTATCAAAAGCAACAGTTCCATCTGGAGCCATTCTAGGGGATGAGGATCCTTCCTCTCTAACATTTTCTTGTTGTTCATTTTCTTCAACCAGCTCATCTTCTGGCTGTTCTAGAGTTTCTCCTTCTAGAATTGGATCCTCAGGAAGGGCATTTGATTTTTTTGTTTTCTTTCCTAACCAATCTTCTTCTTCTTCTTCTTCAATTTGTTTACCATTCCTAAGTCTAGTCATTGTGCTTAAACTTAGATTTCAGCAAATATATATATATATATATATATATATATATATATATATATATATATATATATATATATATATATATATATGCAATAAGCTTAAGAGGTATATATTTTAATTATATACCTACTATAGTATTTAAAATAAAATGTTTTGGTTTTGTTATGTTTTTGGTTTTTCTTGTTTTTTATAACAATATTATAAAGATAACAAACAACACACAAAATGCAAGAAATAATAATAATGAAAGCAATGATCTAGTTTTCTATAAACAATTTATAAATATCATTAACGGGCTCAAGTTCTTCAGGAGTCATGAAATGTTCTTCTTCAAATTGGAAATTGTTTTTCAAGAAGTCAACAAAGTGTGCTATGGTGATATTGTCTGTTTCAGATTCTATTTTGTAGAAGTAAATCTCGTGGCAATACTCTCGATATAACACAGCTCTAGGAACTCTATTCCATCTTTTTCTATCTACAATATCAGCTTCTTGGTCCTCTATACGAGCTAGAAATTGATGCACTATGGCTGCATTCTCAAGGAATTCCTCAAAGGTATACAACTCAGAAGACACAAGGGCTCTTCTATCTACTAACCACCTATGGCAAGCTCTCTGAAGTTCATGATAAAAAATGAGTTTATGAGGATCCATGATTCTATCTAGGACAAACCTCTTGATTTGTTTAAGCTCGGTTGCTCTAGATGAAATGATACCTAGTCTCCTATCAAGTTCGTCCCACAAAAGTTGGTTTCTATCTGTTTCAGGCACACTAAGCACAGAATTAATTTCTATGGCTGCTAAATGGTTTTCAACATTTATAGTAACTACTAGTATTTTCTTAGGAGCTACCATCTAAACATGATATGCAACTTAGTAGTTTTATAATGATTTTTAATGCATCTATTTTTTTTTGTTTTCAAAAGGTTTTAGTTTCACGTCGGGTTCACAAAAATGTATTGCTTCAAAATTTTCTCACCCTTACCTTCAGGCTATAGGATCCGTGCCCGGAAGGGGGATGTGAAAAGGATTGGACAATACCTCGGACTGAGAGGCCCTTTGAAGGTCCCACCTCTCGAGGGAGGGGTATTAAGGTGATTTTTTTATGGATGGTGGGGTTCACCAGGAAACGTTTAGTGGCAGTCTCCATGCCTAGGTTGGGAATGTGTTTGATGTGTTCAATTTTATCTTTAATCATTCAAATCCTAGGTTTGGCCAAATGAATCTAAACTGTTCTATATGAAATGTAGATTTAAATGAATACAGAAAGCAGCAATGAATATCAAGTAAAGAGAATATACTAAATAAAGACAAGTTAAACCTGATTCCGGATGTTTGATAGAGGTTCTAATTTTTGAAGTAGTCAAGATCGCCTCTGATCTGACAGGATCGTCTGAAATTAGACAAGATCGTTTGAGATCTGACGAATTCGTCAGACGAATTGGTCAAAGCCCTGCAATCAGAGAAATAGACACATAACATAGAAAATGCAGCAATACTAATAGAGGAAAATGATGTAAAATGACAATATAGATACTAAAACGATAATTACGAATAGAAATTCAAGTAAATTATAGTATTCTAATGACAAATTATGATCTTATCATGCACTTAAGCTATATGGGTGAACTCCAAAATGCAGAATAGCAAAAAATAACAATAAACTGATCTAAATGCAGAATGAAATAGCAGATGAGAAGAGAAAAGTGCAAACTCTGGGCACTAATTGCCCCCAATGTTGGCTACAGTCGAAATCATCTGTAGAGTGAAAAATCGCCTCGAATTGGGGCGTGATCGTTCGAGATTGTACAAGATCATCTGCGATGATCTGAGCTTGATCCGGCTAAAGAATAACAAAGTTCCTGCAAGAAAATTTGAAAAGGGACAAAGGAAAATAGTAGTCTAAGACATTCTAAGGCAAATAAAACTCGAAGTACAAAAAAATTCAGCCAGGGGAATGTCAAGGGGAGGGCCTAAGATTAAATAGGCATATGAAGGAGGTTGGGAGGTTGGAGATCATCCCAGTTTGAGAGATATCCAATGGGGGAAGTCTCTAACCACATAGACACACTTTTTCCCAGGTCAGAGACGCCGTTGAAACATAAGCTAATTATGAAAAATTAGTTTTGGGACGAAATCGTCTAGACATTCTGCTCCAGACGAATTTGTCCGATATGAGGTGATATCGTTTGATCAGCGACGATATCATCCAACGGTCACAAAAAATCCTAAAAATGGCACAGAAAATGAGGAAAGCGGTTTAACAGGTGGTTAACGGGTGGTTCGGGGTTTAAAATTTAAATTTGAATTATTACTAAGGTAATTTTATTTATTTGCTAAGGTTTACTGCGCCAATTTTAGGGTGCTACATCACCATAGACTTTAACTCTCACATGATTCGATTTAAATCTTGTTGAATAGTGGAGAGCAATTGGCTGGCATCCTTCAAGTAGTCTATTACAAACTGAAGACCTGAACACCTTCCTTGGATTTCCAAAAATAAATCCCTCTTTATTATTTTCAAATCTTCTTTGGAAAACCCATAGGATTTAATTTTCTCAACCTGAAGCTGATGTTTCAAATTTTGAATTTCTCTTGCATGATCTTCATGCAGCTTCTTTTATTATTCTAATTGATCCTTCAACTTATTAGCCTCTTGAAATATTTCTTGCCAACTCTTCACCTCTTCTGTCAAATATTTTTCTACTTATTTTTTATCATAGAAGCTCTTACTAAGCTTTTCAACCTATTGTTCCAGCTTATCTACCTTATCTTTAGCTATATCCATCTTCACATAAAAGGTTTCTAGATGAGCCTTGGAAATCCCCAATTCATCTTTACCATGAAGATTATCAATATCTTCTATGACTTCTTCTACTTTATAATCTTGAGAAGTCATCTCATTCTCGGGTTTTCTTACCCATGGGATAAAATACCTTGAAAACCTTTGCGTAGTGATGGGGTTAACATACATACTTTTCCTAGTCACAGCCATTCAGTTGGAAGGCTTAGTAAGCTTCTCTATCCAATAATAAATTATGCTCTGAGTGCTTTCTTGCTCTTGGGATATAGCAACAAATCTCAAAACATCAGCTGCCAAAAGAGATACTGGCATTAAAAACATAAGGGTAGACTAAAATTTTTGCTGGTAGGGGTGAAGACACTTTGACATCAGTTTTTGTTATAATGGTGGATTTCATGATTATTGTCGTTGTAGATATAGGTAAATTCAAAGAAATAGGGACCAAACTAATAGCGAATGAGATGGATGGATTTAGAACGTAGCTTCCTATTGATGGTTATAACAATGGAGGCGAGAGAGTGACAATGGCAGACACAGGAGTGGGTATCTGAAAAGTGGAAGGTGGGTTTGGAGAAGGTTGTGACACCACAGAACTGACTGAAACCTCCATAGCTAATGATAAAGTTAAGGAATAACTATTAGGTAGAGGAGGTAATTTTAGCACGTATTGAATTGAAATGGAGGGAAACCCTTTTGGGGACTTATGGGGATGAGAAGAAGAAAAGGGATTAGAAACCGTACCTTTGCCTATAGATGTAGGGTGCTCCTTTTCAGCTTCTGTTGCCAGTTGTTGTTCTTGGTCAACTAACCCTTTTGTAGTAGCAACAACTACCTCTTCAGCAATTCCTCCTATACTTATTTTTTGCTTCTTGGAGACCTCACTCTCCTTTGTTTCCAAGGCCCTCTTAGTCCGTTTGTATACTATTTGATAAGTGGCTTTTTCCCCTTCAAAATTTTCCCCCTCTTTGTCTCCTTGTTCTACCCTTGAAAGTAGGGACTGCTCAGCTATGGGTAGTAATTCAATTGAGACTATGGGGATACTAGAAAAATGTGGGGACCTTATTTCAATTAGCGAGATATTGATTGCTATATCTTTGGAACATTGTGTCTCATTTTTCAATTTAGCCTTCTGGGGAAGCTTATCTATCTATTCAGATATAAGTTCAAAGATCTTAGGTACTTCAACTGTGGTCGAAGGAACTTCTCATATTTCTATCTAAATTCTCTGATGTGTTAGAGGAAGTAGTGATTCAAAATAATTATGGGGATTTTTTCTTATAAAAACCATATTCCTGACATCTTTCAGTCTCCAGGTTTCAAAATTTTTATTATAAATTTCAGAAAATTCCTTATCCATTTTCATTCCAAACTTCGATTTGGGAAAAAAATTTCTGATTTTGACCCTCATATGCCACCAATCTACAATATTTTTTACCTTCCATGGACCTTTCTCTACCATTTTTTCTCTCTGCGATATCTCTTCTTTAGAAGGGAGGTCCTTCAAATTAGTAGATTCAATTCTTACTTTATCAATCACATTTTTGTAAGCCAATGATTGAGCTCATGATATGGATCAAAATCTATCACTTGTTCATAGAAATCCAAAAATGAAGGAAATTGACCCATATTTGAAATCTTCCACTCTAATAGTGTAGTTTCATAATTATTCCTCCCTTGTTTAAATTTAGCCCTCGGCCTTCTTTAAAATTTATAGGATTTGTCTCCATTGAGGGTTTTATTTCTCATAGTGAAAATACCGTCAGGATTGTAACTCCACCTTTGAGGAATATAGAAAAGACCTAATCTATCAAGGTAATGCTCAATTTTTTGCCCCTGCAACTCGAATAAAATAATATTATTTTTACGAAGGTAAGTAATTAAAGACCTCTTCTTCCTTCCAGAACTATAGATTGCATCAATGTATACCACATGCCTTAGATATTCTAGGGTGAATAGATTTTTTGTGACAAAGTGAGGTAAGAGAAAGGGTATATGAAACCGTACAACCTGATTACGGTGCCCTCTATTAGCCGATACCAATCTCCCTCTTCAGAGTATTCCTTCCTCAAAATTTTCTTAGGTAAGGAAGACAACCTAGGGCACTCATTGTACATTATTTTAAGGGTAGGTTCCAAAAATTCCAAATTGAATCTATAATGGGACTTGCTACTTTTCAAAAGATCTATCTAATAATATACTGATAAGGGTTATCCATCACTAGTTTTATCCCTAGATGGAATCCATGGCATTTTGTCTGTGACAGCTACATAGAACATCCATTCCAAACTTGAGCAATGCTTGAAACTAGGAGCACCAACACCTTTATTCATGTTTACCATCTTCTCATGGATTCTTTGAGTGAGAAAATCCAACCAGTAAAAGTAAATTACTCTGGCACCCCTCTCTCTCACCCCTTTCTTGTACATTCTATCATCAGACATACAATATGTCGCAATGATTTGCCAATCGTGTACCATCCTATCAGAGTCCAAACCCTCTATACAAGCCAACATAGAAAATAATTTTGGGTATGCAATTTCATCAATATGAATTGGAACTTCAGGAATCTCAGCTTCATTCCTTATCCTTATGAAATTAAAGCAAAACTATTTTTATAGTGCCGCTCTTTTCTCTTCTATAGCCATAATGTTATTATAAGCCTTATGTAGCTCTGCTACGCTAAATGGTTTGAGATTTGATGGTGGTCCTACCCCTATGGTGAATGATTCATAACATGCCTCTCTGGTAATAGAAAATAGGGGAGTTCCCTCAGGGATTTTGACTATTCTATTATTAGGATCATAGAACTAAATCATAGCAGAGACCAGTTTGGTATAGTGATGCATAGAATCATATATAAGAGAACAAAAAATATTTTATGGCTACCATACCCTGCTGTTGCATCGGCTTCCCTTAAAAATATGGAAATTAAAAATTAGTCCTGAGTCAGGTCCTCCCTACTCTCGTCATCATTGTATCTGCAACCTGACTGGTGCAATGTGCATGCACCTTCAACCTTGTCGCTATTTTCAATGATTCAGTAGATAATTTCTTGGGAGTCATTTTGATAGTAGAAAGCTTCATCCTCTGGTTTATAGTAAATCCTTCAAGGTATGGTTGTACCTCTTCTACCTTTCTGTAGATGCAAGGGCCTCTAAATGAATTTAGCATATATTTTTCATTACTTCTATTTTTTGGAGACCACGTATCTTTCACCATTAATACAACTATTGCATGATATCTTCTTAGGCACACTTTCCAATCCATTTCATTATTTCTTCGATGGCTCAAAAAGTGGCGTCTTCCCTTCTCATTGGCCAAATTTTGAAATCGTGTTGCCAACTCATCACATCCCTTTGAATACTCTTCAGTATTCACGCAAGTTTGTTAGAATTGAATGCACAAGCAATATTTAGCCTCCACATGTCAACTTAGGACTTGTTGTTTAGCTTTACTTTGATTCCACTTTGGCTATCTTCAGCTTTGGGAGGTTCTCGGATTAGTACCATTCTTGTTTTTATTTTTATGGACCTTTCTTGTGGAATCGCCAATCCGGATCTGACCATGCAGTCTTGAGGTAGGAATGTCACTCCGGGGAGTTTCATACGATACAATGTGCAGGATGGAATATTACCACGAATATGGAAAATACTTAGTCTTTTCTTGCAAAACTTCTTTGTCTTTCTTCTCTTTTTTTAGCAGTTATACGAAAAACAACTAATTACAAAGTGTAGAAATAAATTGAAATAGAAACTATAGAAAGGAGAGGGAAATATTTATACAATATATATACATATGTTACAATGAGCCTATTTCTCATATATAGTAAATCTTAAGGTGGAAACCATTCACTGGAATTGGTTGTATGTTTTCTTCTAAATCTTTCAACTAAAATACATTATAATCTTTTGCTTCCATAATTTTGAAAGGACAATCTAAAAAAGAATAAAAATTTTCATGCTTACTCGGCTTTGCTCCATCCACATTCCACCTAAGAACTGAGTCTCCTACTTGGAGTTTTTTGAACCTAGCCTTTTTATTGAACCATGCTTTAATGTCTGATGAATCCTTCTGAAAATGGTCATATTCTTGAGTTATGCTATCTTCTAGTTGTATAAAGTGTGTCAACCTAATTTTTATTGGATCATCCTCCAATTCTTCTGTTGTACTTACAAGCTTAAGTGCTGGAATATCTAGGTGAATCGACAGTACTACCTCTTTTCCATATACCAATGCATAAGAGGAAGTTTTGATAGAATTTTTAATAGTAATCATGTTTGTCCATAAACCATGGTCGATCAATAGGTTCCAACTCCTTTTGTTACCTTCCAGAGATTTTCTCAAAATCCTTACTAGGTTCTTGTTGGTGGATTCTGCAAGTCCATTACCTTATGGATAATAGTTTGAAGTATTTTTAAGAATGACACCATACTTGTTGGTAAACGCAATGTACTTAGCTCCAATAAAAGTAGGGCCATTATCACTCACCAAAGCTTTCGAAACTCCAAATATGGAAATTAAACTCTCCATAAAGTTGATCACAACTTCATGGTCTACCTTCTTTGTAGAAATAGCCTCTACCCATCTGGTAAGATAATCTATAGCTGTCAAGATAAACTTGTGCTCTGCTGAAGAATTAGGATTTATGACTCCTATGAAATCTAATCCCCATTGTTTAAAATGCTCCTCAAATTAAATAGGCTTTAAGGGGATTCAACATTTCTAGTCTTTCCAACATACCTTTGACACTTATCACAGACCTGGGTGACTTTAAAAGCATCGTTGAACATAGTAGTCCAATAATACTCTGCTCTTATTATCTTCAAATTTTTAGTTTTGCATGAGCTATGGCCACCTGCTGACCCTCCATGGAATTCTTTAATGACTCTTTTTTTATTGGTCCTCCTTCAAATATTTTATGAGAATACCATCCAAATTTCTTTTGAACAACCCCTCACGAAGTAATACATATTTTAGAGCATGAAGTCTATACCTCCTTCTTTGAGAAGGATTCAGATCAGGCGAGCAAATTCTCGTTTGGAAATACCTGGTCATTTGTTCAATACAATAAGAATCTGGAGTGTGGACAATCTCTACTTGATCCTTTTATGTTATCTGACAAGTTGTCACTCCAGTCAATGCTAAAGTATCTGTCAATCCTTGGCACAAGGCTCTACCTCTTACCAACTTGGTGGGGTTTATTTAAACATCATACTCCTAGATCCTAGTAATCCAACCAACCCTTTTATCTCCTAGGTCACCTTGTAAGATAAAAATTCTCACATTTGAATGAACCACATACACCAAATTTTTGCTTTATACCAGATATTTTTTGAACTTCTTAAGTGACTTCATCACAACAAACACCTATGTTTCAATAAAGTTATATTTTAACTGATAGTAATGTAAATTTTGGCTCCAAAATAACACAGGGTGCTCATCCCCTTGATCATATATTTGGGTGAGCATCGAAGCATAACTTTGCTTAGCTCTATAAGCATAGAGAATAAAATATTTATTGAAATCAAGATTTATCAAACCTGGGGCTGTGGAAATGGATTGCTTGATGATATCAAAAGATTGCTTCCTAACCTCAGTCCACTTGAATTATACCTTTTTCTTGATATTTTAGATATAGGTCTCACCTTTTGTGCAAAATTAGAAATGAACTTCCTGATAAAATTGATCTGACCTAAGAAATACTGCAACATCTTTTGATTAGTAGGAAATGGAATAGCTATAATTTCTCTAATTCTATCCGACTCTATGGCCATACCTTCCTTCGAGACCACATGTCCTAGTAGTTTTCCCTCATGTACTGCAAAAAACGACTTCTTAGGATTTAGTGAAATACCAAACTCCCTGTATTTTTGAAAAACCTGTTCTAAATGAGATAGATGATCATTTTTATTATGAGAAAAAATAGTCATGTCGTCTAGGTAAATTAGAATAACTTTGTTTATAAGTGTACCAAAGGCATAATCCATGGCCCTCTAAAATGTAGCTCCTGCATTAGATAGACAAAAGGGCATCCTATGATAGGCAAATGTACCCCATTTTGTAGTAAATGCTATTTTATATTGATATTGATCTTTTATCCAAATTTGGTTAAATCCAGAATAACCATCCAATAGTGAGAATCTCTCTGCTCTAGCTACCACTTGTAATATCTGGTCAATATGAGGAAGGGGATAGTGATCTTTGAGGGAAGCTTGATTCAGATTTCTAAAATCCACACATAGGTGTATATCTCTATTCTTCTTTCTTACGGGTACCAAATTGGCTACCCAAGTGGAATGTTTTATCGGATATATTATCCTAGCCTTTAGTAGCTTTAAAATTTCTTCTCTCATAATGGCTTCCATACTTGGATTGACATGCCTCTATTTTTAGCATCAGGTTCTAACTCAATAGTATGTTGGATAATCCTTTTGTCATAAACTTTAAGGTCCTCATATGACCAAGCCACAGTGTCTTGGTATTTTAAGAACAAAGCTTTGATTTATTCTACTTCCTCAGGAGAACATTGGATCCCAATATTTAGCTTCTTTCCTATTCCAACTTCTACCTCCTTATAGATCTTCTCACCAATCTTCATAGCTCCAAACTTCTTTCTATATTCATTATCGAACAAACTTTCAAGAGTGACCAATCCCCTCAGGATATGATTATTTCTCAGCTGGATGAAGTCTTTTTGATCTATCTCCTCAAATTCTTCCTCTTGGATAGTTGTGAGGCATGCTTATTTTATCATAAATTATAGAATTTGTTCATCACTTTAAAAAACCTACCAGAATATTTTCTTATCTGACACTGTAGGTCTGAAAACCATTTTAATTCCTTTGGTCTTCTTAGTCCCAAAATCCATAGGAGGATTTAAATTAGCTTCCTTTGTTACCAATGCATATTCTAGGTGATTCTCTTCTCTAGGCACAAAATTTAGGTTCAGGGCATCAAATGAATCCATTAGGTCCCATAGTCTGTTCGTGTAAGCCTTTAAGTAATGGTGCTTACTGCTACACTTATTCCTTACCTGATGCACAATTTTTTGGAATATTCAACATTGTCCTAAATATATAAGTATAAGTTAATATTTAGATTAGCTTTTTCTAAGTTAGTGGTTATTTATCTTTGAAGGAATATAGAAAAATAAGTTAGAGTTTACTAAAAATAGTGAATGAGTCATCTAGATTAAGTTAGAACTCCCACGAGAATAGTATTTTGCAACCATAATGTGCTATTATCTAGTTCTTCCAAAGAACTATAAATGTAACATTTTTTACATGAAATATAATGTTCATTGAGGAAATATCCATTGGTATTAGATCAGGTTTGCTCAAACGGATCAAAATTTGTGGAGTGGTGTGAAGAGATCTAAAGCACACACTTTGTTAGAGAAACTCAAGTGGCCAGCACTCAGTAGAGTTACAAGAAATATATCGAGTAAATAATTAATATCTCATGCATCTTGAGGTAGTTTATTATGAAATTTTTAGGGTTGTTAGATAATTGTAGCAAGAGGATTGTGTCAAAATTTTAGGTGATTTGGAGCTAATTTGCAGATTTTATTAGAAATTTTATTTTTTAAATAAAATGGTTTTATAAGGTGGAATACAATGTATTTTCTTCTCAAATCATAATTAAAAAAAAAATTCAGGTCATTTGGATCTGTATTGATTGATTTGTGTGAATATTAGTTTTTTCTTCAAAAATCCTAGATCCGAAATTGTGATAAAAAAGGGAAAAATTAAATGATCACATTTTTTTCACATTTGTGAATTTTATTCCAAAATCTAGAGGGTTTTAATATTATTGTCTCAGGAATACATAGTTTAATTTTCAAAAAATTTGGAGCTATATGGATTGATTTATGTGAAAACATTGAAGTTGTCTCAAAAACACTCTAAGATCTAGAAAGGGCAAAAGTAAATTGATCACATATTTCTCATTTGTGTGAATTTGCTTTTGAAATTTAGTGGATTTTTAGATAAGTATATCATAAGTCTACAGGAAAGGAGTGGATGCGAGCTAGATGGAATATTGATGAGTGGTGGATTGCAGAATGGCCATCATTTATAAAGAATTGGAAGCACCCAAATTCAATGGAGATAATTATGCTATTTGGAGCATAATGATGAAGACCTTCTTGAAGGCTCAAGATTTATGGGATATAGTTCAAGAATTCTATGAGGAACCCTCTTGGATCAAGCTACAAGGTGAGGAGAGAAAAGAGAAGAAGGAGCATCAATATGCAAATTGCTTAGCTCTTATGGATTTGAGGAGAGGAATGGAAAAGAATATTTTTCCTCTCATAGCCAATTTTAGATCAGCTACAATGGCATGGAAAGTGTTGAAGGATGCTTATGGGTTTGATGAGGACACCCATAAATCCATGTGTGACAATCATGAATATTTTTTAATCAAGGAGGAGCCTTTCTTCCTTGAAGAAGTTTCTGAATTAGATCCTCTTGAAGGAGTTTTTGAAAACAAAAATTGTACTAATATTTTTTTTGAAGGAATGACATGCTTGAAAAGCATTCACATTGATAGCAAAGAGGATGTATGTATCAATGGAGATACAATTTCTCAAGGACCTTGTAGTGAAGACCACTCAAAAGTAGAAGAAGACTTTAAATATGAAGGAAGAGAAACACTCACATTGGAGTGTTCCTTGCTTGAAGACCATCAAAGTGAAATGTAGGATGAAGAATATCTCCTAAATGAGATAAATGAAGAGTGTATTATGGAGAATGCACCTACAATTCTCATGAAGGAGAATAAAGAAGATGATGATGGAGAAGCAATGTTCATGGATGATCATTGGATTGAAGACCATTCAATTGCAATGGATGTGTTCTCTCTTGAAAGAATAAATGAAGTGATGTGGGATGTTGATCCACAAGAAAATTTTTATGAAGAGGATATGGAAGTGTTGGAATTCTTGCCACATTGTTTTGATTGTTGATTATTCATGTAAATTTCTCACTCCTCTGTGTTTCTCTACGAGTTTTTGATGCCAAAAAGCTAAGTCCGAAAACTGTCGTGATATCGCGACCAAAAAGCAGCATGGAGAGCATAGGTTGAAAACCGTCGCGATATCACGACATGTCACGTTATCGCGGGTCTTTTGAGGAGAGAGAAGCCAAGATCAGAGGACGTCATGATTTCGTGACATTTTTGGAGTTGCAGTCCAGCAAGAGAAAATCGTCGTGATATCGTGATAGGAAGCGGCAACAATGGAGAAGGCAAGAAAATGTCGTGATTTCGTGACATATTGGGCAGAAAGGACAAAGTGTGGAGAATTGTCACGATTTTGTGACATGTCACGTTTTTGCCAGGAAGAAGGAAGGAGGCGGCCAGATTGTACGAAATGTCATGATTTCATGACATGTTTCATTTTCGCAAGGCGAAAGGCGAAAATAAGGAGAACATGAAACCTGTCATGATTTCACGACGTGCTAAGATGAAAGGACCACATGATGGAAACATGTCGCATTTTCGTGGGTTGACAGCTGAACCGTACAAGGTGAATGAAAGATGTAGCGAAATCATGACATGTCGGATTTTCGCAACAGGGAAGAGAGGATTGAGCAGCTGGGGGGGAAAACGTCATGATTTCATGACTTGTTTGGTTTTCGTGACCTGGAGATAACAACAAAGGTGCCAATGGAAGAATGTCGCGAAAGCACGACCTATCTTGTTTTCGTGGACGAGAAGCAGTGAGAAAGCCAAGCGAGAGGAAGGTGTAGCAAAATCGTGACTTGTCGTGTTTTCACGGTTCAAAGCAGCGAAAGGACAACATGGGGAAAGAATGTCATGATTTCGCGATAGGTCATAGTTTCGTGGAAACAGAGCAAGGAAGGAGTAGAATAGTACAGAACGTCACGATTTTGCGACATGGCTGGTTTTCACGATCCAAAATGGCAAAAGCATATGAAAGAGAAAAATGTCACAATTTCATGACATGTCATGTTTTCGCGACTTGTCACAGTTTTGCACCAAGAAGCAGTTCGACGGCCCGATGAAGCATTGCGATTTCCAAGGATTAAAAGCTCTCTAGAATTTAATGTTTTGCTGCTTTCCAATGTGTGCAAGATAGAAGAACATGCTCAGGCCTGTAGTTTTCGAAGCCACCATAATTAAAGATGCCTCCATTATTAAAAGCTTCTGTTCATAATTTTCTAACGGTCCAAGCATGCTCCGAGGATGACCATTTAATGAAGACGACCGGTTCCTTATTTCATTCAATTTTTGGTTTCTTTGAGGCTGGTTTAAGGGGATAATTTCCTTATTTTTGTTGCATATTTTTTAGATCTCGAGGAAGTTCGTTGCATGTTTTAAATGCTACAGAGAGGCAAGACCTCTATAAATATTAATGTATATCTCAAGAACAAGGATCGAGAGAGAGACTTTTGCTAAAAAACTTTTCAAGTTCTTGCTTGAATGAAAGATATTTGGCCTCTAGTTTTGCAAGCAACTGTCTGTGTGTTTTTCCTTCTATCTTATGCATTCCTCATTTATGCTCATATTTCTTATCTGCTGTTAAATTTGAATTCTGTGTCTGAGTTTAAATATTGCTAGTGAGGAAGTGAGTTCTGGAATGTGATTTTGGAGGTTATCTGTGCAAGGTTGTAAGTAAATTATGTCACTATATTTTGTTATATGCTGTTAGTGTGCTTGAAGTTATCTGCTGCTAATCTTTCCCGATCTAACAAAATTGGCCTATGGCTATATTTCTTGTTTCTTTCTGCATATTTCCTATTTATTTCCTGCAACTTTAGTCTTCAACAACATAGAATTTAGTAAGGGAACCAGCCCTCTCTGGAGATTGGTTCAGGAGACATTTATTTCTCTCGGCCTTTAAATTTTGGCCGGGTCTAGGGCGCATTTCATATAAAATCCTTTCCTATGGCAGATTCATGACCAACAGTTTTGGCACGCCCGATGGGACAGACTGTTTCTGTCTCCCAAAGATCCATAATCGGTGAGACTGATTGTTTCATTGTTTAATGCCCGGAGGAATCAAGCTTTTTGATGAACTGTATTGACCTCATAGCAGAGATTGTAAGTTCATATGGTGACTTTGCTGAAGCTGAAGATCCAAATTTCTTGATTGTAGACACCTTTTACAGCTAAAAGAAGATACCCTGAAGGAATCAAGGTTTGGTGAGCAGCCTTGACCTTACAAGCGGAGGAAAGAATGTTCAGTTGGCGACTCTAACTTGGCGACAACCGTGATCTCGTAGACCACTACTATAATGGCGAGGGTATGTCCTAGATGGGACAATCCTAGCCCTCTGAATCTCCAAATTCGGTATGAGATTCCCAAAAGTTCCCTGAAAGCCCTAACAAAATACAATGGCACCGAGGGCATGGCTCTAGAGCATATTGAAGATGTTTCCACTTTGTCAATCATCCACTCCTGTTTACCCTATGCAGTATTTATCATACTAGATCCCTCATACTATGCAGAGACTTAAAATGCAGTTGTGTGGAACTCAAGAGGCAGATTTCGTCTAAGGCCAACGATGGGCATATGCAAGCACTGTCCCAAAAAAAGATAGTATGATTGATTACAGTTTCTATCAGGAGATGGATCAAAAGGATATAAGCGAAGAAGAAGAACAAACTCAGGTGGTAGAACCTGAGAGCAAAGAGGGCACCTTTTTGCACTCTTTTTGTATCCCAGTGCATAACACGCAAATGTTCAGCCAGAGCCCATTAACTACGCCTCATCAACAGGCTGAACCTAGAGAGATCCTGGAGAAAGGACTATCGTCGAAAAATTCTTGTTATCGCATCAAGGGGTTGGAGGAACCTGTACTCAACTCACAACCAGGGGACTCTTCAAGATGGTGGTATTGGCTTCAGCAATTACTGCAACTGGTACCCATAGGAGCCCTCCATGTGGCAAATCTCTTTGCTACATTATTTGTCAACTATGTGGGTACTGGCATGCAGGATAACTTTCCCATGTCTGCAACATGGAGAACTTCGGGAGGTCATCCCAACTTCAAGGACCGACTCAAGTATGATCAGATCTGGTCGGGACACTACAGATTCATTGGATAACCCACTAAAACTGGGTTTGTGGTGGCGACATGCCAATCATGTCATAAAATTTTGTATATAGCAAAAAAAAAAGCAAAAAAAAATAGAAAATAGAAAAAGAAAAAAAAAGTATTGTGGATTTCCTCTGTCAACTTTGACTCTTTTTGCATGCGAGCTCGTAGGTATGTTTATTTCTTTCTTTTTTCTTCTTTCTTCCCAACAGATAGTGGCTTTCCTTTTCCTCTTTCTTCCATTTCTTTATTGATCATTTTCTTCCCCTTCCATTCCTTCTCCTTCTATCCATAATCCAGCCACTACTGTTGTTTCTTTTTCCCCCTCTTATATTCCCATTTCTACTTTCCCTTTCTTCTGGTCCTTTGTCTTGTGAGTACTTCATCACAGCCATGGTTTCTACTACCATCTCCATGCCATACACTTCCATTTTCATTTCACAACAGCTGGTAGCACAAAAGCACTCTGTTGCTGTATCTATCTATCACTCCTCCATTTTCCACCATTTCATCATTCACCATTCCCATTTCATGGCCTACGCATCCACAGGTCCTCATTCCATTCATTTTTATTTTGTAGTTCAGGTGACTCTCATCACTACCATGGAGATCATTTTATAGCACCTAATGATTACCCAGCTCAACTGAGCTAGGCTGAGTGCAGCAGTTCTAAAGAGATAAAGGAAGTTCTATTCTTTCATAATTTTTTGTTGAAGGTATTATTTTTCAGAGCCAAGAACCAGCAAGAGTTGTTACAGCAGTCCACAGAGATGTCTCCCATCAGTCAGCATTCTATTCCTTCAGATTCTTGACTCTATTGCCCAATAGATTCAGGCCTGGAGTTCATGCATATAGCATAATTGTATACACCGTGAGCCACCAAGAATGTTGGCATTCTTGCCACATTATTTTGATTGTTGATTATTCATGTAAAGTTCTCACTCCTCTGTGTTTCTCTACGAGTTTTTGATGCCAAAAAGCTAAATCCAAAAACTGTCATGATATCACGACCAAAAAGTAGCATGGAGAGCACAGGTTGAAAATCGTCGCGATATCACAACATGTCACGTTATCTCGGGTCTTTTGAGTAGAGATAAGCCAAGATAGGAGGACGTCGCGATTTCGCGACATTTTTGGAGTTGCAGTCCAGCAAGATAAACTCATCGCGATATCGCGATAGGAAGCGACAATAATGGATAAGGCAAGAAAATGTCGTGATTTCGTGACATATTGGGCAGAAAGGACAAAGTGTGAAGAATTGTCACGATTTCACGACATGTCGCGTTTCCGCTAGGCGAAAGCAAGGAGGCGGCAAGATTGTACGAAATGTCACGATTTCACGACATGTTTCATTTTTGCAAGGCAAAAGGCAAAAATAAGGAGAACATGAAACCTGTCATGATTTTGCGACGTGCTGAGATTAAAGGACCACATGATGGAAACATGTCACGTTTTCGCGGGTTGACATATGAACCGTACAAGGCGAATGAAAGATGTAGCAAAATCGTGACATGTCAGATTTTCGCAATAGGGAAGAGAGGATTGAGCAGCTGGGGGAAAACGTCGTGATTTTGTGACTTGTTTGGTTTTCGCGACTTGGAGATAACAACAAAGGTGTCGATGGAAGAATGTCGCGAAAGCACAACCTGTCTTGTTTTTGCGTACGAGAAGCAATGAGAAAGCCAAGCGAGAGGAAGGTGTAGCGAAATCATGACTTGTCACGTTTTTGCGGTTCGAAGCAGCGAAAGGACAACATGGGGAAAGAACATCACAATTTCATGATAGGTCATAGTTTCATGAAAACAGAGCAAGGAAGGAGCAGAATAGTATGAAACGTCGTGATATCATGAGACCTAAGGTGACGAAGGAGAACAAAGAGCCGAATACATCACAATTTTGCGACATGGTTGGTTTTTGTGATCCAAAATGGCAAAAGCGTACGAAAGAGAAAAATGTCATGATTTCACGAAATGTCACTTTTTCGTGACCTGTCACAGTTTCGCGCCAAGAAGCAGTTCAACGACCCGATGAAGCATTACAATTTCCAAGGATTAAAAGCTCTCCAGAATTTTAATGTTTTGCTGCTTTCCAATGTGTGCAAGATAGAAGAATGTGCTCAGGCTTGTAGTTTTCAAAGCCACCATAATTAAAGATGCCTCCATTATTCAAAGCTTCTGTTCATGATTTTCTAACGGTCCAAGCATGCTCTGAGGATGACCATTTAATGAAGACGACCAGTTCCTTGTTTCATTCAATTTATGGTTTCTCCGAGGCTGGTTTAAGGGGATCATTTCCTTATTTTTGTTGCATATTTTGTAGATCTCGAGGAATTATGTTGCATGTTTTAAATGCTGCAGAGAGGAAAGACCTCTATAAATATTAATGTATATCTCAAGAACAAGGATCGAGAGAGAGACTTTTGCTGAAAATTTTTTCAAGTTCTTGCATGAATGAAAGATATTTGGCCTCTGGTTTTGCAAGCAACTGTCTATGTGTTTTTCCTTCTATCTTATGCATTCCTCATTCATGCTCGTATTTCTTATCTGCTGCTAAATTTGAATTTTGTGTCTGAGTTTAAATATTGCTAGTGAGGAAGTGAGTTCTAAAATGTGATTTTGGAGGTTATCTGTGCAAGGTTGTAAGTAAATTACGTTGCTATATTTTGTTATATGATGTTAGTGTGCTTGAAGTTATTTGCTGCTAATCTTTCCTGATCTGAAAAAAATGGCCTGTGGCTATATTTCCTGTTTCTTTTTGCATATTTCCTATTTCTTTCCTGCAACTTTAGTCTTCAACAACATAAAATTTAGTAAGGGAACCAGCCCTCTCTGGAGATTTGTTCGGGAGACATTTATTTCTCTCGGCCTTTCAATGTTGGTCAGCTCTAGGGCGCATTTCGTATAAAATCCTTTCCTGTGGCAGATTCGTGACCAACAGTTTTGGCACGCCCAATGGGACAGACTGTTTTTGTCTCCCAAAGATCCATAATCGGTGAGACTGATTGTTTCATTGTTTAATGCCCGGAGGAATCAAGATTTTTGATGAACTGTCTTGACCTCATAGCAGAGATTATAAGTTCATCTGGTGACTTTGCTAAAGCTGAAGATCCAAATTTCTTGATTGTAGACACCTTTTACAGCTAAAAGAAGATACCTTGAAGGAATCAAGGTTTGGTGAGAAGCCTTGCCCTTACAAGCGGAGGAAATAATGATCACTTGGCAACTCTAACTTGGCGACAACCATGATCTCATAGACCACTGCTATAATGGTGAGGGTATGTCCTAGATGGGACGATCCTGGCCCTCTGAATCTCCAAATTTGGCATGAGATTCCCAAAAGTGCCCTGAAAGCCCTAACAAAATACAATGGCACCGAGGGCATGGCTCTAGAGCATATTGAAGATGTTGCCACTTTGTCAATCATCCACTCTTGTTTACCCTATGCAGTATTTATTATACCATATTCCTCATACTGTGTAGAGACCTGAAATGCAGTTGTGTGGAACTCAAGAGGCAGATTTCATCCAAGGCCAACGATGGGCATATGCAAGCATTTTCCCAGCAAAAGATAGTATGATTGCTTACAGTTTCTATCAGGATATGGATCAAGAGGATATAAGCGAAGAAGAAGAACAAACTCAGGTGGTAGAACCTGAGAGCAAAGAGGGCATATTTTTGCACTCTTTTTGTATCCCAGTGCATAACACGCAAATGTTCAGCCAGAGCCCATTAACTACGCCTCATCAACAGGCTGAACCTAGAGAGATCCTGGAGAAAGGACTATCGTCGAAAAATTCTTGTTATCGCATCAAGGGGTTGGAGGAACCTGTACTCAACTCACAACCAAGGGACTCTTCAAGATGGTGGTATTGGCTTCAGCCATTACTGCAACTGGTACCCATAGGAGCCCTCCATGTGGCAAATCTCTTTGCTACATTATTTGTCAACTGTGTGGGTACTAGCATGCTGGATAACTTGCCCATGTATGCAACATTGAGAACTTTGGGAGGTCATCCCAAATTCAAGGACTGACTCAAGTATGATCAGATCTAGTCGGGACACTGCAGATTCATTGGATAACCCCCTGAAACTGGGTTTGTGGTGGCGACATGCCAATCATGTCATAAAATTTTGTATATAGCAAAAAAAAAGCAAAAAAAAAAAAGAGAAAATAGAAAAAGAAAAAAAAAAGTATTGTGGATTTCCTCTGTCAACTTTGGCTCTTTTTGCATGTGAGCCCGCAGGTACGTTTATTTCTTTCTTTTTTCTTCTTTCTTCCCAACAGATAGTGGTTTTCCTTTTCCTCTTTCTTCCATTTCTTTATTGATCATTTTATTCCCCTTCCATTCCTTCTCCTTCTATCCATAATCCAGCCACTATTGTTGTTTCTTTTTCCCCCTCTAATATTCCCATTTCTACTTTCCCTTTCTTCTAGTCCTTTGTCTTGTGAGTACTTCATCACAGCCACAGTTTCTACTACCATATCCATTCCATACACTTCCATTTTCATTTCATAGTAGCTGGTAGCACATAAGCACTCTGTTGCTGTATCTATCTATCACTCCTCCATTTTCCACCATTTCATCATTCACCATTCCCATTTCATGGCCTGCGCATCCGTAGGTCCTCATTCCATTCATTTCTATTTTGTAGTTCAGGTGACTCTCATCACTGCCATGGAGATCATTTTATAGCACCTGGTGATTACCCAGCTCAACTGAGCTAGGCTGAGTGCAGTAGTTCTAAAGAGATAAAGGAAGTTCTGTTCTTTCATAATTTTTTGTTGAAGGTCTTATTTTTCAGAGCCAAGTACCAGCAAGAGTTGTTGCAGCAGTCCACAGAGATGTCTCCCATCAGTCAACATTCTGTTCCTTTAGCTTCTTGACTCTATTGCCCAATAGATTCAGGCCTGGAGTTCATGCATACAGCAGAATTGTATACATCGTGAGCCACCAACAATGTTGGCATTCTTGCCACATTATTTTGATTGTTGATTATTCATGTAAAGTTCTCACTCCTCTGTGTTTCTCTATGAGTTTTTGATGCCAAAAAGCTAAATCCAAAAACTGTCGCGATATCGTGACCAAAAAGTAGCATGGAGAGCACAGGTTGAAAACCATCGCGATATCATGACATGTCACATTATTGCGGGTCTTTTGAGGAGAGAGAAGCCAAGATCAGAGGACGTCCTAATTTCACGACATTTTTGGAGTTGCAGTCCAGCAAGAGAAACTCGTCGCGATATCGCGACAGGAAGCGACAATAATGGAGAAGGCAAGAAAATGTCACGATTTCATGACATATTGGGCAGAAAGGACAAAGTGTGGAGAATTGTCATGATTTCACGACATGTCGTGTTTTCGCTAGGTGGAAGCAAAGAGGCGACCAGATTGTACGAAATGTCACGATTTCATGACATGTTTCATTTTTGCAAGGCGAAATGCAGAAATAAGGAGAACATGAAACCTGTCACGATTTTGTGACGTGTTGAGATGAAAGGACCACATGATGGAAACATGTCACGTTTTTGCAGGTTGACAGCTGAACTATACAAGGCGAATGAAAGATGTAGCAAAATCGTGACATGTCAGATTTTTGCAACAGGGAAGAGAGGATTGAGCAGCTGGGGGAAAACGTCGTGATTTCGTGACTTGTTTGGTTTTCGCAACCTGGAGATAACAACAAAGGTTCCAATGGAAGAATGTCGTGAAAGCACGACCTATCTTGTTTTCATGGACGAGAAGCAGTGAGAAAGCCAAGCGAGAGGAAGGTATAGCGAAATCATGACTTGTCACGTTTCTGCAGTTCGAAGTAGAGAAAGGACAACATGGGGAAAGAACGTCATGATTTCACGATAGGTCATCGTTTCATGGAAATAGATCAAGGAAGGAGAAGAATAGTACGGAACATTGCGATCTCACGATGCGTCACGTTTTCGTGACCTAAGATGACGAAGGAGAACAAAGAGCCGAATACGTCATGATTTTGTGACATGGTTGGTTTTCGTGATCCAAAATGGCAAAAGTGTACAAAATAGAAAAATGTCATGATTTCATGACATGTCACGTTTTCGCGTCCTATCACAGTTTCACGCCAAGGAGCAGTTCAACGGCCCGATGAAGCATTACGATTTCCAAGGATTAAAAGCTCTCCAGAATTTAATGTTTTGTTGCTTTCCAATGTGTGCAAGATAGAAGAACATGCTCAGGCCTGTAGTTTTCAAAGCCACCATAATTAAAGATGCCTCCATTATTCAAAGCTTCTGTTCATGATTTTCTAACGGTCCAAGCATGCTCGAGGATGACCATTTAATGAAGACGACCAGTTCCTTGTTTCATTCAATTTATGGTTTCTCCGAGGCTAGTTTAAGGGGATCATTTCCTTATTTTTGTTGCATATTTTGTAGATCTCGAGGAATTCTGTTGCATGTTTTAAATGCTTCAGAGAGGCAAGACCTCTATAAATATTAATGTATATCTCAAGAACAAGGATCGAGAGAGAGACTTTTGCTGAAAAATTTTTCAAGTTCTTTGCATGAATGAAAGATATTTGGCCTCTGGTTTTGCAAGCAATTGTCTATGTGTTTTTCCTTCTATCTTATGCATTCCTCATTCATGCTCGTATTTCTTATCTCTTTGCTAAATTTGAATTTTGTGTCTGAGTTTAAATATTGCTAGTGAGGAAGTGAGTTTTGGAATGTGATTTTGGAGGTTATCTGTGCAAGATTGTAAGTAAATTACATCGCTATATTTTGTTATATGCTATTAGTGTGCTTGAAGTTATCTGCTCCTAATATTTCCTGATCTGACAAAATTGGCCTGTGGCTATATTTCCTATTTCTTTCTACATTTTTCCTATTTCTTTCTTGCAACTTTAGTCTTCAACAACATAGAATTTAGTAAGGGAACCAGCCCTCTCTGGAGATTGGTTCGGGAGACATTTATTTCTCTTGGCCTTTCAATTTTGGCCGGGTCTAGGGCGCATTTCGTATAAAATCCTTTCTTGTGGCAGATTCGTGACCAATAGTTTTGGCATGCCCGGTGGGACATACTGTTTCTGTCTCCCAAAGATCCATAATCGGTGATATTGATTGTTTCATTGTTTAATGCCTGGAGGAATCAAGATTTTTGATGAACTATCTTGACCTCATAGCGGAGATTGTAAGTTCATTTGGTGACTTTGCTGAAGCTGAAGATCCAAATTTCTTGATTGTAGACACCTTTTACAGCTAAAAGAAGATACCCTGAAGGAATCAAGGTTTGGTGAGAAGCCTTGACCTTACAAGCGGAGGAAAGAATGTTCACTTGGTGACTCTGACTTGGTGACAGTCGGATCTCGTAGACCACTGCTATAATGGTGAGGGTATGTCCTAGATGGGATGATCCTGGCCCTCTGAATTTCAAAATTTGATACAGGATTCCCAAAAGTGCCCTGAAAGCCCTAACAAAATACAATGGCACCGAGGGCATGGCTCTAGAGCATATTGAAGATGTTGCCACTTTTTCAATCATCCACTCCTATTTACCCTATGCAGTATTTATCATACCAGATCCCTCATACTGTGTAGAGACCTGAAATTCAGTTGTGTGGAACTCAAGAGGCAGATTTTGTCCAAGGCCAACGATGGGCATATGCAAGCACTGTCCCAGCAAAAGATAGTATGATTGCTTACAGTTTCTATCAGGATATGGATCAAGAGGATATAAGTGAAGAAGAAGAACAAACTCAGGTGGTGGAACCTGAGAGCAAAGAGGGCACCTTTTTGCACTCTTTTTGTATCCCAGTGCATAACACGCAAATGTTCAGCCAGAGCCCATTAACTACGCCTCATCAACAGGCTGAACCTAGAGAGATCCTGGAGAAAGGACTATCGCAAAAAAATTCTTGTTATCGCATCAAGGGGTTGGAGGAACCTGTACTCAACTCACATCCAGGGGACTCTTCAAGATGGTGGTATTGGCTTCAGCCATTACTGCAACTGGTACCCACAGGAGCCCTCCATGTGGCAAATCTCTTTGCTACATTATTTTTTAACTGTGTGGGTACTGGCATGCAGGATAACTTGCCCATGTCTGCAACATGGAGAACTTCGGGAGGTCATCCCAACTTCAAGGACCGACTCAAGTATGATCATATCTGGTCGAGACACTGCAGATTCATTGGATAACCTCCTGAAATTGGGTTTGTGGTGGCGACATGCCAATCATGTCGTAAAATTTTGTATATAGAAAAAAAAAGGCAAAAAAAAAAGAGAAAATAGAAAAAGAAAAAAAAAGTATTGTGGATTTCCTCTGTCAACTTCGGCTCTTTTTGCATGCGAGCCCGCAGGTACGTTTATTTCTTTCTTTTTTCTTCTTTCTTCCCAATAGATAGTGGCTTTCCTTTTCCTCTTCCTTCCATTTCCCTATTGATCATTTTCTTCCCCTTCCATTCCTTCTCCCTCTATCCATAATCTAGCCACTACTGTTGTTTCTTTTTCCCCCTCTGATATTCCCATTTCTACTTTCCATTTCTTCTAGTCTTTTGTCTTGTGAGTACTTCATCACAACCACGGTTTCTACTACCATCTCCATTCCATACACTTCCATTTTCATTTCACAATAGCTGGTAGCACAGAAGCACTCTGTTGCTGTATCTATCTATCACTCCATTTTCCACCATTTCATCATTCACCATTCCCATTTCATGGCCTGCACATCCGCAGGTCCTCATTCCATTCATTTCTATTTTGTAGTTCAAGTGACTCTCATCACTGCCATGGAGATCATTTTATAGCACCTGATGATTACCCAGCTCAACTGAGCTAGGCTGAGTGTAGTAGTTCTAAAGAGATAAAGGAAGTTCTGTTCTTTCATAATTTTCTGTTGAAGGTCTTATTTTTCAAAGCCAAGGACTAGCAAGAGTTGTTGCAGCAGTCCACAGAGATGTCTCCCATCAGTCAGCATTCTGTTCCTTCAGCTTCTTGACTCTATTGCCCAATAGATTCAGGCCTGGAGTTCATGCATACAGCAAAATTGTATACATCGTGAGCCACCAAGAATGTTGGCATTCTTGCCACATTGTTTTTATTGTTGATTATTCATGTAAAGTTCTCACTCCTCTGTGTTTCTCTACGAGTTTTTGATGCCAAAAAGCTAAATCCAAAAACTGTCACGATATCGCGACCAAAAAGCAGCATGGAGAGCATAGGTTGAAAACCATCACGATATCACTACATGTCCCGTCATCGTGGGTATTTTGAGGAGAGAGAAGCCAAGATCGAAGGACGTCACAATTTCATGACATTTTTGGAGTTGTAGTCCAGCAAGAGAAACACGTCGCGATATCACGACAGGAAGCGGCAACAATGGAGAAGGCAAGAAAATGTCACGATTTCATGACATATTGGGCAAAAAGGACAAAGTGTGGAGAATTGTCATGATTTCATGACATGTCACATTTTCGCTAGGCGGAAGCAAGGAAGCGGCTAGATTGTACGGAATGTCATGATTTCACGACATGTTTTGTTTTTGCAAGGCGAAAGGCAGAAATAAGGAGAACATGAAACCTGTCACGATTTTGTGACGTGCTGAGATGAAAGGACCACATGATGGAAACATGTCACATTTTCGTGGGTTGATAGCTGAACCGTACAAGGCGAATGAAAGATGTAGCAAAATCATGACATGTCAGATTTTTGCAACAGGGAAGAGAGGATTGAGCAGCTGGGGGAAAACGTCGTGATTTCATGACTTGTTTGGTTTTCACAACCTGGAGATAACAACAAAGGTGCCGATGGAAGAATGTCACAAAAGCACGACTTGTCTTGTTTTCACGGACGAGAAGCAGTGAGAAAGCCAAGCGAGAGGAAGGTGTAGCGAAATTGTGACTTGTCACGTTTTCGCGGTTCAAAGCAACGAAAGGACAACATGAGGAAAGAACGTCATGATTTTGTGACAGGTCATAGTTTCACAAAAACAGAGCAAGGAAGGAGCAAAATAGTACGGAACGTCGCGATTTCATGACGCGTCGCATTTTCGTGACCTAAGGTGATGAAGGAGAACAAAGAGCCGAATACGTCGTGATTTTGCGACATGGTTGGTTTTCATGATCCAAAAAGGCAAAAGCGTACGAAAGGGAAAAATGTCATGATTTCATGACATGTCGCTTTTTCGCGACCTGTCACAGTTTCACGCCAAGAAGCAGTTCAACGGCCCGATGAAGCATTGCAATTTCCAAGGATTAAAAGCTCTCCAGAATTTAATGTTTTGTTGCTTTCCAATGTGTGCAAGATAGAAGAACGTGCTCAGGCCTGTAGTTTTCAAAGCCACCATAATTAAAGATGCCTCCATTATTCAAAGCTTCTATTCATGATTTTCTAACTGTCCAAGCATGCTCCGAGGATGACCATTTAATGAAGACGACCAATTCCTTGTTTCATTCAATTTTTGGTTTCTCCGAGGCTGGTTTAAGGGGATCATTTCCTTATTTTTGTTGCATATTTTGTAGATCTCGAGGAAGTCCGTTGCATGTTTTAAATGCTGAAGAGAGGCAAGACCTCTATAAATATTAATGTATATCTCAAGAATAGGGATCGATAGAGAGACTTTTGCTGAAAAACTTTTCAAGTTCTTGCATGAATGAAAGATATTTGGCCTTTGGTTTTGCAAGCAACTGTCTATGTGTTTTTCCTTCTATCTTATGCATTCCTCATTTATGCTCGTATTTCTTATCTACTGCTAAATTTGAATTTTGTGTCTGAGTTTAAATATTGCTAGTGAGGAAGTGAGTTCTAGAATGTGATTCTGGAGGTTATCTGTGCAAGGTTGTAAGTAAATTACGTTGCTATATTTTGTTATATGCTGTTAGTGTGCTTGAAGTTATCTGCTGCTAATCTTTCCTGATCTGACAAAATTGGCCTGTGGCTATATTTCCTATTTTTTTTTGCATATTTCCTATTTCTTTCCTACAACTTTAGTCTTCAACAGCATAGAATTTAGTAAGGGAACCAGCCCTCTTTGGAGATTGGTCCGGGAGACATTTCTTTCTCTCGGAATTTCAATGTTGGCCGGGTCTAAGGCGCATTTCGCATAAAATCCTTTCCTGTGGCAGTTAGGAAGCGATAGGCTTCTTGTTTTAATATCACTCATCAAGGGTGAAGGATGTGTTGTGTTAAGAAAAGAACACACAAGAATCTCTCATTTGGGATATGGAAAGTGAGAGGGCAAATGGGATAGAAACAGAAAATGGAAATGAGATTGCTGATTTTCTTGTCATAATGGCAAAGGAAACATCACTCATGGATGAATATCACTCACTTGGAGTGACTACATTGCAGAAAGAGAGTTGTATTGAAAATGAAACTATGTATGATTGCTTGAATGAATGGTGTTTCAACACAACAACATGGATTGAACAAAGGATGAGAACTCTTAGTGAAGAGTTGATGGTTGATCTTGAAGCACCATACAATGAAGGAGAACTGCTACAAAATAGCTTTATGGGAAGCACCAAATCTACTCATACTAAAGGTAATATTTTTATGATTAATGATTTGTTTTTTGTGACAAGGAATGAAAAGAAAGGCAATTGTCTCATTGAGACAACTTTGATAAAGAGTCTTCTTGGAGAGAAGACAGTGATGGATAACTTGGATCACATGGACCAAAATGATGTGTTCAAAATTCCATGGGAGAAGGATTATTGTAAAGTCATTGTTTTGAGAGAATATTTGTGTGAGGAGAAACTTTATGTTACATATGTAGTTGGTAATCATATGGCCATATTTGTGGTGATTTTTTGTGTGAAAATATGTGAAAGAGTTGTATGGTATAATCATCTATGTGATATTATTAATTGTAAATACTCATGTGGAGTATTGTTTAGTGTTGAAGATGTAAAAGAAGATCAAGAGAGTGGTTTAAAGACCATAATGATAAATATGTAAGAGAGTGGTTGCTAAAAATCACAAGAGTAGATAATTTTGTTGAAGGGGGAGCTAATCAACAAAAGAAGGCACTCAAGCATTTGTAGGAAATCCCACATAAAGAGTGGAAGGAGTTCCACCACAAGTATTTTACAAATTCTAATTTCTTGATTCAATATTGGAGGAAACATAAGAGAAATGTTTTCTTCCAACTCTATGATGCTTAAAGAACTCTTGCATGAGTGTATTTAGCATCAAGGGAGAGAATTTTGGAATATTCAACATTGTCCTAAATATCTAAGTATTAAGTTAATCTTTAGATTATCTTTGCTAAGTTAGTGGTTAGTTTAGCTTTGAGGGCATATAGCAAAATAAGTTAGAGTTTACTAAAAATAATGAATGAGTCATCTAGATTAAGTTAGATCTCCCATGAGAATAGTATTTTGCAACCATAATGTGCTAATATCTAGTTCTTCCAAAGAACTATAAATGTAACCTTTTTTACATGAAATATAATGTTCATTGAGGAAATCTCACAATTAACTCATAATGGCCATATATATTGAAAATATTGATGCCCATGTTTTCAGCTTGCATTAATATAAGGTACAAAGCCTCATATTCATAAGCATTTTTGGTACATGACCATGTCAGTCTATAATAAAAATCATTCTTTCCTTCGGACTGTGATTGTAAAACCACACCAACCCCTACACCATTTCTACATTTAGCACCGTCAAAGTGCATAACCCATGTTTCATTTTTTCTTAAGGATTCATTAGAAATAGTAGGGAGTTTCTTTTCCAATTCATTTGTGATACTGTATGTACCAATACCAGTTCCAAATTGACTATAATATTATTTGAAAGGTAACTCATCTTCAATGTCTAGTTCCTCAATGTTCTCTACTAGCTCAAATTCCTCCAAAGGGTTAAGGTTGCACATATCTTCAATTTTTCAATATGATAAACAACCATTTTAGGAGTTATCCTTTTCCTCTTTCCCTTGAAAGGTATTACCATACTAGAATAATCCATGTACATACATCCTCCTAGATTTGTAGTAAATTCTCTTGAGAGACATAACCCAAAATAGGGTTCTAAATCCACCACCACTATTTCATGTACTACAGTCACCTTAGGGGCTCTATGCAACCTCATAGGTACATCTTTAATAATCCTAACTATCTTGACAAATGTCCCATATAACTGTAACACTTTAGGACAAGACTGGGTATATTCCATACCCATTTCTTCATAGAATGTCTTAGGTATAACTATGGTTGATGCTCCTGAATCAATCATACAATTTTGGACTACCCATCCCTGCATTCTTAGGGATATATAAAAAGGGGAAGGTTTATTCTTTAGAATAGCAGGTGTCATTTCTTTCTTTTCTGATGGTATACTGAGGATGGTAGTGGCTGGTTTGTTCTAGGGATTTTTGCTGAGGGAAGCTTTAAGCAGGTCAATATGGCATAGGATAAAAAGGGTATCATATAGGCTAGATTTTGATGGAATCTTTTTCATCTCTTCCACAATGTTATACTTAGACTTGGTTAGGGATAGTCTTTCCAGTCCTCTGTCTGGCTCACCATACCTCCTTTTGTATTGTTGGGTTACCTCTAACATTTATCTTTTGGTAATAGAGGGGAACCTGAGCCTTTCTTGTTCTTCACCCTTGGATTTAAATTTGTCTCCTTCTAGTATTCTTTTTGGATTTTTAGGGAAATTATTAGTTTTCTCTTTTCCCTTGGCTAAGGGAATAGGAAAAGTGTCACTATTCTACGAAGGAAAATCAACCTTATTTTGAGAAGGGACCTGGAATTATCCCATCTTTTGAGGGTCTACTTGTAAAGCTTTGTTTCTAGACCTTGTCATAACAGCACTGGGATTTCTTCCTCCAACTCTTTTCCAACCATGATCTGATCAGGGTGCCATAACATATTAACTCTCCATTTATGATTTCTTTCAGTTTTATTTATGTCTTGTTGAACATGGTGTTGATACATCACACAATACTATGAGTCATGTGGGTCGTTGTATACTAAACACCAGATATTTGCAAGAGTGGTATCTACAAAACATTTTGAATCTTCATATGCTACATTTACCCTAACCTCGATACTATTACTAGGGCCAAGCATTTGATTTTTTTTTACATATGGGAATATCCTTTGTTGTGACCTTTCCTGATCTCTTTTCTCCATTGAATTAATTCTGTTACTTAGATTTTTCATGGTATTTTGTATGTCCAAAATTGCAAAAAATTCTTCAGAAGGTTGAGAAGAAAGAGGGGCAAAAGAGGGTATGGAGGACACAGGTTTAGGTCCAGGAATTGAATTTATATTAGGAGAAAGTAAAGAAATGGGGTCCATGTAGTAAGGTTTTATGAATTGCTCATGACTACTACTGGTTTCTGAGTTGTAGGGCAACACAGTATTTGTGAGAATTCTTCCTACATTATTCATGATATTCTCAGCATGGATGGCTGCATTATAAACTTGAGAGAAAGTTTCAATTCTATATTGTTGTGTTTGCAGACCTAGCTTTGATCCCAGGACATGGATGTAATACATATAAGACAAACAAGCAACTGGTCTAGTAGTAGGGGGAATTCCCTTTCATGTTCTGCTAAATCTCAAATTAAAGTCTGAGACAGTTTCTTACTGAGTCTTTTGCATGGCTATAAACTGATTTAGCATGGGAAAGGGGTCAACAGATTCATTAAATTCTTCTATGAACGGATTAGCAAAATATTGCCATGAAGTGATAGAATTATCTTCCAGAGTTTTGAACTAATGCAATATCTTTCCACGAAAGGATAGGGCTAGAATTTTGACAATAACATTTTCTTATTTTATGTTGTGGATTGCTTCCAGATTCAGGATATCTTGGCAGTGCTCATAAGTTGTTTTCCCAAATCTATAATATGTGGGGGTTGCATTAGAAATAGCCTGAGGAATGACATCCATTTGTGCTAATCTAAGGGGCCCAGTTGAATCTTAATTAGGGTATTTCTGTAGTGGCTGATTGTGGGCCACATCTTATGTCATATTTTTGGTTGTAGGTCTTCTTGGGGGAACTATTGGGTTTTCTTCCAGAAGTTCTTCTTCTTCAATAAAATCTTGATCTAAACTTCTGATGATAGCAGCCCCTCTCTGAGGTAACTCAAAATGCAAGAAAGAATCGGGGTTGTTCCTATTATAAGACCTAGGATACATGAAAGGGTACTAGTCTACAATACGTTTTTAGGGTCTTCTGACCAGGGAGTCACCAGGTGAACTTTATTTTCTCCACTAATAATGTCAAGACAGTTCATCAAATCTTGATTCCTTTAGGATGAGATAATATTAACTCTTCTAGATGGGTTTCGTGTTCCTTGTGAACCATACCATTGGGCATGCCAAAAAATTTTGGGCATTGAATTACACCAAGTTTTACTTGATAGTGCAACCGTCTACCTTCCTACTTTCTGTTTAGGCTTACACCTAATAGCTGTAGCTCAACACTCAACATTGGAGGGACCAAAATCAGGGTTTTTGATCCAACCTCCAGAGTAGGCTGGTTCCTTGTCAACTTAGCAGATTGTTGACACAATTATGCTCAATTAGGGCTTGGAGTTTAGGGTAAGAGAAGTTTAGGATTAGAGAGATGTAGATATCAGTGTACGGATAGGTTAACAACATTGCATCACCATAAAAACCCCCCAGAAAACCATATTAAAGACATACATTCAGATAAACCCTTATCTCAAGATAGCTCATTTCAGATATTAAAGCATAACAGAGAAATGTTATAGCAAGCAATTTCAATATCCAAGAAATGATAATCCAAATAGCAGAATTCACTAAAACTAGATTTTACATAAATGTACTTACTAATAACACAGAATAAACTTCAAAGCAAATTTCAATTACTCATAAAAACTAGTAATCCAAGATAGGCACAAACTAAACATCTAAGTATTCATTGAAATGCAACTATGAAATCCAAACCTCTGACATCAAGCATGGAAATTTAGCCTTAAGGTAAAGATCAATGTATTACTCCTTTCATTCAGCTCTTCAAAAATATTTACAATGGTACAGGCAAACACGCTAGAGTCAACCCTTCAAAATGAGGGTTCGACCTCTACTTATAGTTTTTCATATTACAAATCAAGAAACAATACATCAAATCTTGTTACAATAACTCAGCAAAGAACTTAGCTGGCATTAGCTCATTGGTTAAACCTTTGAGAAATCTGCTAAAAGGGAAACTGCCATGGCAACACGGGTTCTCTACAACTTTTTGGTCGCTCATTATAACTGTAGTCCATAACATTCTAGATCATGCACTTTCATAGATCTTTCTTGGGAGTAGAGTGCCACTGTCGATCTGCAATTTTCTCTAGTTTGATATTTTTGGAAACCCTCGACGCTTCATCTTTTGGTCAATATGTTATAGTTCTGGTGCAGGAACATATTTTAAATGGCCCAAATTTAGCAGACTAACCTCCACCATTGATCTTCTTTATCTCGTGGTCTAGATTAGATCTTGTATAAGCTGAGAGCCCATCCATTGGACGACGTCGCTTTAATTAGCAGTAAAACATCAAATATGGATCTTGGAAATCCAGACCTTGAATCCGCTCTGGAGCTTTTATCTTTTCTAATCCACATTAAAAAATTGTTGATGTCACCTCTTATTTATAACTTGTGCAGATTTCATTTCGGATAGAATGAGTGTCTTCCTTAGTCCGGATTCGGAGTCAAGTTCTTACCTCATCCCGCCATTCCGCCTTATCTTCATTCCGGATAGAAAAAGACTCGTTTATTCTCTAGATTGTCAATCCGTACTTTTCATCTGCTTACGTCATCATCTCCTTGAGACTTTTGTGGATTTGAGGATAACACTAATTCGAGGCGGGGAGCAAAAGAGTTTCCAAAATCGGGTATATGCAAAATGGTCATTTCACACTTTTTTATTGCTGATGTCATCACCTTTCACAAAATTTTGTAGAGTTTGCAATCCTACTCCAATCCAGACCCAGAATAGAGTTCTCTGGAATCATTTTAAACCAACAAAACTGCATGACTGTTGAGCGAATTTGTCTTATCAACCTTGTTCTAGAGCGGAATGGCAGTTTTATCACTTAGTAAAAATCACACAAAATTCTACTAAGACATTGAGCTACTTGGTGCCAATGAGATTTGAACCTTGGTGTGGGCTACATCAACTATTTGTCCCAACCATTGAACCAAAGATCCGTTGGCAAAAATTTAAAGTAATATAATATCTTGATAAATTTGAGAATAATATTTTAATTATGATAAAATTTCTAATAAATAAATATAAGTATTCAAAGAAATCATTTTGATTTTATATTATGTTGTATTTCAAAACATTTTTAAGAGGTACAAAAACAAAATTAAATATATTTATATATATTTTTTAATGTTTTATAAAATTTAATTTTTATTAAACGTTTTATTTTTGGAAGAAAAAAAGAGAAAGATAGAACTAGGTGTACATTAAAGGCCTTTCTCCTTGTAAATCAAAAGGAGAAAGGAGCCTAAACCTTTATCATTACATTATCCTCATAAAAATAAAATTTAAAAAATAAAATACTTTTACATATAAAAATAATCTATATAATAAAACTAAATAAAAATTATTATGTATGTGTTCTGCTATTTCGATAAGGGTCCATTGTGAAACATTATAGTTTAAAAATTTATTTTTAGTCTGTTTTGATAAAAAAAATAAAAAATACATAATAAAGAAATATTGGGATAGGAGGAGGAACAGAAGGTCTAGCATGCTTACGGTATTACGTCCCATTGGTGGCAGTAAGGAAAAGATTTAGCTTGCAAATGATCACAGTGTTTTTCTCAACCCCACTTACATATCGACTGTATATAACAAAGCAGTTTGACTAATGCTGCCTGAAATAACGAAGACACGCATGACGGACGATGATGTTATGTGGTAGGAAGCTTTTAACATAGTGTATCTTGGAACACACTCCTTTTCAAAACTCTCGGTCGTTACAACAACAAGATATAATTGAGCAAAACCGGAGAAGAAAAAGAAGAAGAATAGTAGCGACTCACTCAACCAGTCAAAGTTTTAGTTGGTCCACCAAAACTACAGATCCACCAACTCTATAATTCAGTAAAGACTTTCCATGATGGCACGGACATAATTTCATACTTCGACTTAAAAATGGTAACGATCGATCTCACCGACAACCACTCTTCAGTAACCAATTGGCCCCCTGAATTCATGGTACTACCTACCACTGATACATGCTTCCTAAAAATTGAACACAGGCAACACAACCTACACGCACTAGAATATGATGTAGACTGCTGACCTCTCAGATTTACTAAGTTGGTGATGCAAACTCTGAGGGCACTGATGTAGCTGGTGCGATTCCCAAAGAGGCCACTATAGATATGGCCAGTACGATTCTCGAGCAGGCCATTGGAGAACTGACAAGATTCTAAGCTATCATGGCATGTGGATCAAGGAAGCAAAGCTGACATGACAGGAGAACCAAGGTACTACTGATAGGGCACTGACTAGCTAACATGCCAAAGTGGACGACACATATCTCAATACCTAACATGGTAGGATCTTATTCATCCTTTGAGGTGTGATGTGGCAGAATCTAGCTTGGGATCACATGTGACGTGGCAAGTAATGCTTTGCTAGAATGGACAACAAAAGTACATTATGGATGGCCCGATTGTCTGACGATAATTGAAAGAAATAATGATTTAATTTCTTTTTATTCGACTCAATCATCCCCAACGGGATGAAAGTGGGATTATCTTCCTACATGTTTAAAAAAACCATCGCGCTAACCATTACAAAACAAAGCAGACACTTGTTTTGATTCCAAAGGCAGCCCATGACGTGGTGGTAATACTTCTTGCATGGTGTGCTTAAGGTCTGCGGTTCAATCAGTGACCTATATAGACTAAAGCAATTTATTTTTCAAAGGCTGAAAGAAAATATATTAAATTCAATTTTTTTGATTATGTTTTTTTTTTTAAATTATTTATTAGTTATAAATTATTAATAATTTAATTCCTTATTGTATCAATTCATTTTTTTTTGAGATTAGAATTATTTTTACAATAATATTTTATTGTTTATTTATTTATACTAATTTTTAATTAGGAAATTGCATTTAACTTAAAATTGTAAAGTTTTTTTTTGAGACATTAAACACTTGTTTCTTTTATTGAAATTCAAAGGGAACATTTTGTAATACTTTGCTACTCACCCATTATTTGTTTTGAGAGCAATATTTTTGTCTCATGAACAAGAAGACTTGTATGAAGAAAGTTCTTCGTCATCAAAGAGTTATAAGAAAGAGGAACGAACTTCGATGACAAACAAAAAAATCTCATTTTCATCGTATGCTTTGAGAGCATCAAAGAAGTTTACCTCGTTTTAACACTTACACTAATCCTTGGGAGAGCTTGGATAAAATTTATGGTCCTATGAGGATTCGATAACCCTTTGATCCTAATGCCCCTCCCATATTTGAGTGTTGAAAACTAAAAGGGTCCACTAAAACCAAGTCATGTGTCGACTGGTTTTGGAAGCCTTTCAAACACGGGTCGTGTGTCGACTTGTCTTGAAAGGAGTGATATTTTGTTAATTTTGCAAAACAAAGGGTGGAAGACAAGAAATTGTATTTCTTTTGCAAAATTGTAACACAAAAGTGAGGAGCACTTTAAAAAAAATTAAAGTTGTTGAATTTTTAAAACAAAAATAAAAGAAAATTATTTTATACCACATTCTTTGCAAATTTGAAAAACAAGAGGAGACAAAATATAACAATTTTTGCACAAATCAAAAATTTTGTTGCAAAAATTAAAAGGTACATTTTTGATTTTACTCGACACCTTTATTTGCAAATTAGGTGCATTTTTTGCAGTGACCAACACCTAAGTGATAAGAATTTTGTGGGCATTCTTGTTTGATTATTGCATTATTTTTTTGCAATTATAGGTCATAAAATCAAGAACACTCAAACCCCCAAAATTTTACAATAATTTGTGTCAACCATTGCACAGGTTTACAGCCAATTTCAATTGATATTCTCTTCTAAAACAAAAAACCCCTAATTCACTCTTATTTGTTTGTCTTAATTTCCTCAAACTTATTATCCCTCTTCAAGAGGATTTTCAGGAAGGTGCCATTAAATACCACTTAAGAGTGAAAAAAAGATCATCTTAGTAAAAATTTTAGGACCTTCATCATGGCAACTATAAAATACTTAAATGATACACAATTGCTTAAAGGTCCTAAATATTCAGCATGGAAAACTAATATGAAAGCCATCCTAACTATAGAGGAAATGTGGGATTTAGTAGATGGCACTAAATCAAGATCCACATCAGCAGGAGCAAATCAAAAAGCATGGGACAAAAAGAACAATCATCTTATCATGTTGATCCTCCTAGCAACTACTGATGAGATCCAACCTCACTTAAGTGAAGCTAAAAATGGTAAAGATGAATGGGATGCACTTAGTACCATTTTTGAAGGCAAGAATCAATCGACTATTATAAACCTTCAAACACAAATTCATACACTCCATATGAAGTTAGGCGAATCAGTAGAACTATTCCTCTGTAGAGTTTTAGAACTGAAGTCAAAGCTAAATGATTTAGAAGCCAAAGTAGAAGATACTACTCTGACTTTAGTAATATTTAGGGCTCTTCCTGAATCCTATAAAATGTTGATTACATCCTTTAATGTATCTCAAATATCAATCACCTTTGTGGAGTTAGTCAATTTAATTCAAACATAGGAAGCAAATCAAATCCAAAATTATGAAGTGTCAAACAATACACTTTATTCAAACGATCAGGGTGAAAAGAAGAAAGGAAAATTTTAGAAAGGAGGATCATCTTCAAAAGGTAATGGAAAGAAACTTAAAAGAGGTTTTGCTTGCATTGTAAAAAGGATAACTATGATACCAATCGATGTTGGTTTAAAAATAAGCAAAACAAGAAAGGCAAAGACACATCACAGAAGCAAAACACAAGTAATATTGCTAGTGAAGTGTCTAATTCTAATTCTAATTCTGGTTCAGAAAGAGCACACAAAGTGCTCATGGCTAAGACAATATTGTAGAGGGAAATTAAATTTATCACCTTAAGAAAGCACCATTTCCTCTTTTTTTTTTTTTAGGTTTCATAAAAAAGCATAAGTTTTTGTTTGAATTACTTGTAATAAAGGGGTGATTGTATCTCTTTTATGCTTCATAAATAGCAAACTCTCATTTTTGAAGTACTTGTAACAAAAGGAAGAAATTTTTTGGTGAAAAAATTTCCTAGGAGGTAATCTTTGTACAATCCTTCACAAAGATTCTTGAGTTGTAGATCTTTTGCAATTAAGGGTGGATAAACATTTCTTTTCTTACTTCACACAATTATTTGTAAAAAGGGAAGAAGACTTATAAGGGTGTTTTTTTGGTAGCAACCAACACCTTAGTCACACTTCTTTCAAAAATTTTATTACAACATGTTGTGCAATAAGGGAGGAAACTTATAAGGGTGCATTTTTGAAAACGACTGTCACCTTAGATACCTTATCAATTTTCTTACAAAATCATATTGTAACTGAATGAACCTCATATGAAGTGATCTACTCTACTACACCTAGTAGTTATAGTGGTTGGTTACCCATGCAATTCGGTTGGATGACAAGATTACAATAAGGACATTCGTTGATGTGAATACAATGAGAGGAATGACCCATTTTTTCTTAGGAGGCATGAGAGCATTGTGAAAGAGCTTGAGCAAGAGCAATAACTAGTAGATCAACATATTTTTCGCTGTACTAGGGCAATTATATACATTACCCAAATAATGTAATAATGGGGGATGTTAGAGTAATATTCCATAATTTGGGATATTTACCCTTTTCTTACATTAGGTGGAATTTATTTTATTGCATGGTAAAAAGTAGCTTGTTACTTTTTACCACTAGTATTTACTTTTACTAGTTACCTAGGTTAGTTCTTTGGTTTACCGACATTTGTTTGGTCGGCTGATATTATGGATGGTAGGTTAGTCTACGTAGTCAATTTGATTACGTTACCCCTACTTTGTCCTATATATATTTTTCATATCAATCTAATTTTCTTAATTTTCTCCTAACTCCTATACATAAATCGAGGTAGCAAGTTAGGGGATAGTTTAATTTGATTTTTATGTTTTTAACTTAGGTTTGATTAATGTGGGTCAATTTTAACCCACTAAATTTTACCTCCTCTTTAGCACATTTTTGAAAAAAATACGTTAAAGATAAGATGACACGCTTTATGAGAAAGCAAAATTTTATTGCAATTCTTTTAGTGATTTTAATTCTTGTTGTCAAACTATTTTAGGTATGATACCCCCTTCGATTTTTTACACCAAATTCCCAGTTTGGTGAAAAACTCAAAAGTTGCATTTTTAGGGTAAAGAAAATTAGGGTAAAACTTAATTCATTTTTACTTTGTAGTTATTCTAAAATGAGCTCTAGGTAAAAATGGTAGAAATTCCACACCGAGATGATTTTGTGCGAACAAGAGCCAGCCAAATACAGGTAAGGATCTTAAACTAGTTTTCAATTAAAATTTTTAAATTTTTGTTTAAAATTTAGTTTTTTTTTTTTATTTAGGGCACAATAGTCGTCACACGGCTGTGTCTATAATATCGGTTCGATTTTCATAAAATTGGTTTGATTTTGATGATATCGACTGATATCAAATGAAATCAGTCGATATTATAGAAAACTGATCGATATTGCACAATATTGCCTGATATCAGATGAATCTATCTTATATCATACAAAATTACCTGATATCACTAAAAACCGATCGATATCAGATAAAATTAACCAATATCAAACAAAATTATCCAATATGAAAAAAAAATTGTTTATTTAACAAGTTATTGATTAAATTTTGATTTTTTTATTTTGTTAACAGAAAAAAGAAGTAAAGAACCGAGAATGGAGGTATGGTAGATTTCAAGCTGACATGAATGCCCTTTCACCAGTAGATAGGAGGACTCTTTATGCTACCAGGTTGAGACATGTGGCAGAAATACCACAAGTTTCATTAGACATGCGACTGTTGACTTCTTTGGATGAGTGATGGTACTCGAGTTATTCTTGCTTCTGGTTATCTATGGGGGAGATGACCCCTACATTGGAGGATATATAGAGGATTGTTAGAGTGCCTATCAGAGGTATGTTCATTGCTACTTTTGTTAATCAGAGTCAGGCACCCTAATTATTGACAGGTGACTCTAGATTCCCTCTAAATAAGGGAGGCATTGGTATTGAGATTTTGAGTGAAAGGGATGGGGTTTCTTGAATAATAGTTTTGCTTGATGGGATTGATGGAGGATTGCTTTTGAGCCACTTCAACGGCTACCATATACCATGGAATCTGGAAGAGGTTTTGGAAGAATTTATGGATCAAGGGATACAATTTACATGAGGGCCCTTTATGTTATTTCATTTGTATAGGACTCTTTTAAGGGTCGTATACAAGGGTGGTGCACCATTACCTGTTACTTATTTTATATAGGTTTGGTCATGGAAGCACATATCAATTTGAAGTATAGCATGGCTTCCATTAGTAGGGGTGGATGTAGAGAGACCTAGGGCTTTCTATTGGTGTCCACATAGAGCTCTTGGGAGTTGAATTACTCTAGATACAACTAGGAGGCTGCTGGACGAGTTGACAACAAACAACATCACATGGAGGCCTTACAGAGAGCATCCAGGGTGGAGAGAGGATGGCTATCATCTAGCTCACATGAGGTAAGTTATTTGGTTATGGATGGTCCAAGGTGATATGGAGTTCCACCACATCAATCGAGTTATGTGATAGTTCAGGTTGCAACAGGATATCCCTAAGACTAGGGATTTCTATTTTTCTAGGGTAACTCAAGATGCTATTGCAGTGAGTGGTGCACCTAGCATGACTCAATTTATGAATCCTGATACATATGACAAGGTGGTTGCTATAGCTGATAGGGATGACGCTAGGTGACATATGGATATAGAGAGTGGTATGCTAGGATCCAACCTATGAGGATTACTAGGTGGAGGACTACAGTAGAGCAAGCAACTAAGTGGGTATGGCAGCGGTAATGCCCAACTATCGGGCAACAGTAGCAGAGGGTATAGGTACCCTCTAGGAGAGAAGGACCTCACACTAGGGATGGGCATCAACACCATCTAATGCAGTAGAAGGCATCTGGGGTTGGTGAGAGATCTGAGAGGACTAGGGGGAAGAGGAGGGAGGGTGAGAGGAGAGCATATTATCAAAGGGTGGGGATGATAGGTTTTGGTAGTTTTGCACTATGCCACATTGGATTTTTAATAAAAAAAAATTATTATAATGTGAAAATAATGTTCATATGTTGATATAGCATTTTGCTAAATTTCATATATTACAATTATTTTTATGTGTATTTTCTATTTTTCATGCATCCTTTGGCTTGAAAATAAATGGTTTGAGGTACTCTAATGGAAAAATATTGAAAACAATTTGAATTGAATCACCCACAAAAATAGAGTACAAAAATATCAAGTGGGCCTTGCTGAAAACAAAGTCACTTTCGCCCTAAGTGTAGGGTGAAAGTGTCACACATCCAAGGTTGAAGTGAAGGTGAAAGAGTAGCAAAATAAAAAATGGCCAAGTGTAAAAGGTGCCAAGTTGTAAAATAATGTTTACCCCAAGGATGGGATGAAATCCTTGTTCACCCCATTATTGGACAAATGTATCTAAAATTTCAGAGGAGCACCGAAAGACCTAGGAACGCATTCACCCCAAGAGTGGGGCGAACGGTCCATTCACCCCTATTAGGGGTGAACATCGTAAAAAGGTATATCATTGAAAAGTCAATTTGGATGGAAATATTAAAATTAGTTTCACCCTTGTGGAGGGGCGAAAATACCTTTTGCCCTTCTAGGAGGTGAACGTACCAGTGAAGGTAAATTTTGGGTGAGCGCATCATAGATATTTATTTTGGGTGAATTGAATGTGAAAGCAAATTTTAGGTAAGGATATTATAAAGGTACGTATTCAGATGAATGTGTTGTGGCAAAATATTTTGGGTGAATGCATGACAAAGGTAAAATATGGTGGAAGCAATTTTGTTGGCCCAAAAGGGAAGGCGATAATATTTTTTACCCTTTTTGAAGGCAAACATATATTTTAGAATGGATGAAACAATTGTTGAAGGTACTTTCAGTAAGGAATCAAAGGATTGATTAATGCTAGGAACAAGGGATGCAATAGAAAGAATAAATGTGCATTCATAGATTGTTCAGTTTAGGAGAATTATTGCAGTCAATAACATCATAGGTTTTAAAGAAGTGCCTAAGTCAAGTGAATGGTCGAAATTAAATGATTGAAGCAAAAAGTAACTCAGGTCATAAATATTGAGAAAAAGAGACTACAACATGTAAAAAGAGTAAGGTTATTTTCATGCTTTCCAAAGGAAGGCACATTTTTGAAAATTGTGAACGTATCAAGTCAATGACCAAGCCTTGCGGTTTTCTATGCAATGACACCTATAGATGCATATTTCTTGAAGATCATTCCTTGAAACCTAGATTGTCATTCCAAGAGAATGAATTTTCAATATTTCTGAGGAGGAATTTACTCACTATGGTTCCTGATCTATGATTATTTTTTCTCCATGTGCATTTAATGAAAGAGGTGAAACCCTATATAAATATTACTCAATTCTCATTGTAGATGAGAGATTGGACACTTTGTGAGAAAACTCTCCAAGTTTTCTACATCAATAAAATATAAAAGGCTTTTGAATTTGTGAGTTATCTTGTGTGCAATTTCCTTTTATATTTGTGCACTTCTATTTTATATTCATGTGCATTATTTGTTGTTAGATTTGAATTATACATCTGAATTTAAATATTTATAATGAGGGAGTGAGTACTGGAGTGTTACTTTGGAGGTTTTTATTGCAAGTTTATAAGTAAATTTTGCTACTATTATTTTGTTATATGCTATTTCATGCTTGGGTGAATTTCCTGCTATTAGTCTTCTTGAATCCTACACCTTCAGCTTGTTTTCATATTTCCTATTTCTTTATGCAATTTCTAATCTCTTTCCTACAACTCTAATATTCACCTAGTGTAGGATTTATCTTGGGAGCCAGCCTTCTCTAGATATTGACACAGAGGACATTTATTTTCTTCGGTTATTAAATTTTGACCATATCTAGGGTGCACAAACACAATTTTTTATGATTAGGCAGATATTTGACCAATAATTTTTGGCATGCCCGATGGGACCCTGAAAGTTCCACTTTCGACAGTATTAAGGTTTGATGTTCACCTTTGTGTTGTATAGTTAGAACATCTGGTGACTCGATTATACCCATAAATCTCTAAACGTGGGGACAACAAAAGCTGTGTCTCATGAATACAAGATTGAAGGAATTTTTTTTTTTAAATTCTATTGAGTTCTATGAGCTTGATATCCAAAGGTTAGGCAAACATTCTCAACTAGGCACTCTACATCGTACATCCTCATTACCTCATACATCCCATATATCATCTATCACATCCTCATGACTATTTGGTGTATTTTCTACTCCTAAAAGTCCAATTATTATTGCCACCGGGGTTATGCATAAGGGGTTGGACTCAAAATGTACTTGTAAAAAAATAGTGAATCCTAATCAAAATCAAGGTGAATCATAGAAAATCCTAAGAAAATAAAATCGATCATCTTCATACCAAATTTTGGGGTATTTGAAGCCCTAAAATGTAAGGTCATATTTGGGGCCACTTTTGACCTATTAAATAATCTTATAACTTCATAAAAACACCACCATTAGATCAACCTTGAAAAGAGATTTCCAACGAGTACAAATATGCCTATGTTTGGATATATATTATGGTAAATTAATCCTTAACAACATTTGGTCCTAAAAATTTTAGGCGAATGGGCCGACGTAGAGGGTCCTCATATTCACCAATTTACAATGTTGAAAATCCTAATATTCATCCAATTTATGAATATTCACCACTATGCATAACTCTGACTGCCACTATCATTCCTAAATATCCACCTCACACACCATTTCATAGGGCCACAACAACCACAACCACCAAGGTAGTTCCCAACATGGAATATCTTAGGGGTTTTTAAATTACAAGCATAAAATACAATGCCTCAAGCAGCTTTGAAGGCTTTTACAACCTATGATGGTACTGGTAAAATGACCTATGAACATATTCAGGATGTAGCTTCTTTGGCTATGATCCATGGAATAACGGATGAAGACGTAATGGTAAAATTATTGGTATTGTTGTTGAGAGGGAAGTTGTTGTATTGGTACTGATCGTTGAAACCTGGAACTATTACCTCATGGGATCAGTTGGTAGAGTTATTAATTAAGAATTTTCATGAACAAGCTGACCTATACTTCTTTTTGCATCAGTTTACAACCATCCAAAGACATTCGCAGGAGGAGATAGTTGATTTCAATGTCAAGTTTAGCCGAAGCTGGAAAAGAGTTCCTGATGGCTTGTGGACCATGCATGAATAAGTTGCATTCTATTACCTTAGGGAATTCAACACTAACATTGGCATGGTTTTTTGGTAAACCAATGTGAATACCTTCCCTAATTTGTATACTCAAGCCTAAAAAGCTAAATTTGACTCGATTGCTATATGCAATATCCCTCCAAAAATTATGATACCTATTCTACCTAACCTACTATAGCATTTGTATTCAAGTATATTTTTATAGCCTATGCCTTCCATGTACCCAGTTACCTAATGGAGTTTAGGCCTACCTAAAATTGCTCTGTTCCCTACCCCACAACTTATTGCTCTAATATTTTTGTAGCTACTTACTCTGATAGCACCATAATTGCTAACACCTATCCCTTTCCCAACATTGCCAACACCACTAGTTCCACTACCATTACCTACTCCATCATCTCCTCTACCTTTGTTAGTGCTCTCTATACCTTCTAACCCTGATACTTTCACGAAATTGTTATAAGAGGTGAAATATAATAACTTAGCCTTACGAACAACATCAAATGAGCTCACGATGGTAAGGAAGAAGCAATCCAAGGCTGAATTTTGGTCGAGGAGATTTCAAACTCCATCGATTACTCGAGAGCAAACATCTGCTAGTAGAGGCCTTGAGAAGAGCACAACCGTGTTAGAAAATGAGGAGAATAGCATGATAGAAAAGGTGTACTGGTGTTCAAAATACAACAATCCTCATGGAGAAGAAACCTACATGGTGCATATGAACTATGTGCAGGCACTTGCAAACTTTTTAGCTAGTGGAAAAGTCAACATGATCAGGGAGGCTAATCACAATGTTATGATTCCATCCTTGGAGTAAGTTTTGGTTCTTATGAGGTCCAGAAAGAAACCAATAATTGTAGATCTAGATGATCTTGAACCCTTGAAGGTTCCTACGAAACAAAAGGTGCAAAATGAAAAAGGAAAATCTCCAATGAAAGCACCTGGTGCAATGGGTAAGCAGCAATATTCTATCATGTTGAAATATTTAATGCCTAAGAAAGCACAATAAAAGTCACAAACAAAGGCATCGACTTCACAACCTGCAATAGCTACCCAAATGCAAAATGAAACAAAAGAGCATTCCAAAGAATGCCTCAAATACCCATCATTGACCAAGCGATAAAGGGTGGAAGCTACTCACCAGTACTGGGATAATTTGCAAGAGAAAAAGCTTTGATCGTATTAAATTAAAACATTGTGGAAGAAATGAAGAAGATAGTTGTAGACACCAAAACAACACCAATCTGATTATGTGACTGCAAACACTGATCACTTTGACACACACAGCCCCAAGGGCAACCTCTAGAGGTTAAAAAGTTGTCCTAACCACTCTCACAGCAGTTTTGGAAGGTCAAAAATCATTTTGGCACCTTCAGGAACTTTGCTCAATATCCGTTCCACCTTGGAACAAATTCAAACTGGGATTCGCCCCACCCAGGGATGAATTTTGAATTCGCTCCAGGGTGGGGAAAATTGTAGGTTTGACGGGCAAAAATTCAAATCTTGACAAATGGCACCTCGAATCTTCCACTTAATGCCTCCTTCATTTCATGGGAGCATGGGTGAGCATTTTCAAGCGTTAGAGGCTGTTACAAGGGCAGTCATGAAGCCCCTAATCAAGGAGGAATTTTCTCTCCCCTGGAAGGGCATGGCTACCATGTGGCGCCTCTGCATGCTCATCCCAAGAGACCTCCAGGTCTATAAATTGATGAGTTTCCTCATCCCAAAATATGTAGAGAAGGAGCATTTTAGAGCAACGAAGTGCTGTCATTTTCTTTACATGCCTCACACCTTTTGGATTTGCGCCTTTCACATCCTTGATCTCCTTTAGAGAGGAGGTCATTGGGTGACTATTGGGAGGATGAATATCAAGCCCAAAACCTGACATTTGGCCACAATATCCAACCTAATTTCCCAAAAATACCACACAAGAGGTTTTGGACCCATCCCAAGTGTATTGGTGCTGAAATCAGACCCCAAACGACGGTCAGCTTGCCCCATGGGCACCCCCTCCCACACTACCACAATCTTAATCGCCCCCTTTCGAAACGATGGGAATTTTGTGGTAGATTTGTTTTCTCTCATTTTTGCATTCATTTCTATGATGCTTAGATAGGTTTTCATTTGAATTTTGTCTCATTTTGAACAAGTTTGACCATATTTCTATCTTTGCTCGCTTCTACTAACTTATAGGTAGCATCGTCAAATTCTTGCTAACGGAGGCCAAATTGGGAAAATCTAACCATCTATGTCTTCCCAAAATGCTCCCAATTAGCTAACCCAAAGTTTGTAGGTCTTTTGGAGCTCCCTAGGAAGGACATTGGGACAACACCTTTTTGGCGTTTTGTTGTAGGTGAATTCGTCTTGCCTCGGAGTGAATTCAAATCGATGAAGAATTTCTTGACTATTCCTTTTGTAGTGTCCTCCTAGTGATGTTCTGATGCCCCTGTTAAAGTTTTAGAACATTTGGATTCATTTTAGTCTTAGTTTAATTCATTTTTTCTCATCTATTTATCACAGGCTTGGGGATTGCATGTTTTGTTTCATCTGTAGGTGCTATTGACTATATTTTGTTTCTTTGAACATAGGACCAGAACATCAGAGGAGCATTCAGGAATCAACAGTCATAGACACAAGCGACGGTGATGTTTTGGTCCGCCCATATTAATTGTGGGCACGTAGAAGAAGGAAGGCTATCCATGGATGTAACCAAGAGATGGATTTAACGCTCCTTGCCCCTGAAAAGGGAGGATGAAAATTGTAACCAAGTTGTGAAATACATCAATAAAAGAGAAGGGCTTTTATTTCATTTGGGTTTCAATTCATGCTTTCTCCATTTCATGCATTTTTAATTCGTAGGATTCAACGTTAAGTTTAGTTTCAATTTTTGCATCGTGCTTGGAGTATTTCCTTTCTTGTTTTTGTATCCTCATGCTTCCAATAGCTATGAAATAGAGCCTATATGATGCACTGTAGTTGTCTGTACAAGTTGAACTATTGCAAGAATCTCTAAAGACTGCTAAATATCAAAAGAAAAGTCATTCTCAAATAGTGTCGGTGCAAGCACTGCCGACTTTGGCCACCATAAAGAATAGGCGACCCCCATTCTATATGTCACTCAAAATGGAAGGGTGTATTGTACACAATTGTATGATTGATTCTGGTGCTATGACTACTATCATGCCAAAGGAAATATGTGAAGTGATGGGGATGGAATACACATGAAGTAGCCCAGGAGTATTGTAGTTGGACGGGAATCTGATCAAAGTGGTGGGAGTAATAATTATGTGGATTGTAAAAATCACCAAGGATATGGTAATAAAAATGGATTCACAGTTCTTGAAGTATTGATCTGTAAACCATATGAATAATCCTACATTACACTACAAAATGGAAGATGATGATATTTTAGTTGTTTTCTTGTATGATAGTTAACTAATTTTCACATGTATATCATCAAGAATGAAATAAGAGTTCAAACAAGTGATGATGAAATAATTTGAAATGAGTCCTTTGTATTTCATGCATAATTTTATTTGCATAAAGGTACATAAAAAACATGGGTAGATCTTTTGTATGGGCAGATTTTAGATTTGTTGAATATGTGTGGCATGAAAGGTTGCAAATATGTTTGTAACCCACTTACATAAATCATAAGAATATGTAAGGATGATGAAAGTGGAGGAGTGGATGAGAAGAAGCATAAAATTTGTAAGTGTAGCCTTATGTACTTGATAATAATGAGAATATATATTGTATATCTAGTCTCTATGGTTTCAAGAGTTAGGATCAAATCATAAAATATCTTCTTCTTTTTTATTTGTGGAAAAAAATCATAAAAATATAATATGAGACTAGCTAAGATAATTTTGAGGTACGTGAAAAGAATTTTGAATTATCAAATCTATAATACTTCCTGGAATAAGATTGAGTTTGTTGGATACAATAATTCAAAGTAATGAGGCTCAATTGATGATAGGAAATTTACATTAAAAAATGTTTTTCATTGTAAAATGTTTTCATATTTTTGACTTCAAAGAAACAAGTAATGAATGCACTCTCAATAGCATAGGTAAAGTATATACCAACTACATTAGTAATACATAAATATCATGGTTGAGGCACATCCTAATCCTGGTAAAATAAGAAATACCAACTACCATTTTTTGTGATAACATGAGTGCAATTCGAATGACTAAAAAACCTACTTTTCATACAAGATAAAATTACATTTAGTTGGAAAATAATTTTATTAGAGACATAGATAAGAAAAATAATTTTAATTTACCATTGCAACAAAAAATATATATATCCAATATATTTTACAAGGATAGCAACAAAGACTCAATTTGTTTCACTCAATTAAAATGACTTTTTTTGCATTTATTATCAAAGAGGAGAGTGTTTTAAATTGCAATATTGAATGAGACAAAAACTAGAATAGGACAAAAATTAGAAGAGAATAAACTAGGACAAAAAAAGAGAGTTAGAATTGGAATTGTAAGTAAAATCTAAAAAATGAAAAAAGAAATACAATCACCCATATGAGGAGAAAATATGAAGCATCCAAAAAATTAAATATGTATAGGGAGAGAGAGAAAAATATAGATAGATAGATAGAGAGAGAGAGAGAGAGAGAGATGAAGATGAGTGAAGGCTACCACTAAGGAAAATATTCTCAAGTAACTATTATCCAATAATTCATAGACAACACTCCTTTATGGTGACAATATAACATTGCATAAGAATACAAGTCTAGATGATAACACTCTTTATGACAACCATTTCCTATGACATTGATGTCTCACTTCCTTACGATGACAATATCTATGAATTTAAATCTATAAGAAAATAATCTCCTCTTGTATGATATGGTTAATTTCAATAAAATTATATCTAAATATGGTGATGTCTCAATAAAATGACCTTGCATGAGGTAGGTACAAAAAGGACAAGTCAATCTAGGTTCTGAATCCCCATGATGATACTACTCAAAATGTCTAAGCTACTTAAAGGTGCAATATGACCCCACTAAAAATGATAGTCCTTGAGACAACAAAGTATCATGACTCACAATTAGACTATAATATCTTATACAACATAGCCAACATTTTTTGAGACAACATATCATTAGATTGCATTACCACAAAAATGTGATTCCATAATACAATGGGTCACTTGATGTAAATTTCACAAGACAACATTGTATAAGATAGCAAAGTCATTTACTAGACACATGATCTAATATTTATAATAGTAGTTCTCTATGATGACACCTAGAATTCAATTGAAAAATACCTACATCTTCTTATTTATGAAAACCCACTTGAATGTAACATTGAATTCCTTTAACTCAAGAATTGTAATAACATGTTATTATCCTAGTTGGCTAGTATTCCCATTCACACAAAAATATTTCTTTATTTGAACGATTCCCAAATTATCATTCAATGATGATCATGCCTTTAATATAATGGTTCTCAATGTACTATAATATTATTGTTTCTTAGGCTATAACCATATTTAATATTCTCCTACAAACCTATATGCATCAAATTTAAACAAATATATAACTTACAATACAATGGCACATTGCATTCCACACTCTATATGCATAGAGAACAAATTAGAAAAATATAAATAATTAGATTTTTCAAAATCCTACTTGACAATTACAAATTAATAGTGCTAATCATAGGACACATCCCTAATCTAGCTACCTCTCTCTCTAGACCTTATTTACATATTATTTTCTCTTAATTTTGGACTTCTTATCCTCCTTATTCCCCACTAACTTCTCTTCTTCTTCATCTACTTTTCCCATGTATGTTTACCCCCTTTATAGCCAATATATGGTTCCTTTTATACATGTAATAGGTAATTATAAGAAAATTGGTAGTTACCTTACTTGTAACCATCCAATTTCCTTCACATCATACTCACCAGGTTAAAGAGGAAATGTTCCATGAGCTCTAATTCATGAACATAAATTATTCTTTCAAGCTATTACCTTTTTAGCTTGGTTGTCTTCATGAGGCCACCTATGTGTTGTTGATCTTACCTTCATCTAACAACAAAACCTCCTCTTATATAACACAATCAATATTCTTTGCACTTTGTCTCATTCCTTGACATCCATCCAACCACAACCAACATATATTTTATTGGCTACATTTTATTGGTTCCAACACCTTCTTTTGAAGTGATTAAGTGATGGAAATCAACAAACAAGAAAACCAATGATACACAGGTGTTTCAGAGAACAAAATATTTTTCTTCCTTTCATGCCAAAATGAGGATAGAAATAGAAAAAAACCTTTCACAATTTCGAAAATACCCTCAAAAATACCCTGTTTCTCCTTTTTCCTGCCTAAAATAATGCATTTGAAATTTGAAATTTGAAATTTGGGGGCAACTTGCCGAGGTCATAACTTTGTGCTCGTTGACTCGATTGACTATTACAACATATTTTTGAAAAGGGCACAAGACAAAATAAGTAGGGCTAGCCTTGGATCTTCATTCTAAGGTTTATGTCTAATTGAAACTCCTCAAATTCAGCCTCTAAGGCCTTCAAAAATATCTTACAAGTTTTACTAGTTTTACAACAAATTTAAAACAATTACATTTTTTTTTGGGTGATCTAAGATCACTATTACACCACTGGATTCTCCTGCATCAGAAACCCAGGGTAAATTGAGAAAGTGACCTTCACTTCTTTGTTGTTGGGAGAAAACCAAGTCATTTAACCTCAGCCTTCGACAACCAAGATGAATATTCAACAGGTCTGCCCTTCCACTTAACCAGATATTCTGCATACTACCTATTTTTGGTACTTTTACCAATGCGGGTATCCAGGATCTCTTTTATCTCTTTTGTATTTGGAGTAGATGCTGGAATATATCATAATTTTGTTACTGGTCCCTCACCATTGTTTTCTTCATGATATTCTACCAAATCTAAAATATTAAAAATAGGTGATATGTTAAGCCCACTTGGCAACTACACTTCATATGCATTGCCTGAATACCATTTTTCTATGATTTTGCATGGTCCAAACTTCTTAATTTTTAGGTTGTTATAGGTTTTAGTAGGAAACCTTTATTTTATCATATGGACAATAACTTCATCTCCCACTTCAAATTCCTTAAACCGTCACTTCTGGTCTGCCATTGTCTTGTACTGAGTATTCATCTTAGTGATATGCTTCTTAACTTCTTCATGCAAGATCTTCATATGCTTTGCAAAGTCTTCAGCCTCAACACTACACTTTTCCCCCGTATCTATCTTCCTTAACTCATAATCATTTCTTGGACTACTCCCATATATGATATGGTATTTGTTAGTACTCCTATTAATAGAATTATTGTATGCAAAATCTACCTATGGCAAAACCAAATCCCATCCCTTGGGCTTATTTCCTACCAAGAATCTTAGTAGATTACCCAAACTTCTATTCACCACTTCTGTTTGTCCATCATTCTGTGGGTGGTATGCAAAATTGAATTTCAGGTCTATCTTCAATTTCTTCCATAAGGTCCTCTAGAAATACCCAACAAACTTGGTATCCCTATCAAAAACAATACTCTTTGGTAGACCATGAAGTCATACCACCTCTTTTAAAAACAACCCTACAACATGAACTACATCATTAGTTTTTTGGCAGGGAACAAAATATGCCATATTTGAAAACCTGTCAACCACCACAAATATGGAGTCATTCCCCTTCTGTGTCCTTGGTAGGCCAAGAAAAAAATCCATGTTGATGTCCTCCTATGGTCTCTCTGGTATAGGTAATGGCTGATATAATACATTATTCTGTATCACACCCTTCGCCATCTGGCACACTCTACAACCTTGTATAAGTCTCTTCACATATTGCTACAAATATGGTCAATAGTAGTTCTCACTAACGAGGGCAATGGTCTTATCTCGACCAAAGTGTCCAACAAACCCTCGACTGTGCTTCTCCTTGACCAGATTATACCTCATTGAACTCCTTGGAATGCATTATTAGTTTCCTCTGAATAACATTCCATCTTGGATTAGAAAATCCAACCATTTTGTCCTATCTAAAGTAAGAGGTGCCATGCAAGCCCTTCAAGCCTCTACAAAATTTGGATCTTTAGAGTATAAAATCTTAAGTTCATCAAAAACTATGACTTCCACCTTCATTTATATCAATAAACATTGCCTTCTACTTAAGGCATTTACAACTCTATTTGACTTCCCACTCCTATGCTTCAACACAAAGGTATAAATCTGTAGAAACTCAACCCACTTCAGGTGCCTCTGATTTAGCTTCCCTTGGCTATTAATATATTGTAAGACCTGATTATTAGTATATAGAACAAACTATTTTGTCAAAAAATAATGCCTCCATTTATTTATATCTTGAACTATAGCATAAAACTCATGATCATATACATAATACTTCTTCATAGCATCATTAAGCTTCTCACTAAAATAGGCAACAATTTTACCTTCTTGACTCAACACAGCTCCTATGGCACTACCACTAGCATCACAATCTACCTGACACACCTTATTAAAATATAGAAGTGCTAAAATAGGTTGCTCTGTGACCTTCTTCTTCAACATATCAAAGATCTTATTTGCTCCTAAGGTCCACTGAAAGCATCCTCTATGGTGGTCATCCTAGCCAGAATTAACTCCTCTTGAATACTTGCTCTTAAGACATTAATATAATGGGCTACCTTCTCCTTTTTGACCTCAAAATGGCCTATTTTGATTAAAATTTTATAAAATTTCTCTATGTATTCTTTGATATACTTACTTTATTGCCTCAAACCTTGCATTTGCTTGAGTAGATCCAACTCATTATCAGTTGGAATGAACTGCCTCTTCAACTTCTTCACCATCTGATCCCACCTCATTATCCTTTCCTTCCATATTTTATTTTTATTTAGTTGCACTCCCTTCCACCATATGCTAGCATGACCCTTCATCTTGGTATTAGCAAACTTGACCCTCTCAGGATCTTCAACCTCCTCATACTCAAAGTATTCTTCCAAATTATTGATCCAGTCAATCAACTCCTCTAGATCAATATTTCTAAAATATGTAGAAACCTCCATATTCAGTCTCTTTCCAATCTGATATATGGCTCTGTATAACCTGGTTTTTGCAGGATCTACTACCTCTTCTTCCTTGAACTGGTCCTTTTCTTCTTCAACTTCATCTTCACTGCCATATTCTCTCCTTGGCTCAAACCCTCTACGTGTCTCCTCTTGTAGGTCTTGAACTTGCCTCCACAGTTTCTTCATGGAGGCATTTTGCTCATTTCTCTCACCAAACCCTAACCACATATCCTAGTGTAAATTGTCTCACATCCGATGCTTTGTTTACACACTCAAGAATTCCTGCTCTGATACCACTTGATGGAAATCAACAAACAAGAAAACCAATGATACATAGGTGTTTCAGAGAACCAAATATTTTCCTTACTTTCATGCCAAAATTAGGATACCAAAAGAAAAAACCCTTTTACAATTTTGAAAATCCCTTCAAAAATACCCTATTTCCCCTTTTTCCCACCTAAAACAATGCATTTGAAATTTGAAATTTGGGGGCAACTTGTCAAGGTCATAACTTTGCGCTCGTTGACCCGATTGACTATTAAAAAATATTTTCAAAAAGGGCATGAGACTAAATAAATGGGAAATGCCTTGGTTCTAAGTTCCAATGCTTGTGTCTAACTAAAAATCCTCAAATTTGGCCTCTAAGGCCTTCAAAAATCTCCTGCAAGTTTTACTAGTTTTACAACAAATTTAAAACAATTACAATTTTTTGTTTTTGTTTTGGGTGATGCAAGATCACTATTACACCACTGGATGCTCCTGCATCATTAAGTCCTCTATAACTATTAAAAGGATGTAGGTTCCAACAACTAGTTGCTACATGTCCAAATCTTCCACACTGACTGCAACTATTTATCCTAGGACATACAACCCTTGTACTAAATTTGATTCTCACAAATTTAGTCCAACTATTTCTTGCTTCAACTATATATCCAAGGAATTCATTACTTTTCCTTATAATTGGTATTATGGTTATTTTCACACATTTCCCATGTCATCCCATTCCTTTTCCAGTATATCTCATTTTTCTCATTAACTTAGAATCAATACCTTTGGTGTTTCTTTCAAAGCACCCAATATCTTCGTAACCACTATGTTCTTTAATAATATAACCTTAATAACAAACTTCACTAATCTAATGAGTTTCATATTACTCTTTATCATTTATTTTCTCTTTCTACTTTTCTTATTTGCATATTTCTTATTCATCTTTTAGCTTATTTTCCTCCTAATTCTCCATTGGTGTTATCCTATATGTTAGTTTATTAAGTAAGATCAATATGAGACCAAAATCTATGTGATGGACAATTCTCCTCATGGTTGGAAACCCATATTTTGAAAGAATCTATTCATATTCTTTTAGCAAATTCTTCATTTCATGTGCAATTTAATTAATCTCATCCAGTATCCCTCCTTCTATGTGTTTAGTGATAAAATCAAAACATGCTTCATTTTTCTTCATTTCCTTCAAGGATTGTTTTTGTACCCAGGCACACTATAGGAGTGTTTCTCATCCTTTATTCTTTATTCTTCCATGGAATTAATGTGTATCTCTTTCCTTCCTTCTCAATAGTGTAGGTGTTCACCCTACCATCGTGCACTACCTTTCGATGAAACTAACATGGTCTACCAAACAAGACATGCCAAGCATCCATATGCATAACATCACATAATATCCCATCCTTGTAAGAACCAATTTGGAAGTCTACACACATTGTTCAATCACCAAAATTTGTTGTCCCTTTCACAACCATGAGACCTTGTATGGATTTGGATCCTTATATTTCTTCAAACCAAGTTTTTACACCATATTTGTTAATACCAAGTTGTATGTGCTTACACTATCTAGCATCATCTTGTAATATTTGTCTCCTAATTTACAAATTGTTACAAATAGGCTCCTTCCTTGCATAGGTTCATCCATCTTATTTGTGGGTTTTAACACCACCCTCTTCATCCTAAGTGGCTCTCCTTGTTTTGGTTCCTTATAGTATTTTGATGAAGCAATACTCTCCTCATTTACTTTTACAACTTGGTTATGAAATTCCTTTCCATGATCGTTAGAATGCTATGCTTGAGGATACTCATAAAAATCTGTCATTCTTACAAGTATCTATAGCACTTTATAGTAAAACAATATTCTCCACCTCCACCTTGTCCTATTGAAAATTAATCTTTTTTTTTTGTTACTTTGGTTAGAATTACATTGATAAGTACTTACTTCTCTTACTCGCATATGTTGTCCTCTACCACAATTTTATCGTTCTTTTCCCTTGGAGAATTATCCTTCTCCTTTGAAATTATTTTGATGATTATTGACAATACTTTAATTCTACCTTGAGAGCATATTGATATTCCTCTTTGGCTATTCTAATTTCAAGCACACTAATTTTATCTTGTACAGATAATCCTAGTTCATTAATGTACCTTGCTACTTTTTCCTCATAGTATTCAATATGGATTGCTCTTATTGTCAATTTATAGAACTCTTTTGTATACTCCTTTGCTCCCAAATCCTTTTGGTTGAGTTTTTGGAGTCTTCTAAACAATATAATACATTTTAGATTTTAAATTGGACATAAACATACCCCAAATCCAAATTTTATTTATCTCTTTTCATTATCTCTTGACTAGGACATGATTTCACCAAATAAAAGCATATACCTTCATCCCCATATACAAAAAATTGGCCTACTTTGTATTCTCCATAGATTTATAATGAAATAATATCTGTATACTCATTTTCTAATAAATCAACTCTTTCATATTTAAACATCTATTAAAATTGGGAGTATCCATATTTTTCTTACTTTACATATTTGAGATTGCTTGAACTAATTGATCCTCTAGTTCTTATCATTGCTCTTCATATCAAACTTTTATATTAATATTACCAAAATAAATACCTCTCATTTGGTTATTCTCAATTATATATAACATGGTAGTGATTCCTCTTAACATTTTTGATATATAAATTGGCCAAGGCCCTAACCATGTGGTCTTCCTCTTCCTCATTGTGTCATATTTTGTCTAACATGTATCACACAATCCTAATTTGATATATGTAGACACCTAAAATATGTCATGTTGAGTAGGCTACTCATGTGGACACCTTTTCAAGATATGTGACTCACCTTGGACCTTTCCAAGACCTAACTGTGGTTCTAACCACCCAATTAGGGTAAGCTAGTCCTATTTAGCCTTGGTTGTTGATGAAATCAACAGTGGCCACTATCATTGTTGATTTTGAGAGTGACCATGGGCTATCCATAACTATAAATAGTGGCCATGGTTTGAGCCATGCCTATCAAAGGTGGTTGAGTCTATAACAAACTCGAGCTACCCAAGCCAAGAAAAATTAGAGTGGTTGCACCTGTGAAACTTCCAAAAGCATCAAGCCAACTACCCCAGCCTAACCAATTCTTGATCTTGGCTTGTTGGATAAGCTAAGATGAATATTTGGGAATTCTATTTAAGGTTCCCAAATTAGAGAAGAAAAGATCATCATTTTTCTATAATGAAGTATTGTTGAATTACCTAACATAGAGAGAAATCTATCATAAGCATCTAGGTGTTGTTAAATTTATATCATAATATTACCATTCATATCCATAAAGTGCATTGGAGTTTTAAGAGTCACTTCTACTATCATTCAATTGTTAATTCACCAAAAAATCAAATCAATTATCACCCTAAGTTGTTCCTCAATAATACACCAAGAACGTCAATCGATTTTACAAGTAATTGGATGTTGTCCCACATCGAGCATAGAGAATAAAGCCTTTATTTAGTGGCCACAAGATGATATCTTATTTCTTTTTCAGTACTATATTTATAAATTTTAGCTATTTTTCATTGGTTTTCTAACATAGATTAGCATAATTACACTTAGTCTTTATACCTTCATTTCAGCATTTCATGTATTTTTACATGTCTGTATACATTTGCTTTATTTATTGCACCTATCAAGAAATAAACCTCATCTTGAGAGGATTTCAATGCTATTAATATTTCATTATTTTATTTGTATGCATGTGATAGGTCTTTTGCAGGAGCTAAGAATCATCAAGACCACATTTCTTGAAGTCGTCACATGGAGGTTGCGAAGGAAACCCTCCTATATTTAGATTTGAGGAATTTCAGAAGTGTCTACTTGGAAGACATATATTATTGAGTTTATTATAATTTCATATCAATTTGTAACCCTAAGAGGGATGTATTGTAGCCCGATATACAATGTCTTTTGAGTATCAATGAAAATGGCTCATTTATTTATTCAAATTATTGTTATCATGGTTACATAGATTTATTTTATCAAATTGATTTTATTATTGCAATTTCATAGATGTTTAGAATATTTTGGCAATTCACAACTAGCAATCACATGCAGGACCCTTCCTATTCATCTTCTAACTGAGTTTTCTATCTAGTTTTTGAATTTCATGTACTACCACTCTAAGTGATCATGACTAACAGTCACTATCACCATTGGCTTTGATTGCCAGCACCACCATCATTCTGATCATTGTGGCCTCAATAAAAACACAAAGAATCAAAATGGTAGCAACTTCTTCAAACTAAGGCTACCCTTGTAAGTGGCCCTAATATGTATTCTATTGTATTTGTCTAAAATTTATAGAGTAGAAGCAATAATTAAAACACATAGAGAAAATATTAAAGGAAAATTTTAGTTCTCTATTGTTTACTAGCCACCACTGCTAGGAACAACGACCTCTGCTGCTCACTGCACCAAAATATAGCAACCATATTTTTGACTGCTTCTGTGTATGATGGAAATAGTTGTGTAATTATTTACATAGAGATGACCTTTTTTAGATTTGGTGTAGTGTTTGCATGCTTGTAGCCTACTAAAATGTTGTCTCATTTAGCTCTAAACTGTATTTTTTGAAAGTAAAACATATTTTACATGCATATTTTTTTAATATTAAAAGTTATTTTCATGCATGTATTTGAAATATCATGGTGTGTTGTATTATGCATCTTTTCTTTTTCTTAAAATAAAATGAACCACACACACATCATGATTTAAATTTTAACATCAGTTGAGTTGGGATTTGACATCCAACCAATTGATCAAGACCAATGGTGGTCTTCATCACAACCTATTTGGCTTGGATATTAAGTTTTTTTGAAATAAACCATGGCCAAGTCCAACTCTTAGAACCATCGAAGCTTATGTAAAATAGTATCGATAGGACCTATGCCCCCTCATAGGGTATGGATTTCATATCTATATACTTGTGGGTTTCATCATTCAAAATTCATCATAAAATGTGCATGTTAGAGCGTATAGGTGAAAACCATTAAAAATTTGAGAATTACATCAACTATATTCAATATCACATGAGAAAGTGACATGATACACACCAAATCAAAGAACACAAGCTATATTTTTAGGAAACACAAAGTAATCCTTAAAAGATATAATAATTTTATCTATTTTATTTATTTATTTTATGTTCATGTAATCAACATAATATCCTACTATACGATCTGGGACTAAACCCTAAAAACAAACTGGTTAGAGAGTCAATGGGAATCCAAAAGGTAAATTTGGTAAAAAATTGAATTTTATGAGATGAAAGAAAAATAATAAATTCATCCTATGAATTGAAAGAAATATTGGAGTATCCTATGGTACTTCCTACATGACCAAACAATGTTGCTTCTCACCCACTTTAATACCTTCCTAGAGTTCACAATACCTTTTAGAAATGAATGGAAGTCAAATATTTACTCAAATATTATACAAAAAGCAAAAAGGATGAAAGATACCTGGGGCACTTATAGGCATAAATTTTAATCACTATTAATAGATAATATTTCACAACATTATGATAAGAAATGAAGAGTTAGGGGCGTATTTATAACAATACTAAAATCCCAATCACATCATAGAGTTTAACCTATGCCAGCATAATAATTGGGCTTTATGTTAATTATAAAAAATAAATAAGGTTTAACCATAAGAAGGTTAAATAAGGCCCAATGGGATTACATAATATAATATTAGAAAATTATAAATACATTGCATAATAATATACCCTTAGGTATATCAAATACATCATATAATGTCAATGCTTGGCCACAAAGTAGATTATAACTTCAATAAAATCATCCCTTCAATATTATAAAAATAGATACACACACATAATTACCTAATAGCATATTTTTTCCTGCAATATTAGTTATTTTAATAGGTAAATAATGTATAAGATTTTGAGGTGTCCTTGCATTCTTGCATATTCTCCACTTCAATCATTGCATAACTTTATCAAGCACGTAAAAATTGACTTCATGGTGTTCAATGAGGAAAAACCATATTTTATAATGCTCGTTACTACAAAGTAGACTAAGAAGCAATAAATTATGATGATATATGATAGAAAACACAATGATATACAAATGCACAATACAAGTCTATTTGTTTCTTCTAATTATATTTACTATAACACCCCAAAACTCAACTAGTTGAGGGATGCCACTATTTACTACTATATATATATATATTAAAATAAAATTAATAACAAAAAACACCATCACATACTAAAAACCACAATGTTTATCTAATTTAGAACAAGCAAAGAACAATATGTACTAAAACATCCATTCAAATAAACATAAGAATCAACCAACAAAATATACATTAAAAGCAAATATGGGAAATGATAAAAGGGATACATTAACACAAATAAAAAGAGATATTTAATACCCATAATGCAATTATATATGATATGGAAAACCCTTATGGGAAAACCCAACCTCAAATATGTTCCATATATTGCATAAGTTTGGTCATTTACAAATACAAGGATCCATAATCCTTTCACCCAAACATAAGCCAATACAATGCGTAGAACACATAGTTCATACGATTTTACTGTGGAATCCTCAATTAATCCACATAAAAATATCCATTATTACTTTATTGTACTTATACAATTAGTACCATATTCTACATAAGAATCTTTCCATCCATAGATTTAACTAAAGTTCACACTTTTTAATTAAATCGAGAATATAAATTTATTTACCAAACTAACTAAAATTCCATACCTTTAGTTAATATAATAATCCAATTTCCATTTACTAAACTAACTAAATTCCCATACCTTTAGTTGATCTAATAGTCTAATTTATATTTACTTTCCTTTCATTATAACTACACTAACATATTAGCATATTCATATATTTTCTTTAATTACAAATTACACCAATATATTAGCATAATCCATAAATTTCCTTTCATTAAAAATTACACCAACATATTAGCATAATACATAACTTTACTTTGATTAAAACTACCGTAACATCTTAGCATATTCATATATTTCCTTTCATTACAAATTACACCAATATCTTAGCATATTCATAACTTTTGTTTCATTACAAACTACATCAACATCTTAGCATATTCATATCTTTCCTTTCATTACAAACTACACCAACATCTTAGCATCTAATAATCCATTTTCCATTTACTAAATGAAGTAAATTCACATACTTTTAGTTAATCTAATAGTCCATTTTCTAGATGCTAAACCATTATAACATCAATATAATCTCTAGATGATAAACCATTATAACATAAATATATTTTCTATATGCTAAACCATTATAACATATCTCTAGATTTATCCAAATATAAACCCATAATGAAACATACTTCCATTATTTTCCTTAATCTATATTTAACATAAACCATCCTTCCAACATAGGCCATGTTATTTGCATTCTAACATAATCCATGAGTATTCAATATAACTATGTTATTCACCTAACAACATAATCCACCATTTTGCAAAATAAACCATGTTTCCATTAATTAAGCATAATCTACCTTTCTTTGATATAAACTATGTTAAACCCACTCATAATATAATCTATCACTTTGCAATACAACTATGTTAAATCCCTTTTACAACATAATCAATAGATTCAAAATATAATCTATGTTAAATTACCTTTATAACATAATCAATGGATTCCAAATATAATCCATGTTAAATTACCTTTATAACATAATCAATGGATTCCAAATATGATCTATGTTAAATTACCTTTATAACATAATCAATGGATTCCAAATACAAACTATGTTAAATTACCTTTATAACATAATCAATGGATTCCAAATATGATCTATGTTAAATTACCTTTATAACATATCTAATGGATTCCAAATATAATACTTGTTAAATTACCATTATAATATAATAAATGGATTCCAAATATGATCTATGTAAAATTACCTTTATAACACAATCAATCACTTTCACTATAAAGAGTCCCATTCCTCTAAATAATAAAGTAATACATAAACCATTTACTTTCACTATAAAGAGTCTCATTCCTCTAAATAATAAAGTAATACATAAACCATTTACTTTCACTATAAAGAGTCCCATTCCTCTAAATAATAAAGTAATACATAAACCATTTACTTTCACTATAAAGAGTCCCATTCCTCTAAATAATAAAGTAATACATAAACCATTTACTTTCACTATAAAGAGTCCTCTAAATAATAAATTAATACATAAACCATTTTAAAACGATGTTTATTTCCTTCTAACATAGTCCACATCTCATATTTTTAAACATACTCATCACTATGTTTCATTGATTTATGCCAAAACATGCTCATCACTGCATTTCATTGATTTATGCTTGAAGTAACCATAAAGGGGGTTTTTCTTCGAGCTACGCATTCAACAAATGATGCCTAAAGATCACAACTATTCAACCCTAGAAAACTAATCAAACCACTCTTTTCTATAGAATAATAGCAATTCAATGAATCTTAGCAACCACACCCTAGCCTTCATGGCTATTCTGACCACCACTGAATGGTCAAAGGTACCTCAAAATAGCACTAGTGGTCGCCACTCTATAGCTACCACGACCACTTAGTGGTGATCACACAATTAAGGGAGCCTTCTCCCTTATAACATTCAACATACTTCCCACAAACCAAATAAAAGGTGGTAATAATATTGAGCACATAATACGAAAACCAATCAAACACACACATATTGCTTCAACTAAGTAAGGGTTCAATGGTTAATAGCTTGTAATAGCCTAACTTTATGCTAAAAACTGGTGCTAGACTGAATGCCAAGTGGTCATCCCTTAACCACAACTTGATGGTCAAGTTTATATGGGATCCTTTCTCCCATTAAATGCCAATATTCCCTGAGTACATCCCATGTGGGATAAAGCTTGGGGAGGCCATTACAAGCTTTTTCTTGAACAGGCCTCTCATGAGATATAGTACCCAACCACTTAAGGGATGGCTCATTAGAGCCTAAAACTATGCAAGGAGGGATTCAAACTACCACTAACAGACCTCTAATACCATATGGGGGGTATTTAAGGATTTAAACTTTGCTTTGATCATTTTTACAACTAGGTCGATGGTTTGATTATTACAAAAGGTGTCTGACTGAATGGATGCAATAGTGTTATAATAAAGTGCATCAAGAATTACATATAACACTTTTAGGGACCACATTAAAGTCTTAAATGCTGATATATATCCTTAAATATGCCAAATATACCATAGGAGTTTTATGTACAACCCAAGATTAAAAGAATACAATGCTCAGACTTGTAAAGCCATCTTAAATAGGTTGCACACAACCAAATACAAGTTATTTGAATAACATCCATGCATATGTGGTAATATCTCTTATATATTGATAGCATAGCTGAGTACAAGCCATTTGCATGGTGTTTATACATAGGTGACATAATGAATCCTTTCAAGTCGTGTTTAGCATCTAAGGAGACTTTTTAGTTTTAAACTATTGCTATGCAAAGGAAAACACTCATAACAAGGTAGATTTTTGCTAAAAATAAATTTGAAACATTAATCACTCGAGGCATCACTTCAAATATTCTAAAATTATAATGCGTCACAAAGTAAACCATGGCAAAGTGTGATCTTAGATGTGCATATTAAGGAGTTTAACAAGGGTGGTTCTAAATGGCTAGAGTAAAGGGCAAGCAATCGAACTAGGGTGGAATAAGAGTAATTAAGTTATGAAATTTACCAAACTCATCCTCATTGTAGGCTTGGATTCTCTAGTCTCCTCGTCCTCCTTCCTCATATCCTTTTTGTATCCTTACTTGTATAACCCCTTAAACTTCTTCAAGGTTTTATTAAAAAGGTATTCATACCGTAACTAGGTAAGGTAAGATTCCCTCTATTTAAATAATCCATAAAGGGGTAAGCACTAGTTTAGTGGAGTCCTCTTACTGTTAAATAATGTTTCACCCATGATTTCATAATATAAAGCCACCTTATTAAAGGCCCTTCCCTTCATGACAAGCCAAGATATTATTTTTCCCATGAGAAGTAGGGATTAGTAATAATGATTTAAAATTAGAAATGGAGATAAGGTGACTCAACATCTCATTCCTTGCCCCCTCCACTAAGACAATTTTAAAATTACTAAAGGAATCTCCTTTAGTTTCCACCAATCTACAAAGGCCATGGGGAAGGAATGTATAATAAAATAATCCTTATTTTATTTAGTAAATTTTGTACTCATTTTCGTCCAATTAAAATTGGACAACCTATATAAGGTCCAAATCTACTAATTGTATTATAATTGACCTAATTAATCCTTTTCAAAGGTAATTAATCTTTTTTATTTGAAATGATACATATTATAAATAAACTTCTTTTATTTATAATATATAATAGTCTATATTACAACTATATATATATATATATATATATATATATATATATATATAAACTTCTTTTATTTATAATATATAATAGTATTAATTATAAATAAACCTTTTATTTATAATACCTAATTTATTCTACTATTATACCTATATAATAGTATTTAGGGTTGATTCTATACATTGCATAATTGCTTTCTTGCAATAAAACTTCATACAAGTTACCTTTAAGCAACCCATTGTTTCTATGTCCTAAGGCCCACTAGGGAGGGTCATGACATTTACCCTCATTATAAAGGTAAATTCATTAATAAATATTAAGTTATCATCGTAATAAGTGGATCTCATATTGAATTTAATGGATGACATCATCATCATAATTCCTTATTACTATTAGTTATTTAAAAAAATAGATTCATGGCTTAAATTATATGTACTAGATTATGATAAGTCATAAGGATATCTTTTTCATATTTCAAGTGAAATAAATTTGAATTTATATTTCTATTCTTCTAACTATAGCTCAATAATCCCTTTAGGTAGGGAGGTCAAATGATTTACCCATGGAATATTTTTTGATATAGATGGAGTTATCTTTGATCCAAGGAAGAACATGAATTTCTTACATCCTATTTACATCAAAGATCAAATACTAACCAATCACATCTAGTTCATGTAATTAGGAATTTCTATTGTCCTTATTGTGATCATAAAATATTATGGCATATCCTCTTGAGGGGTATTTTACATATTTAGAAATTAAATTCATGCAAGAAAATCATTTTGATAAAATAGCACATATGATCTTTGCCCCTGTTAGTCACAAATGTGAGAACAATATATAAATATCCTTAATTACATCCTAGATAGTAATTTAATCTTAATTTTGTACTAGTAATTATTTGAAAAAAAAAACTACTAAGCATGTTAGAAGATGCTCATGCTATGTAGATAAAGAAAGCCTCATTCCATAAGGTTATGCAATTTTAACAATATTTTAGTTGACATAACTATTGATATGCTTTTGTGATACCTAGATAGTGATGGGAGGTTGTTTATTTAGTTTTATATTTTTATTATTCTACCTATAATGAAAACATCCTATCCAAAAATTTTGAGGCAACGCACTTGGAAGAACTTGACCATGTTTATACTATATCAAATACTAAAACATCTTATGTCAAGTAACATAATTGATATACTATTAATTATTTTTTAATAAAATGAACAATATGTTCTATCTATGTCTCTTTACACCCTTAATAGAAACTATTAGCAATAAATAAAACAAATGAGATAAGGAATCGTGATGCATCCTTGTTTTCTTACACTTATAAAGAAAACAAGTAAATATAAATTACTATTAAACTTTAACTAGATATTTTATATATTGTATTTATATTAAAAGAAATAAGAATTAATATTTAATAAAAACTATATATATGCTAGTATTTCTAGTAAATTCTCACCACAATAAAAAAATTTGCGTTGAGAAAGTCCTAAAATATGGCCTAAGTAGAGGTAAGGTGTTAGGTTTTGATGAGTATATGATATAGGAAATGCAACCACAATATGTAAGATAAGCAATCTAATATTATTGTATGATAATGACACTATAATATGCAAGAAAATGTAGAGATAAACTTCTGCAATAACTCAGAAATATACCATTAATGAAAACTCAAACAAATAGTACAATGTAGTATAATGGATGACATGAAAACTCCATAAAATGTTTTAAGAAACTACATTGTACTCCTCTACCAATATATACTATGCAATCTCTATATTCCCTAATATTCTAAATAAACTCTCTATAAGGCCTATATATAGGAAGATAGGTTCCTTGGTCCTTACTCTACCTATGAATCATGTACGTGTTGACTACATGCACATTGACACTTGTTTATTTATTACATTATCAAAAGTAACTACTTAACTTTACTCTAAAGTAAACTCCTACTCTAGTTATGTACCCAAGGTGGTACATTAGCATTTACCCAATAATGTAATATACTCTAACACCTTCTTGTAGCACATTATTTTGGTATTAGAACTTTAGTCTTCAATATGGATGTTCATCTTTAATTTGAATAGGTCCTTTAATTTAATTTGCATTGTATGCCTCCTTGATATAGTACTTCTTCTCCTTCTTCTTCTTCTTTATCCTTATCTTTGAAGCTAGTTTTTGTGCTTTCATAAGTGGTCATACTACCACCTGATTCCTATAAAAGTATTTTCTCTTTACCTTTGTCCTTATCAATATTCTGGTTTTGTATAGATGCTTTTGAACAAACACTTAAGGTATCATAATAATATCTTGAGTTAGTGGAACTTGAAGTATTAATATTGCATGAGGATTAACATATCTTCTCTAGGTAAGATTCATCCATTTTTGTTTTCTTTTTAAGTGATTCTATCAATCCTTTTTGTTATACATTCTCATCCTTGTAAAATTTGAATGTAAGTAATCCCATATATAATAAACCACCAAATTCTAAAGGAAATTGAATGCCACTCTTTCCATTATCAATTTCTTTAGTGAGTTGAGCATGTAGATAATGCTCCAATGTTTCAAAGTTATCTTTTAAAGCTTCACTATGAATCACTTTTGAATTAAGATCTAAGTCTCCTTCAAAATTTATAAGTAAATTCTTGATTCCAATTTTTATGACATTTACCCTTTCCTTTATAATAGTGTTTTTCATATCATTGTTCACTATAGTATTTGAGGTTGACATATTTATTTATCCTTAGCTTTAATAGACTTCTCTTAGCTCTTCAGTATTTTTGAGAATACTCTTGATAGAACCTTTGATGTAGTCTACCTTATGACTCCCTAGTTTAGAGTATGTGAACTACTTTGGTACAACATTTCTATGACTAAGGTTTTGTAGGATCCTTATGTCTCCCTAGTAATTAGAGTATGGTATAATATTGATAAAGTTATTAGCTACTATTAGTTCACCTTTTGAGTTGATTGTGTAACATTTTGTAAATGATAATAATTTACTCCTATTCACCTCATTTCTCCTATTGAACTATGAACTTATCAATTTTATGAAGTTCTATATCGTTGGATTTCTTGTGTCCCTATAGTTTGAGTATGAGGCAAGTATGAGTAAATAATTCCAACTCTTTTAAGAAAATAATGAACTTCCTTATTTAACCTTAACTTTTAAGAGTTCTATTTTCTAAATTCCAATTGAATAATATTTTAATGTAGTATACCTTATAACTCCCTATTTTAGAATTTTTAAAAATAATATTTGTAAAATAATATTTAATTATTTAAAGTAGAAACCCTTATTTCTCCTACTTAATTATTTGCAAATATTTGATATAATGATCCTTGAGCTAATTCGTAAGGTTATGCACTCTTTGATTTAATTGCTTTCCTTTTATAAGGTTTAAGATTCTCCAATGTAATATGAATTTAATCTTAGATATATAAGGTACGTTATACCTCATTGTATACTTTAATGAAAGTAAATATTTAGTGTAAATATACCTTTGAATTATGTGTGTTGATTGGTGTTGGCCTTGATGAGTGCTAGAATTTCTATGTCTTCTCCATGAGTATTCAATAATATTACTCTGAATTATGCTCTTCTAAGATACCTCTTTCTCCTCTTAATGCACTTTGACTACTACACTCGAGTATCACTAGAGATGTTCTTTTTTCTCTCTATCTTTGTGCAGTATTCCTATGTTGGATATTAATATGCACTCCTTCTTTAACAAAGTTACAAGTGGTACTTTTACATTGCCCTATTATTAAATTTGCAAGATGTAACTCCATGCGGTGTAGGTTTGAAATATGTTAGCTAAGGTGTTGAGCAATGAAGATGTTCATTTTATGAGTATTGAGGTCTTAATGTGAGAATTACTTCTCTTGAGTGCTTATAAATATCTCTTGCAAGTGTTATAATATTTATTGCCTCTTCTTTCTTGTGTGTCAAGTGGCACAATATACCTTAATCCTTTAGGGAAAATGTAAGTTCTCTTTTGCATGAACTCAAGCTACTAAAATATCTCTTATTTTCTTGATGTGCTTTCAATTATATTGCAAGTTGTATCAAGTCGTTTCTAGTGTGCATCCAAATTTTTCTTGCTCTCCAACATAAGGTGCTTCTTCTTCTTCGATGGTGGCTCCTTCTTGGTGGAAATGGTGCTTGCTATGTTGGATGGTAGTTGGATTCCACATGGATGATTCATCCAAGCTCTTCATACATATGATTGGATAATATTTTATGGTAATCATATCCTTGCACTTTGATTTTTGGCCATGTATGGTATGTAACCTCTGTGTTCTCCTTGTTATTACTTGTACTCATTGTAATGTTGTTAAATTACGTAGAATTTCTTAAATCAATGCAGGTTTGTTCCTTATGCACTATGTAGGCATTGAATCTGGTTGTTTTGGCACTATGTTGGGTGTATTTGATCACCTCAAATGGAAGGATATTGATCCATTGGATGGCTCTATATTTTACTACCGAAGTGACTTATTTAAAGTATGTAAAATTCCCACTTTAATTGATGAAATATGGGTAATGTAGTCTCCTTTCTAGTTTACCTTTATCTTGATGATGCGGCCCATTGTAAACTGTAATAGGTTTATTGTAGTAGTGTACTTAGACACTATAGATCTTCTACATTTAATTTCCTATATATTAGGATGCAATGATGTAGAAAAATTTCCCTTGACATGCACCAAAACTTGAGACTTTTACGATCTCTTTTTGAATATTTCTTGCTTATTTGATAATATAGTTTTCTTCTCCAATATATGGAGGTTCTATTGATATTTTGGTGGCTTTTCCTTGCTAAAAAATATTGTAAATTTCATGTTCTTAATAGTGCCTCTAAACACTTTTCTCTTACCCTATTTTGTACATTAAAAATTCCTTCATGATAAAATCTTAATGCACTTTAAAACATTAAGGGTAATAAATATAATACACTAATAATGACTTCAACTTAATGCAATTAAGAATAGATACAATAGTGCAATAGTAATCTCATCTTATTTCTCCTTCAAAGTAATTTTTAATATGCTCTAATAATAAATCTCAAATGCACTATAATCTTGGCAACTCTCACTTAAGATTAATGTCTTCTTTTCTTTAACTAGATAATAGAAATATGATAATTTTCTTTCTTTAAAAATATATCCAACTCCTATTTTGATGTGCATGTATCCTTATTAGAAACTATCTTCTACACTCCTGTGAAGACTTTAATATGTAACCTTATCTTTGTAAATTTTAAACCCTAATAAGGTACCTAATGGAACTTGAGATGAGCCAAATAATTGAAGTTCAACTAATGAACCTTGTTACATCCAAGTTGCTTACCTTAATGATATATATATATATATATGAAGTATTGTGAGGTGAATAGATTCACCTTATTGTTTTCCTTTACTGGATGAACTCGACTATTCTAGGATATCATAAATAGCTCCCAAGATCACCTATTTATAGCTTTAAACCTTCTCTAAATTGTTTCCCTTAAAATATAGGTTGGTGGCTTCAACTTTCCTTCAAAATAAACTCTATAAATATAATTTTTTTCATTTATTAATGTTGTCCTAATCTCTGCCCTTTCACAATCAGAATCTCCACTAAAATGTTATTCTTGAACATCAAAATTTTGGTAGGGAACTCCTCCAAATCATAGTTGGGTTCTGCTTCTAGAACCCTTTATGTTTCTATAATATAAATCAATAGTTAGCCTTTATTTGAATGATCCTTATAGCATTCAAAGTTAATATTCAAACCTCTCAAGTTTAGTGGTAACATTTAGCTCCTTTCCCCTTGTCAAACTCTGAATTCAATCTAGGTATTCTTCTCAATAATCTGAAATTCTTGAGGTATTCGCCAATATCCTTCGAAATCCTTCTCTCTTGGGCTTGTTGTCATATGATGACAATTATCCCAAGTTATTTACTATTAGGAACTTCTTCTTGGTAGTAAATTTCTCCAATCAGTTCTCCTAGGATCTCCTTCAATGGTCTTATTTGAATCTCCTTCAATGAGGCTCTCCAAGCCTTCTCTTAAACTCCTTGAGACCTCTTCTCTAGGGTCTTCACTCTCATAGCTTCTTTGGTATTCACAATGAGACCTTTCCTTCAACCTTCTATTATGGAATTTTTGCAACGAGATCTCCCTTAGATCTCTAAAATCTAATATTTTTGAAATAGAATCTTTGCTAATCCTTCTCTATCTTCTATCTTACTAAACTAGAAGTTCTTCAATAGGACATCTTGTATATATTTTCAAATTATCAATATGATTTCTTCTACTTCTTCAAGGTGAAGTCATCAATATTCAATGGAGGTCACGAATCTTAAATCTTCATTGAGAATCTTCTCTAGAGTCTCTTATTCCTTGAATTTGTAACAAGACTCCTATGGTATTTTTTTCACTTTTGCAATCTATAGGTTTGTAATCTCTAGTAATGGGATATTTTCTACAAGCCTCAAAATATTTGATCTTTTGATTGTTTATTTTGGTGCTGGATTGATTCTGAAGAAGATATTCTTACTAGATTTATTTAGGAATCTTCCCAAATTTCTTTTAATCTTCTTTTCCTGCAACAAAGTATTAGGATTGTAATGTAAGAAATTTTTAAATCTAGAGATGATCAATCTTCACTAGTTGATTTTTCAATCTATTGGAGTCAATGTTGAGTCCTAGTCTTCTTGATTTTTTCTACAACTTTGTGTAAAAATTCTAGCTAATTGCAATCTCAAAACTTTTGGAAATGATATTTGCTATCTACTCTCAATCTCACTTGTGTATCTCCCTATTTCCTATCTAATTTACTATGGCTCTGATATCACTGTTAGATTTTGATGAGTATATGATATAGGAAATGCAACCACAATATGTAAGATAAGCAATCTAAGATGATTGTATGATAATGACACTATAATATGAAAGAAAATAAAGAGACAAACTTCTTCAATAAATAAAAAATATACCATTAATGAAAGCTCATGAAAATAGTACAATGTAGTATAATGGAGGACATGAACACTCCATAAAGTATTTTAAGGAACTACATTGTACTCCTCTACCAATCTATACTATGAACTCTCTATGTTATATACTACTCTGAATTCACTCTCTATAAGGACTATATATAGGAATATGTGTTTTTTGTCCTTTACTCTACCTATGACTCATGTACATGTGGACTACATGCACATTTACATCATTGCACATTGACACTTGTGTATTTATTACATTGCTAGAAGTAACTACTTAACTTTACTCTAAAGTAAACTCCTACTTTAGTTATGTACCCAAGGTGGTACATTAGCATGTACAGAATAATATAATATACTCTAACATAAGGTAGGTAATAAGAAGAGAATTATGTGTTAAATAAGTTTCAATAAAAGTTCCACATAAAAGTTCCAAAAGTTGAAAGGTGAAGAAAAAACACAAGGAACGAGTCTTCTTAGATAATTAAAAGTTTTGATAAATTATTAGTGTGACATTCCAAAAGTTTTGATAAAATACTAGTGGGACTTTCCAAAATTTTTTACAAGAAGTGGAAATAAAAAGGTTTAGTGATGCATGATATGTAGAGTCCCAAAAGTCAGAAGGTGGAAAACCAATAGAAATTAAACTTAATAACAAGTGGAATTATATATTAAAAGGGGGCTCAAGGCAAAGGTGAAATTAATAATATTAAATATAAAAGAGAATAAAAATAATAATTCTTTAGATCTAACTGAAAAATGAAGATTAAACCTAAAATAAAACTAGAAACAAGGCTCTTTAGATCTAACATAAAAATAAATATTGAATCTAAAGCAAAACAATATTCTTATTTTAGATCTAACATAGAAGTGAAGATTAAATCTAAAAGAGTACTAAAATAGATATTCTTTAGATCTAACTTAAAAATAAATATTAAATCTAAAGCAAAAATAAAAACAAGCACTCTTTTAGACCTAAATCAAAAATGAATATTAAATCCAAAATAGAACTAAAACCAAGATTCTTTAGATCTAACTTAAAAATATATATTGAATCTAAAGCATAACTAAAAACAAGATTCTTATTTTAGATCTAACTTTTAAGTGAAGATTAAATCTAAAATAGTACTAAAAATATATATTTTTGATATCTAACTTGAAAATAGATATTAAATATGAAGTAAAACTAAAAAATAAAGATTCTTTTAGATCTAACTTAGAAATGAATATTAAGCCTAAAAGAGAACTAAAACAAAGACTCTATTAGATCTAACTCAGAAAATAAATATTACATCTAAAAGAGAACTAAAACAAATATTCTTTTAGATCTAACTTAGAAATGAAAATTAAATCTAAAAGAGAACTAAACAAAGATTATTTTATAGCCAACTCAAGAATGAAGATTAAATCTAAATCTAAACTAAAAACATAATTCTTTTTCTAGATATAACTTAAAATTGAATATTACATCTAAAATAATATGAAAAACAACAAGATTATTGTTTTAGATCTGAATATTAAATCTGAAAGAGTACTAAAAATTGAGATTTATTTTTTTAGATATAATTAAGAGTGGAATCAAATCAAAATACAACAAGTTGTGAGAACTAAAAACTCTTATGTTTTCTAAGAAGAATTATTAAATTTGAAATATTAAATTGGTTTGAGATCACCCATTTAAATTTGGGCAAAAATAAAGACCTTGAGTTTCAATAATTAGGCAAGGGAAATAGGGATATACAAATTCATTGTTGAATGGAAAATTCACTATGACAACAAATTTGCACTAACACTATAATTTGTTGAGTCAAATTAACTTTTATGGCTTTAGATCCATAGAACTAGAATAGAATAACACTATCCCTCCACTAAATTCCAAAAATACTATAAAAAACCTACAAAATATAAGATAGAAATCCTACAAAAAATGAAGAAAGGTTAGGAAAATGATTAGTATTTTTTGCAGGAAGCTTGTATTTCTAGATTAGGATAGACAACTATTCTTGATTCATTGATCAAGCCTCGGGTAACCACTTAAGGTTAAAAATAAAATGGATTTAAGATGATACAAATAGAAAAATTATATGCATAATAACAATAAAGGAAGAGAAAAAATCCTAGTATGGAATACAATGCAAGCAATGCCATCATTATACAAGATGATGCATGATCATTGCTAGACTATAAATTCATACTTATAATGAAATTGCTCTATTACAAATTTTTCATTGGACCACAAATTTGCACTAGTAAAAATTTTGATTCTAACATATAGATTCATATTGGTAACTGATGCTAACCTGTAGAATGGTGTTGACTATCTCGATCTAATTGCCAATCCATAAAAATATATACTATACAAAAACCTATATAAAATATGTATACAAAATACTAGCAATAATATGTCTATAATATATGGTATGCCAATATAATTCTTACATAAATTTCCATGAATATCTCTATAATTTTTTGTTTCACCTTTTAAGGAGCCCAAGGGTCTTTTTTTTTTTGAATTTGGAAGAGCCTTCATATTATCATCAATGGTTCTCATAAGGGATTCAATACATACAATCTCTAGGTGGTGGATCATCTAGTTTAGTTGCTTTTTTGAAAAGTAAGGTGTTGAGTTTGGGAGGTGAGTCATGTAATTTCAGTCTCATTTGAGAGGTGAGGTATCTAGTTAATTGGTTTTAATTAAGAGTTGCAATATTGGATTGGAATGAGGTTTACAATTAACTACATTTAATTACTAGCTATAGGAATAACTTGGAGGCTAATTGTGGAGTTAAATAACTCTAATTAGTAGTTGCATGATCTGATTAGAGGTGGTCGCCGAGTTAAATACCTTTAATTGGTAGTTTAAATTGAATAAAATAAATCTTCAAGCTAATCAAATACAGATCGATGGAACTAGTGGTGATAGGGAGTCATGTCACCACTGCTAATAATTTTATTGGTAGTTTTGCAAATTATTTGTTGAACTTTAAATTTGCTATGATGGTAAATTTACACTATTTGTAAATTCACCATGAGTGCAAACTTTTCATTCTTATATTAATTGAAAATATTTTTCCAATATATTTACAATAGTATAAGTTTTATGAAATTCAGAGTCTATTTATCCCATTTTTTACGAGGTTAGAGTCAACGAGGTCAAATTTGTTGTAAGAAGTCAAATTTATTGTTGGAGAAAAAATGAATTTGTTAGAGTTATTATATTGTGTGTTTAAATATGTTGTTCATAGGCTTACCAAAAATATTAATTTGAAATATTTCCAAAGGTACAAATTTTGTAGGGATTGGAGACTATATTTCTAGATTTTGGGCTAGACAAAGTTGATATGGTATTTAAACCCATATTTTGGTGAAAAATGTGATTTAGTCAAGATGATAAAATGTTGACATGATGATTAGTCAATCTAGGGAGACAAATTAGATGTAAATATATCTTAATCTATCAATTTGAAGTGTAGCGACCCCGGGATGCACGCACCGCCCCTTTTTACTATACTTGCAATGTTATTAAAAACCCATGATGAAATGGAAGACAATGAAAAAGCATATAACATGGAAATAACAAATATGGATCTCTTTATTCATGTTGAAACTCAGTTACATGTCGGTACCCCTTCGGGATACCCATTTCGATACAATAAGTTTACAAGTAGGCAAAGAGTGCCCCTTTCACGAAGAGGTGGTGTGCTTATAAAGGCTTCCTGGTTCTGCATACAAAAATTTATGAGGGCTTACAGATGCCTCCTTATCCATATATGTTTCCTAGAGGGATCCATTTTGCTCTCATATGTTGCAAACTTTGTCCGATGAACCTATGGACCTGTAAGCAATTAAATAACAACACACGCTTAGGTGTTCAAGATTACCTCTTTGGATGAGGTTGTTAGCAATAAAAGAATGTATCAAAAATATGATGAAACTTATGCCATGAAATCACGTAAATCTATGCTAATGATATGAAAAAATGAAGAAAAAAAATAAAATAAGCTATGTCTAAAACCTAAGCTAAGCCCATGGGCCATTGTCTAAGACAATGGCTGCTAAGGTAAAACTTGCTCTCTTTGCCCCAAAGCTATGGGTAAAAGCCTATATCTGATGTTGAAATAATAGGTGTTATGATCTTCAATTCGTCAAGGTTTCATCATACACGTGATCTCCAAGGGAACTCTCCAAGTCTCGAAAACTCTCCTTAATAAAACATGTCTCAATGATAAAATCTCTATATCCCTTGGTGCTTTTAGGCTTGCACCTTTTATAGTGTGAAACCCTAGGTCTATGTCCAAGCCCTAGGAATGAATTTCTCATGTGTAGTGCAAGTTAGCATGAGAAGATTTTGTCCTTTGTCTATGTTTGAAGGTCAGTTAACTAAAATCTAACTGCCCACTTGAGTCTCCTATGCGAACTAGTTGTTAGCATGAGAAGATTTTGTCCTTTTTTTATGCTTGGAGGTTAGTTAAATCAAGTATAAATGCAAAATCAAGTCTCCTATGTGAACTGGTGATGAAAAGGAATGCAAAGTTAATCTCGCTTACCTTTATTGGATGCAGACTACCACTTTCGCCTATGATTAGGCATGTTTGTCATAAAAACTACTTATTATGGCTTAGCCGCTATCGTCTGCAGTAGCTAAGGTCTGGACACTATCATCTACAGTGGCTAAGGTTTGGCCACTCTAGGCTTGAGTGGCTAGGACCTGTCTACTCTTGGCTTGAGTAGCTAGGCTTGGATGGCTTGAAAAGGCCCCAAATGAGTGGTAAGAACTGTTGTTGATGCTTGGAAATTCCAATATTATGTCTTATGATCTTATGAGTGTGTCTATGTGAGCAACTCTCCTAAGCATGACATGATTTAGGTGTCTATAGATGCCCCTTTTTGTGATGAGCTATGTGGAAAACACAATGTTGTGCAAAAACATAGACTAATATGTTTGTAGGGTATGTCATGATCAATGGTTTGATCAACGTCGAATGGCCTAATCATGCAAGATGGCGTGCATCACTTGAATCATGGCCTCAAAGTTTGGAGGACTTATCTCAGTGGCTTTTGCATGTTAAATTGCACTCATTCCTCAAACTCAATCGGGTAGCTTCAGCTACTACAATAGTTTTGATCGGTAGGAGAGCTACAATTGAAGATGTCATGTATGCTTATGTTCCTAGTAAACAAGGGAAATTTGTGATTGTTGTATGCAATGATTCGTAGGACGAACACGATTTTGCTATGATCGAGTGATATTTTGTTGATTTTTATTATGATTATGTTGAAGTTTTGAACTACTTCACACAATGGATTGGTGAAGAAATTGTAATGAATGAAGTGACAAGTTGCTTGATCAATATGACTAATTTGGTTTCTTTCTAGCATTTGTTGCTTTTAATGGATAATCCCACATCCAAGTGTGATTCCAATTATTTATGATAATCATCCATCCTTATCTTGAGGAGCGGTCTGACTATCAATAGCCTTCTTAGGGATTTAGGATGAGTGATTTTATTTATGTTTAGATTGTATCACATTGACTTAATGTTTTTGATGTCATAGGGGAATTACGATGATCCTTTCACACTCATGGAGCAGTCTAACCATCTTGGTCTTCTTTGGTATTGAAGGGTGGCCCATAGTAATTCCAAAATGAGTTTTTTTTTCCCCAAGTGACCTTATGGTTATCTACTCATCTCACTGAAATACATGGAGTGTAAATCGTTGCAATCGTCGAGTGGATAGAGAAAGTAACTAGGTACGAGGCCTGCTTGAGATTGTGCTTTTATGTGATTTTTTTGTTATTTTAAACATTTTGATGATCTTAAACCACCAAAGTGTGTTTATTTGTTGTTTTTGTGGGATCCCTCAAGGAGGAAGTCCTTTGTTTTGATCTGTGGATCTGGCCGCTATCAGGTCCAATAGCCTATGAGTTCCTACCTATTGTCGCTGTCGCCTTGAGCGGCCAAGAAGTTTGGGCCACTGATTTCAATAGTGGCCAAGGTGTAATTAAAGAAACATAAAAATTGCATTTTCTAGGGTTTGACCTTTCATTTTCATTGTTGAAGATTCGCTTTAGGAGCTCTGGTGTGATAGTGATGGTTGCGACTTTGGATTTTTTTGCCTTTAAGGACATGGTTGCGCAGGGCGAGATATTAGCTGTTGGAGGATTCAGAGCTTCTCGAGTATTTCTATTTTCTAAACCCTAACCCTATTTTCTCTTGTCTAAGTAAAACTAAACCCCATTAAGTAATGGGTAAAATGAACTTGACTAAACCTGTTTGTAACAAAAAAACTCCATAGTTAGGCTTAGCTTACCTTTTGCTATGGTGGGTTAGTCCCCCTTTTTGTTTCATTGCTTTGCCTTGGTAGTTTCTAGCCTAGGGTTCCTAAGCTTTCTTGTTGTTCACCTACTGCTACCATGTTAACCATTTTTGAACATAGATTTGATCTGATGCTTGCGTGGGAATTTACCTTCTACTTTTTCCTTCCCTTTTGTGCTTTTTATGATATTTTGCAATTTTTTTTGCATTTTTTGGCCAAGGGTTCACGGGTTTGCCATGTCGCCCCTTTACCGTTGTGGCTCAAAACGGCTAGTTCTGAGCTGTTGTTGCTCGAAATAGCCAGGTTTGAACCCTATTGGTAAAAAATTTTACCGTTGGGTCTTGGCCACTTTTGCCTCCAATGACCAGGTTTCGGCCATTGTAGGTGATAATAGCTAAACCCTTAGCCATTTTTTTTGCTAGTTGTTGGATTTTTATGGCATATTTTATTTTTTTTTAATTTTTTTAAATTTTTGATTTGTTTGATTAGGTGCAATCTTGTCCTTTTGCTTAGACATAGAATAGCCCATACTTTTTTGCAACATTTTCATATTTATTGTGAATTATGCCTTAGATGCATTATAGTTATGTTTTCTCTTTCTTTTGCTTTGCTTAGATCCTTATTACTTAGACTTGGGACCCGAAGCTCCTACTTGACCTACTTCCTAGCTTTGATGATATGAAATAGACATGGTTCAAAGCCCGTGGGTTATAGTATGTCATTAGGATACCTTACATCATGGTAGATCAGGCTTACCTTATGGATCTGGCCCATCGCTGGGACCCGTGGACTAATACCTTCCACCCCCCGACCGATGAGATGACCATTAAACCAGAGGATGTATATAGAATATTTTAGATTCTATTTGATGGGGTGGCCATTATATCTTTGGCCACTATTGATTAGGTGGTTGTATTCACTCAGATGTTTAGAGGGCCCTTTGCAGATGCTCTCAACAACACCAAGTCCAGAGGAGTGTCCATCAGCTACTAGCATGGGGAGGGTGTCTTTACGATGAGGCATGTCATATTGCTGATGGTTATCAGCAATGTTCTTATCCCGGACTACTTAGGTTTGAGGTTCCTATGGAACCTTTTGGCAATGGTGCAGGATCTATTGGATAGCAAGGAGCCTATCATCTATGCATGGGGTAGATCGCTATTGGCTCAGTGCTATGATGAGTTGTACCACATCCGTTGGTGAGGACGCATTAGCATTTTATGCATATTACTCCTTTAGGTTTAGGGATGGGAGCATATTAGGGTAGATCACCCTAAGGGGCTCCCAGCTGAGATTACAGTGATTGATGCTTGGACATAGTGCTATGCTACTAGATGGGCTTGAGAGTATGAGGAGTGCAAGAGCCACACTTTTACAGGGGAGATATCCCATTACACTAATGATTTTACTACACTTTTAACTGGATATGTCGTATGGCACCCTTACCATGAGTGTCTTGCTTGGGATGATCTAGCTAGCTTTACTACGAAGACACGATGCGAGTGATGGCTTGTTGGCCATAAGATTACCATTAGAGAGTATTTATTCTACTCATAGGTTCTTCATAAGTATGGGTTGCAGCAAGATGTGCCCTTGGTACCATCCTTGTATAGGCACCTCATATTAGAGAAGGACCTACCTCCATGATAGATTACATAGATTTTAGATGAGGAGGATGCCCTATATGTGTACCTTTGAGTGGTTGGGGGAGTTATAGAGGCATACACTCAGTGGTGGGTGATCGGATGTGGCATGGTGTCAGTAGCCTAGGGCACCAGGATGATGGCAGGGGTGATGCTGTATATTTGAAAGGATGTAGAGTCCAAGCCAAGACCAAGGTATGGGGCCAACTAGAAGAGTAGGTGATAGTGGAGGATCTTGATGTTCCCAAGGAGGAGGAGGAGTTAGAGCCCAAGGAGAGAGACTCTCCTCTAAGAGCACAACTACATGATGTCGAGGCTGAACTTTAAGAAACTAAGATCCAAGTGCAATAGTGAGATGCTACTATTGAGCATCTCACAACACAGATATGGGATCTACAACCTACTATTGGGGATGACGATGCTAGGATGCAGTTTGTTGTTCCTTCTTCTACACCATAGGAGGTTCCAATGGCAGGTTCAGGAGCTGATGTGGGATAACTTTAGTATTTTTTGGATGAGCGCAGATCTGGGGACTTGTGGATCACCTCACCATGCTTTAGATGTAGCTCAAGAGGCATGGGATTACACATAAGGAGCCACATGGTGCAAGTGGTTTGTAGGCTAGTGGGTGTTCTATCTTGGGGTAGTCTTCCACCCATCCTAACCAGAGGACCCATACTCGGATAGAGAGACTGACAGACACATCATTCAAATCATGACACCACCATAGGGGGAGGTGGCACTAGAGGAGGTGATGTAGGGGGCTCAGGCTTGGTATTTGATTGATGCTTAATTTGGTCCTTGATTCATTTTTGAGGTCGAATGACCTATATTACTATAGCCCACGAGCATTTTTGTACATACATTGGACTTGAAACACATAATTTTATGATAGCTTTGCATTATGACTTATTATGTGTATCATTTATTGCTCATGTTTTTGTTATTATTTTGTTTTATGATATGATGCAATGATGGTATTATGATGATTTGATGAATATGTTAGATGATAGATGATATTGAAGATGCTTAGATGGATGTGTAGATGCTTATATGATTTGATGATATGATGCGATATATGTTTATGATGAGTGATGAATTCATGATTGTATGCAAATGGATATTGCCTATATGTTTTATGATGTAGTTTATGGATGATTAATGTGATGTTATTGTTACATGCATGTCTTAACTTTGCTTTAATTGTATGCATCTAACTTATGTGATGGGATGGTATAAATGAACCTGTATGCTCTAATAACTTAAAACATATGGAATGCATATGAAATTGACAATATTAATGGGTGATACCACAAAAAGTAAAAAAATAATCATGAATTTAAATAATCACTCTTATCATAAGAATTGATTAAGTATTCATATATGAGATGTAATGGTGTGTAATGTATTTTCTTAATAAGTTTCTATAAATTAAAAGATATAAAGTAGTCAGTGGTCATATATATATTATTTCTAATATATATGCGGTATCTGTCATACTATGTTGATACCCCCTAATTCATAGAATCTTATAAATAAAGTGATGGTGTGAATGATGTTATGATTTGTTGCTATGTAATATTTTTTAGGGCTTTTCGGAGATTCAAACACTCTAGTTTCCCTATTAATAGATGTATACTGACCACGTATATTTTTGAAAAGTAATGCTTTTACCATGGAACTAGTTTTCATGATATCTGTGTGTTCATGTGATTGTATATTTTGAGGTAGAACTCAAGTATTTCCTCCAATGTCAGGCTGGATTCTTTCAGCCCATTGCTAATATCAGGGATCCTCAAGTGTTCATCTCATCCTTATGTTGGACTTAGTTGGATTATACCTCTAGGCAATATTAGGTTACCTAAGATAGCTCATCCACATTCAAACATTGGTCTACAAAAATGCATGAAGAATTGTAATAGACATATCGTCATGCATAAGGATTTCTCCTTCCAGTTTTGTGCAATGCTGAGAATTCTAGGGATTCAAGCTTTATTCCCTTTTGGCTTATTTTTGGCTTTGGGTATTTGCTCATATGTAGTGATGAAAATCACTTTTTATTTTGATTGATTTTTCTTTGAGCATGGTTTTTGGTAGTGATGATAATCACTATTTATTTTGCTCATATGTAGTTACGAAAATCACTGTTTATTTTTTATTGATTTTTCTTTGAACTATGATTTTTTGAAATTACGATTTGTGTATCGGATTATTGCTTTGAAATATGGACTGTATGCTTGGCCTTTTGAATATGTACTTTACTTTGGTATTTTGCATATTTTTATTTAAGCAAGGGATTTGGATATGGTAAAGCTTGTCCTTTTGCCAATTCTTAGCACCTTTAAACCGGTTGCACAGGGGGATAAGCAAGAAAAATTCTTTTTGCTTAATGTAACCTAGACCACTTTTGTAGCTTTCATATTTTCCTTGTACCAGCTAGGACTTTAGTGTTTCAATTAGTGAGGAGATCTTGAATATCCAAGGCATTATCATAGCTAGACCTTACCTTCTACTAATCAAAGTTGTTTTCCTCAAAATTTCATAAGATCACTAGGTGTGGTTGATTAACCAAAAAACCTTAGTATATTATGTATAGCAACAAATAATGGTTGTGTTGAAAAATATAATTACACACATGTATTAATGGAGGTATGGATTTGAATGATTTGTGCGACAAACTGTGGTATCACTTTTTGAGGCTCTCATGCCATATGCAGTTGTAGTGGATATGAAAATGCAATGCAATGATGTGGATGCAAAATGTGAAATGCAATTGTTTTTGTATTTTTAATTTATTTGAATGTTTTTGAATTTTTGTTTGATTTGACCAAAGGGCTTATTATACCTTTGGGGCTTTTTGGTTTTTGACCAAGTAGCATGAAGTACCCTTGGAGCTTTTTGAATTTATTTTGACCAAGCGGTTTGAATTACCCTTGGAGCCTTTGAATTGATGTTTGACCAAGCGGTTTGAATGCCCTTGGAGCATTTTGAATTGATTGGATTTGACCAAGTAGTTTGAATACCCTTGGAGCATTTTGAATTGATGTTTGACCAAGCGGTATGTGAAAGCATGAGATTCCGAAAGAAATAAATACAAATGTGACGCATTCAAAATCAAACAAACGCTTAAGTCCTAAAATGTGAAATGCATGAAATGGAAGAGACGAATTGAACTGAGATCAAAGAAAGTACAGAAAGCACAACCCTTTTTATTTAAATCTTGTGATATTGGTTACAAAGATGCCTCCTCCATTTTTAGGGGCTAGGAGCGTTAAATGGGTTTTGGTTACAATCATGACTTAGTGTTCCTCCTTCCACGTGCCCACATTTGAAATGGGCGGGCCAAAGTGTTGCCGCCATTGGTGTTGATGAATCCTTGATTCTTGTTGCTCCTCCTGTGTTCAAAGACACAACAAGTCGTTAGTAGCACCTATGACAAAAGATGAAGCATTTGATCTTAAAAACCAATGGAGGATGCATGCATAAGATTAGCTAAACCGGTGAATAAAATGACTCCAAGTAACCTGCAAATTTGACAGAGACCAGAGAACATTACCAGAGGGCCATTGCCATCAAAACAGTCAATAAATTGGCTGTCGATTCGAATTTGTCCCTGGGCAAGATGGATTCGACTGTAATTCGTCTTTGGGTACGACGAATTCACCTACGATAAAACGCCAAAGTAATCTTGCTCAAATGTCACGTCTCGGGATCTCCAAAAGACCTGCAAACATAGGGGTTAGCTAATTGGGGGAATTTTGGGATGACCCAGATGGTTGGATTTCCCCAATTTAACCTCCATCAACGGGAATTTGATGTTGTTACCTGCAAGTTAGTGGGGACAACAAAAGCAATAAAATTGATAAGATTTGATCACATCCTTCTGATATTGAAATTATAAACTATCTAAATAGTATAAAATGGAATGGAAGATAAACAAGTGGCAAAAGAACAACTTAAAATGAAACTAAGAAATGCGGGGCACCCGGGCGGGCCACCCACCGTTAGAACCTGATTTCGGCACCAATCCACTTGGGATGGGCCCAAAATCTCTTGTAATGGGTTGTCGGCGAATTGGTAGATCAATGTGGTCAAATGTCAGGTTTTGGGTCTAGATTCACACTTCCAATAGCCACCCAATAACCTCTCTTGCAAAAGAGATCAAGGATGTGGAAGAGGTGAATCAAAAGGATAAAATGTGGTGTTCAATTTGGTAGCACTTCGTTGCTTGAAAATGCCTCCAACTTGTCCTCTTTTGGGTGGGAAAGTCCACCATTTTATAGACCTAGGGGGTCTCTTTGGAGGGGCATGCAGGGGTGCCATGTGGCGGCCATGCCTTCTCAAGAGGGAGGAGACTCCTCCCTAGCTTGGGCTTCCATGACTGCCCTTGTGACAGTCCTCTAACACCCACTCTGCCCACCTACATGCGCATGCAAGGTAGGAGGCATTAATTGAATGTCCTTGACTACCACTTGGCACCATTTTTCTTTTTTCCTGTTGAACCTGGAATTTGTCCTGACCCAGAGCGAATTTAGAATTCATCCCTAGGTGAGATGGATCCCAATTTGAATTCGTCCCTGGGCAGGACGGATACTAAGCAAAGTTCTTGAATGTGCCAAATTGCCTTCTGACCTTACAAAATTGCTACAAAAGTGGTTAGGACCACTGTTTAACCTCTGAGGGCTGCCCCGAGGGCTGTGTGTGTCAAAGCGATCAGTGTTTGCAGTCACATAATCGAATTGGTGCTATTTTGGTGTCTATAGATGCCCCTTTTTGGGATGCGCTATGCATGGTGCAGCGCCGAGCAAAAATAGATAACCAAAGCACTAATGATTAGGGTTTCTTGGTAACCTAACCAAATTTTGATGCCCCAAGTATGGAAAGGGCATGCATTCTTGAATTATTGCTTCTGATGAGCTAAGGAATTTGATTTCAAGTATTAACCTATTTTGGTGAGGTGTGACTTGAGCTTGGACATTGATCAGTCATGAATAGGCAAAGGGCGCAACCTTTTGTCCCTAGGGGAACCTTGTGTTCATGCTTTGGGAATGCTAAGTGTTTGATCAATTTGTGATTGTTGCTTGTTTACTTCCCCAAGCAAGAGCGTAATTGTCTTTGTCAATGATTCTTTGAATGCATGTCATTTTCCTTAACTAGGTGTGTGCTTGTTTATTGGTGACTAAGTGTGACTACCCCCTCAAGCGACGAATCGATGAGGGAATGACCTTCATGAGAAAAGCGATGAGTCACTTGACCCAAGATGACTTGTGCAAGGGTGCCTTTGGATATTTAGCATTAAGCATGTGCAATTTTTCTGATATTTTAGACTTGTTTTTGGTGGGTGGTAACCCTTTTTGCGATGCTTTTTGGAGCTGAAATTGGCAAAAATCCATCTTCTCGTGGAGCGGTCCGGCTATGGTAGCCTTCTTAGGGAGTAGGATAGTGACAATTTGTGACCCCAACATCTTTTTTGTATGCCTAGGATGTCAAGTGCAACAACACTCTCATCGGGCAAGTTTATTAGCTGTTTTAGTGCAGTTTTGTTCAATTTTTGATGTTTTTTGAAATTTTTGGCCTGAATTCATCCCAGGGTGGGACGAATACCAGCTTAGAATTCATCCTAGGGTAGGACGAGTGCTAACCAGAGTGCTCATCCTAGGGAAAGATGAATTTAAGCTCAAAAAGGGCTATTTAAAGGCCAAAACTAGGGTTTGGGCTCATTTGCATCTGATTTTTCTTGCGATTTGGAGCTCTGGAGAGGAGGTTAATTCTATGAAGCGAAGTGCCACCGAATTTTCCCTGCCATCATGAGTGCACAAAATAGATCGAGCGGCGGAGCCGAAGTGAGACCAGTAAGTGTTCCTAGTTTTTATTGCTTTTATTTAACATTGCAATTGTTTTGTTCAATTATTTTTGTGATGATGTTTTTCAAAATTTTAAAACTTAAACCCTGAAACTGAGCTGAAGACAACTAAGACTTAGTTGTAGCGCACAACCTAGGTGAAGAATTGTTATTTAGCTTTTAACTAAAACCCTAGGATAAACGGAACGTAAAACCCTAAGACGTAATTTTTGTTGTTTTTTGAATTTTTGTTCTATTTTTAAATTAATCAGTTAGGATTAGAAACCCTAGAACTGAAAAATTAATTTTTGAATTTTTGTTTTGTTTTATTTTTGGAATTTATCAGTTAGGATTAGAAACCCTAGAATTGAAAAATAATTTTTCTTTGAATTTTTATGTTTGTTTTTTTTTTGTTGTACATTGGTATACAATGTTGTATATGCATGTTATTGTCGTACAGTTCTTTTCCATGATTTTAATGTTTTTGAATTGTTTTATTTTACAGGTTGTTAGGAGTTGGTACCATGTACCCACTTATTTTACTGAAGCACAGGGGGCGCTGACTGTAGCTAACTAGGAATGGCTTGATGCCCTTGGGCTCAAGAAGGTGTCTCGACTGGAGCCTATGGTTGCGGATCAGGCCTATTTGACGGCCTTGATCAATCTTTGGGATCCGTGGACCAACACTTTCCATCTCCCAATAGGGGAGATGATCGTGACCTTGGAGGATATCTATCGGCTTATGTGGATTTCGATAGATGGACTGCCAATTAGGACATCGTCGTGTGATCAACGGACAGCTGTACTGACGAGATGCTTTGGGCAAGGGGAGGAGCTGGGTGTGGAGGATCCACTAGAGAGGGCAGAGGGCGACTACCAAATTGGTAGGATTTTGGTCCGATGGTGGATGGAGAGGGGGGTGTTGGGTGTGAGGCACGCATTCCTTATGGGCCTCATGTCCAAAATGTTGCTACCTGACTCGTCAGGCACGAGGTTCCCATGGAACCTACTGGATTTGGTTTGGCAGTTGATAGAGTGTCCGACAGAGGCACCACTTATTATGAGATGGGGATAGACACTGTTGGCATAGCTTTATGGGGAGTTGTATGAGGTCCACTACCAGCAACGGAAGGGGATTAGTTGTAGCTACCTATTGCAGTGCTGGGCTTGGTAGCACATAGCAATAGAGAGGCTAGCCAGGTTACCATGGACAACTCAAGAGGAGATGGAGGATAGGGAGATAGGTTATGTAGTTTTATGGTGGCGATCTGGGGAGCAATGGTAGAGTCAATGATGGGCAGGTGTCGTAGGGCACTATGTCGATACCTTCTCTTGACTTACTCCAGGGGAGGTGGTTTGGCACCCTTATCGAGACTATCCAGCCTGGCCGAAGGCTAGAGAGTGGCTCTAACGGGTACGTAGAGAGTGGTGGCTGATTGGGTAGCATGGGACCGAGCATGAGTTCTTCTCATATAGTCGAGTTACACGATAGCTTGGGGTGTACCAGGGGTTACCTTGTGAGCTCGTGGTCTATCAGCACTGGGCGGATGAGAGGACTCTAGACTGATCGGTCATCGCGCCATTGGGAAAGGATTCAGATGTGATGATCGACGTCCTAGATGTGGATGATGTTGGAACTACCACTGAGTATGACTCATGGTGGGTACTATGGCAATGGTGAGGCGAGGGGCCATTGGGAGGCACAGGGATAGCTATCACAAGCGAGGAGGGTGTCGATGCACCAGGTGATGACTAGGGAGCTCCTTTGTAGGATGCAGACATGGTAGAGGTGGATGGTATGGATGCGGATCTTGGGGCTCCAGATCAATCAAATATGTAGGACATCGCAGAGTAGTGGGAGCTAGAGTAGGCTCCTATTCTAAAGATACCCATGCCTCGAGTAGATGCGGTGGACACGGATGCAAAGTTACGTGCTAAGATTACATGGTTGGAGGGGTTGCTATGAAGGCATGATGAGGAGCTAGGGGATGTGCTGTGGGAGAGGGATCTCTTGCGAATGTAGCTAACAGAGCGATATAATACATTAGCTACTTCTCATCGATGAAATGGGGGTACTGATGCAGCACGAGAGAGGGATATCTTACGAACATAGCTGGTAGAGAGGGATAGGGCTTTGGCGTGGTGCGAGGAGAACTTGGCAACGTATCTCCAGTGAGAGATGGAGTCATTGCAACAGTGGTTAGAGCTGGAGGCAGGGATTAGCCACCTTGGTGGGTAGGTCCCTACATTTAGCATCGGTGGATCATTGTGCCACTCGAGAGGGAGTGAGACTAAGCAGTCAACATCCTCTCGATGCAGGAAACTAGATGAGGGGGGCGAGTAGGCATGATGCAGGGGCTAGCAGCAGTCGCCCTGAGGGGTCCCATAGGACCCACACCATGGGAGGTAGTTCCCGTCACACCGATCCTGCATGATCATGGTGGCCGACACCCTAGGCTTGGGGGTTTTTGGATTGATTATGGGGTCAAAGGACCAGTTTTGTAGCCTGTGGGCATTTTTAATGATATATATATATATACCGGCTTTATTTTGTTTATGCACATGTGATGGTTCAATCTTATGCATGATGGTTGATGAATATGGATGTATGCATGTTGATTTATTTTTATGGATGCATATGTTATGATGAATGCAAATGTTTTTGCTGTATATGTGATATGCAAAATGTAATGGATGAAATGAATTTGTGTTGGTTGGTTAGGGCACCATAGACTATTTAGGACTTTGTTATTTTATTTTTATGTGATTGTTGTGGTAACTGACTTTGTATATATAGGACTTTGTTGTTTTTGATGGTATTATAAGGATGAAAAGTAGCGTAGTTGGTTTAGATATGTAGCTAAAGTTTTTTGAGACTCAAACAATTTTACCTCACTAGCCACGATTGTACTTTATCTTACAAGACTTTTGAACAAGGTATGAATCGAATTTGTTTTTGACCAAGTTATTTCACATCCCTGTGTGTGCAATTGAGTTCATTTATGTGGTATTTGTCAAGATACCGCCAGTGCCAGATAGGCTATCAACCAAACCTGTACTGAGGATCACCTAATTAGCTCCACTAACTCCTTTATTGTAATTAGTCAAATTAGTCTACGGTGCTATCTAGGATACCATAAGCTAGCTCATCCACATGCAAACATTGATCTGTACACAAGTTAATGTGACAGATATATCGTCATGCAGGAAGTATACCGCCAGTTACTGATAGGCTATCAACCAAATCGGTACTGAGGCTTGCCTCATGACCTATCAAAATGCTGAGAGTTCCAGGGATTCAAGTTCAACTCCCTTCTTTTCTTCAATTGTATTGGGATACTTGCTCCTTTGTAGTGATAAAATCACTGTTTATTTTTGTTTTATTTATTTTTCTTTTGAGCAAGGGATTTGGATATGGAGTGATGAGAATCAGTATTGTATGTGCTTTTTGATGTATGCACTCTAGGGATGATGTCAAATTTTTGGAGTTTTGACGTTTTGCAAAATTTTGATGTTTTGTGACTATTGAGAACTTTAGGATTCTTGGGGAATTGGGTAGAGAAGATGCTTGTCCTTTTGTCAACTCTCAGCATTCTTTGGGTCATTCACACAGGGGGATGAGCAAGATAGTCATTTCACTTATGATGACCTGGATTACTTTGCAGGTGTCATCTTTTGTTCACACAACTTGGGAATTTTTATGTGTTTTAATTTGTGTTGGGATGCTACGTAACAAGGCATGACCCAAGTAGAACTCTACCTTCTTAAAATCTGCCTGACTTCGTACAATACATGGCTAGAAAGCAAAATTATGACTGAAAGATGAAAACTCTTAATACATTATAAGACCACTGACTCTAGTGTGGTAAAAAGTGGTAAATGGTGTATTTTTATTGTTTTTTGGACTACTTATAAAATGGAAAAAAATGTGGAACAAGATGGACTAGCAGAGCGATTACAGCCTATGGTGCCTTTGACCTGTACGACCACAAATATGCAATGTATGGATGCGATGTTTAATGCATCTATATATTTTTGTATTTTGATGGAATGATTTTTGTGAATATGAAGATGAGATGTGAGAAGAGCTTTTTATTGATGAATTTGAGCATGCCTGGAAATGAGATGCAAATTTTTGTTGTTTTTGATGATTTTTGGATTTTGAATTTCTTATTTTTGACCAAGCAATTGTGGGAATCCTTGGAGCATTTTGGGGTTGACCAAGCGATTATATGAATCCTTGGAGCATTTTTGGGATTGACCAAGCGATTATGTGAATCCTTGGAGCATTTTTGGGATTGACCAAGCGATTATATGAATCCTTGGAGCATTTTTGGGATTGACCAAGTGATTATGTGAATCCTTGGAGCATTTTTGGGATTGACCAAGCGATTATGTGAATCCTTGGAGCATTTTGGGATATGGCTCTCTTAGATATGGAATGGGCGCAAATGACTGATGTTCAAGGGTTCTGTTTCCTTGATTCCATCAAGAGAGGCTAGCCGGTATGTCTCAAGTCCTATTTTGCTATCAATAACATATGGACCTAACCAATTTGCCATGAACTTGTCCCTTAGGTGGGATGACAAACTAGAGTTCTGTTGGTTTTCCTTCAAAACCAAATCACCAACCCGAAAGTCCCTCAAGTGAAATTTCATGTTGTAAGCTTTCTTAAGTCGCTCTTGATAGATACGTAAATGCTCAAGAGCATTAACACATCATTCGTCAAGCAACGTAAGCTGGTCTAAAAGGTCCTGTCGTGCAACATCATCATCAATGAACTCCTGCATTGATATGCGTAGGGAAGGAATTTCCAACTCGAGAGGCATGACTGCCTAGGAGCCATACACGAGCGAAAACGGAGTGGCCCTAGTGGGAGTCTGAATGCTAGTGTGATAAGCCCATAGGGCAAGTGGGATTTAGATGTGCCAATCCTTATGACTATTTGTGATCGTATTTTTAAGGATGTCAACTAGCATTTTGTTTGATGCCTCTGCTTGCCCATTCACCTGCGGATAATAGGGTGTCAAAAAACTATGCTGAATTTTGTACTTTGTGGTCAAAGCACACACATCTTTGTTCTTGAATGGTGTCCCATTATCAGAGACTATTTTGAATGGAATACCAAAATGACATATGATGTTATGAAAAATGAACTCCACAATGCGGGGTCCTATCATAGAGGTAAGCGAAACTGCTTCCACCCACTTGGTAAAATACTTTGTGGCCGTTATGATAAACATGTGATGACCTGACGATGCAGGGGAGATATTTCCAATTAGATCGAAGCCCCACTACGAAAATGACCAAGCGGAATGGACTGTCTGCAAGGCCTGGGAAGGTACATGTGTCAAATTGGCATGGTGCTGACACTTCATGCACTTCCTGACATATGCACAATAATCTTGCTCTAAAGATGGCCAATAATAGCCCATGCGAAGAATGCACTTTGCAATGGCCATACCACTGAAGTGGCCACCACATGTACCATTGTGCGCTTGGGCGACTACCCAAGTGGACTCTTGCTAGTCCAAGCAATGAAGGAGGATTCCTTCATAGCTGCAATGATACAAAATGTCTCCTATCAAGACATACTTAGCCACTTTCTACTTGAATTCTCATTTTGCGGCATGCATCAATCCAAGCGGGAGATTACCTAACTTGAGGTAGTCTCTAATGGGTAAATACCAGTCCTATTGATCAAAAACCTTGACGATATGAATAGCCAATCCCTCTTGAAGTTCATACCTAGCAAACGCTGAGCGGGAAAGAACTTGTAAGAATAGCATTATGTTGCTATTAATGGGAGTAAGGGAGAACAAGGACTCCCAATTGGCATGTTTCAGACGATCGTGGATTCAAAAGAACTTATCCGAGGATGGTTCAATCTAGATCATGTGGATTCCTGGTGTCAATTCAGAGCTTGCATGCTCCATCACGGATTGCGATAGGGTTTTGACTTGAATGGTTGTCATATCACCAGAAAGGTCTTACGGGATTAGTGACCCCAATGAGGCCATTGTGTCCGCAAAATGATTTTATGATCGAGGGAGTGTCTCGATGTTGTACCACTCAAGTTTCGCTAGGAATTTGTCCACAAGGGCTTTATAAGCCTACATAACTAGGCATTTGCATTGGAATACCCCTTTGACTTGGTTGACAATTAATAGCGAATCACCAAAGATGTTCAGTCGTTTGATGTTCATGGTGATTGTTGTCTGAAGACCTATGAGCAAGGATTTATACTCTGCATTATTTTTGGTGCATGGGAAATTTAATTTAAATGACAGGGGCATTGGAGAACCCTATGGTGTGAAGAATACTATTCCTGTGCCACCACCTTGCTCACATTTAGAACCATAAAAAAATAGGGTTATGTCAGTCTGTGACTCAGGCTCATTAGAAGGGCCTCTGCTAGTTGATCGGATATGACTTGTCCTTTGATAGATTTCTATACGATAAAATCTATGTCAAATTCCATCAACAACATGATCCATTTCATCGTGCGACTAATATGATAAGTACGACTCATCATATATCACAATATATTCTCCTTAGACACAACATACATATTGTTTCTCAACATGTAGTGGCATAGATTTTTGGTAGCAAACACCACTACCAAGCAAAGTTTCTCGATGTATGCATAGTTAAGATCATAACTAACTAGGGTGTGGCTAAGATAGTAAGTAGCCTATTCTTTGTGAAGTTCATTCTTCTGGGCCATCATGGCTCCTAATGCCACCTCAGTAGCTGAGATGTATAAGTAGAACGACACTCTTAGTCTAGGTGGTGCCAATAATGGCGGCGAAGCCAAGTATTGTTTGATGTCATCAAAGGCTGACTGGAACTCGTCATCCCAGTGAAATGTAACCCCCTTAAGAAATAATTTGTTCATGGGTCGACACTTGTCAGATAACTGTGCTATGAAGCGTTTGATTGACACGACCTTTCCCTGTAGACTTCTGAGCTGCTTAATGGTAGTTGGGGGAACCATTTCAAGGATTGCCTTGACTTTATTTGGGTCCACCTCGATACCTCGCTTTGAGACTATAAAACCTAAGAGTTTTCCAGATGTGATGCCAAATATGCAGTTCTTGGGATTCAGTCTGACTTTATGCTCCATGAGGCGATCGAGGATCTTGCTTAAGTCATCGAGATGATTTGGGTGAAAAAGAGACTTGGCCAAAAAATCATCCATGCAATCTTCCAAAGTTTTATGCATGTAGTAGTGGAAGATGTACGTCATGGCACGTTGGTAGGTGGTGCCAACATTTTTAAGGCCAAAAGGCATGACCTTATAACAAAATGTCCCCCAAGGCATTGTGAATTCTATTTTTAGTTGGTCCTTAGGATTGATACGAATCTGATTGTATCCCGAGAAACCATCCTTGAGGGATAACATTTCATGACCTGCTGTAGCATCTACCAACGCGTCGATGCTTGGCAAGTGGAAATCATCCTTAGGACTCACTTTGTTTAGATCTTGAAATCAGTGCATATGCGAATCCTCCTGTTGGGCTTTTTGATGGGCACCATGTTGGACAACCATGGCAGATAATCCATGTAGATGACAAACTATGCATCCAACAACTTTTGTAATTCATATTTGACCATCAAGGCCACTGTTGGGTGCATCTTACATAGTTTTTTATTAACTAGATTGATTGTCGAAACAAGCATTAGATTATGCGTGACTAGTTGAGGATCTAGCCCCGACATGTCTCTGTATGACCATGCAAAAACCTCCTTCTTCTCTTTGAGAAGGGCAATGTAGTCGGCTTGCTCTTTAGAGGATAAGCTTACCCCTAGCTTGATAATATGTGGATTCATTAGATCTAAGCTAATGTCTGTGTCAGTCATCTCCTTGATTGACATGTAGGATCCGTCCTCCAACTGATGTGGAGTTGGGATCAAATGGATATCATTAGCTGAGTTTAAATCTGCAGTTGGGAACCTCAGGTTCCTCTTTAGCCTGAAAGATATCCTAAGCTGTCCCTGGGGTAAAATGAGACATTTTACCAAAATTCCAGTACTCTGATGGGGAGAGAGGTTAATTGACATGATCCCAGTCAATGGCATCTATGTCTAGATGTAATGACCATGCTGGATTGCTCGGATTGTAGATGGGTGCGGTCAAATCAATGGAGATCATGTGGATGAAATGAATTTGGTCTCCATTATCATGGGTGTGATAACTCAAACATTCTGGATGTTCCCTGTGTTCTGGATTTGTCTCTAGAGGGACAGGCACGAACGGATCGGCCCTATGTGCTAATAGGAAGATAGGGTCTTCTCTCGACATTGATGTCATTATAGGGTCTCGGGGTGGACGGTGCTCGTCATAAACTTGGAGGCATGGATCCAACACTTGGTCCCACCCTGCAGGGTCTACATACCACTCATGCCCTGGAAGTATGCCCATATATGCAAATAAGTCATTAATCTCTAAGGGACGTCGTTGTTGCATTTTTTGCCTTTGTTGCATTTGTCGCATGTGGTTGAGATAGGCCATCTCAGTCTCATCTTTCGAATCACTGTCGGAGATCCAAAAACCCTCATTGGCTTTGACAATTGCTTGCGACATCTGAGGTTCATCTTGTTCTAGCAAATTAATCTAGTCCCATTACGGTTGTTCCACACTTGGTGGGGGGACCTGATTCTCTTGACACAGCACTGGTTCAATTGGAACCTCTAAAGGGAATAGTTTCAAAAATATCTCTTGCCAGTTATTCATGGGAATCTCTTGTGAGTGATCACTATTGGATTCAAAGGGAACATATGACACTAGTTCATGTTCTGATTCATCCTCCAAAGATCCTTCTGGACACTATTTATGCTCTCCTTGAAAGCGAGTTCCTAAACTTTCACCTCTCTCTATCAAAGGAGAAGGGTTATTGATGTTACCAAGGGTGGTTGTTGACCATGGGAGTTAATCTCCCAATGTATATGTTGTGTTTGGGTTGGCATAAGGATCTGTTGCCAATCCACCCTTATTGCCTATTCCTAGGCCTTGCATGTTTTCCACCAAGATGTCTAAGGGCAGGGGGTGGTTGAACCCTACTCCTGACTTGTCATAAGGTATTTGGTATCTTGGCTGGCAAAGGACATATACTCCTTGCTCATACCTACCTAGCCTGTATCCATGCCAATTGCATTGGCCAAGATATCTCAAAGTGAAGTTCGGGTTAGACAGATAGTTGACATTTTTTGCAAAAGGCTCTTCATCCTCATCCTTTTGCATGCATGGTTCAGCACCATGGCCAAGACCCCCATACACAAAATTGGTCTGGTTTGGTGGGTAGCCTAAAGGAACAACTATTTCGATGGGGAGGTGAGGTCTCCCCATGTATTGCACTGACTCTAGCATGGGCGGTGCTACAAAATTTTGCACTAGATACTCCCCCCAGGCCCATACTGGCCATTTCAATAGTAATTGTTGGTGATTGAGAGGGAGGGAACGAAAGCCCTTCTGGAGTCCATTCCATGTTGGGTAGACTAGGAGCCTCAGCTTCCATTGTGCTATGTATCTCTTCTGTTGATATGGTTGATATTGTTGGTAGCACCTCCTCTAGGGGTTGATCCTCTTCTAGGATTTGTTTCCCTTTGTCCTTTTTTTTAGCCATGACAGGTGTCGTTGGTAGTGAAGGAGTGGACAATGAAGACGCACCTGGCTGGGGTTTTTATGGATTAGTCACCAGTGGTTCCCATGGCATCGGACCCTATCTAGATGGATTTAATTGGAAATCCAAGTGCGTCGATGGGAGGGTCGATTGTGGCATCAACTACATCGCATTACAATATTTGAAGGGTTCTAAGTCCATCGAAACTACATGTACTTCTCCTTCAAATGCATACTTCAAACATTGGTGAGCTATTGAAGGGACACACTTCATGTCCTTGATCCATGGCTGCCCTAGCAATATGTTGTACACCATCTCACCTTCCAAAATATGGCACAATGTAGGTATCATCTTTTTTCCTACCTGAACGGGTAGAACAATTATGCCAACTGTTGAGCATATCGCATTTTTGAATGCTCATAGTGTGTAAGTGGAAGCGGTGATGTGAGAGGTTGGTAGCTTTAGATGTTTCAATGCTGCTGTAGTAATGATGTTACTGGACGAGCCAGTATCTACCAACACCCTTTTATATGGGATATCATTGACCCATGCGATTACATGCAGGGGTGGATCTACCATATCATCAAATACTGATTTAACTTCATATTCTAGAAAGGTGATGATTGGCTCTGTACATCGTTTTACATGTCCCACAAAGTTATAGAAGGAATTCGTTTCATGGGGCTGCAACTCGATGGATTTCAAAATCTCCATGAGAGCCTCCCAATGGGGCATTGATTGTTGTATAAGCTCATCTATGGAGAGCCTAGCCGACGTGTTCCACAAACTTTGCATGAGTTTGGTCCCACTATGATCATCAGTTACCTCTGCCTAGACCCGAGGTCACGATACGAACCAAAATCACATAGAGTTTGTGGACCACATTGGCTAGGCTATCCATATATGAGCTTATACAGTAATCAACGCCCAATCAGGAGGCTCTCATGGAGATTTTGAAATCCATTGAGTTGTAGCCCCACAAAGCGAATTCCTTCAATAACTTCATGGGACATGTAAAATGATGTAGAGAGCCAGTCATCACCTTTCGAGAAGATGAAGTTAAATCAGTATCTAATGACATGGAAGATCCACCCCAAGATGTAATCGAGCGGGTCAACGGGATCCCATATAAAAGGGTGTTGGTAGATACTGGCTCATCCAATAACATCATTTCTACAACAGCATTGAAACATCTAAATCTGTTAGCCTATCACATCACCGCTTCCACTTACACACTGCAAGCATTCAACAATGCAATATGCTCGATAGTTGGCACAATTGTTCTACCCGTTCAGGTAGGAAAAAAGATGATACCTACATTGTGCCATATTTTGGAAGGCGAGATGGCGTACAACATATTGCTAGGGCGGCCATGGATCAGGGACATGAAGTGTGTCCCTTCGATAGCTCACTAGTGTTTGAAGTATGCATTTGAAGGAGAAGTACATGTAGTCCCGGTGGACTTAGAACCCTTCAAATATTGCAATGCGATGCAGTTGATGCCATAATTGACCCTCCCATCGATGCACTTGGATTTCCAATTAAATCCATCTAGATAGGGTTTGATGTCGTGGGCACCACTGGTGACTAATCCATCAAAACCCTAGCCAGGTGCATCTCCATCGTTCGCTCCTTCACTACCAATGCCACCTGTCATGGCTGAACAAAAGGACAAAAATAAACAAATTTTTGAAGAGGCTCAACCCCTAGAGGAGGTGCTACCAACAATATCAACCATATCAACAGAAGAGATACCTAGCACAATGGAAGCTGAGGCTCCTAGTCTACCCAACATGGAATGGACTCCAGAAGGGCTTCCATTCCCTCCCTCTCAATCGCCAACAATTACTATTAAAATGGCTAGTACGGGCCTAGGGGAGTATCTAGTGCATAATGTTGTAGCAACGCTCGTGCTAGAGTTAGTGCAAGACATGGGGAGACCTCGCATCCCCATCGGGACAGTTGTTCCTTTAGGCTACCCATCGAAACAGACCAATTTTGTGTATGGGGGCCTTGACCATGGTGCTGAACCATGCATGCAAAAGGATGAGGATGAAGAGCCTTTTGCAAAAAATGTCAACTATCTGTCTAACACGAACTTCTCTTTGAGATATCTTGGCCAATGCAATTGGCATGGATACGGGCTAGGTAGGTATGAGCAAGGAGTACGTGTCCTTTGCCATCCAAGATACCAAATGCCTTATGACAAGTCAGGAGTAGGGTTCAACCACCCCCTGCCCTTAGACATCTTGGTGGAAAACATGCAAGGCCTAGGAATAGGCAACAAGGTTGGATTGGCATCAGATCCTTATGCCAACCCAAACACAACATATACATTGGGAGATTACCTCCCATGGTCAACAACCACCCTTGGTAACATCAATAACCCTTCTCCTTTGATAGAGAGAGGTGAAATTTTGGGAACTCGCATTCAAGGGGAGAATAAACAGTGTCTAGAAGGATCTTTGGAAGATGAATCAGAACATGAACCAGTGTCATATGTTCCCTTCAAATCCAATAGTGATCACTCATGAGAGATTCCCATGAATAACTGGCAAGAGATATTTTTGAAACTATTCCCTTTAGAGGTTCCAATTGAACCAATGTTGTGTCAAGAGAATCAGGTCCCCCCACCAAGTGTGGAACAACCGCAATGGGACCAGATTAATTTGCTAGAACAAGATGAACCTCAGATGTCGTAAGCAATTGTCGAAGCCAATGAGGGTTTTTGGATCTTTGATAGTGATTCGGAAGATGAGACTAAGATGGCCTATCTCAACCACATGTGACAAATGCAACAAAGGCAACAAATGCAACAATGGCATCCCTTAGAGATTAATGACTTATTTGCACATATGGGCATACTGCCAGGGCATGAGTGGTATGTAGACCTAGCAGGGTGGGACCAAGTGTTGGATCCATGGCTCCAAGTTTATGATGAGCACCATCCACCCCGAGACCCTGTAATGACATCAGTGCTGAGAGAAGACCCTGTCTTCCTATCAACACATAGGGTCGATCCATTCGTGCTTGTCCCTCTAGAGCTAGATCCAGAACATAGGGAACATGTAGAATGTTTGAGTCATCACACCCATGGTAATGGAGACCAAATTCATTTCATCCACATGATCTCCATTGATTTGACCACACCCATCCACAATCTGGCCGATCTAGCATGGTCATTGCATCTAGACATAGATGCCATCAACTGGGATCATGTCAATTCACCTCTCTCCCCATCAGAGTACTAGCCTTTTGGTAAAATGCCTCATTTTACCCTAGGGACAACTCAAGATATCTTTCAAGCTAAAGAGGAACTTGAGGTTCCCAACACAGATTTAAACTCAGCTAATTATATCCATTTGATCCCGACTCCACATCAGTTGGAGGACAGATCCCACATGTCAGTCGAGGAAACGACTAATGTAGACATCGGCTTAGATCTAATGAATCCACAGATTATCAAGCTGGGGGTCAGCTTATCCTCTAAAGAGCAAGCTGACTACATTGCCCTTCTCAAAGAGAAGAAGGAGGTTTTTGCATCTTCATACAAAGACATGTCGGGGCTAGATCCGCAGCTAGTCATGCATAATCTAACGCTTGATCCGACAATCAAGCCAGTTAAGCAAAAACTATGTAAGATGCACCCAACAGTGGCCTTGATGGTCAAAGATGAATTACAAAAGATGTTGGATCATCTGTGTGGATTATCCGCCATGGCTATCCAACATGGTGCCCATCAAAAAGCCCAACGGGAGGATTCGCATATGCACTAATTTTTGAGATCTAAACAAAGCGAGTCCTAAGGATGATTTCCCCTTGCCAAGCATCGACACATTGGTAGATGCTACAACAGGTCACGAAATGTTATCCCTCATGGATGGTTTCTCGAGATACAATCAGATTCGTATCAATCCTGAGGACCAACTAAAAACGGTATTCACAATGCCTTGGGGGACATTTTGTTATAAGGTCATGCCTTTTGGCCTTAAAAATGCTGGCGCTACCTACCAATGTGCCATGACGTACATCTTCCATGACTACATGCATAAAAATTTGGAAGATTACATGGATGATTTGTTGGCCAAGTTTTTTTTTTGCCCAAATCATCTCGATGACTTAAGCAAGATCCTTGATTGCCTCATGGAGCATAAAGTCAGACTGAATCCCAAGAAGTGTGTCTTTGGCATCATATCTGGAAAACTCTTAGGTTTCATAGTCTTAAAGCAAGGTATCGAGGTGGACCCAAAGAAAGTCAAGGTAATCCTTGAAATGGTTCCCCCAAATACCATTAAGCAGCTCAAAAGTCTGTAGGGAAAGGTCGCGTCAATCAAACACTTCATAGCATAGTTATTTGACAAGTGCCGACCCATGAACAAATTATTGCACAAGGGGGTTACATTTCATTGGGATGACGAGTGCCAGTCAGCCTTTGATGACATCAAACAATACTTGGCTTCGTTGCCAGTATTGGCACCACCTAGACCAGGAGTGTCATTCTACTTATACATCTCAGCTATGCGAGGTGGCATTGGGAGCCATGTTGGCCCAAAATAATGAACTTCACAAAGAACATGCTACTTACTATCTTAGCTGCACCCTGGTCAGTTATGAACTTAACTATGCATACGTCAAGAAACTTTGTTTGGCAGTGGCGTTTGCTACCAAAAACCTACGCCACTACATGCTGAGCAACACTACATATGTTGTGTCTAAGGAGAATCCATTGCGATATATGATGAGTCATACTTATCATAGTAGTCGCACGACAAAATGGATCATGTTGTTGATGGAATTTGACATAGAGTTTATCGGATAGAAATATATCAAAGGACAAGTCATAGCTGATCAAATAGCAGAGGCTCCTCTTGAAGACGATCAACATCTAGTCATAGAACTACCCGATGATGGGGTCTTCCATGTCTCAGAATCGCTAGATTCTGATGAGCCTGAGTCACAAGCTAACATAACCCTATTTTTTGATGGTTCTAAATGTGAGCAAGGTGGTGGCATGGGAATAGTATCCTTCACACCGCAGGGCGCTCCAATGCCCCTATCATTTAAATTAAATTTCCTATGCACAAATAATAATGCAGAGTATGAAGCCTTGCTCATAGGTCTTCAGACAACAATCACCATGAACATCAAATGACTGAACATCTTTGGTGATTCGTTGTTAATTGTCAACCATGTCAAAGGGGTATTCCAATGCAAATGCCCAGTTTTGCAGGCTTATAAAGCCCTTGTGGACAAATTCCTAGTGAAACTTGAGTGGTATGACATCGAGGCACTCCCTCGATCATCAAATCATTTTGTGGACACAATGGCCTCATTGGGGTCACTAATCCCGCAAGACCTTTCTGGTGATATGACAACCATTCAAGTCAAAACCCTATCACAATCCACGATGGAGTGTGCAAGCTTTGAATTAACACAAGGAATCCACATGATCCAGATTGAACCATCCTCGGATAAGTTCTCTTGAATCCACGATCATCTAAAACATGCCAATTGGGGGTCCTTGTTCTCCTTTACTCCCATTAATAGCAACACAACGCTATTCTTACAAGTTCTTTCCCGCTCAACATTTGCTAGGGATGAACTTCAAGAGGGATTGGTTGTTCATACCATTGAGGTTTTCAATCAACAGGACTGGTATTTACACATTAGAGACAACCTCAAGTTAGGTAATCTCCCACTTTGATTGACGCATGTCGTAAAATGAGCATTCAAGCAAAAAGCAGCTAAGTATGTCTTGATAGGAGACATTTTGTATCGTCGTAGCTATGAAGGAATTCTCCTTCATTTCTCGGACCAACAAGAGTCCACTTGGACAGTTGCCCAAGCGCACGATGGTACATGTGGTGGCCACTTTAGTGGTATGGCCATCGCAAAGCGCATTCTTCGCATGGGCTATTATTGGCCATCTTTAGAGCGAGATTGTTGCGCATATGTCAGGAAGTGCATGAAATGTCAGCACCATGCCAATTTGAAACATGTACCTTCCTAGGCCTTGCAGACAGTCCAATCTGCTTGGCCATTTTTGCAGTGGGGATTCGATCTAATTGGAAAGATCTCCCCTACATCGTTAGGCTGTCACACGTTTATCATAACGGCCACAGAGTATTTTATCAAGTGGGTGGAAGCAGTTCCGCTTATCTCTACGATAGGACCCCGCATTGTGGAGTTCATTTTGCATAACATCATATGTTGTTTTGGTATTCCATCCAAAATAGTCTTGGATAATGGGACACCATTCAAGAACAAAGACCTACATGCTTTGACCACAAAGTACAAAATTCAGCACAATTTTTTGACACCCTATTATTCGTAGGCGAATGGACAAGTTGGAGGCATTTTTAGGCAATGAAGTACTGCCAAATTGAACACCACATTTTATCCTTTTGATTCACCTCTTCCACATCCTTGATCTCTTTCGCAAGAGAGGTTATTGGGTGGCTATTGGAAGTGTGAATCTAGACCCAAAACCCGACATTTGACCACATTGATCTACCAATTCGTCGACAACCCATTACAAGATATTTTGGGCCCATCCCAAGTGGATTGGTGCCGAAATCAAGTTCTAACGATGGGCGGCCGGCCCGAGTGCCCCGCATTTCTTAGTTTCATTTTAATTTGTTCTTTTTCCACTTGTTTATCTTCCATTCCATTTTATACTGTTTAGATCATTTATAATTTCAATATCAGAAGGCTGTGATCAAATCTTATCAATTTTGTCGCTTTTGTTGTCCCCACTAACTTGTAGGTAACAACATCAAATTATCGTTGATGGAGGTCAAATTGGGGAAATCCGATCATCTGGGTCGTCCCAAAATGCCCCCAATTAGTTAAACCTTATGTTTGCAGGTGTTTTGGAGATCCCGAGATGCGACATTTTGGCAGGATTACTTCGGAATTTTATCGTAGGTGAATTCGTCCTACCCAGGGATGAATTACAGTCGAATCCATCCCGCCCAGGGATGAATTCGAATCGACAGCCAATTTCTTGACTATTTTGATGGCAATGGCCCTCTGGTAATGTTCTCTGGTCTCTGTCAAATTTATAGGTTACTTGGATTCATTTTATTCACTGGTTTAGCTAATCTTATGCATGCATATCCTCCATTGGTTTTTAAGATCAAAAGCTTCATATTTTGTCACAAGTGCTACTAAAGACTTGTTGTGTATTTGAACACAGGAGGAGCAGCAAGAATCAAGGATTCATCAACACCAGCAGTGGCAACACTTTGGCCTTCCCATTTCAAATGTGGGTGCGCGGAAGGAGGAACACTAAGTCATGATTGTAACCAAAACCCATTTAACGTTCCTAGCCCCTGAAAAGGGAGGAGGCATATTTATAATCGATATCACAAAAGTTAAATAAAAAGGGCTATGCTTTCTGTACTTCCTTTGATCTCAATTCAATTCGTCTCTTCCATTTTATGCATTTCACATTTTAGGACTTAAGCGTTTCTTTGATTTTGAATGTGTCACATTTGTATTTCTTTCTTTCGAAATCTTGTGCTTTCAGTGGCGATCATGGTGATCGCCACTAAAAGCACAAGATTCCTGAAGAAAAAAATACAAATGTGATGCATTCAAAATCAAACAAATGCTTAAGTCCTAAAATGTGAAATGCACGAAATGGAAGAGATGAATTGAACTGAGATCAAAGAAAGTACAGAAAGCACAACCCTTTTTATTTAACTTTTGTGATATCGGTTACAAAGATGCCTCCTCCCTTTTTAGGGGCTAAGAGTGTTAAATGTGTTTTGGTTACAATCATGACTTAGTCTTCCTCCTTCCGCGCGCCCACATTTGAAATGGGCGGGCCAAAGTGTTGTCACCACTGGTGTTGATGAATCCTTGATTCTTGCTACTCCTCCTACGTTCAAAGACACAAGTCATTAGTAGTACCTATGACAAAAGATGAAGCATTTGATCTTAAAAACCAATGGAGTATGCATGCATAAGATTAGCTAAACTAGTGAATAAAATGACTCCAAGTAACCTACAAATTTTACAGAGACCAGAGAACATTACCAGAGGGCCATTGCCATAAAAACAATAAGGAAATTGGTTGTCAATTAGAATTCATCCCTGGGCAGGACGGATTCGACTGTAATTCATCCCTAGGTAGGACGAATTCGCCTGCGACAAAATGCTGAAGTAATCCTGCACAAATGTCGCATCTCGGGATCTCCAAAATACCTGCAAACATAGGGGTTAGCTAATTGGGGGCATTTTGGGACGACCCAGATGGTCGGATTTCCCCAATTTGACCTCCATCAATAGGAATTTGACGTTGTTACCTGCAAGTTAGTGGGGACAACAAAAGTGACAAAATTGATAAGATTTGATCACAGCCTTCTGATATTGAAATTATAAATGATCTAAATAGTATAAAATGGAATGGAAGATAAACAAGTGGCAAAAGAACAACTTAAAATGAAACTAAGAAATGCAGGGTGCCCGAGCGGTCCGCCCATCGTTAGAACCTGATTTCGGCACCAATCCACTTGGGATGGGCCCAAAATCTCTTGTAATGGGTTGTCGATGAATTGGTAGATCAATGTGGTCAAATTTTGGGTTTTGGGTCCGGATTCACACTTCCAATAGCCACCCAATAACCTCTCTTATGAAAGAGATCAAGGATGTGGAAGAGGTGAATCAAAAGGATAAAATGTGGTGTTCAATTTGGCAGCACTTCATTGCTTGAAAATGCCTCCAACTTGTCCTCTATTGGGTGGGAAAGTCCATTTTATAGACCCAGGGGGTCTCTTTGGAGGGGCATGCAGGGGTGCCATGTGGCGGCCATGCCTTCTCAAGAGGGAGGAAACTCCTCCCTGGCTTGGGCTTCCATGACTGCCCTTGTGACAGTCCTATAATGCCCACTCTGCCCACCTACACATGCATGCAAGGCAGGAGGAATTACTTGACTGTCCTTGGCTACCACTTGGTACCATTTTTCTTTTTTCTCGTTGAACCTAGAATTCATCCTGACCCAGAGCGAATTCAAAATTCATCCCTAGGTGAGACGAATCCCAATTTGAATTCATCCCTGGGCGGGACGGATACTAAGCAAAGTGCCTGAATGTGCCAAATTGCCTTCTGACCTTACAAAATTGCTACAAAAGTGGTTAGGACCACTGTTTAACCTCTGAGGGCTGCCCTGGGGGCTATGTGTGTCAAAGAGATCAGTGTTTGCAGTCACATAATCGGATTGGTGCTATTTTGGTGTCTACAGTATGAATTCCCTTGGAGCATTTAGAATTGATGTTTGACCAAGCGGTATGAATTACTGTTGGAGCATTTTGAATTGATGTTTGACCAAGCGGTATGAATTACCCTTGGAGCATTTTGAATTGATGTTTGACCAAGCGGTATGAATTACCATTGGAGCCTTTGATTGTATTTTTGAAATTTTATGTTTTTATGCTTTGTTTTGTGTTTTTGAAATATTTGAATGTTTTTTAATTTTATGAAATATTTGAATGTTTTTGAATTTTATGAAATATTTGAATGTTTTTGAATTTTATGAAATATTTGAATGTTTTTGTTTTTATGAAATATTTGAATGTTTTTGAATTTTATGAAATATTTGAATGTTTTTGTATTTTATGTGTAAAATGCCTTTAAGTGAATGATATTGAGAGTCTCAGGCTCCTCAATACCATCTAATGATATAAAGAGATATGCTACAGACCCAACTCTCTGTGAAATCATGTATGGGCCTATCCAGTTTATCGTGAACTTGTCTCACAGATGCGATGGTAGATTTGAGTTCTATTGGTTTTATTTGAGCAGTAGATCTTCAACCTTGAATTCCATTAAGTGGACTTTACTATTGTAAGCTTGCACAAGGTGATCTTGGTAAACGTGAAGATGCTATAAAGCATTGACTCGATGTTCATCAAGAATCATCAACTGATCGAGGTAGCCTTGCCACACGACATCATCATCTATGAAGTCCTTTAATGCTATACGTAGAGTTAGAATTTCCAACTCTAGTGGCATGATGGCCTCAATGCCATATACTAGTGAAAATGGTGTTTCCCTAGTGGGCATCTGTATACTAGTCCTGTATACCCATAGTGCAAGAGGCAACTACATGTGCCAATCCTTGTGATTGTCTTGCATTGTCTTCCTCAAAATATAGAGTATTATTTTGTTTGAGGCTTATTCTTTGCCCATTTGCTTGTGGATAATAAGGAGTTGAAAAACTATGCTGAATATAGTATTTTTTTATTAGAGCACACACAATTATTTTTTTGAAATATGGCACATTATATGATATTATCCTAGAAGGGACCCCAAAATGACTTATGATATTGTAGAGTATAAAATCTGTAATCCTTGGTCCAGTTGTTGATGTTAAGGGGATCGCCTCCACCCATTTAGTTAAGTATTCCATGGTCATTATGATGAATCTATGTCGACCTGAGGATGGGGGTGAGATCTTCCCAATCAAGTCTAGTCCCTACTACGACAATGGCCATGCTACAAAAATGGGCTGCAATGCTTGCGATGGCAAGTGCATTAGATTTGCATGATGCTGGAACTTACTACATTTCTTGACATACTCGTAGTAGTTCTTTTCCATGGTGGGCCAATAGTAACCCATTCTCAAGATGTGCTTAATGATGGCCATACCACTAAAATGGCCTCCACATGTTCTGTCGTGAGCTTGCAAAATTGCTCAATATGCTTCCCGAGGCTCAAGACAACGGAGTAATACTCCATCATATCCTTTCCTGTAGAGGATTTATTCTAGAAAGATGTATCTTGTTGCTCTCTATTTGAACGCTCACCTTTTAGTATGTGATAAAACTTGAGGTACTATTCCAAGCTTTAGGAAGCCCCATAGTTGGGAAAGCCAATCCTGATAAGCCACGACTTAAATAGAAAATATGGCTTACCCTTCTTGTATTTCTGAGCTAGTGACACGGATTGAGGAACAACTCTATGGTTTATAGTTGCACTACACTCCATATATCCTTGGGATATCAAAGACCCCAAGGTTTTATTTGTAAGAAATTTATGGCTGTGAAGGACCAATCCTGATTTGGCTCGATGTTGATCATGTTGACTAATTATTGATTGTCAAAATCTTCATGGCATATTGCTGAGTGCAAAAACACTTTCACATGAATGGTTGTAAAATCAGAAGATGGATTCTATGGGATTAAGGATACCAAATAGGTCATAGTGTCTGTAAATCTATTTGATGTGCAAGGGATTGCCTCGATGTCATACCATTCCAGCCAAGCTAGGTAAGTGTCAACAAGTTCCTTGTAATTATTGACGATTGGGCACCTACATTAGAATAGTCCTTTGACCTAGTTTACTATGAGCAAGAAGTCATGAAAGATATTCAATCTTTTAATGCCCATTGCTACAGCTGTTTGGAGTCCTAAGATCAATGCTTCATATTCTGTATTGTTGTTTTTGCATGAGAAGTCCAATTTGAATGATAAGGGAAAGGGAGCACCCTATGGTGTGATAAAGACAATTCTTGCTCCACCCCCTTGTTCACACTTCAAACCATTGAAGACCAATGTCATGTCTCTTTCTTTCTTAAGTTATTTGAGTTCTCATAGATCTAATAATGCAAAGACTGCATCATTAGGAAATTATATGGTGAGAGGCTTTCTATCCTAAAAAGGTGCCTCTACTAATTGATCTGTTATTACTTGTCCCTTGATGGACTTTTGTATTATGAACTCTACATAAAATTATTTCAATAGCATGATCCACTTTGTGGTACGTGTATTGTGATATGTCTTGCTCATCATGTCCTACAAAGGGTTTTGTTATGAGATGACGTAGGTCATATGGCTCAACATGTAGTATCACAACTTTCGAGTTGCAAAGACCACTTGTAAACACAACTTTTAAACATATGAATATCCTAGATCATAACTCACCAAGGTGCAACTAATGTAATATATGGATTGCTCTTTGTCTTGTTCATTCTTTTGGGCTAACATGGTGCCCAATGCAAAATTAGTAGCTGATATATATAGTAAAAATGATATGTCTGGCCTTGGTGGAGCCAATACTGGTGGTGTGGCCAAATAAGTCTTGATCTCTACAAAGGCTTGATGGCAATCCTTGTCCCAATGAAAGGGGATTTACTTGCATAGAAACCGATTCATGGGTCGACATTTGTTTGATAATTACGTGATGAATATTTTTATGGATGCTATCTTGCCTTGTAGGCTCCATAACTCCCTAATGTTGGTAGGGGCGGCCATTTCTAGTATAGCCTTTACCTTTGTAGGATTGACTTCAATGCCTCTCCTGGATATAATGAATCCTAAAATCTTTCTAGAAGTATGCCAAATATGCACTTCTTAGGATTAAATCAGACATTGTGTTCTATGAGGCAATCAAAGACTTGTCCAAGGACTTTGGCGTGCTCTTGACGTAATAGGGACTTGGCCAGTATGTCATCCATTTAATATTCTAAGATCTTATGCATATAGTCATGGAATATGTATGTCATGACCAGCTAATATGTGGCACTATAATTTTTGAGACCGAATGACATCACTTTGTAATAGAATGTTCCCCACAGAGTAATGAAAGTAGTTTTATGTTGATATTCGGGCTTAATCCAGATCTAGTTGTATTCAGAAAAACCATCCATTAAGGAGAGCATTTCATGACCTACGGTTGTAACTACAAGAGCATCTATGTTTGGCAACGAGAATGAATCCTTTGGTGTTGACCTATTTAAATATATGAAATCCGTGCAGATACAGACTCTTCCATTGTGTTTCCCCATGGGTACCATGTTTGACACCCACTCAAGGTAGTTAATAGGAACTATGAATATTGCATCCATTAGTTTTTGCAATTCATTCTTCACCATCAAAGTGGTGGTTGGATGCATTTTCCTCAGCTTTTGCTTGATTGGCTTCTTCATGGGATCGAATGAAATGTTGTGAACGACTAACTTTTGGATCTATCCCTGGCATATATTTGTAAGTCCCAACAAAAATATTTGGCCTCTCTTTAAGGATAGGAATTAATATGGCTTGTTCCTCTAGAGATAGATTTTCTTCGAACTTGACTTTCCTTTTTTGGGTAGGATCATCGCTGATGTCCACATCGAAAGTCGCTTCTATAGCCATATGTGACCCATCCTCTAGCTGATGAGGTGTGGGTATCAAATGAATGTCATTAGTGGGATTTACAAGACCTAGTGACTCTAGTTCCAAACCAACATGGAAGATGTCATATGCACAACCTAATGCAAAATGGAATGACTATAACATCTCTTCATTGGGGAAGAGCTCTTCAAGATCTATAGGCAAATTAGCACAATCCCAAAAAATAGCCTCTACATAAATATGCTATGATTTGGTAGTATCTGCTAGATTATGAAGTGGAGTGGTCAAATCAATGGAGATCATGCTGATGGATGGGATGAAATCTCTAGGACCACATGGGTGTAATATTGTCTCACAGGTTTCCCTTCCATACTCACGATGAGGTTCTGGAGGAATAGGAATTTTTTGATCTGGCCCATGAGTAGGATGGAAAATAAGATCATTGGGCTCTAATCGATCTCTGAATGTAGGTAGAGGGGATTTACCATCCTGTGAATGATAGCTAGGTCCATAAGTATCCTAAAAATCATATATGGGGATCTATGGCACAGAGTGCTGCCTCTCTCTCTACTAGCTCATTGACTTGCCTCAAGTGGTGAGGTCCAAGATAAGCCATCTCAGTCTCATCCTCAAAGTCATCATCACTTATCTAGAAATTGTTAGCATTGGTATGTAGCCCTAAGACAAGGGGCTCATGTATTGGACCTAAGTAGGCCATATATGTTTCATATTTATATTCTTCATCACTTATGAATAATCCATTTGCATTTGTCTCTTGCTCCAAAGTCAGGGGTTGATGACTTAGGTCTAAGTAGGCTCTTTCTATTGAGTCTTCTGATTCATAGTCACTTTCATCTGATGTATACCCACTCTCATCATGGATGGACAATGTGAATATTTGTAAATAGCGAGGCCCCTGATAGGCTAAGCCAAATTGTGCCTCATCATCACTTGATTCATATCCATTCTCCTCATCCCACAAGTTGTACCCTATAGGTGTCGAATCAATTGAGATGTTTGGATGATAAATTTTTGGTGGTAGTATGTTTACTGTGGCCACTTATCTGTTGCTCAAATTTCCTATTCTTAGGGGGTGATAAGGAATGAAATCAATGTCTTCTCCTAACCCTAAGTTTAATATTTCCAATGTTGTTGCAAGAGAGTCATATCGACCTCTGATATAATATCCTAAGCCAAATATGTCAGAGGGAAGTTGATATTGTGGATCGTATGGCTGCTTGCATCCCTGCTCATATATGCCAAGGTCATATCCATACCAATGGCAACACTCAAAGTAGCTTAGAGCAAACTTGGGGTTAGAAAGGTAATGAACATTGATCATGAATAATTTCTCACTATCCTATTCTATATATAAAGACTTATGGGCGCAGTCTAGGCCGACATAGACAAAATTGGTTTGGTTGGGAGGGATTCCAAGTGGAACCACTATTCCCACTGGTGACATCAAGTCCTTAGGCCTTCCCATGTCTTGTGCAAACTCAATGATAGGTGTAAAGATAATTTTCTACATGAGGTACTCCCCTATTCCTATGCTTGGCAAGTGTATTGATGCATACGACATGGATGACCCTATGGATGACACTGGCGAAGCAGGGTGATAATCACTATATTCATATTGATCTTGAAGATCTTATTCTTCCATAGGGCTTGGAATTTTTGTAATGGCTGTAGTTGGCACTTCCTTGGGCATTTCTTCCTTAACTAAGGGTACATTTAGCTTCTTATTGTCTTTTGGTTTGACATTGATGGTACTTTAGAAGCATTGACTACTTTGAGTGCACCAGGAGGTGTTGAAGTACATGGGTATTTTCTTACTCCTTTGTATTCGTTATCCACTTTTGTGGTTGGGGATGAAGGTTATACATACAAGTGGGTAGAAGGGATTTCAAATTATTCTAGAATTTCCACCTGATTGACGTATTTAAAAGGCTCTTCATCGGCTAGACCCACATAGACTTTGTTCTCGTGCACATACTTGACACACTGGTGCAATATTGAAGGCACACACTTCATGGACCTTATCCAAGGGTGCCCTAAGATGATGTTGTACTACATAGCTCCTTCCAAGACATGACACATCATGGGGATGGTCTTGTGCCCCACCTTGATGGGTATGACTATCATTCCCATAGTATTGCATAAAGCATCATTAAAATCTCTCAATGTGTAAGCTCCTAGAATGATATTGGACTTGGGGATCTTGAGGTGCTCTATTGTAGTTGTTGTGATAATGTTTATCGATGAACCTATATCAACAAAAACCCTCTTGAAATGTAAGTTGTTGATTGTTGCTACAATGTTTAGCATAGGGTATGGTAAGGCAACAGGTACTGTCTTAATCTCATGATCATAGAATCGGATTACAGGTTCCTGGTATTCTTGCACTTGTCCCACAAAGTGAGTGAATGAATTTGCATCTTGTGGTTGGAGCTCAATTGTCCTTAATATCTCCATTAGAGTCTCCCTAAGCTTTGGGAACTATTGTATGAGCTCATAAATGGATAACTTAGCTAGATTAGTCTATAGGTTTTGCTCCAATCTACTCTTAATAGTTACCACAGATCATGTTGGTGGACCTGGAAGGTTGTATTGTCTTTGCCTAGGAGTAGCTAGGATGTTCATGGGAGCTCGAGGCATTTGCGGTTGACCATACCACCCAGTCCTTGGGAAATGGGTTTCTATATATACCCATGTCTCTGTTATTGAGAGCCAGTGGGTTGTCAACTTTGAGTTCTCCCACCTCAATCATGTTTTGCACTTGATGCTTAAAACCAATGCAAGCCTCAATGTCATACCTGATATCCTATGACAAGGGAAAAATTGATATTCCCTATATCCTTTTGGCTTAGGATGGTTGGGATATATAATAGGTATATCAATAAATCTGATCCTCCTGGCATCGCTCAAATGATTAAAGATTGATTGCATTGATTCTTTCAAAGGCATGAAATAACGAGGCGACTTACGTTCTCGGTTTCTTCCTTGATTGTTCTTTTGGTCATAATTAGATGGCAGGGGATGTGCTTGATAGTTCTAAGGTTGTTGTGCACCCCCATCCTTGGGTGTAGCCAATACGACTTTATTCACTGGAGTAGGTTTGGTTTGATTCCATTTATACTTTTCATTCTTACCATTCTTGTTCCACTCCTTTTTGTTTCAGAGTTTAATGGTTTCGTCATCTACTTTTATTTCTTTTATGAGCTTGTCTTGTGCCAAAGCTTCCTCAAATGAAGGATACTAATGAAGTTGTAGAAATATGGAGATGTGTTTAGAACAAATTTTGGTGAACATGTAAATTATTTCTTCTATGGGAATGGAGAATGATAATTTTGCCATGATTTTTCTCCATCTATTCCCATAATCCATTACTAGATCATCATCATACTATTTCAAGTTAGCTAGGTCTGAAAGGTTCATCTTATTATTAGCACAAAAGGAGAAATTCTTTAAGAATGTGTTTACTAGTTGTTCAAAGTTGGTTATGCTATGCTTAGGTAGTTGGTTGAACCATTGAGTGACAACACCTAAAAATGTCATTATGAATGTTCTTAGCATGAGAGCGTCATTGTATTCAAGATGAAAATAGGCATTGATAAAATTGGTGACATGCTCTTGTGCATCCTCTTCACCCTTAAAATTTTCTAACCTAGGCATATCAAAATGCTTAGGATATGGAGGGCTAGGGATTGATGGGCACAATGGTTGGTTGTGTATCTTTCTTAATGTTGGCAAGTTCCCAGCTGCATCTTGTTTCTCAAAGTTTTTCATCTTTTTAGCAAGCTCTTGAAATGCCTTTGATGCATGGATTTTATCCTCTTGTAAGCCTACTTGCAATGGCAATGGAGGTAACTATCTATCCATTTGATTTGTTACATTTTCCTCCCTCCTACGAGGGGACTCAAGATTATGATCTTGATTTGTTGTGTTTGCCCTTCCCCCACTAGTTGGATTTCATTCATTATTTGATGGGGGATTTCGTTGTGGGATATCTTATCTAGTATGCCTCTCCTTAGGTGAGTCAGCGCATGTAGTTATTTGGTGGTCTGTCAGTAGCAATAACTTTGTCGATTGATATTCAACATATTAAATAGGTTACATTAGGCTAACAATAGCCCAAAATAATCGAGCTAATAGCGCTAACAAATAACCAAACAAAGCTAACTAACAAGATGCTAACAAACCTATAACAACTAACCTAATAATGTAATAAGAAATAGCATATATGCTAACATCCCCCCTTAGTACATTATTTGGGTAATTGAATAACTAATAGCTATGCTAACATCCCCTCATACAAAAATATTTGGGTAAAGTATATAACTGCCTCAATAGAGTGAATAAGAATAAGATAAATGAAATAATGGTGGCTTGTGCTTTGTATTTGGCTCTAGATCTGGTTATAGCTCTAAGCATACCTCTGGATATGTACCACTAGGTCTATCTCAGGATTTGCCTATGAATCTACCTCTGGATCTACCTGTAGATCTACCTCTAGAACTTTATCTCTGGGTCTATCTATAGGTCTATCTCTGGGTCATTATCTATGGGAATGCCACCCAGTCTATCATTGGATTTGCCTCGAGGGCTACCATAGGTTTTATATTTTTTGTAGAATCCATAAAACATTTCTTTCATCATGGTCCATTGTGTGAGATATGTCCATCGACAATCAATATTAACCTTGTTGGCCATTTTCATTTTGTACAAACAACTGGAAGAAGAGTGATTCGTACATCCACAAGAATCATAAGGATGTAATCTCCAACACTTAACTGCAACATGTCCTACCTTTCCAAACTACAATAATACTTTTTAGGAGATGTAGGAGATTTAGGTTTTATAAACATGGAATTACTGGTACTTGCATGTCCAGTATAGCCAAGGCCTTCATTATTTGCCCTAGAATTTAGCATCATTGGAGTTTTAATGCCCTGTTCCTGTTTACCTAATCTCTCACCATTGAATCCCATTTTATTCATTATTTTGGATCTAAATCCTTTGGTGTGTTTTTCAAAACATCCAATTTCATCATCTTCATCAATGCTTTTAACAATATGGCATTTGTCATTATTGATGAGATTATGGTGCTCTTTTTGAAGAGGTTTAGTTTTTAAGTCACTAGTGTTAGAAGCAAAATCTACTAATGTGATGAGATCACCTGTGCTACAACTAATATCTACCATCATAGGCATGAGGTTGGTTGTATCACAATAAGAATTGGCTATTATGGGCTCAAGGTCACATGTGTCACAACAAGAATTCACCACCATGGGTTGAAGGTCACTTGTGTCACTACAAGCATCGACCATTAGGGGTTTGACCTATGTTTCCTCACTAAAGTCCCTGTACACTTTATGTTGGGCAATATCAAGAGAAATCAATGATATGTAGACTGCCCTTATGATGCCTATAGGGATTTGAACACCATTCTTTTGAAGGTCTTCAAAATATTTAGAATATTTGAGAATGGATTTTACACCACTGTATAGTGTAGAATATTTTTCATCCTCATAAAAATCCATTCGATCAATATTTGGTGGAAAGTAAGGACCTTTAACTAATTTTTCAATAGCATTAGTTTGTTTAGGGTCTTGCTTTTTCTTTTATGTGCCCATTTTAAGGTGTCGATATCTGTCAAAAATGCATCTTTTTACAATGAATTTTGTAAGAAAATAATTTGACTAAGGTGTCGGTCACTGCAAAAAATGCACTCTTATAAGTCTTCCCCCTTGGTTTTGCAAAATTATATCTCCCCTGTGTGCAATATAGGAGATGGTGGAGAGAAAAAAAGTATCCCCCCATTTTTTTTTTCAGTAATAGTTTGTCTACCAAAAATTGTGCTAAATTGCAATGTTCTCTTCAGAAGCATCCATAGAAGGCCATTCAACGGCTTGTTGTCACTTGGTTTGCAAACAAAATTCTTTACTTTTTTTTAATCCCACATGTAGGACTTCATGGGATACCAAGGCATATAAAATCAAATAATCACAATAGATATAATGTCCACCTAATGGTGGATGATCCTTATATAAACCATTTTGTCAACTACATTGCCCCTAGTGTCCACGTCACAGTGCCCAAGTATTGTCCATGTCACCCATCAGGTATAAGTACTGTATCACATATCATCCAATCAGCGTTCGTGTCACAGTCGACCATGTGTAGCCCCCATGTCTGATCTGGCTCTGTTGGATCAAGTCTAGGTCCAACTTAAGGGATCAACATCCATCTAAAGTTTATGATCCCATGTAATAGTATGGTGATGTTTCGTCAATCATTGATAGCATATCGCAGCAAATTTGGTTCCCTAGTTGCAAGGGATCTGCTCTCGTCATGAGTTTCAATCTTGCAAGATCATCGAGGGTCCTATAGTCATCTATCAAATGAGAATAAAATATCTTCTCCAGCCTCCACGTGTTCTTGGGCTATGAATTATAGGCCAAAGCTTTATAGCTCTGATACCATGTTGGTAGTAATAACTTAGTCGATTGATATTCAACATATTAAATAAGTTACATTAGGCTAATAATAGCCCAAAAAAATCAAGCTAATATTTCTAAAAAATAACCAAACAAATCTAACTAATAAGATGCTAACAAAAATATAACAACTAACCTAATAATGTAATAATAAATAGCATATATGCTAACATGGTCACCACCATTTGTTTGTAAATTGTTAAGATCCAGTCACTCAGCCTGCTCTCTTAAACGCTACTCATGTTTGTGCAAGAGTCTTTTGCTCCTTACGTAATACATTTTCTAATTGCCTCATTCGGTTAGTTTGTGTTTTCATAGAAGAGTTATGTTTATCTAACTCTTTTCTTGTTGTTTTGACTCACAAATTCCTCGAGGAGGTTTCTTCTATATTTGTACTCCTGCTAGCTAATGTGATTTGTTCAGTGTATTGTTTAGTATCCCTACGATTAGATTCCATGCATCTACTGTGGGGTCGCTTTGAGGTACCCCCAAATTAGGAGATGTGTTTAGAAGTCATAGTTAGTGAGATTTTATATGCAAAGTTCTTAGTAGCTACAGTTCTTTGAGTTGGTCATGTAGGAAACCGATCCAACCCATCTAGTTGTCTTATTTTCCATGGTTGGTCCTGTGGGGTGCCATTCACTCCTATGAGGTCATAGTCTACGGGAATATTTCCTTTTGTGTGAAGGGTTTCTTCTATATGATTCCCATGACTAGATGTTGCTCTAGTTTCCTGCCTTTCAGTGGGTAGACCTGTTTTATATGTTTCTTGTGAGTCTTGAGGTGTTGCAATTCTTGTTTGCCTCCTTGATGAAGAGGGTTTTGTGGTAACATGTTTTCTCCATGTGCATGGATATGTAGCAGTCTCGTCATTCCTATGTGAAGAATGAGTTTTAGAACCTTATTTATGTCTATGTGAGGAGGAATCCCTTGAAGCTTCTTTACATCTTTGAGAAGTTTATGTGTGTTTAGAGGAGGCCCTTGAGGTCTCCTCTTGTCTCCTTGATGAGGATGGTTGTGAAGCCTCTTTTTATTTATGTGAATTTGTTACATGATGTGGTTATTTACTTGGGGTTTCTCAATGAGATACCCCAATGGTTGAATTATCACCCCTTAGGCTCATAGAGCTACGTCTCATGGTCTTATGGGTTGGTCATTCAATGTTACTACAACTCTGCCTATGGGTATGACTTGCTTTTGTCTCCCCCTCAGTATCAGACCGAGGGTGCTTACTTATTTTTTTGACCATGTTGTCTTATGAATTTATCTTTTGAGTTGAAATTTAGGAATATCCACAAAATACCAAGCAAATGTTTATCTTGATTACCGATTTGAGTGTGCCCTAAACTATTTGGGGTGTTTTTATGTGTTGTTCTTTAAATTTATTGCTCTTGTTATTGGATTAAGAATGAGAAGACTCATCCATAGTGACAATCAAGTACACTCGTGCCAAACATAATTTTCTCAAAAGAAGCTAGGGTACACCGTTGAAGACCTAGTGGGGGGTTCACCTAGCTCTTCCACTTTGAACCAATGATTGTTCCAACAATGGGAGATAGTTTGAGCACAAGTAACTTAGTATCACTATAAGTAAGTTTCTCAATCTATTTCTAGGAAGCTCTAGGGGGTAAACCAGTGGAAGGAGATGAATTCCAACATCACTGGACTAAATTGAAGGTTGGTGATGAAATCCAACTCCCCAATGTTTAAATGAGACGTGCTTGTGTGGTGTTCATTTTAATCTTGCATAACATAAAGTGCATCATATAGAAGCAATGAATCTTTCCTATATGCCTAAGTGGAAAAATACATTTCAATATTCAAAAAGACACATGAACTACTATGATTTGTATGAACACACTTTATTTTGTGCAACTATGGCCTTTAGTAGGGCTTAAAAGCAAGCAAACAACATACAATGTCTAGCACATTGGATTCTAGGGAAAAAATTTTAGGTATAAGTCACTGTTCCTAGTAACGGCTAGTGGAAAATTTAAAAGAAGATATAAGATATGCGAAATGCTTAATTATTTCTCCTTTTATTCTTTCAATTTCCAAACATAAATGTGCATTAAATTCTCTATTTTAGACATACAAAAGCAGAAAAAAAGTTATAAATTATTAGAGAAGCTATACCAACCTTTGATCTATCTTAGAGAGTAAGTGTTTTGACCTTTGCTGCACTCTAGTTCTGGCCGCTTTTGACTAGAGCAGCTGGTCTTGGTCGCTGTAGTTCAGAGTAGCTAAAGCTCTATTGGTCATTGTAGCTCAGAGTGACTAGTTTTTGGCTGTTGTAGCTCAAAGCGACTAGAATTGCACACAAAACTAAGTTATTATTCTAGAAAAAAATGAAAAATCAGTGGAGGTCCCACTGTGATCGCCATCTGTAGCGACCTCGAGACGCACACACGCCCATGTTTACTCTACTTGCAATGTTATTAAAAACCCAAGATGAAATGGAAGACAATGAAAAAGGATATAACACATAAATAACAAATATGCATCTCTTTATTCGTATTGAAACTCGGTTACATGTCGGTCCTTCTTAGGGATACCCATTTCAATACAATAAGTTTAAAATTAGGTAAAGAGTGCCCCTTTCATGAAGAGGTGGTGTGCTTGTAAAGGCTTCTTGGTTCTGCACATAGAAATGGATGAGGGCTTACAAATACCTCCTTATCCAGGTCTGTTTCCTAGAGGGATCACTTTTGCTCTTGTATGTTGCAAACTTTGTTCGATGAACCTTTGGCCTTACAAGTAATGAAACAACAACACACACTTAGGTGTCTGAGATTGCATCCCTGAATGATGTTGTTAGTAATAAAAGAATGTAACAAAAATGTGATGAAACTTATGCCATGAAATCATGTAAATATATGCTAATGATAAGAAAACATGAAGAAACAAAATAAAATAAGCTATGTCTAAAACCTAAGCTAAGCCCGAGGGCCACTGTCTAAGATAACAGCTGCTAAGGTAAACCTTGCTTTCTTTGCCCCAAAGCTATGTGTCAAAATTTGTATCTGATGTTGAAATAATAGGTGTTATGTTGTTCAATTTGTCAGGGCTTCATCGTACACGTGATCTCCAAGGGAGCTTTCCAAGTCTTCAAAGCTCTCCTCAATAAAATATATCTCGATGATAAAATATCTATGTACCTTGGTGATATTAGGCTTTCACCCTTTATAGTGTGAAACCCTAGGTCTATGTCCAAGCCCTAGGAATGAATTTCTCATGCGTAGTGCAAGTTAGCATGAGAAGCTTTTTTCCTTTGTCTATGTTTGAAGTCCAGTTAACTAAAATCTAACTTCCCACTTGAGTCTGCTATGTGAACTTGTCATTAGCATGATAAGATTTTATCCTTTGTCTATGTTTGAAGGCTAGTTAACTGAAATCTAACTATCCACTTGAGTCTCCTATGCAAACTGGTCGTTAGCATGAGAAGCTTTTGTCCTTTTTTTATGCTTGGAGGTCAGTTAACTCAAGTATAAATGCAAACTTAAGTATCCTATGTGAACTGGTCATGAAAAGGAGTGCAAAGTTACTCTTGCTCACCTTTATTGCATGTAGACTATCACTTTCACCTGTGATTAGACAAGTTTGTCGACAAAACTGCTTCTTATGGCTTAGTCACTTTTTTTTGCAATGACTAAGATCTAGCCACTGTAATTTGTAGCGGCTAAGGTCTGGCCGATGTAGACTTGAGCAGCTAGGATCTGGCCACTCTTGGCTTGAGCAGCTTGGCTTGTATGGCTTGAAAAGGCCCCAAATAAGTGGTGAGAACCACTATTGATGCTTGGAAAGTCCAATATTATGTCTTATGATCTTATGAGTGTGTCTATGTGAGCAGCTACCCTAAGCATGACATAATTAGGTGTCTACATGCAGAGTAAATATTGTATTCACCTAGTGAATCTACTCAAAGTAGATGATTTGGAAGTTATAAATGAAAGCTATATTGTTGCTAACCTACATGCACTAATACCTCTACTCACCATTATCTAAAGAAAATGGCCACTCAACCACCCAAAATGTTTCTAACATGGACTAAAATAAGCCCCTTATGTCCTACAGTGTTGTCAGATATATGGGGTGGCATTCCAACATCAACACTAAAATGATTTCCATATTATAACAAAGAATATTTGAAAACCCAACTAGAGCATCTACAAGATACAATCTACTTGTATTAATTGCATAGTATTACAAAGCAAAACGTGGCTATGAGATTTCTAGTGGTATCATTTAGAGAAAAATCCCACAAGGGGTACAAATCTCTTTTTCCACACTCAATTGTTAAATGGGGCCAACTTGTTACCCAATTAATAAATGGATTTAGATAAAGAGTAGTCAAATATAGTTGTATAGCTTATCACTCCATAATATCGTCCTACATAGCAACTTGTTACTCATTTTGAGAATAATGCTCAAATGCAAGGCTCATACCCTAGGATTCAAGCTCAAATCACTCATCCAAGGATAAGTTTCAACTAGATTACACCAATCTAGGATAAATAAGAGGTGAGAATTGATGTAAAGGAAGTGGGTACTTTAGCACCTATCTGGCCATAAATCAATCCTGATGATAATATGGGCTAGCAGATGACTATATTCTAAGATTTAGATCCCTTTGGAGTGCTTGAGAAAACATTGCATGGACACTCATATGCTCTAATATGGGAGCCCAACCTCCTTTAGGGATATAAAAGAGAAAAAGTATCTAATATGGATGTAGAAGGTGCACTCTAATAAGGTCAAGAATAGATATGGAGTCATCATTGGTACCTATCTACCTACACCAAGGGAGATACTCAAGAGTCCTAGTCCTTTAAGGGTAGAAATGTTCTACCCATGGAACTAGAAAAATAAGAGGAAAAATAAAAACTCAACCAAAAAATGGGAGCCTCATTGGACTCCATGTAAAATGGATAAGTCAATCCAAGAAACCATTGTATACATGTATTATATGTAACATATGCTTTATTTTATAGTCGGTTCTAGTGCTTTTGTGAGTCTGCCAAGATTTCAAAAGTTGTAGAGATAAAAATTCATTGAAATACTACTCAAATTCCACCCTCTACTTCCATTCTAATTTTAGGTCACTTTTTTACTTTGTGCCCAATACACAAGGCAACTATTTCTAGGTTCTTTATCTTCATCAACATGAATATCCCCTATGAGTCACTAAAATTGTAGTGAATTCTCACTACAATTTTTTTTGCCTTGATAAAATATTGAAATATGGCCTAAGAAGAGGTAAGGTAGGCAAGAAGAAAAGAATGAAGTGTTAAATAAGTGCAAGCAAAATTTCTGATTAGAAGTTTCAAAAGTCAAAAGGTGAAGAAAAATTCTATGGAACAAGTCTTCTTAGATAATGAAAAGTTCTAATATAAGGTTGGAATCACTTTCAAAACGTTTTGAAATGGGAAAGGTACAATTTTTGATGATGTATGATATTTGAAGTCCCAAAAGTCAGAAGGTGGAAAAAGTTTTGAAAGGCACAAAGAATATTTAAATGACTAAAGGTCAAATTTTTTGAAAGTCTTTAAGGATAAGAAAGAATAAAATTTTTGAGCACATCTCCCAAAGACAACAATTGACCTCATAAAGTCAATGATGGTAGAAAATCCTCAAGTCCACCTACCTGTACACATTAAACCTAATAGCCTAGAACAAATGGTTGATGCTTTAAAAGCAAAAGCAAGGGAGCTGCAACAAGTACAAATTTAGATCTAGAGCATCAATTATAGAGATTTCCCCACTATCAAACTTTTTAAATCCTTAGAAAGGATAAATGCAAATGACAATAGTATTTACACATATAGAGGCACAAAATTGTTTGTATTAATGAACATGATCTCAAGACCATGAAATAATCAACAACATAAATGAAGGCATGATCCAACATGCAAATGGACAATAATTCTTGAAATATCTACACAAATTTTGGATGAAAAATCTTCAAGTTGTATAACTTTCCCTTCATTTTATTCTATATAATAGTACTTGGATTTATGATTGGTCTTATGGGTAAGCTTTTGAGCTCCCATTGCTATAATAACTTGTAATATTACATATCCATATGCTTGAGACCATGACCATTTACCTCTGTATGACTTATTTTATGTATGCATGTGTTTATGTGTGTATACTAGAGGCTATGACTAACAAATATCTATCTTATTTTCTTTATACACAAACTTGTGCTTAACATGCTAAGAGGAGGAAGTGTTCATATTAAGGTTGTTAATGCATTACACCCAATCTTCTTATGCAGTGAGATCTTATTCTGGTGTTTGCAGATTACCCCTATTAGAATAGGCTAGCTTAGAATTTTTCTTTTCACTATCTTTGTTTCCCTTAATTTCTTTAACCCTTTTCTCCTTATGCTAGTAGATTACGATAGAGTAAGAAGTGCACTCAAGATCACATCTTAAAAGGATTTGGCCTTGTAAAAGACCCTGGAGGCACTTGATTGAGCTGAACCCCATGCTCTTGGAGTTGCCTTATGTCACTTAGCATGAGGCATAGTAGTACCGACCATCTGGTCCATCTAACGATCACAATAATTTAAGAGGACAACAATATTCATGCATAAAATAAAATGTTTTAATTATAATTATTAATTATAATTAAAACTAATAACCTATAATAGAGTTTTAAAAAACAAAGAAATTTAACCAATTAAATTAGTTTTAAATTAATATTTAGGTTAAAATCTATCGTGATGAGGACACATGTTTCTAAACTTTGATTATAACATAGTAGTGTGAATGCAAAGTAGTTATTTTTAAATAATATGACAATAATACAAGGATAGTATATGAATCTATAATAAGAGTAAAAAATAGAATGCTTGTTTACTATAAATTTGGTCCGTGAAATTATGATTGTTACCAAGTTTGTTAGTCATTATAGATTTTGGATAAATATTAGAATGATCAATGCATATGTTCAGTTTTGTTTATTGTTTTATAAGTAAAATAAAAAACAAAATCGCGTTGTTTAAATAAAACTATAAACATTTTTTAGTTGTAAAGGATATAATTAGTTTCTTTTATATTTTTATTATTTAAAATGATGTTTTATATAAACATTATTTAGTTGTAAAGGATATAATAATTTACTTTTATATTTTTCTTATATAAAATGATGTTTTATAATTATAATTAACGTAAATATATTATAAAAAAATATATACAATTTCATCAATATTTATTTTTATTTTTATTTTTAATAAGTTATGTATATCTTTTATTAAGGTCACTTCCATTAAAATAATAAAACATTATGTTGCTCTCATGTTAATTAAATTATATTCAATTTAATTTTTATTAATAATATTCTTTATTTACCTTTTTTCAAAGATATTTATTAATTTTCTTAAATTGCTATGTTTTGACAATTAACTTCACAATATTGATTTTATTTTTAGATAAAATCTCACTCATTCAATTGCCTTCTATAATTTGAAAATTTTCAAAATAAAAATCAACAATTGTGATGACTAAAATATTTGCTACTTAGTTTTCATATCTATAATCACCATGACAATTTATCAAATTCTTAATACTTTTTTAAGGGTATGATTCATGCACCTAACATATTCTAAGAAATTATTTTCATAATAATTATTATTTTTTTATTTGTGATATTATCCCAAAATTTTGTTCATGATTGTGCTATATAAATATATGAAACATAAAGAATAACCTCAAAAGCACTTTCTTCATTATGTTTCCCTAAAAAGATTAAAGTTCAATGTAGACACCAAAACAGCACCAATCCGATTAAGTGACTACAAACACTGATCGCATTGAAATACACAGCTTTCAGGGTAGCCCTCAGAGGTCAAGCAGTGGTCCTAGCCACTCACACAACAGTTTAGAAGGTCGAAAAGTAAACGGAACAAAGCTGGTCGTTTTAACAAGCCTTAAGCACAAACAAGCCTTAAGCAAGCAAGAACAAGCCTTAAGCAAGCAAGAACAAATCTTAAGCAAGCAAACCTTAGGCAAAAAGGAACCTTGGCCTTAGGTGTCACGAAATCGTGACACCTAAGGCCCGAAGGGCAGCTCTGATCGAGGGTGTCGCGATTTCGTGATGTCGCAAAATCGTGACACCTAAGGCCCGAAAGGGAGCCTTGCCCGAAGTGTCACGATATTGTGACACTTTGGCGCCCAAGGGGAGCCTTGACCGAAGTGTCATGATATCGCGACACTTCGAAGCCCAAGGGGAGCCTTGGCCGAAGTGTCGCGATATCGCGACGTTGCGATATCGCGACACTTCGGCGCCCAAGGCAGAGCCTTGGCCGAAGTGTCACGATATCGCGACGTCACGATATCGCGACGTCACGATATCGCGACACTTCGGAGCTCACGAACAGACATTAAAACATGCAAGGCCGACATCAAGGCGGACATTTAGGCAATCAAAAGCAAACATTTAGGCAATCAAAAGCAAACATTAAAGCAGTTCAAAGTGACCGTTAGACACGTGGCAGCCAGAGACAATCATTAATGGCTTTCGCCTTGCATACGCGCGTAGGTGGGTAGGTTGGCCGTTGGAAGACTGTCACAGGTGCAGTCATGACAACCCGAGTCATGGAGGACTTTCCTCCCTCTTAGGAAGGCATGGCCGCCATGTGGCGTCATTGCGTACCTTTCAGAAAGACCCCGTGGGTCTATAAAACGCCAGGGACTTTCCCGCTCAAAAAAAAAGGAAGCAAGTAGACATTTCCAAGCAACGAAGTGCTGCCAAACTGCAAACCCGACATTGGACCATCGTAATACACCAATTCGATGACAATTCTATTTTTTGAGATTTTGAGCCCATTCCTAGTGGATTGGCGTCAAAATCAAATTTTAACGGGGCAGCCCGCTCGGGCACCCCACACCTTTTTGCTAGTTTTAATCTATTTTATCACTACGTGCTTATCATCCATTAACGATTATCTTGCATTGCATGTTTAAGATATATATATCGAATATTATTATGCTCTGGATTGCAAAAAATATCTGTTTAAATAGTTTATCGAATTCAAATGTTCTGTCCTTTTATTATAGGTGTTACTAATGTTTTTTATGTTTCTTCGATCGTAGGAGAAACAACAAACATCAAGGATTCATCATCGCAAGCGGCGACAACGCGATTAGCCCGCCCATTTCAAATGTGGGCATGCGAAAGAAAATGTATTGATCACGATTGTAATCAAAAACATCTTGACACTCCTAGCCCTTAAGAAGGGAGGAGATGGATTGTAACAGAGTTTAGAATTAATATAAAAGGGTTGTGCTCCAGCTTCCTCTTATGTTTTATCTTAGTTTGATTACGTCTGTCTTTGTTTATATTGCATCTCAATACTGTTTTTCTTTCGAAATCTCATGCTTTCAATGGCGATCACGGTGGGACCCTGTCCCCTATTTTTTTTTAGATTCGAAAACTGATTAAAATTTACGTCTTTTTGCTTAAAGGTACCGGGCCGAATCAGAAACAACCGATTTGGACAGAACAGACAGCCGATTTAAGCAGAAAAAGGAGGTAAGGAGGTAAAGTTCTAAAACTGTCCCTGTCATTTTCTGAACTTCTGTGTTTATTTTTCTGAACTTGCGTAGAGAAATTTTCCAATCAATTTTCTTGCTGTATTTATTTATTTAATTGTTAAAAAAAAAAAAAAAAAATTCAAATTTTTACTTGCTGTTTTTCGGTTTGTAGTGTTTGAATGGCATAGGGAAAGTTTATTTTTGCTGCTTGTTTCATTTTTATTAAATAAAATGAACCACACACACTTCACGTGGTAAAATTAAACCAAGGAGCTGGTCGTAAAACCCTAGCCCTTGATCAAGACCATCGGTGGATTTCATCACCACCTTGGCTTGATTTGCATCCATTACCCCGATTGTCACTGTTGTTAGGCGTAAATCCTGACGAAAGCTGACCGAGTGCCGCTGGGGTGATTCCCATGCACGTGAGGATAAGTCTTCTATGGTAGGTGTCATTAATAGGACAATCCCCCCTTTCGTATCGCCTATGTTCCACGTACCATCTGCTCTCACGTACCTATAGTCTCCCTCTCGTAAGGGCGGGTATATAGAGAGGTTGGTATATCGGCCTGCATGGTATATTGAAGGGGCGACCATTTATGGGAGTCATATGAGCCAACATTATGCATTTAAACGTTCTTCAAAAATTGCAAAAACAAAACAAAACATCAAAATGCACTAAACCAGTTTAGGACACACTATTAATCCTTAAAAGAGATAATCACGGTTTTGTGTATGTGTGTGTTCATTTTTTCTTAGTGTAAACAAAAAGACAAATCATCATAAATGAGATAAAAATCTGCTTAGCTAAGTAGAGAAGCACCACAATGGTGTACACCCGTAGCCAAGCCCAATCAAGGGCGGACGCTACGGAAGGTGCACAAAGAGAGGGCGCTAGTCGCCTTCGCTTTAGCCCCAAGGATTTGGTCATACCACCTTGGCGGCCTGACACACAAAGCAGTCCTCTCTGTGCTTCGACGAAATGGGACTATAGGGGCACCTCTTCGAGGAGCACTCCTGTTCAAGCATAGCACTCAGCACACACCCCTCCATGAGGGGTACAGTCGTAGGAGAGCTCCCTTAGATGCTCGCTATGAGCGGTCACCGCGCGATGAAGCGCTAGGTCAACATAGGGTTCAACGGGAGGAACCACATCATTACACTATCCCTCCTTCACCCCCTCTAGTTGTCAGGACTACAAAGACAAATCCAGAGCACAAGGCTTCTCAGGCGGGGTGGGCCAACTCCACCCGTCCCCTTTTCACTTATGAAAGAGAGCACGAGGAAAACCCTTACCTTCCTCAAAAACAATATACATCGCGGGAGCAATACGCCTCCGCACCTGCTAAATATCATGGTCACACACTGAGGCCAGAGCCTCGGATAAATGCTGCTACCTCCAACAGAGGGAGGCTGCCTATAGATATCTTGGATCACTATGACCAAGATAGATATCTAGGAGAGGCATCTAGGCCTTCTAAACATGAGGCGGTGAGACCAACTATCTTAGAATCTGTCAAGCATTTCGCACATCGGATGCAACTCACGCAACTTGAGCTAGAATGACAACAGTTAGAGCAATGGTATCTTCTAAATAAAGAGCACCTTCAGCACCAGAAGGATGAGTTGTTCCAACACACTATGCAGGAGAAGACTCCAACCCCTCACACACATAAGACAAAACATCTTGAGGGGCACAACCCATGGGGGCGAGACATGTCATCGCGACCTCATCAAATGCTACCCCCAACACCTCCTAGATAGGAGCGGGAGGCCACTCCTATAACCAATGACGGGTGCCTTCCTCAAACATCCACCCAAGTTTATGAGCCACCCTTAGAAATTCATCAAGAAGCTTCTAAGGAATCTGAGCGAAAAGAAGAGCGGGATGAACTACCCTACCAAGGCATGGGGGTGCTATCTGGCCACCCCTCCATAAGCCCCAAGTTCCTCAACAAGAACCAACCAAAGAGGAGGAGCTCAAATCTCCCGATACATGCAAAGTGCTAGAGCACTTAGAGTCGATAGAGACCAAGATTTTGGAGCTCCCAAGGCCCAACTTACATGAGGCTCCTTTCAAAGAGGATCAACCTTTAACCGTAGGGCTACCTGATGATGCAGTCCTCCATGTCTCAGAATATCTAGATTCTTATGAGCTGTACTCACTGGTCGAAGGTGAAGATGAAATAGAGATAGCCCACAACAATCACATGCGACAGCATCGACATCCCATAAATATAGATGAAGCATGTCAATTGATAAACATAATACTAGGGCATGAGTGGCGCGTTAACCCACCGCAGTGGGACCAAGCATTACACCTGCCACTTTGGGCACACAAAGATCAACTTCAGCCCAGATATCCCATAGCAACATCAGTGCCGAGGGTAGACCCTGTCCTCATATCCGTGCATAGGGCCGATCCATTCGTGCCAATCCCTCCAGAGCCAGATTCGGAGCACAAAGACCATCAAGCTGGGGGTACCTCTATCCCCTGAAGAGCCATAGTCCATTCCAAAAATGCCCCAAGGATTATCGAAATCGCTTGGTCAACCCCAAAATGCTCCAAGGATTATCAAAATCGCTTGGTCAATCCCAAAATGCTCCAAGGATTGTCAAAATCACTTGGTCAATCCCAAAATGCTCCAAGGATTGTCAAAATCGCTTGGTCAATCCCAAAATGCTCCAAGGATTGTCAAAATCGCTTGGTCAATCCCAAAATGCTCCAAGGATCCATAAAATCGCTTGGTCAATCCCAAAAATGCTCCAAGGATTCTTGCAATCGCTTGGTCAATCCCAAAAGGCTCCAAGGATTCTCGCAATCACTTGGTCAATCCCAAAAGGCTCCAAGGATTCTTGCAATCACTTGGTCAATCCCAAAATGCTCCAAGGATTGTCAAAATCGCTTGGTCAATCCCAAAATGCTCCAAGGATTGTCAAAATCGCTTGGTCAATCCCAAAATGCTCCAAGGATCCATAAAATCGCTTGGTCAATCCCAAAAGGCTCCAAGGATTCTTGCAATCGCTTGGTCAATCCCAAAATGCTCCAAGGATTTCCACAATCGCTTGGTCAAAAATCAAGAAAATTCAAAAACAACAAAAATCATCAAAAACAACAAAATTTTGCATCTCATTTCTAGGCATACTCAAATTCATCAATAGAGAGTTCTTCTCACACTTCATCTTCATATTCACAAAAATCAATCCATCAAAAATACAAAAATACATAGATGCATTAAAGCATTGCATCCATACATCGCATATTTGTGGTCGTACAGGTCAAAGGCACCATAGGTTGTAATTGCTCTGCTAGTCCATCTTGTTCCACACTGTTCCATTTTACAAAAACAACAAAAACACCATGCATTGTTTTTACCACACTAGAGTCAGTGGTCTTTTAATGTATCAAGAGTTTTCATGATTCAGTCATCATTTTGCTCTTTAGCCATGTAATGTATCAAGTCAGATAGATTTTACGAAGGTAGAGTTACACTTGAAATACACCTTGTTACGTAACATCCCAACACAAATTAAAACACATAAAAATTCCCAAGTTGTGTGAACGAAAGATGAAACCTGCACAGTAATCCAGGTCACCATAAGCGAAACGGTTATCTTGCTCATCCCCCGTGCGAATGACCCCAAGAATGCTGAGAGTTGGCAAAAGGACAAGCATCCTCCCTACCCAATTCCCTAAGAATCCCTAGTTCTCAACAGTTGCAAAACATCAAAAAATTTGCAAAAAGTCAAAACATCAAAATTTGACATCCTACAGTGCACACATCAAAAGGCACAAACAATAGTGATTATCGTCACTCCATTTCCCCAATCCCTTGCTCAAAAGAAAAACAAATCAAAATAAATAGTGATCTTATCACTACAAACGAGCAAGTATCCCAATACAATTGAAGAAAAGAAGGGAGTTGAACTTGAATCCCTGGAACTCTCAGCATTCTAACAGGTCATGAGGCAAGCCTCGGTACCGGTTTGGTTGATAGCCTATCGGTCACTGGTGGTAAACTTCTCGCATGACGATATATCTATCACATTAACTTGTGTACAGATCAATATTTGCATGTGGATGAGCTAGCTTATGGTATCCTGGATAACACCGCAGATTAATCTAACCAAATACAACAAAGGAGTTAGTGGAGCTAATTAGGTGATCCTCAGTACAGGTTCGGTTGAAAGCCCATCTGGCACTGGCGGTATCTTGACAAATACCACATAAATGAACTCAATTGCACACACGGGGATGTGAAATAACTTGGTCAAAAACAAGTCTGATTCATACCTTGTTCAAAAGTCTAGTAAGATAAAGTATAGTCATGGCTAGTGAGTTAAAACCGTCTGAGTCTCAGAAAACCTTGGCTACATTTCTAAACCAACTGCGCTACTTTTCATCCTTACAATACCATCAGAAAATACAAAAAAAGAAAAACCACATGTATACATACAAAGTCATGCATCACAGCAATCGCCTAAAAAGCAAAATAATAGAGTTCTAAACAGTCTATGGTGCCACAACCAAACACCACAAAGTCCATCCATCCATTTGCATTTCATCACAACATATGCATCCATCAAAATAAATCAACATACAACAATCGCATTTATCATACCATATGCATCCATCAATATAAAATAGCATGCATCCATCAAACATCAATCATTATGCATACCATAAATACACAAAGAAAGAAAATCAAAGCAACAAAAACATCATAAAAATGCAACACAAAAACATAGCAATAAGTTTCCGGACACGAGTGCTCTTGCACTTAACCTCTTGGCATAAGAAAATCGATGTCGGGGCTCAAATTGTCACTTTCCCACTTCCCCAAGAAGGCTACCATAGCTGGACCGCTCCATGGGAAGACGTGTTTTTGATGATTTCACCCCATTATGGCATCACCAAAAGGGTTAACACCCACCAAAAATAGGTCCAAATGTCAGGAAATTGCACGTGCTTAAACGGTAAAACATCTAAAGGCACCCTAACCTAAGTCATCTTGGGTCAAGCGACTCGTCGCTTTTCTCACGAAGGTCATTCCCTCATCGATTCGTCGCTTGAGGGGGTAGTCACACTTAGTCACCAATCAACAAGCACACACCCAATCAAGGCAATGGCATGCATTCAAAGAATCATTGACGAAGACAATCACGCTCCTGCTTGGGGCAGTAAACAAGCAATTATCACAAATTGATCAAACACTTGGCATTCGCGAAGCATGAACACAAGGTTCCCCTGTGGATAAAAGGTTGCGCCCTTTGCCTAATCATGACTGATCAATGTCCAAGCTCAAGTCACACCTCACCAAAATAGGTTAACACTTGAAATCAAATTCCTTAGCTCGTCAGAAGCAAGGATTCAAGAATGCATGCCCTTTCCATACTTGGGGCATCAAAAGTTGGTTAGGTTACCAAGAGACCCTAATCATTAGTGCTTTGGTCATCTATTTTTGCTCAGCACTGCATCACCCGCAGCGCTTCCCAAAAAGGGGCATCTATAGACACCAAAACAACACCAATCCGATTAAGTGACTACAAACACTGATCGCATTGACATACACAGCTTTCAGGGCAGCCCTCAGAGGTCAAACAGTGGTCCTAGCCACTCACACAACAGTTTAGAAGGTCAGAAAGTAAACGGAACAAAGCTGGTCGTTTTAACAAGCCTTAAGCACAAACAAGCCTTAAGCAAGCAAGAACAAGCCTTAAGCAAGCAAGAACAAATCTTAAGCAAGCAAACCTTAGGCAAAAAGGAACCTTGGCCTTAGGTGTCACAAAATCACGACACCTAAGGCCCGAAGTGCAGCTTCGATCGAGGGTGTCGCGATTTCGTGACGTCGTGAAATCACGACACCTAAGGCCCGAAAGGGAACCTTGCTCGAAGTGTCATGATATCGCGACGTCGAGATATCGCGACGTCACGATATCGCGACACTTCGGCGCCCAAGGAGAGCCTTGCCCGAAGTGTCATGATATCGCGACACTTCGGCGCCCAAGGGGAGCCTTGCCCGAAGTGTCGTGATATCGCAACACTTCGGTGCCCAAGGGGAGCCTTGGCCGAAGTGTCACGATATTGCGACGTCGCGATATCGCGACACTTCGGTGCCCAAGGCAGAGCCTTGAATGAAGTGTCACGATATCATGACGTCGCGATATCGCGACACTTCGGCGCCCAAGGCAGAGCCTTGGTCGAAGTGTCACGATATCGTGACACTTCAGCGCCAAGGGGAGCCTTGGCCGAAGTGTCGCGATATCGTGACGTTGCGATATCGCGACACTCGACACTCGGCGCCCAAGGGAGCCTTGCTCGAAGTGTCGCGATATCGCGACGTCGTGATATCGCGACACTTCGGTGCCCAAGGCAGAGCCTTGGCCGAAGTGTCACGATATCATGACATCGCGATATCGCGACACTTCGGCGCCCAAGGCAGAGCCTTGGCCGAAGTGTCACGATATCGCGACGTCGTGATATCGCGACACTTCGGAGCTCACAAACAGACATTAAAACATGCAAGGCCGACATCAAGGCGGACATTTAGGCAATCAAAAGCAAACATTTAGGCAATCAAAAGCAAACATTAAAGTAGTTCAAAGTGACCGTTAGACACGTGGCAGCCAGAGACAGTCATTAATGGCTTCTGCCTTGCATACGCGCGTAGGTGGGTAGGTTGGCCGTTGGAAGACTATCACAGGTGCAGTCATGACAGCCCGAGTCGTGGAGGACTTTCCTCCCTCTTAGGAAGGCATGGCCGCCACGTGGCATCATTGCGTACCTTTCAGAAAGACCCCGTGGGTCTATAAAATGCCAGGGACTTTCCCGCTCAAAAAAAAAGGAAGCAGGTAGACATTTCCAAGCAACGAAGTGCTGCCAAACTGCAAACCCGACATTGGACCATCGTAATACACCAATTCGATGACAATTCTATTTTTTGAGATTTTGAGCCCATTCCTAGTGGATTGGCGTCAAAATCAAATTTTAACGGGGCAGCCCGCTCGGGCACCCCACACCTTTTTGCTAGTTTTAATCTATTTTATCACTGCGTGCTTATCATGCATTAACGATTATCTTGCATTGCGTGTTTAAGATATATATATAGAATATTATATATTATTATGCTCTGGATTGCGGAAAATATCTATTTAAATAGTTTATCGAATTCAAATGTTCTGTCCTTTTATTATAGGTGTTACTAACGTTTTTTATGTTTCTTCGATCTTAGGAGAAACAGCAAACATCAAGGATTCATCATCGCAAGTGGCGACAACGCGATTAGCCTGCCCATTTCAAATGTGGGCATGCGAAAGAAAATGTATTGATCACGATTGTAATCAAAAACATCTTGACACTCCTAGCCCTTAAGAAGGGAGGAGATGGATTGTAACAGAGTTTAGAATTAATATAAAAGGGCTGTGCTCCAGCTTCCTCTTATGTTTTATCTTAGTTTGATTACGTCTGTCTTTGTTTATATTGCATCTCAATACTGTTTTTCTTCCGAAATCTCATGCTTTCATTCAAGAAAACTCCTTCACATCAATTACCTTCTTATGTTTCCCTACGAATACTAAATTGCAATGGATAACGTCTACACTACTTTATTTTCTATTGGTAGGAGAGAATTTCATTATAGAGGAAAATAATAAAAATTTACCTAGAATAAACTTGAACTATATAGCATACTTTGTTTTAGAAGTTTTCTCACCTTTAATTCTCCACTTCTTCTATACACCTTTAAATCCTTATGAATTTGAACTTTAACATTGTACCTTTTTTATTCTTTGCATCATTCTTTATTTCTTCCAATAGTTATTTTGAGTGAATTATGGAAACCTTTGCTATTTGATGATGTAGATAGATAAATATTGTATCTAATCCAACAACTACTATAATATGATTTTATTCATCTCGATGTTTGTCTCATGATTAAAAAAAAAAAAAAAATTATTTTGACTTTAGAATATTTTAACATGTGTTTAGTCTCTTAACAATTGTGGTAGCCAAATATAATATTTTCATAATTCACTTGTTGATCTCATTCTTTGGATTTACATTTAATCTTAATGGATTGTGGAATAGGTTTGGACATATTCATAGCAATACATATTCATGTACATATAGCATGCTTTCACTCCTTAGTAGTTTACCCCTCTAAGATCAACTCTCATAGGCTATTTCCAATACTCTTCTAAACATTTTATTGATAAGCTAGTATGGAAATCCATAAATCCTAACACATATTGAAATTTTTTTAATAATTTTTTCTGTCAAAAAAATGCCACTCCATAGTCTTAAATAAAGGGCATATCTTCCCCTAAACCATGGGCCACTACCCATTATTTTATCCTTGTTTTTTAAACTAGAAAAGATGATGAAAAAAAACCTTTAGGAATAAAAGTCACAAAATAATTTGAATTCAATATCTATTTCCACTTGGTCCAATTTTGAATCTCTAAAAACCTTGGTTAGTATACATGAACTTACATATTAACCATTTGATATTAATAATCATTATATCATGTTTGATCATCTCATTCTTGACAATTGCTTTGGTGTATTATCTACTCTCTAGATTGAGATTACCATATATTTGCTCTTCTTTTTATCTTTAATATGGGTGTCCATATTTTCAAGACATGAACATTCAAATATTGTTAAATAGTAATAATAATAAAATTACTAAATTAAAGTTCATAAAATATTATTTATATCTAATAATATAATTTTAAGATATGAAATTACTAAATTATATTTAAAAATTGAATAATCATTAAATATAAAAGAATATTCTATACATAACACTCTTAACTAGAACAATATTATGACATTGTAACTAACATTCAATAAAGTAATATATCCATGTACATCATCCATAATATTTTGGTTATCTAGGAGGGCATGGAATGGGCTCAAATGTCAAACCAGAATATTTTTATCAAGATTGATTTCGAGAAATCTTATGACCGCATTGAATGGAGATTCATTCTTGCTATGCTCAAAGCTTTAGGATTCGAACCAATTTTCATTTAGATAATTGCTATGCTATTCAAAGATGCTTTGAATATTCTCAATATAAATAATTTGTAGTTTGAAAAAGTGGGTCTTTTTAGGTCTGTGCGAAAAGGGTGTCCTATTGCTCCCTCTTTATATGTGCTTGCTACTAAAGCCTTCAAATAAATTTTAGCTACTCAAGCTTCTGTAGGTATTATTAAAGGAATTGATCTTCTGAATGATCAAGGATAATTTATTAATGGTCACTTTGCTCATGACTCTGTTATTACTATAAGGTAAGAGGAGCGATATGTTTTTAATGCTCTATCTTGTCTGAACACCTTTTGCAAAGCCTCTAGTTCTAGCATATAATGGAGGATGACCTTCTGCTTTAGATAGTCTTCCTTGCCCATGTCACCTTAGATTCAAGGGTTTCATTGGAATTGGATCCCTATTGGATAATTTTTAAAGTTTTTTGGTATTCCTTTTGCCTTTAAACGCTCCCCTGTTTAGTTTTGGAATTATGTCCTTTAAAGAATTGAAAATAAATTTGAATTCTGGCTTACTAAGAAGCTAACATTAGCAAGTTAATTTTATATTTGATCTAAATTTTTAGTTGTCACTCATGTATACTACTCTTCTTGTTGGATTCCTTCACATGATTTCTATAAGCAGCTTGAGAAACTCCTTTGAGATTTTCTTTGGAATAATTTTTTTGAAACAAAGATATTTCATAGAGTTGTCTAGGATATTTACTATCTTTCGAGAGAGTCTAGCAAAATGGGTTTGTTGGACTGTATATAGTAAGGTATTATTTTATGTACTAAGTGGGTGGTCAGGGCTCTAAGGGGAGCTAAATAAGCTTAGAAATTTTTGGTTCAATATTTTATTTCCTCTGGTCTTCCTTTAAACTGTAAAGCATGGAGAGGGTTCGATTTTCCCTCTCTCATTTTTGCTCTAGTTTTTGTCAAGATTCATGGCTCCTTTGTTATTAAAAGTATTTGGAAAGCATGGTAGCAACTCACTCCTTGGATCTGTTGGAAAGGAGATGACTTTTGTAAAGGCTTATCCATAAATTCTATGAATATTTGGTGGTCCCCTATGTTTCTTCATCAAGGTTCTCCCTTAGCTCATGTGGAATGGATTCATGCTCAGCAATTTTTTAAAAAAGGGTATTATTACAATAGCTTATTTATTTTATTTCTAGACCAGGGATTTGATCCCATGGAATGAGTTCAAACTCACCTTTAGGATGAATGGTGTGGATAAATATGCTCATGATGCTATTATTTATCTCACCTCTTTTTCTATGTTGCACAAGATTGGTGTGCACTCGCTACATCCTTGGTGGTCAAAATGGAGATGGCATGTTGACACTCCTTTGCTTAATTATAAGGTTTATTTGGTGTATAAATGGTTATATCTTCATCTTACTATGGTGCCTAAGCTCAATTAGCATTGGGACTTGTTTTCTACAAGGACTAGATGGAATTCTAGATTTCATAATATTTGAGCTACTTATGTTGATCCCAAGCAATATTTTTTTGTGTGGAGCTTTTTGTGTCAAGGTCTCCCCTTGGGATAACATTTTAAGTACCTTGGAATTTCTAATCATAAATGTTCTTTTTGTGGTGTACCCGAGTCTTGTATTCACCTATTTTGGCATTACATAATATCTAGGTAAGCTTGGGAATGGGTTCTTTCCTTTTTTTCCCATTCACAACTACAAGAGTTTCCTGGTCCCAAGCTCTTCTTGGGGTCATTTTTGCTTTGTCTATCCTAATTTTGAGGTGTGGCATGTTTTCAAGATTAACCTTCTCTTTCATATTTGGAAGGCTTGTAGCATAATTGTTTTTAAATAGTATACACCTTATGTCACATTTACTCATACAAACAAATTAGAAGTTTTTAATGGCATATGGCTATAGATATGTACTCAAGCCAAAAAATTTGCTATGGAGTTGGATCACCTGTAAATTATTCTGGTGCAATGGTCCAATGATCCTTATACAGTCAATCAGATCACCCCAGAGTGCTCTTATCAGGAGCATTTTTTTATCCCGTTCTCCTCATCGATCTTCATCATATGCAAGAAGTGCTCGTATAGATAGGTCTTACTCCCAGCACTGATCATTCAGGAAGCAGCCTAATATTGATATTGCTTGTTCGTCCCACTAGGTTGCAAGGTGGGATGATGTTCAACTAGTATCACTTAGGCTAGTTGTTGGTTGGAGTGACACAGGTACTGGATGCCTTAATGAGAATCACGATGTGGAGGGGTGGATTCCCTTCTCATAATCACTAGCAGTTTATGTAGACGATATAGTATTCCATTTGATATGCTTTTTTTGAAAAATGATGATTGGTGAACTTGTGTTTTGTTGGCGGATTTGTTTCCTAACCCTTCTCAATGAGGGTTAGTTTGATTCCCTATAGGGAGTGTTAATCCACCCACTTTTTTTATTGTAAATGTTGGATTTATTTCCTAACCCTTGTTAATGAGGGTTAGTTTAATTCCCTATGGGGAGTGTTAATCCACCCACTTTTTTTATTGTAAATGTTGTTATCTTAATTTAATGTAAATAGATTTTTTCATTAAAAAAAAATAATATTATTTATTGGAAATATGTTTTAGATTTAAAAACCTATATTTTATACTTTATAAAAAATATGGTATTTTCTCAGCTCGAGTTTCAATTACCTATGATAACATGCCTGTAAAAGACAATAGTCTTAATTGTGTTTTACAAACTACTACAATGCAAAAAGAAACATTTTTAATGCTAGACACATTATAATTATTATTTTTAGTAAAATTTTATAACTAAACTGATATTTAATATAAAATAAATAAAAATAAATTTATTTTGGTAATTAAATAAATAATTTAAAATAAATTAAAAAATAATTACTTTTTTTATATGTAAAAGTATTATATTAAAAAAAATAATAGAATACATTTTTACAAACAAAAAAGAGGTAGATAAACACGTCACGTGGCTAATGTCATCAGTCAAAAAACTATTCCCACCAAAACAAAGTAGGAACCCAAAAAAACAATTTACAACTAATTAACATTGCCTTATAGAACTGATGGCCAATAAAACTAACTGATTACATAATGATGAGGCTCCATTATATGGGTTTATCCACCCATGGGATGGGACTGATTCCCACCCAATAGTAGCATCAGATACTTTAGCACTTAGTCCCTTCGTAGCCAAAAGTGTTGGGAACATCCTCCCAGCTATAAACAAATGAATTTTTGCTGGCAACAATAATCGAAGCTCCTAAATTATCCTAGGAATTAATTCAAGTATTTGGAGGGAGAGATGAATAATCAAGTATCCACGACCATATTTGTAAGGAATTTGAGCTGGTATAGGAGTGCAATTAAGGAGTGAGTGACACTGTGTCTAGACCTAGATATTTGAGGAGTATCTTGCTCAAGAGAAACTCGATTGAATGGGCACAACATATTCCCCTGCTGATCAATAAGCTCCTAAAGTTGAGTGAGATCCATGACCACCTTATTGGTTTGAACTATAATCTAAAATACACTTAAAAATAATATTAGACTTCTCAAAATCAAATATGTGCAAAGAGGAAGAATACTTACCAGTGATACAATCATTTCTAGCTCTCCATATGCTAAACATGGTCGCCATATGAAACAAGTGCCACACTTCAAATAAAATAGTTGGTAAGGTTGCGGGGTCTCCAAAAATGATGTGGTTCCACTCAAACGTGGTGAAGGAATACGGTCCAAAAATGAAAAAAAAAAACACTCCCAAAGGGAATGAGCATGATCACAAACCCTAAAAATATGGACAAAGTCTTAATATTGAAGATGAAAAGGAAATAAGGGTTAGGGATGCCTAAATTATGGATACTCTCTTCAATAGGAAGCCCTTCGTGCAAAATACTCCAGGAAAAATAAGAAAGTTTGGGCTCCAAGAAAGGAGCCCAAGTAGTCTGTAACCTACGCATTCAAATAGGTTGAGCGGATAAGACCTTCCACCATTGATTGAGCTTATCAATCATGTGGAGGCAAGGAGATAGCCATCCATACCCCAATCGAGCTGCATAGTTTTGTAGCAGAGTGTTTGTATACCACTTCTAGTCCTCCCACCAAAGTCGTTATAAAAACACAAAAATCTTGTGTAACATGAAGTCAAGGAGAGTAACCTTGACAGCCTCAAAAGTATCCATGTAAGAGTGACTAAGCCCAAATTTGGCTCTGAAGTCATTCCAAGGGAACCAATCCTTGGTAGGACGAGAAAAGAAAATAGTGATGCATCACACACCTTTGTGAAAGAATCTAAGCACATGAACATAAATAACCTACACAAGGGGGAAACCTGATAGGTGATAACCAGCAACCACCAAACATTCATCTGGTTTATGGAGAGGTTATGCCAAAAGCTCTAGCCATTCCATTTGAGCCAAGGCTTAACACTCTCCTAAGCTTTCTAAATGCTTTTAAAATAATAATTAAATTTAAAATTAAAAACTAATAATTTTATAAGTATCAATAATTTTTAAAAATATTAACCAAAAAAATTAAAATAAAAATGATGTTAATGATAATCAGGGAGGATATAGTAGAGGGGCAAGTTTCAGTTGGTGGTTCTAATCTCCAATATATTTAGAGGTCTCCCTCAAGTAAAAGTTTATCCAAAGCCGGGGTATAATAATTTTCATTTTCCAACTGCACCTAAAAAATAATGAAGCCGTTACCAATTCTTTTATATAAAATAATAATAATAATAATAAAATAGTAAATAATAATAATAATAAAATATTACTATTTTATATGCATTTAAGTATAACGAAAACATAATGATTATATGGATGAAGGCAAACTATTTAATTCCTCGTGTGTAGATTATACTATTTTTGTATACAAAAAGTATCCCTCGACACTTTGATCTCACATCAATTCGCTATATCCCTATACAGTAGTAACGCAAGAAACCATGTCACTGTTAATCTTTTTACTTTTTCAAATTTTTCTGTGTAAACAATCCACTGAGTTTAGTTACAAAGGGGATAGATGAATAGAAATCCATTGGATTATTTGCGATAGGTTTGTAGTTATATAATAATATTATAAAAATTTAGTTATAATATATAATTGTTTATAATTTTTTTTAAATATAGAGGTTTCACGTGTGTAGATTAATTGGTTTGGCCAAACTCAGTAAGGGGACGGAGGTTCAAGGTTTAAATCTCGGATCTCCTCGAACTGAAGTTTAAAATGATTACTAGAGGGTAATTATAGGGGAGGATGGGACAGCCATTAAAAACAAAAGAAAAAAAAAAAAAAAAAAAAACTTGCCCAAATCATCATGACAACTACCGATTCTATTATATATAAAATATATATATACAAATGAAAAGACATAATAAAATCATCCTTACAAATTTAAATTTAAATCTCTTCGATATAAACCTAACCCTATACCAATGGTCTGCTCCTACAATACTGTTTATTAAAATTTTAAGTCTTTTAATTTAAAATATTAATTAATAATATCTAAATAATTTAAATTATGGATAATCTATCTTAAGAAAATAAAAAATGTATTGTCATGTTTAACATGCTATTAACTCATTAAAATACAGCCTTTTACATTGACAATATTTGCCGTGATGCAACAATCAGATTTGCCTATGTAAATTTTGTCCGCTTAATATTTGATACGGCAAGAAAGCTTGATTTTGGGAAACAGCTACGTACTCCATTTTCGAGTAGCTTATCCTTTGTACATACTGTAGGGTGAAGGGTGGCGCCGTGTGGCGTCACACATAACTAACACGAGACAAGAAATGCCCACACGTAACATAAATACATTTAAAGGTTTCTATGTCGACAACGTTTGGTTACAGAGTAGGCGAACACAGGGTGAAAGGACGGAAAGACGTGTAACATACCAATGTCTTTGTTTTAAAAAATTAAATGATATTAATTTTATTTTATTTTATTTTGATGATAAAAACAAAGCTAGACATATAAAATCAGTAAAGAGCTCTATGATAGGAATTGTAATTTCTTACCATGTGTTAGAACCTTCTAAACAAAATAAGCACATTTACTACCAAAACAAACTATTATATATATACATATATATATACTATTTTAAAAGAAACACGACAAACCATTAGAAAATATTATTAGATTAGCGCTAGTTCATTATTAGGACAAGCGTTGACTTACGCCTTCACACTGGCCCATTACAATCCTAAAATTGCGTCCGTAAAATCTGAATCGTGTTCTATATAATGAAATTAAAAGCAATTAAAAATTCAGATGAATAAGCCTGTAACAGTCGTCGTCTTCTTCTTATAAGTCATTTGTAGGGATGCAGTGTTCAAATTGAGGTACTCCATATTGTGGCTCTGAATAGCCGTAATAGAGAGTTCCACATATTCTTGAATTTGTCAATTTTTTTCTATGTACTGAAGAGTGACATCAGCACAGTGAAGAAGGCAGTATTATTGTTATTCAGCATGGGTCGTGCACCGTCTTCTGAAAAGGAGTATATCAAGAAGGGCCCATGGACGCCCGAAGAAGATAAGAAACTTGTCGATTACGTTCAACGCCATGGCCACGGATGCTGGCGTTCTCTTCCTCAACGTGCAGGTAAGGGTTCTATGTATCTGTTAAAAATGACAGAAATGTCATCAAAAGCGAATCATATATACTCAAACTAGACTTGTCGTATAGTTGGAGTGACCTAATGATTTTGGAACTTTATGATTTAATAACCTTACTAAGAAGTAAAGTATCGGAATGAATATATATAGAAACTTTTCAAAACAAAAAGATTTATCTTTCTACAATATAGCACATATCAATATTCATTTATCGAAGAATCTTATATGAAAAAAATTTAAACTTGTCTTCTGGAGAAGTATTTTGATAAAAAAATTGTAGTTAAATCTATTAACTAAACAACATTTTTATTACGTTCTAAAAAGTTTTGATATATTTTATAGAAAGGAGAAGAATTACATTTGGTGTTGTTGCGGCTTGATATTATATATGAAAATTGATTCTAATGTTTGCAGGTTTGTTAAGGTACGGGAAGGGCTGCAGGCTACGATGGACTAATTACCTGAGACCTGGTATAAAGCGAGGTAAGTTTTCCCTTGACGAGGAGCAGACCATAATTCAACTCCACGGCGAAATGGGTAACAAGTATGTCTTACTGAACATCGTGGTAATAAATTTTACAAATTCTCATATTTTAGTTAGCCCAATTGATTGTGGTGATCTGTGTAGATGGTCTGCCATTGCTTCGCATCTTCCCGGGAGGACCGACAATGAGATAAAGAACCACTGGAACACCCGCCTACGCAAACGCCTAGTTGAGAGTGGAATTGACCCCGTGACCCACAGACCAAGGATGGATCTCTTTGATTTCACTAGCATGAACCAGTCTGCTCTGAGGCACATGTCTGCTATGCTGCAGGATGCCGTGTCCAGAGAATATCTGAAAATTGTTGCCGCAACTATGATGCAGCAACAAGTTATACAGCATAATCCGAATGCAGGCACAATCAATTCCCCGGATCTTCTGATCAGATCCCTCCTCCAAAATTCCTTCTCAAGGCCAGATTTTATTCGTGATTCTATCATTATTGGAAATCAACTAGGACACCTAAATTGCAGGGAATTAGAGTCCCAGTATTTCCAAGAGCTGCAATCCCAAGCTCAACTCACCAGAGATATGCATCATTCGTCCTCCATTATCCCTCAGCATATTCTTCACATCGAAAGAGAAAAACCCACCAATAATATTACAGGGCAGTTACTCACCCCGATGAGCGATAAATCAAACCCAATTGCTGATCAAGGGTTGAACTCAAACGAGGTCTATAATAACATGTCTAATGAAGTTTCTTTACTGCTGCAGCAACATTCCGAAGGTCAAGACATTAACTTAGCAATGGCTTGGGATACTTCAACACTGTGGCCTGAAGAGAACCTTATTGGGTTTTCGGGGAGGGATTCAGAATCCCTACCGGCACTTGCTTCGTCCGCATCCTCTCCGAACATGTTCAACCACTCTGGTTTGATTCAGAGTGTTTCTTCATATACGCTAAACGTGGAAATGAGCAGCACTGCTAGTACCGGTAGAACCACCAATAACGAATCATACGCGTCAGCGCCCGACCTTATATTGGATTTTTCGGAGAACTCCAAATATGAGGAATTGAGGAGATTTTTGGAAGCAGCTATTGAGGACAAACAGAATTAGAACCGGTCCACAACTATTCTATTCTGTATTTATTTCTTTGTATAATACGTGAGTAAATTTTTTTCTACAAATATTCAGGTTTGGGAGAGAAATCTATAAATATGTTGTATTTCTTGCAGTTTATATAATGCAATTAAATAATTTTATTTTCTGCAGTTTTTTAATACTATGTAAATTTGTAGACCTATTTTTTATTTTATTTTTAGTTTCATATCCATTGTCTATTTTAAGGACTGCAACGCCTTCATTTTTGGTATCAAAGTTTTTATGTTTTGTTTGAAGAATCTATAAGCAGCCATCAAAAAAATATTAAGCAGAGAAATAATGACCAATAGCAACAATGGAGGTTTCAGTTTGACATATTCTTATATTTTTCGAACTATAATATTTTGAGTATTAAAATGAAGAACCTATTGTGTTCCTAACAGCTATGGAAATTAGTAGAGAATGGTTATTTAATGCCAGCCAATTAAGCTACATTTGCAAAGCAAACTAAAATTTGCTAAAAAATAATAAAAACGAAAATAAAACATTGTTTTGTATTTAGAAAGCAATGACTAAAATAATTTTTTTGAGGATTGCAACGACAACTAAAACAAAGGAGGCATGGGATATCTTGAAGCAATCCTTCCAGGGCACTCATAAATTAAAAGTCATCATATTATAGATTGTTAGACAAGACGTCAAGAATATTTTCATGAAAGAATCATTGTTTTTACATAATTTCTTCACTAGAGCCATGAGTCTTGTAAATCAAATAAGGTCTCATGTAGAGCAGTTGTCATATCAGAAGATAATTGAGAAGATATTAAGGAGTTTGTCTGCAACCCAATGGTCATTGCCATTAAATAAATAAAGAATTTAGTCACATATTCTACGAAAAAATTCATAGGTCTCTTCATATCCGTGAGAAAAGAATGACAAAAACTTCAAAAAAATCCCTTGAGCAAACACTAAAAAAAAAATAGCATTGGAGATGCTAAAGATAAATTAAAAGAGTAGCCTACCCAAAGTGAATTTTCAAGTAGAGCAAGAGGTTGAGGAAGAACACCAATGAGAGGATGTAACAAAGGAAGATTCCACTCATATAGCAATTTCAATAATCTTCATCACAATTTTTGTACAAAGAATGAGCATGATGAAGCTCATTGTTGGAATAAGAATATTTATTGCAATTATTGTAGAGGGAATGAAAATATGAAGCCCATTGTTGGAATAAGAAGGAAAACTGAATAAAGGAAGAGCTAACTTCATAGATAATAATGAAGAACCCAATTTTATGTTTTTCTCTTGTAATATGTCTAAAAAAAGAGCAAATAATGTTTAATATTTAGATACTGGTTACAAAAATCATATTGCAAGTAACAAAGGAATGCTTACTAAGTTGAATGAGTCAATGAAGAGCTAAGTAACACTTGGTAATAATAATGTGATCCATATTATGGGGAAAGGAAGCATTGGTATCTAAACAAATCATGGAGAGAAGAAGATCATAGATGACATATGTTATGCACTTGGATTAAAATATAATCTACTTAGTGTATGGTAGCTAATTGAAAAGGGTTACTCTATGGTTATAAAGGAGGATAAGTGCACTATCTATAGAGAAGTTTTAACAAAAATTACAATGTCCAAGAACCACATATTCACATTAACTATCCTTGGCAACAATGCTAAAATTTTGAAAGCTACTTTGGATGATGAATCTTTGTTGTGGCATCTAAGTTCTAATTTTTTGCAATTATTATGAAAAAAGATAATGGTAAAAGGTTTACAAATTATTCATCCCAAAAATGAAGTTTCTGAAGATTGCATTTTCCACAAGAAACATAGAGAGTCATTTCTAGTAGCTATATCATGAAGGAAAAGAACATCGCTTGTGTAGTTATACTTAGACATATGTGGACCAATGTCCACTCCATAAATTAGTAAAATTTTATACTTTATTACTTTTATTGATGATTTTAATAAGCACACTTGGGTGTATTTTCTTAAAGAAAAGTCAAAATCATTTTCAAATTTCAAGAATTTTAAGGCTCTTGTAGAAAAAGAGAGTGGTTGTTATTTGAAGGTTCTATGCTCGAATAGAGGGGGTGAATTTACCTCTCATGAATTTAACAAGTTTTGCAAAGAGAATGGAGTTAAGTAATAGTTGATTTCAAGCTACATGCATTAGCAGAATGGTGAAGAACACAAGCTTATACTGAGAGGGGGGTGAACAGTATAAGACCTCTTTTTACTTTTTCCTTTATACTTCAAAATAGTAAAGCAATATACCCAAAGCAATATCAAAACAATGCACAATATCATCCACAAAGTGACACCAATTTTAACGTGGTTCACCCAGAATGGTTGGGCTATGTCCACAAATTTTTTTTCTAAAAGTTATCTCAAAGTTTTTTGGGAATCCTTCCCAATTACAATGTTTATGAGCCTCGACCCAAAGGAGATACCTTCCACCAATCAAAATTTATGAGCCTCTGCTCAAAGGAGATACATTCCCCTCTGCTCTGGATTTATGAGCCTCTACTCAAAGGAGATACCTTCCCCTATGCTCTAGAAATGATCCCTCAAAAGATCAATTGCCTCTACCTCTTTCTAGCACATGGAACTCCTTTCTACCGAAGACCTCCTGTCCTCAATGCTTAGCCTAAAAGACCTCTGCCTTCTATGATCACGTCCACAGAAGCTTAGCAACCTGTACCAAACACAGTCAGTTTATCTAGTACAAGTCTTCCTCTGTCAGTTAGATCTGTCCAACACTTGAACAAATCAATCCTCTGCACACAAGCCTTCTCAAAGACTTGCCAAATCTATCCTCAGGTTCTTCTCAAAGAACTAATGTACCTCTGTCCTCATACAACAGCACTCCACGTTCATCTTTGCCCTTTGTGCTCTCTATGCCCTCTGATCTCTTTGCGCAATCACAGCTGCACTTGGTCAAACTTCAACCTTCGCACTCTCTGCACAATCATAGCGACACTTAGAATAATTCACCATGACTCTTCGCTCACTCTGCACACTTCGATCGAACTTCTCACTTTGCTCTCGACGATCGAACTTCTCACTTTGTGCTCTATCTGCGAACGTCGCAACTGACTTTTCCTCCAAATCTTGAAAACAACCTTCCTTTTATAATAACACTTTCAAGATCAAAACCTTAATCTTAGTCAGTTGTAACCCTGATCTTTAGTCGGCTGCACAACCCTAAACTTCATCGGCTACAAACCCTAATCTTCATCAGCTCACATTTAACTTTGTTGGCTTCAACTGCCTCTATAACTCTTCTATAGCTTTTGCCACGAAACTACAACATGTCGTGATATCACAACACCTTTGCAACTATACACTTTCTTTTGGATTTTGTCACGATATCGTGACACTTCAGCCTTTGTCGACTTCAACTAAGCTCTTGTCGTGATATCGTGACACTTATGTCTTTGTCAGCATCAACTTTGCTTTTGTCACGATATCGCGACACTTCTCCCTTTGTCAACCTCCTTTTTGCTTTTGTCATGAAATCGTGACACTTCTACCTCTGCAAACTTCATCTTCACTTCTATCATGATATCACGACACTTCTGTCTTCATAGCCTTCCTCTCTAATTTTGTCACAAAATCGTGACACTTCTATAGAAGACTTGCTTTCAGTTTCTATCGTGAAATCGTGACACTTCTGCTTTCGTCTGCTTTCTTTTCTGCATATCATGAAATCGTGACACTTTCTGCATTCATATGCATTCTTTGCAACTCATCACGAAATAGCGACACTTTTAGCTTCTGTACGCTTTCCTTGTAACCCGTCATGAAATCGCGACATGTCACGATATCGCGACACTTTTCTAACTTGTTTTCTCTCTCCTGCTTAAGTCACGAAAATGCGGCATGTCGCGATATCGTGACACTTTTCCTCCTTAGCTCTTTTCTATTCTTCGGGTCATGAAAACTTGACATGTCGTGATATCGTGACACTTTTTCTCCTTAGCGCTTTTCTTTTCTTCAGGTTGTGAAAACCTGACATGTCGCGATATTGCGACACTTTTTCTCTGTGAGCTCTTTCTTTCGAACTTGTCAGCTTGGGGTTTGCAAAGACCTTTGAAATTGTTATGCCGTAACCTTCATCAAAATAAATTATTTGACATCAAATCAAATTCCTTCAAAAGCTTCTTGACATCAATGACAACTTATATACTTGAGCAAAGGCAATGTACCCAAAGTACCAAAAATTTCCAACAATCTCCCCCTTTGTCATTGATGGCAAACCAGAATGGCTGGGCTACGTCCACAAAACTTTTCTCTAAAAGTTATCTCAAAGTTCTTTGGGAATCCTTCCCAATTACAATGTTTATGAGCCTTGGCCCAAAGGAGATACCTTGATGGAGGACGGGAAAACATGCTCTTACCACTTCCAAATTTTCTTCTATTAAATTGGGAAAAATTACATACATAAATAGCCAGTAGGCTTTACATTAACCAACGCTCGGCTTGGTTTTCTCTCAACTCTATCTCCCAGCGCGTTCTCCGATCCACCACCCCCTATTACATAAAAATTGGGTTTTTATAGAGGCCCCGACCCTCTGAAACATCTTTCGAAAAATCGGTCCACCAACCCGATTTATGACCCCACTCCGCATGGTCCCTATCACCGTCGCTTCCTGTCAGGATACTCTGCGTGCCCATCCTTTTTGTTTCCCGTGCTTCTTGGTTCTCATTCATCTTTACTGCACCTTGGTGCCACGTGTCGTCCTTGCCCTGTAACCATCGCCTGACCTCTATCGTCTTCTTCCTCCAACTGCACTATGACAGGTGTCACGATATCACAACATGTCGCGATATCGTGACATCTTCCTCTTCTTGCCCCTTCTCTTCTTTTTTGGTCGTGATATCGTGACATGTCGTGATATCACGACATTTATATTCCTCTCTCCCCTTTTCCACTTTGGGTCACGAAATCGTGACATGTCACAATTTCATGACATCTTCTCTTCCTTCCTTCTTCCACTCCTTTGGGTCACGATTTCTCAACATGTCACGAAATCGTGACATCTTTGGCGTTCACTCTCTCTTTTTTGCTTCGGTCGTGAAATCGTGACAAGTCACGAAATCATGACATCTTTTCTTCTTGCCTCCTCTTGCTCCTTCTGGCCACAAAATTGCGACCTGTCATGAAACCACGATGTATCCTTCTCCTTCGGCTCCCTCTCTCCTTGGCGGGTCGTGAAACTGTGACATGTCATGAAATCATGACATCTTCTCCTTTCTGCCTTCTCTCTCCTCTACGGGTCACGAAACTGTGACATGTCGTGAAATCGTGACATCTTTCTCTTCCACTCTTCTTCTTGCTTTTGGGTTGCAATATTGTGACATGTCACGAAATCGTGACATCTTTGCTTGCAGCTCTCTTCTTCTTATTCAAGACACAAAATCTTGACATGACGCAAAATCGCAACATGTCACAAAATCACGACATCTGCTTCCTCCATACTCTCCTTCTGCTTTTGAGTCACGAAATCGTGACATGTCGTGATATCGCGACATTTCTACTTGCAGCTTCCTTCTTCCTGTTTGGGTCATGATTTCATGACATGTCACGAAATCGTGACATCTTCTCCCTGCTAGCTCTGTTCTCCGTTTGTGTCGCGGTATTGCGACACATTTTTTGTCGCGATATCACGACAGTTTTCTCCGCCTGCTTCTCTCTCCTCGTTGTGTCGCGATATTGCGACACTTTTTCTGTCGCGATATCGCGACAGGTTTTCCTCCTCGCCTGCTTTGCCTTTTTTTTTCACGATTTTGCGACACGTCACGAAATCATGACGTTCTTCCTCCTTAGGAAATTTTTCAAATGCCTCTCCATCGAGGTGTTGCTAGATGCTCCTACATCAGACACCCGGGGTTGGTGGAGAAGTGATCTTCACTTTTGAGCTATCTGGTTGCTGCCTCTTGCAACACCTCCAAATATTTCTCTACCTCAGTAGTCTGCTCCAACCCTTTCTCCTTGCCCAAACAACTTTTGTCTTCCTCCAGACAGATTCTGCCACTGCTGCATACTTCTTCTGCAGCCTGCTTGCACTCCTCTTCTTGGCCAGTTATAATTCTGCCTCCGTCCAGGCAGATCCTGGCACTGCTGCACTCTTCTTTGCATGCAGTCTTCTTCAGCTTCAGCTTCTGATGCACTCCAACATCTCTCTTTTTCTGTCTTTCTTCACACCTTTTGCACTGCTCCTCTTACTCCCGCAATCTTATGCTGAACCACTCCTCCTGCAGGGTTTTAAATTGCCACTGCAAAGCTTCGAACTCTTCCATCGACACCACATCATTCTTACTACCATGGTTTCTTCTTGGATGCATTTTTTTTTACCAGGTCCTAGCGTAAACTGCCTCACGCTCAGCAAATCTGCTTGCGCACTCAGTGACCCTAACTCACTCTTCACTCTCAAAACCCTACCACAGATCCTGGCGCAACTGCCTCACGTTCGGTGAATCTGCTGCACACTCAGAATCACTAGCTCTGATACCACTGATGGGGGACAGGAAAACATGCTCTTACCACTTCCAAATTTTCTTCTATTAAATCGAGAAAAATTACATAAATAGCCTGCAGGCTTTACATTAACCAGTGCTCGGCTTGGTTTTCTCTCAACTCTATCTCCCAGTGCATTCTCCGATCCACCACCCCCTATTACATAAAAACTAGGTTTTTATAGAGGCCCCGACCCTCTGAAACATATTTCAAAAAATTGGTCCACCAACCCGATTTATGACCCCACTCCGCACGGTCCCTGTCACCGCCGCTTCCTATCAGGATACTCTGCGCGCCCATCCTTTTTGTTTCTTGTGCTTCTTGGTTCTTGTTCATCTTTATTGCACCTTGGTGCCACATGTCGTCCTTGCCCTGTAACCATCGCCTGACCTCTGTCGTCTTCTTCCTCCAGCTGCACTGTGATAGGTGTCGCGATATCGTGACATGTCGCGATATCGCGACATCTTCCTCTTCCTGCCCCTTCTCTTCTTTTCTGGTCGTGATATCGTGACATGTCGCGATATCGCGACATTTCTCTTCCTCTCTCCCCTTTTCCACTTTGGGTCATGAAATCGCGACATGTCGTAATTTCATGACATCTTCTCTTCCTTCCTTCTTTCGCTCCTTCGGGTCACGATTTCGTGACATGTCAAAAAATCACGACATATTTGGCGTTCGCTCTCTCTTTTTCGTTTCGATCACGAAATCGTGACATCTTTTCTTCTTGCCTCCTCTTGCTCCTTTTGGCCGCAAAACTGTGACCTATCGCGAAACCGCAACGTCTCCTTCTCCTTCGGCTCCCTCTCTCGTTGGTGGGTCATGAAACTGTGTCATGTGATGAAATCGTGACATCTTCTCCTTTTTGCCTTCTCTCTCCTTAATGGGTCACGAAACTGCGACATGTCATGAAATCGCGACATCTTTCTCTTTCGCTCTTCTTCCTACTTTTGGGTCGCAATATTGTGACATGTCACGAAATCGTGACATCTTTGTTTGTAGCTCTCTTCTTCTTCTTCAAGCCGTGAAATTGTGACATGTCACGAAATCACGACATGTCACAAAATCGTGACATCTGCTTCCTCCGTACTCTCCTTCTGATTTTGAGTCACGAAATCACGACATGTCGTGACATCGTGAAATTTATGCTTGCATCTTCCTTCTTCCTATTTGGGTCATGATTTCGTGATATGTGAAATCGCGACATCTTCTCCCTGCTAGTTCTGTTCTCCGTTTGTGTCGCGATATCGTGACACATTTTTTGTCGTGATATCACGATAGTTTTCTCCACCTGATTCTCTCTCCTCATTGTGTCGCAATATCGCGACACTTTTTTTGTTGCGATATCGCGACAGGTTTTCCTCCTCGCCCGCTTTGCCTTTTTTTGTCATGATTTTGTGACACGTCGTGAAATCGTGACGTTCTTCCTCCTTAGGCAATTTTTCAAATGCCTCTGCATCAAATGCTGTTGGATGCTCTTGCATCATACCTTCCCCCAATTAGAATTTATGAGCCTCTGCTCAAAGGAGATACCTTCCCCTATACTCTCAATTTATGAGCCTTTGCTCAAAGGAGATACCTTCCCCTCTGCTTTGAAAATGATCCCTCAGAAGATCAACTACCTCTACCTCTTGCCAACATGTGGAACTCCTTTCCACCGAAGACCTCCTGTCCTCAATGCTTAGCCTAAAAGACCTCTGCCTTCTATGATCATGTCCACAGCAGCTCAAGCAACTCTGTACCAAACACGATCGATCTGTCTAGTACAAGTCTTCCTCTATCTATCAGATCTGTCCAACACTTGAACAAATAAATCCTTTACACATAAGCCTTCTCAAAGACTTGCCAAATATATCCTCAGGTTCTTCTCAAAGAACCAGTGCACCTATGTCCTCATACAACAGCACTCCGCATTCGTCTTTGCCCTTTGTGCTCTCTATGCCCTCTGCTCTCTTTGCGCAATCACAATCGAACTTGGTCAAAATTCAACCTTTGCACTTTCTGCGCAATCACAGTGGCACTTAGAATAATTCACCATGACTCTTCGCTCACTCTGCACACTTCGATCGAATTTTGCACTCTGCTCTCGACGATCGAACTTCTCACTCTATGCTCTATCTATGAACATTGCAACTAACTTTTCCTCCAACTCTTCAAAACAGCCTTCCTTTTATAATAACACTTTCAAGATCAAAACCTTAATCTTAGTCGGTTGGAACCCTGATCTTTAGTCGGCCGCACAACCACTCGAACTTCGTCGATCGCAAACCCTAATCTTCGTTGGCTCACATTTAACTTTGTCGACTTCAACTGCCTCTGTAACTCTTCTGTAGCTTTTGCCGTGAAACTACAACATGTCGTGATATCGCGACACCTTTGCAACCGTACACTTTCTTTTGGATTTTATCACGATATCATGACACTTCAGCCTTTGTCAACTTCAACTAAGCTCTTGTCGCGATATCGTGACACTTCTGTCTTTGTCAGCATCAACTTTGCTTTTGTCGCGATATCGTGACACTTCTCCCTTCGTCGACCTCCTTTCTGCTTTTGTCGCGAAATCGTGACACACTTCTGCCTCTACAGACTTTGTCTTCACTTCTGTCGCGATATCGCAACACTTCTGTCTTCATAGCCTTCCTCTCTACTTTTGTCGTGAAATCGTGACACTTCTCCTATAGAAGACCTGCTTTCAGTTTCTGTCACGAAATCGTGACACTTCTGCTTCCGTCTACATTCTTTTCTACCTGTCGTGAAATCATGACACTTTCTGCATCCGTACGCATTATTTGCAACCTGTCGCAAAATTACGACGCTTTCAGCTTCCATACGCTTTCCTTGTAACCCGTTACGAAATCGCGACATGTCGTGATATCGTGACACTTTTCTAACTTGTTTTCTCTCTCCTGCTTAAGTCGCGAAAATGCCACATGTCGCGATATCGCGACACTTTTCCTCAGCTCTTTTCTGTTCTTCGGGTCGCGAAAACCTGACATGTCGCGATATCGCGACACTTTTTCTCCTTAGCGCTTTTCTTTTCTCCAAGTCGTGAAAACCCGACATGTCGCGATATCGCGACACTTTTTCTCTGTGAGCTCTTTCTCTCGAACTTGTTAGCTTGGGGTTTGTAAAAGACCTTTGAAACTGTTATGCCGTAACCTTCATCAAAATAAATTATTTGACATCAAATCAAATTCCTTCAAAAGCTTCTTGACATCAATGACAACTTATATACTTGAGCAAAGGCAATGTACCCAAAGTACCCAAAATTTCCAACAAATGGTGTAGCAGAGCACCCAAAAAAACCACAATGGAGTTGGCTAGGAGAATGATGAAAGCAAAAAATCTACCAAATAAATTGTGTAGAAGTCGTAGAGCATTGTTTATTTGATGAATATAAGTCCTACAAAGAATGTGAATAATATGACACCATATGATGCTTGGAAATGAAGAATTTCAAGTGTTTCTCATCTCAAATTTTTTTGGTGTATTGCATATGCACATCTTCCAAAAGAAAAGAATAAGAAGCTTGATAACAAAAATGAAAAATGTACCTTTGTTGAACACAGTTAAGAAATTGAAGGGTATAGGTTGTATAATCTAATCATCAATAATCTAAGAAATTGAAGGGTATAGGCTGTATAATCTAATCACCAATAATCTGATCACAGTCAAAGGTTGAACTCAAACGAGGTCTATATTAATACACCTAATGAAGTTTCTTTACTGTTTCAGCAACATTCAGAAGGGCAAGACATTAACTTAGCAATGCATTGGGATACTTCAACACTGTGGTTTGAAGAGAACCTTATTGGATTTTCGGGAAGGGATTCAGAATCCCTACCGGCACTTGCTTCGTCCAAATCCTCTCCGAACATGTTCGACCACTCTCATTTGATTCAGAGTGTTTCTTCATATACGCTAAACGTGGATATGAACAGCACTGCTAGTACCGGTAGAACCACCAATAACGAATAATACGCGTCGTCTTCCGACGTTATATTGGATTTCCCGAAGAATTCCAAATATGAGGAATTGGAGAGATTTTTGGAAGTAGCCATTGAGGACAAACAGAATTAGAACCGGTCCACAATTATTCCATTCTGTATTTATTTCTTTTTATAATGCTTGAATAAATTTCTAGTCTTTGTTGTATTGAAAAATAATAACATTTTAAAATAAATTAAATAAAAGTCTCAAGAATTAGGAAAGCATCCAGATAATTATATCTCAAATAAGATTTTTTCTGTATTTTTTTCTGCAAGTATTCACGTTTGGAAGAGAAATGTATAAATATGTTGTATTTCATGCAGTTTATATAATGCAATTAAGCAATATTATTTTCTGAAATTTTTGTAGACTTATTTTTTATTTTATTTTTAGTTTTATATCTATTGTGTTCTTATGTTTTGTTTGAAGAATCTGTAAGCAGCCTTCAAAAGGAATATTAAGCAGAGAAATAATAACCAGTAGCAACAATGGAGGTTTCAGTTTGACATAACTTCATAATCCTCCGTTTAAAAAAAAAAAACTACAATTTTTTTAAGTATTAAAATGAATAATCTCGTGTTTTCAAAAGCTATGGGAGTTAGTAGAGCATGGTTATTTACTCTTAGTTAATCCAGCTACACTTGTAGCACTATTACAAGCAAACCAAAATTTGTTAAACCAGAATAAAAAGAAAAATAAATCATTGTTTTGTATTTAGCAAGCAATGATTAAAATTATTTATTTGAGGATTGCAAAAAAACTAAAACAAAGGAGGTACGGGATATATTGAAGAAATCCTTTCAAGGCACTCATAAAGTAAAAGTCATCATATTGTAGATGCTTGGACACGATTTCAATAATATTTTCATGAAAGAATCGTAGTTTTTACATGATTTATTCACTAGAGACATGAATCTTGTAAATCAAATAAGGTCTTTTGTAGGGAACTTGTTAGACTAGAAAATAATTGAGAAGAAATTAAGGAATTTTCCTGCTAAATATGATCTAATGGTCATTGCCATTAAAGAAACAAAGAATTTAGTCACATATTCTATGAATAAACTCATGAATATCTTCATATCCCTAAGCAAAGAATGACCAAAACTTCAAAAACAATCCCTTGAGTAAACACTTCAAACAAAAATTAGCATTAGATATGCTAAAGATAAATAAAAGAGTAGCTCACCCAAGGTGAATCTTCAAGTAGAGGAAGAGGCTGAGGAAGAGCACCAATAAGAGGATGTAGCAGAGGAAGATTCAACTCATACGCTCAAGATAATAGTAATTTTAATAATCTTCATCATAATTATCGTACAAAGAATGGGCATGATGAAACTAATTGTTGGAATAAGAATCTTTATTGTAATTACTGTAAAGGGAATGAACATGATGAAGCCCATCCTTCGAATAAGAAGAAAAACTTGAATAAGTGAAGAACTAACTTCATAGACAAGAATGAAGAGCCCAATTCCATATTTTCTCGTAATATGTCTGAAAAAAGTAAAAATGGTGTTTTATATTTAGATAGTGGTTACAAAAATCATGTTACAAATAACAAAGAAATGCTTACTAAGTTGAATAAATCAATGAAGAGCTAATTTAACACTTGGTAATGATAATGTGATCTATATTATGGGGAAAGGAAGCATTGATATCCAAACAAATCATGGAGAGAAGAAGATCATACATGATATATGCTATGCACTTGGACTAAAATATAATCTACTTAGTGCATGGTAGCTAATTGAAAAGGGTTACTCTATTGTTCTATAGGAGGTCAAGTGCACTATATGTAGATAATTTGTAGCAAAAATGACAATGTCCAAGAACCACATATTCACATTAACTATCATTGGCAACAATACTAAAATTTTGTAATCTACTTTGGATGATGAATTTTTGTTGTGGCATCTTATATTTGGGCATATATGTTTTATTTTTTGAAATTATTATGGAAAAAATAAATGGTAAAAGGTTTACCAATGATTCATCCCAAAGATGAAGTTTGTGAAGGTTGCATTTCCTGCAAGAAATATAGAGAATCATTTCCAGTAGCTATATCATGAAAGGAAAGAGCATCCTTGAGTAGTTACACTCAAACATATTGGAGCAATTTGCACTCCATAAATTAGTAATATTTTATACTTTATTAATTTTATTGATGATTTTAATAGGCAGACTTGGGTGTATTGTCTTAAAGAAAAATTAAAAATATTTTTTATTTTCAAGAATTTTAAAGCTCTTGTAGAAAAAGAGAGAAATTGTTATTTGAATGTTCTATTACTAGATAGAGGGGATGAATTTACCTCTCATAAATTTAAAAAAAATTTCAAAGAGAATGGAGTTAAGTTATAGTTAACTTCAAGCTATATGTCTTAGCAGAATGGTGTAGTAGAGCACAAAAATAAAACCATAATGGATTTGGCTAGGAGCATGATGAAATCCAAAAATCTACAAAATGAATTTTGTGTAGAAGCTATAGACCATTGTTTATTTGTTGAATATAAGTCCTACAAATAATGTGAATAATATAACACCATATGAAGCTTAGAATGGAAGAATTCCAAGTGTTTCTTATCTCAAAGATTTTGGGTGTATTGCATATGCATATGTTCCAAAAGAGAAGACAAATAAACTTGATAACAAAAGTGAAAATTTTATCTTTGTTGAATACAATTAAGATATTGAAGGATAGAAATTGTATAATCTAATAACTAAGAAAATATTTAATTGTGATTTTAAGTTTGATGAAGGTGATATTTAGCATGACAATGAAAAATTATAGCAACAAGCTTCAACAACAATAAATTTAGTACCGTAAAATGAATTCAATGAATAAGTGAGTCATCCTCAACCTATTCAAGTAGTAGCTCAAGTCCAAATTTATCCTCCTCTTCACCACCAAATTCAAGTGTAAATTCAAATTTAGATTCAATAACAAGTCCTCCTAGGAAGGTAAGAAGACTTTCTGATATTTATCAAACTACTTCTAATGAAAATAATTTTGTTAACTTTGCATCACTTTGACACATTCAAAATGAGCCTTTAATATTTGAAGAAGCAACAAGTGAAACCAAAGGGGTTGGTGAAATGAATGAAGAGATTGCTGCCATTAAAAAGAATGATACTTGGGAGCTAGTAGAATTACTCAATGGTAAACATGTCATTGGAGTAAAATGGAATTACAAGTTAAAACATAATGTAAATGGTTCTATTAAGTGTCATAAGGTAATACTAGTTGCTAAATATTTTGCACAAAATCATGGAGTTGATTATGTTGAAATAGTTTCTCTTGCAACTAAGCTTGACATGATTAGGAATGTTATTGCAATTGTTTCCTATTACAAGTGGTAAGTCTTGCAAATGGATGTTAAATTCACTTTTATAAAATGGTATTTCGAATGAAGAAGTTTATGTTGAGCAACCACTTGGCTATGAATTTAAGGGTAAGGAACATCTTGTTTATAAGTTGAAGAAATCACTATATGGCTTGAAGCAAACCCCAAGTGCATGGTATGCATGAATAGATTCTTATCTCTTGATGAATGTATTCAAAAAAAGTATTTTAGAGCTTACATTGTATGTAAAAACTATTTAAAATAGAATTATTATAGTTTCTTTATATTTTGGTAATCTTGTTTACACATGCAATTACAAGAAGTTAATATAAGAATTCCAAGTAGAAATAAAAAAGAGTTTGAAATGTGTGATATTGGAAAATTGAACTACTTTCTTGGTTTAGAATTTAGTCAAAATGATGGTAGCATTTCCCTCTCTCAAGGAAAGTATGATGTTGATTGAATAATTGCAAGCCTATTGCAACACCATTGGCACTTGGTGAAAAGTTGAGCAAATATGATGACAACCTTAAAATCAATGCTACTCTTTATAGAAGCTTGATTGGAAGTTTAATGTATCTCATTGCAACTAGGCCATACATTATGTATGCAATGATTTTGGCATCAAGATTCATGGAAGATCCACATGAAACTCATTGGAGGGCAACAAAGTGCATCTTAAGGTATGTGAGTGGAACATTAAATTTTGGTATTGTTTATAATGCATTTGATAAAAATAAGTTATGTGGATACACAAACGATGATTGGGATGGAGCTATTGATGATAGAAAGAGAACATCTAGATATGTTTTTATGTTGGGTTCACTATGTGTATATATTCAATAGGAGAAGAATATATTACAATTACATTAGTTGGTTGTCAAGTAGTATGGATGAGAAGAATTCTTGAAGATTTGCAGGAAAAGTAAAGTAACCCTACAATATTATTATGTGATAGTATTAGCACCATTTCTATTACTGAAAACCATATTTTCCATAATACAACTAAGCATACTGATACATATTTATTTGTGATTTGATGCAATCTAGATTAATTAAGTTAAAGCATTGCAGGTCATACTAAAAAATTACAGATATATTAACAAAAATATTATCACCGATCAATTTAAAAGATTGACAAATGATGGACATCATTGTTATACACATTAAAGGGGAAAAATATTGGAAGCAGTTATGTGTCATTTTATATTTATCTCAAAATTATCTGTTATATATGAATAAATTTCTAGTAATCCTTGCTATATTAAAAAATAATAATATTAAAAAACATTGCATGAAAGGATGTCCAAAATTAGATAATTGCATCCAAAATTAAACCACTTCTAAAAGTGTTCTGCTTGAACCAAAAATTTATAGATATGTTTTATTTCCTTATAGTTTATGTAATGCAACTAAGCAATAAATTTTTTTATTCTTGCAGGGTTTTGATACTCTGTATTTTTATTTTATTTGTAGCTATTATAATTTCAAATTACAACTTGGCAGCGAACCTATTAGAAGGATTGCAGTCCTATTTTTTATTTAGCTAAAACATTTTCAAATCTCAAATCAATAATTTGTATTAATAGCAGAAAATATATAGTTTGTTGCAATGGAATTCCATAAGGGTTTGGTGAAGCTACCCTTTAAGAACCATTACATTAAAAAAATAGCAATGTCATGACACAATTTAGAGACCGAGTTATTTATAAATAAAACTAAAAATATATAGTCAATTTTATCTGGTTTTCATTTAAGTTTAAATTTGGTAAAAGGGTTTTCATAAAAAACTGTTTTTTTCTTATTTAATATATTTTTTTTGGTAAATAAAAGTCGTCATTAATTACTAGGTTTTGCAAGTTAACCTAAAACCTAATACAAAATCTAGCCTTATGCTGAGATTGTGGATCCTAGTCATCCTTAGAACATTCTTTTCAAAAATTGTGTTGGTTGTCCTACAACACCTTACACTTAATGCAGAAAGACAGTTCAACATGACAATTAACATTACTTACAATGATAGCCATTTGAGTTGAATTAGAGAAAAAAATCTATGCTTATCACGAAAAACTTGGGGAAAAAGCACCCTTCCACATTTCTCCAATCAATAGTGTTTTTTTCATGTCTAAGAATGTCTTCCACTTCACGTGGTACCCCTTGGCTCCACATCAAAAAACTTCCCGCATCAATACCCATATTGGCTAATTTATTAGCCGCTTTTTTGGCCTCTTGAAACACATGGCAAAACCTCCTATCCTGTATTGCTGCAAAAAGGATCCTTGCCTCGTGGATGACGACCTCAATCCTCCATGGAGGTTTTTTGCCATTGGTTAACAGGTTGATGATATTCATGGAATCGCCTTCAATCATCAAATTTCTATGAGTCTCCTAGGCAAATTTTAACCCTCTAAAAAGGGCTCTAGCTTTCACCTCATTATTAGTTCTAATTCCCAATGGTTCAGTGAAGGCCTTAACCAGGTTTTCTTGATAATATCTGATAACTCCTATAGCTATTGAGGATTGTTTTAAGGCTATTATTGGTGTCCTTAAAAGCTCTATGATTCCATTCTAACCATATCTACCACAGGAAATGATGCCAACAGATTTGTCAAAGTTACTTATGTTTTAGACTAACAAAGGGTTGAGGCCATTGTAGGAACACTTCAAAAACTGAAGCTGGTTTGACCCACGAGATCCTAAAAGCTTGGAAAAGTTTGTCAAGGATGGACACTACCACCGGACACTCTAGGAACAAATGTTGGGTTGACTCCCACCCAACCTTGCATATATGACAATGGTTAACAATAACCATACCTTTGGTCAACATATTATCCATGGTAAGAATGTTTCCTTGGATCACCAGCCATGAGAAAAAAAATATTTTAGGGATTAAACCCTTGATCCAGACCAAATTTGGTTGAAATTGTTGGTCTTCATTGTTGATGAGCAAGTTATAGACAAATTTGGCTGTAAAATCTCCACTTTCATCACTGGGGTTGTTAACAAAGTTGCCTTTATGCCTGATATAAGTCCAGCTACTACTGCTGCCTTGATGGTTCTTCCTAAGGATTTTGCTACAATGATGAAAAGCATGGGACTAATAGGATCTCCTTATTTCAGTCCTCGTTTACGTTGAAAAATGTTTGCTGTAGACCTATTTACCAAGACTGGAAACCAGGCCTTCGAAATACATTCTCTGACTAGCTTGACCCATTGAGTGTGGAAACCAAATTTTACTAAAATTGCCTCCAGGAAATCCCAATTTATCCTATCAAAATATTTTTTCATATCTAGCTTTAAGGCCATGACTGCCTTCTTAGTCTGGGCAGCCGTATGGAGAGCCTCATGAACTGTGATAACTCCATCTAATATTGATCTCCCCCGAATCAAACTTACTTGACTTGGATCAATGATAACAGGCAATATTTTCTTCAAGTGGTTAGCGAAGACTTTGGACAATATTTTATAGGATACGTTACACAGGATAACTGGTCTGAAATCTGCCATGGTATTAGGATTGGGGCCTTTGGGTATCAAAGCTATAAATGTTGAATTAAAACCCCTGGAAATGTGATTAGAAGTTTGGAACTCCCTAATGGTAGCGATGATGTCTACACCAAGAATATCCCAAAAAACTTGGTAAAAATGAGGTGAGAAACCATCTGGCCCAGGAGCCTTGTCAGGATGCATGCTAAAAATGGCATATTTGATCTCTTCATCAGAAAAGTTAGCTATGAGGGACTCATTGGTCAACTCATCAATAAGTTGGGTGATAAATTGAAGAAGATAATCCTTTGCTTGGGCATTGCAAGCTTGTACTTCACCTAACAAGGAGCTGAAAAAATTCATAGCCTCATCCCTGATCTCCTAGATTTCTGGGTTGAGGATCCATCCTCAGTTAACATTCTAATATTGGTATTGCTTCTATTCCTCAAAGTTTTAACATAGAAAAACTTCGAATTTGAATCTCCTTCCTTCAGCCATAATGCCCTTGATTTCTGCCTTCAATACATCTCTTCACATGCTAGGATATTATGGTACTCACAAAGGGTTTCCATCTCTTCAATCCTTGTTGCCTCATCATAAGTTCCATGTTGAATATTACCTTCTACTATTTTTAATTTTTTCCCCACTGCTTTCTTGTTCTCAAAAATATTTCCAAAAACTTCTTTATTCCAGACCCTAGGGTTGTCTTTTACCATCTTTAGTTTCTGAGAAAGTTTGAAAGAAGCACTGCCTCGGATAAGCTGCTGCCACCATTCCTCAATTTGTTTCCTTAAGTCTGGATGTTTTACCCACATCGACAGAAATCTGAACGGCTTTTTGAAGGGGTTAGTCTGCATAACATCCAAAAAAATATGGTCATGATCTGAAGCGCATTTGGGAAGGGCTTGTAATAATGAATCACCAAAAGTTGTTATTGCTTCCTTGGATAAAAATAATTAGTCCAACCTTTCCTGAATTAGCTGACTCCCTATCCTCCAATTAATCCATGTGAATTTGGCCCCTTTTAGTCTGACATCCATCAACTCATTTGTGTTAATTAATTCATTGAAGTCCTCCATGCTCCTAGAAGGTAACCTAGATCCTCCTTTTTTATCAGATGGGTAAAGGGGAGTATTGAATTCACCCCCAATAACCCAAGGAATATTTATGAACGCTTGATTTAAATGACCCAAATACTCCCATACCTCAGATCGCCCTTGGACAGAGGTGGGGGCATAGACATTTGACACGATCCAAGACTTATTGTTATCAATATCGTGAAATAACACACTTAGCACACTTTCATTCACATGAATAACACTTCCTTTTATTTTAATTGGATCCCACAGGATCATGATGCCACCAGATGCTCCTCTCACCCGTTGAAAGGCCACTTTTCCTTGGATCCAAATCCTGCTTGCAATTAAAGCTAATTGTGCCGCATCTATTTTTGTTTCCTGAAGGAAAATAATGGTAGGATTTCACTCCTTCCTTATTGACTTAACCACCCTTTGTTTTGATGGGCCATTTAGGCCTCTCATATTCCATGAGAGAACCTTCATTTTGCTTGTTTGTTATTTTTTCCCTGCCCCCTTCCTTGAGCAAGAGGGGGTTTGTCAATTTTTCTATCATCCTGGAAAGGAATAGCTTGTTGTAAAAGTGTTCTTTGCTTCCCATTTGCACTTTCTTCATTGATCCTCAGTCTATAATGCTCTATAGCAGATATTCTCCCTTTCTTTCCTTCACTGCCATAATCTATGGGAGACTTGGTGGTGCTTCTAGTTTGTTTTGGACTAAAATGAGGGGGTATATATTGTGATAATTTGGGGCTGGATCCTCTTTCTTCATTTTGGAGGTTTTCATTTCCCTCTTCATCTTCATCCTTGATTTGGTTGGGCTCTCCTACATGGTTCTCCTTGATCAGAGGGCTTTCCTGCGAGGAAACATTTTGATATGGGATAAACTGCTCCACAACAGGACTAGAGGCTACATTTGTAACCCCTATTTCAACTACTTCAACTCTTCACTCGAATCCTTCCATGTTTAGGCTATATCGTCTAGACATTTCTTCTTTTCTTTGAGAAAAACTATTAGGATTTTTCTCGGCGACTATGGATGGCCCCGATTTGGATGGGGATTCTAGGGTTTCAGGAAACTCAAAACATGGAGTTTCATCCTTGCTTTTTTCCATTTCCTCTTCTAGGTTAGCTATAACTTCAAATTTGTTCGAACTGGGGTCTTTAATACATACCTTATGATTTTTGCCTTCCTCGCCAATTTACTTTCCTTTCTCCTAGAATTTGGGTTGTCCTGCATTAGCTTGATTGGCTTGGTTATTCTTGACTAGTTTGTATCCTCGTAAGTTAGGACGTGGACCTAGAAACTTAGGTATATCTCTCCCATTAACCTTACCCACATCACCTTTGCTCGAAGCTTCTTTGTGTGCTGCTACCGTCAGACATTGGGTTTGAAGATGGCCTTGAGTTTTGCATACATTACAGAATGCTGACCTATTCTCATCTCCACCGACTGGATCCTCAAAAACTCTTCATATTCTAGTTACACTTGGGAAGGAAGCTCAGAGTCCAGGTTTGCATTAACACAAAACTTGGCATGCGTCAATCTGGTCCTTTCCCGAGTTGGATGGTCTATCGCCAGTAGTTCCCCTATCATTTTTTCTATTCCTCTAAGCAAATACTCATTGAAAAACTGAGCTGGGAGGTTTGGCAAATGAACCCAAATGGGCACTATGTTAATGTTCTACATCTCAGGGTCGAAATCCTCCCACCACTTCCTCAAAAAGAGACTGCGCCTTCCTAGAAACTAGGGTCCTCCCATTAGTATGTGATTTGTATCCTCTTTGTTGTTGAGTCTTATCAAGAAAAGCCTCTTGACATGGCAACAATTTATAAATTTCTTGAAGTTTTCCACTTCACCGCAGCCCATGAACGGATTGTCTCGATGTCCGGCCTTCCTCCCAAAAACTTGCCTACAAGGGATGACACCTCCATATCCAAAAATCTCTCCATAATCTCCACAAGGGTTGTTATCCTGTTGTTGTTTGGTATTAGGGGAAGAAGTTCATCAACTGGCTTCTTCCTTTACCCTTTGAACATTTCCAGAAAGGTTGGGCCCTTGCTCACGGCTCCTGTACCCCAGTGGGACCCTTTGTCTAAAAATTTATCCAGAGATTCTGTCCCTTTAGCCTTTTCGAACTGCACTGCTAGGGAATCATGTCCCTGTCCTGCTACAGCTTGTTGGCATACCTTTGGATCCTCTCCTTCAGCCTGCTTGAGATTCCTGCCTGCGACCTTCGCTTCTCCTCCTCCCCTGCTCTTCCATCAACATGGATTTTTAATATTTTAATCTCTCATTTTAATCCAAAAAGATATAGGTCGTGATTTTAATCCAAAAAGATATAGGTGGTCATTTTAATCCAAAAATAAATAAGTGGATGAGGATGAGCTACAAGTTGTTGACCCCTCATTAAAAATCCATATTTTTCACTTAACATTTTAATTTAAAAAAATAAACTGAAAGTGACCAAATGTTCCAATTCAATTCTTTACAAGGTTCAATTCCTTATCTAACTAAATATAAATATGTAACAAGGAGGGATGAGCTTGGTCCTAGCATTGAGGTGCGTTCGGTCAAATTAGAGAGGATCAAACGATGTCAATCGATTTACTGAGACCAAATATATTTTCAACGTAATTTAAAATCCTAACAGACTTCTCGTGTAATTTTATAAAATTTATAAATATGATTAAAGCGGACAGAAAATTTTATGAATGTCTATGATATAGTCAATGTCAACTATCCAAGAATACCAAATATGAATAACCACTCGTGTGATAATAGATGACAAATATCACAAAAGGAGGAAGACAGAATGGTTATCCGCTTAGATTTCAGGCCAGAATGTTTTTGCTGGGAGATTTATGGTCATGTGAGTTAGTATTTTGGAGGCTTTTCTATAAGAATTTAAAATAATCTTGCTGACTATATATTTAAATATTTTTTAATTTTAATTATATATTTATTGTTATTTTAAATAAATTATTATAATTATAATTTAAATTTATAATTTTTTAATTTAAATAAATTAAATAATTTATGAGTTATTAATTTAATAATAACATCTAGTCTACATTACATTTATAGGTTAGATGTGATCTAAATAAACTACTTTGTCTTTATGTAAATAATGTTATAGGTAACTGCAAGAAAGAATGGTTTTTCTTATAAAATATTATATTCTATAATTTAATGTTTTGATTTTTAAATGTTTTAAAAAATTGAATCAAATGAAAATATTAAAATAAAAATAGATATTAGATTTATTTATAGATAATAATTATTTAAAAAATTTTAAATTCTAATTATATTATATAACAAACAAAAAAATAAAAAAATTATTTATATAATTAAATGTTTTATAGTGATTACTTATATTTATTTATATAATTAATTTTTTATGTTAGAAATAAAATGAATCTAATATTAAATTATTGTATTATTTTAGGTTATGTTATTGATGTTATGTTAAGCTTAAATGGCTTGGAAGTCGCTGGAATCTTTCTTTCGTTCTTATATGACCACTTCTTTATCTTGGCATCATTCCTTACTATGCCATGCTCCAGATTTTTCAATGTAAAAAATAATATAGTTTTTTTCAGAGATATAGCTTCTAATTCCTTTTCTTTAGCTAATAAGTATGTTATATTTTTTGACTCTTGGCTAAAGATATAGGTTCAAGTAGAAAAAATTCATATTGACATTCAGTACCTGAGGATTCTCCTGGACCATTGGGTCAATGAATCATGCATTGTCATTTGGGTCGCTCAGATTCGATGTCACAGCGTCGTGCTCGCTCTCATTCTTGATCTCGTTGAGGACGCAAGGCACTGTCGTAGGCTGGGAGATACTGGTTTCAACCATTGTCGGTGAACAAACATCGTTACTCTGATGGTATTGGTAATTTATAGCTGGTGAGTGGATGGAATGTTCATCCAAAACCTTCACGCTAGTTTGCGGGCTAGGGATATGTGGTCATGGTGGTGCCAGTTAATGCTTTGGGCTGGCATAGTGATGACCAAACCTCCCGCCCTAGGATATAAATGCACAAGAGGTTAATGACGTTGTAGATATGGGCAGTATTGGCACTGATGATAATGGTTGGGATTCTCCTATTGCCGCATCTCCTTGGCATCATGATGATAATTTAGACAATTTTGTTCCCTCAATGTCTGGAAATGACTTTTGTTCTGCATATGCATACTTTTCTTTGATTATTGGCTAAGAGGATGATTTTAATTCCCTCATTTTTTGTGTTAGCAAACTAAAGACTTTATATTTTCTATTTGGTTTTTTCCTAACCATACACGGTTAGTGTGATTTTTGGGACCCTGCTAGGGTGTGTGTATCCACCCACTTTTGATATAATTAAGTTGTATTTTTCATATAATATAACTTATTTCATTCAAAAAAACACTATACAACAAACAGTAAAAAACAATAACAACTCACACATAAATCTATAAGTAATATTTGATTTTGCATCCTCCATTTAACAAAATAACTGATGTCCTTAAATTTTTCTTTTGAAAGAGAAAAATCTTAGGATTAAAAATTGCAAATCTACATGCAAAAATTACACACTTTTATTGTGCATATTTGAAATTTTAAACCTACATGTGAAAATTTTAAATCTACAGGAAAATGTTATTAAATTTTATGTTGAGATTCAAAGTGAATAAAATGAGCTTCATATTATTAAATAAAACTACATTTTTTAATGCATATGATGGTTGTAAGTGAGGTGTATACATGGTGATGTTTAGCCTCATATTATATTTGGAACTAAATGTTTTACTTAGTTTCTTAAAAGGTGTAATACTTAGTATATTTAACTTACTCAATAAAATATTCAAAGTGAATCCATTGACCTTCATATAATTAAACAAAACCACATATTTAGTACTTTGTTAGTTTTTATTTTTTATGCCTATAATAGTTGTAATTAAAGTGCATTCATGGTGATGTTTAGCCCCATATTATATTTAAAATTAATGTTTTGTTTAGATTCCTAAATAGTCCAATACCTATGATATAACTTTTACTACTAAAATGGTGCACCATAATTATAATATATCAAATATAAAATAAATAAGAAATAATTTTATCAAATTTAGGAGAGAAATATCAAATATGAGAGAGGAAGGAAGATGTGTATATTTGAATTTATGAATACAAAGGCCACATGAAGAGAGAGAGAGAAGTAACAAGTTTTTTTGGCATCATAATTGTACAACATAATCATTCACATAAGGATGTTTAACAAAATTAGAAATTTTGCATCAATATTTTTTGTTAAGTATATATTCCTTTGAAATATTCCAACATTATTTATGAAATTCCAAATAATTTTGATACCTACAACATTTTTTTAAATTTTTATTGTGCTTCAAAATTAGTTATTTTGAACTAAATATCCTAGGAACAGTTCAATCTTTAGCTTTTTTTGAGAGGTCCAAGGTTCAAACTGCAGAGAGTGTGTGTGTGTGTTAATCCCCTATTTATAAGTTTAGCTCTCAATCTTACAAGGGGTCATGACTAGGATGGGAATGCTCAACCCTGAATGTGGATTGTAGGTGTTTCTCACTACCCAAATAAATAAATAAAAGTTATTTGGAATTGAATTACTAGTTAAATTGAAAGTATGAATATTTTATATGTAAAATAGTAATTAAAATAAAACATTTTCCTATCGAAATGCAAGTGTCTCCCCCCATTCATTGTGGACCTAGGGAGTATAGGATGGTCTAATGTACTCAATGCTCATGGACCTAGACCAATTCTATAATGTGCATGACATTTGTAATTATCATGTAAATATTGCTTACTAAGTAATCATTACAAATGGATACATATATTTGTATTAATATATTATAGATCTATATTTGTAAAAATGACACTAAAAACTAAATTTTAATGTGGTGGAAAGTTTAATCCTCCTACATACAGGGGTGGACTAAATTTATTATTTCTTGCATAGGAAAATGATGAGCCATGTTGGCCAATGGTTTTGCTTCCCTTTATTCATTCAATTATCACCTTTCTACCATATTTTCCTTGTTATTTTTTTAAATTTAAAAATAAGTATAGAGGCATGATTAAGGGATAATTTTACACATTTTCCACAACACACATCTATTAAATATTGATGATGTCATGATATCCGTTCCGTACGATAATTATGGTCATTAATTTTTAGGATTTTCAATGTACAATTATATTCTAGCATGTTTTTATACCCATGGTTAAGATGATGCGTTATTTGGACTAAATATTATAATTTTAGAGCTCCAATAAGAGTGTAATCCATCTATCATCATGAAATGAAAAATTTATCATTTTGAAATACCAATATCAACTTCTTATTTACTCACCATACATTCAATTATTATAATAACATACGCTTGATGAATCATTGCTACTACTAAAAATTATTTTAGCTTTCATTTTTACCACCACTATTGTCATTGTAGCACATGAAATTTTTGATCTCTTTCTATCTCTCTTGTCCATGTATATAGTACCAAAATTATTGACCATTGGTTTGTTGTATTCCGTAGAGGGGGACAAGATACACCCATTATGATTTACAATAAAATATTTAATCTATTCCTCAAGGACCAATTTCCATGGTAGTTTTATTTCTTTGTATTGATTCTAGGTTGTTCTCTCTATTTTCTAGTTAAATTACAAGCATGATATAATAACATTTTATTTATAATGCTTATTTATGGGTAGTATGGTCCTTGATACACTTGGTCATCAAGTATTCAATTTGTAATATTAGGATTTATTATTTCTTACACTTTTTATGGATGGACTTAGTGTAGTATGATTCTTAATATTATATCTTAAGTTATGTTTGAATGAATGTTGGATTTTAATCCATACTACCATAGAATATCACAAGTCTCAATATTAAATAAGACACAATATTAAAGGTAAAAGTAATAATAATTAAGAGTAGAATAATATGTGTGAGCAATTAAATATATATCTAAGCAAATATAATAATGAAATAACATTCACTTATAATATCAAATATGAATGTAAAATGACCAAAATCATTCATGTACAAGAATGAAGATATATTAGAATATTAACTGCTCAAAATATGTATACAAGATTTACTATCAATGCTTATCTCATACCTCCAGGTTTGTATCTTCTCATGTTTTATTATATGGAGCTTTTATCTCCATAATTTAGACATAGTAATGTGACTCTTCGAATACTTGACAGTAGTTATCCATATGACAATTATCATTACCTTTGGCTTATCATCTTGCCACTTGTATACTAGACTCTTCATTCTCTTATTACATGCACACTTGACTCTATGATGCTTTCACAATTCTATATGACTCTTACTCTCCTACATGCACCCCTAATAAAAGAAACTTGTGCACATCCTCTATTTACATATTTGCACACTTACATATATGAAGCTTGTGCATATTCTCTCAATATACACTTGCACTCTAACTTACGTGATACTTGTGAATTTATTATACATTGACACTTACATAAAAGAGGAAATATAAATCACTCACTTATACTATAAACTCAACCCCAATCTATTACATATTATATTTATACCATGAAGGTATCATGGGGGTACATTTACATGTACCAAATAATATAATATTCCTCAACATCCCTTGCATTACATTATTTGGTTATTGAATACTTTAGTATTTAATCTTAATATTCATATTTATCTTCAATATTCATGTGACCTTGCATTTATCATGAACCTTTTCTTGAGATTCAATTTTAGCTTCATCTTCTTGATTGGTTTTTGCTCTGAGTTATCCTTCATCTTCATTCTTTAGTTCTTCAGACTTTGTATCTTGAGTATCTTGTTCATGAACTACTTGAGCTTCCTCTTTGTCCATGATATTTGGTTCATCTAATTTTTTTTCTTTGTTGTGTACCGCTAATAGATGAATTTTTTTTTTTGGTAAATTAACGATTATATATTAAAAAATGGGGCATTTGAAAGGCACCCCAACGCCTTGAAATAACAAATAAGCAGAAGGAACAATAGCAAGAAAACCCCAAAAGGAACTAAAGAGGATGCTCCAGAGGGACAAAATGCATCCAAACAAAATAGGAAGAGGAAAGGAACCCTAACAATAGACCCGAGGAGAGGGCCAAAAGATAAGCAAAACTAGAAGAGAGGCAAAAATAAAGTAGAACATTAGTTAGGTGCATCCATTTGCATAGGGGAAGCCATCACGATCTCCTGTTCAACATCTTGTTCAATGTCCTTGGCTTCAATCTCAAGAGCATCCTTAGGATCATCCTTAAAGACCTCCTTTGCAATATCTATGACTTCATATTCCTTGACATTATCCTTGATGTCCGATATACCTACTGCAACAGAAAAGTTAGGACCCTCCTCATCAAATGAATCACAAAAAAATAATAGTCTAAGAGCATTTCACTGGTCCTTCAGTTGGGCAATTCCTTTCCCAAGAGCAACGTAGGCAGTCTCCAAATGATCAATGGTGGCAGAGGAAGATTGGATGACAAGTTTGTGTAGGTACTTTTCCACCACATCAAGAGATCCAGGGATGGACTTGAGTTCTTTCTTAGTTTTCTCAGGAGTGGGGGTATCCTTAAACTTGAGCCTCTGAGAGCAACGGGTGGGAGTTTTTTCAAGCTTGACCTTTTTCTTAATATTGGAAATAGGTTGGGGTTTCATAGCTTTACCTTTCCTTTTGGAGCTGGTAGCCTTAGGACTGGGGGTAGAAGAAGAATCCTCCTCAGTGTTGTCAGGGGTAGGGAGGTTTCCTTTGGGAAATTTCTAAAGTAAGAAGCCATATAGGATCTTAAAAAGGCCTTGATGGTAAGGCCAACCCTCCTCTTTCTTACCACGGGTAGAGGTGATGGAATAATCCATGGACCAGTACAGGAATTCAGGGATGTTGAGCATTTTGGCATCTCTAAAGTGATTAATAAAAGACAAATGGAAACTACATAGCTGAGACTCAGGGTCATCAGTAGTTAGATACTGCATTACAAACTTAAGGATTTCTTTCCAAGGAGTAGATAAATTATGGCAGTACAAACCTTTCTTATGAATTTTCCTTAGCTTGGAAGTAGGCTCAAAGTGGGATAATTCGACTTCCCAATTGTGTTTGTTCCTTCTGACCACCCGACCATCGAGGACCTACCTAGTGAGCTCAACAAGGATCTCCGCAGTGATTTGAAAATCAATCCCATGGATGCTGACAACATCATCTTCCCACGTAGAAGCAAAAGCCATATTGGCCTCTTGACTTGTACCATTAAACATTTTGAAGAAAGGGATAAGGCCTCCCTTATCTTTAAAAATAGCTTCAGCAATAGCGTCTATCATGAAAACCTTAGGCTCAACGTAACTGACTTTCACATCGTTCATGGTTAAAAAATAATAGACACAAAGGATGTAACGGGGTAAAATGAGGACATGTAGAGACAAGCTCATATAATAATGGGTATTTGAGGAGGAAGCATGCATAGAATAATATAAGTAAATACTGAAGTCATGACCCCTCAACCAGAAGATAAACCTTGAAAAGAAAAAAACCCATATTGGAATCACTGATTGGTCAAAGTTGGGATCAAGGAGGATTGTCCGACAGTGAAGACTACGAAGGATAATTGAAAAGTGCATAACACAGGGAAAAAGTTGACTTATTGGATCGCTCAAGAACTGGTATCAAGTAATGACAGAGTGGGCACTCTGAATAGGAAAATTTGAGAAATGCAACAAAGCCTTCCTCGGGACTAAGAAATAGGAAAACCACCTAGAGAAGGTTATCAAAAGGGTAAATGACCGATTTTCGAGGATCATAGGCCAATAATGATTAAAGGTGTTGTTGGGAAGAGCATTGGAATCCCAAGATAAATCAGTTAGTAGAAAAATAGTGAAGGTCATTTGAAATAGTGGTGAGGCCGAAATGAAAATTTGGAAAAGGATGATATAAGTGTAAATCGAGGTAAGACACAAATGTCGGGGAAACATTGGAAACGTAGACAAAAAATATATTATGTAGAAGGACATAATATAAAACCTCCCCATTGGAAAAAGAAGGCGCCTGAAGCCTCACGTGAAGGAATTAGATATGGATAAAACCACATGAGAGTATTTTAGGCTTTATCATGATGACAAGGATTATTGTCCAGCCTGACAAGTGTAGCAACTTTAGGAGGAAGAGAGTTAGTCCAAGTCAAAATTCCACTGGTAGAGACCCCAATATTTGCCAATTTGTCTGCCATTGAATTGGCTTCTCTAAAATCATTTTGGATAATGACCTTATGTTGGGCATAGAGGATCTCTTTAATTTCCTCAATTATATTCCTTATCTTCCATCCTGTAGGTTTGGAGTTTTTCAAGAAGTTGATGATGTTTAAATAATCTCCTTATACAATGATTTTCCCTAGAATTTGCTTGATAATTGGAGGCCTCTCCACAATGCTTTGATAGATGAATATCTTTACCCTTTGATTCATGTTTTTCATTTGATCTAGTTTTATTATAATATTGATATTGTCTTGTATCTTCTTAACATTCACTTAGACCATCATAATTTCTTTAATTAGATGAACATGGAATGTTTATGTTGCATGCATAATGAAACTATGTTTTTAGAGATGATTCACTTGATTAATTTGTATCAATATTTAATTTCCATTTTAGAGTTTCAATCAAATTATTTTGTTTTATATTTTCTTCTTTATGAATTTCAAGTGAAATCAATGCCATATACATTATACTACCTACATCAATGGGTACCATAATATCATCTTTAAAATTATCAATTGCTTTAACAAGTTTTAAATATCATTAGTATTCAAATGTATCAAAACTTTCATCCATAGCTTCTCTTTATATGAATTGTATTGTCATAGCTAGCTTACCCTTAGATTTTTTAATCAATTTTCCAATGCCAAATTTTATGACTTGTAATATTATCTTTTATATTACCGAGTCCATATTTCCTTCCATAATGATTAAAGATTGAAATTAAATTCCTTTTGAAGTGGCAAACCTTATATCTCCCAAATTAAGAAATAACTCAAATAAGAAATTTGCAAATTTTAAAATTTCTAAACTTTTGGTGTAAAAATCCATTTAACTCCCTACTAAATAAAATTTGAAAAATTTCTAAAACATTTAAAGAACTTTACAAACATATATTCAAATAATTTTAATTCTCCATATTTTAAACTTTAGAAAATCAAATCCAAAAATAAATCTTATAACTATAGTTCAAAACGTTATCTCCTTTAAATAACCAAATTATTAAAATTCTATAAAATCATTATAACTCCTATAGTCAAACTATGAACACTTATTATTACTCTATGTAAACTTTATGACCCCTCTAATTAAATCTTAAAGTAATTTATAACTTCAACTATTTATTACTCTAATATATAACTTTAATAAAGTACCTAAAATATTATGTCTTTAAAATTTGCATTAAGGCAATGAGTCTTACCTTATTATTCTCCTTGCTATCTTAACATCTCCTATGATTGTTGTAAACTTTGATTCCTCCTTGCTAGCTTAATGTCTCCTATAGTTTCTACTAAATTTTTTTTCCTCCGTACTATCTTAATGTCTCCTGTGATTACTGCTAACTTTTGATTCCTCCTAACACCTTCCTAAATAGAATTCAATGTATAATGTCAACAAGCATTTATAAATGCAATAAATTAATATTATATTACATGAACCGTGACACAATTGATATATTTCACTATTCATTGGCTTCTCTTCCCATAACTCAAATTATTGGATTGTCATTTCAACTCGCACCACACTATGGCTACTCAGATTCAAATAGCTTCTATCCCTTGATATATTTTTCCTTAGACACTCAAGTTGTTTCACTTGGAAATGCTTTGTGGCTGCTCATACTAACTTCTCTTCCATGAGAAGTTCTTCCTTAGGTGCTTCTTTCTTAGAAGATTGCTTCCTTTTCTATATTTGTAGATGTAATATTGGGTTTCCATTAGATATCTTCTATAATTTTATCATGTGATATCTAGCCACTCCTTTCAACTATATGAGTGCTTCTTAAGGCTTTATGCCCTTGCAATTATATTTTATTGCTAATATGATTTTTGTGATCATTACCTATGAAAGCTATATGTAAATTATTCTATACCTTTTCCTGAGATTGCTCTTCATGAATAATTTGTTGTCTATGAGTGCTCCTTAGTGACTCTATGCCATTTCTTAGGAATGCTCTTTGTGATTGATTCATTTCCTATGAGTGCTTCACTGATTGTGAGTGCTCTTCTATGACTCTATACCACTTCTATATATTTTTTTCTACTTCAACTATGAGCACCATAATATTTCTTTCATAAAATATTGAGCAAATTTAACCTCTTCTTCTCTACACTAGGTCGCTACTAGACTTGAGAATTGTTGACTAAAGATAATCATTTCTCTTCAGTGATTGAATGTTTCTTGAATTGGGTTATTATCCCCTACTCTTATTTTCTTAATCTATGATTCTTCTATTTTGGATTTCACTAGACTTGACATGCTTGGTCTCTTCTAGGATTATACATTTTTTTTAAGTTTTACTAGACTTAAGTGGTTATTCTTTGTGCTTAGACTACAATAGATTTGATGTAATTATTCTCTACTTGGGAACACCTCTCCTCTATGCTTAGAATACAACAAGTTTAATGTGAATCTTCTCTACTTGAGCATGCCTAGCCTTTATACCTTAGCTTCAATCTTAGTTGTGAAATAGTCTTTCAATATTAGCAGAAAGATATAAGTTTATTATTTCTATTTCACTTTGGATTCTATATGAGTTACCTTAGTATTTCAAAGATTATATTAGTTATCAGTCCTATGAGATATTTTATGCTCCTCAATTATCTAAGAACTTTGATGCTCCTCAATCCTTTAATGTCTTAGGTCACACCTAAGAACCAAAAAGTGATTCTCCTCTTCTTCTTGAGAATTCAATATATTATTAGGGTTATTATGAATGTTATTGAATGACCAAATTTCTCTCAATTTGTATTTCTTGCAATATTCAATAGTGATTTGTCTCTTCTTCTCTAAATAATCATAAATATTATTAGGGTGATTTTGAATGTCCTTGAACTTCCAAATTTCTTTTGAGTTGGATTTCTCAATAAATCATTATACAAAATTATTCTGAGTTGGCCCTCAATCAATCTTAGTTGATTCCTAATCCTTATTGGTTTTCCTTCAACCAAGAGCCTTGGCATTTGCACAAGCTATATATATGATTTGACTATCTATGGACTGTAGACAGGCAAATTGATATGTCTGTAATTGGTGAATCAATTTTGGGTATTTTGTGTTATTTTTTAATTGTACACAAAGTGTTTGATGAAATGTGCGTACATATATTTAATAATGTTATAAAGTGCAATTTAATATTGTACGTAAGAATAAAGTCATGTTAAGTCATGTAAGTCGACAAAGTTATAAGTCATAAACTAGTTTGTCCTGTAGTGGGAAATGTCATGTAAATGTAAGATCAAATGCATATGAAATGTAATTTGGGGAAGTTATGAGGTAGTTGGAGGGTAACTACTTTTTGGGTGTATAAATAAACCCTCCTCTCATTCATTCAAGGGTTCATTCATTGAAGTGGTTCGGTGGTTGTTCATTCATTCATTCAGCCAGGGCATTAAGGAGAGTCATGCAGGTTGATGGATTAATGGAACAACATTGGTACATGTGAGAATTGATGCATATGTGCATAGGGAATGATCATAGTGCATTGGAAAAAATTCTAACACCATTAGAAGAATCAACAGTTTTCCAAGTCTTAAAGAATAAAATATTTAAAATGGAAGAGCATTTAGACAATATCGAAAGGTGGTTTGAGACCTAAGAATATGATGTGACAATGGACTCATGAAGATATTCCCAAATATTTTCCATGACCTAAGATTAGATATTATAATTATAATAAAAGGTTCAAAGCACTTGAGTAACATGATCCCAAACAATTTTGGTTTTCACATGGTACATATGGGCATGATCAGCATGCTACCTACTAAGATTTATATAAATTTTTCTACAAGAAATGTTTTGTCCTAATTTCAATACTAATAAATTCAATAATGATAGGATCGACTTATTTAATGAAAATACTAATGGTCTCTAGATAAAGTATAATCATCCATATAATTAGAATTTAGATATACATAATACCCCATCACCCAACCATGAACAAGTTCCTAATCAATAATAGGGAGGAAATTAAAATCAAGGTCAAGGGTTTAATCTAGAAAACTACCAAAATCAAGTATATAATCTAAGCAACCAAGGGTATAATTGAGGAGGGGACCTAAATAACCAAAATTAGAATACCTATCTCAAAATAAAAAGTATGGCTCCATTACCTCTCAAAAGTCCTCTTAAATTAACTGATTCTATGCCCATCTTGGTCCAAATAGAGAGTATATTTGTAGTCATCCAAATTAAACTCATTATATACATATTTTGGAGGTATAAAGTGAAAATATTACATCCTTGGAATAACAAATTGCTACTATCACTATAAGTGCACATCGATATAAAAATAAATAACCCCCTAAAGAGGAAAAAAAAGAAGGTTAAGGGTAAAGAACCTATCCACATAATGGTCAATCCAATCATAATTTAAAAAATTCCAAATCCTCCTCTGGTCATCCAAAATACTTTTCTTAATGCAAAAATGTAAAAAACTATGATTTTTTTTTTCTAGAAAGGACTCAACCAACTCTAAAAATCCTATTGATCCCAAAAAATATTAAAATTCTATGATTACCATTTAAAGTGATGATTCCAATATTCATGATAATTTCAAGGCACTACTCAAACCAAGGAATCATTACTCCAAGTAGTCATGAGTAAAATAAAATCATGGGATATAGTGAAAGAGTTGCATACATCCTCCTATAAGGTTTTGTCCTTGGAATTACTTTTGACATATCCTTATCAATAATAGTGGTTAAGATAATTATTGGATGAGATGGAAATACCTAAACCAAGGATTACTAGTATTTTTCCCACTACTCCAAGTTTTTTTAAGCTCATTATTTATAATTATATAAAGAAAACCTCTATATTGATACACATACTAACCATGATTTATAACAAATTTTGCTTTAAAAAATATAAATGTTGTTGATTACAAAGAAAGGGATGATGATATTCCACTAATGATCATTGTAGTCTATAATGATGTGGTAGTTCATAGGGATTTGGTTAATTAAGAGATAAATACATGTATTATATCATTGTTCTCAATAGATAAACTAAAACTCCATAGAGGAAATATCTTATCCACTAAAAACCGTTTCTATACGTATAATGATTGACCATAAAATCCTCTGGGCTGCATTTTATTACCTATTTACTTGGGTCTAGAGAAGTAAGAGTGTTTTTTTGTAACATATCCACTATTTGATTACTATCTTGTTGGAAGAATGTGATACTATTAGAAGCGTTTTTGAGTGCAGGTGCATGTCTTCACTCTAAAGCAAGTGAGTTGGATAAGAAGAGCACCCACAACTAATAGAGACAATGGTTAAAAATGTCAGGTAAGGTAGGATATGATGTCGTGCTTTATACACCATGACCTGTGGGTACATGGAAGCCCCTATAGGAATTTCATGTAGGTCATGTTGCTTGCTAATGTATTATGTAATATTATACATATATTTTGAGCAAAATGCATGTTGCTTTCTGGATGAAGTTAACATGATAAGAATACAAATATCCATGTTAAAATAACTAATAATATATAAATAAATATATATTTAAAAACAATAAAATAAAATAAAAATTAAAAAATTAAAAGTAACATTATTTGATAAAATTTACCTTTATCGGGTAAGCAAAATCTTACCATCTCGAAACTATTTTAGATAACCATCTAGCATAGCAAGGCCTATGTGTCTTCATGTATATTCTTTCCTTTTCTTTAAAAAGGAAGGATAGAACCAGTTTAATTTCAATTTTCTCCAGAAGGATTGGTGATAGAATTGCTCAAGCTCGTAGTGGGTTCGTACTGGTTTAAGAATCAGTGTGTAAAATATTCGTCTGCTAATACCAGGTTGGATTCCACTCAATTTATTGGTTAATTTATTGGTTTACTTTACTGTATTTTGTATGTTAAAAAAACATTGGAACAAATAGTATACACTATTCGGTTGGCATGCTCAAATATGAGAGTGGAAATTGTGCATTTTAATTTTATATCTTTACATGTTTGGAGTGTTTTGTGTGGAGATAGTATTTAACTAGAAATAATATAATTTAATTATTTAAATTGGTGCATTCGATGTCTTGTTGTGTTGATGTATTCATATAAATAGATGCATTCATTTCGTGGTCATGCTGACCCAAAAAAAAAAGCTAACATCTACTTGTCTCTCACCATGGTGGGGAAGGATAGAATATTACTTGTTGGAGCATAGTTGCTTCGAATGTTCAGAGTTTGATTGATGATGTTTTAGGCTTACCTCCTTGAACGAGAAATGTAAACTTTGGGATGCTTCTACCATTCTTTTAAAACAAGAATTTTGTTATCATTTCAATTCTTTAGAACTTAAAGTCTCTTCTCCTTATAGAAGATGAAAGTATTTGATTTCAAGTATGTAAAGCATAACATATGGTTCTTCTTGGAAGTAGCATTCTTAGATTTTAAGAAAAAGAGGGTTTTGTAATTGCTATTTTATAATCAAATCACTTGCCTTAGAGATGATTTCAGGATACGTATACATTGTGCTTTGATTTTCAAGTTCATTTTGATAAATTTTGTATAGTGAATATAACGACAATGTAGTCCTCTTTCCTATTGATGAGATCGATGTTTACATTGATTTATAAGCTATGATTTTTTTTTTTTGAACTTATTAATGCCAGCTTACTTTGTCTTGGAAATCTGTTTTTGTTTTTAACTTATTAATGCTAGCTTACTTTGTCTTGGAAATCTGTATTGTTGTAAAAAATATATATACCATCAGTCTCTTTTAGATTGTAGACATCGTAGAAGCGGACGACAGAACCACTGGTCATGATGTTTCCAAATTTAGTATACCTTCGGATACCTTTTAGGAAAAAAACTTTTCATGTGAGTGGGTGATGTGTAGAAAGGAGGTCAATATTGAACTCTTACCTCGTAACTTTTTTTTTATTAAAGTTGTGGGTATGTTTATCTCAAAGCGTATAACATAGAAAACAGTGACATACCGCAGTATACCCATGTGATCCCTAATGGTCTTAGTTTCCTGTGCTTCTCATAATATAAACTGAAACAATGAAAAGAAATCCATCTAATATTTAATCCCATTGTGGTTCTTATAGCTCATTTAACTTAGATGCTCTTTAAAACTTTCAAATCGTTGTTTGATAGGTATATAATCAAACCATGTTTTGTTTGGAGGTGAGCTTTTGTCTAGCTGCTGTTATATTTCAAAATGTGCATAGCGTAGAGGAAACCTACTTTAGAGTTAGATATAATTATAACATTTAGAAAGACTTAAAAAAAAAAAATTGTAGAGAACCAAAATAAATTTTGTTACTTTTCATCAAGTTTGGGCAGTGTTTTGTTTAGTTCATCCGGGACTTTGAGAATGACGGTCCAACAATAAAATTTATTACAAATGAAAACTTAATTTTTTTAAGGGTATTATACCTTAGAAAATCATTTAAAAAAAAAATTGTTCCATATCTACGTCAATCATTTTATGCTAAAGAAATCACTGGGCCAAATAGCTATTGTCGTAGGTAAACTTTAGTATATCTTTTCATAATAAAAAATCTACTTAATTTTAATTCTGCCATTACAAAAACAAATGGTAGGCTAAATTGAAATATTTATGAGAAATCTTTTAGTAGCTCATATTTTTGCTCTACGAAAAACCAAATATTCATTATGAACAAAAGGATAGAATTGTGTGATATGTAGCAAGAGTAGGAGAGATTGGTTTATTTTCCAAGACTTGTACTCAGATTTGTATTTATTTCTTTTGCTGTAACTTGTTTTTGTGGCCATGCATACAAGTAAATCTTTTGTTTCGACATTGTTTTTGGGAAACCATTGGAAAACCTCAACACCTAGGTATGTGTGTAAAATTGATTCTTTTGGCAAAGAAGTGTTTCTAGAACAATGACTATTGTTGGTACAAAGACTCACATTAATTAGTTGAGACATTGTCCAAATTTATGAGGTTGCTAATTAAAGGGCATATGGATTACTTTTGACAAATAATAGAAGATTTAATGTTATCTTATATAAAAAGAATATATCCATTTTTTTTGTTGTAAAATTGATAAAGTGTGGGGTTTAAATGGGCCCCAAACCCAAGTACATAAACTGGTAGCCAAACCAATAGCATAAGATGACACATGCCTACATATTGGCCAGCAACAACGTGAAGAAAAAGATCCAGAAAATAGTAGAGAAGGTTGGATGGATGTCTAACATCAGAAAAACAAAAATGCAGTCCGAGCAATACCCACACAAGGGTTACTTATGAGAAGTAACTATCTGAAAAACTTGTAAAGGAGCTATGACAAAAACCCGGGTAGGGGAATCTTGTAAAAGATCCATAAAAACTATAATAGACATCATGGGCTAGGGCGTAGGCAACGACTCACGATAAAAAACAACACCCTTCCACTTGAAAATATTTGAATGATTTGGGAAATATTGGAGCTCAAGTTACCAATTATGAAGATCTCTTCGCACTGCTCACCCTTTCACTGGTTGTTCTATCACCTCAGTCATCATCTTAATAGTAACTCTGAAATGGAGGTTACACACAATAACATAACCATTATTCCATGAAATGCCAAAGGCTTCAGTGATATCTTACTCAGCCCTTTTGAATATGCTTAGAAACAAAATGAGACCATGAGCTTCCAGAAAGGTGTGAGACAGGGGATCAAGCTAAAGGGTAGATGGCTCAAGAAGGGCCATATTGGTAAGACTAAGGAGAAAAGAAGACCACAAACGCTTCTTACTGCCTAGGACATACAACACTAAACAAAACTAGATGACAATGTACTAACACAGACCAAGGAGGTAAATATAGAAATTTTTGGTACAATAGACGCCCTTTATGGAAGTTGAGTTGGCGTTATTGGTAGACCAAGTAATAATTCTCTATAGGGAACCAACACCAAAAAAAATAGACATGGCATAGGATGTACTTCGCACATGATAGGGTTGGGATAGGATTGAGAGTTCCAAATGATTGAAATAATGAATCTCAAAATTCACAAGACCTAAAATTAAGCATCTCAAGACTTGATGCATATTGATATTTTTTGATAACATCCAATTACACAACCTAGACCTACTTAGGGACTTGACATTCTTGGAGAAGATAACCACGAGGTAAACCCACTAACAGGTTCTATCTTGGGACATTGTATACTTCACAGGATGGTAATGAGAGAACCAAATGCTAGCACTAATAGCAAGGTAGAGAGTCATGCTAATTAGAAAATTTTTTCCATAATAATTGGAACCAAAGAAACACATCATGCTGAAAAGAGTAGATTCAACATTGGAGAACATGACTCGCCAAAACCTGTGACCACAACTTTTAAACCAAATCATTATTAGTAGCATTTAAAACTTCTTGGGAAAATATTTATTTCCAAATGGATAGTGATTTATGGGTAACTCCCCAATTGGCAAGAATATTTGTAGGTCTATTAGCTTCGTGGTACACATGGTTGATAGAGATATCATTGAAATTTTTGGATAGCTTCTTAGCTTCCTAAATAATAGTTTTGACATTCCAAGAGGACACCTTATTGTTTTTACAAAAAATTATAATTTTCAAAGAATATCCCTCAATAAAAAGGTTGCTTTTATAATCCTTGAGAAGATCTAGCCCTCTCCACAGTGAACGACCTTTAGTAAAATGATTTGGTTGGTACCTTAGATACTCAGCATAAGCCATAATAATTTGACCATTGCTATCTCTAACTAGGCCACCTGCACTAGCATACCCTGGGTTTCCTTTGGAGGAACCATTAAAATTAAGTTTCATCAACTCACTTGGGGGAGGAATCCAATGGGCACCCACTCTAGGATTGGGGGATGCTAAACTAGAACTGGATTTGCAAGAAATATTTAAAGAAGAAAAAAAATAGACTCCAATATAGAATAAAATGGTTTGGAACAAGGGAATATTTGGGAATAATTGACAGCAGAGGCAATAGCTTTGTTGGCTACAGAGATGAGATCCTTAGAGGAGGAAGAGAAAATATTGTTACTTCTTTCAAGCCATAATTGCCAGAAGATATGATGAAGGCTCACTTTCAATAATGAATATAATCTAATATTTTTGAATGGAGCAAGCCACTGGGTGAAGAGGTGACTCAATAAATTAGGAGGAACCCAAGATATATGAAAAGTGGACATAAGGTGATCCAAAGATGTCTTCGAGAAAGGGTACTCTAGAAGGAGGTGATTGGAAGATTCCTAGGCATTCATGCACAAATAACATCTATTGGGGACAAACATGCCCCTTTTCATAATGTTATCAATCATTAGAATCTTATTTTGAATGGCCAACCAGCTAAAATGAGCAACTTTCGGAATGAGGTATTTAATCCACACTCGATCATAAGGGATATGGACCACTTGATAATCAATAGTCAGATCTTGTGCAGATTTAACAATGAACAACCTATATTCGGTTTCTTTCCAAAAATGAGAGTTAGGGGAATTACTAGTGGGGATGACTGTTGTGTTTAGGATGGTCTTGAGAACTTCTAAAGCGATAGAGATTTGACCATTAGCACATGGAATATGAAAATATTTCCAACACTTGGAATTTGATGAAATGTCAATGAAATATTCAACCTTGCTACCAATTAAAGTGTCTAGGAAATGATGTCAAACAATAATTTAATTGTTCTCTAAAAGCGGTTGATTAGAAATCCACCTGTCAGTATAGAAAGTAATTTTACTCCATGTACCTAGTTTCCACCTTATGCCCTTCTAAATAAGAGATCTGGTTTGGATAATTAATTTCCAAAAAGTGGACCCATATCTATGAATATCATCATGTAGGAAACAATAATTTTGAAGATATATTTTATTGACAATTGAGACCCATTCAAGGTTTTTTTTGGTGAAAATATTCCATGCTTGCTTGGCTAACAAGGCTATGTTCATACTAAAAAATCTTCAGAGCCGCAATCCCCCCTAAATTTTTGGGGAGCACACCTTGTCCCAGCTAACTAGATGAAATATTTTTTTGTCCTCGGCACTTGCCCACAAAAATTTCTTCTTGGTTTGCTCAATTTTCATGCAGACAGTAGCAAGAACTTTGAAGACAAACATGAAATAAACAAAAAAACTTTTGAGATAAGCCATTGTTAGGGTGGATTTGGTTGCTTGAGAGAGGAGGGTCCCTTTCCAACTTGTAATTTTTTGATAATCCTCTCGATAATATTACTCCACATGGATTCCTTTGGAGCACTGGTGAAAAGAGGGAGGCCCAAATATTGAGTAGGTAACTGAGATATAACACATTGAAAAATGTGTACAATATTTTCTTGTCTCTCTTGGGAAGTTTTAATGAAATAGATTTTATTTTTAATATAATTTATTTTTGACCTGTAGCCTCATAAGTATCAATAATTCTCTTAATGGCTTTTTCTTCCCATACAGAAGCATGAGTAGCAATGGTGGTATCATCAATGAACTGTTGGTGAGATAGGGCTCTTAAATTAGATGTAGTCTTAATGCCTAAAATTATGCCATTGGAGTAGGCATTTTTGAGCGCTCTACCCAAGGGTTCAACAAGAATGATAAAAATTATGGAGGAGAGAGGATCTCCCTATCTGAGGCCCTTGTTACCAGGGAAAAACCCTATTGTAGATCCATTTACTAGGACTAAAAAACCAAGGATTAGAGATGCAATTGTGAACAAGATCAACCCATTCCCTATGAAATACAAATTTGATAAGGACAACAATCAAGAAATCTCTGTTAACTCTATCAAATACCTTATTCATATCAATTTTGAAAAACATGGTAGCTTTTTTGTTAAGGCCGATAGAATGAAGGACTTCATGTAACGTGATAACACCATCAATAATATTTATTCCTTTGATAGAGCTACCTTGACAAGGGTCTATGATCTGAGGAAGGATATCCTTAAGTCTTTTATCCAGGGCTTTAGCGAGATTTTTGTAAAGAACATTGCAGAGACTAATGGGTCTGAAATCTGACATAGATTTGCAAACATGGCCTTTGGGAATCAATTCAATGAAAGTAGAGTTGATACTTCTAGGTATATTTAGTTTTCTAAAGTTCAATAATGGCATTACATATTTCAATAAAATGATATAAAAATAATATATTTTAGCCATAGATATATATGAATTTTTTTTTTTGAAAAATTTGAAAAAACTTGTATTAAAACAAAGATCAATTACAATAAGGGAAGGGACTCTTCCCAGCCGAACTCAGAGAGAACACAATCTTACAATAGATGAAGCAGCTTGTCACGAAATCGTGACACAAAAGTTCTCAATAGGCCGCGAACAAGCAACATGTCGCGAAATCGCGACACCTTTCCCCTTTGGCCGCGAAAAAGCAACATGTCGTGAAATCATGACATATTCCCCTTTGGCCGCGAAAACTCAACACGTCGCGAAATCGTGACACTTTTCTCCTTTGGGCGCGAAAGTGCAACATGTCATGAAATCGTGACAACTTTCCTCCCCTGGCCGCGATGAAGCTACATGTCGCGAAATCGTGACAACTTTCCTCCCTCGGCCGCGACGGAGCGACATGTCGCAAAATCGTGACAACTTTCCTCCCTCGACCACGACGGAGCGACATGTCGTGAAATCATGACAACTTTCCTCCAGCGACCGCGACGGCGCACCATGTCGTGAAATCGTGACAACTTTCCACCAGCGACCGTGACGGCGCACCATGTCACGAAATCGTGACAACTTTCCTCCAGTGACAGCGATGGCGCACCATGTCACGATATCATGACAACTTTGCTCCAGTGACCGCGATGGCGCAACATGTCACGATATCGTGACAACTTTCCTCCAACGGCCATGACGGTGCAACATGTCATGATATCACGACAACTTTCCTCCAGCGGCCGCGATGGCGCAACATGTCACGATATCGTGACAACTTTCCTCCAGCGGCCGCGATGGCACAACATGTCGCGATATCGTGACAACTTTCCTCCAGCGACCGTGACGGTGCAACATGTCATGATATCGTGACAACTTTCCTCCAGTGACCATGACGGTGCAACATGTCGCGATATCGCGACAACTTTCCTCCAGTGGCCATCGTATCGCGACAACTTTCCTCTAGCGGCCGCGATGGCGCAACATGTCACGATATCGTGACAACTTTCCTCCAGCGACCGCGATGGCGCAACATGTCGCGATATCGCGACAACTTTCCTCCAGCGACCGTGACGGTGCAACATGTCATGATATCGTGACAACTTTCCTCCAGCGACCATGACGGTGCAACATGTCATGATATCATGACAACTTTCCTCCAGCGACCGCGACGGCGCAACATGTCGCGATATCGCGACAACTTTCCTCCAGCGACCGCGACGCAACATGTCGCGATATCGTGACAGTTTTCCACCCTTTGCATTTTCTTTGATCATTGGCGCAAGGACCTTTCCAGACCCTCTCTAATCACCTCATCCTCAATATCCATGTCACTGTGCAACTGAACTCCAACCTCCTTTTCCGCACCCATCTTAGCCAGAAAGTCAGCCGCTTTGTTCAAATCTCTACTCGCATAAACTGGGATCACGTCCTCCAATTCCTTCCATAATTCTTTAATTTGAGTGACAAGAGCCCTCAACCTCCAAGCTTTCAGATCAAAGTTCCTCATGCAGTCCAGAGCTCCAACCAAAATTTGCGAGTCTGATTCAAGAATAATCCTGCGGTGGCCATGTTTCACTGCCCAAATAGAAGCAGACTTAATGGCAATGGCTTCAGCTTCATTGTTAGTGGTTCTTCCCAGGCCTTGCAATTCCCAATAGAGCACAGTCCCAGCATGGTCCCGGCACACCACTCCAATTTTGGCTCTACCCGGATTGCCTTTTGTAGCTCCATCAGTATTGATTTTAATCCAACCTACAGGGGGAGGTTTCCAACAAATTCTGTCCTATCCCTCTAGCAGTTCACCGTGGTCATCCATAGCTCCAATGTCAATTTGAACTTCCTCCTCCGCATGAACAGCCACAGTTTCAGTAACCTTGCTCCAAATGGTCTGCCAAACCCCATCTAGAGCAGTGAAAGTTTCTCTAAAAATTTTGGCATTTCTTTCCAGCCATACTTGCCACCAGATAAAGCTTAACCCGAGCTCCCAGCCAAGATGAAGAGCTTTAGATTTGAATCTACCCTTCTGCCATTTTGCCTAGATATTCATCCGATTCAGGTCACCACTTACTTGAAATTTAAAGTATGCAAACCATCGCAGCCAAATCTGTCGGGTGAAAGGGCAACCAAACAGCAAGTGGTCAGCAGTTTCCTCGCTCTTGTAGCATAGCACACATTGAGAAGGGCCGATGATACCTTTTGATCTGAGATTATCAAAAGTGAGGATTCCATTGTGCATGCACTACCAAGAAAAAAAGTTGACTTTCGGCCAGCCTTTAGAGTGCCAGATTTTCCTCCAGTCCTCAACCAGAAAAGTATGAGGGGGGGGCTCTGGGAGAATGCTATCATATCCGTCCTTTACTGTATAGATGCCAAGACTCCCAAAGCCCCAGGCTAATTCATCCTCCATGTCTCCCCCTATAAGAAATATTTCAGTCAGAATTTTAGTCATGATGGGAATCAAATCCGGAGGGATTGAAATGGGCCACTCATCCAGCTTCTTGAACTGCTTAAACTTACACTCCCCCAACTGAGAAGTTGTGAAGTAACTTTCAATACAGATCCATCCCTTGGCTTCAATGGCTGCTTTTATTGGCTGTAATTCAAGAAATTCAGCAATGATGGGTGGGAACTGATCCCAAGAGTCTGTCCAGAAATGAGCCTTCTCCCCTCTTCCCACTTTCCAAAATAAGCGGTCTTTAACAACCTGAGACCCTAACTTGAGAGCCTGCCAAACAAGGGACCCAGTACCATCCAAGGGGAGGCGAGCAACATCGACTGGGTTGGCTTGTCCCAGGTATTTGCTAGTTAGGATTCTATTGAAAAGGGAGGTGGGTTGGGAGATCCATCTCCAGTACAACTTTCTAGCCAAAGCTTTATTATTCAGCCTAGATTTTCTCAAACCCAGACCTCCTTTAGCCTTGGGCTGGGTAACTTTGTCCCAGCCCACTAAGGCCCACTTTCTCTCTCCCTTTGCTCCTTCCCATAAAAACTTTCTAGCCATCTTGTCCAACTCCTTCCAAATTGTAACCGAGGCAGCCAGGATAGAGAATTTGTAAATTGGCATGGCTTGAATGATTGACTGTAAGAAAGTTAATCTGCCACCATAACTCAACCACTTGTGAGACCAGTGATTAATTCTATCCTTGATACACTCTAGCAGATTCCTCCATGTGTCTAATTTTAGCTTCTTGAAGTGCAGGGGGACCCCCAAGTAAACCACTGGGAGAGAAGTCCTTGTGAATCCCAGGATTTCTAAAATTCTATTCTGAAGCCTTTGCTCCAGGTTAAAAAAAACCACTTTGGATTTCTTGTCATTAATGACCTGTTGAGTAGCCCTAAGATAGACATTAAGAGTATCCCTAATCATTCTTGCTTCCCTAAAGCTGGCCACTCCCACCAAACCAGTGTCATCCACAAACTGCAGGTGCGTTAAAACTTCGTCACCCACCCTGATACCCAATAATCTACCTTGCTTGTCTTCTCCTCAAGAAAAGTCTGCCAAGACCTTCGACGAGAATGAGAAAAAGATAAGGAGAACAGGGATCCCCCTGGTGCAGTCCCCGAGAAGCTCCAAAAGGTTGCGAAGGAAGGCCCTTGATTAGCATAGAGTAAGTCGGGGAAGAGACACAACTCATGACCCACTCTATCCAGCCCTGAGAGAAGCCAAAGGCTGCCATCATTTTAGCCAGGAAACTCCATTCAACCCTGTCATAAGCCTTTGACATGTCCAGTTTTATGAACATCCCTTTATTACCAGAAGTGTGCATTGAATGGATTGCTTCTTGGGCCACAACCACCCCATCCAGAATCTGTCGTCCCTCAACAAAACCCCCTTGCTCAGAGGAGACAATGTTGTGAAGAAGAGGTTTTAGGCGCTCAGCCATTACCTTTGTGATTATTTTGTACAGCACATTACATAAGGCAATAGGCCTATAATCAGAAATATGAACCCCCTCCTCCCCTTTTGGAATCAAGGTAATGAAAGTGTGGTTTATAGCTTTAAGCATTCTCTTATTTTCTTTGGACTCTTCAACAACAGCCCTTACATCATCCTCTAAGCAGTCCCAGAAAGCCTAAAAAAACTCAATTGGGAAGCCGTCTGGACCAGGAGTTTTACCAGTGCTCATTCCAAAGACCACAGTTTTCAATTCATCCCTATCAATGGGTTTGAGGAGGGCCTGATTTTCATCCTCCGAAATAATAGCAGGTATGATAGATATAACTTCATTTTGGGCCTCTACATCTTGTACCACACTTTCCTTAAAAAGCTTAGAAAAATAATCCATAGCATGGGAATGTATGCCTGGAAGAGTATCAAAGGAGTGACCGTTCTCATCTTGAAGGACCTCCATCTTATTCATCTGTCTTCGAGCACAAGCAGTCCGATGAAAGAATTTTGTATTTTTGTCCCCTTCTAATAACCAGGTGGTTCTAGCTCTCTGCTTCCAATAGATCTCCTCCTGGTTGTCAATGTCCTCAACCGTTGTACGCAAGGCATCATCCTCAGCTTTGAGCTGGTCTGTAATTACTCCTTCTCTAAACTATTTTTGGACCTCATCCCATCGGGCCACCAGCGGAGCTCTTTGGGCCTGGAAGTCAGTTTTATTAGAACGCCTCCAATACTTCAACTGAGATTTGACATATTGAAGTTGTTTGTGGATTCTGAACATTGCTCTCCCATAAGCTAGGTGGCCTTCTTCCCACCACTGTGGAATTTTCTCCCGAAGTTCTTCTTTCTGAAGCCAAAAATTCTCAAATCTGAAAGGTTTGTGATGCTGCCCCATCCTAGTCCCGCCTTCCAACAGAATAGGACAGTGATCAGAAACAGGGCCTTCTAAAATCTAAAAATTTATATTCCATTTTACAAACGCCTCCTCTGAAACCAGAAAATGATCTAGCTTAACCTTCCTACTATGTGGCTCCCTCCTTTTATTAGTCCAAGTGAAGTTATTGCCAGGACATTTAATGTCCACTAAGTGCAAAGCCTGGACTTGGGCAATCATGAAACGGTCCCCTGGGTCCAAAAATGGTGTTCCCCCTTCCTGGTCTCTAGAAGATAATTTAGCATTAAAGTCCCCCGCTATAATCCAGTCTAGATCTTCCCTTGAGGCTCGCATGTTATGCACAGCCTTCCACTGCCGCCTCTGACCCTCTAGGTTTTGAGACCCATAAAAGTTAGTGATTAGAACGAATTCCGTAGAGACATTATTCCTAAAAAGAGAAGTGAGAACACCCCTCCAGGAAAGATGTTCTATTGCAGACCATTCAAGAGAGTTCCACAGAGTAACAATCCCCCCTGAGGCACCTTGGGCAGCCACATCCATATGACCAGCACCCCTCCAAATTCTGTTGACTATTTTAGACATAAGATCCAATGACATCTTAGTCTCTTGTAAAAGCAAAAAATCAGTATTGCGATTCTCTAATAGTCTTTGAACAACAGATTGATGGGTTCTGCTGTTTAAACCCCTCACATTCCAAGATTGTATAATCATTGGTTACCCTGGGAGCAATAAGAGTCTATTGTCCTCACCGATCCTCCCATGATCAATTTGTCTCCTTGGGCTGCTAGCAACTCCTTATTGGATCTTCTACCTACTCCATGAGAATTGCTATTTTTTGATCTTTTTTCTACCTGGGTTATCCCCAAAGATGGCCTTTCCCTGTTCTTCTCTGCTATTCCCATGCGGACATCCTGAGATACTGTCTGCTCCTGGTTATGGACTACTAAGGCACCAGAACATACTGGTTGTGATACCTCACAGAGTTCAACTACCTGTTGTATGACGGGAGGAGATGAGAGGGGGAGTTGCCCGGGAATATTAGAAGTTTCCTTAAAACCCTCCATGCCCTCCATAAATTGTTCCTCTTCGTCAACCAATGACTTAAAAATCTCATACCTATTGGCAGGCCTGAGATGGGATTGCTCCTTTCCCTCCTTTTTCTTTGTCCGTATTTTTCTTCTGGGCTATTCAAAACCCTCTCTCTGAGCTTCCTGGCCCTGACCGGTGCTATTAGAATCTTTATTAGGTGTTGCCTTATCCTCTTTAGGCAGGTTTGGCATTCCTGAAGGGGCCTCCATTTTGGCATTCATATTATTAGGACAGAAACGGGCCAAATGTCCATGTTTGTGACAAACCCTACATCTAAAGGGTAGGGCCTCATAGTCCAGTTGTTGAATCCAGGAGAGACCTGCCAATTCAATTTCCAACTCTGCCGGCAAAGGCTGGCTGAGATCCATCTCCACACATATTCTAGCATACACCACCATGCTCCCTTCAATAGTGTCTCTAGCAACACCCAGATGTCTACCAATAGAATTACCAATCATTGCCAACACCTGCTCACCCCAGAACTCCATTGGAAGAGCATATAGACGGATCCAAACTGGGACAGCCGTAGGTTCAACACGAGGATCGAAGCCCACCCTCCATGGTTGAACAAATAGCCCTGTCGGGCCATGATTTTTCTTCTCCGACTCGAAAGCCTTATTTCTATCGGCCAGAGCCAAAAAGCTAACAATAAAATAACCATTACTAATAAACCACAATGAATACTCACCGTGGGGCTCCCAGTTTTGGCGGATCCAAGAGTGCAAAAAATTCAGGGAAGGGCGAATCCCCATGAACTTGCAGATTAAATCATGGTTAGCTCTGTAGATGACTGATTCTTCAACCATACTTGGCTCAATGACGATTTTTGGCCTGGATTCGGCCTGCGGCAAACAACCATTCACCCGATGTGCTGACGACCTATTCCCAACAGCCGTGAAGAGCTTCTTATATGCCATATTTTGGGCTTCGTCGTTCTTCGGAGGAGAATTTTCTTTAAACAAATCAGCGTAAGAGCTGGTACTCCCTGGAAAAGGAGCCGGAGAAGTCCCCATTGGACCCTCCTGGGGCACCGATCTAGCCTTCAGATTCACCGTACCCCAAAGACACTTCTGCAATCCAGTAGAAGCCCGAGATTTTTTGAAGTTCCAGAAACCCTAGTTCAGAGGAAAAAATCGCCAGAGCTCATTTTCCCCGTCAATGGTCAATAGACCAGATATATATGAATTTTAGGTTTAGAATTTATTGGAGTTTTTAAACTTTGGTAAAATTACTTAAAAGACAATGATGTCTCTATTTATTAAATAGTGTATTAAATATTAAATATATTAGTTTTGATATCAATAATTGGAGATCATTTTTTAAACATCCAGGTTATATTTGGTAATTCTTTGTATTGATTATATCATTAATTTAAAAGTATTAAATTTTAAATGATTTATTTGGACTCTTGGGATGGAATTTATATAATGAGATATAGTCATGTTTATTAATTTAGTATAGAATCTATAATGATCTAAATAAAACAAAAGAAGGTTGAAAATCCTTGAAAAACTAGAAAATTCCCCAACTCAAATTGGCTACCAGAAGAAAAGGGCTAAACCCGAAAACATATGATGCCTACTATATATCGGGAAGGATGTTTATTATTTGAAAAATACAAGGCCTATCAAGAAGGGTGGATTAACTTATGATGATAACATTGATAAGGATGTCATCCACCCAAATCCAACAATCTACAAAGGTGGTTGTTTTGATTTCAAGGACAACTATTCTCGAGTGAAAAATGGAAGAGTTCAAATAATATTATACTATGGAGAGTAATGAATGATGGTATGGGACATTGTTCTAGGTTGTCATATGAGGTAGTATGTGAGGGTTCCCATAATTTTGTAATCCAACTATGGAATAGCCAATGAAGACTCAAGGCTAAGGAGCTAGTCCTTGAGGTTGGAAGTTCCAACGATAGATGGTATGGGCAACATTATCATCAACTAGAATACAATATGAGATACCTTTTCCCAATAGCCAAAGTTTTGGTGGACCTTATAAGCATTCATAGAAGTGTGAATTGCTATCAAAAATAGGCATAAATATGCTAACTCTAGTATGGACTTAAAATATTAAAACAATACCCAGGTGTTGTAGGTGAGTTGGAGAGGAGAGGGCAATCCTCCAAGGGAGGTCCCAGGTTTGAATCTCCACCCTACCAAAAAGCTGAATTGGGTACCCAAAATCCAATTGATAATGTTGGTACGGGCAGGGCTGGGTGTGACCCCCGAGTGACTTTGATGGTGTAGAACCCCCTGTTCATGGTCTCTTAGACCAAGGTGGCCCCATAAGGGGTTTTTTGCTTAAAAAAAAACACTTAAAACAAAATAAGGTCAGTGGAACTTTGGGATGAAGATAAGATCATAGACCAATGTCCCCCATGTTGTAATATGAAGAAAATATGTGTTTACCCTTCTAGGTATTATCGACCCTGGAAGGGAAACCTCTTAACGAGAATCCAAATCTCGAGTTAGGAGAAGATGGGTCTCATATATGGTAATCTATAGTGGAAAATTGGTCAGTCTCGAGCACTCGAGATTCCATCTATAGTGGTATATGATCATGGACTGTAAAAGCTATGCCTACGTACTAATACAAAGTTGGGTGTGCATTCATAAATCTATGACAATGGTTTAAAAATGAATAAAATTTTTGAATTTGTATTTTGACAACTAGGCGAGTAGACCTAGGTTGTGACATTTTTATGGTGTTTTATTTTAATACTAACTATAATATTTTATTAGATAGACTTTGGGCTAGTAAGATAACAAACATAGCTTCCTCTACTTATTAAGTGGTTAAGTATGCCTACAATAATAAAGGTTTCTTCATAGAAGTATAATATGATCCTTGGGGGCCTCATCCTCCAAAACTATTCCTTTTGTGGATGAGATATAAAATATTATATTTAATGAACATGATCCACAATGGGCTTCTAGAAGTGTTGCAAAAGGGACATCCTAATTTTCATTTGCAATACTCATGAGATAAGTATGAATTAGAAAATGATCAACCTAATATGGGTGTTATTACTCTCATTCGTCAATATTTAATTGATAGGTATTAATTTTATCAAAATCCAAAAAGAAAAAAATATTGTTGTGTTATATCAATGGTTAGAAAAATTACACAAAGTCCATGAAGATTCTACAAAATTGAAACAAGTAACACTTTGAATGGATAATGACAACTTGAGAGAAGAGACAAATAATGATATTTATGATAATTTAATCAATCCTTTAACATCGAAACTAAGAACACTCCATCTACTACTCCTATTTTTAAGGTGAGGGTTGAATTTTATCAAGTATACTCAATGAAAGTATTTGTTTTAAGTGATGTTGATGCTAATACCTATGTTGTCATCCTTTTAATGGCCTTAAAATGTGTTTGTGTGACCCTAATGGTGTTCACTAAACCATACCAACACTCCTTTGATGATGAAACTCTTCCTTATGTGTATTCTTATTTGTATGATAGTGGTGCTCTAGGTAACGTTCTTTGATAAGGTGGTGGCTCCTCTATGTTAACCTGGTGGTTCTTCCACTTCTATGTTCTTGGAATAATGGTGGTGGTGTTTTAGATATCCTTCCTTGATGATGGTGGTAGCTCTTCTATGTTGACCTAGTGGTTCTTCCACTTGTTTGTTGGTTGCTCAATCTTGGAAATGATTGATATCATCTTCTTGGTGGTGCTCTTATCTCTTTGCTTGAAAATAGACTTTCTTGGCACCTTTCTACATAAATAGCACTACTTTTGAGTGCTTAACTTGAATATAACTTTGATCTTCTTTTATATAATGTATTTCCAACTATTGTATGTAGCCTTAGATAGAAAATAGTTATTGCTTGCCCCCATGTAGTTTCAGTTACACTAGCTTTCTTGAAATGGTAGCTTTCTTATCCAATGTGGTGGCTCCTCTTCTCTTCACCAAGACTTGGTAATGGTGGTTTTCCTTCCATAATAGACTCTCCTTGTCTCTATGCTTGGTGGATTATTCTTGGATAACTCTAAGCTTCTAGATAGTGCCAAAATTTATACCTTTCAAAATGATACTTCTATTTTTTATTACAATTTGTTTACTTTCCAAGTGATAATAAGGATTTGATTCCTTTCCTTATTTTAATATATAACTTATCTTTCTCTATTGTAATTTTTAATCCCTTGGAAATGCTATCTTCTCCAATATTGAAGATAAAATTGATACCTTTCCTTTTGCAACAATAAAAACATTAATGTGTTGCTTTTTAAAGATAATAAAATGCTAATATGAACATTCAAATAATGAATTTTTATTGCACCAATATTGCATACCTTTAGATATCCTTTTGTAGCTTGATTTCTTGGTGATTTGATTCACCTATTTGCTACCCTAATTTTGTGAAACTTGCTACTTTAATTTTTATTATTTTATTGCCCAAAATTTGTTAATATTACAACTCTTCTTGTTTTCCATATCAACTCATAAATTCCTCTATTTCCTAGTTTCTCAAATATTCAATAGGATTTTTCCTAGTCCTACTTTATCTTCAATCTTCAAAATCTAGGATTTATTCAATGGTACCTCCTTTTGGTCTCTTCAACTTCTTCAATATTCTATGAAAACCTTCTTCTTAAGTCTCCTCAATCTTCAATCTTCAATAGGGCTCCTTTGACCTCTTTCTTCTCTTCTCAATATTCAATCTAAAATCTTCTATGGATACTTTATTCTTGGTTCTCCTCAATATTCAATATCTATTTTTTATAACAAATAACTAATCCCTACACAATGAAAGCACAAATATGTTTATACAATCAAATATGAAATTCTTATCTATCCATTGTAGGAAGCTTCTCAAATTATAAGAACTAATTTTATGCAACAAAAAATATATATAGTAGCAAGCAATTTCATGGAAATATCTAGATCTCTATAAATCAATAAACATCACTAGTTATCCTTCAATCTAGTGTAAAATATGTCTATGCCAAGTCCTAGTCTTCATGAATTTTTCTACAACCCTGTTGAAAGACTCTAGCCAAAAAATAATTTCAAAAATTTTGAAAATAAAATCTTCCTATGTCCTCTCAATCTTATTGTGTCTCTCTATTTTCTATCAATATACCTTGTGCTTTGATATCACTATTAGATTTTGATGCTATGTACATAAGGAAATGTAACCACAAGATATAAAATGAGCATGCAATATTAACTATATGAAAATGACAATATCTTAAGCATATAAATAGCATGAGAAACTTTTGAAAATACTCATAAAATAGCCATTAATGAAATCTCATGAAAATGAGATATTCATACAAAATATGGAGACCTCAAATGCTTCATTATTAATTCATGCTCTATATTGTATCTAACTTGTGCACTACTCTACTATATTGTGCTATTGCACTCTCTCTTACTTTTATATTCCATATTTTGCTTCTTTCTCTACTACAAAGTCCAATATATAATGGAGTAGACTCTTCACCTTCCACTTTCCTATGAATCACTACATTCCTATTCTAAACTCATGTACACATGGAAAAAATGCACATTTACATCATTACACATTCTAATAATACTTGTGCATTTATTACATTGCATTAAGTAAATACTCAAACACTAATCTAAGACAAACTCCTAATATAAACATGTACCCATGATGGTACATTAACATGTACCAAATAATGTAATATATTCAAACAATATTTACTTCATAATGAGGGTTTTGGAACTACTTTTCAATGCTTTATTATCCGTAAGAGAAAGATCAAGGTATGTTTAGCAATAAATTTTTGGTAAATAATTTGAACAAGATCATTAAGGAAACAAAGAAATATTAGCACTTAATGGTATATCTTGCATTGTGTGTGTACCACAATAATATTTAAACATGTGTACGAGAAACCCCTTATTCTTTGGTTTATGGTATTAAATTTGTTTTATCACTTGATACTGAATTGCCTTACTTGCATGTTTCTTTAAATAATTTATTGAGTCATCATGAGTATCATCAAGAATATCAAGAAGCTTATCTTGTTAAACTTATTAATCTTTCTAAGAGGTGTCTCCTAGTAGCATAATAATAAATATTGCTATCATGCATTTAAATTTGGGGACCTTGTCCTCAAGTTTACTAATGTTCATAAAAAATGCAAGGGTAAGTTTCTATAAAAATGTCTTGATTCATATACTCTTAAATAATTGTTTGGGTCTAGGGCAACAAAATTATAAATAATAAACATAATTAAGTTGGAGGAATCCATTGATTTCATGCATGTCAAAAAAATTTACATGTAGCACCTTTTGACCTATTTATGCAATCTATATGTTTACTTAGGTTTGTCTATTTCTTTTGATACCTTGTTTTTTGCTTTGATTGATAAAATTACCTATTTGTGTGTTATTCCTATATATCCTTCAATTTAGGCACATTTCTATGTATTTTATGTTGTATTTATTTTCCTGATGATTATTGCCACTTTAAGTAGTTATCTGGTCATTAAAATGTTTCAACTTACTTTTGCCCCCTTTTTTGGTAGTGTTTTCTTACTTCAGTGTGGTTTGCATTGCTTTTTGTTTGTTGCCTAGTTTTTGCCATCCATTTTTAATAGTATGTATTAATGATGATTTTATCTACACATGATTTGCTTTCCTATGTCATGGTATCACTATTTCTAGTAAGAGGCACCATGTTATCTTCAAGTTGTTGCTTGCCATTGCATATCGATAGCCTACATGAGGTGCCAATAAGAAATTACCTTCGCGTATCCTATGCTATCTTCCATATGGTATGTGGTCAGAACATGGAGTATTATTTTTAATTTTTGTGTATTAACAATATTTAATAAATCTATTTATCAATTAAAATTATATCCCATTGTAATGGCAAGAATGCTTATTTCTATATTGTCTTTTAATGGAGACTATCATGTGTGAGCTTAGAATATTGTAGTAGGTTCATGGATTTTATCTTTCTAATAGGATTGTCCTACCTTGGGTACATTGCAATGTACATATAGTCCATATATTTGTTCTTTTTACTTTTTTTTCCACTATCATGGTGGGTATACTTTGTTTAACACATCATGATCATCAAATTAACAAGGTGTGAGTTGGATTGGAGGACATATTTTTGTCTTATTTTTTATATGAGTTGGAATATTCTGGTCTACTCCATGATAGTGACTAGAAATTATTACTAACTTATTGTGCTCATTTGATATTATCTTGTAGCTTCTAGTTGCTGCTACAGTGATCAATATACTTGTTGGCACATTATGTTATTTATTTCCTAGAGTGTGTTTCACTTATTTGTAGTATTGAGCATATTTTTTTGACACAACATGCTTGTTAGATGCTATAGGATGTTTTAGGAGTGAGAGATAGCTATTTAAACCTCCTTTGTGGCACATTTTGGATTCTATTGTTCTAACCCAATTGTAGTGATAAGTATACATTTTGACACATTATACTTGGTAGACATGACATGAAATTTTTTATCTACTACAATGGCATGTATACTTGTTTGAATCATCACACATATCAGATAATATAGGGAGATAGTTTTGACTAAGGTGCATATCATCAATAGATTCTTGTTGGTGGCATCATGCCGATTGTTGGATGTAGTTCTTTGCTTGCATGTGAGGCTTATGTTCTAATTTTTATATAAGGTTTCATGTGACACATCACATATAATCATTAGTGGGTTATATACAAATTCTTAATGTAATTTTTTGATTATTTCAAGTCACACATCTTATATAATTATTAGTAGGGTATTATGCAAAGCCTTACTATATTTGTATAATAATTTGGATGATATCTCACATAAATTTTTTAGTGGGATGTTATGTAAATTCATGTTAGTTATATTAAAAGTATCATAAGTATGTTTATTGAAATTTAAAATCTATGTCATACATACATATAATTGTTACTAAAAAGTAAGAAAAGAAAGTAGGTAAAATGAAGAAGCATCAGATCATCAAAGCATCACAAAATAATATAAATTATATGATGGAAAAATATGATATATATAAAAATATAGTACATATGGGTACAATATACAACATGGGATACTAAGTATCATCATGCTAAGATACCTTTTATCCCATGTACATAGCCCCATCACCCAATGAATCTTATGTGCATGTTATGAGTAGTGCCATGATGGATACAAATAATGTTATAGTAAATAGAAAATGTAGGTTCTATGGATACAAAATCATACCATGAAATCTTACTCTCTATATAAATCACTTATACCATGGTGCAGGATATGCTAAAATAGGACTATTATGATATTAATATCCTTGAACCTGCTAGCTCTCCTACACATGCTAACTCTAGTTATATGTACATCAATGATTGCTATAGAGAATACTACCCCTAGAGGATCTCCTACCTTAGCAAAAATGTGGATATGGAAAGCTATATGGTGTCCTCTTAGCACTTGGGTGAAAATAGTTATAAAATGGCATACCTAGCTATAGAGATTGACTGACTACTTTGATGGACATCTTTGGGATATAACATTGATTGGTTGGCTATTAACATCTAGTATAGTACTCAAGGTAATACACAATAGTCATCTAATTAGATATCTTCATCCCTAGGATGTATCTATAATTATATGTAAATGAATATCATTATATCATCTATCAATTATATAGTTATAAGTTATACTAATCTAATCTAACTATGCATGTAGTAAATGATAAACAAATTGATCTAAGTCTAGGTTAGGTTTGTGGGGTATACCTATGTTATTAGGTGACCTTGTCTCATCCTCCATATAGGAAGAGATTTATAGGTAAGTTGTGTTCACACTAACCTTTTGTACATAGACCTCCTTCATTTTGGGTGTGTTCTCATTTAATTTCTACTTAACCTCCTTGCCTCCTTTTACATGATGCTTCTTCTAATTTCAACCTTTTATTCCCTATATAATGATACTCATCCCATCCTATGCTACTTTGGATGAATCTCTCCTCTACCTTTTGTTTGCTACAAGAGACAATTCTATTTCCATTGGTGTTGCATTGATGAACAACCCTCAAGTTGAGAATGTAGCGATGACCTTCCTAGGTCCCCTTCCTATCCACATATTTGGGTCATATTTTATTGCCCCTATTTTTTGTATTAATATCTTGATATGGGTGCATGTGTATAGGGATGCCCACTAGCCTTATGGGTATCTCTAGAATATGTTGGGGAGAGGGAGAACCATGTCTAGATGTATTTGCTTACATTTTAGGTAACTTTTCCATCTATTGGGTCTCTACCATTTCACATAAATAATCGATATCAAAATCATTGAATGCATGAAACTCAACTAGTAGAGGTCACACTATATTTTCTATCATAGGTGATGGTATGACATCAATAGTATATGTTGTTGTAGAATACATATTAGATGAGGAACTTGTGGCTATCATTACCCCTATATGTATGCCCATTTTGTGGTTTAAATATTTTCAAGTTGTGTATATAATGGTAAACCTAAAATGTGATAAATGAAAAAATGCTCTCAAATTGTAATAAATAGATTGGTGTGACGAATCATTTTATTTAGTCTTAGATATAATGGACATGATGGTAATATGGCACCAATAGAGCCTATTCCATGTTGAATACCTATTTGGTCCTCTATGGCCCTCCTCTAAGGTTAGGTATAGTGGATACTATAGTGAATTTTATCTACATTTAGGATTTGGTGAGGAGTTCCATCCAAACCAAGATTCCAAAAATGAGGTAATGCAATAGAGACATGAAAATAGAATAATGGGGTTATTGGATGGAGTTTATATGAAAGGACACTATGAAAATCTAGTAATTAGACTAGTAGAAAAAAATTAAAGAAGGAAATAAAAGTGACCAAAGCTATGCTAGTATATCTAGGACCTCATCACCTCCAAGGTTCCAATATCAGGATTTTAAGTAAGAGCTAGTCTATAGCAACCTAATTTGATAGAAATCTTGATGAGATGACAATCTAATACAATGTGAGAGAGGAAATGACCCCCATGATCAAAGATAGTATTGGTATTGGTGAGAAACTTCTCCCACAAGCAATTCCTCTTTTTTGTAAGTGCCACCTAAGCTTCAATTTTTAAAAAAGGCTAAATATTATAAATACAAAGTTTAGAGGGAGCCACCTATGGGTAAAAATATTAACCCACTTGTATATATCATCTCTTCAATAGAAAATTTGCTTATTATTTTTTCTAATTTTAGTAATTAATTTAAGAGGGCCAAAAGCATATTCAAATGTAGAATATAGCAATTGGATTTAAGAAATGGATAAGGTATAGGAGGTCAACCATTTGTTGAAATAATGGAATCTAATATTGGCTAAGAATAGGGAAAGTAACCAATTTTTTTTTAAGTTGACATCATTAGAGGGTATGAAAAAAATTTAGCATCTGACATAATTGAATCTCAAAATCATATAGATTTTAATGTTTTGTTACAACATGGGACTCAAATTTTGGTAAAGTCCAAATAGAAGGTTAGGGTTTTTTATCATTGATGTCACCATAATGGGCATAAAAAGTTTGGCACAACAATAGGCTACACCAAAAAATTGCAAAGTGTTAAAGCAAAGACCAAAATTTTGATGAGCTAGAGTCATCATAGTGTGCATAGAATTTTTTGACACCAAAAGAGGACATATCAAAAAATTTCTAAGGCATAAGGTTAACATGAGAAAAGGTTATATTCTAGGATATTTACATCTAGCACCTAGTAGTGCACATTTTAAAATCATCCAAGTATGAATCCAAAATTTAGACTATCAAGGAAGTTGACATCACTCAAAGGAACAAGAAATTCCAATATTTTAGAGAATATTATATTATTTGATATATTGGGATGTGTATGATATATACATGCATCAAGCTAGAAGACTGAGAGTCTTGTATGCAAGTGGTAAGATGAGAATTCATAGGTCATATGGAAAGCAGTAGTTAATAATTTGAAGAGTTATATTGGAAATCTATATTATGGAGATAAATTTCCATAATTTGTCTAAAATATAGAGAAAATCTCAGGACTATATTTTTTTATTCATGAATAATATTGTGAGTATTTTTCAATAATGTTATTGAATATTATGGTTGCATGAGTTTTGTATGCATTGATATTATTTTGTAATTAAATCTTCATTATTGATATTTTGGCCTTTAATATTGTGGCTTTTTTATATTGGGACCTATGATATTATGTGGTAGTAAAGCTTAAAAATACAACAATGGTATCAAAGCTACCACCCAACTCTATCCAATTTTGATAGAGAATATTTTATTAGCCACCATTATGTGACTCTATCTATTCTTGATAGATTTACATAAGAGTTTGTCCACTTTGAAGTCAGTGAATACTTGGAATCTATTACTAAAAGGTCTAATTGATTAGATATTGAGGGGACAATGATTAGTCACCCCAATGTGAATGCTAGGGCCCTTCCACTTGGTTGAAGGAAACTAGTGAAGACTAGGACTCAACTATATTGATAGAAAGGGGACAACGTAGGATAATATTGGTCATTTGGGGACATTCAAAGTCACCTTGATATTGATATTGGGTTCTCTATAAAGGACGAGAATCATATTTTGTTATTAGATATGACCTAAGATATTGTAGAAGATTTCGTATAGATAGAGGAGTATTATTGCTACCTGAGATATAGGAGCATCATAGGCCAAGAGATAGAGAAGCATTTTAGCTTCCAAGAATAGAGGAGAATCATAGGCCAACACTTAATTGATATTAGAGTACTATTCTTAAAGGATAGTATTCAGTATGAGTATTCCAAGCAATAGTCCATTCTATAGAGACCAACATTGAGAAGGAAGCCTACAATAGGAGAATACAATTGTTAGATTTAGTTGAACAATGAATCATTATTAAGAATCAAGTGCTAGCAAAGGTGCTAAGTTTCATAAAAGTAATAGATGATTCAAGTGCTAAAAAATCACATAGGTAAAGCATCAACAGAGTTGCTACCATTCATAGAAAGTAAGAAGATCATAAGCCCTAAATAAGTGCTTGATTTTAATAAGGTAAAAATATTATAATCACTTATTAAATGTGCTAGATATCAATAGATAAGTCTAAGTGACATCCAAGCACTAAAAAACATAAGTGGTTTCCAATAATTAGTAGTATAGAAACAAGACAAAGTGCTATCATGGTGTAAGTGGAACAAAGAGAATTATCTATGCTCTTGTTGATAAAAAAATAGAATGTTAGAAGAAGAAAACAACAATACTAATGGAGAATTAGAAGGATATCTGAGCTAAGAAAGCAGTAGAATATAGCAAGAGATAAGTGATACTAGTGCTAATAAGGCACTTAGAATCTAGAATGAAAATGAAAGTGATGCTAGCTTTCAGGTATCATTAAAATAGCATTTAGAAGTGCTACTATATCAGTAGAGATGTACATAAATCAAGAGTTACCTAGCAAAGGTAAACTGCTATCATAGTAGGAGTACTTAATCTAATGAAGACCAAGAGCAACTAAGGTGCTCAATGTCCAGTGGAGACGTAGAAATATTACTAAAAACTCAATATTCATAGGTATTAGAGATCATAGAGTAGCCATGGATTCTAATGTCTAGCAAATATATTCGAATACTTCCAATAAATTGCATAAGAGACTAGCAAAAGGTAATAGAGCATCAATACCTAGTAGGCATCTAAACAGCTACACAAGAAAGAAAGAAAGAGATATTTGAGCATTAGAATAATCTCTTCACAAAACACAAGATATCTACCAGTCAAGTAATGTCTACATTTTACTTACTTCACTGCACAATTAGATTTCTTGGTGGAAATTTTATTCAAAATACCATTTTTGAAATAAATTAAATGGATATATCAATTTTAAATATTTTTTTTATTCTATTAGATATGGAGTAATAAGGTTTACTAGATAGACTTAATTATTTGAAGATTATTAAGTTTTTTGAGAGATTAGAAATTGGAGTTAAATTATAAAGTTTTTATTTAAGGATTTTTTAATTTGAAGCTATTTAAAGATTGAAATTTTAAAATCTTGAATTCTTTTGAAAATTTGCAAATTTAATATATTAGGGAGTTAAAATGTTTTCTACATTAAAGGTTTAGAAAATTGAAATTTGTAAATTTTATATTTGATTTATTGAGAGATATAATATTTACTACTTCAAAATAATTTATCATGGATTATTGTAATATTGATTCTAGAGCAAGTAAGCATATTACTGGAAATAAACAATGGTTTAACACTTTTCATGAAAATTTTGAAAAAATAGTTGTCATTGCAGATAGTATGACTTATGAGGTCAAAGAATTAGGAGATGTCGTAATGGATCTATCAAATAAAAAAAGGATTAATTAACAATGTATTATATTTACCTAGATTAACTACTAGTCTTATTTTAATATCTCAACTAATGTATCAAAACCTAGCAGTTGAATTCAAGACTATTAAAGACAAAAAAATGTCTTTTTACCAACAAATGAAGATTTATAGCTTTGATATCTTATAAAAATACTGTATTTACTCTAGATACAATACCAAATATGGATCTATCAGCAGGAATTTGAGAAACAATAGAACTTTAGAATAAAAGTCTAGGACACATAAGTGCATCTTCAATAAATGATATGAGTAAACATCAAATGGTTAAAGGTTTACCTAAAAATCCATGGGAATCTACATTCCATCCAAAATGTCTAGTAGAAAAACAAAATAGAATACCTTTTGAACTTCATAAGCATAGAACTCAAGAACCATTGAAATTAATATATACATAGTTTTGTGGTCTAATGAATGTTACTAGTATTTGAGAACATAGATATTTTCAACTATTTGTTAATGACTACTCCAAGAAAATGTGGGTGTATTTTATGAAATCCAAATCTGAAGAATTCACTTATTTCAAACAATTCAAATTAATTGTGGAAAAATAACCAAGAAAAACAACCAAAAATATTCATTCAGATAAAGGAGGTGATTTTTTATCAAAAGAATTAACTTATTTTTATATGCCAATGGCATAAAAATACAACTTACAACATATTCACCACAACAAAATGGTATTTTAGAAAGAATAAATAGATCAATTATAGAAATGGTTCTTTGTATGTTAAATGAAGCTCATCTTGATCATCAATATTGGTAAAATGGAGCTAAAATAGTTGTATACTTACAACATAGATCACCTACAAGAATACTAAAAAATGTTACTCCTGAAGAAGTATGGTTAGGGTAGAAATCAATGGTAGAAAAACTAAGAATATTTGGATGTAAGGCATACATGCATATTCCAAAACAAAGAATAACTAAACTAAATGACAAAACTATGTGTGAAATATTTCTTGGTTATGATCATGATTTAATACGTTACAAAATAATTGATCCTACAACAAAAAAAATCTACATAAGTAGAGATGTAGTATTTGATGGAGACAAAAATGTTATTAAAGATAAAAATACTAACTCATGTAAAATTTGAAATACTTTAAAATAAGACTCATCAAGTGAAGACTCAATATGATATATATGATGAAAAAATAGAGAATATAGAGACTACTACAATACTTCAAAGGAAAGAACCTATATGGATTGGAGATACACTTAAGGAATCAAAACTAGATCAAATGCCAAATTTCTCTACTACAAGGCCTCAAACTCATATTTTAACAAGAACAAATAAAAAGTTGATAAGTTTTGTAACAGAACTTACAACTACTCTAAATGCTTTAAGTCATCTAGAGTGGAAGGCAACCATGGGATAATAATATGCAACATTAATAAAAAATAAAACATATAATATGGTTTATCTACCATAAGAAAATAAAATAGTAGGATGAAAGTGGGTCTACAAGATAAAATACAAAGCAGATAGTTCTATTGACAAATGCAAAGCTCGATTCGTTGCAAAAGGATATACTCAAACAAAAGGAATAGATTATGAAGAAACATTTGCACCAAAAAAAAGAATTATTAGTATTAGAACAATTTGTGCTTTAGCATCACATCATAGATGTATACCTTTGATCTCAAATCCTTTTGGTTCTGACATATATATCTCTTCTTCAAAATAATCATTAAAAAATACTTATATGGTCTAAAGCAATCACCAAAAGCATGGTATATAAATATTATTAATCAATTATCATAGCATAATTGATAAGAAGTTTATCCAATCCAAATATCTATAGTAAAATTATTGTATGTGGCCTAATAATACTAATAGTATATGTTGATGATAAAATAATCATAGGAACTATGAAAATTTTGATAGACAAACTTAAAAGCGATCTAGAAAAGGATTTTGAAATGACAATTTTAGGGATTCTTCATTATTGTTTTGCTTTGGAAATTTGTCAAAATGAAAATAATATCACAATAACACAGATAAAGTATGCAAACTAAAAACCTAAAAATAGTGGATGAAAATTTGTAAACCCAAAGACACTCCTATGGAGCAAGGATTACAACTATATAGATATGATGAGGCACCTTTATTCTCAACCACTATCTATCATCAATTAATTAGGCATCTTATATATTTAACAAATACCAGACCAGATATAGTTTTTGCTATAAATTATCTTTCAATATTTATGCAATAACCTAGATAAATTCATTGGAAAGCCACAAAAAGAGTAATATAGTATATTGGCAAGACTACATAATATGGACTAACATATAAAAAGGATGATGACAATTTTTTCCTATAGGGATATTCGGATTATGATTATGTTCGATCTATAGATGACAAAAATTCTACATGACGCTATATTTTTCTATCTTTGTTTTAGATCTATTTCTTGGTTTAGTAAAAAACATGTAGTAGCACTTTCATCTACAAAAGTAGAATATCATGCAACAAAATATGTAGACTATGAAGCTCTTTGGTTATAGTAAATATTATCAAATATATAAATTAGAAGAACTCCTAGAATAATAAATTATGGTAATCAAGGAGTACTTAATATAATCAAAAATCCAATTATACATGAAAGAACAAAACACACATTCATTTTATCAGGGATCGTGTTCAAAATAATTATATCCAGTTGAAACATATTTATACTAAAGATCATATTGTAGATATTTTTACAAAAGCGCTTAGTTGAATATTTTTTTTAGATATTCTAGAATCATCTATGTAGATCAAGAGAAATACACATTAAATAATGTAATATATGGGAGTGTTATAAAATATTACATTATTTGATATATTGGGATGTGTAGGATATGTACATGTGTCATGGTAGAATACTGAGAGTCTTGTATGCAAGTGGCAAGATAAGAATACAATGGTTATATGGAAAGAAATAATCAATAACTTGAAGATTTATCTTGTAAAGCTATATTATGGAGATAAAGCTCCATAATTTGTATAAAATATAGATAAAATCTCATGACTATATGTTTATTCATGAATAATATTGTGAGTATTTTTCAATAAAAATGTTCAATATTATGGTTATATGAGATTTGTATGCATTGATATTATTCTATAATTAAATTTTCATTATTGATATTTTGACCTTTAACATTATGGATATTATATACTAGGACCTATGATATTATGTTGTAGTAAGGCTTAAAAAGCCAACACATCACACAAAAAATAAGGATCAAACCACAATTTTAGCTAAGGTATAGGTCCAATAAAGCATCAAGGAGCCCAAGGATGTCCCCATTAGGTAGAATCAGATATATTAGAAAATTATAATAGATGAATGCTCCTCAATCATACACCTATCCTTATGTAATTGGACTAGTCATCAAGTAGAGTGGTAAATATTAGATCTGTTAAAGGACCCTATAAATCAGTTTGAAGCACATGGATACCATGCTCCTAGGAGAGATAAATATTAGTCATATTAGCATGACCAAATCATGGTTGTTATACTATAATAAGCTATAAATAGAGATAAACACACTCTATGCCGGCCTATCATACCTATAATTAGTTTTGAAATAATCATTCTAAGCTAATAAAATGCAATGTAAATCTATAAAAAACATGAATGTAGTTTATTTTAAGGACCAATTATTTAGATTTTACAATTGCATAAGATGTATAATTGAAGGTTATTAATAATTATTGAAGTGTTATTTGACCACTATTTGAATATGTCGTAGAACATGTATGTATATGAATTTTATTAATGAAATATTTTTGTTAATGTTGAATGGATAGTGTATTTTGTTAATTTTTTTCTGATATCTACATAACTCCCTAGATTATTATTTGTTTAATATTTGGAACTCTTAGCTATATATGTGCTAAATTTATGATTTGTAATATTGAAATATAGTATTTATGTTAGGCAATTTAATTGAATTAGAGGTGTTGACATCGAAAATTAGCATTTTTGATAATACACTAAATTACAAATTAATATGCCTAAATATGTCCCTTTTCCACCTTATAAAAATTTAATTAATCTGTAAATATTTAAAATCCTCTAATATACTACACCAAGACCTTAGAAATACATTATAAATACTAAAAATAAATAATAAAATTAAACTTTGAACACATTTCTTACACCCACAAAAAGAAACAAAAATCACAAAAATACTAAAATAAAATAATAATGATTCCTAATCATCTCCATATGCCATTAATAATTAATTAAACCTTAATTATGCTAATTAAATAAAATTTACATCACCATAATGAGCCCTATTTATTACCCCTCCTACATAGAAAATTATAAAATAAATAAAATAATAACAATGTAAATTAACATTAATTAAACACATCATTAAAGCCCTTAACCATGATTTAACAATGTTCAAGGCATGCATTTATTAAAAATCCTCTAGAAGACTATAAAATCTGCCCCTTTCCAATATTTAAAAATCCCCCCACATTAATATCCCACCCCCCATGCACTTTCCCCAAGCTATGAAAAGCAATTTTAAATTTAAAAATAATTACAAGTCAAAATTTGCATTTACCCCACTTCAGTATAGGACAACCACCTCATTAATCCTTGTAATTTTTAATTATTATCCCATTCTACCATGTGCCTTAGGCTACCCTTTCCCAAATAAATTAAATGATCCCTCTCCACCTCACCTCCTTCTATATTTTCCCCTCACCTACATTTCCCATGTGGAGCCTATGTGGCATCCCACATGAAGAGCGTGAAAAACGGCTCGCCTAGCAAATGAAATTGAAATGCATCTAATGTTCTATTCAAGCATGCAAAAGAGACGATAAAGTAAGCAAATAAGTGACAAATAAGTTAAGAAAAAGGGGGGTTCTCCTTGTATTTATTAATTTGTCAAATTAGAGGTTACAATACATCCCCTTGAGGGCTTTTCAATTTGATACATTTCAAGTTACAAAGTTTGAAGGATCCAATCCCTCCATGAACTTATGGTGCGCTTTCAATGTTCCTCTCGCACTCATGAATGTAGAGTGGGCTTACTACTTTGAGCTATCTTTCTTCTACTCTTTAGCTCCTCCCTCATGCACTGGAATATCTGTACCTACACACAAGGAATTGAAATATGTTAATAGCATATGCGTATGATGATAAAATCCATGAAATGCATGCAATATTGAATGTAAAAAGTGTAATCGATATAAACTACTCCAAATGACATGAAAACTTAGTATGATGTATATTATATGATTTTGTAAATATCTGAGCAGAAATTGAAGTGAGATTATGAGCAGAACCTATGGCCATCCCTGGGAGGGCCAACTAGGACTATAATCACAAAAACCTTAATTAACATATCAAAACCACTCCAAACTTCACCAAAATTGAATATGATGCTAATATAATGCTATTAAATTGATCTACACTAAAATTAGATCAAAATTGTGGGCCAATTCATGGCCATCCCTGAGAGTTCCAATTGGGACTATTAACCATCCCTAGTGGGGACGACCACAAAATAGGGTGGTTTTTGCCACCAATTCCACTTGGATCTGGTCTAGAATCCTCCTAGGGGTGTTGTCATCAAATTTGGTAAATTAACTCCAATGGAATTGATAGGTTTTGAAAAGGATGAGCGTATTTGGGGATGCCTTGAAAATGCCTTCGATTGATGAGGTTTCCAAGGGCAAATACGAGGGCAAAAGGTGAGGGTAAATATCGGTAGCACTTCATGGTCAATAATTGCAAAGGTCTCTCTTTGAAATTGAGTGAAAACACTCCAATTTATAGCCCAAGAGGGCAAAGGGGGCAAAGGGGCAAGTTTGGGCATGCAAGGCAAGTGCTGCCACTTGTCAATACCTTTGCCATGCATAGGGTGGAAGAGGCTTCCCATTTGGGCCTCCAATTTGTAGTCCCTAATGGCCATGATAGCCTCCCAATCTATCATGAGTGATTGGGTGGGATAAATGGTAGAAATTGATTGTCATTTATCCCACCATTTGACTTTTTGAGGGGTCTAGACCATGGTCATCCCACCCAGGGATGGTTGCTTGTGGTCATCCCTAGGTGGGATGACCATGAACTATGGTCATCCTAGGGTGGGATGACCATGGCTACATGGCCCAAAACCTTCCAAAAGTGGGGTAAACCTTCCCAAAAGTGGTTGGGACCCCTAATTAACCCCTGAGGGTTTCCCAATGGGGCCATATGATGTTGATAAGAGTGGCACCTTGGCAGTCTTATCCGATTTACATGATTTTAGTGTCTACAGATACCCCTTTTTGAGATGTATTATGTGAAACAGAGCACAGAGCAAAAATAGATGACTAAATCATTAAATGATTAAGGTTATTCATTAACCTAACCAAATTTAGATGCCTCCATTATGGAAAGAGCATACATTCTTGGAATCCTTGCTTTTGACATAATTGAAGGATTGATTTTGGTATACCTTTCAACCACCTTGCAATAGCATTTTTGGGGCTTAGGGTATACTTGGTCTTGGTTCCTTGTTTCACTTATAAGCCTTTTTTGGGTAAATTCCCAAGGCTTCAAGGAGACCAAGACTTTGTTTTGTTGAATTTGCTGATTATTTTCCCCAACATAGGCTTGAAAATTTATCTTTGGCAATGATTCTTTTGAATGTATGCAAGTTGCACTTTTGAGTGTTTAAGTGTTGATTTTGATTATGAATTCATTATTATGACTACCCCCTCAAGCGATGAGTTGATGAGGGCATGACCAATGATGAAAGTGATGAGTCACTTGACCCATATGACTTGATTGGGATAACCATCAGTTTTACCCATTATAAGATTTATCAAATTTTCTGAGGATTTTGATCATTTTGTTGATATTTCATGGAAGAAAAAGACTAAATACCTCATTCCCATGGAGTGGTCCAGCCACAATGGCCTTCTTAGGGATTGAAGTAGAGACTTTTCAAATCATCCATGAACACTTTGAGTTCAATCTTGATCCTTTGTGAATTTTATCAATTTTGACTTGTTTTTGGTGGGTTTTAGGCCCTTTTTTTATATCTTTTTTAGTTATTTTTGTGAGGTTTTTTGGTGTTTTAATTGTTTTTGAATTTTTTATTTTTGATGAGATTTCATAGAAGAAAGGAAATGAATACCTCATTCCTCATGGAGAAGTCTAGCCATAATGGCCTTCTTGGAGATTGAAGTGAAGACATTTTAGTTTGACTATGAATAATTTGGTTCAAGTAGCCTTATGGTAATTTACTCATCTTGCCAGATTGCATGGAGCACAAGTCACTACAACCACCAAGTGTATAGGGTAAATAATTGGGTATGAGGTACACTTGAGATTTTTATTTATTTAATTTTTTTGTTGATTTTATGATTTTGGGAGAGTGAGGTCTAGGACTTGATTGTACCTAGGTATTTTTGAATTATGATGTAGCTTTTTACCCCATACATATATATATGATATTTTTTATTATCATCATGTGTTTCCTTACTACTTTATGAGATGTATGCAATGCTTATATTTGCTTTACTGATGCTTTTATGGATGCTTATCATGTATGCATGTATTGTAATATGATGTGATTTGATGATATGTATATGTGTATATGCATAATGAAATGGATGATTTGTTAATATGTACTGATGAATTATGACTACTATTTGACATACTAGATGCTAGCACCATAGACTGTACAAAATTTATCTCATCATTTTAATGTTATCATGACACTATGTAATGGCTTGTGTAATGTAATGTAACAAACATGTGATAGCATGATATGAAATGAAATGAATAATATAATGTTATATGATGTGTTTGGGATTTTTAGGAGACTCAAACACTCTAGTTATCTAATCAAAAGTTGTATATTAACCATGCAAGACTTTTTGGCAAAGTATAAATCTGCTAGGATGACCAAGATATTCAATATCCCTGTGTGTGCATGTGAGTTCATTGCTATGATAATGCATAAAGTTACCCTAGTGCCAAATAGGATTGATGCAGCCCATCTATACTAGATATCACCCTATGAGTATCATTATCCTAAGTTTTGTACGTAGTTGGATTAGACCACTAGGCAATACAGGCTACCAAAAGCTAGCTCATCCACATGCAAACATTGGTTTGTACAAAAGCAAGTTGCTTATGTGATAGACATATCATCATGCATAAGGATACCACCATTTCCAGGAAGGCTTGATGCCACCCAACCTATAATGAGGATCACCTTATGGTTGTCAAATGCTGAGAATTCTAGGGATTCAAGTTCAATACTCCCTTATTTTCTTTTATCTTTGAATTGCTCTAGGGATTTGCTCATTTTTATTTTGGTGAGCAAGGGATTTTGGTAGTGGTGAGAACCACTATTTATTTTTTTACTTTTGCTAATGGTGAAAACCACTTTTTATTTTGAATATTGTTAAGTGGTAAAAACCACTATTTATTTTCTCTCTTTGGATACTTACCCCAATTTGGTATGAAGCAAGGGATTTTGATTATTTTGGGTAAGGAGGAACTTGTCCTTTTATCAATTCTCAGCATTTTTGAACCATTCACATAGGGGGATGAGTGAGGTAAAATTTTCACTTAAGGTAACATAGACCACTTTGTAGGTTTCATATTTCCTTGTGCAATACTTGGATTTATTAATGTGAAAATGTGTTGGGATTTTGACATATACAAGGTACAATCTAAGCAGGATTCTACCTTCTAAAAATCATGATAGCTTTCTACAAAATCTGAAAAGAAAACTAGAGATGGCTGAGTGACCAAAAACCCTAAATATACCTTATGAACAATGGCTAAGTGAAGGGAAATAGACACATAGTATGGAATGTGGATGGAAATGATAAATATAATGTAAACAGGTGGTAAAAATGACCTTTGACAACATTGATTTTGATAGATGCCTAGTGTACATACCTAGTGCTAGACATGTATGATCAACTCTAAAATACAAAATGCAATGATGGGTATGCCTAATGCAAGTGAGTGTTATAATGCAATGATATGAAATGTAATGCAATGCAATATTTTTTTTTTTGATATTTTAATGATGTTTTTGGATTTTTGATATATATATATATATATATATGTATATACATTTGACCAATGGGCTTAATGAATGCCATTGGGGCTTTTGGGTGACCAAAGGGTTTATAGATACCTTTGGGGCATTTTAGGGTGACCAAAGGGCTTATAGACCACTTTGGAGCATTTTAGGGTGACCAAAGGGGTTATAGACCACCTTGGAGCATTTTAGGTTGACCAAAGGGATCATAGACCACCTTTGAAGCATTTTAGGGTGACCAAAGGGATCATAGACCACCTTTGGAGCATTTTAGGGTGACCAAAGGGGTCGTAGACCACCTTGGAGCATTTTAGGGTGACCAAAGGGGTCATAGACCACCTTGGAGCATTTTAGGTTGACCAAAGGGATCGTAGACCACCTTGGAGCATTTTAGGTTGACCAAAGGGATCATAGACCACCTTGGAGCATTTTAGGTTGACCAAAGGGATTATAGACCTTAGAGCATTTTAAGTTGACCAAAGGGGTTGTAGACCACCTTGGAGTATTTTAGGTTGACCAAAGGGATCATAGACCACCTTGGAGCATTTTAGGTTGACCAAAGGGATCATAGACCACCTTTGGAGCATTTTAGGTTGACCAAAGGGATCATAGACCACCTTGGAGCATTTTAGGTTGACCAAAGGGATCGTAGACCACCTTGGAGTATTTTAGGTTGACCAAAGGGTTGTAGACCACCTTGGAGCATTTTAGGGTGACCAAAGGGGTCGTAGACCACCTTTGGAGCATTTTAGGGTGACCAAAGGGATCATAGACACCTTTAGAGCATTTTAGGATGACCAAAGAGTTTATAGATACCTTTGGATGGACCCCCTATCTATAGATCCCCTATCTATAGGTTATCACAAGACTTGTGAGGGTGGTTGTGGTGGTGGTGGAATGACTGACGATGGTCTATGTGGGAGGTGATGAGCTTGCTCTTCAAGTGGAAAAAGTTATCACCAGATAGGATGTTGCACTAGGAACATACATAGATAGAACTCTTCTTCATCATCCAATGGGATGACCTGCTCGTGTTCCTCATCTAAACTTGGGTAATTTATGGGTGCTATACCATAGTCTAACTCATCATCCAATGTCCATTCATGAGGAGGACCTTGATCCTCTTCCTCACTATCATATGGAAGGGTATGTGAACCTTCACCCACTTCTTGAGATTGGGTAAAATCATGAGATAACCCTTGATCTATCATATTTATGGGAAAGTAATCTCCCAATGAGTAGACATGATTTGGATTAGCATAGGGATCACATGCAAGCTCATCCCTATAGTTCAGACCTAGGCATTCTAAACTCTTTATGAGGACATCTAAAGGTACCAGCTTATTGTGTCCCAAACTAGATTTATCATATGGTAATTGATATTGTGGATGGAAAGGAACATGAGTACCTTGTTCATATAACCCTAGACCATAGCCATGCCAATGGTAGTGATGTAGATATCGCAAGGCATAGTCAAGATTTGACATGTAATTTATATCCTCAGAGAAAGGTTCCTCATCTTCTTCTTGTTGAGGAATTGGTAATGTTCCATATTCAATACCCCCATATATAAAATTTATTTGATTGGGTGGTATACCTAGAGGTACGATGCTACCTATGGGGAGACGAGGTCATCCCATATCTTGCACCATCTCAATGGCTGGAACTATTGTGATGTTCCTCACTAGGTACTCTCCTAGACCTGTATTGGCTAAATGGATTGTAACCTAGGATGATGAAGGTGGAGGAGATGGAAGTGAGGTTTGAGATGACTCAATGTGTACCTCATGATATGGTTCCTCATATACTAGACTAGGAATCTCTTTCATAGAGATGGTGGAAATTATGGGAGGGATCTCATCAATTGGCCTCTTCGACATGTTCCTCTATGGAGGATTGGATGATGATGAAGGTTTTTTTGAAGGTGCCAATGATGATGATGGTATGGAGGAAGATGGTAATGGGGTAATGGAAGGTGATGGTGATGGAAGTGGACCCTGAATAGATGTGTTTAGTTGGAAGTCCACATGAGTCGATGGTAAGGTCGACTCGGGGATTTACTGCACCAAGTTGTAGTACTTAAAGGGCTCAAGGTCTACAAAGACTATGTGTACCTACCCTTCATAAGTATACTTTAGACATTGGTGAGCGATGGAGGGGACACACTTCATGTCCTGGATCCAAGGTCTACCCAGCAATATGTTGTAGGCCATTGCACCCTCCAAAACATGACATAATGTCGGTATAGTTTTGCATCCCACCTGAATGGGTAGGACTATAGTGTCGACTGTGGAGCATATCATATCATTGAATGCTCGGAGGGTGTAGGTGGATGCAACAACATGGGATGTTGGAAGTCCTAGATGTTTGAGAGCACTAGTGGTTATTATGTTACTTGATGAACCAATGTCAATTAAAACTCTCTTATATGGTGTTCCATTCACACATGCAATGATGTGTAGAGGAGGATCAACCACATCACTTGCTATCGATTTGAGTTCATGCTCATGGAACGTGATCACTAGTTCCTTACACTACTGAACGTGCCCCACAAAATTGATAAAGGAGTTAGACTCCTAGGGTTGCAGCTCAATCGACTTAAGAATATCCATAAGAGCTTCTCTATGAGGTGGAGATTGTTGAATAAGCTCGTATATGGAAAGTCTAGTCGATGTTGTTCGTAAGCTTTGAGCAAGCTTACTTTTTATTATCACCACTAGATGAGGTGGAAGGCTTTGCACTGGAGGTGGTGGAGGCTATGATGTTGATGGAATATCACTTGAAGCTGTAGGTGGTGCAACTTGACTTGGGTAGCATCTATTCCTGGTCACAATACTAACCATCCCGATGAACCCTTGTAGAGGGGGTGCCATCTTGACCTCATTCATTTGCTTGGTAGGAGCTACCTGTACCTCATGAGTGGGTAATGGGTCTTTGAAAACACCCATATATTGATTGCTTGTGGCGAGAGGATTATCCACTTGAAGGTCATTCCTCTCGATCATATCCTGCACTAGGTTTTTGAAACCATAGCACGTAGGCAAGTCATGCCCAATCTGCCTATGATATCTACAAAATAAATCTTCTCGACATCCCATAGGCTTTTGTTTTCCTATACTTAGGTCTATAGGCTTGATTTTTAGTAAAGTAATCACTTTGGCAGCCCACAGATGATCGAATAGGGAGTCCATTGACTTAGTGAAGGGCGTATACTATCGCCTAGGGTGACATTGCTAAATTTACCCCTGATTCGCTTGGGTATTATTATTGTAACTCGTAGGAGGAGGTTGGGCCTGATAATTTACCTTTTGAGGAGGTATTGCTTGCGTAGGCCCTAGGATATTGATGGCCACTTGATTGACCATTGTCGGCTTTTATGGCACTAGATTTCCCTTTGGATTCTTAGTCCACTCCTTATGAGGTTTTGAGATCTCCCCCTCTTGAATCTTAATCTCTTCTATGGTTCTAGCCTATGCTAGAGCATATTCAAGAGTGGGATACTACTAGAGTTGTAACAATAATGATATTGGTTTTAGACAACTCTTTGAAAACATTCGAGTCAACTCGAACACTAGAAATAGGTAGGGTAGCTTAGCTAGAAGTATTCACCACCTATTACCATAGTCTATGATAGACTCATATTCATATTGTTTTAACCTTGTGAGGTCGGTTAAGGTCACCTTTCTCTTGGTATTGAAGGTGAAATATTCCAAGAATGCATCTACAAATTATTCAAAGGTATAGATGTTATGCCTTGGAAGTTGATTAAACCACTCAATGGTTGGGCCAGAGAGGGTAATTAAAAATGTTCTCAGGAGTAATGCATCATTCTCCTAGATGTTGAAGCACTGGTTCATGAACCTAGTGATGTGCTCTTGTGCATCTTCCTCCCCCTTAAATCTATCTAATTTGGGCATTTTAAAATGCTCAAGGTATGGAGGGGAAGGTATAGATGGATGCAGTGGTTGACTATACAACTAGTGCAAGGTGGGATTTTGAAGCCCAGTCCCAACTGTCTTACTCTCTATAGTTTCCATGTGCTCAAGCAATGCTCGATACGCATCAGAGGATTTAATCTCCTCTTCTTTATTTTGGACCCATGGAGGGGGTGAGGAATGTTAAGCATATGTTGAGGTGGTTGATTGTCATCAACCATACCTCCAAAAGGTGCTTCTAGGTATTCCTCATCTTGTTCCAAATCATCATAAGCCCCGTAAGGTGTTTCTTGAATGGGCCTACAAGGAGGAACTAATGCTTGCTGAAGGTGATCTATGTTAGGCCTAGTAGGTAAGTTCTGATCAGGCCTAGGAGGTCGAGGTGGCAACATTTGATTAGGCCTAGGAGACCTATTTTTATGGAAAGTGGGTTGCCTCTGATGAGCCTCCTATCTATGCGTGCTTGGGGTAGGAACCCCATTGCGCAATGTTTCTTGAATCTGTTGTTCAAGCCTTTGTCTTTCTAAATGATGTCGATGATCTAAGAGATCCAAGCATTGTTTATCTAATCAAAGTTGATTAAACTTAGCTTGATGATCAACATACCTTTTGACTAGTTGGTTTATTTGTTCAGCTGTGTGAGGCCTATGTGCCCTAGCACTATTGCCCTGATACCTATCCTATTCAGGAGGATTTGTGAGGTCTACTATGAGTTTCCCTCGATTGAGAGAAGTCACATTTACTTGAGGCTCACTCCTAAACATATGTTCTTGATATTATGCTAGTGTAGAGGCACATCGTGCTTGCATGGAATGATGTAATTAAGGATAATCAAGATTCTCCTTAGGTCTTCCTTCATAAATGAGGAAGGGTAAGGATAGAATTGGCTCACCCAATGCGATGAGTATCATACTCATATTGATATTTATACTTTGGAGAAGGGTGATTTGAGAGTATAATATGATCATTTAGCCCCACCCTTGGTGTATAGTCTTGATCCTGCACACAAGTGTGCGAGGTAGACCAAGCAAGCATGCAAATGCATGGTATTGCTCTATGTGTAGGTGCCTCATTACATGGTTGCCTTTCTTGAAAGAAGGCATTTGCATTGTCCATACTTGGGAAAATAATTCCTAAATTAGGACCATAACCTATAGGGGTGTCCCTTGTAGGGGTCCCTTGAGGGCTAGGTTCCTTATCTAACCTTCTAGGACTTGGGAGAGTAGGTGGCCACCAAGGAGGTATAACCATGTCCTTGGGGTCAAATTGGAGATGATCCATATCTCCTTGCCTACTCCCCATAGTTTCAGCCCTTAAGTGGGCTTGGCTATGGGTATATACCATGACTACTTTTTCTAAACCCCTACATGATTATCTCCTTTACAAATTTTAATGATTCAAACACACAAAAATAGAAACACACAAGAATACAAATGTTTATCTCTTTTAAATATTAATATGTGTTCCTAAACTATTTAGTGTATTTTGATTTGTTGTTTTGTAAAGAATCTCTTTTCATGTGTTTGAATGTTGTTGATGTAATTCTCAATTGTTCAAGGGATTTCACCTATATACTCATAGCTCGAAAACCAACAATGAAATTTTAGTCATGTAAACCAACCAAAGTATGGAGATGAAGCCCATACCCGATCAAGGAGCACAGGTCCTACCAGTCCTCACCCATATTCACCATGGTCAATGATATACCTCTCCGAAGAGAGATACATGCTCTATTCCACAAGCTATGATGGTTCTTGGAGCTGGTATTGGCCAAAAATAAGGTTCGTAGGATTTGAGCCAATGGGTGGAGATGAAACCCACCATCGTTGAACTCTATTAGTGGTTGGGGATGAATTCCAACTCACTAACATTTAAAAGTGATGTGGTGTGTGTGGTTCCTTTTATAATTAATGAAAGTAAACAAAGTAGCATTCAATGAATTTTCACTAAATGCATAAGAAGCATTTTACTTTCAGAATTAGATGCATAAATAAATAAGGAACCTACAAAATATTTAGCCTATATGAAAACCTAACCCTTAGGTAGGTCACATGCAGGAAAACCACTCAAATGCATATCTAAGATTGTTCTTTTTCCTATTTTTCTTTTGTTTGTTATTTTGGAATTTAAGAAAGGGGAAATCTAGCTTTCAATCACCTAAGAAAAGACATGAAAAACTTCAATTTACCCTTTTCTGAACAACCTAAATACAAATTGAATGTTTAGGCACTTACCTTGTCTATTATGGAAGTTGTTGTTTCTAGAAATTTGTGCAGAAAACCCTTGGTTTTGTGGCCATCCCTGGGTGGGATGGCTACAAATTTGGGGGCCATCCCTAGGTGGGATGGTTGTTGTGGCCATCCCTGAGAGTTCCAATTAGGAATTCAGGGGTTGTTTCAGCCCAGAACGGCCAGAACCTGCAACATCCAAAGTGCAAAAACAAGGTAAAAATTAGCAAAAATTGAAAAGGAAAGGGACAAGGGTCCCACCATGATCACCACTAAAGAGCATGAAAAATGGCTCACCTAGAAAATGAAATTGAAATGCATCTAATGTTCTATTAAAGCATGCAAAAGAGATGATAAAGTAAACAAATAAGTGACAAATAAGTTAAGAAAAAGGGGGGTTCTCTTTGTATTTATTAATTTTTCAAATAAGAGGTTACAATACATCCCCTTGAGGGATTTTCAATTTGATACATTTCAAGTTACAAAGTTTGAGGGATCCAATCCCTCCATGAACTTATGGTGTGCTTTCAATGTTCCTCTCGCACTCACGAATATAGAGCTATACTTTGAGCTATCTTTCTTCAACTCCTTAGCTCCTCCCTCATGCACTGGAATATCTGTACCTACACACAAGAAATTGAAATATGTTAATAGCATATGTGTATGATGATAAAATCCATGAAATGCATGCAGTATTGAATATAAAAAGTGTATGCGACCAATCTAAACTACTCCAAATGACATGAAAACTTAGTATGATGTATATTATATGATTTTGTAAATATCTGAGTAGAAATCAAAGTGAGATTATGAGCAGAACCTATGGCCATCCCTAGGAGGGCCAACTAGGACTATAATCACAAAAACATTAATTGACATATCAAATCAACTCCAAATTCAACCAAAATTGAATATGATGCTAATATAATGCTATTAAATTGATCTACATATAAATTGGATCAAAATTGTGGGCCAATTCATGGCCATCCCTGAGAGTTCCAACTAGGATTGTTAACCATCCCTGGTGGGGACGACCACAAAATAGGGTGGTTTTTGCCACCAATTCCACTTGGATCTGGTCTAGAATCCTCCTAGGGGTGTTGTCATAAAATTTGGTAAATTAACTCCAAGGAATTGATAGGTTTTGGAAAGGATGAGCGTATTTGGGGATGCCTTGAAAATACCTTCGATTGATGAGGTTTCCAAGGGAAAATACGAGGGCAAAAGGTGAGGGAAAATATTGGTAGCACTTCATGGTCAATAATTGCAAATGTATCTCCTTTAAAATGAGTGCAAGCACTCCAATTTATAGCCCAAGAGGGAAAAGGGGGAAAAGGGGTAAGTTTGGGCATGCAAGGCAAGTGCCGCCACTTGTCAATACCTTTGCCATGCATAGGGTGGAAGAGGCTTCCCATTTGGGCCTCCAATTTGTAGTTCCTAATGGCCATGACAGCCTCCCAATCTATCATGAGTGATTGGGTGGGATAAATGGTAGAAATTGATTGCCATTTGTCCCACCCTTTGACTTTTGAGGGGTCTAGACCATGGTCATCCCACCCAGGGATGGTTGCTTGTGGCCATCCCTGGGTGGGATGACCATGAACTATGGTCATCCTGGGGTGGGACGACCATGGCTACATGGCCCAAAAACCTTCCAAAAGTGGGGTAAACCTTCCCAAAAGTGGTTGGGACCCCTAATTAACCCTTGAGGGTTGCCCAATGGGGCCATATGATGTCGATAAGAGTGGCACCTTGGTAGTCTTATCCGATTTACATGATTTTAGTGTCTATAAATACCCCTTTTTGAGATGTCTTGTGTGAAATAGAGCATGGAGCAAAAATAGATGACTAAATAATTAAATGATTAAGGTTATTCATTAACCTAACCAAATTTAGATGCCTCCATTATAGAAAGAGCATACATTCTTGGAATCCTTGTTTTTGACATAATTGAAGGATTGATTTCAGCCACCTTGCAATCACATTTTTGGGGCTTTAGGGTATACTTGGTCTTGGTTCCTTGTTTCACTTATAAGACTTTTTCTGGGTAAATTACCAAGGCTTCAAGGAGACCAAGACTTTGTTTTGTTGAATTTGCTGAATTATTTGCCCCAACATGGGCATGAAAATTTGTCTTTGGCAATGATTCTTTTGAATGTATGCAAGTTGCACTTTTGAGTGTTTAAGTGTTGATTTTGATTGTGAATTCGTTATTATGACTACTCCCTCAAGCGAAGAGTTGATGTGGTCATGGCCAATGATGAAGAAACGAGTCGCTTGATGAGTAGTTCTCACCTAGTTCACCGTGGTCAATGATATACCTCTTCGAAGAGAGATATGTGCTCTATTCCACAAGCTATGATGGTTCTTGGAGCTGGTTTTGGCCAAAATAGGGTTTGTAGGATTTGAGCCAATGGGTGGAGATGAAACCCATAATCGTTGAACTCTATTAGTGGTTGGGGATGAATTCCAAATCACTAACGTTTAAAAGTGATGTGGTGTGTGTGGTTCCTTTTACAATTAATGAAAGTTAACAAAATAGCTTTCAATGGCTTTTCACTAAATGCATAATGAACATTTTACTTTCAGAATTACATGCATAAATAAGTAATTAACCTACAAATATTTAACTTATATGAAAATCTAACCATTAGGCAGGTCACATGCAATTAAACCACTCAAATGCATATCTAATATTGTTCTTTTCCTATTTTTCTTTTATTTTCTACTTAGGAATTTAAGAAAGGGAAATCTATCTTTCAATCATCTAATAGAAGACATGAAAACATCAATCTATCATTTTATGAACAACCTACTTGCAAATTGACTGTTTAGGCACTTACCTTACCTATTTTGGAAGTTGCTATTTCTAGAAATTTTTGTATAAAACCCCTAGTATTTTGGCCATCCCTTGGTGGTACGGATGCAAATTTGGGAGTCATCCATAGGTGGGATAGTTGTTGTGGTCGTCCCTAAGAGTTCCAATTAGGAATTCAGGGGTCATTTCAGCCCAAAACAATCAGAACCTACAACATCCAAAGTGTAAAAACAAAGCAAAAATTAGTAAAAACTAAAAAGGGACAAGGGACAAGGGTCCCACCGTGATCGCCATTGAAGAGTTTGAAAAATGGCTTACGTAAAAAGTGAATTTGAAATGCATATAATGTATTATTAAAGCATGCAAAAGAGATGATAAAGTAATAAAATAAGTGATAAATAAGTTAAGAAGAAGGGGGGTTCTCTTTGTATTCATAAATTTGTCAAATTTGAGGTTACAATACATCCCCTTGAGGGCTTTTCAATTTGATACATTTCAAGTTACAAAGTTTGAGGGATCCAATCCCTCCATGAACTTTATGGTGCACTTCCAGTGTTCCTCTTGCACTCACGAATATAGAGCTATCTTTGGGCTATGTTTCTTTAGATCCTTAGCTCCTCCCTCATGCATGGAATATCTATACCTACACATAAGATATTGAAATATTTTAATAGCACATGCATATGATAAAAACCATGAAACGTATGCAGTTTTGAATATAAAAAGTGTATGGTGTTAGATTTAAAGTGCACTATGCCTTCATCTTGACACTTGTCAGTTTCACTTGACAAGTGTCATGTGTTGAATATAGTCTTATGCCTATATATTGTAACCATTTTTATCAATAATATAATCCCTTAAGTTTTCCCTCCCGACATTTGGTATCAGAGCTCCAGGCTTTCTCTGGCCTTGTGATCTTGAGGGGGGATTTCCCTCAGGAAATTCCCCCCTCATCCTTTCCCCCTATTTTTTTCCAAGCCTAGGGAGTATGCTCTCCATTTTAAAAAAAATGGATCAGAAACCAGATATCTTGAAAGAAAAAGAAAAAAAAAGATTCATGGCTGCCCCCAAATATTTTTTTAATGATCCATTTTTTCCCATTTATTCTTCTGTTTGGAACAGTGGACCGCATTCTCTTCACCTCTTGAGCACCTATCAAAGCCCATCGAAGCACAGTAGCATTTTGATAGTCTTAAGTTCTCTATTGGGAGACGGCGGGTCAACCCAGGCGCCATCACAATCGCTGCCGTTGAGCGCCCCCGCCGGGTGGTCAGGCTTTGCATGTCGAGAAAATAATACCCTATAGATGTGTAATGTTACAAGAATGGAGGACTATGATGGATGTATGTCACATAGTGGAGGACTGTTATTTTTTTGTAGTCATGAATTTTTTCGAGGAATTTTTTTGGATCACGCATGATCCAGATTTGCCGAAATGCCGAAATGCCATTTGTAGAGCGGGCATTGGAGCCTTCAAATAGGGTGAAGAGTATTTGCTATTGCTATTGGGTATGAAGGGTTGCTATTGGGTTTGTTGTGGGGATGGATAGTATATTATTTATACTGCTCTTGCATGGAGGAACATATCCTTTGGATCTGATCTTGAGTTTGTCTGGGCATCAGATGGAGAGTATGCTATTCGAGAAAGCACATCTAAGATTAAAATTTTTAGTAAAACATTTCAGGAAAGGAAAAGTATTTGCCCAACATTTTCTACTGAGTCTATCCATGGTGGAGCCTTGTTGGCGATTCTATTTTTTGTTCACAGAAATCCATTGTGTGAGGGGCCGTTGACCTCAGAAAAGGACAATATGACTCTAATGCTATTAAGTACTCTACTTCCTTTGGTTCATTTGCCTGAATCAGAGGTTTGTGTGTACATTCTATAGGTGTATAGAAAACTGCAATGGGCTTCTTTTTGGCCATGGGATTATTCTCAGCAGCTTTAGGAGCCATTATTGATGACGTTCCGATTTCTCTTCAAAAAGCATAGATCGCGAGATCGATTCCGACAGATGACACCTCACGGAGCTCTCGATTGAACGCAGCAGCCAATTCCACCACGAACGCAACTTCTACAGAGAATATGACTGCCATGGATTTCCACATGGAGGGTAACTTGGTTTCTAGATGGCTGAAAAAAAAAAAAAATAACCTGATGGCGATGGAGAAGCATATGTTGGATGCCGAGTACAGGCTCTGCGGTGAGGTGTATGAAAAAATTGGGCCCGACATATAGGTGGGGTGCTTTGGACAGATTGCGCAGAAGAACATTGTTCATGATTAACGCCCACTACTGATTCGCAGAGAGCGGGCGAGCGGAAGATCATAGCCAGACAGTTCGAGTCATGGCGATGACTCTGGCACCTGGTTTATCCCACAAGTTGAAGAAGGTTCTGGAATCTCACATTGATTTCCCTGATTGTAGCATCCACACATGCCAGTGCGCGTGATGGCGGAGGTGAAAGCAATGGATACGATGATGGTTCTCACTTTGGTGGTGGCTCTGGTTGCATAAGTGTCGTAAACTGGACGTGGCATAGCATGGTATAGGAGATAAGGCCCCACGATGAATTGGGCAGTTTGGATCGAAGCATTCTGCCGTCGAAGAAGGAGAATTTAATGGCCGTGAAGACGGAACTGGCGGTCGTTAAGTGGAGACTGAGCACGTCGGGCGATGTGTGTAGAGTCTTCTACAACACAATATTCTGAGCGCGCCGAGCAGACCTTGACAAGTGGCAAAATCGGGCGGTTTGCTACTCTATGGCACCGCGTGAAGCTGTCATCGAATGGAGATATTTTCTGCCGTGCTCTTCATTTGAATGTTTTTTTTTAATTCCTCTTTTAAATATTGCTTCATAAATCATGGGTGGGGCCCTTTATTTAAAACCTGAAACATTTCAATTTTTAATAAGTAAGGGGGCATCTTATAAAAAGTATAGAAAGCCACAATGTAATGGGGGAAGCAATTTATAAAGTATGGGGGCATGTTATTATTAAAGTGGAAGGAGACCACTTTGATTTTTGAGTCTATTTTTTATTTCGCCATAGTGCGATGCCAGGAATATGATATTCCTGAGGTTTATTTTGCTGCCTTAGAGAGGCATGATGTTATTTTTCCACATGATGAAGGCCCCTTTGATGGTGGAATATAGGGGTATTTATAGTCGTTGGAAACGGTTTTCCATGACAGACACAATGGTGGTGTCATATTGTAATTTTGAGGCTGTTTCATTTGAGTTTTTTAGCCTCAAAGTTTTATACCTTGGAGTGCACTCTCGGTTGTACTCGACACTCCCAAGGTAATTTTATATGTGATCCTTGTACCTAGTGATCTTTTCTATACACTTGGCGAATGCAACGGTTGGTTACCCATGCATTTCGGTGGTATGACATGGTCACCATAAGGACACTTATACTAGGGACTACAGACAAAGACACCCTAGTCTCTATCCGAGGTTTTTTTTAATCTACTTCTGAAGACTACAGATGAAGACACTTCAGAAGATTCTCTTCTTTTCTTCTTCTCTCCTCCTATTTTGATCTATGGCTCATTTTATTGTATTGAGTGCATTTTCGGCAGAGACCGACACTCTTATATGGCTCGTTTTTCCTTTGTATTAGGTGCATTTTTGATAGATACCGACACCTTCTAGATTGAGTTCACCATAAAGAGAGATTTGATATTTATGGTGAATCTAGTCAGTGACCTACGAGAGGCAACATCCTCTGAGGATGACCTACAGAGGCAACAGACCCAGAAGTGGCTAACCCTGAGGCACCCATGATGACCCCAAGGCACTTAGACGGCTGACCCAGTGGCAACAGACCCATGGAAGTGGCTGACCCTGAGGCAACAGACCGAGATGTATACATAGTGAATCTAGCATTATTCACAGTTGGAGAGCCAAGAGCACAGAGCATGAGCCTAGACCAAATCAGCAATAAGCGAGGATGATAGGTTGTTTTGAGAAGTCAACATTAAGGGGGAATGTTACCTAATGTTGACTTGCTTTGTTTTTTCTTTAGTTAGGATAGTGCACTTTAAGGGGGAATGTTAGAGTTAAAGTGCACTATGCCTTCACCTTGACACTTGTCAGTTTCACTTGACAAGTGTCATGTGTTGAATATAGGCTTATGCCTATATATTGTAACCATTTTTATCAATAATATAATCCCTTCAGTTTGATTACTCCTAACATATGGCACCAATCTAAAATACTCCAAATGACATGAAAATTTAGTATAATGTCAAATATATGATTGTGTAAATATCTGAGTAGAAATCAAAGTGAAATTATGAGTAGAACCTATGGCCATCCCTGGGAGGGCCAACTAGGACTGTAATCACAAAAACATTAATTGACATATCAAATCAACTCCAAATGCAACCAAAATTGAATATGAGGCTAATCTAATGCTATTAAATTGATCTACATAGAAATTAGATCAAAATTGTGGGCCAATTCATGGTCATTCTTAAGAGTTCCAACTGGGCCTGCTAACTATCCTAGGGGGATGACCACAAAATAGAGTGGTTTTTGCCATCAATTCCACTTGGATCTAGTCAGTAATCCTCCTAGGTGTATTTTCATCAATTTGGTAACTCAATTACAAGAATTGATAGGTTTTGGAGAAAATGAACGTATTTGGGGATGCCTTCAAAACGTCTTTGATTGACGAGGTTTCCAAGGGCAAATACAAAGGTAAAATTTAAGGGTAAATATTGGTAGCACTTCGTGGTAAATAATTGTAAATGTATCTCCTTGAAAATGAGTGCAGGCACTCTAATTTATAGCCCAAGATGGCAAAGGGAGTAAAGAAGTAAGTTTGGGCATACAAGGCAAGTACCACCACTTGGTAATGCCTTTGCCATGCATAGGGTGGAAGAGGCTTCCCATTTGGGACTCCAATTTGCAAATCCTAATGGCCATGATAGCCTCCCAATATTTCATGAGTGATTGGGTGGGATAAATGGCATAAATTGATTACCATTTATCTTGACCTTTATCTTTTGAGGGGTCTGGAACATGGTCATCCCATATTGGTATGGTTGCTTGTGGCCATCCCTAGGTGGGATGGTCATGAACTATGACCATCGTGGGGTGGTAAAATCATGGCTATATGCCCCAAAACCTTCCAAAAGTGGGGTAAACCTTCCTAAAAGTGGTTGGGACCCCTAATTAACCCCTAAGGGTTGCTCAATGGGGTCATATAATGTATACATTAGTAGTATTATCCGATTTACAATATTTTAGTGTCTACACCACTCACCCAACCCTAAAATTTCTATCAATACCCTTGGCCATGGCCAAGTGAGGGGAGCCCATTTTGTGCTAAGTACATGTTGCCAAAATATCCACTCACCTTGCCTTAGCCTACTTGATCAAAACTCATAGCCCTCAACCACATCCCAAGGCACCCATAAATCCACTATTGCCCTTTTTGAGCTCTCTAGTTTTTTATTTAATAGGCACAGTATCAATACTACCTCCCTTGAGATGATCACAACCCCTTATTATCGCCTCCCTAGAGATGATATCTCCTCTATCACAAAACATCAATAGAAAAAATATTTTTGGTGACTGTCACATGCTATAATAGGTATATACTTTGTATTTTATGCATTTTGGTTCCATTTAATAGAAGTTTTATTTCATTGCACTATGGTTTACATATTACTTGAACAAAGGCCCAACCTAGGTGGGCCCATATTGTTTATTAACTTCTCTTTGTTGGTTGTGTGTAGGTATACCACTCTTCAATAACATTCCTTGGATATTTCCACACACTTACGCATACATCGTTATCTCCCGATCACAATCTATTGTGGGAGAGAAGCATATACTGAAGAACACAAGCTTATACTAAGAGGGAGGGTGAACTATATAATACCACTTTTTACTTTTCTTTCACAAACAATATTAAATAGTATATAAATTGTAATATCAATAGTAGTAATCAAATCAATGCACAAATCACCATACACAATAGAGACACCAATTTAGCATGGTTCACCCAATGTGGGATACTCCACGGAGAAAATATTTCACTAAAATTTTCTCAACAAATATCTTGGGAATCCTTTCCCTATTACAATATTTATGGACATCTATATAAAGGATACACCAATCCCCTAATCAAACTCATGGATATCTATCCACAAGAGACACCAATATCCTCAACTAGTTTGTGGATCTCTATCCACAGGAGAACTCCTTCTTCTCTGCTCTAGCTGGTGATCTTCTAGAAGAACTGATTCCTCCACTACATTGGATTATGGATATCTATCCATTGAAGACTATTTTCCTCACTTAGAATACCTATCCTCATTGCCCTAGCTAATGGACCTCTATCCACTAGAAATTGTTGTCCTCTATTCTATGTTACATCCAAAGCTTGATTTTAGCTCTATCTCAAATTTACACTAAACACAATCCTTTGGTCTAGCACAAATATACTCAATATCTATCCTCAAATATGCACTAAACACAGTCCTTCAATCTAGCACAAATCTGCTCAATCTCTATCCTCAAATATGTACTAAACACAATCCTTCGATCTAGCATAAATCTGCTCAATATCTATCCTCAAATATGTACTAAACATAGTCCTTTGGTCTAGCATAAATATGTTCAATATCTATCATCAAATCTGCACTAAACATAGTCCGTAGGTCTAGCACACATTAGCCCAACCTTTATCCTCAAATCTGCCTTCAAGCCTTAACACACAACTTGATCCAATCATAAATCAACTCTACTAGAGCTGCCACAAATCTTAACACAAGGTTTGAACAAATCAATAAATCAACTCTACTTACAAGTATACTCAAAGACTTGTCTCAAATATGCTCAACATGTTCTCACTAGAATTTGTCTAATCTTCTCAACAAGTCTTCACAAAGACTTACCTCAAATATATATTGTAAGCTTCCACAAAATCTTACACAACTCAACTCAATAGATCACAAAAGCCTCTTCAATCACATAAACAATTTTCACATAGAATCTTGTTTTAATCTCATAGAAACATATAGAGAATGGTTATAGACTCAATATATTTCACACTCACAACCACTCAATCACTGACAATATCTTTCTCAAATCAATTTAGAATATAGAACAATTTGTTTCATAGAACTTGAATTATCACTTCAACACTTCCAATTGACTAGGCTCAATCAACTCCACTCAATCAATCACTCAATGAAACACTCCTTTCTTACTAACCCTAGTCCAAGCATGTAAACACTCACTCAAGTATTTCAAATAATGCTTATCAAATAATCTCACATAAAATGATACTCATGATCTTGCACAAACCCTAGTTCAATATAGTTCTCAACTTCACATAACAATGATACTCATGATCTTGCACAAACCCTATTCATACATATGAAGGCTGATTCAATGTTTCCAACAATGCTTATCAAACAAGGTTTTTATCAAATTCCACTCAGAAAAACCTTTAACAATCAAACTCAACAATGTGTATCAAACAACCCTTTTCACTCCAACTTAGCATTCACAACATCCAACAATCACTCTCAAGGATAATGTGCCCTTACCTCTTTGTTTGAAAAATATTTGACCTCAAACACCTATCTCAATCACAATCAAATCTTTGTCAATTTCAAAGGTTAGATAGTAAAGTATTCTCAATCATTCACTCAATTTTATCCCTCAAGATATTTCACCATACATAGCAATAAATCTTTATTACACCTTAAAATCTCCACACTTTGAAATACAAGCCAAAAATTTGTGTAAAGAAAATAATCACAATAATTTTCTTTATAAACCCTTATCTCTTTAACACATCGTAGCTTATCTCAATAAAAAATATAATTCCCTTTTTCAACCTTATAACTCCTATTTAAATTCACTTTATTAAAAATCACAATAAAACAATTTGTCCTCAAAATCTTATAACTCCTATTTCAATTCACTTTTTCAGAAATCACAATAAAATAATTAACCCTCATAGACCTGACCTTATAACTCCCCCTTAGTAAAAATCATTCATGCCACCTTTTAAACCTTAGAAGCAATTTAATATTTAAAAAATTAAATACCTTGATCTCGATGGGATTCGAAACCTCGCTTGTGCCTTCTATAGCACCCTAGTCGTGGCCCATGTGCCATGTCATCTAGGCACTCACCTTGGCACCAAAAGTAACCTCGTGCACCTTGAATATTCCCTTGGCACCCAAACCAAAAACTCTAACACATGTACCTTAGCAAAAATCTACTGTCGGGTTTTGATCATGAAACCTTCCGCCTACAAGTGCATTTAGCCACAGTCGCCTGCCGTTGGTCCAACTGCCATGGTTGGCAACAAATATCCAAGCATATTCCCTCTATCTATTCGTTGACTACCATGTTTTCAAAACTTTATCCTCTTATCTTCCATGCAATTCGTACAAATCACATGCAGTTCGATTTGGATTTATTAAAAGGATAATGTTTTCTCTCCAATGCATATGGTATTAATATGAAATTTTGCTCTCCATTTTAACATGTCGACAGGTGGAAGGGATACTCGACGTCGACATATTGACTTTGCTTGCTTGCCCTTTGTAACCTTAACCTGAGGGTTATTAAATTAAATCATAAACTAATTTATAATTAACTTAATAAATTTAAAGTTAATTAAATTAAATTATAAATTAATATAATAAAATTATTATAATTAATTTAAATCTTTAGGTCTCAACCTTAGACCTTTAATATTATAATACAAAATTATAATATTATTTTCTCGAGCCTTCCTTTTGTTCTTTAGACCTCATATTTTCCTTAGTCCTAGAAGTAATATTTCTCTTGCACTGATTATTGAAATTGACTCCTGACATTCTTCCTTTTGTACTGCTCACTGAGACTAACTCTTGACATCAATGACAACAAATATTGCTCAAACTTCCAACAATCTCCCCCTTTATCATTGATGGCAACCCATTTATATTTTACCATTTCATTTACCTCTTTTTGTTCTGATCCACTGAGAAGCTACTCCCTCTGATTGAATGCTCTCCCCCTAACTGAATGCTATCTCCCTAACTCAAATCTCTCCCCTTTGTCATCAATGGCAAAGGGTCACCTTTGGGGCTTGGGGCTAATAATGAAACTCTTATCTTATCCCCTCCCCTACCTCCTTTTGAGGTGGTTAATTTTGGGGTGGGAGTATTTCTACTCCTAGAAAGCACTGATCTTTACCTTTGTCCACTTTCTTCCTCATCCGATCCTTCTAATTCCTCTAACTATTCATGTTCCTACTTGTCTTTGGAATTTTTGCTCTACACCACTTTGTTGTATGTCCATAATTATTGCACTTATAATGCTTAATGTTGTTATTCCTTGGATGTGCAAATGTCTTGGGATTTCTCCTAGTGAAGCCATATCTATTCCTATCATGAACCCTGCAATTCACTACCTTGTGACCAAACTGATTACAAGAGTAGAAATACCCTTGAAAAATATACCTATTTTTGAAATTTCCATATTCCTGTTTTCCATGTGTCCTGCACTATGTATCCTTGTACCCAAAATTATGACATGAGAAGCATTATCCATTGAAACTGCCTTGCATTGACCTCATTGGTCTCTTAGTTTCTTCTTCCCTGTGTTGCTTCCTGTTCCATATGTTCCTCATTTGTGTATTGTTCATTTCCTTGTTGAAATTTCTATTTTCTAACTCATCCTCAAAAGTCTCACTTTCTCTTACACTCTCTTCTTCTGAAGTTTATTATTCTTCAGAACTTGAGATTGACTCCTCTCCTTATTTTTTTTGTACCTATTCAAAAACAAGTCCTATTTTGTTTGACGAAGATCTTTGTACTTTGATAATCTTATCCAAGTTCTTTGAACTTCTTCCAAACCTGTGTAACCCGTCCTTAGACTATTTTACTTATTTCCTTAGTAGAGCTACCTCATGCAATATTTAACATTATAAAACCTTTGCTTCTAACTTCTTTTTGAATCTCCTTGTCTTAGCTATTGATTTAGTTAGATCCTCTATAAGATTTTCTTTCTCTTCATCACATTATTGAAATTTAAGCTTGATTTTTTAGTTTTGCTTTCTTACCTCCCTTAATGCATTAAGGGCATGAATAATATCACCCTCAAGGTCAACTTATCCTCTCTCTAATTCTTCCTCTATTTGTTTACCTTTGGGATTATCTTTATTCCTTTCTAACTTGTCTTCTATAGAATCACCTCCTTCTTCCTCTAATTCCAAGATCAGATTCCCTTCTGGTCCTTCAAGTGTATCTTCATATTCATCACACTAAAACTAAATCCATTCCTTGTACAACTATCTTCAATATGACCAAATTTACCACATCTTAAACTCTTGAGAATTATTGGTGACCTTTTTCTAACCACTTCCTTTTCTTTTCCCAAAAATAGAACTTCATCTTGTTCATTATCTGAGGAACTATCATCACTATCACTTGAGCTCTTAACTACCTTATCTGCATAGAAACTCTTCTTATACCTGTGGAAAAACTTCTTTTATTGTGTACCTTATCCATCCCTATTTTTCTTTTGGTACCTGTGCTTTCCTACATCCCTATTATCATGATCATGTTTCTCATCACCATTTCTATTTCTAGCTTCTAGACAATCATATGCATAGTGACCATATTTTCCACACTTAAAACATCTAACTGATTTTAGACCTTATATACTTTCTTCAGTCCTTGTTGCTTTTGCCATAATTTGCTTCTTCATCACTGGATAACTCATTGCTTGAATCTGACTTCTTACACTTAGTCTTCTTAGTGTCTTTCAATGCTACTTCTTTCTGGGGAATATTTTCCTCTTTTATTCTTATCTTAAATGTTGTGAGAATGCCATGTAATTCATCCCTTGTCAAAAGATCAATATATTTTGACTCTTCTATTGCTGAAATATTTTCACTAAACCTTTTTGGGAGTGACCTTATAATATTATCACATACATCAGGTTCTTGAACTTCAAGCCCAAGTCCTTACATAGAGTTAAAAACCTCATCCACACGAAGTATATATTCCACAATTTTTTTTCATCCTTTATTTTTAGGTCTTCAAATCCCTTTTGGCATTTTTATCTCCTTCGTATATGTCTTGCAACTTATCCCAAATTTCATTTTCTTATTTGGAATGCATAATATTTATAAACTCTATTTCATGCAAGCCCTTTTGAATTGCATTCATTGCTTTTGATTTTTAATGATGTAGAATATTACCATATTTATCTATAGGTGGAGTTGCTGGTCGTGTGTATCAATTTTCAACTACTTTCTGTATCGCTCCAAATTTTTCACATCCCTACCTTCAGGCTATAGGATCCGTGCCCGGAAGGAGGATGGGAAAAGGATGGCACGGTACCTCGGATTGAGAGGCCTTGCGAAGGTCCCGCCTCTCAAGGGAGGTGTATTATGGTGATTTTTCGACGGATGGTGGGTTCACCAGGAAACATTTAATGGCAGTTTCCACGCCTAGGTTGGGAATGTGTTTTGTGTGTTCAATTTTATCCTTAAACATCCATATCCTAGGTTTGGCCAAAATGCGTCTAAGTTATTCTATATGAAGATGCAGATTAAATGAATACAGAAAAGCAGATTAGGACAGAAAAATAGAGAAATTAAGCAAGATTAAAAATCATACCTGATCCGGATGTCTGATGAAGATTCTGATTCTTGAAGCAGTCAGGATCGCCTCTGATTTGACAGGATCATCTGCTATCAGACAAGATCGTCTGAGATCTGACGAATTCATCAGACGAATTCGTCAGAGACCTGCAAACAGAGAAATAGGTGCAAAACACAGAAAATACAACAATGCTAACAGAGGGAAATAATGTAAAATGACAATAAGAACATCAAACTGAAAACTATAAACAGAAACATGAATGCATCATATTGATTAAATAATAATTATGACTTAATTATGCATTTGATCTAGATGGGTGAACTCCAAGATGCAAGATAACATAAAATAACAAATAAACTAGCTAATTGCAGAACAAAACAACAGATTGAAGAGAGGAAAATGCAAACTTTGGGCATTGATTGCCTCAATGTTGACTGCAGTCGAAATCATCTCGCATTGGTACGAAATCGTCTCTGATTCGACAGGATCGCCTCCGATCTGAACAGGATCGTCTGCGACGATGTAAGCTTGCTCCGGCTGAAAAACACTAAGGTACCTGCAACAAAATTTGAATAGAACTAATGCAAATAATAATTTAGGATGCTTTAATGCGTGTGAAGTCAGTTTACAGAGAATTTCAGCCAGGGGGGTGCTAAGGGGAGGGCTTAGGATTAAATAAGCTTAGGAGGGAGGTTAGGAGGTTGGAGATCATCCCTATTTGGGAGATCTCCAACGGGGAAGGGTCTCTAACGGCGCAGACACGCTTCTACCCGGATTAGAGACGTCGTTGGAACAGAAGCTAATTGTGCAAAATCAGTTTTGGGACAAGATCGTCTGGACGTCCTAGCCCAGACGAAATCGTCCGATCTGAGGCGATATCGTCTGATCGGCGACGATATCGTCAAACGGTCAAAACAACCTCTAAAAATGGCGCGGGAAAGGAGGAAACGGATTACACGGCGGTTAACGGGCGGTTTGGGAGGTTAAAATTTGAATTTGAATTATTTACTAGAGTAAATGTAATTATTAAGGTTTTACTGCGCCAATTTTAGGGTGCTACATTTTGCCCCCTCTTTAGCGAATTTTCTGAAGAAAATGCGTTAAAGATGAGTTCTTCTCGATCTACGAGAAAGCAAAAAATTATTCCCATTTTTAGGCGACGATTCTTGGTCGAATCGTACGACAACTTACTATGGTGCCCCCTCCGTGTTTTTACCCAAATCGAACGTTTGAGGTAAAAACGCGGAAAAGCAAAATTGTTTTTAATTATTTTTGAATAAAATTAAGAAAAATAGGGTAAAACCCTAATTCATTTTTATTGTTCATTTTTTGGTTTTTAGAGCTCTGCAAGCAAAAATGGTGGAGACAACGCACAGATCGACAGAGGTCCGGCGCGGGCTACGGGTAAGAGTCTAAACTTAGCTTAGAATGCTTGAATTTGAATTTACATGCTTGTTAGGTGAATTTTGATCAATTTTTGAGCATCGCGGCCATTTTTGGGCCGTCGACGTCGTCGGGACGAAATCGTCCCGATTTCGATGAAATCGTCTCAAGTTCGTCGATTTCATCTAAGGGCGAAATCGGTGAAAGGGGGACGATTTCATCAAATTAGGGACGATTTCGGCTTGTGAAATCGGAGACGATTATGCTCAAATTGGGGACGATATAGTCCAATTGTGGACGATATCATCAGTTGTATAAAATTGAACTTATTTTAACTTGCATTTTTAATTAATGATTTTTTATTAATGATTTGTTTTTTATTGTTGTTTATGTTGCAGAGAGGTTTGCTAAAGAGCAGAGAATGGAAGTACGGGGGGTTGAGAGATGACTTGGCCGCTCTAACATAGGCAGAGCGGGATCAGCTGGCACAAGCTGGCTTACAACATGTGGCAGAAATGCCACAAGTGTCTACAGACATGGGGCTACTGACAGCCCTGGTAGAGAGGTGGTATCCGGGTTCTTCTTGTTTTTGGCTACCGATAGGGGAGATGACTCCCACACTGGAGGATGTATGGAGGATTCTGAGAATCCCCATACAAGGACGGTTGATCACTCCTACGGCCAATCAGGGCCATGCTATGATGCGGTTGTGTGGTGACCCGAGCTTCGCCCTGGAGAAGGGCAGAGTTAACATCGAGGCGCTACGTCGGATGCATGGGGTATCTAGACTCACACAGGTTTTGGCCAGAGTGGTTGGTGGACTTCGCTGTGCCACCAGAGTGGGTGCAGGGTACCATGGGTGCTAGTAGATGTGATCTGTGACATGCGAGACCATGGCTACAGATTCTCTTGGGGCAGTTTTGTTCTATGTCGGCTGTACAGGATCCTGCATGGGGTCGTGTACAAGGGCGGCCGATGTCTGGTGATGACATCGCTTCTACAGGTTTGGTGCTGGGAGCACATTGCAGTGCGGAGGCCGATAGGGCTTCCTTTGATAGGGATTGATGGGGAGAGGCCCCGAGTTTTCTACTGGTGGCTCCGGAGAGGGTCACAGCGGCGGATTGACCTACCGATGTCCCGGAGACTACTGGATGACCTTGTCCCGGACCAGATCACCTGGAGGCCATGGAGAGAGCACCCAGGGTGGGCCGAGGATGGACGAGGAGCTGGCTCGCATCAGGCGAGTCTGCTGGCTGAGGATGGAGAGGGGAGAGGTGGAGCTCCACCGCTACGATCGAGTTTTGTGACAGTTCGGTCTACAGCAGGGGATCCCATCTCTCAGGGATTACGAGTTTTCTCGGACTATCCGGGATAACACCACGGTGAGCGGGGCTCCAGATATGCAGCGCTTCTGGAGTCAGGACTCGAACGATGCCCCCATTCAGCTAGTGGATGGGGACGATCGAGGGGTAGCCGATGGCTATGATGCCTAGTACGTAGGCATCCACCCTCCTTGGATGATGAGGGCTCAGGGTTCGATACACGTGGTTGTGCATCAGATAGGGAGGCGATACCGAGGCGGCTATGGAGGTGGCCCGGGGTCATCGAGAGGAGAGAGCAAAGGAGGCCATAGGCGCAGGAGAGGCCGCGACAGTGGGAGAGGAGGGCGGAGAGACCCCCTTCTCCATAGAGAGAGAGGCCACCATCGCTCGATAAGGGCAAGGGTGTCGACACTAGGGAGAGTAGCGAGACAGTGACTCTTCGAGTGGAGACAATCCATCTCCAGGCACAGGTGCAGACCCTACAGGAGGAGGCTGCACGACATCGAGCTGAGGTGACACAGCTCAGAGATGAGATTGCATGCCTTAGAGCACGAGGCGGAGGGGCGAGCACTGGGGAGCTGGCACGGGCTATTGCCCAAATCACTTTCTATCAGACATTATACTATCAGATGGTGCCAGAGGAGGATAGACTACCACTGCCAGCTAACATCGTAGATCCGATCCGGATCGGGTCGTCGAGGACTTCGTCCCGATCGATGACTAGGACTCGCAGTACCACTCATACTGCGATGGGGCCACCTCGTCCACCTCAGGGCGGGGGAGGAGATGAGGCTGAGAGCTCGAGGGGTTCTCGAGGCTAGACTACTGCATGACATTGCATAGATTGATATGATAGTATTTATTATTTTTTGATATAGAGGATTGAGTATGCCGAGGTACAGATTGTGGCATACCAATCCAATTTTGATATGATGTATATATATTTGTGATATATATATGAGATGAGATATGTTTTTGATCATATGACTTGTGTCTTATGTACTTTTATGATGCTTTTAATGTTTTAATTGATTAATGTGATGATTCATGTAATTATGTCATTGGAAATATTATGGTTTGAATGTCATGCTGTAAGATTTTAAATGAAAGAATCTGATGTAACAAATTGGTTGTTTGATGTGATGTGATAAAAGATAAAAAGAGACTTCTAACAATAATTTCAAAGGACATTGTCGCTATTATAGACCATTTCATGGAGTCGCCGCTCACTCGGTCGTCAAGCTAATCCCAGTATAGAAATATTGTTTAAAAAGTAAAAGAGTGCTTAAGAGACTGTCTTAAGACTTTGGTGCAATGGTGCAAATGATGATGATGATGGTTTGTTTTCAGATTTTCATAAAAATAGTATGCATGAAATAATGTTAAAATGATTTTTGCTAGGCATAAATTCCTAAGTGTGATAAATTTTTTGGATAATTCCCTAGGAATTATACCATCATTGCAAAATTGAAGGTTGACATAATGACATGAAATAGTGATAATGTGCATTCTTTTTTGTTTTGAAAACATAATTGTATAACAGAATGATTTAAGTCATATGGTTTTCATGATTTTTAAATAGATGGGGAATAAAAATTGTTACAATGGTTTGCGCTAGGCATAGAATATGTAGGTATAGACTTATACCATCATCGCGAAATCCAAAAAAAGATAGTTTTATTGCATGATTGATTTTTGATAAACAGAAAATATGAAGAGGAAGACTTGTGCTAGGCATAAAATTCCAATTTTGGTTTTAGAACTATACCATCGTCGCGAAAGTCGACAATATATATATGTGTATGTTTTGATTGTATGGTTTTGAAAGAAATTTTTGATTTTTGTGATTATGTATGTAGTTGTCTTTAGACTAAACAACTATATTTTTAAAGAAGAAAATGAATTATTCCAAACAATTGGCAAAAAAAATATTTCAAAGTATCTTAAAGACAAAAGTTAGATTTATAAGGAATCCCATGTGCATATGTGAATTCATTTCCAATCTTGATTTATCATAATGATACACAAAATCTCTCAAATACAAAATGTGTGTGCAATTGCATTGTTCATTTACCAATTTGAGCAAGGTACTATGATACAAGTGATTTGAATGAACCAAATAAGTGTTCATTAACCATGATGTAGATGCATATAACCATACTAGACTACTATGTAAGTCGGATTATCAAGAGCTAGCTAATCCATAAGCGAGACATAGGTCTGTACAAAAGAAGGTCGCTAATGTGACGGACATATCGCCACGCTAGGAGTTACCCAAGGCCAAGCGGGTTGGGCACAAACCACCTGTTATGGGGCTTACCTCACAATTTTCGAATAATTGAGAATTCCAGGGATTCAAGCTCATCAACCCTTCTTTTCTTTTCAAAGGGTAGGGAAAGGGATTTTATTGCTTTCTTTTGCTTTTTTCTTTTTTTCTTTCTTTTGTATTTTTGCTTGATTTTTGAGATAATGCTTGAAACATTGTTGTAATGATATAAAATAACATTTTTCTTTTTCTCTTTTTCTTGAACTTTGCTTTTTTTTTTTTGTTCTATACTAGGGATACTTGCTCGGATTAGCTGTAGAGCAAGGGATTTTTATTCTGGGTAGGGGTGAGCTTGTCCTTTTGCCAATTCTCAAAGATTCTAGACCATGTGCATGATAGGATAGCGGGGGAAACTTTTCGCTCAAGAAACCACTTCTACTATGTAGCAAAGCATGGAAATTACAAATATAATCATTTTATTGTGAAAAGATGTGCTTGGTTTAAGTAAATAACAAGATCAATTCTCTGTGCTCAAACGTTATTTAATTGAATTTTGTGGACTTTGATATAAGAGAGATTAGTAATCATGCCAGATAAAATCAAGATATTTATTTTTGTGTTTGTGAAAGTGAGGGATTCCAAATAAATGCTAATTTATCCAAAATAATTTGAAACATATAATTGCAACATTTGTAAGCAGATATATATAAATAAATACTATTTTTGAGAAGCTTTGAGAATGTTGACTCTCTCTTTCTTCTTTATATTATTTTGGTTTCGAAAGAGTCAAGAATATTGTTGTTTTGATTTTTATTTATTATTTTTGAAAGAATTAACAAGTGCCAAATAATTTTGAAGATTTTGATGATTATGAATGTTTTTGGTGTTTTTGAATTTATAAATTGAAAGAAATACAAGATAGTGATTTTGAAATATTTTAAACAAATATATACAAGGATGAAATGACCAAATTTATACATAGTAACGTTTAAGATGCAAAATATTCATGGGTTCTTTAAGTTCTTTACCATCTAAGGTAGATAATTTGTATGCTCCCGATTCAAATTTAGCGGTGATAATGTATGGTCCAAGCAGGTTGGGCTCAAATTTACCTTTAAGGTCCTTAGTTGCATTAGTATTTTTTTTTATTTTCTTTTAAAACAAGGTCGCCGATCTCAAAGGATCGATGACGAACTTTTTTAGCATATGATCTTTTAAGCTTGTTTTGGTAGGCACGGAGATGCTCCAAAGCATTGATGCATTTTTCATCTAGGAGTTCCAGTTGATTGAGTCTGCCAGCTCGATATTCATCTCCTACTTCGGTATCTTGAAGTAGCAGAGCCAAAGAAGGAACTTCTAATTCAAAGGGAAAAACGGCTTCAGCACCATAAACCAAAACAAATGGTGAAGTTCCCGTGGGGGTTCGAACACTAGTTCGATAGGCCCACAAGGCTGGATATAACTGAATGTGCCAGTCACGGCCAGTTTTATTGACCAATATTTTAAGGATTTTGATTAAGGTTTTGTTAGATGCTTATGCTTGACCATTACCCTGAGGATAATAGGGAGTGGACCAGCGATGTTGAATTTTGTATTTTTGGCATAATTTTTTAACATCTTTATTTTTGAAACAAGTTCCATTATCAGAGATGAGATTTGCAGGAATTCCGAACCTACAAATGATTTGATTAAAGATAAATTTAGAGACTTGTGTGCCGGTGCAGGAAGCTAAAGGCATAGCTTCAACCCACTTCGTGAAATACTCGGTGGCGGTTATGATGAATTTGTGTCCATCGGATGACACGGGATTAATTTTGCCAATAATATCTAAACCCCATTTTGAAAAGGGCCAAGGAGATGAAATAGCCTGCGGCTCTTGTGCGGGCGCATGGACAAGGTCGGCATGTTTTTGGCACTTGTCGCAATGGCGCACATAATCATGTGCATCCTTTTCCATGGTAGGCCAAAAATATCCTATCCGAAGGAGCTTTTTAGCAATGACACTACCACTGAAGTGTCCTCCACAAGATCCATCGTGGGCTTCACTCAAGGCTGATTTGGATTCTTCTAAATTCAAACATCTTAATAGGATACCTTCAAAAGATCTCCTATATAAAGTATTGCCAATTATTACAAATCGACTTGCTTGTCTACGTAATAACCGATGCTGGTTTCTATTAGAATTGGCAGGGAAAGTCCCATTTTGGAGAAAATCAAATATATCCGTATACCAAGGTTTCGGAGTAGTTTCATTGATTAGAAACACATCCAAAGGTTCTAAGCATGATTTATTTGAAGCGGGTTCTTGGAGTCGACGAATAATGATAGTAGCATATTCGTCATCTAACTCCAAGGGGAGGAGAGATGCGGCTGTGGCCATAGCATCGACTGCACGGTTGCAAGTTCGAGGAATAGCTTCCAAGGTAACTTGATCAAATAGAGACATTAATTGTAAAACATAGGCTTTATATGGGCACAGTTTATCATCTCCGGTCCGATAAACTTCATTAATTTGGTTTATAACCAGTTGAGAATCACCAAAAACTAACAGATGTTTAATTTTTAGCGCCAAGGCAGCTCGTAATCCAAGGATTAGAGCTTCATATTCAGCGATATTGTTGGTGCAAGCAAATGTTAACTTGAAGGACGGAGGAATAAGATGTTTTTGCGGGGATATTAAAATAATACCCGCATCTGACCCCACTCATGCATCGGGCTCCATCAAAGTATAAGGACCATTGTTCAATATGGTCCGCCTCTAATTGAAGGCATTCATCGGGAAAATCAATGATGAGGGGATGGGTAGACTCTAAGGGTGCAACGACTAATTGATCTGCTATGATTTGACCCTTAACAGACTTCTGTCCTATGAATGTGAGATCAAACTCACTTAGAGCAAGAACCCACTTGGCCGTGCGACCCGATAAATAAGGTCGACTCATGAGATACCTTAAGGGATCGTATTTAGCAATGACATAAGTTTTTTGACTAAGCATATAATGGCATAATTTTTGCGTAGCAAACATGATTGCTAGACATAGTTTTTCTAATGTTGTATAGCGGGTTTCATAAGCGATGAAGGTTCGGCTAATGTAATAATTAGCACGTTCTCTCTTTTCATCATCAAGCTGAGCTAACATAGCTCCTAAAGCAGAATCTGAAGCTGAAATATACGGGAGGAATGGGCGATCAGGTTTAGGCGGTGAAAGCACGGGTGGATTAAGGAGGTATTGCTTGAGAAGTTCAAAAGCTTCTCTACATTCGTCGTCCCAATTAAAAGGGACATCCTTCTTAAGAAGTTTAAGAAAGGGACCGGTTTTGTCCGCCAGCTTATCGATGAAGCGACGGATGGCTTGAAGCTTACCTTGTAAACTTCGTAACTCAGATATATTAGTAGGTGCGGGCATATCAGTGATAGCCGCAATCTTGAGAGGGTCAATTTTGATACCACGTAAAGAAACTAAAACCCCTAATAGTTTACCGGACTTAACTCCGAATATGCATTTTGTTGGATTTAATCGAATAAGATATTCTCGTAATCGATTAAAAACTTTTCTCAAATCATCTAAATGATTATCTTGATTAATAGAACGGGCTATAATATCATCTACATAATCATGTAGGATATCATGCATCATATCATGAAAAATATAAGTCATAGCTCGTTGATATGTTGCACCTGCGTTCTTTAAGCCAAATGGCATCACTTTCCAACAAAAGGTACCCCAGGGGGTAATGAAGGTTGTTTTAGCCTGATCCTCAGGAGCTATCCTGATCTGATTATAACCAGAGAATCCATCCATTAAGGACATCATCCCACTCCCGGTAGTAAAGTCAATGATTTGATCCATGTTTGGAAGAGGAAAATCATCTTTAGGGCATGCAGCGTTAATATCTCTAAAATCTGTGCAAACCCTAACTTTGGTGGCTTCTTTTTTGGTAACTGGAACTACATTTGAGATCCATTCAGCATAATCAATAGCTTGTATAAAAACAACATTTAGGAGTTTTTCTAACTCCCCTTTGACTAACAAGGCCACTTTGGGATGCATTTTTCTAAGTTTTTGTTTAACAGGTTTAGCATCCGGATGGACCACTAGATGATGCATGACTACAGAAGGGTCTAGACCTGGCATATCTTCGTATGTCCAAGCGAAGACATCTTCATACTCTTTAAGGAATGCAATATATTGTTCTTGTTTTTCTTGACTTAATTCTGATCCAATATTGATTATGTGAGGACTATCCTCAGTTCCAATATTAATTTTAATGACGTTTTCTACCTCCATGTGTAGATCTCTTTCAAAATTAGGTGGGGCGGGTGAAACGCCCAATTCTTGTAATTCTTGTAAGGTTAATTTGGATAATTCATCTTGAGGATTAGTGGCCTCAAGTTGGGCTATAGTTGGTATAGAACCATCAAAATAAAATCCATTGTGTAACATCTCTTCAACAGAGACGTCGTGGAAGATATCTCCTTCCAACTCCTCATCGGAGTCGGCAATCATTTCAGGGTAAGCTATGGATAGCATGTTACATGTAAATGGCTGATTTTTTAGAGGCAAATCATCACACCTATCCAAATAATCTTGATAACATATGAGTTGATCATCATCTTCAAAAGGAAAGGGTTGACCCTTACTAGGAAATAGGCCCACACCACAGCGGGCAGGCCACGGTTCTACCTCGAAAGGTTCTTTCATGCCATTTTGGAAAGGTCCCAAGCCTTTCCCTTTATATCCCATTTTAAGCATTATGGGTTTAGCTTTAATATATTCATTGGTAAAATAACACCGAGCATATCCCTCATGATGAGTTTTAATATTCCGAGGGATTCTTCCCCAGTCATATCCTTTATAAATGAAGGCACAACTCCCGACTTGGTAAGTACTTCCCATAGGTTGTGGGAGGCCCAAAGTACGAGGAGATGGCGGCAAGTTATTTAAAAGAATTGAATCTTGCATGAAAGCATTTGTTTTTTCTGATATTAAGATTGTGGATAAATCCGGTAAAAGTTCATCGGAAAGAGCATAAGATGTAGAAGGATCATTCCCTATATCTTTAGATGTGGAAGGTATGATAGATGTTGATAATGTGGAAGTGTTAATAGATGGGTCTATAGGTTTTGAAATTATAGGGATAGAACATGAAGGATTGGTTGTAGATTGAAGATCTTTTTGAGGTTCTAGAGTGGTTTGTTTAGAAGATTGTTGATCTATATAGGAGGATGAAATTAATGGAGGGGAAATAGGTGAAGTTATGGGTGTGTGTTTCATAGTTTTGGATGAAAAATAAGAATTAGGATGTGTGGATGACGGAGCGGGGCAAAATTGCACTCCAACAGGTTACTGCCAAAGCACACATATCAAAGGGTCTAGGGTCACCATGGATAGTGACCAACTGATTTTTAAATTCGAACTTAACACATTGGTGTAAAGTTGATGGGACAGCCCGCATTGCATTGATCCAAGGACGACCCAAGAGTATATTGTACGATGCGGGGCAATGTACAATAAACATAGTGGTATCTAGAGTTCGAGGACCAACTTGCAATGGGATGGTAATAACTCCACACGTTTCTTGTGTTTCGTCATTAAAAGCTTTGATAATCATGTCAGTTTTCTTCATTTCATCACTTCTAAAGCCAAATCGTTGGTAGAAGTCAAGAGTGCAAATGTTTAGAGATGAACCATTATCAATCAGGACTCGTTTAACAGCTACATCTCCAATTAGAGCAGTAATATATAAGGGATTATCCTTATGTAAAGCTGTGTTGTGGGATATCTTTATCCTGAAAGTCAATACAATCAACTTCTCGAGTGATGATAGTATTGGCCATGGCTTCAAGTTGAATGTTTTGAGGTACCATCATTTGGCTTAATGTAAGCATCAACTCATCCCTATGGGTGGGAGAAGATCTTAACAAATCCAAAAGGGAAATTCTGGCTGTAGTATTGGATAATTGCTCATTAATATTGTAAGGGGGTTTAGGTTGAACATTGGAAGCATGATTCCCTTTATTGGGATTTTTCAAAACAAATGGAGCTGATCCATCATTCTGTTTGGTTCTTGTTGAGAATTTTGAGCTTGTTGTCGGGTAACGACTCCAATGGTACCTACAATGTTATATTGAGGACGTTGAACTGGTCTCGGTCGAGCATTTATGGCTTGTTCATCAGGGAGGAATTGATTAGAAGAAGGTCGAGTAGTAACTCTTCTAGGAAATGGTTCTTCTGGAACCATAGCATCTGTGATGGGTTGAATAGGATCTGATTCATTTTCAGAACTATTCGATTGGTTTGAAGTGATGTCTACCTCACTTTCAGTATCTGATTCTATATCACTAGAATCTGAAGTTGGAATATTATGTAAGGGCCTGGTCGTAACCATGGATAAAGTTGTGTCAAATATTTGAGGATCCTGAATAGGTAATTGTCCGCTAATGGTTCCTACATATCGGGTAGGAGGAGGAACATTATGATGTTCGATTTGATTGGCCACCTCTTTACCATGTCTTGGTAAAGGGTGTTGAAATATGTCTAATGTTTGATTAGCATTTTGATTTTGATTTTGGGGAATGTTCTTTTGAGGGTTATTAGGAGCATTTTGTTTAGGTTGGAAGGCTTGCACCTCCATTTCATTATTATCAATTAGATCCTGTATTTTATGTTTCAACCTTTTACAAGCGTTGGTAGAGTGTCCAGGTCCTCTATGGAAATCACAGTGTAAGTCAGCTCTATATCCGGGTATAGTTGGATCAGGTTCCCGGATAGCTGGTAATTGGATCAAACCTCTTTCGAGTAATTGAGGTAAAATAGTTGATAACGGTTGATTCAATCTAGTAAATTCTCGAGGAGGCTTATCAGGAGGTTTCAATATAAATTTTTCTGTTGTTTTCGTTGCATTGATATTAGCAACATTTTTGCTGTCAGTGACTCCGTCACCAACAACTTGTTTGTTTTTATATTGATTTCTGGAGATTTTCTCATCATCCTTCTTCCTAAGTTGGCCTCTCCTAATGAGGGCATCTTCTACTCTTCGAGCTAAATCTATAGCCTGATCGAAGGTAGTTAAAGTAGCTGTTGATAGCTCATAAGATATTTGTTCTTGTAAATTATTGATAAAAATGTCCAACATTTCCCTATAAGGTAGCACAAAGTGCAGTTTTCCTATCAACTGCCTCCATCTAGCTAAGAAATCGGCAAAACATTCATCCTTATCTTGTTTTAAGTTGTATAAATCTTTAATGGTTACATGCCTCTCGATGTAGGCACTAAATTGATGGACAAAAGATTCAGTTGTTTCTTCAAAGTTTCTCAAGGAATGAGTGGGCAATTGATAGTACCACTCTAATGCCATTCCACCTAAACTTTTTGGGAACATTTTTAGTAATAGCAAGTCATCATGTGATATATCATGACATGCTATCCTAAACATGCGAAGATGCTCTATGGGATCTTCGGTTCCTTTATATATAGGCAAGATAGGCATGGGAAAATGCTTAGGGTATGGTTGTGCTACAACTATGGGATCCAAAGGTTGACTACATATCTCTCGATAATTATACGAGGGACGGTAAGGATCTATCTGGTCCATACGCGAAGCTAACTGTTTCACCATGGCTTCCAGATTACTAGTTTGCCCACCATATTGGTTCGGTAGGGCATTGATATGGGATTTGTGAGCATATGATGGAGGGACATGAAGATTAGATGCTATGTTGCTATTGTGTAAATTGTTGGTAGGAAAGGTGTTATGAAGGAATTTTGAAGTTGTATTATGTTGTATTCCAGATTGTTGAAAATTGGTGTTTGACTTCATTTTAGGTTTTTGTTTACTTGAAGCATATTGATCAATAGTTTGGCGAAGTAAAGCAGTGAAGGAAGTTTTCTTTTGTGTGGGAATGATTTTGGGCTGAATAACAGGTTCCTTAGGAGGTTGGGTAACCTGTTGTTTTGACATGTTTTGAATCATAGTGACCATATCTGTATTGGATGGTCCAGCCTTATCACTTTCTTGATCAATGAAAGACAAGGGATTAGTGCGCACATCAAACATATGTTCCATGGCTGCTTGAGTGTCACTAATTTGCCCTTTATCCATACGAACTGCCATATTAAGGACACCAATGTTATTATGGAAAAATTTCCAGAAATGATCTACGTTGTCAAAAGCAATAGTTCCATCTGGAGCTACTCTAGGGGATGAGGATCCATCCTCTTTAACATTTTCTTCTTGTTCATTGTCTTCACCTAGGTCATCTTCTGGTTGATCTAGAGTTTCTCCTTCCGGAATTGGATCTTCGGGAAGGACATTTGGGTCTCTAGTTTTATCTTCTAACCAATCTTCTTCTTCTCCTTCAGTTTGTTTACCATTCCTAAGTTTAGGCATTGTGCTTAATTTTTAGATTTCAGCAAAATATATATATATATTTATATATATATATATATATATATATATGCAACAAGCTTAAGAGGTATATATTAATTATATACCTACTACAATATTTAAAATGAAAGGTTTTGGTTTTTCTTTTTATGTTTTTTTTTTAGTTTTTCTTTGTTTTTGAAATAATATTGTAAAGATAACAAATAACACAATATGCAAGAAATAATATTGAAAACAATGATCTAATTTTCTATAAACAATTTATAAATATCATTAATAGGCTCGAGTTCTTCAGGAGTCATGAAGTGTTCTTCTTCAAATTGAAAGTTTTCCTTCAAAAATTTAATGAAAAGAGCTATAGTGATATTATCTGTCTCAGATCTTTGGTTGATAGAAGTAAAGCTCGTGGCAATACTCTCGATATAACACAGCTCGAGGAACTCTATTCCATATTTCCCTATCCATAAGAACAACCTCTTGGTCTTCTACATGACCTAGGAACTGGTGTACAATGGCTGCGTTCTCGAGGTATTCCTTGAAGGTGAAAAATTTTGAAGATACAAGAGCTCTCCTATAAGCTAACCATCTATGGCAGGCTCTCTGAAGTTCATGATAAAAGACGAGTTGATGAGGATCCAGGATTCTATCTAGGACTAGCCTCTTGATTTGTTTAAATTTTGTTGACCTAGATGAAATGACACTAAGTCTTCTATCAAGTTCGTCCCACAAGAGTTGATTTCTATCTATTTCAGGCACACTAAGCACATAATTGATTTCTATGGCTGCCAATTGGTTTTCAACATTTATAGTAACTTGCTAATATTTTCTTAGGAGCTACCATCTAAACATGACATGCAACTTATTAATTTTAAATGATTTGAAATGCATCTATGTTTTGGTTGTTTTTATTTTTATTTTGTTTTTGTTTTCAAAAGGTTTAAAATGCATTCACGTCGGGTTCACCAAAATGTATCGCTCCAAATTTTTCACATCCCTACCTTCAGGCTATAGGATCCGTGCCCGGAAGGAGGATGGGAAAAGGATGGCGCGAGTACCTCGGATGGAGAGGCCTTGCGAAGGTCCCGCCTCTCAAGGGAGGTGTATTATGGTGATTTTTCGACGGATGGTGGGTTCACCAGGAAACATTTAATGGTAGTTTCCACGCCTAGGTTGGGAATGTGTTTTGTGTGTTCAATTTTATCCTTAAACATCCATGTCATAGGTTTGGCCAAAATGCGTCTAAGTTATTCTATATGAAGATGCAGATTAAATGAATACAGAAAAGTAGATTAGGACAGAAAAATAGAGAAATTAAGCAAGATTAAAAATCATACCTGATCCGGATGTCTGATGAAGATTCTGATTCTTGAAGCAGTCAGGATCGCCTCTGATTTGACAGGATCGTCTGCTATCAGACAAGATCGTCTGAGATCTGACGAATTCGTCAAATGAATTCGTCAGAGACCTGCAAACAGAGAAATAGGTGCAAAACATAGAAAATACAACTATGCTAACAGAGGGAAATAATGTAAAATGACAATAAGAACATCAAACTGAAAACTATAAATAGAAACATGAATGCATCATACTGATTAAATAATAATTATGACTTAATTATGCATTTGATCTAGATGGGTGAACTCCAAGATGCAAGATAACATAAAATAACAAATAAACTAGCTAATTGCAGAACAAAACAGCAGATTGAAGAGAGGAAAATGCAAACTTTGGGCACTGATTGCCTCAATGTTGACTGTAGTCAAAATCGTCTCGCATTGGTACGAAATCATCTCTGATTCGACAGGATCGCCTCCGATCTGAACAGGATCATCCGCGACGATGTAAGCTTGCTCCGGCTGAAAAACACTAAGGTACCTACAACAAAATTTGAATAGAACTAATGCAAATAACAATTTAGGATGCTTTAATGCGTGTGAAGTCAGTTTACAGAGAATTTCAGCCAGGGGGGTGCTAAGGGGAGGGCTTAGGATTAAATAAGCTTAGGAGGGAGGTTAGGAGGTTGGAGATCATCCCTATTTGGGAGATCTCCAATGGGGAAGGGTCTCTAACGGCGCAGACACGCTTCTACCCGGATTAGAGACGTCGTTGGAACAGAAGCTAATTGTGCAAAATCAGTTTTGGGACAAGATCGTCTGGACGTCCTAGCCCAGACGAAATCGTCCGATATGAGGCGATATCGTCTGATCGGCGACGATATCGTCAAACGGTCAAAACAACCTCTAAAAATGGTGCGGGAAAGGAGGAAACGGATTACACGACGGTTAACGGGCGGTTTGGGAGGTTAAAATTTGAATTTGAATATTTACTAGAGTAAATGTAATTATTAAGGTTTTACTGCGCCAATTTTAGGGTGCTACACTTTCCATATTTCATTTTCAAGTTCCATTAGATAAAAATTCATCCTTGTGATCCATAGTGTATAATTGTTCCCATTGAAAAATGGTGCTAAATTTCTTGAAAATCCACTCTAAGAATCCATATGTGTTCTTGTAAGCTTTTCCTTCAAGCTATTAAACTCTTTCGAAGGAACCTTCTTTAATACCAATTGAATAACATAATATTATACTGAGAGGGGGGTGAATAGTATAAGACCACTTTTTACTTTTCTTTCTCAAAAAATATTAAGTAGTATATCAATGGTAATATCAACAACAGTAATTAAAGCAATGCATAAATCACCATACACAATAGAGACACCAATTTAATGTGGTTCACCTAATGTGGACTACTTCATAGAGAAAATCTTTCACTAAATTTTTCTCAACAATTATCTTGAAATCCTTTCCCTATTACAATTTTTATGGATCTCTCGCCAAAGGAAATACCAATACCCTAATAAATTTATTGGATATCTATCCATAGGAGACATCACTTTCCTTAGCTGATTCATAGATCTTTATCCACAAGAGAAATTTTACCTCCACTGTACTAGCTTATGGATCTCTATCCACTAAATACTCTTGTCCTCACTCAGAAAACCTATCCTAACTGCCCTAGGTAATGGACCTCTATCCACTAGAGACTATTGTCCTCTATACTCTATCACCTCCAATTATTACTCTCAACTCTATCTCAAATCTGAATGAAACACAATCCTTCGGTCTAGCACAAACCTACTCAATCTGTATCCTAAAATATACACTAAACATAGTCCTTTAGTTTAGCACAAATATTCTCAATCTCTATCCTCAAATCTGCACTAAACATAGTCCTTCGATCTAGCAAAAATTTGCTCAATATTTGTCCTTAAATTTGCACTAAACACAGTCCTTTAGTCTAGCATAAATCAGCTCAATATTTGTCCTCAAATCTGCCCTCAAGCCTTAATGCATAGCTTTATCCAATCACAAATCAACTCTTCTAGATCTACCCCAAACCTTAACTCAAGGTTTGAACAAATCAATCAATCAACTCTACTTACAAGTCTACTTAAAGACTTGTCTTAAATCTGCTCAACAATCTCTCACTAGAACTTGTCCAATCTACTCAACAAGTATTCACCAAGACTTACCTCAAATCTATATTTTAAGATTCCACAAAAGCTTACACAACTCAACTCAATATATCACAAAAGCCTCTTCAATCACACAAACAAGTTTCACACAGAATCTTGTTTTAATCTCATAGAAACATATAGAGAATGGTTAGAGACTCAATATGTTTCACACTCACAACCACTCAATCACTTACAATCTCTTTCTCAAATCAATTTAGAATATAGAACAATTTGTTTTACATAACTTGAACTATCACTTCAACATTTCCAATTGACTAGGCTCAATCAACTCCACTTAATCAATCACTCAATGAAACACTCCTTTCTTACAAACCCTAGTTCAAGATATTTCTCAACTTCACATAACAATGGTACTCATGATCTTGCACAAACCCTAGTCATGCATATGAAGGCTCATTCAATATTTCCAATAGTTCTTATCAAACAAGGATTTTATCATCAACTTCACTCAGAAAAACCTTTAACAATCAAACTCAATAATGCTTATCAAAAAACCTTTTCACTCCAACTTAGTATTCACAACATCCAACAATCACTCTCAAGGATATTGTGCCCTTACCTCTTTGTTTGAAGAAGATTTGATCTCAAACACCTATCTCAATCACAATCAACTCTTTGTCAGTTTCAAAGGTTAGATATCAATGTCTTCTCAATCATTCACTCAATTTGATCCCTCAAAATATTTCACCATACATAGTAATAAATATTTATTACACCTTATAATCTCCACACTTCAAAATTCACACCAACAATTTGTGTAAATAAAATAATCACAATAATTTTATTTATAAACCCTTGTCTCTTTAACACATCATAGCTTATCTCAATTAAAAATATAATTCTCTTTTTCAACCTTATAACTCCTATTTCAATTCACTTTATCAAAAATTACAATAAAACAATTTATGCTAAAAACTTTATAACTCCTATTTCAATTCACTTTTTAGAAATCACAATAAAAAAATTAACCCTCAAAGGCCTTATAACTCCCCCTTAGTAAAAATCATTCATGCCACCTTTTAAACCTAAGAAGCAATTTAATATTTATTAAATTAAATACCTTGCTCTCGATGGGATTCAAAACCTCGCTTGTACCTTCTACAACACCCTAGCCATGGCATACATGCCATATGAGCTAGATGCTCACCTTCGCACCAAAAGACACCTCATGCACCTTTAATATTACATTGGTGCCCAAACCAAAAACTCTATAACATGTACCTTAGAAAAAATTTATCGTCAGGTTTTGATCGTGAAACCTTCCGCCTACTAGCGCCTTAAGCCACAGTCGCCTGTCGTTGGCCCAACCACCACGGTTGGCAACCAATATCCAAGCATCTTTCCTTTATCCGTTCATTGACTGTCACATTTTCAAAACTTTGTCCTCTTCTCTTCTTCCATGCTGTTCACACAAATTGCATGCACTTCGATTTAGATTTATTTGAAGGATACTGTTTTCTCTCTAAGGCATATGGTATTAATACAAATTTTTGCTCTCCATTTTAACACGTTGATGGGTGGAAGGGGTAATGAACGTCGATGCCTTGACTTTGCTTGCTTGCCATTTTTTTTTTTGTGGAAAACATCCCAAAATGGATGCCACTTTAGGGTAATACCCAAGGAGGCAGGGGTATCCATTCCGCAAAAAATGCCGAGGACTCGGACCTGGACTACCACCTTTGAGATACTCAAGGAGCAAACAAACACACAAAACCAATTTAAAAATAAGTAAATAACAACAAAAATAATAAAATAAAATAAAAACATGCTCCTTGAGTGTGTCAAAAACAAAAGCACAACCAAACACACACAATAAGATAAAAGAAACCACAACACAAACCACATAGAAAAACACAAGAACCACATAAAAAAACACAAACAAGACAAAAACAACTGAACACTACAAATACATAACCCAAAAAAAACATGAAAAATAAACACAACCAAAACCTAAAAAAAATTAAAATTAAAATTAAAAAAACAACCAACAACATACAATAAACAAAAAAAAAAAACATAGAAAACACTCATACATAAAAACATGAAACAACACAAACAATGAGAAACCAAAGAACAAGAATGAAAAAAACACAAGAACAATAACAAAAAACATAAAACAAAAATAAATAAAAAAACAAAAAAAACACATGAACAACAAAAAACAACACAAAGAACACAAAAACAAAACAAAACAAAAGAACCCACCCACCTTAAAAAACTAAAAAAAAAAAGAAAAAAAAGAAAAAAAATTTAACATAACAATGACATATCTAGACCAGAATACTATTAAGGCAAGAATCAATAGAGGAAACAAAATAAAGAATAGAATGAGCTAGGGAACTAAAAAAAACTGAATGGACCAAAGAAAAGCAAAAAAGAAAAACAAGAAGAAACTAGGTACCTTCAAAACTGGAGCCATCCAAAGAAATGATAGAAATAAGAGCTTCCCTAATTTGAGAAGCCCACCATATAGGAGGGTGGTCATAACAAGTAAGATCAACTTTGTCTAAATCCCAATTAGCTAAAGCATCAGCACTCTTGTTTTGATCTCTGACCACATGATTGTAATCAACTTTTAAAATCCCATCTAGATTAATTGAATCTTCTCAATAATTCTTTTTATTTTCTAATCCACCTTATGATTCTTAGAAGGAGTCTTCAAGAGATTAATCATAAGTTGAGATTTAGACTCAACTAACACCTTTTCCCATCCAACCTTAGTAACATCCTGAAGGCCTCTGAGGATACCATACCCCTCAGCAAGGTTATTGGAAAGAATACCCAAATTCTTAGCAAAAGTAAAAACTAGGGAGCCATCTGAAAGTCTACCAATTCCTCCCACACTTGGCTTTTCCGGGGTTCCCTCTAGAGGCTCCATCAGTATTGACTTTTCCAAAATCCTTAGGAGGAGGTTGCCAATTTCTAGTCATATCCATCTTACTAATACTCACATTCCCTTTAAGTTGGTTGCCCTTAGAATATTTAATATTCAATATTTGCATCACTTGATCCCATCTTTGGTGGGAGTTTTGGGGTTGATTAAGGAGTTGATGGACTGATTCAACTAAGTTGGCTATGGTATTTTACCAAATATACTGAATATCCTTCCTATATTGATTAAAAATTTGGTTCTTCCTTTCATTCCAAATATTCCAAAGAAGAATGGTAGAACCCATCCAAACTAACTGCCTAATAAAATGATCAAAACCCTCTTGATTAGGCCAATCCCTCCAAAGTTGTTCAAAAGTAAAAATATTGGACCACTGTAAGCCAAGTAAAGTGGCCATTCTCCTCCATAGCTTAGAGGCTAAAGTACACTCAATAAAAATATGGTTGAGATTTCCTACATTATCTTCACACATTTCATATCTAAAAGGGCCACGAAAACCACGCTTTATAATGAAGAACATGGACTTATACTGAGAGGGGGGGTGAACAGTATAAGACTTAACCAATTAATAATTTTAACTTTAGATAGCAGTGGCATCAACACAACATTAATCAAGACAGAAAGCATCACACATTGGAGGCCCATTTTTAACGTGGTTCACCCAGAATGGCTGGGCTACGTCCACAAAACTTTTCTCTAAAAGTTATCTCAAAGTTCTTTGGGAATCCTTCCCAATTACAATGTTTATGAGCCTCAGCCCAAAGGAGATACCTTCCCCCAATCTGAATTTATGAGCCTTTTCTCAAAGGAGATACCTTCCCCTCTATCTAAATTTATGATCCTCTGCTCAAAGGAGATACCTTCCCCTCTGCTCTGGAAATGATCCCTCAGAAGATCAACTGCCTATACCTCTTGCCAGCATGTGGAACTCCTTTCCATCGAAGACCTCCTATCCTGGATGCTTAGCCTAAGAGACCTCTGCCTTCTATGATCACGTCCATAGTAGCTCCGCAACCAAATCTGTCCTCAGGTTCTTCTAAAAGAACCAATGCACCTCTATCCTCAAGTTCTCTGATAGAACTCTCAAAACTCAGCTCACAATTCCTCTACTAGGACCTGTCCAAATCTGCTCACAAGTCCCCACCAGAACCTATCCAAAACCTGCTCACAAGTCCCCACCGAAACCTGTCCAAAACCTCAGCAAGCTCACCAAGAAAAACTTGGCAATACTTAGTTCTCCAACCTTAGGAGAAATGAGGAGCAACCACTATAAGCGCTAAAGTGCATTCTCCTCTACTTACGTAGCCCAATCACAACCGCTCTCCTTCGTGCATCGCAAGAAAAGGAAAAATGCACTTGACGTGATTCAAAACCTGTATCTCTGCCTAGCGAGTGCCTTTACTCAAACTCCATCGTCGTTGGAGCACAAGTGCCCGACAAAGAAATATTAAACTATCCTTTGTTTTATCTTCACTTGATCATAGGATATGGAAAACATATTCGTTTTCCTAGCACTGTCCAAAACATAAGTCACTGAATGCTTGCATTAATCATCTCATAGCACAGTCTAGAAAAACATAGTTTAGGTGCAATTGCCAATCCACTAACGTCAAGCAAAAAAAGTAAGGATGCAGCCCAAGCTCAAATCCGAGTATGCCAAGCATGGTTTCCAAGACATAGATCAAGCACAATTTCAAAGACGTCAATTGGAGATTCAAAGACATAGAGCAAGCACAAATCGAAGACACCAAGCGCTATTCGAATGATACAGAGCAAATGCAAATCGAAGACTCCAAATAATCGGTGGTACACTTACTTTAGAAAATCATCCCCACTTATATAGCCATTTCTCCTTAACTGTTTGACGTTGGCGCTCCTCCAACGATGGCAACACGTCGGCGAAAGAAAACTTTATCTGCGTTGCTTAAGGGTTAAAAGACCCTTTAATAATAATTAAAATAATAATTATTATTATTTTATTAATAATAAATTAAACTTAGACCTTTGTCAAAGGTTTGAGTTAATTTAATTATTAATAATAAACATGGACCTTCAAGGTTTTTCAAGAAGCAAAAACCTTTGCATTAAGTTAAGCTTGGTTTTAATAAAAACCCTTAATGAGTCCAAATGGTTTTAAGAAAAACCTTTAACCTTGTCACCATGGTTTTAATAAAAACCCTTTAACAATATGAAGCTTTCTAAAGATATTTTTGACATCACACTCTTTTTGATATCAACACAAAAATGCCTTTTGACATCAATGACAACTTATACACTTGAGCAAAAGCACTGTACCCAAAGTACCCAAAATTGCCAACAATCTCCCCATTTGTCATTGATGGCAAACCTTTATCGAAAACACTTCTCAAGAGCCAAAACTGAAACCAACTGTGCTAACAACTGACCAATTGTGCCCACAACTGAGAATCTTCCTTTGAAGTTTTGCCCCCCCTGAATTGAAGCTTTCCTCTTCACTTTGAAGCTCTCCCCCTTACTCATATCTCTCCCCCTTTGTCATCAATGGCAAAGGGTCACCTTTGGGGCTCGGGACTAAGAATGAGCCTCTTAGCTTAGTCCCTCCCCCACCTCCTGATGAGGTGATTAATTCTAGGGTGGGAGTACAACTCCCAATTTCTCCCTTAGATACTCAAACGTATCTCTTGGAAGAGGTTTGGTGAAGATATCTGCAATCTGCTCTTTAGTAGACACATACTCTACCTTGACTTGCTTGTCTTGCACTTTCTCCCTTAGAAAGTGATACTTGATGGAAATATGCTTTGTCCTTGAGTGCATTACCGAATTTTTGGAAATACTTATGGCACTTGTATTATCACAAAGTATGGAGATGGGTTGTTCATGCTTGACTTTGAAATCCTCCAAGGTGGTTTTCATCCATAAAACTTGTGTACACCCAGCCACTGCTGCTATGTATTTAGCCTCTACTATAGATAAGGAAACTGAAGGTTGTTTCTTACTTAGCCAAGAAACCAAACTCTTTCCCAGAAAGAATGCTCCACCACTAGTGCTTTTCCTATCATCAATACTGCCTGCCCAATCTGCATCGATATAAGCTGTGAGAATGAAATCATCACCTTTGGGATACCAAAGCCCAAATTCCATAGTGCCCTTCAGATATCTGAATATCCTCTTAACTACTATAACATGAGAATATTTAGGAGCTGCCTGAAATCTTGCTACTAACCCAACTGCCTACATGATATCTAGTCTGGTAGCTATAACATATAATAAACTGCCAATCATTGATCTGTACAACCTCTGATCTGCCGTTGGAGATTCATCATATTTACTCATCTTGCATCCTATAATCATTGGAGTACATACTGGTTTGCTATCCATCATCCCAAATTTCTTCAACATTTCTTTGATATACTTTCCTTGAGAGAGAAATACACCATATTTTGATTGAGCAATCTGAAGACCTAAAAATAATGACAGATCTCCAATCATAGACATCTCAAATTCCTTCTGCATGGTGTTAGCAAAATATTTGCACATCTGAGTATTATTTCCCCCAAAAATAATATCATCAACATAGACAACCATAATCAGCATATCATCACCTTCATCCTTAATATAAAAATTGCTATCTGCCACACCTTTCCTGAAGCCTTGCTCATGAAGATACCTATCAAGTCTTGAGTACCAAGCCCTAGGTGCTTGCTTTAACCCATACAAGGCCTTTTTTAGTTTACACACATAGTCTGACTATTCTGAGAGAGACACTCCTTCTGGATGTTCTATGTAGACTTCTTCCAAAACCCCATTTAGAAAAGCTAAATTTACATCCATTTGATATACCTTGAATGATTTGAAGCTTGAAAGGGCCAAAAACATTCTGATAGCTTCAAGATGAGCAATAGGAGCAAACGTCTCTTTGAAATCAACACCTTCTACTTGAGCATAACCTTTGCAAACTAACCTAGCTTTGTTTCTGACAATCTTTCCATCCTCATTGAGTTTATTTCTGAATATCCATTTTGTGCCAATGACATTCTTGTCCTTAGGTCTTGGAACCAATTCCCAAGTTTCACTTTTCTCTATTTGATTTAGCTCTTCATCCATTGCTTTTACCCAAAACTTATCTGCACATGCTTCACTGAAATATTTTGGCTCAATTTGAGATAATAATGAAACATTTGTAGAATCATGTGAGGGAATGACTCTTCTTCTTGTTTGCCTCCTATTTGGATCACCAATGATAAAATCTTTGGGATGATGTTTCTGAACATATCGTGAAGGAGTTTTGGGAAGCAGTTGTTGTCTTTCCTCTTCTTCATCTAAAACCTCTCTGAATTCTTCTTGACAAATTTCATCATTGAGTTCCTGGACTGGTTCTCTTATCCCTGTCTTTTCATCAACTATTACATTTATGCTCTCTACAATTGTATGAGTTCTTTTGTTGAAGCATCTGTAGGCCTTGCTTTTGCTGGAATACCCAAGAAAGATTCCCTCATCACATCTAGGATCAAACTTACCCAAATTCTGATCTTCCCTTCTGATGAAGCACTTACTCCCAAACACTTTGAAGTATTTTACTGTAGCTGGTCTTCCTTTCCACAACTCATAAGGAGTTTTATGATGATTGACTCTAAGTTGGGCCCTGGTGATAATGTAGATTGTTGTACTGATTGCCTCTTTCCAAAATCCATCTAAAATTTTTGACTCATTTAACATAGCTCTAGCCATATTTTCAATAGTTCTGTTTTTCCTTTCAACTACTCCATTTTGTTGAGGAGTTCTTGCTGCTAAATATTCTCTTTTGATTCCTTGTTGCTCACAGTATTCCACAAATTCATTTGAAGTGAACTCTCCTCCTCTATATGATCTTAAACATTTGATTCTCTTGTCAATCTCATTTTCAACCATTTCTTTGAAAGCTTTAAATTTTTCAAAAGCTTTAGATTTTTCTTTGAGAAAAGTAACCCAAGTCATTCTAGAATAATCATCTATAAAAAAGCATGAAGTAGCTTTCTCCCTGAATGCTTTGAGTTCTGGTAGGGCCACATAAATCAGTATGAATAAGATCCAATGGTTTTGAAGAAGTATACCCTTTTGATTTGAAACTAGTTCTGGTCTATTTTCCATGTTGACAAGGACCGCAAATGATGTTATGGGGCCTTTTTATTTTGGGCAAGTCTCTAACTGCTTCCTTGTTACTAATATTGACAAGATTATCAAAGCTCAAATGCCCCAATATTTTATGCCATAACCAACTCTCATCTTCTTGAGTTAGAAAACACTTTTCCTTTTTTATCTCACTTAGCATGTAAAGATTGTTTGGAGTCCTTGTAGCACTAGCAATGAGTTTTCCATTTTTTTCTTTACTTATCTCACATCTATCCGAAAAGAAAGATACTATTTGCCCTTGATCACAAAGTTGACTCACACTTAGAAGATTATGTCTTAGGCCTTCTACATAAAGCACATTTTATGTTTTGGATTTCCCATCCAAACTAAGAGTCCCTTTACCATAGATTTTAGCTGACCTGTTATCTCCAAAACTGATTGTTCCTCTGTTTGTTTCTTTTAAGACCAAAAACTTTTCCTTTTCACCAGTCATATGTTTTGAACAACCACTATCAAGATACCATTTCTCTACTTTGTCTAGAGCATGAAAAGAAATTTGAGCTATCATTGACTTAGATTTGATCTCATTTTTCCTTTTAGTGAACTCAAGGCTAGATCTATCCAAACTGCACATCCTTGCTATATGCCCAAAATTATTGCACTTGAACACATGACATCTTTATTTATAAGAGGTGCAAAAGAGTTAACATTTTCCTTACTATGTCTATTCACAGACTTATTCCAATGCATAGCTTTGTGACCAAATTTCTTGCAAGAAAAACAATAGCCATGGAAAGTATTATGTAACCTATTTTGATGCCTTGGATGATTGTTCTTCTTGTGACCAACTGGAATCCACCGCTCTTTAGGATGAAGATTGATCTTGCTCGAAGACCCTATTTCTTGAATGGTGATACCATCCTTATTTTGCTTTTCACACGGAGTATTCTGTCTGAGAGCCAACTGTTCCAACTTCACTCTAAGAGACATAACCTCTTCTTCTAGTTTCTTGCAATCAGCTTCCTTTCCTTTGAGAACCTCTCGTCGAACCTGTTCAACCTTCTTCCCTTCTTCAGCTAGAATTTTGAAGTCTATAACACTTTGAGACAATTCTGATCTTGCTATCTTTTCTTCCTGACATTGATGCTTGAGAACAAAATTCTCTTCCCTAAATTTCTCAAGCTTTCTCAAAGCCAAGAAGAATTCACCTTTGAGATCGAACTCAACCTCTTCATCTCTTTCCGAATCTGTATGATCCTCTGATGGATCCTTCTCCAAGTTGTTAGGCTCTTTCTAGAGAGACCCGCTCTGATACCAATTGAAGAACATGGACTTATACTGAGAGGGGGGGTGAAAAGTATAAGACTTAACCAATTAATAATTTTAACTTTAGATAGCAGTGGCATCAACACAACATTAATCAAGACAGAAAGCATCACACATTGAAGGCCCATTTTTAACGTGGTTCACCCAGAATGGTTGGGCTACGTCCACAAAAATTTTCTCTAAAAGTTATCTCAAAGTTCTTTGGGAATCCTTCCCAATTACAATGTTTATGAGCCTCGGCCCAAAGGAGATACCTTCCCCCAATCAAAATTTATGAGCCTCTACTCAAAGGAGATACCTTCCCCTCTATCTAAATAGAAAGAGATACCCCCCCTCCGGAAATGATCCCTCAGAAGATCAATCGCCTATCCCTCTTACCATCACGTGGAACTCCTTTCCACCGAAGACCTCCTCGTCCTCAATGCTTAGCCTAAGAGACCTCTGCCTTCTATGATCACGTCCATAGAAACTCAGCAACCAAATCTGTCCTTAGGTTCTTCTCAAAGAACCAATGCTCCTCTATCCTCAAGTTCTCTGATAGAACTCTCAAAACTCAGCTCACAGGTCCTCTGCTAGGACTTGTCCAAATCTACTCACAAGTCCCCACCGAAACCTGTCCAAAACATGCTCACAAGTCCCCACCGGAACCTATCCAAAACCTTGATGAAGGATCACTCAAAAACTTGGCAATACTTAGTTCTCCAATCTTAGGAGAAATGAGGAGCCACCACTATAAGCGCTAAAGCGCATTCTCCTCTACTTACGTATCCCAATCATAGCCGCTCTCCTTCGTGCATCGCAACAAAAGGAAAAATGCACTTGACGTGATTCGAAACCTATATATTTGCCTAGCGAGCGCCTTTACTCAAACTCCATCATCGTTGGAGCACAAGTGTCAGACAAAGAAATATTAAACTATCATTTGTTTTATCTTCACTTGATCTTAGGATATGGAAAACGTATTTGTTTTCCTAGCATTGTCCAAAACATAAGTCATTGAATGCTTGCATTAATCATCTCACAGCACAGTCTAGAAAAACATAGTTCATGTGCAATTGCCAATCCACTAACGTCAAGCAAAAAGGTAAGGATGCAGCCCAAGCTCAAATCCGAGTATGCCAAGCACGGTTTCCAAGACACGAGATCAAGCACGATTTCAAAGACGTCAATTGGAGATTCGAAGACACAGAGCAAGCACAAATCGAAGACACCAAGTGCTATTCGAATGATACAGAGCAAACGCAAATCGAAGACTCCAATTAATCGGTGGTACACTTACTTTAGAAAATCATCCCCACTTATATAGCCATTTCTCCTTAACTGTTTGACGTCGGCGCTCCTCCAACGATGGCAACACGTCGACGAAAGAAAACTTTATCTGTGTCGCTTAAGGGTTAAAAGACCCTTTAATAATAATTAAAATAATAATTATTATTATTTTATTAATAATAAATTAAACTTAGACCTTTGTCAAAGGTTTGAGTTAATTTAATTATTAATAATAAACATGGACCTTCAAGGTTTTTCAAGAAGCAAAAACCTTTGCATTAAGTTAAGCTTGGTTTTAATAAAAACCCTTAATGAGTCCAAATGGTTTTAAGAAAAACCTTTAACCTTGTCACCATGGTTTTAATAAAAACCCTTTAACAATATGAAGCTTTCTCAAGATATTTTTGACATCACACTCTTTTTGATATCAACACAAAAATGCCTTTTGACATCAATGACAACTTATACACTTGAGCAAAAGCTATGTACCCAAAGTACCCAAAATTGCCAACATATAAGTTGCTCACTAGTAAGCACCCTACAATGCAATAAAAGCCAATTAAAGAACCTCACCTTAGGCCAGAGCTTTTGAGCCCACAATCGAGAAAAGATGTCAGAAGAATGGTTGGGATTATTATGGCATAAGGTCAAATAACCTTGAGCAACTGAATACTCACCCTTAGTAGTGTTGTTCCATCCAAAACAATCTTTTTCATGGGACCAAGAGAGGGATCTCATATGAAGGATGCCTTGGATATCTTGTCTTTGCATTTCTGGGATTTGAATAGGCCAGTCCTCAATAGGGATCCAATATCTACCAACATTTGAATTACCAATATGGTACCGATAGTAATTAGCCACCTTTATCCAATTAGCTCGGTGAAGCTCCTCCATCCAAGGCCTCCAATCGAGAAACTGAGTTATCAAAGGCTTGTGACCATCCCAAGAATTTGTCCAAAAATTTGCATGTTGACCATTATGAATGATCCAAAATAAATTTTTCTTTATCAAATCCTCACCAGTATTAAGAACTGCTAAAATGGGAGAACCTTTGGTAGGAAGTTGATAGCGAACAAGGTCTTCAGGACTTTTGTTCTCAACATATTTAGCACGGAGATTATTGGCCCAAAGAGCATTGGGGTTATGCAACATCCTCCAATATAATTTAGCAGCTAAATATTTGTTGTTATTAATTGAAGACCGGAATCCTAACCTCCCTTCACTCTTAGGAAGACATAAAGTATCCCATTTCACCAAGGCCCATTTTATTTTCTCCTTAGTACCACTCCAAAGGAAACGATGACTTATTTGATCCAATTCTCGAAGAACAACCTTTGGGATATTAAAAAATAAAGAAACATAAATAGGAATAGCTTGAAGGACTGATTTTACCAAGGTGATTCTACCCCCAGAAGAAAGCCACTTGTTGGTCCACTTTCCAATTTTCTTCTTGACTTTGTCCAACAACCAATTCCAATATTTATTTTTCTACCTTTGAATATTTATGGGAATACCTAAATAAGTGATTGGAAGAGAGGTCTTCTTATATCTTAATTTATCCAAGACCATGGATTCCTATCTAGCAGAGTAGTGAAAGAAAATAACTTTAGATTTGTCTTCATTGATCAACTGCCGAGTAGCCTTAGAAAAATAGCTAATGATTTGCTTAATATTAGAAGCTTCCTTAATTGTAGCTTTACCTAAAAGAGTAGATTCATCCACAAATTGAAGATGAGAGATAGGTCTAGCTCCATGAGCAATGGTAACTCCCTCAAGGGTTTTGTTTTCCATCTTTTTGGTTATAGTCCTACCCAAGCATTCAACAAGAATGATGAATAAATAAGGGGATAGTGGGTCACCTTGCCTAATACCTCTGGAAGCTGGGAATGACTGAGAAGGCCTACCATTGATAAGAACTAAGTAGGAAACTGAAGAGATACATCCCATAATCCAATCCATCCAATCCTTAGAGAAACCAAATTGCCTCAAAACTTTGATAAGGAAGTGCCAATCCACTCCGTCATAAGCTTTGGATAAGTCTAACCGAATGAACATGGAAGGAGAATTTTGCATATCCATGGAATGGATGGCTTCCTAAGCAAGAACTATCTCATCTACTATTTGACATCCTTCCACATAACCCCCTTGCTCTGGAAAAATAATCTTATGCAAAAGAGGCTTCAACCTTTCTGCCATGATTTTAGTAATGATTTTGAGAAGAACATTACATAAAGCAATAGGTCTAAAAGATGAGATATGATCAACCTCTTGAGCTTTTGGAACAAGAGTAATATAAGTTTTATTGATAACCTTCAAAATTTCTTTGGCTTTCCTGGCTTCTTCCACCACCTCTAATAAATCAACATGAAGGATATCCCAGAAATCTTGGTAGAACTCAATGGGAAAACCATCAAGACCTGGGGTTTTCCATTTTTGCATTTTAAAAACTACTTGTTGAAGCTCATTGATAGTAATAGGAGCAGTCAAAATAGAGTTCTCCTCAGAATTGATAAGAGAAGGGATTGCTTGAAGAACATTTTGTTGTGAAGCTGAGTCAAGAGGAGTAGCAGAAAAAATATTGGAAAAGTAATCAACAACAATAGAGTTCATGCCATCCCAAGTATAAACAACATCTCCAAAATCTGATTTTAAGGAAGAAATAAAGTTGTGAGATCTTTGAGCTAGAAGATATTTGTGGAAGAAATTTGTGTTTCGATCTCCTTCTTTGAGCCATTGAATTCTATATTTTTGCTTCCATAAGATTTCTTCTCTTTTTTCCCATTCCTCTAACTGAGTTGTGATTTTAATTTCATCTGCACTTCTCTTCTCTGTGAGGCCATCTAAACGGATTTTCTTATTCAAATTTTCAAGATGAGCAATAACTTCATATTTTTTTATGAACATCCCCAAACTCTTTCTAGTTCCAAGTCTTGATTTTGGATTTAATGTATTGCAGTATTTTGGCAAAACAAAACATCTTAGTCCCATGCCTAGGTTTACCTTCCTTCCACCATTGTTGCACATGAGGTCTGAAGGAAATGTCTCTAAGCCACATTAATTGAAAACAAAAAGGAGAGAAACTCACATTGGTTTTCCACATTTCCACCATGACTGGCCAATGATCCGAACCATCATTATTAAGAGTCTTCACTTTAGGAATGTGACCATGGATTAAGAAATTTTTAGAGAGCAAAAACCTATCCAATCTCTCCATTATACAAGCTAAGCCTTGCCTTCTTTTAGACCAAGTCATAAGGCCATTATCTGGTTGGATATCCACAAGATGGAGGTTTGCAATATATTCGCTCATGAGGTCAGTGCTTTTGTCCAAATTTCTATTTCCCCCCTTTTCTCATCCAGAGAGAGGATGGTATTGAAATCTCCTTCGATCAAGATCCAAGATTTAGGAAAATGAGAGATAATATGAGTAATATCCTTCCACTGTCTTCTTTTTTCCTCCAAAGAAGTCGGAGCATAAACAATAATGTAGAGCATAATCTGGTTGGAATGTCTACTTTGAATAGCTATAGCCAACAAAACCCAACTGCCAACCATATGGTGAATAACTACCTCTTTTGGGTCCCAAAGACAAGCAATGCCACCCGAAGTCCCTTGGGAACTGAGGGAAACCACTTTTCCAGTTGGCCAAATTTTATCGGGAATTGAGTCCATATCCTCCATTGACATCTTTGTTTCTTGAAGGAAAACAAGATGTGGATGATTTATCTGAATCATTCTTCTAATTTCATTTTATTTTGAAAGACTCCCTTTGAGTCCTCTAATATTCCAAGTGATGATCTTCATTAATACTAGGGCTAAAAAAGTTGGGAAGGGCATTAATCTTACCTTCCTCTACAAGCTTTTCACCTTCTTTTACCATATGATATTGATTGGTCTTGCGACACTGCTTTTTGATTAGAATCCATCTTCAATTTTTTTCCCTATTTCTTGACTTATTCCAATTGAATCTGAGATGGCTTCTAACCTTGAATAATGCTCGTACATAGACAAAATTTTACTAGATGGTTCAACGGAGTCTATATTGGGACTTGCATTATTTGAAGTTTTGACATTTGAAAGATTGTTTTTCTTGTGTAAATTTTCTCCTTTTTTTCTGTTGAAAACCTTTGATTTGTTGGTTTTTCTCTGAGTTCTTCCCTTCATATTTAAATTGTGTTTCTAAGATTTTAGTTTCCATTATTTCCTCTTCCTCACTTGGGACATCATTTGTGGAAAGGATTTCAAACATATTAGCAGATGACTTTGATTGATCCTTCATAACTGGTTTTTCTGAGTGTTCTTCTTCTTAGGTATTTGGAAACCTGCTGAGTTTATATCTTCTTTATTTTGATCAGGAATTTTATTTGGGAAAGCACTGGCCAAATGACCATATTCATGGCAAATTCTACAATGAAAAGGAATGTTCTCATAGTCTACTACTTGCTCCCAAGTGTCTTCCCCAAATTGTAATGTGATATTTTTAGGTAGGGGTTTGTCAAAATCCATTAAAACTAAAATCCGAGCATAAATAATATGTTCAAAATTTTGAGTACAATCAGCAGTCATCATAAAAGTTCCTAAAGATTTTCCAATTGAATAAAAAATAGTAGGATTCCAAAATTCAATAGGGAGGCCAAAGAGTCTAACCCACACGGGAGCTATAGAAGGCATCTCTTCTTCGAATTTAAATTTAGTATGCCAGGGCTTCATGAAAAGCCCTGCCCTTCCAAAAACCAAGGACCCCCTTGAAAATTTTTCTCTCTATCTTCATTATTAGCAAATAAAACAAGAAAATAACCATTTGGATAAATAGAGATTTGTAACTCACCTTTAGTTTTCCAGCTTTTTGCAGCCCAGACTTTGAAAGTAGATAGACTCAAACAAAAACCAATGAACCGACAAATTATTCCTCTTTTTCCAAATCTTCAATGCCAGTCTGAATGTTACCCATATCAAGCTTAACAATAGGAATTCCATCAGTTGCTTTAAGACATCCTGACTCCATTTTCCTGGGATAAATCTTAGGCATTCTTAGAGGTTTATGGGAAGCCCTAAGATTGATATTAGCATTGGGCTGAGGTTGTCCACCATGAAGGGCATCCCTAAAATTTATTTTTGGGATCGAGTCTTCAAAATTATTACCCTTGACAGGGGTTTTCATAGTATAATTATTTTGTGGGTGCACCTTAGCACCATATTCACTTGATATATGAGCCATTTTTTTATCAAGTGCTTGAAACTTGTTTCATGATCTCTTTAATCCTTGCCCTAGATGCCCTGGAAAGGTATGGTTTTCACTTTTATTTTGTGCAGCAAATTGGAAGTTGTTGTCACTCAAGTTCATAGTATGATCTGTTGAAAGACAAATTTCTAACCCATATTGGATCCCCTGCAACATTTCTTGCTAAAATATTGAGCATAAACCATAAAAATATTGGCCTCTAGGGCTCGAAGGCCCTAAAAACCAACCTCTGGAGCTGCTTGCACTCAACCCAGATGAAACCCTCACATAGCCACTTGCCAAATATCTCATTCACACATAGGGATGCACTAGGATCTATTTTGCTCCAAATTATATGAAAATTGGTGGATACATTCTAGGGTTTTTCAGGCATCTACCCTCAAATGTTCAGCTCAATCCAAGTTCATATGAGTGAGATATGGCCAAAACAAGTTTGGTAGTTTGGGCAGTCCTGCGAAAAATGTCTAATCAATTCGTATGCCCTATCTTCTTGTTGAAAGCATAATCTAACTTCCTTGCTTGCCCTTTGTAACCCTTAACTTAGGGTTATTAAATTAAATCATAAACTAATTTTTTATAATTAATTTATAATTAACTTAATAACTTTTAAGTTAATTAAATTAAATTATAAATTAATTTATAATGAAATTATTATAATTACTTTAAATATTTAGTTCTCAACCTTAGACGTTTAATATTATAATAAAAAATTATAATATTATTTTCTCGAGCCTTCCTTTTGTTCTTTAGACCTCATATATTTATTTAGGCCTAGAAGCAATATTTCTCTTGCACTGATTACTGAAACTGAATCCTAACATTCTTCCTTTTGTACTGCTCACTGAGGTTGACTCTTGACATCAATGACAACAAATCTTACTGATATTTCCAACATATACACGATCGTTATTGTAAAATATCTTAGAGGCTTCTTCGTAATTGTAGAAGGACAAAGAATGTATTTTGCATCATTAAAAGTTTCATATTTGTAATAAAATCAATTGTATACATTACTCTGTTTGTCTTGATGTTTAGTTTGTTGATGGTGGCTTCTTATCCCTAAAAAATGACACACTTAGTGGGATATTTTCCTTAAACTACCCTTTATTTTTTATTTATTTTAATTCATATCAGAAACAAAAATAAAGTGTAGGCTTCTTTTATGCAATATTATTGTTGCTTTAACCAAAGTCGCACAATTTCACTAAATGCTATCATTTTTCTCCTATTTTGTAGGTAATAGTTGAGGCTGCTTAGCTGGATATGGTATCACACTACTATACCACCTATGCAAATATGGTTTCAACCTAGATATATAGACCTACAAAATCTACAACACCTATGTAGGCTTACATGTAAGTCATCCTTTTATGCTCTTATCTTTGTTTGACAACATAAAATTGGGTTCTTTTTTTTTGCACCCTTAAAAATCCTTAGGTTTTTTTTAGATTAGTTTGTTTCCTTTCACCATTTACTAGCCTCCCTATGATTATTTATTTTAGCTTACCTCCTTGGGATTTTATTTCACACACACAACAACTTTCTTAGGGTTAATTTCCTTAGCTAGAATAATAGGTTTTTATTTACACTTTTTACCTTCTAGCAATATTAGCTATTTGGTTGTTTTTAGTAAGTGCATTTCTTAGTTAATATTTATTCTTGGCATATATTTTTATTAATACTAAAAATAGGCTTGGTAGCAATAGTTTTTAGCCTAAATTTATTTTATTTAATAAAAAGACCATTAAATTTTGAGAACTATCTATGATTCTGCCTGAAATCTTCTGCTGAAATTTGGTAACACACTCTAATATCATATTCAAAATTTTGTGTTTGATTTATGTGTATTGAGCCTTTATCACCTCCCTAGATATTGCCCTACCTGTAATGCCTCCATATATATGGCAATTCCTATACCGCTTCCTTGAAGATGGTCTTGTCTGTTACTGGTCTTTCACTATCTAGTTTTTCAGTATATACGTATACCACCTCAAATGGTTTCGATACCGCTTTATCTGGTCTTGCAAATTTTTTGTAACCTACTCTTCTTGTTTCACCATCTATTATACAAACCAAACACCATACATCATCCTCTTAAAAAATATAATTACATTTTAGGGTAAAACTACCAATATAGAATCCTACCATTCGATTTGTGACCTAATAATGAATGGTCTAGATTTACAAAGAGGAAAAACATCTATATTTGGATTTAATATTTCTACCACTAAATCCCCACACCCCTAGATCCCATCGATGACATTATTAGGGGTCTTACCCCCCCTACAAACCTCTTCACGGAGTAGGCCCAAGTGTGGCTAAAAAACAAGACATCGAAATTAGAGAGAGAATCAAGTTCCACAACCAACACACGTCACCAACCCTATCAACTACCTCCCACTTATCAATCACAACCAACCCCATAATACCACCAATATCCTATCCATCATCAACCCCCACCTCAATATCCCCAACCATAAAATCCACCATCTCATCACTCACCCCCCACATATCAACATGCCCAACCCACCTATCATAAACCACTAAATATAAAGTATCATCGATCACATCAGCCAACTTATCAACCTCCACACTCATCCAATCAACCTCAACCACCCACCCAACCATATCCATCACAACCACCACCTACTTACACTCAATCATCTCCCACTTACAATCAATTATTGCCTACATATCATCACACCCCCCTTCATATCAACCCCCACCAACTCATCCATATCAACATACCCCTAATCCATCACAACCATCCCTTCCATATTATCCACAATCCATTGCCCAACAATCTTACACTCCTACCCACACCCTTACCACATCCTATCACATGCATCACATTCTAACACAAGGCTCTCAAGCACCTCTTACCACTTCACACTAATCTTACCCATATTCCCAATATCAACCATCTCCATTGTAACATTCATATCCCCTACACCAACCTCAAAAACCTCACCCTCCTTCACAACAACCTTAATATTTACCCCAGTCTCCAACATATCAAGCTACATCTCCTCCCACTCAATGTCAAAACCAACCTACTTTCCCTACCACACACATTTCCCCTCGACCTCAATCTCACTTCGTGCCTCTCATAAAGCCCTTATCATCCATTTTCTAAAAACTTCTTAAGGTGCAAGTACTCTCCTTACCCCACACAAAGACACATGATTCACATCACCCCACATCTCTAGAGTCTCTTAAAGATCAATTTTGTGTCTACCATCGCAAACGTGGTCATGATATTAATAATTGTTAATAATTTCAAACTCTTGTACAGGATCTAATTGACCAAGGGGTCCTCACAAAACATACTTCAACCCTTGCTCAACAAATTCTTGTAAATCATCAAGCTCCATCTCACCAAGGCTTTGTGGGCATGATCTATCATGATACATTACTCCTGCCTCACCCACCCTTTCTACCAAACCACAAGAGCCTCCATCTCTAGTAGCATCCACCACTACATAAGCTATTGCACCCCTTACCCTTCATATTCATATTCTATGACCTCTAATCCACCTAATATTCATCTTTAGGTCATCCCCTTTCATCCCATTTCCTCTAACACCTTAGAGGAGACCCAAAATACACATGCACCCGAAGTTCCTTCAACTTCTTCAAAGATTACTCTCCCTACCTCACCATGTAGCCCAACCATGCATCCCCACATCACCCCCATTGACACTAATGCCTTGCATATCCCTTATATTGACCCTTCTCCTCCACTTGATTCACCATGACCATCCTTACCTATGTTATACATTCCCCCTACATAGTTAGCTCCACACCTCATCAAGATCAAATTTCCCTTCTTACACTTTCTCCTTTAGCATCTTCCATCAATCCCTACCTCACCTCAAGTGTGGAAACCTCAAATCCCCCTCTTAACCTTGATCCTACCACCCCTATTTCTCAAGAAGAATATTTCCATGTATTACCCAAAACCCCAATTAACCCTACATCTGTAGATCCAAACACTTCCATCAACACTATCCCTTAATCAACGTCATCTTATCCTATTTCCTCATTTGAGGACACTCCTACCACTTCTATAATTTTGGCCTCACTACCCCCTATAATCCCACATGTTACTGTACATATGACTAATCCAAAAATAGGAAAATACTTTATACACAATGAAACCATTAAAAACTACCCCATGTAGAGTCTATCAAATATTCTAGTAGAACATGAGATAAGCCTTTTACCATAGGTGCTATTGTACCCTTAGGCTCACCACCTAACCACGCAAATTTTATTTATGGGGGATTCGATACACCTACGTTATTGTCTACCTCCATTTCCTTCCAAGGCTATTTTTGTGCTAACATCGACTACCTCTCCAATTCATCTTTTGTCATATACTATTTTCAAAAATTCCATTGGTGAGGTTTTGGTTTAGGCTGCTACAAGCAAGGCACTCACACCCTCATTGACATGATAGGCCAATTAGCTAATACTTGAGCAGGATTGGGTATATCGATTTGATCTCTTACTCCATTGGCCTCACTTAAAAATCCATAAAACCACCCTTCCTCTTGCACTTTGACTCGATGTGCCATGATACCTTTTAGACTTTGCTACCACCCACATTGCACTATTTTACACTTTTATCACCTCTTAGGGTACTTCATTTTTCACATTGCCTCCTTAGGTACCCTTTTTCACATTGCCTCCTTAGATATTTAATTTTTCACATTGTCTCAATAGGCACCCCTTTTACACTTTTCCCTTTGGGTTATGCACTTTTCACTAGCCTCCTTAGGATACAAATATTTATTTTTACCTTTTTTCCTTTTTTTATACAGTGCACATGTGGTCCCTTCCTGTCTGGGTCTGCTCTTTTTCCATGGTTGCATTATATCCCTTTTCCCCCACCACATCCTTCTACTCATGCCTTCCCTTGCCTCCTTAACCAAATCCCTTACCATATGTGAGGAGAATGAAGAGGAGATAAACCACTCTAACATCTCACCTCTTCCCCTCTCTCAAATTACAAACCACCTATGTTAACATCTTCCCATAATCTTATCAACTTTTTGCCACCCTCTCCTCAATTCAAATTAGCCCATGATTTTGGTCAGCCACATGACTTCCCTTTCACCATTGATGCCATTGTTACTTTGGGCCCTATATTTACACATACCAATTTTGTGTTTGAGGAACTTGACACTTTTGTTAAATTTGTGTTCCTCACTCTAGACTTTGAGGAGGATGATAAAGAAAAATTAAAAAAAAAACCTATCTCTTATGACTCCCATCCCCCTCCATGCCCTCCTCCACCTAATTTGGAATAAATTTCCATCACTCTTGATCTTAAATTCCCTCAAACTTTGATAGTTGACTTTTTTCAAGTCATCCTAATCGATCCTCTTTCCCTTATGATCTCATATGGAAATAAAATGCCACCCTCACTTGAAATTCCTCCGCTTTGCCTCAAAGAGACCTCCTACCTCACCCCACACCCCATCCACACCTCTCTATTCTCATTTCCCTCATGATAAGGACTATTCTTTTGGGAATTTGCCTTATAAACCCACCCATAAAAACCATACAACTAGGTCATATGCATGTGGTCACAAAAATACCATGTGCAAATCCTCACACTAATCCTCCTCATCTCTTCTTCCTCTTCTTCCAACACCTTCTCTACCACCTCTTCTTCCAACACCCTCTCTGCCACCTATTCTTCCAACACTATCTCTACCACCTATTGTGACTATCTCACAACTAACCCCAATATTAGGGGCCCACTTAAAATTTGTTGAAATATTGAATTAATGGGATATGATTGAGCAGTTGGGTCCTCATTGTTGGTCCAATAGTTAGTGTATATTTTTATTATCAATTTTTGATTTCATAGCTGACAATTTTTCTTTATTTTATTGTTAATTTATGTTTTATGTTTGTTGTCATATTTGGTTGGTTCATCAAATAACACGATAGATTTAATGTTAAAATTTTGAATTATGGTGTGATAAATTTAATTTTAAAGTTTAAATTTTCAATTACGATTAATTTTAATTAAGGTTTTTCTTTAAAGTTTATAAATTTCTTGGCTGCCATATATCCTCTAATTTAAAACGATGGTTTATGTTTTGCATGTTAAGATCCATGGGAGTGACCCAAGGGAATGTGAGAACATAAAAATAAGGGCACATGACACCATGAGAGTGATCCCAGGGAAGGCGAGAGCATACAACAAAAGGGTTGGGCAATAGTAGGTAAAAAATAACATGTGGTGATGCAGTAGAAACCGATAGGAAAGACAGGAGTAGTCAATGATGAGGGAGCTATGTTTAACACCAACATGAGGATAGTAGGCTACCTAAAGGTAGCTAATTTTATAATAGATGTGGATTCCATTTAAACACCACAATATCTCTTGCATAGTCAAGGTGGGATAAATCTCCCATAGTCAATGAAAAAAGCATCCACCCTACACGTGGTAGCATTGACGGTAGAGGATGAGTCACACATTGGATTCCATGTTAGTGACGTGTTAGGTGATATGGAAAATTTATTAGGTGAATATTTTATGGTTTCATTCCAAATTTTGGATATACTACCACCCTTACATGCTTAGAACACTTCCCATTTTGGAGATGGCAGACAATGAGCTAGTGGCTCCCACTTGTAGAGGGTAGCAAGGTATATTTGTAGGAGTTGTTAGAATTTGGTCTTATATTTCTCCTACGTCTATAGAGATCATAAATATGTCCCATGAGGAACCACATCATGTAGAAGATATGCTTTAGTAGGAGGAAACAAAGCATAGAAAGAAGTAAATGGATTTAAGGAGTAGCAACGTTGGTCACCGTATTTGAGGCCCCTCAAAGCTAGAAGGAGAGTCATTATCATAGTCAAGAACATAGAGTGGAAGGTTTCAATGGATCTCAGGCCACCATCAAGAGAGTATAAATAGGAGGTACCTCAATTTCTATTGATGACTTGGGTGGTCACTACCATGGTAGAGGCACTGTGTTGAGATCTCGGTCATCACGGTTCGAATCACGATAAGGGAGTGCATAGGGTAATATTTTTGGTCAAGCATCAAGCACCAAAGTAAATGAAGGTTAATAAAGATCAAATATTTTTGTTCATTTTTTGAGGTCATGGTGCTATAGGCTTATGAGGTTCAAATATTATTTTTATTATACCCTAGGTTTTAATTGTTGTTTTGAGATTAATGAATAGGTAGAGGGAACCTAAAGAGATAGAGGGGAGTTATAAGGAATGCCATTTAGTTTAAAGATTTTAAATATTTTTTATTTTTATTTGTGGATTCTTAGGAGTATTGCAAGAGTTTAAAATATTATTAAAGTAGGAATTTTTTATTTCACATGATACTTCCATTTTTTTTTGAGAAGGAAGGTGAAACAAAAAGGCTCCTAAATACTTTAAATACTCATGGAAGTCCCTTTTGAAGGGGTTGGAATTTTTGTAAAAAAAGGATAAATCATTTATATGCATACTAATCTAGAAACTTGCACCTTGTGAGCAAGACTAGAGGATTTCTTCTCTAAGGGTTATTATGTTAATGAATATTATTTTTTCTACATATTTGAACTTATATCTAGTGTTAAATGCTCTTTGGAGGTTACACTACATGAACATTTTTTTTGATCGGTTAAATTTAAAGTTGATTTTTATCAAGGGACCCAAAACCTGATTACAACAAGTCAAAAGACAAATTAAACAAGGCCACAGGAAGGCCATAGGAAAGGATAAAAAAAAACTAGAGGAAAGACAAAAGGATTGCCTTTTAGGATAGGCTAAAGGATAGCCTTATAGGATAGGCTAAGGATAGCCTTACAAAATAGGCTAAAGGATAGCCTTACAAGACATACATTTTTTTTTTAATATAAAATAGGGCTACCCCACCCAAATCATCCAAAAAACACATGTGAAAAGGATGGAGAAGAGAAATAGGGCCATCCCACCCAAACAACATGTGTAAACAGGGTAACCTTCCCAATAGGTTCTTTTTTTCCTTAGAGTCTAGCACTTGATCTAATATGATTATGCAAATGTAGGTTTTATTAGGTTAAGTTACCCTTATATTGGATCATGATATTTGGTTTTGTAGGGTAGGGGAGCATGAAACCATATTGTATTTTCATTTTTATTCTAGCTTTAGTCTAGTATAGTTGTAGTTTCAAACCTCCTTGAATGTAACTACATGAAGGTTTATGTTGATGCAAGTTCTATTTTTCCTTAGAGTCTAGGACTTGATATAATAAGATTATTCAAATGCAGGTTTTATTAGGTTGAGTTACCTTTATATTGGCTCATGTTATTTAATTTTTTAGGGTATGGGAGAATGAAACTATATTGTATTTGCATTTTCATTCCAACTTTAGTCTAGTTTAGTTGTAGTTTCATTCTACAAATTTTATTTTCTTTTACAAACCCCCATGATTTACTTTTGCAAGTGTTCAATCTGAAACTCAAAATCCCAAAATATCCTATTTGAATCATAAATCTGATCTAGGAAATCTGGAGTGTACATAATCCAAATAAGTAGTTTTACTAGCTCTTGCATTTACATTTATTTTGATCATCTTTCAAGGATATTAAAAGGAAAAATTCGACAGAAATTTCACCTTGCATAAACAAGATAAAATCAATCTAGGAGGGAGGGTTTCTAACCTACTACTTCATATTAAGTGTAGATAAAGCAAATGAATGCTAACTTTCTAACTTTCTAACTTGCTAACCTATTGACTTATAACTTTGCAATTAGTGGAACACTAAATATGAAGATAAAATTAAACCTACTAACTACAAAGACTAACTACAATATCACATTAAAGGTATGCATTTAAAATGAAGTGGACAATTCTAGAGCACTCTAATTTTGTATTTTAATCTGAAGATAAAAATTAACCCACTAACAAGGATTCAGGGTAATATATATTAATGCAAAGACAATCAATGAAGCAACACTTCATTTTATTAATTCACACAAAGGCACATTCATTGCAATTTAAGGAAATCCACCACAAAGAACAAATGAAATGAACTAGTAGACCTCTTGTTAATAGTTACATGTAAATCACTTGGTTATTCCTAGCATTTGTTATTATTGATTATTCTACTTTCAATTACACATATGCAATGCTTATAACGGAACCTTGAAGAAGTTGTTTTGTTTGTTTAAATTCTTTGCAAGAGAGGGTTTTCGCATCAATACCCTGACCGTGGTGGGGATTTTTCAATAGGGAAAAACATCCACTCAAAAGAAATGGCACTAGAAGGAGGGCCTGAATTGGTTTACTTTATTGCTATTTAGATACTAAATTGTTCATGTTTACTTGAAAGGTTTATTTGTTGATTACATTCATTGATTTGAAATATCCTTTAATTGGCATTGCATTAATGCTAACATTTTTGTAAATTGAAGGATGTTCACTAATGTCAAGGTTTAATTGTTGCATATATTTTAGTTGATATACATGATGATTTATGTCTTAAACATATGATATTTGTTAGTCATTTCATGCTTCTTTGCAAGATATATCTTTGACTAACAGAATTGGTATTAAAGTTGTATTCTTTAAGATACACTAGTGGCCATGTTTTTATCATGGATGATAGAAAACATATTGAACATACATAGAGTTCAACATTATTTACACTTTGATTTTGAGAGATATCTTCCTCGATTTGTGTCTAATGGGATGAGGCCCGTAGAAGAACATATTCAAGCATTTAGAATCTACATGAATAATTTAACAATTTGGTATGATGACGTTGCTTGTAAAATGTTCCCTTAAAACTTTGATAAAGTTGCATACGATTGGTTTACTAATCCACCTATAGGGTCTATCACTTCTTGGACTCACCTAGAGGTAATGTTTCTCAATAAATTCAAATAAATGGTAGTTGATCCAATCCTCATGTACAATCAGTTTGTCATTATACGTAGAGGACCAAGTGAAAATTTGAAGTCATTCATCAAAATATTCCATGGTCTATACACTCAACTGGTGGTACCTTGTCCTTATAGAGGGAATGGATATCAAAATATACCTCAATGACCCTAACCCATTCACTTCGTCTTATTTACTAGGGATGCCTCAATTCACATATTTGTCCCAAGATTATACTCAAGCAATGGCAATTGATCAAAAATTGAGTTATCAAAATTATGGTGTGGGTTTTGGATCATATAATTCTCAACCATTTAATACCTCCCTTACCCAGCCAATGAAAAACTTTGATAAATTTGCATAGGATTGGTTTACTAATCCACCTGTAGGGTCTATCACTTATTGGACTCACCTAGAGGTAATGTTTCTCAATAAATTCAAATAAAAGGTAGTTGATCCAATCCTCATGTACAATCAGTTTGTCATTATTCATAGAGGACCAAGTGAAAATTTGAAGTCATTCATCAAAATTTTCCATGGTCTATACACTCAACTGGTGATACCTTGTCCTTATAGAGGGAATGGATATCAAAATATACCTCAATGACCCTAACCCATTCACTTCCTCTTATTTACTAGGGATGCCTCAATTCACATATTTGTCCCAAGATTATACTCAAGCAATGGCAATTGATCAAAAATTGAGTTATCAAAATTATGGTGTGGGTTTTGTATCATATAATTCTCAACCATTTAATACCTCCCTTACCCAGCCAACGATTTATCCACCTCAACCAAGTTTGAGTGGGAATCAATTTCTAAATAAACCATCATTCTTAAGTGCGAATAAATTTCAAAATACTCATCTTGATAATATTTTGAAGGATGTTCCTATGATAAATTTTAGTGGTTTTCACAATAATATGACTTCAGTAGGGGAGGATTCCTAGATCTAAATAGTACTGAAACATGGGATAGGTCAAGAACATTTGACCCACAAAAGATGAATTTTCTAAAATTCAGGAGGATGAATCTGAGGAAGATGAATTTTTTGAGTCCTCAAAAGTGGTTGAAAGTAAAGTTGAAAGAGAATCAATAAATGAATTCAAAGAAATAATAAAATTTCACCACTTGTTCTCGAAAGACACTTTGGATGAGATTGTTGAAACCGATGGTCAAGAAAACCCACACCTTCCAAATTGTGATAAAATTGAATCATCGATTACAAATGTGGATTGTGATATTGCAACCTTGAATACAAAGAATAGCCCACTTTTATAAATAATTGAACCATCTTAGGAAGGTGAAGGTGAGATTTATGAGAAACACATTTATGAATTGGAATATGGTGAAGAAGTAGTTGAGCATCACAACTTGGTTTTGGAAGATGATTACTATGATTCTTGGGATAAATGGAAATAATATGCTCACTCCAAACATTCTAATGAAATTTTTGTGTCAATTGATATGAAAGATAATACAATTGCTCTCTCACATGAAGATATTACAAGTCTTGTACCATATGAGAATATTTTGGAAGAAGGGTTGGAATCTCATCAAGTGTTGGAAAATTATAATGATTCTACTACCATGGATAAATAAGGATAACCACTTGATTTGGTCCCCTTTGAGGGGAAAGAAATTATAAATATTGATCCACCTATTGGCTCTACAATGTCCATGCCATATCAAAATGAGAAAATTCCAGAACTTGAGTGGTTTGGGTTAGATATTATTGATGATCCTAATGAAAATTTAGATTTTGAAAAATCTCGAGCCATTGATCATGGAAGGGTGTTATTTGACACATATCTTGAGAAGCTAGGTTATTATTTTGAATAATAAGGACATTTTTTATTGGGTTCCTAAATTTGGTATTTTTGAACAGGTGTTTGATGATGATGAAAGTCATCAAGAAAAAAAAAATATTACAAACGCTCACAAGGGTTTATCTAAACCTTTATCTTCCATTATCTAAAATTCTGGTAAAATATTGCATCATGAAATTTTAGATTCAAATTTTATTAATGATCAAGTGCCATGTGAGGTTAGCAAAGAGCTAGAATTGGTTTCTACTTACATTGCTAATAAATTTATCTTTTCATACGAAACAGATGTGAATATGCTTGAATTGTTGAATCATATCCATAGAATATTAAAATTTCAATCTAGGGTAAAAACTTATAATGATCCTTATTTAGTAAATATCCTAGATGCTTTGAAAGTGTTGCATGAGAATTATTGGCCTAAAAATTTAGAGGGTGACTTGATGTCAAAATTTTTAGAAATAACCTCTTATTTGAAGGAAATATTATATGCTTGCGAAAATGAGAAGTGTTGTCAAAAGGATGAATTGGATGTTGGAATTTACACCTCATGTAATAAGAAATAAATAATTGAAAATCATGCATTTTATTACCAATTTAATGTGCTAGAATCTCAAATTGAAATTGTTGAATACTGGAATAAAAATGGTAAAATAAAGGATTTTGTATTTGTAGGCATAATTTTATTGTGGGTTGATGCCTATATAATTCAGTGTGCCTAACATTAAAAAATTCTTTCTATTCATGAAATAAATAAAATTTGGGATCCAAGAAATTCATGGTTGAGTTTGTCCATTACCTTATACATATTGTATATTTTTTAGTATAGTTTTAGTTTTTATGTTTTTGTTTAGTTTTTATGTTTTTTGCTTTGTTTTTAATTTTTTATTTTGTTTTTATTTCCTGTTAGTTTGCATTAGTTTAGGTTTTGGTTTATGTTTTTATTTTATTTTTTGGTTTGTTCCCTTGTTTGAGGTGATGTTCCGTGGTTGCTAATTTATGGCCTCTTGCCCATTTTTTGTGTTCCTTTGTTAAGTAAGCTAGAATACCTAATATGAAAGTAGGTGAACCTTAGAAAAGGGGGATGAGTTATTTTATGATCATGCTTAGATTTTGGGACTAAAATGGTGGAGAATGGAATAATTAAGCATTTCACCAAATCTCCACATGTAACCCACATGATTAAATAGGTATTCCTTAGGATTTTGAAGGGTGAAATAATTTTGAAAAATTGATTAAGGCTAAATTCTGACATGCTCAAATTCAAGTGTTACATAAAGGTTTGAAAAGTTCTCTATAAAATAAGAATACAAGCAATGCAAATATTGATCAAATCTATCACTAAGTTTAGACAAACTCCACTAGGGCTATAGATGCCTTACTGGTAGTGGGTCTCTGCCTAGACAAAGATTGATATAAAAAAATGAGCATTGAAAAGCTTGATCAAATCATTCACCTAGTTCAAAAAATATTCATTGGGGCTATGGACACCTTATTGCCAGTGGGGCTCTGTCTGAACAAATTATGCTCAAAAAATACTTGCAAAAATATTATTCAAAAATGAAATATTATGAGCAAAATTTCGTAACCTAAAGGTAAACCAGAAGATGGAATTTTTATGGTACCAAGGAAGCAAAATGAATCACTTTGTCACACACTGAGCAAAGGTAGATGGATCAATTATTTTTATTTGAAGCTGTTGATCCCCACCTTCATGGGACATCACTAAATAATTATTATTTTGCTAATATTTTTGTTCTCATTTTAGACTGGGTTCTTCACCTGAAATGCTCAGGAGTATTTCCTAACACAGTTGTCATTTGTTGTGACTATCTCACAACTAACCCCAATATTGGGGACCCACTTAAAATTTGTTGAAATATTGAGTTGGTCCAATAGTTAGTGTGCATTTTTATTGTCAATTTTTAATTTCATAGCTGACAATTTTTCTTTGTTTTATTGTCAATGTGTGTTTTATGTTTGTTGTCATATTTAGTTGGTTCATCAGATAACACGATAGATTTAATGTTAAAGTTTTGAATTATGGTGTGATGAATTTAATTTTTAAGTTTTAGTTTTGAATTATGATTAATTTTAACTAATATTTTTCTTTTAATTTTATAATTTTATTGGATGCCATATACCCTCTCATTTAAAATGATGGTTTATGTTTCATAGGTTAAGATCCATGGGAGCGACCCAAGGTAAGGTGAGAGCAACCCCAAGGAAGGCAAGAGCATACGATGAAAGGATCAGGCGGTAGTAGATAAAGGACAAGTTGTGATGTGATAACAACCAACAGGAAAGGTGGAAGCAATCAACGATGAGGGATCTACATTCAATGCCAGTGTGAGGATAGTAGGCTACCCAAAGGTGGCTAATGTTATAATGGATGTAGATTCCATTTAAATGCCTCAATGTCTCCTACATAGATAAGGTAGGATAAATCCCCCATAGTAAACAAAAAAAAGCATTCACCCTACATGTGGTAGCATTGATGGTAGAGGATGAGTCACACACTGGCTGCCTTGTTAGTGATAGGCATTAGGTGGTAGGTACCATTTATCAGGTGAATATTTGATGGTTTCATCCAAAATTTGGGATATACTACCAACCTTACATGCTTAGAGTACTCCCCATGTTGGAGATGGCAGATAGTGAGCCAATGGATCCCGCTGACAAAGGGTAGTAATGTAGATTTGTAGGATTTGTTAGGGTTTCATATTATATTTCTACCACATCCATTGACATCATAAAGATGTCATAGAAAGGACCATATTGCAAATTAGAGACACTTTAGTAGGAGGCAACAGAGCATATAAGAAGGAAGTGATTGGAGTTAAGGAGCAATGACCTCGATCATCACATCTAAGGCCCCTCGAAGCTAGAAGGAGATTCATTATCACAGTCGAGAATGTAGAGCAGAAAGTTTCAATGGAGCTTAGGCCATCATCAAGAGAGTATAAATAGGAGGTTCCCCAGTGTCTATTCATAACCCAAGCAGTTGTCACCATGGTAGAGGCACTGTGTTGAGATCTTGCTAATCATGATTTAAATCATGGCAAGGTAGTGCATAGGGTAATATTTTTGGTCGATCATTGAGCACCAAAGTGAATGAATGTTAATAAATATTAAATATTTTTGTTCATTTTTTTAGGTCATGGTGCTATAGGCTTATGAATTCCAAAGATTATTTTTACTATACCCTAGGTTTTAATTTTTTTTTTGAGATTAATGCATGGGTATAGGGAACTTAAAGAGATGGAGGGTATTTATAAGGAATGCTATTTAGTTTAATGATTTTGGATGCTTTTATTTTTATTTGTGGGTTATTAGGAGTCTTGCAAGATTTTAAAATATGATTAAATTTGGAATTTTTTGTTTCACATGATACTTCCAATTTTTTTTTTGATAAGGAAGGTGAAACAAAAAGGCTCCTAAAGACATTAAATACTCATGAAAATCCATTTTTAAGGGGCTAGAATTTTTGTTAAAAAAGAATAAATAATTTTTATGCATACTAATCCAGAAACTTGCATCTTGTGGGCAAGAGTGGAGGAGTTTTTCTTAGGGTTATTGTGTTAATGAATATTATTTTTTCTCCATATTTTGAACTTATATATAGTGTTAAATGTTCTTAGGAGGTTACACTACGTTAAGGTTTATGTTGATGTAGGTTGTATTTTTCCTTAGATTCTAGCCCTTGATATAATATGATTGTGCAAATGCAGGTTTTATTAGGTTGAGTTACCCTTATATTGGCTCATGATATTTGGTTTTGTAGGGTAGGGGATCATGAAACCGTATTGTATTTTCATTTTCATTCTATATTTAGTCTAGTTTAGTTGTAGTTTCATTCTGCAATTTTTCTTTTCTTTTACAAACCCCCATGATTTACTTTTGCAAGTGTTCAATATAAAACTCAGAATCCCAAAATATCATATTTGATTCATAAATTTGATCTAGAAAATTTGGAGTGTACATAATCCAAATAAGTAGTTTTACTAGCTCTTGCATTTACATTTATTTGGATCATCTTTCAAGGATATTAAAAGGAAAAATTCTGCATAATTTTCACCTTGCATAAACAAGATAAAATCAATCGAGGAGGGATGGTTTCTAACCTACTTCTTCATATTAAGTGCAGATAAATCAAATGAACACTAAATTTCTAGATTTCTAACTTTTCAACTTGCTAACCTACTGACTTCTAACTTTATAATTAGTGGAAAACTAAATCTGAAGATAAAATTAAACCTACTAACTGTAAATACTAACTACAATATTACATTAAAGGCATGGATTTAAAATGAAGTGGATAATTTCACAACACTCTAGCTTTGTATTTTAATCTGAAGATAAAAATGAACCCACTAACAGGGATTTAGGGTAAGATAGATTAAAGCAAAGACAATCAATGAAAAAACACTTCATTTTATTAATTCACACAAAGGAACATTCATTGTAATTTAATGAAATCAACCACAAAGCACAAATTAAATGAACCAGTAGACACCTTTTCAACCATTACTTGCAAATCACTTGGTCATTCCTAGCATTTTTTATTCTTGATTACTCTACTTTCAATTACATATGTGCAATGATTATATAGCAAAAACTTGAAGAAGTTGTTTTGCTTGTTTAACTTCTTTGCAAGAGAGGGTTTTTGGATCAAGACCCTAACTATGGTGGGGATTTTGCAATAGGGAAAAATATCCACTCAACATAACCCCTTATCCCAACTCCCTATTCACTATCCCATGCCCCTAACATGGCCCAATACTCACAACTCTACCATTCATCCCATATCTTTCCTCCAACTCTCAAATATTCTTATTCTTATCCTTGTTACCTTGCTCATAATCCAATTATCCCTCTATTCAATCTATTAAGTTTCCAAGATATATCTCCATTACCCCTCGAATTCTACTCTATGTCATCTTCCTCCACTTCAATCCCTTCTAGTCGGCCTTGTCCACCTTGTATACCTTGACCATCTCACTCAAGTGTCACTTCCTCCCTATACATCCATCATCGACCACATAATTCATCTCATTGCTCCTCAATTTTGTCCTTCCCTTGGGTTTTGGGGAGCATCATACCTTCCTTTACATCTACTTCTTTTCTTATAGGCTTTTATGCATAATATATATCCACTATAATCCTTGTACATATAATTTCTCTCTTTCTATCAATAAGTATATACCTATTTCTATTTCCTACACTACTCATATCCCAATAGTTTTACCTCATCCCCCACCCACCATGACCTTTCATTAAGTATCACAATCCCTTGGGATTTTCCTTTTATACACACACTCACAATATTCCTTAGGCTTTCCTTTTTAGCACAACTTCACCCCTTGGGCTTATTTTACACACACTCTTAACTTAGCTTACCCCCTTGGGTATTTATTTCACACCCACACACAAGACTCATTAGGATTATTTATCTTAGCCTACCCCCTTGGGCCTTCCTTTCACCCTGACACACAAGCCTCCTTAGGCTTATTTATCTTACCATACCCCCTTGGGTTTTCCTTTCACACCCACACACAAGCCTCCATAGGCTTATTATTTTTACCTTTTTATTCAATATTTATCATTGTGACTTTGTTCTCTACTTTCATCCTTCCACACTATCACCTTTTGTTCCTCATGAAAGGTGCTTACCTTATTAACCATTGACCTTTTACTTCATATACAAGGATATGTACATATCTTTCACAATCCCCTTCTTCTTGCATCCCTTTTCCCTTTCTTATCCTTTTCTTCATATCCTATGGATATATCTATCACTCAACCATACCTAGTATCCTCCTCAAGTGCATATCTTCGATTCAAAGCCACAACAATTTGGAGTCTCCCTTCATGAATTATAAAGATATTCTAGAATCCACATGTTACACACATAATTAATTGCATATTTTATTAGGTGATGATGACATCATGATTAGTCCTAATGCCTATATTAGCTCATTGTGTTCCCTTTCAACAATCCAAAACCTAAGGGTTCACACCCTCCAAAATAAAAAACAAAAATTATGATAAAAAATAAATAACAATATAGCTTGAATCCTTGGGTGTATTAGATGACTCCACTGAGGCTATAGATGTTTGATCGGTAGTTGAGCAACATCGATGAATAGTGTGCTATCTCTACTAGGGTTATAGATGTCTAAAAGATAGTGGAGTATGCCTTCACAATGATTTTAATCTTTTTCATTAGGGATATGATTGATTAAGTCCAAACCTATTCAAAATATGGTTAATGAATTCACTACATATACAATGGTTCTAGGATATTTTGATATGTCTCAAGGGATATCTAATATTAATGACCTTGTATGGGTACTTCACTACTTGATAGGAGCACTAGAGTGTTTGAGTCTTGTGAAATCTTCTTTGGATACTATCCTCCCTCATTTTATTCCATTTCTATCTCCCTCTTTCCATGTGGACATTATACACCCTTGTATATGTAAGTAAAGGTTTCTAATTAATGAAGTAAGCATTTTCTATTACCCTCATGATCTTCATCATCCATAATTCTAAATCTATTTTCATCATTATATATTATCCTTCTATCATCCTTGCTATCCATTGTATCCTTACTTATGTGCATTATTAATCAATAATTAATTATTTATTTATCCTCGTATAATCCCTTACCACCTACAACTATTGGACTTTATTGCATAACTTTATGTGTTCTCTCTTAAAGTTCTCCTGATCATCACTCTCCTACATATGTTCAGCCTACCACCTCCCACCTGGCATCAAAAACCATCCTGCTCCACTATAAGCCTTTTTCACATCTTTTACACTTGCCTCCTTGGGCACCCTTTTTACACTCACCTCATTGGGCTACGAACTTTTCACTAGTCTCCTTAGGCTACACATATTTTTAACATAGTACACATGTCATATATTCCTATATTACTCCCAACCCCCCTAATATAGCCTTGCTACTAGATCATTATGCTCGAATAGCAGCCTATCTCTATCACTTCATAGCCTCACATTGTCCTACCATCCTCAACCTCACAACCTACCACTCTTAGTAGTGCACCTCTCATTGTTTCTTACTACATTGATCCTAAATTTATACCAGTGTCATCCATTCCATCAACTACCTTACACTCAATGCACCATGATACTTCTTAGACCCAACTATACCTTTACATTGCATTATTTTTTATCTTTACTTGCCTCTTTAGTCATCCTTTTACACTTTATCTCCTTGGGTATCCTTTAACACTTTGCTTCCTCAAGCACCCTTTTTACACTTTTTCCTCTTGGGCACCCATTTTTTACATTGCCCCCTTGGGCTATGCACTTTTCACTAGCCTCCTTAGGCTACACACCTTATGCACTTTTCACTTGCCTTTTTTTTTATGTAGTGCAAATGTTGTTTCTTCCCATTTGGGTCTACTCTTTTCCATGGTTGCATTATACTCCCTTGCATCCCTTTTGACAACCTCCTTCTACCTTCATACTTCTCCCCAGGAGTCTGGAGCTAACTTTCTTTCCTCCCACTATATATTTCTATCTTTCCTTACCCTTAAATTTTCCATCTCTTTAATCCTTCCTTACCACTAATTTCCTTACCCCCTTCCTTTCATCCCCCTATATCCTCCTATTATTCCTTATCCCCCACCTTACCCTCCCATTATATTTTTAACTTACCTTATTGGGAATTTTATTTTTCACATTGCCTCCTTGGTAACCCTTTTTACATTCACCTCCTTGGGCTATACACTTTTCACATTGTCTCATTGGGCACCCCTTTTACACTTGCCTCCTTGGGATTTACATTTTTTTATGGCCTCCTTAGGCTATATACCTTTCCAAATTTTATAATGCCTATGTGGTTTGATATTATCTAGGTCTGATGCTCTACCATGGGTGCATCTCTTCCCCACCATTTTAATTTTTCCACCATCCTCCCCCTCCCACCCTCCCAAGAGTCTGGTTATCCTCTCCCTTGCCTTCCATCCTATTTGCCCTTCATAATTTACCCATTCCTCCTTTGCATCTTGCCTGACCACCTCAGACTAGGTGGTATCCCCTGATAATATATGAGGATACGGTCCCCCTTCCCAACCTTCCCTTTGAATTTAACCACCACCACACTTCCTTACTTCCCTTCCCTTATATTTTCCTTTCCATTTATTTCTTTCCCATTGATCCATTTGTCAAGTGGCTCATCCTTGGCCTTGTGACCTCACCTACGCACTCACCACTTGAGGGGGTTTCCAAATACACTCTCACAAGGATAATCATCTCACTGGGGCAATCAACCAATAAAATTTTGACACAAGTTTTTGCACTATGTTGTTTTTATAAACAACACATTGCAAAAAGGGGCATCTGTAGACATCAAAAATTAGCATTTTTGATAATACACTAAATTACAAATTAATATGCCTAAATATGTCTTTTTGCCACCTTATAAAAATTTAATTAATCCACAAATATTTAAAATCCCCTAATATCCTCCACCAAGACCTTAGAAATACATTACAAATACTAAAAATAAATAATAAAATCAAACTTTGAACACATTTCTTACACCCACAAAAAATAACAAAATTATAAAAATACTAAAATAAAATAATAATAATTCCTAATCATCTCCATGTGCCATTAGTAATTAATTAAACCTTAATTATGCTAATTAAATAAAATTTACATCACCATCATGAGCCCTATTTATGACCCCTCCTACATAGAAAATGATAAAAACAAATAAAATAATAACAATGCAAATTAACATTAATTAAACACATCATTAAAGCCCCTTAACCATGATTTAACAATGTTCAAGGTATGGCATTTATTGAAAATCCTCTAGAAGCCTAGAAAATATGCCCCTTTCCAATATTTAAAAATCCCCCCACATTAATATCCCACCCCTCATGCACTTTTACCAAGCTATGAAAAGTAATTTTAAATTTAAAAATAATCACAAATCAAAATCTGCATTTACCCCACTTGGCTATAGGATAGCCACCTCATTAATCCTTGCAATTTTTAATTATTATCCCATTCATCCATGTGCCTTGGGAAACTACTTTAAAATTAATTTCCCTACCCCTAAGCTACCCTTTTCCAAAGCAATTAAATGAGCTCCCTCCATATCATCTTCTTCTAGAATTTTTCCTCACCTACCTTGCCCATGTGGAGCTTATATGGCATCCCACTTACGCAACACCAAAAGTTCTATAAATACCCTTGGCCATGGCCAAGGGAGGGGATCCCATTTTTTTCTAAGTATATGCTACCAAAATCTCCACTCACCTTGCCTTAGCCTACTTGACCATGACTCACAACCCTCAACCACATCCCAAGACACCTATAACTCCATAATTGCCCTTTTCAAGCTCTCGGGTTCATTGGTTTTTGAGTTTACAAGCACAGTGTCGATAACACCTCTCTTGAGATGGTCATGACCCTTGCTTACCACCTCCATAGACATGATATCACCTCTATCAAAAAAAAACATTAGCATTTTTGATGACTATCACATGCTATAACAAGTATATACTTTGTATTTTATGCATTCTGGTTCCATTTAATATTAGTTTTCTTTCATTGCACTATGGTTTATATATTACTTGAACAAAGGCACAACCTAGGTTGGCCCATATTTTTTATTAAATTTTCTTTTTTGGTTGTGTGCATGTATACCACTCTTCAATAACAACCTTTGAAGATTTCCACACTCACTTACGCATACATCTATATCTCTTGATCATAATATATTGTGGGAGAGAAGCATATATGCCATCATTATTGTAAAATCCCTTAGAGGATTCTTTGTAATTGTAGAAGGACAAAGAGTGTATTTTGCATTGTAAAAAAATTCATATTTGTAATATAATCCATTGTATACATTGCTCTCTTTGTCTTGATGTTTAGTTTTATTGGTAGTGGTTTCTTATCCCTACGAGAGAGAATAATACTATCATGCACTTATGTCTATTGTTGTTGCTAAATCACAACTAGATTTTACTTATGGCTTCTAACCCTTTTCTATTTCTTTCTTTAAACTTCAACACCATTGTTAGATTAGCTAGTATTATACAAATTGGCTTACTCTAGAGGTTTATATAGAAGCTATTATGAGTCTTAAAATCTTGGACAAGATATCAAGAGCACATCTCATCCACATGGGATAATTTTGAACAAGATTTTTTGGTATGCCTAGTGGAATACAAATATCACTACCCTGATTGAGTAGGAGCTTGGTGAATTCATTCTCTCATATATTAAATTCTCAATCACCTAACAACTCCATTTAGAATGAATTATTCATATATAACCCAATTGCCATCTAATCTATAGGTTTATGATCACATGATTAACAACTAAGAAAATAAAACCTACACAACTTTTTAAACTACCTTCATTGAGATTCTAAAGACATAATTCTACATCATCTCCTCCATCAACCCCTACACAAATTTTAGGTTCTACATGTTCTGCTTCTCTATTGTTTTTTCACTATATCATATCATAACAAATGACTTAGCCTCAACCCCGATTTTTTTTATAACATAGGACTACTCAATTTATTAAATATGAAGTCAATTCCCTAGGAAACTCTAAAATATTTGCTAGATTATGATGATACAAGGAAAATAACATATGAGCATTACCAAGATATAGCCGCCTTGGCTTCCATCCATAATATCCAATATGAAGACATCATGATAAGATTTTTGGTGTTTTTATTTAAATGAAATGTATCATAATGGTACAAGAAACTTCAATATGAGAGAACTAACTCATGGGATTAGCTTGCTAGAATATTTATCCAAAAATTCAATGAGCTAGTTGACCCATTTTAAATAGCCCTCGATCATAATCACACATTTTCCAATAATAGTTCCAATCCCCACATCAAATAATCTAGCATTGTTATCAACCCCCATAGTACCAAAATTACTTGCACAATATATTGTGCTTGCATTGCCTACTCATGAGCTTATAGAATCTCCCTCTATGCAAGACATGCTAATAGCATTAAATAACTTGAGCAAAAAAGTGACCACCATGAAGAGGAGAGATCTTGAAAGTAATTTTCAGCCTAGGAGATTTTATTACATGATTAAATATCAAGGAGCTTCCATAAGAAGTGTCAATTGAAATCCCAATACTATGTATAGTAAATAGGAGGAAGGACCTTCTACTTCTTTAGAAATAAATTATTGGTGCTTAGTTTGCAATGATCCACATGGTACAAAAATTTGTATGATCTATTAGCATCAAGTATATATGTCAATAGCCAAAAAGGTAGAGAAAGTATAGAAGGGTCAATTGAATATGTTGTGGAAACCAAATCAAATTATATTAATGCAATATCCCTTGGAGGAAAAATCTATCTTTGTTTTAAAAAAATCTAGCAAGAAGCCCTTGTAGGTAAATCCTAAGAAATTAGATCAATTCAATGTATTATCTTTGCAAATGAGGCAACCAAAAAAAGAACCACCACAACCTACTCAGAGAAAATAGTAGCCTTTAGAAGAGCATCCCAAAGGACAATAAAAACTAGTATAGAAAAAGGAAGCTAAAACTCAAGACCAAGCTCAGGATAAACTACAATACCCTTCTATGACCAAGCGCTAAAGGATTGACGTAACATAGGACTACGAGAGGATATTTTATGAACCAAAAAATAGAGAGAAGAAATAATAAAAATATTTAGGCTTCAATATTACAAAAGAGCTTATGAAAACTCCATCTAAAGCAAGCATGTATGATGCCTTGATGATTATGATATAAATAGACCTTTGGGTATCACTAAAATATACTCATATAAAATGCCAATCTCATCCAAAACTTAATATAGCTTAAGGTAAACCAATGTTTTGGATTGGAAAAAATAGACCAACCCCTTTTTACATGCCTTTACGCATGGAAGTATAGGTCATACACAATTGCATTATTGAATCAGGATATGAAAGCCAACGTCACCAGTATCGAGTGATGGATTAGGGATGAAATATAATCTCACCACTATGTATACCATGTGGGTGTGTGAAGGTGTGTTCGTTACTGCTATGGGGAAAGAAAAGCAACTAAATAAATGCCTTTTCAAAAATGAAACTAGCCCTAAGTGTGCTTTTGATAATGAAACTAGATTCTAAGTGCCTTTTGAAATGAAACTAAGCCTAAATGCACTTGTGAATAGAAATGAATGTAATCTATAAAGCATTAAAACAAACAAGTTGAAGTGTGCATGAAGAAGGAAATTTGATAATTTATCTAAGTGTGTTGGAAAGAGATTGAAACCCTAATTTAAATGCTTGAAAGAGATTGAAATTTATTGTATGAAAAAAATTGAATGCTATGCTAAAATATGCAAAAAAGAATTAATGAAATGGTTTAAGATGCGAAAAGGAAATAAAAACCTGATCTAAAAGCATGAAAGGAATGGAAGTTGATTTTTGCAAAATGAGATGTAAATGAAATTCTTAAATATGTGAAAATGAAATAAAAACCTAATATAAAAGCATGAAAGGAATAGAAATTAATTTGGATGAAAAGATATGTAAAGCCTAGTGTAAATGATACAAAAATGAATTGAAATGATTAGCCTAAATGCAAATTGGAAAAAGAAATTGAAATGACTTTTTGAAATGGATTTGAATATGACATGAAAGAAACAAGGAAATCTAATACTAAATACAAATTTGGAAAAGAAATTGAAATAAATTTTGAAAGGGATTTCAAAATGACATGAAATAAGCATGAAAATATAATCCTAAATGCAAATTTCAAAAAGAAATTGAAATAACTTTTGAAAGGTATTTGAAAATGACATAAAAGAAACAAGGAAATCTAATCCTAAATGCAATTTGGAAAATAAATTGAAATGAATTTTGAAATGGATTTGAAAATGACATGAAATAAGCAAGGAAATCTAATCCTAAATGCAAATTTGGAAAATAAATTGAAATGAATTTTGAAAGGGATTTGAAAATGACATGAAAGAAACAAGGAAATCTAATCCTAAATGCAAATTTGGAAAAGAAATTGAAATGAATTTTGAAAGGGATTTGAAAATGATATGAAAGAATCAAGGAAATCTAATCCTAAATGTAAATTTAGAAAATAATTTGAAATTAATTTTGAAAGAGTTTTGAAAATCACATGAAATAAGCAAGGAAACCTAATCCTAAATGCAAATTTTGAAAATAAATTGAAATGAATAGGCATGATAGAATGAAGCTGCCAAAAGACATCATTTGATCAAACAACATTTACAAAACATAAATTGCTCAGAATGCTTGTTTTTTATTCATGAAAGAATTCTTCTTAAGTTACAAAATGGATATCCCTATTTTCTTCATGAACATGCAACATCAAATGATATATTTTAGAACTCCTTAGTGAAGGTGGACTTCTATGTGCGTAGGACATAGGTAGTTTGTTGGTGTGTGTTCTTCTGCACTTGTTTTGGGGCCTACAAAATATTTTTAGTTCATTTGGGGGCTTGCATTGGTAAAGCCCTATGATTATGAAGACAAATTGACACAAATATAAAGAACACAATGAAAGTTACTGGAAATTGAAGGACATGCTGTAAAAACTATAAATAAAGGATACCTGCTAAATTTATTGATGTGAACCTACTGTATGGACAATTTTTAGGGTGGCCTATGAATCTAAACTTGGATTCACAAGGTGGGGGGTGAATTGACCTCTAAATGGACTTTGTTGGTGATCCTCTATTCGAATGGGATCCAAGAGTGATATTCAATTGTTTGCACGGTGCAAAGTCACCAAATGTAGTTCTGGTACCAATTTTTGCAGATTTTTGGTAAGTTGACAAGAAGGGGATATATATCTAAAATGATGGAGGAACCCTCTATTTATAGGAAATGCTAAGGTCAGGGGGGTGGTTAGATGAACCAAAACTTTGAGTCAATACCTACTAAGGTTAGGTTAGGGTTTTGGGGAGGTGTCAAGCTCACGTGCCCTAAAAGAATATCTCATCCTCACACATGTGTGAGGAAAGGTTAGGGTTAGCTAGGGTTAGCTAGGGTTAGCTATGTCCTAGGATAGTTTAGGGTTTAGTTAGGGTTTCTAAAAATATCCTAACTAATTCATGATGCACATCATGTGTGAGGGTGTGCTTAGGGATAATTAGACCATTAACCATAATTAACCTTTTATTAATGATAAAGTGCAAGTTTAGTGAAAGTCACATGTAAATTAGAATCTTGATTAGCCTAATTAGGATTTTTAGTGGGGAATGGTTCCATGGGATCCTAATTAGGTGTAGGGAAGGGCTTAAGTAGCCTTAGGGAGCTAGTATATGGCCTCCTAGTGGGTAGAAGGTGTTTTGGGTGTGTTTTACCTAGTTTTTGTAGGTTTGGAGTCTACGAGTGACTAAGGTAGCCTACAAATGACTACAAAAGCCTACAATGGCCTATTTGAACCTACAAATGTCTATGTAGATATCAAAATATACAGGGATGAGCATGTGCGACTTTTGGGTGTCTACAAGATGTTATAATATTTTCATGCAAATAAAATTATGGACATAAAATCTTCAAGGTTTTATTCTAACAATCATTTATAGGTTGATGCCATGATTATAGATATGGAGTAGTCCAAAGCTAGTGACAATGATAGGTAAAGTCTTTACCTTTTGCCTTCTTCTATGATATAATATGTGATAGTAAGTAACAATTCCTTGTAGGAACTCAAGTAAAGTATATAATTTGTTTTATTCAAACTATGTGAGGTACTTGGCTATAATTTAGGCACAAATAGTTCAATTTTAAGAAAAAGTTAGAGATAATGCTCATAAAATCCAAGTGAGTTGATTTTTCCTTGTCTAACATCACATTTCTTAATGATCCATCTAGTTAGTATAAACTTCTTTTGTATGGTTTGGAGAGTTTTATATTTTTTAGATTATATCAAGGTTGTTAAAGTTAGTCTTCATGAAAAAGTTAAGATGTAATTTATTTGTTATTTATTTTATAATATGTGCTTTAAAAAAATTTAAATACCATTTCTTATCCTTATCTTATATTTCTTATAAATATATGATAGGTATAATAAGGATTTAAAATATAAACATATATTTATTATAAAATTATTTTATGATGGTATTATAGTTAACAATTTTTTTTATCCATTGTAAATTTAGACATAGATTAAAATAATCTATGCTTATAACAAATTTAAAACAATATCAACAAATTTTATTATTCAATTTAAAATTATTAATATCAATATTTTTAGCATGCAAAATACACATTAATTTTTATTTATTATAATTTGAAAATAATGTAATGATCAATATTAACAAATTACTATAATATACAAATAAATTACATGAAATTGAATCATATTTACAAATTAAATATTATTTAAAAAAAATAAAAATGGATTCCAATTAAAATTATTATTAGACAGGAGCTAGTCTGAGCTAGCAAAAATCTTGTACCATGAGTAGAAAGTAGGAAGGAAAATGCAATGAAGGAGGGAGTGCCAATTCTTATTTTTCTATATTTTATTAGAAATTCAAAAACTAAAGGAGCTAAGCAAATAAAATCTAGGTAACATGGCAATAAAAACATTTACCAAAGTTCGTACTAGATGTAAGGATGCCTTAGTTGAAAGTAAGGATACCTAGTTGGAAGTATGGATGTCCTAATTAGCAATAGAAGAAGATAAAATCTATAGTAAACCCTATCCAAGTATCATATAGTACACTAAAAGTGATTATCAAGGATGATATCATCATGGTATAATGGTCCTTAAAACCAAAGAGTTAATATGTAAGTTCCATGGACACCAGTCAAGTTTACTGAGATTCAAAATTGGGTCAAATGGATGTGGGTATTGAATTCAAATTATTCCATAAATTTTATTTTAAAAATATTTTCCTCATTAGCTTATCGAATTTAGAAATAAGGGATAAAATAATTTATGGAGACCCCTTAATTAGGGGAAAATATGAATTATATTTAAGACCATGGAGTAAAATTTTTTATATGGAGATAAAGACTATTAAAGGTTTTTGATATGGATTAGACATTTTGGAATTCATTTTCAACTAATCATAATGAGGGTTTGAATAATATTGGCAATATTATAGGTGAATTCACCTAAAAGGAATCAACTATTAAGGAGATAAAGCATGTTGTATATACTTGCATATGTGTTTCCATGGATATTTAAAAACTATTAATGCAATCCATTAGGATTAAATATGAATCAAGAGAATGGGATCATCAAGTGAATTATGAAAGGTTTACATTTTGATGTCATAAATATAACGAATTCAAATACATGACAAGATATTGCAAAGTGAAAATTATGGAGAAAAATATGAAAAAATTTGGGTATGAGGCACACTTTAATATGAATAAGGGGATCTTATAATAGGAGAAGCTAGGTCAAATAAAGGATTTTCCATTCCTAATAAAGTGGTAAGAAAAATACCTCTGCATCATCAAAAGGTAAAGGTCATCACAATTCACTCAAATCAATAATTGGAAGAAAAAATAATATAAGGGATGAAAAATTACAATCCAAAAGTTTAAATACAAAAGGACTTAAAGGTGCAAAGGAAGATGGGAAGGAAATTTTTAAAGAAAATAAACATGAGGAGGTGAATTTTAAAGCAAATTAGGTGAATGAGGTCAATTTTAATCCAATAAAATCATATTTATTTCCTCAAGTAGCATAAATATTCTCTTTGCAAAAAATATAAAAGTAGCACAAAGTATATTTATTGCATTTTTAGATTTGAAGTGGTAAAGGATAAATGGGTAAATTAGTTTTAACATTCGTGAGGCCATGGTACATATGATAAATTTTATCCAATATATGGCTATCCAACCATACTCTAGTTACTAAAGCATGGTGTATAGACCTACCCCCTATAGGGTTCAAACTTTGAATATCTATTTAGAGTTCCAAAGTCTACACTATTCAGCTACTGAAGTTGTATAATTAAGAATATTATATGAAGGATATATAAGAGAACTTAGGGTTTTTAGAGTAGCATAATAAAGTAATTATTATAGAGGATCATGCTTGCACTATAGGTTTTGAATTTAATGTAAAGAATAAAGTTTTTAAGAGGATATTCCTTTCATTTTAGATTCCCTAGTGAAACATAAATCTTGAGAAGATAAGTATCATTATGAACAATATAGAAAAATAGAAGAAATTGATGAAGATGATAATATTTATAGTAATGAAAAATAAGAGGAAGAGCATCAAATAATTGAACAAATGAAAAACAAACTCAAAGGGATATCAATTTGGGAAGCCAAATTAAAATCCCATAGGTGTTAAACAAGAAGTGGGTCTAATCACACTAATAAAAACAAAAGTTGATGATGATGAAAATGATTTCATGGAATATTAGGCATATGAATAAAAACTCTTAAAAAAAGAGTTATTAAGGAATCAATAGGTTATATGTTTTTATTTATATTAATACAAGAAATAAAATTGATTAGTGAGGAATGTAAGGATGCTTTTAAAATATTTAAAATATGGTCGATTGTCTTGTAGTTTCTTATATATGAATATCAGGTGGTATTGAAACAATATGCGACAAACACAAATGGAATGGGCAGTTATTAGAAGAAAAAAGTAACTAGACTACTACATTATTTTTTAGGGAACAGGAAAACACCAAATTCGAGGTTATAAATGTATATTCTCCAACTATAGTTACTCCTCATTTGAAGGACCTTAGCATATATTTTATCAAACACAATGAGGAGCCATTGTGTAGTTTATTTATTTGTGTAGTTTCTTTATTTGTCAGTTCAAATGGAATTTTGGATGCTAGTCCAAGTTTTCACTATACATGGGATAATAGATGCATTGGAAAACTCACATATAAAAATGATTGCATATATTCTTGTTATCCAATAAATTCTTACAGATAGAGTATACAATTTATTTAGATAATTTATTGATAATTTATTACAAGTAGGATCAAATCATAAACCCATTCTTTCCATCTATAATATACCCAATAATGGTCATCCAAAGCCATTTTGGTTCTTGTTTATGTGGCTCCAAGATCTTGTTTTCTTCCAATGGATATGTTATGGTGGGATAAAGAAAATTTTTAAGGATAATATATGTATAGGTTTATTCAAAAGATGCAATATTTAAAGGAGAAAATGAAGATTTGGAATGACAAATATTTTGGTAAAATTTAAACAAAAAAGAAAGAAATTGAATGTAAACTCAAAACTTTATAGGAAATAGTAAAAACTAATGGAATGAATTAGGATTATTATGTGTAAAAAAATAATTACTTTATAATTTTCATAGTTAATTGGAAAAGGAAGAGTTGTATTAGTTCCAAAAATCTACGGAGAAGTGGCCCAAGGAAGGATATAGAAATGCAATAAAAAATCTTGTTGCAATAAAACAAAATCTCAGGATGTCAGCATGGGAATAGCAGAGAAGAACAGGGAAAGGCCAACTTTGGGGATTACCCAGGTAGAAAAAAGATCAAAAAATAGCAATTCTTAGGGAGTAGGTAGAAGATCCAATAAGGAGTTGCTAGCAGTCCAAGGAGACAAACTGATCATAGGAGGATCGGTGAGGCCAATAGACTCTTATTGCTCTTAGGGTAACCAATGATTATACAATCATGGAATGTGAGGGGTTTAAACAGCAGAACCCATCAATCTACTATTCGAAGACTTTTAGAGAATCGTAATACTGATTTTTTGATTTTATAGGAGACTAAGATGTCATTAGATCTTATGTCCAAAACAATCAACAAAATTTGGAGGGATGCTGGTCATATGGATGTGGCTGCCCAAGGTGCCTCAGGGGGGATTGTTACTTTGTGGAACTCTCTTGAATGGTCTGCAATAGAACATATTTCCCAGAGGGGTGTTCTCACTTCTATTTTTAGGAATAATGTCACTGCGGAACACGTTCTAATCACAAACTTTTATGGGTCTCAAAACCTAGATGGTCAGAGGCGGCGGTGGAAGGCTTTGCATAACATGCAAACCTCAAGGGAAGATCTAGACTGGATTATAGCGGGGGATTTTAATGCTAAATTATCTTCTAGAGATCAGGAATGGGGAACACCATTTTTGGACCCAGGGGACCGTTTCATGATTGCCCAAGTCCAAGCTTTGCACTTAGTGGACATTAAATGTCCTGGCATTAACTACACTTGGACTAATAAAATGTGGGAGCCACATAGTAGGAAGGTTAAGCTAGATCATTTTTTGGTTTCAGAGGAGGTGTTTGTAAAATGGAATATAAATTTTCATATTTTAGAAGGTCCAGTTTCAGATCACTGTCCCATTCTGTTGGAAGGCAGGACTAGGATGGGGCAGCATCACAAACCTTTCAAATTTGAGAATTTTTGGCTTCAGAAAGAAGAACTTCGGGAGAAAATTCCATAGTGGTGGGAAGAAGGCCGCCCAGCTTATGGGAGAGCAATTTTTAGAATCCACAAACAACTACAATATGTCAAAGCTCAGTTGAAGTATTGGAGGCATGCTAATAAAACAGACTTCCAGGACCAAAGAGCTCCATTGGTGGCCATATGGGATGAGGTCCAAAAATAGTTCAGAGAAGGAGTAATTATAGACCAGCTCAAAGCTGAGGATGATGCCCTACGTATAGCGGTTGAGGACATTGACAACCAGGAGGAGACCTATTGGAAGCAGAGAGCAAGGACCACCTGGTTATTAGAAGGGGACAAAAATACAAAATTCTTTCATCGGACTACTTGTGCTCGAAGACAGATGAACAAGATGGAGGCCCTTCAAGATGAGAACGGTCATTCCTTTGATACACTTCTAGGTATGCATTCCCATGCTATGGATTATTTTTCTAAGCTTTTTAAGGAAAGTGTGGTTCAAGATGTAGAGGCCCAAAATAAAGTTATTTTTGTCATACCTATTGTTATTTCTAAGGATGAAAATCAGGCCCTCCTCAAACCCATTGATAGAGATGAATTGAAAACTGTGGTCTTTGGAATGAGCACTGGTAAAACTCCGAGTCCAGACGGCTTCCCAATTGAGTTTTTTCAAGATTTCTGGGACTACTTAGAGGAAGATGTAATGGTTGTTGTAGAAGAGTCCAGAGAAAATAAGAGAATGCTTAAAGATATAAACCACACTTTCATTACCTTAATTCCAAAAGGGGAGGAGGGGGTTCATATTTCAGATTATAGGCCTATTGCCTTATGTAATGTCTTTGTACAAAATAATCACAAAGGTAATGGCTGAGCACCTAAAACCTCTGCTTCACAACATTGTCTCCTCTGAGCAAGGGGGTTTTGTTGAGGTACGATAGATTCTGGATGGGGTGGTTGTGGCCCAGGAAGCAATCCATTCAATGCACACTTCGGGTAATAAAGGGATGTTCATAAAATTGGACATGTCAAAGGCTTATGACAGGGTTGAATGGAGTTTCCTGGCTAAAATGATGGCAGCCTTTGGTTTCTCTCAGGACTGGATAGAGTGGGTCATGAGCTGTGTCTCTACCCCAACTTAATCTATGCTTATCAAGGGCCTTCCTTCGCAACCATTTGGAGCTACTCAGGGACTATGCCAGGGGGATCCATGTTCTCCTTATATTTTTATCATTTTTGTTGAAGGTCTTGGTAGAATTTTATTGAGGATAAGACAACAAGGTAGATTATTGGGTATCAGGGTGGGTGACGAAGTTTTAACGCACCTACAGTTTGTGGATGACACTGGTTTGGTGGGAGTGGCCAGCTTTAGGGAAGCAAGAATGATTAGGGATACTCTTAATGTCTATCTCAAGGCTACTCAATAGGTCATTAATGACAAGAAATCCAAAGTGGTTTTTTTTAATCTGGAGCAAAGGCTTCAGAACAAAATTTTAGAAATCTTGGGATTCACAAGGACTTCTCTCCCGAGTGGTTTACTTGGGGGTCCCCTTGCACTTTAAGAAGCTAAAATTAGACACATGGAGGAATTTGCTGGAGTGTATCAAGGATAGAATTAATCGCTGGTCTCATAAGTGGTTAAGTTATGGTGGTAGATTAACGTTCTTACAGTCAGTCATTCAAGCCATGCCAATTTACAAATTCTCTATCCTGGCTGCCTCGATTACAATATGGAAAGAGTTGGACAGGATGGCTAGAAAGTTTTTATGGGAAGGAGCAAAGGGAGAGAGAAAGTGGGCCTTAGTGGGCTGGGACAAAGTTACCCAGCCCAAGGTTAAAAGAGGTCTAGGTTTGAGAAATTCTAAGCTGAATAATAAAGCTTTGGCTAGAAAGCTATACTAGAGATGGATCTCCCAACCCACCTCTCTTTTCAGTATAATACTAACTAGAAAATACTTGGGACAGGCCAACCCAAATGATGTAGCTCGCATCCCCTTGGATGGTACTGGGTCCCTAGTTTGGCAGGCTCTCAAGTTAGGGTCTCAGGTTGTTAAAGACCTCTTATTTTGGAAAGTGGGAAGAGGGGAGAAGGCTCATTTTCGGACAGATTCTTGGGATCAGTTCCCACCCATCATTGCTGAATTTCTAGAATTACAGCCAATAAAAGCAGCCATTGAAGCCAAGGGATGGATCCGTATTGAAAGTTATTTCACAACTACTCGGTTGGGGAGTGTAAGTTTAAGCAGTTCAAGAAGTTGGATGAGTGGCCCATTTCAATCCCTTCGGATTTGACTCTCATCATGACTAAAATTTTGAAAGAAATATTTCTTATAGGGGGAGACGTGGAGGATGAATTAGCTTGGGGCTTTGGGAGTCTTGGCGTCTATACAGTAAAGTATGGATATGACAACATTCTCCCAAAGCCCCCCCTCATACTTTTCAGGTTGAGGACTGGAGGAAAATCTGGCACTCTAAAGGTTGGTCGAAAGTTAACTTTTTTGCACGGCGGTGCATGCACAATGGAATCCTCACTTTTGATAATCTCAGATCAAAAGGTATCATCGGCCCTTCTCAATGTGTACTATGCTACAAGAGCGAGGAAACTACTGACCATTTGTTGTTTGGTTGCCCTTTCACCCGACAGATTTGGCTGCGTTGGTTTGCATACTTTAAAATTCAAGTGGTGACCTGAACTGGATGAATATCTGGGCAAAATGGTAGAAAGGTAGATTCAAATATAAAGCTCTTCGTATTGGCTAGGAGCTCGGTTTAAGCTTTATCTAGTGGCAAGTATGGCTGGAAAGAAATGCCAAAATTTTTAGAGAAAATTTTACTGCTCTAGACGGGGTTTGGCAGACCATTTGGAGCAAGGTTACCAAAATTTTGGCTGTTCATGCTGAGGAGGAAGCTCAAATTGACATTGGAGCTATGGAAGAATGTGTTGAACTGCAAGAGGGACAGGACAAAAATTGTTGGAAACCTCCCCCTAAAGGTTGGATTAAAATCAATACTGATGGAGCTACAAAAGGCAATTCGGGTAGAGCCGAAATTGGAGTGGTGTGTCGGAACCATGCTGGGACTGTGCTCTATTAGGAATTGCAAGGCCTGGGAAGAACCACTAACAATGAATCCAAAGCCATTGCTATCAAGTCTACTTCTATTTGGGCAGTGAAACATGGCCACGGCAGGATTATTCTTGAATCAGACTCGCAAATAATGGTTGGAGCTCTAGACTGCATGAGGAACTTTGATCTGAAAGCTTGGAGGTTGAGGGCTCTTGTTACCCAAATTAAAGAATTATGGAAGGAATTGGAGGACGTGATCCTAGTTTATGCAAGTAGAGATTTGAACAAAGCGGCTGACTTTTTGGCTAAGATGGGTGCGAAAAAGGAGGTTGGAGTTCAGTTGCACAGTGACATGGATATTGAGGATGAGGTGATTAGACAGGGTCTTGAAAGGTCCTTGAGCTAATGAACTTCGAAAAAATAGAGTACGATGGGGGACCCCATGGCAGCTAGTTTTTGGTTCACAAAAATTGGCTCCGGTGTAGTTCTTCCTTTACTATTGTATGACTGTGTCCTCTCGGACTCCGGCTGGGAAGAGGCTCTTCCCACATTGTAATTGATCTGTCTTAATACAAGTTTTTTTCAAAAAAAATAAAACAAAATTTTCTTTTTATCACATCAAAAATATTTTAATTCTAGATGGAATAAATATTGAGAAAGAATAATATATATGGAATTAATTAATTAAATTATTTCAAAAATATTTTGTTAGATATTGGGCAAGATAAGAATCCACAAGATAAGCTTTTACAAAATATTCCATGAATTATGACATTGGGAAAAAATGAAAGCTTGATGAAGACAATATATAGAGAGGAGCTACATGAAGAAATTTTCTCTTTCCATCCTAATAGGACACCTAGCACTGATGGATTTCCTATAATTTTCTTTCAAAAATTTAGGATTTTTTGAAGTGTGATATGTTAGTTGCAATTGAAGAGTCCCAAAAAAGTAACACTATAATAAGTGAGATCAATGCAAATTTTATTATATTGGTTACCAATTAAGGTAACATAAAATATTTTTATAAATTTCTTCCAATAAACCTTTGTAATATGATTTACGATATCAATTCAAAAACTATGGTAAAGAGGTTGTAGGGCATTCTAGACTGTGTTCTCTCAGAGAAAAAATGTGGTTTTCTTCATTGTTAATAAACTATTAATGGTATAATCATTACATAGGTGGCAATACATTAGGGTTATGTGTAAGGGGTCAGCCCAAAAACGTATTTATAAAAATTTGGTGAATCAGTTTTGAAATCCAAGCGAATAGTGTCCAAACACATGTAGAAAGTTCACTATTATTAGGGGTAATGTTGGAAATTTAAACTTTAAATGATCAAATTATTATAAAATTGACCCCAAAAAAAATTTCACCCAAATTTATTTGGCTAATGGGCCCTGTTCAAGGGTCCCAAATATTAGCCAATTCTAAATTTCAAAAATCCTAATTTTAGCCAATTTTGTGATAAATAGCCGCTATGCATAACCCTGCAATACATTCTCTTAATTGCATTAAATATCTAATATGATTATGAAATTATATATGAAAAATAATATGATAGGGTTTCCTAGAGTTTTGTACATGATATTCTCAAGAAATTTGGTTTTGATTATAGTTGGTATGAATGGATTAAAGGTTGTTATAGCACCACACAATATTCTATTTCAATCAATGGTTCTCCTATTGGTTACTTCAGGTCATCTTATCAGCTCCTCCAAGGCAATATGCCACCTCCTTATCTATTCATTATTCTTGTAGAGGCATTAGGGAGAACTTTCTCAAAGGAAAAAATGGAAGGAAAAATCAAAGGTTTTTAGGTTTCAAAAAATGGTCCTTTCAAATATCAATTGAAATTTTTTGATGGTACTTTTATTTTGGTTCACCCCTCACTTAATGAGGTAATGTATTTTTAATCATTATTATTATGATATGAGAATCTAATTGACAACTGGATAATACTACAAAATCTAGTATTTTTTCATTAACATTGTCCTCGACTTACAATGAATTATTATAGATATTTTAGGGTTAAAAAAAACAAATCCATCAACCTACTTGGGTTTTCCTCTATCTCATAAAGGAAATAAGAAGGATATTTTGAACTATTGTTTAGATGAAATGAAAGCTTATTTGGTAGGTTGGAAAGGTAAGTTCTTAACCATGGTGGGAAGGCTACAAGTCATAAAGACTACATTGAAATCCATCCTTATTTATATGATGTCACTTTTAAGATTGCCAATATGTATAGCGTAAAAATTTTATAATATTCAAAGAGACTTTCTTGAGAAAGGATATGAGAAAAAAATTAGTTTCTCTTTGTAAGTGGAATAGGGTTTGCAAAGGAAATAATATTGGAGGAGTAGGCTTGCAGAATTGCATACTTAGGTTCTCTTGATGCAATGAAACTATTTAGGAAGCAAAATCTACCCAAAGGATCAACTTTGAAATTCATATCAGATAGTTTGCAATTGATAAATAAACATATTATATGGTTAGTAAATAAGGAGAATTATGGAATCTTGGTTTTATTCTTGGTTGAAATCTTATCCCCTTATATCTAACTCAAAATAGAAACCATTGGCTCAAGCATGTAGATATTGTAAAGGTCCAAAGGTTAAAGACTATATTAATAAGAGCAACAAATCTAGATCATGGTTTTCTATAAGTAACATAGTTGAAGGAGAAAAACTCAAACAAATTGTATATGAACTTCAAAATATGTTTCAAGAGTTTTAATCTCTACACAAAAGGATAACTTGATTTAGAAAGTATCAAAATATGGTGGATACTCAATAAATTTGGGGTATAAGGATTTAGAGCACTCAAAATTTCTTACTCCCAAATATTTTGCTTAGAAGAATGTCTAGTCACTCAAGGATCTCTCAAAAGTCTCAAAATTTTCTTCGTTAGTAGTTGAAAGTAAGATTATTATAGGATAGAGTCTATTATTTAATGGAATTTATGGCTTGAAAGGAATACTAAAAATTTTAATATTAAATCTCAAGATTGAGTATAGAAACACATTATTGCATCTCTTATAAAATGTTTATAAATATGATGCTCATCATGAGAAGTCTCAAATGTAGAAAAATATGTGGCAACAACTTGTTTATAGGATTTTAAAATACATGGTTAAAACAAAGGATCTACTTTGATCTAGGGTAAAATAAAAATGTCTAGAAACTACGTTTACCAAAATTAATTTTGATGGTGCTTCTATCAAAAATCCTAGAAAAGGTGATGAAGGTGGTATTTTTCAAAATAATGAGGGAAAAATTATCCTCACTTAGAATTATATGTAAATTTAACTAAAAATTATGTAGAGGCTAGGACAATTCATACATGGACTAAAATTGCAATAGAAAAATGATGAAAATATATTTCAATTGAGGAAGATTCACAAATTATCATAAATGCTATAAAAAAAAATAGATGTGGGGGTGGGGGTTGGAAAAAAGTAATATTATCACTAATGTTCATAATCTATCATTGGAGGGAATATTTTGGAAATGTGAGCATATTTAAGGGTAGTAGATAATTTAGCCAGTTATGGTGTTGATAATCTTAGTGAAATTCAAATTTTAGAAGGCAATTGGCCAAATAAGATAATTGTAGAAACATAACACTTTGAACTTAAAAATATATTTTATAGAAAAAAATGAAAAATATATATTTTTTGATAGGTTAAAAAAGTTAGATTACGAACGAGTTTTAGGAGGGTCCCAAAACCTGATTACAAAAAGGCTACAGAAGCCAACAAACTAGAAAAAATGAAAAATATTTATAATGAGAAAATAAAAATAAAAATTCAATGAGTTGTATGGGATTGAAATGGGCCCCACATGTATTACATTATCACCACAAAGTTGTATTATAAAAAAATCTTAGATATTATGCATGTATCATTTTGACAAGATTTAATCCATGTTGAGGAATTTAACCGGTTGAGCTAGTGCCACTTGATATCAATGAGTTTACACAGGTTTTTATGAGGGTTACTAGTCACCTCATACTAAGTGGGGTTTGAACCTTGCACCTCTCAAAGATAGGATAAATCCTTTACCACTGTAGTAAGCTTGTAGCTATAAGAATATATATATATATATATTAGCTAACAACAAATATAATATTTTAGTATTTTGATACAAGTAGCCATTAATAAAAGCTAAATATAATAAATAAATTTATTTTGTTATTGAAAAATGTTATTGAACATAAACTATGGAAGATATGCATTAAACAATCGAAGGAAGAATTCTAGAGAATAAATACTACTAGAGAAGATGTGTAATAAACTATGGAAGAGTTGCATTAAACAACGCTTGTCCATTATTATGTTCTAATAAAGATTACTAGAGAAGATATATAATACAAATTCCACTCAAAACAAAAATCATGGGACAAGAATAAAACATGAGACATCTTCACCAAGAGATCTAAGCAAATTCCAAGCTTGTGAAGAACATGTCTAACAATCTGCTTGTTGTGGTGTAGTGGTAAATGCCCTGGGTGCTGGTAGAGGCCAAACCAGGTTCCATTCCCCTTGTCTCCATCCTACGGATATATGGTATAGATAGGAATGTTCTATGTGCTGGTAGAGGCCGACAAGGCTCCATTTTTCCTATGCGCAACCTATTGAAAGTGGCACCTCGAAAGGGGTGTTTTCCACTATAAATTAGTTTTACCCAGGTGTTGTAGGTGAGTTAGAGAGGAGAGGGCAATCCTCCAAGGGAGGTCCCAGGTTTGAATCTCCACCCTACCAAAAAGCTGAATTGGGTACCCAAAATCCAATTGATAATGTTGGTGCGGGCAGGGTCGGGTGCGACCACCGAGTGACTTTGATAGTGTAGAACCCCCTGTTCGTGGTCTCTTAGACCAAGGCGGCCCAATAGGGGGTTTTTCGCTTAAAAAAAAAATAACATGTCTAACAAAAACAATAATCATGCCCATCTAAATTTTTAGGATGATTTAAAAAATACAAAAATTAAATTATTATTGTTTAAGGTTTTAGATTTTTTTGGGGAGTTTCAAGGTTCAAACTATGACATATCAAGAAGGGGATAAGTTGAATGGTAGTAACCAAGTGTTTGTAGTTGATTGCCCCAGTTTGATGCCCTTGAAGGTTGGGATATTTTTAGGATCCAGTTGTATTACCAATTTATTTATGTATCAAATATATGTCCTTAGTGCAAATGAAAAAAATACTAGTCATCCCTTATGAACTAGTGAAATTTTAAATATAACCCTACTTTCCTTATGATAGGTATTGATCTATTAATATTATATTTTCATCATGTTTTGTAATAGGTCAATAAATAATATTATATTTTAGACCATTTAATTTTGCTAGCAAGTAGTTTTATTAGATATGATTTCTAATTGAAATAATTAAATGTGATATTATCATATCTAAAGCTTTTTAATCCCTATTTATAGTTACTTTTGCAATATAATTCATGAGTTCATAATTACCAAATCCTTTCGTGTGTCCATATATGGGAGTTTCCATATCAGTTGGAATTTAGAGCTAAGCATTGGATTTGGAAATTATCCTCTTCCTTAGACCAGGTCTAGTTCAGAAAGGAATGAAAAAATACTCCTAGTAGATCTTGAAAAAAAATTTACTCCAACTCCTCCACAACCATTCTGTTTGTATTCAATCTCCCTTCCCACCGATATTATGCCTACAAAACATAATTTTCTAGCATGCCTTTGATATTTTACCATAGCTACTTGCTTTAACCATTGTTGCAGATATTCATTGCATGCATTACAACCCAAAGTACTTCCTCTTAGCCTCCACTATTGCTCTAGCTCACCTATTTCTCACCACCTTCTTCCTTGCTATACAAACAACTTTCTTGGTCATTCTTATTTTACACACCATGCCATCACTAGAAACAACATTTATTATTGGCACACCACCTTGTGCATTATTTATATGTGGAGGACACACCAATTTCCCTCATCAATGACCCTCGAGTAGCAGCCAACGCTTTTCTTTGTGAAATTGCATGATCAATGCTTGGTTTATTCCAATTCCTTATATTTGATCATAATTTTTGATGTACTTTTAATTTTTTAAACCCAAATGGCCTATTGCAAATCCATTCCTCACCATGATAGTTTCCACCAGTGGCCTTGATTCTTGGAAACATTGATCCACACTCGACAGGCGATCACATAGCTCCCAGCATAGGCAAACTTTGATGTAGACAAAAATGCATCATCATTAATATAGAAAGTGGGAGGCACAATCACATTCAAAATATTATAGATCCTAGGCTAACAAATTGTGCAAGGAGGTATTCAAAAACCCTATATCACTTCACCTCTATCATCTTCACATGTGGCATCCTTTCTATGTTAATATTTGGTCGACTCGATTTCCAAACATGACATATGGTATGCTTAGTAAAGACAATGTTTGCAAGTAATTTTTATGGCAACTGATTATCCCATATCCACCTTGCACCCAAATTTTTATCATTTAAGTAGGGAATCTTAACCATATTGAAATAGCTAGTGTTTTCTAGCTACAATGAGTGTTGGCCATTGACTATTGATTGTTCGTCCTTCTTGCATATAAATATTCATTAACCACATGCTTGGTTCCTTTGACCATTTGACTTTCATGGACCATGCACTACCATGCAACTTGTGGCACCCATTGATTATCCACTCTTTTCGTTGATGTCACCTGTGCATTATCACAACCTGTTTCCACATTGTTTGAGCTGGCTTGCTTGCTTGTTATTTTTACGTCATGATGTGCTTTATTTTAGAAAGTCATTTGCTGGATTGTCATATGCCCCATTTTGACCAACTTGTCGATCCCCCACATTCGGCCTACACTCACTCCATCTAGTTTCCTGATAGATTTACTAATGAAAACATGCCTCTCCTATGCACCAATCAAGGAGCTATAACATGTTAACTAATTACCTTCTCAGGTCACCTTTATTTCATAACAATTTGTGGTCTATGTTAAACAAGGAATCTATTTCCTCTAAGCATTTATTAAGAGGGTATTTAATTCTATGCATATGTCCCATTTCACATTTGGTAGCCTTTTAAAAAATTTCACATTTTAGGGCACTTATTTCTATGAGTATATCCTTATATATATACTTGTTGGAAAGCTCGTTTCGAGCCTCATCCACTAAAAGTGGAAACTTATACTTTTATACTTGTTTGATCTCTCTAATTGTGTCTCAAATATCACCTTGTTAAAAGAACATGCATTTTTTGTTGTGCTTGACACCCTTTGCAGCTTGGTTGTTTTCTCCTTGGCTCAAACCAAACATATGGCTGCAAATATGGCCTTAGAAAAAATGTTGGCCAAAGTCATAGCCCATATCACTTCTTTGGTTGAAACCATTAAAGACGTCAAAATGATGTATTCTTTCTCTTCTAGTCATTCTCATTCCAAGTGTGAAGTCAAAATTTATGAAGGTTATAGGGATCATGATGCCCTTAATAGTTGGATCATTGATATGGAGACCTGGTTTATCTTTAGTCAAACATTAGATGATTATAAAGTTACTTTTGCCAAAATTAAACTTTCTAGCATGGCTAAGGTTCTCTTTATCTAATATCATGAATCCCAAAACCCCATAACCACTTGGGATGCTTTGGTTATAGCCTTGAAGGACACTTTCTACCTATCCAATTATGATGATGACTTACTTAATCAATGGCTCCACCTTCACTAGGTAAAGAACCAATCAATCTAGGATTATGTCCATCAATTCAACCACCTATGTATCTTGCTTCACGTATCCGATCGTACCACTTTTCTCATTGCTAAGTTTAAAAGTGGGCTTCTTGCACACTTTTATAGAGAGTTGAAATATACTCCTTGCCCTACTCTTGATGATTTTTTCAATCATGCATAGCTTACGGAGGAGAATTTCATTGAATAGAACAAAGAGACTCGCTATTCGTCTATATATTTAATGCAATCACCTCATTCACATCAATAGGTATTAAGGAAACCTTCTACTTTCTCCCCTTCTCATTATTCTCCTACTCATACTTCTACTCAAAGAAATCTTCTACTTTATTCCCTTCTCATTTTTCTCCTACTCCAACTTCTACTTTTTCCCCTTCTTCTCATACTAAGTCTCAAAAAAATTGTAATTATTATAAATGAAAAGGGTATGATAAATCTGAATATCCACAGTTACATATGTCTAAGAAGAATATTTTACCGATATAGTCTAATGAGGGTACAAGTGATAACCCCTTCAAGACTACTGGCGATGGGTAATTTTATAAGGAGTTACAAGGAAAACTTAATCATGTCACTTTTATGAATCATCATTCCATCTTAGGTGAATGTGATAATATGTTCATCACACATGCACACTTGCTTCATGATTTTATGGTTTATTGTATCATTGAAAATGGATCACAAAAGAACTTGATTGCAAAGTCCATTGTTGATAGGTTTAAGCTTCTTGCTGCATCCCATCCTCATCCTTATTATCTTCACTAGAAGGATAATAAGACCACTTTGTATATCACACACACCTTGCACCATTGCATTTGCTTTTAGCCCTAAGTTCCAGGATAATATCACTTGTGACCCCAATGGATTATTGTGGTTTATTGATTGGTAAGCGTTATCAATATGATAAGCATGCTCATTATGATGCTTACAAAAACACTTATACACTCCAAAAATACAATAAACACTATCTTATTGAATCCACCATGCACACCACTAATATATTGCTTAGTTGTAGACAATCTAGAAAAGAAAAAAATCAAGCACAAGCACTTGAACTCATATTTATTCACCCACAACATACACAATCTTTCACACTACCTTCTACGTCCACTAAACCCAAAACACTTGATCACATACTACAAAAATATGAATGTATTTTTTAAGATCCCACTTCTTTGCCTCTAGAGAGGGCTATTAATCATAACATTGATATCATTCTAGCAACACCTCTTTCTAATGCCCCCATGTACATGCAATAACTTTTACATTATGATGAAATTAAGAACCAACTTCAATACTTGTTAGCTAAGGGGTTCAACAAATCCCATCATTTCTCCTTGTGCCTCTCCTATTCTTCTTATTCTTAAAAAGTATGGTAATTGGCATATTTGCATTTATTTTAATGACCTCAACAAAATAACTATCAAAAATTGATATCCACTCCCCTGCATTGATGATCTCTTAGACCAAATTCAAGGTTCTAATTTTTTCACTAAGATTGATATTAAGAGTGAATACCATCAATTCCGCATTCAGGTTAAAGATACATGGAAAATTACTTTTAAAACTAATATGGGCTTGTTTAAGTGGCTTGTTATGCATTTTTTCCTTAGTAATGATCTTGCTACTTTCATGCACCTCATGAATGAAGTTTTCCTTTAGTGCTTAGATAGAGATGTCATTATATATCTTGATGATGTTATTATATTTTCTCCTATATGGCAAGCACATTTGGAGAATATTGAGCATGTTCTTTTTATTCTCTAGTAGCATCAGTTGTATAGTAATTTGCCTAAGTGTTCTTTTGGATAAAATTTCATTTTTGACCTTGAATTCATCATCAATGAACATGGTATTCAGGTTGATCCTATCAAAGTAGAAGTCCTCACTCATTAGCCTACTCCCACCAATGTCATTGAATTATAGAGTTTCCTTGGCCTAGCTAACTTCTATTTGCAGGTATAGCCAAGAAAAACTATTCAACATATGATAAGGAAATTTATGCCTTAGTCCAAGCCATCAAATACTAGCATCATTACCTCCTTGACAAGGAAATCATTGTCCATGCTAACCATTTGCATTTATAGTTCGTCCAATCACATACTAAGATCTAAGAAGATCTTAGTAACAAAGCTTTCGACCGCATCAATAAGGATATTCTTTAGGCAGTGCTAATTAAATTTAGATTTAATTACCAATGGGTAAAACTCATTCGAGGATGTATCCATAAGCCTTGGTTCTCTATGTTAGTTAACGGATCCCCCATAGGGTACTTTCAAAGTGGAAAGGGTCTAAGACAAGGGGATCCTATTAGCCCCATGCTATTCATCATTATGGTTGAAGCACTAGGTAGAACCATAAAAATAGAATGTTCAACTGGTCTTATATCTAGTATCAAAGTCACTTCCCAAACATCCCCTGTCACTCACCAAAAATTCATGGATGATATGCTGATGCTCTCTCTTGCATCGATGATAGAGGTCAAAATAATCAAACACATCCTTACTCTATATGAGGAGGCAGATGGTCAGAAGGTCAATTTCACCAAAAGAAAAATATTATTCCTCAACACTCCCATTCAAAGATAGATCAGGATTACACGGATCTTGGGATGTGCCATAGCTACTTTGCCAACATATTTTTTGGGCCTACCTCTCTTCACTAGGGATACTTTGGGAGTTATGTGGGAAAATGTGGTGGAAAGAATTCAGAAGAGGTTAGCAAGCTGGAAAGGTCACTTTTTATCCCAAGTAGGAAAAGCTACCCTAAATATGGCTTCATTGCAAAGCATTCCTATCTACTTCCTATAAATTTTCAAAGCCCTAGCTCATGTCCTCCAAAATATTGAAAAAATTCAAAAAAAAATTTTGTGGTCAGGATCGAAAGGAAAGCATAGGATCCACATAGTTGGGTGGGGTAAAGTGTGCCTTCCAAAGGATGGGGAAGGCATTGGCTTGAGGAGAGTTTCCCACCTGAATGTAGCCTTGTTAGCAAAACAAGTGTGGCATGTCCTATAAAGTAAATATAATGAGTGGATAGCCATTGTGAAAAGGAAATACCTGCAAGGTTCCAATTTTTTGAACACTCCTATTCTGATACGAGGATCAACTTTCTAGAAAGCAATTTTGGCAAGCATGGAGATAGTTAAGAAATACATGAGATGGATAGTTTGGAATGGCACAAGGATTAGATTTTGGGAGGATATATGGGAAAGGGATGAGGCCCTTATATCAGACCCCAAGTTAGAAAGAATCAAGCATTTCACTGATGAAATTTTTGGATCCATGGTTGTACATTTCCTAAGACAGGAGGGGAATAATCTGAGGTGTAAGTCTGTAAAGGTGCAGGGACTGCAAGACGAATCTAAGGAAATTGAATGTGTGTTATCCCAATAATTCATTTCTATGAGCGTGGATGAGGATCATCTGAGATGGGTGGCAACTAAAAGTGTGGAATTTTCAATGAAATCAATGTACAAATTGCTTCTCGACTATGAGGATACGTCGTTTCTTTCAAAAGTGGTGTGGATTGACAAGTTGATCCCTAAGCTAGCTCACTTTTCCTAGTCTACCATTCAAGGAAAAATCCTCACCATAGACAACATGATATGAAGAGGTATGATTTTGCCTAATAGGTGTTATTATGCAAGAAGATCTGGTAATCAATTCATCACATATTTCTATATTGCCCTTGGTCGGTGGCCATCCTAAATGGGGTGTTCCAAACATTTAACATCTCGTGGGCAATGCCTACCATGGTTCCTGAGTTGTTACATCAATGGCCATATCCCTTCATCAGTTCCTAGCTAATTTTCCTATGGAATATTTTCCTCCATCACTATCTATGGCAGATTTGGTTGAAGAGAAACCATAGAGCCTTTAGAGCCTTTAGTGACTCTACTCTTGACCCACTTTCTATCATTACCAAAATTTTGGCCTTTGCCAAAGAAAATCTCAGCATCCTTCCTTCTTCTCCCCAATCCATCCCTCTGCATGAGAAAATACTTGCTCAATCTCTTAATATTTCCTTAGACGAGTCCATAGGAGTGTGCAAACCTCATCCAAGGGCAAAGTTTAGATGGATTGCCCCCATGCGGATTGGATCAAATTCAATTTTGATGTGGCTGCCAAGGACAATCCTGGTAAAGCTGGAGTGGGAGGCGTGATGAGAGACCACCAAGGACAGGTCATGCTAGCCTTTTATGAAAACCTAGTGATCAAAAACAATAATGAGGCTGAAGCCAAAGCTCTATGGAGAGGTTTGCATCTGCTCCATGAGGTTCAAGGTAAATGCTATGTGGAAGGGGATTCCCTGAATATTGTCAACCTCCTCAACAAAAAAGGGAAACCTCCTTTGAGTATAGAGGCCATCATAAATGAAACAAGGATCCTTGATGATGCGAGGGAAGAATTTGTCATCCAACACGTGTTCTGCAAAGGCAATAAAGTAGTGGAAAAACTAGCAAACATAGAGATCAAGGCTGACAGGTTGATCATGTGGATGAATGAGGTTCGAGGTGATGTGGAAAATATCATCCAATTAGAAAGACTATAAGTGAAACAATGGGGCTATCATGTTGGCAAGTCACGTGTACCTTGGGGATCACTATCATGAGGAGGAAAAATACCCAAAGTAGAAGGCTTTCCCTATTTTTTGCGGTTTGGTTTGAATATAATTGTGATCAATCCAAGGTAAGCTTGGAAAATCATACTCATAGGTAGCGGGACTATGAGTTGGTGGTTTCAGTTCCTAAAAATGACAGTTATGCAAGGAGGGCACACTGTGGGGGGAGGTGTAAGTTTTAAAATGCATTGAGACATGGGCCAACCTTCACTGAGAGGAGTTTGTTTCCCATGAGGTGTCCTGGGCCTAACCTCCACATCAATACTAAGAAAATGGATCCTATCAGTGGGGTCATGGCTTACGGCAGTACGATCCACATGATGATTTGGCATGATTCTCAAGGCAAAGGTGATTCGTGGGTCATTTCCAGTTTTGGCATGGGTTTTAAGGACTTAGCAACGGGTGGATATAGCAAGCGAAGAAACCACCACCTTTTAATCATTCAATACTAGATTCTTTTGAAGGAAAACATGAGTGGAGAGCTTTAAGACAATTCATAGATGAATTTGATAGTTACCTTATCAAATATGATCTACATTGAGCCCAGCATGGTGGTCATGGAGCTTGCTGCTCAGGCTATCATGTCTGATAGATGTTTTTCCTAGTTTTTCAATTTGTTTTCAAGCATGGAAGATGAAATTGTACTAGATATGATGGAAACATGGGAGGATGTTCATGTGGAGATAAGGGGAAGCGAATTTGTCATTGATGTTCAACTACTGGCAGAAATTATCAGATAGTTAGTCAAGGATAGGTCAATTCATAGACAAAAGCACCATTGGGAGGTGGAGCTCAAAGAGTTTAAGTAAAAACCAAAAATATATAAGGAGTTAAAGAACAGAATCACAATTATGGACCTCCTGACTCATTGAAATGAGGTTATGAAGAATGTGCTAGAATTCATCACGGTGGAGGACCTTGGTAAAACTTTACTCAGCTTCCATTACACCTTTGTCAACTTTTTCTGGGATGTTAACCCCATAAGCATTCCCTAATTTTTGATGAACTCCCTAAACCACACCATAACCTCATACTGTAGTAAAAAAGGCTTTTCCATGCCCATGCATAAAGGACTTCTCAATGTTATTTACAAATACATACTTCTCCATGCTCCCTAACCTGATATACCTGCCCCTCCTCTTGAGGATCCCTCGATGGTTCATGGCAAAATTTTGAGGCGATACGAGAGCCATGGTATCTCAAAACCCTCCTATGTCATGAAGCGTGAGGGTGAGTCAAGCACTAAGGGAGGCCTGACAAGGAAAATGCTAAGAATTGATGACCAGCCCATTAGGTCTTCCCTGAGGCTAAAAAATAAGCAAGTTCAGGGGAGAAGCAAAATCATGGAGATTATGTCTGAAGATGAGGGTCCTAACCCTAAAATCATGGAATTGAAAAGGTATGTCCTAAACATGGCATCCAACATCAATCAATATATGCAAGAATTACAAGAGATTTTGACCAAGGTATTCTTCAACGAAGGATACCAAAGCAACAAGCCGATGGTCTACAACCTGGAGACTGATGATAACGAAGAAGACAAAGATGAAAATTAGGAAGAGGAGGTCGAGGATGAGGACTAGGGTCTTCCTTCATTTGGTCTATCATGTGTTTTGATGTTCTAAGTTTGTTTTGTTGTATTGGCAATGGCAGTGGCTTTTTTTTCCCTACGGTCTTATGGGTGATCTCATGTGCATAGTGTGGTTTCTTGGGGTAGTTAGGGTCCTACTTGGACCTGTGTATCTTTTTGTTAAGGGGGATTTCAACTATGGTGGGTAGTATGGTATGGTTCTTATGGTTTTTTGCTAGGTAGTAGCATAAGGTTAGAGGACAGATGTTCCTCAATTTGGTTCCTAGTGGGGTTCCTCAGCCATGGGCTGATTTTTGTAAATTGGTTTTGGGTCAACCTTTGAAACCCAGTTTAATGGAAGACTTTATTTACCAAAAAAAAAATATCTAAGAAGATCGGCACATGAAATGGGCTTCTTACCTTCAAAATTTCCACCTAGTAATCAAGTAAAAAAAGGGTAGTAAAAATTTTGTGGTTGATTACCTTTTGTCATACTCCTTCATCCTATGTCATAACTATTGTCACTATATCTCACTTGGATTTTTAATATTGGCCTTCTATGTATCCTCATGACCCTGACTTTGTGCATGTTTACCAACATCTTTAGCATCCTTCCTCATCCAACTTGGCCCATTTTTAGGACTATCATATTAAGGAGAGTTTGATTTAGTGCCTAGATAAAATTTGTGTGCCTCGTAAGCATTGACCATCCCTTCTTAAGGAGGCCCATTCTACTCTCTATGGTGGACATTTTGGCAAACACAAGACTCTACATCATTTATAGAGATTCTTCTACTAGCCCCACATGCAACATGATGTTTTGAGGTACCTAAGACAATGTTCTCTTTGTAGTTGATCTAAACCAGCTAATTGAAATCTAGGCCTTAGTATGCCTTTGCCTCTTGCATATCATCCTTGGGATGGTATTTTTATGGATCTCATTAATGATTTTCCTATGATAGTCCGTCAACACAAATATATTTTTGTCATCGTTGATCATTTTAGTAAGATGGATAATTTTACTCCTCGTAAAATTAGGTCCACTATTGAATTAGCCCAAATTTTCTTTGATGTTGTTTGGCTTTCTTTTGGTCTTCCCACTAGTGTCGTGTCTAATCATAATTCTAGTTTTTTTGATCATTTATTATGTTCTTTTTTGAAAATCTTAGGTTTTCCCTTAAATTTTCTACTACTTTGCATCCCCAATCTGATGGTCAAACCAAAGTAGTCAATGGTACTCTTGTTCCAAGTCTTCACATCTTCCATAATTTATCCCCATCCAAGTGAAATTTGAATCTTACACATATTAATCATACATACAATTGGGTTGTCTATTCCTCCACCATTCATTCTCCCTTTGAAGTGTATCTCAATTTCTAGACCTTAGCACCATATGAGTTACCATTGTTACTTCCATATCCTATCACTATCTGCATGCACAAAGAACAAGACAAATCCCACTCTTTCATTTAGAATTTGCAATAACTCTAGTCGAATGTTGAAATTTTACAAAAAACTCAGGAGCAATAGAAGCAGACCATGGACCAACATCGTGTCTCATATTACTTCTAGGTTGGTGATAGAGTTTAGTTTTATCTTGACCATTGTATGTTCCCATAGAAGGCACATAGCAAGATCAAACCTCTTTGTTATGGGCCTTACACTATCATGCACAAGGTATCTAACAATGCGTTCTTTCTTAATCTTCTTCCACACTTGGGAATCCATGATGTCATCAATATTGACTTACTCTGATTGTACCATGAGTCCGCATTAGATATTGCCCTAGTAATCAGTCATATTTCATTTATTGTACTTGATTTTTAGCTTCCCTTCGAGGATGATCATCTGTTTGACACTAGGACATGCCACACCCACTAAGCATCTTCCACTTCCTACCTTGTTGGTAGATGAGGCTAGCTATCAGGCTCGATGGATCTCTCACCACCAAATGGTTTATGAATATCCTTCCTTTTTGTATGCATTGGATTCCAATGCTTCTATGATGGGGAGGGATGATAGGGATTAATTTATTAACATTAGCTTTTCATCATGTTTTGTAATAGGCCGATAAATAATATTGTATTATGGGTCATTTAATGTTGTTAGAAAGTAGTTTTATCAGAGAATATTTCTAACCAAAATAACTAAATGTGATCTTATCCTATTAAAATATTTGTAATACCAATTTATAGTCACTTTTTTAATGCAATTCACCAGTTTGTCACTGCCAAACCCTTTCAAGTGTTTGTTTGTAGGTGTTTCAATATCACCTTATTTTATTTATTATTATTTTTTTATGTAGAAGGGAATCGATAACACCTTTTCCATATATAGGCTTAAGTGTTGGAGAATTATTCTGACTAAGAAAGAGAAAACCAAAATTTCTCCCATGAATTTGAAGAAGCCCAAAAGTTTATATAGACCTTCAAGAGTTACCATGACTGTTGGACTTCCTATAATGTGAAATGAAGTGTTGTAACATCATTTTGTCTCTGGTAAATATACAATAGAGTATTATAGTTGTAGGATATTGTGGAGAAATATTTGTAATACTTTTGAGTTCATTTGGAATAAAAAATAATATTCTATTCCATTTATTTTGTGAAAAACATGCTTGCTATCCATTTTTTCTAAAACCTACAATGAACTTTTAGAGCTCATAAATTTTATTTTATAGATCCATTTTTCATGTGTGATACAACATTAGAAATGTCTTCTTGAATATAATTTACTCATACAATTTCATCGATTTTTTTATCACTTTTGGTCACTCAAATTTAGACTATAATTCTCTACTACAATTTTTACACTTTGTTGTAACTATTACATTTATTTTTGCACTTTGGTGTTCTTTATTTTTAGGTCATTTAATTAATTTGTTATTAGAGCTTGTTTGGTTTTTGTATTTGAGTGAAATTGGGTTTGTGGTTAGTCTAACAATTTATCAAGTTCTTGGACAAGTTGATTGAAGAAAAACTTCATTTGTTCTTACTTGAGTCTTTACTCATAAAATTTCATCGATTTTTTTATTACTTTTGGTCACTCAAATTTAGACTATCATTCTCTACTACAATTTTTACACGCTGTTGTAACTATTAAATTTTTTTTTGCACTTTGGTGTTCTTTATTTTTAGGTCATTTAATTAATTTGATATTAGAGCTTGTTTGGTTTTTGTATTTGAGTGAGATTGGGTTTGTGGTTAGTATAACAATTGATCAAGTTATTTGACAAGTTGATCAAAGAAAAACTTCATTTTTTGTTACTTGAGTCTAATGGAAAACTTCAACAAGTCATTACCCATTCCAAAATTTAACAAGCAAGATTATGATTATTGCAGCATAAATATGAGAACATTGTTAATTGGAAAATATGTTTGGGAAGTAGTAGTAAGTGATTATGAAGAACCACCTGATTGTAACACATTACAAGGAAATGATAGGACAAAAAAAAGTGGAACAAAGAAGAAGAATTCATGAGCCCTCTACCATATTTGGTCTACTTTTGACAAGATTTTATTTCCACATATTGTTGTTTCCACATCATCCAAAGGGGCTTTGAAGTCTCTTCAAGAGGATTACCAAGTAAGTGACCAAGTGAGAATGATTAAGTTGTAAATAATGAAGAAAGAGTTTGAGAATCTATTGATGAAAGAGGCTAAAAGTGTGGGTGATCATTGTTTTAGAGTGAAGGATGTGGTGAATAAGATGGCCACCCTTGGAGAGACCTTGAAAAAAGAGATAGCTGTGAAGAATGTATTGAGATCTCTTATTGCTAAATAGAATCATGTTGCAACCAATTAAATAAAATGAGGAGAATGCTTTTAATTATAAATTGAAAATTTATAAGAATTATGAATTTTTTCCAAGTACAAGTAAAAAAGCATATAGAAGAGGAAGAAATCATAATTACTCAAGTGATAGAGGAGGAAGAGGAAGAGGAGTTGTTGCTATTGGAAGAGGACATGGAAGGGATGGTCAAAAAAGAGTTGAATGATACAATTGTCATAAAATAAGGTCATATTGCATGATATTATAGAGTGGAGACAACAAATGGATATAGAATATCCCACTATGTATGTGAGGATGAAGCTGCACAAGGTAATTTATTTTTTACTAGGGACATCGCTAAAAAAAGTAGTTAAGAAGTTTGGTATGTAGATTTTGGTTATTCTAACCACATGAATGGAAAGAAAGAGTTGTTTGTTATTGTGAATGAGAATTTCAAACCAAGATCATTCTTGGGAATAATAATGCTTTGGATGTGGCTATAGAAAGCACCATGGATATTAGAACTAAATAAGGTACAAATAAAATTCATGATATCTATTATACTTCCAATTTGAAGAATAATTTGTTGAGTGTTGGACAACTTGTAGAAAAAAACTATAAAGTTGTAAAATATATCATTTATGATTAGAATAATATGAATTGTATGGTCATCACTATTCCTATGATAAAGAACCAAATGTTTCCTTTGAATTTTTTAGGAAAAAGGACTATGAACATGGCACACATGGCACTTGAAGATAAAAATTGGCTTTGGCATCTCATATTTGGATAGTTGAATTTTAAAAGGCTAGATTTTTTGTCTTCACAAGATATGGTAAATGGACTACCTAATGTTGGAGAGCACAAGGGTGTGTGTGAGGCATGTGTGATGGGAAAGCATTTAAGAAAGAATTTTCCAAAAGGAAAAGCATGGCAAGCCCCATACCCACTCCAAATTGTACATTCTAATATTTGTGGACCTATGCAAATATAAAGTTTGAGTAAGTCTATATATTTTCTCACATTCATTTATGATTTTGCAAAGAAGTGTTGGGTGCTTTTCTTAAAATATAAGGATTAAGATTTTGGCATATTCAAGAATTTCAAAGCATTGGTTGAGAATGAAAGTGGATATAAAATAAAGTGTTTCAGAAGTAGCCATGGAGGATATTTTTTTCAAATAAGTTCAATAATTTTTTCAAACAATATTGCATCAAGAGGCAAGTCACTACCACCTATACACCACAACAAAATGGGGTAGTTGAGAGAAAAATGGAACCATTGTAGAAATGACAAGAATAATTTTGAATACAAAAGGTTTGATATATTATTATTGGTATTATGCAATTGATACAACAATGTACATTCTCAATAGATGATCCACAGGATCACTACATAAAAAGACTCTACACGAAGCATGGTATGACACAAAACCCACTATAGGTCATTTGATATTTTTTGGTTGTCTTGCATATGTGCATGTGAATGATAAAGTGAGAAAGGAGTTGGATCTCAAGACTGAACCATACATTTTTGTGGGGTATTATGAAACAAGTAAGGCATTGTAACCACTAAAAATGGCTCACACCTAGGTTGACTATTGCAATTGATGAAAGATAAACAAATAGGCATGCATAAATTGACAACAAGAAATAAACGAATACAAGGAATTCTTTATTAATTTCAATGGAGTCAAATTACAGATTCGTCCCTCTTAGGGATACCCATTTGATACATCAATTACAATAGTGTTTAATCCCTCTCAAGGGTAGGTGCAATCAAAATGCCCTTCTAGGGTGACACAAACTGCTCTAGGGTGTCGATGACCCTCTTCTCCATGATTAGAGGTATTCGCTGCATTGAATGGCACGACCCTATTAATCCTGCATTCAAGAAACAACAAGAAGCATGTTAAAAGCAAAGGTAGCCTCTCTTGATGAGGCCTTTAGAAGGTATTAGCATAAAATATATCATGACTATCAATAATCAAGAAGATGCAAGAAAGATGCTAAAACTATGTAAAACATGAAAATATTATCATAAAACATGTAAGCTAAAGAACATCTAACTATCCAGTAGCCTAATTACAAGATTGAAAGCATGGAGGCATGAAAAAGATCCATTAGAGTGTTAAATGCCACAATGAAAGCAACATGCATAAAAACTATAAATCTATCTGTCAGGGTCTCTAAATTGCTAATTAAACCAGTAATAAAGCTAATCTAACCTAACTAAATAATCTACAAAAGGAAAAACAAGGGAATCTCCCCTAATTTTCTCACCGTGGGTCTGATGCACGGGTGGCACTATTGACCATGGCTGAGAGCCACGGTGGAGCTCTGAGTAGGTTTGCCCTCCAAATCAGGGCTTTCTCTCTAATCCACCTTGCCAAATTGATGGTCAAGGGTCACCTCTATGTCCTCTGATAGGTTTGGTGGTTGAATTGTTTATATGGTGCACGAATTGCATGAATTTGTATTTCTTGGCTCTCCTAGGCTCCTAGGGCTTCCATTGCAATTTGATCTCCAATTGGGTAGCAAAAGTATCCCTCTCAATGCATCTAGGTGAGTATGCAATTTGATAGGGCTTCGCTGCTCAATTGATAAAATTCTCTTCATTCTTATCCCCAATTTAGAGGGGGATCTTATAGCATTGGCCTAGGGCTAGGGGTGGCTTCCTCATGAAGCCAAGATCAATATTGGGTAGTTGAGCCAACTGGATGGAAGGATCCAGAACCTTCCTCGCTCAAACCACTCCAATATGCAACCAATTGGCTATTGCAACCAACTTTGGGTCGGATGAAGGCCAACTGACTCTGAGTGCTGATCGCGATTGACATGCATGGTGAGCACTGCTAACCATGGGTGTCAGTAGCGACTAGCACTGACTAGGAAAAAGTGCCCAATTGAGTGGTAAAAACCACTACTATACCTTGGATCTATCCAAAGGTCCTCCATATGGTCTTCTAGCATGTCCCATATGAGTAGTCACCTCGAAATGACGCGTTTTAGGTGTCTACAGATGCCCCTTTTGAGATGCATTGTGATTTTGAACAACGCTGAGCAAAAATAGACCTCCTAAAATGATGTCGTAGGTTGGATGATGATCATTGATCTGATCAACATTAGATGCCCCGAGTCCAACAAAAGGATGCACATCCTCAAATCATTGCTTCCAACTAGGTGAAAGGCTTAAATTTGAAAAAGTTTGCACTCGTCATCAGACATTCGGATAGCATCAATGCCAAGTAGGCTTTTGCACCTATCAATTTGAAAGGAGGAGAGCTACAAACTAACTATCATATTTGCTATTTTCCCCAAGCAAAGGGGTAAGCTTATGATAGTCTTTGGCAATGATTCGCAAGGATGAATGTAATTTTGACAAGATCAAGGGATCTACTGTTGACTTTGATTATGATTTGATATTATGACTACCCCCTCAAGCGACGAGTCAATGAGGGTAATGACAATTAAATGAAGCGATGAGGTCGCTTGACCACTATGAATGATCATTGCACAAATTAAGATTTAGCATTTGAATACTTGGCAAGGCCTAATCAACTATGATTACACCATTTAGAATAATTGCATATTCCTATCCCATGGAGCGGTCCAGCCATGAAGGCCTTCTTAGGGAATCAAAATGATAGCAATATCCATTAGGCTTGTAGTGAATCATAATGTCGATGATATGCTGAAAAGTGTCATAGGAGAATCATGATGAATATCTCATTCCCGTGGAGCAGTCCGGCTGTGTAGGCCTTCTTAGGGATTGAAATGAGACATAGCCATTCAGAAATGATGAATTTGCCCCAAATGTCCTTATGGTAATTTACTCATCTTGCCGGATTGCATGGATCGCAAGTTGCTGCAACCGCCAAGTGTATAGGGTAAATAACTGAATACGAGGTGCATTTGGCTTTTGATTTATTTGATTTTTTTGTTAATTTTGAATTTTTTGAATTATCTGGTCTGATTAATATCCTTGATTTGACCTTTTGAGGCTTTCCATGATGGGAATTTGGAGCATTAAATGCAGTTTGCTAACTGCGCTTGTTAGAAGTGGGCCAATTCCTTAACCATGGATGGCAACCACATGCGCAAAACCCTAATCCAAGGACCGCGGATGTCAACGATGGGCTGCATCAAATTTGAAAATTATAAAAGGATTTTCACTTTGTAAATTTTCATTATTTACCTGCATCTGCTAGTAAAACTGAGAGCTCTGGGAGGTAAAAACTACTTTCTGACATGGAACGCTATCAAAAAACCCAACACACTTCCCATTCTCCACACCGATGGTGGATCAGCTGGAAGCCTCGACCAGTGGAGGAGTCGGTGCTTCTAAGGTAACTCGCAAATCGAGACCTCGCATGTCATTACCGGATGTAAAATTAACCTCATTAATTAATCGATAAATGAACTACACTAAACCATTGGTAACGAACTTCACTGTAGTTAGGTTTTAGTGTAGGTTAGTTAGACAAGGGGTTTATTTTTAATTTTTAGGGGGTTTTTCTAGGAAGGGCGGACCCATTTAGGGTTTTGCTCCCTAGCCACGGGTGGTAGGCACGAGCCCCAATTGGAAAATTGGGGACCATGGCTATCAACCATGGTGGGATTCAAATCCCAATGGTCAAATTTTTGACCATTGGGCCGACCGCGATTTTGACCCGCAGTGCCCAAATTTTCTAGAATTTTACAAAAATTTTCAATTTTTTTATTTTTATTGAATTTTTCTAGGCACTTAATGCCATTTATTGCATTTTTGGAATGCTTTTATGATGTTTTTGAAATTGGTGATCATGTTTTTACATGTTTTTGTATTTTTATGCATTTTTTGATTTGTTTTGACATTTTAGGATTATTTTTCATTGTTTTTCTTGTTTATTATTTTTGTTATCTCTCAAACTTTGACCAATAGAGCGAGGGAGACCGATCTCCTTCATGACCTCCATGGTGACCTCACTAACGAAGAGTGAGAGTGGTTCACTACAGTGGGGTTCGACTACATCTTGGACCTCCCCATCATCCATATTGATCAGGCATACCTGAATGCCTTGGCCCATCGCTGGGATGCATGGACCAACACATTTCACCTACCGATGGGTGAAATTACTATTACTTTGGAGGATGTGTACCGCATATTTTATCTATCGATTGATGGTGAGGCCATCATGTCTTCTCCTACCATGGCTAGGAGGGTTGTATTTGATTCCATATTTGGTAGATGGAGTACAGAGGCTCAGGACCGTAATGCCCATAGGGGCATCCATGTCGAAGAGTGGTTCGAGGCCCGATTCTTCTCGCAGTAGGAGGTTGTATTTATGCTCCTAATTATCCAGATAGTACTCCCAAATTCTTCAGGCATGAGGTTCCCTTGGAACCTCCTGGATCAGACCAGAGAGGTGATGGTGAGCTCGACTCGAGATCCTCTCATTCTATCATGGGGGAGCACCCTACTAGCATAGCTCTATCATGAGTTGTATCAGATCACATGCTGGAGTAGAGTCGGCATCAACTACAACATCCTCCTCCAGGTTTGGGGTTGGTAGCACATCCTGATCGAGCGCCCTGTTAATTTACCCCTATCGATCACTAAAATTTATGATGAGAATCAGTGCTATACTGCCTACTATACTTGGGAGCACAAGGGATTTAGGAGTAGGTCTCATGCAGGAGACCTAGAGAACTACATTGGTAGATTTTCATAAATCCATCCTCCGCATATACGGTGGTGACCGTATATGGACTGCCTAGCCTAGACAAAGGTGGATAGGTACCACTATCGAGCGCATAGAGATAGATGGATCATTGAATAGAAGGTCAAAATTAATGAGTACCACTTCTAATCTCACATCCTGAGGTAGTTTGGGATCTGACAGGATGTCCCAAAGATGTCACTCATCTACAGACGCTTGGTCCTAGAGATGGACCTGACATGGCCCCAGGTTACTCCACTGGGGGAATATGACGATGACTTTCAAGAGTCGGGCCAGGTAGACGTAGGTACTACTATTGACTATAATGACTGGTGGGCAGACTTCCAGTGGCATGGAGAGGGTCCACTAGACCGACCAACTAGAGGATTCGTAGTAGAGGATGCAAAGGTGGACCCTCATGGGTGTAGGACCCACCAGAGGATAGAGGGTGCATGGGGTGTAGGGGCCACTATAGAGGAGGGCCCACAGGTAGAGGTAGAGGAGGAGGCATTAGAGGAGGGTGAGGCACCTTTGAACAGTGAGATTGGGTAGTTGAGAGCCTATATTGTCGACCTCTAGAGCTAGGTTGGGAGACTATAGACACAACTACTATAGAGATACATCTATCACCACTCTAGAGGTGAAGCTAGAATAGGGGGAGAGGTAGTGGTAGGGATATGAGGAGGAGAGGATAGCTCTCCATGCATAGGCTACCATTGTAGGCACTCAGATCACATAGCTCACTAGCCAGTGGGATGTGGCACAGGCATAGCTAAGTGCCATGACTATGGAGAGGGACCTACTGAGGGTAACGATGGGTGGTCCCTCATCCACATAAGCTATCATGGCACCTCCCACAACACCATATTCTTCACTTCCAATAGGTCGTGACCCCATGGCAGAGATTAGGAGGCTTCATTCCCTCATGGAGGAGGGTAATGAGTGAGATACAATGTGCATAGCTCGCATATCCCAATTGGAGGGCTACATCAGGCTGATAGGTGGGGAGGTACCAGAGGATACCCACACTACAGGGACTCAACGGACCAGGTCTAGGACTAGGGAGATAGGGTAGTATTCTGCTAGCTTGAGCCACAGGATGCACAGGTCTGAGAGGACTCACAGGTCCTCGAGTACTCATGGTGCTAGCTCATAGAGGACTCACAGGGATGGTGGAGGTGATGGAGGTGCCTCACAGCCTGGGGGCATAGGCCCTATCTAGTATAGATCTTCAGAGATTATTTTTGTACCAATTTTGAGTGTAAGGTCGAGGACCTACATAGTTGTAGCCTATGGGAATTTTGACATACCTTGATACTATGTACTCTTTGACACATATATTTATATGATATGACAGTTCATCTCATTATATGTGTATTTTATTTTTGGTATTTTATGTTTATGTTATGCACATGGATGCAATGTAGATATTTGATTTATTGCTATATGATGTGATGTATGGATGACATGCACTAGCTATATGATGTGGATGCAGTGATATACATGTGTAGATGGACTACTTTATGATGCTATGTATACAAATGCAATGTTTGATGTTAAATGCAATTTTTATCTGCTTCACTTGTATGCATTTACTTTATGTTGCTTATGACATAATGTATGCCATGTATGTATTGCATGTATTTTTGATGATATTTGATCTATTGTAAATGGACATGTATGTTTTAATCACTTAAAACACAATGTATGCAATATGATATGAGGTTTTAAAAATCTAATGGATGACACCACAAAATGTATAACAATCATGGATTGTAGTTGCTTTATCTCTTTGTGAAAGATAGTACACCCATATGTGAGATGTAATGATGTATGTTTTCTGTTCATAAGCTTTTGTAAATTAAAAGAATATGTATAATATAATCAGTGGCCATCTAAATATCATTTATGACATCCATCCGGTATCTAATTATATAGTACAAATAATCCTAATAAAAAAAATCATAAAAGAAATTGATGTTTGATGATTGCATTTGAAAATTTGATTGTTGCTATTTGGGAATTTTTGAGGTTTACCATGAGACTCAAACACCCTAGTTGACTGATCAAAAGTTGTATACTAACCACACTAGACTTCTGAAACATAAGGTTTTCACTAGGATAGGCCCTAACTATTCATTATCCCTATGTGTGCAAGTGAGTATATTTGATAAGGCACAAGCATACCCCGATGTCAGATGGGATTCTTTCAGCCCATTGCTAATATCGGGGGTCCATAAATGTCTTACCCAATCCTAGGTTTAGATTTTAGTTGGACTAGACCACTAGGCGATACAAGACACCTGAAGCTAGCTCTTCCACATTCAAACATTGGTCTGCATAAAAGCAAAATGCTAATGCATCAGACATATCATCATGCGTAAGGTACAATAGTGTTGACAATTCTAGGGATTCAAGCTCACCCCCTTCTTTTCTTCAAATTTTTAGGATACTTGCTCATATAAAGTGATAAAAATCACTGTTTATTTTTGTACTATAGTGATAAAAATCACTATTTATTTTGTACTTTCCTTTTATTTCTCTTGAGCAAGGGATGTTATACTGATTTTACTTTCTTTGTACAATTTGATCTTCATTTGATCTGAATTTTTGGGATTTACATTTGATAATTTTCTTTAGAAACTTCCTTTGGGAATTTTACTTTGGGAAACTATTTTTGGGATATCAAGTGAGGATATCGATCTTATGATATAAATATGGGATATCAATATGGGATGTCGATCTATGATATCGATCTAGGGTATCAATATGGAGGATTGATCTTGGATATCACTCTGGGATATTGCTCATTTTAACGTAAGCAAGGGATTTTGGGTAGGGAACAAACTTGTCCTTTTGCCAATTTCCAACATTTCCCATACCGTCTGCATAGGGGATAAGCAAGAATAACTCTTTTCACCTCAGGATACCTAGTCTTGCTTCATGGCTTTCATATTCCCCTAGTCCTTATTAGGATTTTTTAATTTGTTGATTAGTGATAGGATTTATGATATGCTAAGGGCTATACTAACTAGACCTCAACTAAAAAAATAAAATCAAGCTTTCTATCAACTCTTGAGAAGACCTCTAGGTATGGTTGAATGACCAAAAACCCTAGTATATTCTTCATAGCAACAATATGGGTTGTGTTGAAAAACACAATTACTCACAAGGGTGATAAATAGATGAAAAATATAGTGCATAGATGCATGATTGAGATACAAACATGGTGTCATTTGTAAGATTGTAAACACAATTTTTTCCAATGCAAGTGCGATGGATGAATATGCCTAATGCAATGCAATGAAATGTAATGCAATGATGCAAATGAAATGCAATTTTTTTTTATTTTTGATATTTTTCCAATATTTTTATGGATTTTAACATTTTGGTTTGACCAAAGAGCTAACAGACGCCTTTGGAGCCTTTTGGGGATTGACCAAGTGGTTTTGAAAAAACCCTTGGAGCCTTTTGGGATTGACCAAGTGGTTTTGAGAAAACCCTTGGAGCCTTTTGGGATTGACCAAGAAGTTTTGAAAAAACCCTTGGAGCCTTTGATTGACATGACCAAGTAGTTTAGGCAACCCTTGGAGCCTTTTGGGGAGGGTATGCTACCCTATGTACCCCTAGTGTATGTGCCACTCGATGATAGTGAGGGAGGTGTGATACCTCTAGACCCCTCGCTTTGCCTTATCGAATTTGGTGTGGATGGTGGGGAAGGTATGCTACCTTGGAGACCCCTAGCATGCATGCTATTCATTAAAATATAATCAGCTTGTTTAGGAAGAGTGATAGAAATCAACTCTCCCAAATGAGGAATGGACCTCAAAGGAGTGCCTATGTCTTGGTGGGGTTGAATGAGCAAACCATCCTCACGGATCATGTTTCGTTCTACTAGGTCTTGGACGACCCTCTTAAATGATTGAAAATCCTGAATGTCATGTCCATGCGCTCGATGATACACACAAAAGGGGCTCTCATCAGGTGACCTAATCTTGGATGCCCTTTTCTTGACTTCAAGTAATACGAATGCCTTTGCCTCGTGTAAATTTTGGAACAAAGTTGGAATAGTCATCTGAAATGAAACTATTCATTGCACTAGCTTATTGGGCCTACGAGGCAACTGATGACCTTGGGGTTGCACATGAGGAGGTGTGACCTCCACTTCAGCATGTTGGAGCACTATAAGAGAACCATCTACATGATAAACCCCCTATCTATAATATTTTGCACCACACTCTTGAATTCATGACAATATTGAATGCCATGACCCTCTATTCGATGATAGAGACAATAGTGATGCTCCCTATAACCCATAGGTTTAGCTCTATTTGGGTCTAAAGGGATGATATCAGGCAAGGTGATGACCTTAGCCTCTTGCAACTTCTGAAATATGTCAGACATAGACTATTTTAAAGGAGTCCAAATGCGCTATGACTATTTTGGGTGCTCGACCCACATTGGTTTGCTTTGAGGACCCAATGGTTGGGTTGGCCACATGGGCTCTCACTTTTGCTGAGGTTTTTCCTATACTTGCATAGGAAGTGGTTCGGCCTCAAACAAGGGATGCTTTTGTGATCCCAATTTTCCAAGCTGGTGCATGATAAAATGCAATGCCTTATCTTGCTCATCCATTTGATGTTCCATTTGTTCTAGATGACTTAGAATGGCTCGCAAGACTGACAAAGAGTTCATATGTATTTCCAATGATCGATTCGAAATACCTTTGTCTATTGAAGGAAATAGAAAAGTGGATGCTAGAGATCCATTAGGTAATTGTAAATCACCTATTTTACTTTTTTGGGTTGATGTGAATGCTTCTTGATGATACACTTCATTAGTGCTATCCACATGCTCATGTGCATGACTCAGTTATATGAAAATAGTGAATAAGATATCATTAATCAAATTAGACTGTATAGTACAACTTAGGCTACAGTTAGCACATAGGAATAGCTAACCACTAACCAAATAGTGCTAACAACTTGTATCGCTCCAAACTTTTTGCATACTTACCCTCAGGCTATAGGATCCGTGCTCGAAAGGGGAATGTGAGAAGGATGGGACAATACCTTAGACTGAGAGGCCCTTTGAAGGTCCCGCCTCTCGGGGGAGGGGTATAAAGGTGAATTTTCGACGGATGGTGGGTTCACCAGGAAACTTTTGAGTGGCAATTTCCACACCTAGGTTGATAGTGAGTTTGATGTGTTCATTTCGTACTTTAATCATTCAACTCTTAGGTTTGGCCAAGATGAATCTAAACTATTCTATATGCTAACACAGATTTAGGTGAATACAAAAAACATGAATGAATGCTAAACACAGAGAATATGCTAACTAGAACAGTACATACCTGATTCTGGATGTTTGATGAAGGTTCTGAGTTTTGTAGTAGTCCAAATTGTCTCAACATGTATGTAATCATCTGATATTTCACAACATCGTCTCGAATCATAGTTGGTCATATGAGATTAGACGAAATTGTGTAAGATCTGATGAATTCTTCAGACGAATTCGTCAGAAACCTGCGATCACAAAACAGATACAAAATACCAAATATGCAACTACAGAAGCAAAGGAGAATGATAGCAATAACAACAAACGTGCCTAAACAATGGATTCAAATAACAAACAAGAGAAATTTCAGTAGATTTAATGATTGATTTTAACTTTATCATGCGGTTATGCTAAATTAGGTGAACTCCAAGATGCATAAACATAATAACTAAGATAATGCATAAAGAAATGTAGGAAAGTGATAAAGAGATGCAAACTCTAGACTTTGATTGCCCCCAATCTGGACTACAGTCGGGATCATCTCCAATCGTACGAGATCATCTGCACTCCTTGACAAGATCGTCCGAAATCATCCGAAATCATTGGTGACGATTCGAGCTAGCTTCGACTGAAAAACAGTAAAGTACCTGTAAGGAAACATGAAATATAAAATGTAAACAAAAGTATGAAGGTGTTCTAAGGAATAAAGGACAAAATTTGAAGGGAAATTCGTCATCTAGGAGGTTCAGGGGTTCAATAACAGGGGTAAACTGAGAAAATCCCAGTTTATATAGGATTAGGGAGAGGTTAGGAGGTTGGAGATCATCCCAATTTGGGAGATCTCCAATGGGGGAGACTCTAACTGTGCAGACACGCTTTCTACCCAGGTTAGAGAGGCTATTGGAACAAAATCTAATTATGAAAATTCGGTTTTGGGATGAAATCGTCTGGACGTTCTATTCCAGACGAATTCGTTAGATCTGGGATGATTTCGTCTAATCTACGACGATATTGTCCAATGGTCAAAACAAATCCTAAAAATGGCACGAAAAATGAGGAAAGCGGGTAACGGGCGGTTTGAGGTTAAAATTTGAATTTTTATCTTTTTACTAAGGTTTAACTGTGCCAATTTTAGGGTGCTACATTTTGCCCCCTCTTTAGCGAATTTTCGAAGAAAATGCGTTAAAGACGAGTTCTTCTTGTTTTACGAGAAAGCAAAAATGTACTCAATTTTTTAGACGATGATTCTTGGTCGAATCGTACGACTGCTGACTATGGTGCCCCCTCCGTGTTTTTACCCAAATCGAACGTTTGAGGTAAAAACACGGAAAAACAAAAAATTGAAAAAATGTTGTTTTTACAGGCTATTGATTGTGGCATACTAGTCCATTTTTGATATGATGTACATAATTTGTTGATATATATATGGTAGTTTTGATGATATGACTTGTGTATATGTTGTATGATGCTTTAATGTTGAATTGCGATTGATTATTGATGATTCATGTGATTATGTATTTTTAGAAATATTATAATTTTATGTCATGTTGTAACATTTAAATGAAATAATCTGATGTAAACAATTGGTTGTTTTGGTGTGATTTGATAAAAAATAAAAAGGACTTCTAACAATAATTTCAAAGGACATTGTCGCTATTATAGACCATTTCATGGAGTCGCCGCTCACTCGGTCGTCAAGCTAATCCCAGTATAGAAATATTGCTAAAAGTAAAAGAATGCTTAAGAGACTGTCTTAAGACTTTGTGTTGTGATGATGGGAGTGATGGTTTGTTTTCAGATTTTCATAAAAATATTATGCATGACATATTAAAGAAATATGATTTTTGCTAGGCATAAATTCCTAAGTGTGATAAAATTTTTGAATAAGTCCCTAGGAACTATACCATCATTGCAAAATTGAATGTTGACATAATGAAATGAAATAGAATAAGTGTTCATTCGTTTTAAAGCTCAATTGTGTAACATAATGATGTAAGTCATATGTTTTTATAAATAATAATGAATGGGAAATAAAATTAGAACAATGGTTTGCGCTAGGCATAGAATTATAGGTATAGACTTATACCATCATCGCGAAATCCAAAGAAGAAATTGATATTTTAGTTTTATTGCATGATTTGATTTTTGATTTTGAGATAAACAAAAAATAATAATATATAACTTGACTTTATTTACTAGATTTTGTAATATGTTGTTTGAAAAGAATTTTGGATTTTTTGAAAACAATGCATGTAATTGTTTTTATACTAAACAGATGTTCTGAAATAAGAATAAAATTTATTCCAAAAGAGTTGCAGAAATATTTTAAATTATCTCAAAGACAAATGTAGATTTGTAAGGAACCCTCATGTGCATATGTGAGTTCATTTCCGATCTTGATTTATCATAATGATAGAGAATCTCTCAAATACAAATGTGTGTGCAATTGTATTGTTCGTTCACCAATTTTGAGCAAGATAATTTGATACAAGTAATTTGAATTAACCAAATGAATGTTCGTTAACCATGATTTATATGCATGTAACCGTACGCAGGACTACTATGTAAGTTGGGTTATCAAGAGCTAGCTAATCCATAAGCCGACATAGGTCTATACAAAAGAAGGTCGCTAATGTGACAGACATATCACCATGCTAGGGATTACCCAAGGCCAAGCGGGTTGGGCACAAACCACTTGTTATGGGGCTTACCTCACAGTTTTCAAATAATTGAGAATTCCAGGGATTCAAGCTCATTCACCCTTCTTTTCTTTTCAAGGGGTAGGGAAAGGGATTTATTGCATTTTGCTTTTGCCTTTGCTTTTGCTTTGGCTTCTTTTTTTTTTTTGTATTTTTGCTTGGAATATTGTTGCGATGGTACAAAATGATATTTTTCTTTTTCTCATTTTCTTTGACTTTGCTTTTTCTTCCTATACTAGGGATACTTGCTCGGATTAGCTGTAGAGCAAGGGATTTTTATTCTGGGTAGGGGTGAGCTTGTCCTTTTGTCAATTCTCAAAGATTCTAGACCATGTGCATGATAGGATAGAAGGGGAAACTTTTCGCTCAAGAAACCACTTCTACTATGTAGCATCATATTGAATTTGTAATGAAATCATTTTAATGTGAAAAGATATATTTGGTTCAAGTAAATAACAAGATCAGTTCTCTATGCTCAAAACTTTATTTAATTCAACTGTGGACTTTGATATAAGAGAGATTAATAATCATACAAAATAAAATCAAGATATTTATGCATGTGAGTGTGAAAGTGCGGGATTCCAAATAAATGCTAATTTATCCAAAATAATTGAAAATATAACTACAATACTTCAAGAATTGACAAGTATGAAAATAAAATATGTTTTTGAAGATTTTGACGATTTTGATGTTTTTATTTTTTATATTTTGATTTTGATTGATGAATTGCAGAAGAACAAATGGATTTTTATTTTTTTTTTTTTTCTTTTGATGATGGAATTGGTGGTATATACAAGATGATCTATATACACTATACAAGGTTATTTGAGTATAGCATGTCTAAGGTTGCTTCAAAATCAAAGGAGGTTTTGAAGGATAATTTGGTTGTGGTGAAGGTAAGAACAAAAGGTGATGAATAAAAGGTAGTGATAACAAAAGCTTTGTTATAATGTAGAATAATGTAGCAAAATATTTTACTTTTATATGTGTAAAATTGATCATGTTACAAAATAAAATGTCAGAAGGATAAGAAGGTTCTTCATTCTTATCACTATCTTCCAAGTCTTGATAAGATGGAGGGAGCATATGTGAAAGATATGCATGGGTGTTATTTGGTAAACAAGGATGATCATATATGGATGAAGAAAAGTGATGGATAGAAGTTAATTGTGACAATGGAGAATGTATAGAACTTGATGTTTCAATCGTTAAATATTCTTCAAATGGTGTTGGGTCACCATGTATGGTAACAATTTTATTTGCAAGTTCAAACTTTAAACATTGGTGAAGAGTGGAAGGGACAACCCTCATCGTATGAATCCAAGGACTTCTGAGAAGTAGGTTGTAAGGTGAAGGGCAATATGCTACATAAAACAAAGTATCCAGGATCTTGGATCCAATATTAAGGGGAAAAATTATAGTACCTTGAGCTTCTTGAATTTCATTGTTAAAATATTTTACAATGACATTTGATTCATTAAGATCTTCTTCCTTTAATTTGAGTTTTTGGAATAATTGATAAGTGCATAAATCAAGAGAGGAGCCATTATCTACCATGATAGTTTTGACAGGTGTTTCTTTACTAGATCCTGTAATGTAAAGATAGGAGTCTTCTTGTGGAGTAGAGGAAGGAATCTCCTCATCATAGAATGAAATATGGTTAACCTCAAGAGGGCTTACACCATTAATTATGTTCTTAGGGAAAATATCATGAGGAAAAAATTGTTGGCTAGGTATCTTGAACAAAGTTTCCTTATGAGAACTTTGTAATACTTCTAAAAGGGATATCTTTGCTTGAGGATTAATCACTTGTTGTTGGCTATCAAAGTGGATTTTAGATTGAGATTTTGATTCTAAAGATGAGCTTTCTATGCTTACATTCCATTTTGGATCATTCTCTAGAGCCAAAGATAGTTTTGAAGGTTGGTCAAATGAGGAATCCATATCTTGAATATCAGATTGAGTTGATTGAACTTGAGGTTGCTCATTTGTAGTTTCTGTTACAATATTAGTAATATCATCATGATGGGACACATTAACATGCAATATTTGATTGGTTTCCTATTGTTGATAATTGAATAGGGGTTCTTGGGAGATCCCCATGTCTTGATTGATTATTGGTATTTGTTGTGTAGGAGTTTGATTGTTTACTGGAGATTTATAATCAATTGTAGATTGTAATTCCTTTATATTAAAAAGACCCTCATCAATCAAATCTTGAATTGCACATCTTAAATCTTTACAATTTTGTGTCATATGTCCATCTACTCTATGATATTCACAATGTAGCTCAGGTTTAAACCAATCTGCTGTGGCATCAAGTTGTCTTATGGAAGGGAGTTCAATATTATTTGTATCAAGTAAATGCTTGAGAATTATATCCATTGGTTGATTGAGCTTTGTAAATGTACGTGATGAAGGTTTTCGAGAGGTTTTTGATAAGTGCCTTAGGAGTTCAGTCATAAAAGGACCTAATGGTTTTTTACCTCTCTTTTCTTTATTATGGGTAGAATGATGATAGGAAGATTGTGAAGTATGATGTGAGTGCATGGTAGGATTGGAAGAATAAGTATTTTCTTGTTGAAATGGATGTGTTGTATTGAAAGAAGAATATTGAAGGGGTGGAGGAGGATTGTATGTGGATTGATAGACATAATATGGATATATGGGAGAATAGATAATATCGTTATGAAGAGGATTGGAAAAGGGATTTTCCTGTTGGGGTAAGGATGAAAAATGAGAAAAGTGTGATGGAGGTGATGTTGAATAGGGATGAGGTTGGTCATAATCAACAAATGTATTTGGCTGAATTCTTCCAACATTATTGATGGGCTCATATTGATTTGAGTAAAAACTCATGGTTTCTTTAGTACTTCTAAAAGTAATATTTAATATCTACTATTTAGAATTGAATCTAAAACATACAAACTTGAAATGATGATTTTGTTTTTGTTTTTTTATATTTTTGAATCAAAAATATGCCTATGTTATTCACGTCGGGTTCACCAAAATGTATCGCTCCAAATTTTTTGCATCCTTACCCTCAGGCTATAGGATCCATGCCCGAAAGGGGAATGTGAGAAGGATGGGACAATACCTCGGACCGAGAGGCCCTTTGAAGGTCCCGCCTCTCGGGGGAGGGGTATAAAGGTGAATTTTTGACGGATGGTGGGTTCACCAGGAAAATTTTGAGTGGCAGTTTCCACACCTAGGTTGATAGTGAGTTTGATGTGTTCATTTCGTACTTTAATCATTCAACTCCTAGGTTTGGCCAAGATGAATCTAAACTATTCTATATGCTAACACAGATTTAGGTGAATACAAAAAATAGGAATGAATGCTAAACACAGAGAATATGCTAACTAGAATAGTACATACCTGATTCCGGATGTTTGATGAAGGTTCTGAGTTTTGTAGCAGTCCAAATCATCTCAACCTATACGTAATCATCTGATATTTCACAACATCATCTCGAATCACAGTCGATCCGAGATCGGAAAATCATCGAGATCTGATGAATTCATCAGAAACCTGCAATCACAAAAATAGATACAAAATACCAAATATGCAACTGTAGAAGCAAAGGAGAATGATAGCAATAACAACAAACGTGCCTAAACAATGGATTCAAATAACAAACAAGAGAAATTGCAATAGATTTAATGATTGATTTTAACTTTATCATGCGGTTATGCTAAATGAGGTGAACTCCAAGATGCATAAACATAATAACTAAGATAATGTATAAAGAAATGCAGGAAAGTGATAAAGAGATGCAAACTCTAGACTTTGATTGCCCCCAATCTGGACTACAGTCGGGATCGTCTCCAATCGTACGAGATCGTCTACGCTCCTCGACAAGATCATCCAAAATCGTTCGGAATCATTTGTGACGATCCGAGCTAGCTTTGACTGAAAAACAATAAAGTACCTGCAAGAAAACATGAAATACAAAATGCAAACAAAAGTATGAAGGTGTTCTAAGGAATAAGGAACCAAATTTGCAGGGAAATCCATCAGCTAGGAGGTTCAAGGGTTCAATCAGGGGGGTAAACTGAGAAAATCCCAGTTTATATAGGATTAGGGAGAGGTTAGGAGGTTGGAGATCATCCCAATTTGGGAGATCTCCAATGGGGGAGACTCTAACTGCGCAGAAACACTTTCTGCCCAGGTTAGAGAGGCTATTGGAACATAAGCTAATTATGAAAATTTGGTTTTGGGATGAAATCGTCTGGACATTCTGTTCCAGATGAATTCGTCAGATCTGGGATGATTTCATCTAATCTGCGATGATATTGTCCAACGGTCAAAACAAATCCTAAAAATGGCACAAAAAACGAGGAAAGCGGGTAACGGGTGGTTAACGGGCAGTTTGAGGTTAAAATTTGAATTTTTATCTTTTTACTAAGGTTTAACTATGCCAATTTTAGGGTGCTACACAACTAATAAGAAATATTCGCTTAAAAAAGTGGTTAAGTGAACCTTAGGTAGATAACTAACTACCCTAACAAACCAAATGAGGTAATAAATAGAATTACCATAGTAACTCTAACATCCCCCCTTATTACATTATTTGGGTAATAATATAACTACTAGCTACACTATCATCCCCCATACAACAATATTTGGGTAAAGTATATAACTGCCCCAATACAAGAATGCCCATAAAAATCTTATCACCTAGGTGTCAGATGCAACCGAAAATGTACCTAATTTTCCAATAAAGGTGTCGAGTAAAATTGAAAATGCATCTTTTAATTTTTGCAACAAAATGTGTGTTTTGTGTTGTGCAAAAAATGATATTTTATGTCTCCTACTTTGTTTTCCAACTTTGCAAAAGAAATACAATGTTGTCTTCTCCCCTGAATTTTGCAAAATTAACAATTTTGAGCACTCCTTCCAAGACAAGTCGACACACGACCCGCATTTGGAAAGCTTCCAGAACTAGTTGACACATGACTTAGTTTTTGATGGACCAAAGGTTACAATTACTTCTCAAATCTTTGCAAAAAAGAATGTGCAATTTTATGTCTTATATCCCCCCTTGGAGAAAACAAATGCACACTTGGCCTTTGAATTTTACAAAAAATCGGGTCTCCTTGTGTTACAATTTGGCAAAAAAGAATTCGTGTTTGAACCTTTATTGTATGCTAAATTAACAAGGTTGAGAAGAGTTGAGAGTTGTCTTATTTGCAACAAAAAATGAGGCTCTTCTATGTCTTATATCTCCTTGTTTGTAAGAAAACAAAAGCACTCTAAAATTTGTAAAGTTGCAAAAACAAATTCTCCCAAAATTGATTTTTAATATATTAATCTAATTAATTTTAGCTAATTTAAATTAATAATAAAATTCGTTTCATAAAAAATCACTTAATACAAATGTAAAAGGATTTTCATATAAAAAAAATTAAATTATTAATAAAATTAACTAAAAAATAATTAAAAAAATAAAAAAAAATCTTACCTTTTTTTTGGTCGATTTCACCGCCCATTTATTTATTTATTTATTAAAAAAATAGGCATTTTGGGGCCGAAGGGAGTCAAAATCCTGACCTCTCGTCGGCCAGCACCTTAGCGCTAGCACCTCCACCAGTCGGGCTAGCTGGCCCGACGTGAAGGGAAGGGAAGGATATTCCCTTTCCCTTCACTCCTCGCACGGGCGGGGGAAACTATGGGATTTATCCCACATCGCCCGTGCAGGCAATTTGATGTTGCTTAAAAGCAACAGAGCACATAGTGCTCTTTGATTGCCTGTGGGAAATCAAGGTCTATCAGACCCCTTTTGATTTCGCCCACGTGGCACAAATAGAGGGGTCCACGTGTCAAGTGGCACACGTGGATGTCCACCATGTGGCCACCACGTGTCCAGTCCATCGTCCAATGGTTGTCCGCCACATGTCCAGTCCAGTGGATATCCACCATGTGTCCAGTCCAATGGCTATCCACCACGTGTCCAGTCCAGGCCCAGTCCAGTGGTTGTGCCATGTTAGCACCTCGGGATCTATGCCCGAGGTCGATTCTGGCCTACCACGTGTCATCCATGGAGTGGTCTGAGTCAGTGCCTCAGGAACTATGCCCCAGCATGCATGGGTCCTAGCTACAATTGTCCTCAGGATTTATGCCCGGGATGATCCGTAGTTGTAAGGTCTCTGATTCGATCACTAGAGATCAGAGGGCGCTCTTGCCCTCTCAGATCTTGATCGTCAGATTTGTGCCACCGGTCATCGAGGATCGGAGGGCACACCTGCCATCTCAAATCTTGGTCATCAAAGATCTGACAGGGATGTTCCCTGTTAGTGGTGGTCAGACCTGAGGGTGCTCCTACCCTCAGGTCTGTGTCTAGTATATGCTTGGGAGGGTGCACCTGCCCTCCCGACTATGTGCTAGACCCATGGGGGCAGCACTAGTAGTTGCTGGTAACCGGAGGGCCTCCTACCCTTAGGATCTAGGCCCTGTGCTGTGGGCTCTAGTCACTTGTCAGGCCCGATAGGTCAGACAGTAGAATGCTGTCAAATCTATCGAGGTCTATGGGCCTGCTCCCGTGGTAGCCTGGTGATGTGGGCCTATGGGCCCTCTCCCGTGGTCACCTATGGATATGGGCTTACAGGCCCTGCTACCTAGAAGCCACCTCGGTCCACGTGTTGATGCCAGATGTAGTGAGCCTAGTCAGCGATCTGGTCAGCAACCTCGAGATTCATGTCCAATGCAATGGAACCACGTCAGATCCTCAGCCTCGAGATATGTGACTGAGAAGGTCCAGCCCTACCTCAAGAAACATGTTTACATCTCAAAAAGCGTGATGTCAAGGTCAACCAAGAGCCGCCTGCTTTGATACCATGTGAAAATAGTGAACAAGATTTCATTAATCAACATAGACTATATAGTACAACTTAGGCTATAGTTAGCATGTAGGAATAGCTAACCACTAACCAAATAGTGCTAACAACTAATAAGAAATATTCGCTTAATAAAGTGGTTAAGCGAACCTTAGGTAGATAACTTACTACCCTAACAAACCAAATGAGGTAATAAATATAATTACCATAGTAAATCTAGCAAGTTCATGCTACTTTTTGACTTGAAAGAGTTGAACTATGTCAGATTTAGTACCCTTGGCCTGATATGGGATACACACTTTCTCTTGTCCTTGATAAGGTGGTACAATAAATGAGTCAGGAGTGACTAATTTTAAAGGTTCGAACCCCTTTGATGTGGAAGCAATGTTTGATTGCCCCATATCTTCCTTTATTTTCTCTAGAGTCACTCGATCCTCTGACCTAATGTCAACCATTCCCACAAACTCATGAGAATATGACTTCACAATTGCATGAATTATAGGTGCCTCATAAACCTATCAAGGTTGTAGCATCTCAATTGCAACAACTAATTCTTCCTCATGATCAAACGATGCATCAAGGATAGGATCAACAGGTAGAGACTCGATAAGGAGCTGACCTAAATCCTTAATGTTCTCCATGATGGGTGACATCGTGGTGTCTGCCTCCATATGCTTTGTATATTCACCATCATCCTCATGAGGTCTACCTTGTGATATGATGGATGATGAGGGTATGATACACTTGGGTGCATCCATGACCATGTTAGGTACTTCCCCCTCGATAGGAGTATGAAGGTCATCTAATTATACATCCAAGGTAGTTGTGAGCATCTCTGTGATTTGGTTCATCAGTCCTTCCCTGCTAGGAAGTACCAAAGATGAAGGAGTCATAGGTGACTCCATAGGTGATAGCGATGGTGATGGTAACTCCACAATAGTCTGCAAGGTTGAATCCAAACTTTGGATAGATTCATCATGTTTAGTGTTTGGATGCGCAGGCGCCCCATTAGGTTGCTATGGATGATCTCCCAATTTGTAATACTTGAAAGGATCTGGATTTACCTCAACCATATGGACTTCATTTGCATGGGTGTACTTAATGCACTGATGCACTATGGATGGTACACACTCCATGGCTCTTATCCACAACCTTCCAAGCATAAGGTTATACTATCTTGAACCCTCTAAAACATGGCACAATATAGAAATAATATTTTATCCCACATTGATGGGGAGGACTATTGTGCCTACTGTAGGGGATTCCACATCATTAAAATATTATAGCATGAAATTCAATACCTTGATGTGGAAAGGTGAAATTTTGAGATGTTTGAATGTAGAGGTGGTGATAATATTGATGGATGATCCTATATCAACCAACACTCACTTATACGTAATCTGATTTATCCTCACTATGATGTGCATTGGAGGATTAGATTCCTTGATAGGGACAAGTTTGAATTCCTATTTATGAAAAGTAATCATAGGTTCCTTATACGGTGGAATAGACTATATATGCATCAAGGATTGTGATAAATTTTGAGCATTGACATTGTTCACCTGTTCGAATTGACTACTCTCAACCTCATTCTTGAACATGGGATCGTTAAGCATGTATATTTGTTGCTTACCAATAGTCGATGGTATGTCTATCTATCTAAGATAATGGCTATCTACTTGCTAAAGAGGTAACTCTTGATGATGTGCAAGGTGCATCATGTTGACTTGTTTCCTAAGCACTCTAGGTATGAGCTTCTTTTTAGGAGTTACCTCACATGATTATTCTTCACGCAATTTCTATTGGTAAATCCTCCCTTCATGTTGTTGGAGCCCATCCAACCTTTGTTGATGTGATCTATTTTACTCTGAGTACTCATATTCTAGGCATTCCCACTCAATATGTGCTTCCTCAAATTGACTTTGGAGTATCTACACCCTATGGATTGTATGAGACTCAGGTTTCCTATATGACCGACTCGTGGAGTAAGATCCACAACTCTCTATCTCT